>OX155901.1:2987441-4481162 GCA_944588485.1 Phosphuga atrata
TAAGTCCATTTATGTTAATCCTTGAAGAAATACTAATATTGTCATTCGATAAATTTGAAGAAATCATCCTGTTAGGTGATTTTAACATACATTTTGAAAAAGAATCGAACGGGAAAAGTAATTTAATAAATCTTCTACGGGCACATGGACTGGATTATAGAATAAAAGTTCCAACTAGAGTCACTAAAAAGTCTAAAAGCATCATTGATAACGTCTTTATGAGTCTGAACAACTCAGCTTCAATAACGGTTGATGAAAATCCAATCTCCGACCATAGCTTCATATTAGTTGGTACCGAAGTAAATTGTGCTAAGAACGATAACAATTATTGCTTTGCTAGAAACTACTGCACTGCCAACAAAGCTGCTCTACTACAAGCTCTTCAGCAAGAAACGTGGACAGAAGTCTATACAGAGGTTGATTGCGAACGTAAGGCAACAGCTTTCATACAGCCGCTACAATTCTACGTTTTTAATTTTTTTCCGATAAAACAAATAAAGATTAATGCAATTTCATGGATCTCAGAGGAAGTTAAAAGTTCGAGCAGAAACTTAAAGGACCTCTTTATAATTCAAAAAAGCATCCAGTCTTAAATCATTTATACCTAACTATGAAGAATAAACATATAAATTTACTTATAACAACAAGAAGAAATTTTTGTAAAAACAAAATCGAGAACTCTACAAACAAACAAAAGGCATTGTGGAAAACAGTTGAGGAATTATCAAATAAAGTAAACCATAAGCCAGATCTTCATATTTAGGATGAAGAGTCAACCATGGTAACAGATCCAGATAGAGTGGCGTCGTTATTCAATGCATTCTTCAAAACGGCTCCAGAGGGAGTAACTGCGAAAATTCCATATACTCATTTGGACAATGTCCATATACCCACGAATACTAAAACAATGTATTTGGAAGAATTCAGCCCTAATGAAATGTCGGTCATCCTAAATAAATTAAAAAGTAAGTCCAGTTACGGTCCAGACTTAATTCCATGCAACATAATAAAAGAATTTCAAAATGAACTTCTTGAACCCATCACAGATATTATTAACTGCTCCTTTTCCTCAGAAACAGTACCGAATATATTAAAAATTTCTACAGTAGTTCCAATATTAAAGAAAGGAGATTGCACAGATTTGAACAACTATAGACCAATAGCTTTGGTTTCAGTAATAACAAAAATCCTGGAATATAGTATGGAATATCGCCTGATGCCGTTCATTTCGAGAAACCACTTGATTCCTAAAGAACAACATGGTTTTCGTAAAAGTAAATCTACCACTACTGCAATAAATGAATTCCACAACAAAGTCATCAACGAGGTAGATAAAGGCAAATGTCCGGTGGGTATATTTTGTGATCTCTCTAAGGCTTTTGACTGTGGCTCGCACGAAATACTCTTGAACAAATTATACCTATATGGAATTAGAGGAAAAACTGGGCGGTGGTTCCTATCTTACTTGAGCAATAGACGACAATTACGTTAAAAAACGTTAAAACTGAAAATAACGAAAGGACTGGAATGTCATCGACCACAGTGGTAAAAATATAAGTTCCCCAAGGTAGTGTACTGGCCCCGATTCTTTTTTCGCTGTACACAGCCGACTTGGTTAACTTTATAGGGCAAAAACACAGTACCATGTATGCCGATGATATAAGTATTATAATATCGAAGGATTCCCGGGTGGAAGACGAAATTAAAGCAAATGTTATCCTAGACAGACTTTATACATGGTTTTGTGCAAAAAAATTGTTCTTAAATCCAGAAAAAACTAACTACATAATTTTTCAATGTAGTCGAAGGAAACCTTCTGAGATCTTCTTGTGCAAATCGGAAATTACCAATTACATCGAAAACAAGTGGTTTTTTTTAGGAATATTTTTAGAACACCTAACGTGGAAACTTACAACAGACTACATCGTACGCAAACTAAACAGCAAAGCGTACCTTTTGAGAAAGGTCCGGGATACAGTTGGCAAAGAAGCCCTTTTAAATGTGTACCATGCCGAGATCCACTCGGTTTTATCGTATGGCATCCTGTTATGGGGAATTTCCTCACATACAAATACTGTCCTTTTAGCTCAAAAGAGCAATAACTGGTATAACAATTACAACATCCTGTAGGCCATTTTTCGGAAACTGGAAATTCTAACTGTGACGTCCGTCTATATATGGGAAATAGCATGCTATGTATTTAAAAACATACAATTATTTGATATCAGGGAGGATCGCCATACTTACGACACAAGAAATCGTCAAAAACTACGATCCATAAGAAGTATCTCAATCTATGCCAGGCGACGCCAAATAGAATAGGTATACACATTTTCAATCAAATACCTTTGGATATCATGAATCACGGAACTTACAAATCTTTTAGGAAACAACTAAAAAGGCATCTGATAGAAAAGTGTTATTACACGTTAAGTGAATTTTTTGAAAATGAACAATAACAATATTTTTACATGTTTAACTCATATTTTATACTTTTCTTCATTTATATGTTTGCATTAATCTAAATCAATTGTTTTTTCTTGGTTTTTCTTTCTTTCTTTATGACTTAAATGTCTAATATGTAATGTATTTATATCTAAAGAAAAATAAAATTTTTGATTTTGATTTTTGATTTTGACTATACAGCTTATTTGTTTATGTAATATTTAATATACAATTTGTATCTGAAATATTAAGCAGCACTCCGTTTATAACTAAACACTATGCTGGCCAGTTTTTACAATATTTTTCAATTTACGTTTTTCAATTTAGGTCGTGGTCTAGTTTCTTTAATTTTTTGGCATTATTGTCGAAAATCTACCTCTCTCTCCAATGGCACTACAGCCCGAAGCGAGCCCTGGCCTCCACCAAACGTTGTCTCCAGCGTTCCCTTTCCCCTGCCGCCGCCCGCCAGTTCCGCACCCCCAGCATCTCTCTCACATCCCTTTTCACACTTTCCTCCCATCTCGCCCTTGGCCTGCCCGCTTTCCTTCTACCTTCCGGCACTCTGAGTATTTGTCTCGGCACTGCTGTTGGGGCCATCCGGCACACATGTCCCGCCCATCTTAGCCTGCTTAGTTTTATGTGGGATACAACATCTGGGCTTTTGTATAACTGATATAGCTCGAAGTTCATCCTAATTCTTCAGCCCTCTTCGCTGTTAATTGCCCCATAAATTTTCCTCAGGATCTTTCGCTCAAAAATCTCTAGCATCTTTTCCGATTTCTGGGTCAGCGTCCATGCTTCGCTACCACATGTGAGGATGGGTCGTATGATTGCTTTATATATATTACACTTCGTTTGTCTGCTAGCTAGCTTCGAATTAAGGATGGATTTAAGAGTGAAGTATGCCCTGTTGGCTTGCATGATTTTATGTTGTACTTCCACCCCTTCGTCGTTCTGATCCGTGACGGTTGATCCCAGATATTTAAAGTTGTTGACGACTTCTACAGTATACTCTCCCATATCCAGATTATTTACTGCGTGTGCTGGCGCTCCCGGTCTTACCATCATTACTTTTGTTTTATCCTTGTTTATTGACAGACCTATCTCCTTGGCTCTCTTCTCCATTTTACCGTAAGCATCTTTCATTGCCGTTAGCGATCTACCGATGATGTTTAGGTCGTCAGCATAGCCCAAAAGTTGCGTGGATTTATTGTAGATGGTACCGTTGCATTCTATCTGAGCTTTCCTTATAGCTTTTTCGAGCGCGATGTTAAATAATATGGGTGATAGACTGTCTCCTTGTCTCAGACCTGTAATGGTTTCAAACTTGTGCGATGTCGTTTTTTGGATACCGACTTGGTTCCAAGTCTTTTTTAACGAACAATTTACCAATTTAATGATCTTTTGTGGTATCTCGAATTCTTCCATTGTCTTCATGAGTGCTCTTCTATCGATAGTATCATACGCTTGTTTAAAGTCTACGAAGACCTGGTATGCGCTGATGTTCAATTCCCATGTCTTTTCTAGTATTTGTCTGAGGGTAAACATTTGATCAGTCGTCGACTTTCATTTCCGGAAACCTGTCTGATACTGTCCTATAATGCTCTCTGCGTACGGTTGGAGTCTTCGTCCGATTATCCATGACAGCACCTTGTAGGCCGTGTTAAGAAGAGTTATACCACGATAGTTCTTGCACTCCAGTTTGTTTCCTTTCTTGTAGATAGGGCATATCTTCCCCTCCCGCCATTCCTCGGGTATCTCTTCTGTCCTCCAGATTCTTCCTATCAGCTGGTGTAAAGCACAGTTTAGAGCGTCTCCTCCCATTTTGATCATTTCAGATGTTATCATGTCCGGTCCCGGTGCTTTGTGTTTCTTTAGTGCCTTTATCGCCTCGCTAATTTCTCTTTGTGATGGTTCGTTATCTTCTCTCAGATCTCTTACTTCTGGTGTGTGAATTGGGTCGTCTTCAGCTGTTTGTTCGGTTAATTCCACTCGTAGTGAAGTATTCAGGAGTTCGTTAAAATATTCCGCCCATCTACCTACCACTTTACTTTCTTCAGCCAGTAAGGTGCCCTCTTTACTGTTGATTATTGTTGCTCTGGGCTGAAATCCATTTCGCAGGTTGTTCACTATCTTGTAGCATTCTCTAATTTCGTGTTTCTCTTGGTGGTGCCCTATCTGTGCCACCAGGTCGTTAAAATGGGCCCGTTTCTTCTTCCGAAATAATTTGGATGCTTTCTTTCTTTGCTTGTTGTATTCAGCTTGTTTGGCTCTAGTGGGTCTCTGCACATTCTCTGACCTAGCTTTCTGTTGTTTCTCGCGTGCTTCTTCACACTCTGCATCGTACCATTGTTTTCGTTTTTTCCTATGGACTTTCCCGAGCGCCTCCTCTGCCGATTCCTTAATCCCCTTTGCAATTTCCGTCCATTGTTCTTCAATACTATGATTTTCCGTCAACACTCCTGGTTTTTCGGCGATCTTTTCTTAGTACCGTTGCCTTACCCTGGTTAAGTTCAGTTTTTCCACATCCCATTTTTCTATTCCGCTGTTTGCTGGCTTTTCCGAAAATCTACCACCATTTTCTATTTTTCTCAATGTTCCTTAAGTCTTCTTCATTTTTCGGCCAAATACATCATCCTGATCGCTTCATAGCATTTTTAATTTTTAATCTCCAGTGGTGAGAATATTTGAGAGACAGACGGGTACATTGAAAGACACTGCTGCAAATGTGCTATTCAATTAATAGCACATTTGCAGCAGAGTCTTCTTGTCCACATTGCAAGTTGGTGACTCATATTCTAAATCTATGTAGATATGCTTGTAAATTCCTATGTCCAGTAATAAGTTGGACAGCATAGTGTGATAGATGTATATTCATTTTATTCCATATTCCAATGTTCGGGATGAAGTTTTCTTGTCCATCTACCTGTTTTCGACTCTTCCCAGCGAGATTGCCATATTTTTTGAAAATAACCATTTAATTTTAAATTAAAAGTTCGTAAATGGATTTTAGAATGCGAAATCGGTATATTATTGAAATTATCAGCACCTGAAGCTTGTTTAGCAAGGCTATCGGCTTTCTCCTTTCCTTCTATCTCAATGTGGGCTTCAACCCAGTGCCATTTTAATTTAACTTCTTTTGCAATTTCTTTTGCTTTTATCCAAGTGTTCAATACATATTCTGTGACAGACAAAAACTCAAGTACTCAACAACTATCACAAAGAATAGAATAAATCTTAATAACATGTTTATTTACTTCAATGTAATGTAAGGCTTGCTTTATTGCAGTAATTTCTGCCTGAAATATTGAGCAGTACTTTTCAAAAAGAATTTTTTGTGAATAAACCTCCCCCATTTTCAGATTTTGAATCGTCAGTATATATTTGGATTGGGAAACTGTTGGATGTTATCACATTATAATTTACAAGGTCAATTTTTGAACATTTATTTTCGACTCGATTAATTTTGAAGGAGCCCATTATTTGTTTGAATAGTGTTTCATACAGATTATGTTTTAAATGTTTATATGCTATTTTCTTTAGCTTAGATCTAGGCGATGAACGTTTACAAATGATGAACGTTTACAAATTTGATTTTCAAGGTGGAATTTCAAAAACAAGAAATGCAATATTTGCTGAAATAAATATTAAAATATTAGGAAAATTTGATTTCCGGAACAGTTCTACCAATTTAGTTTGAAATAAATTAGTTTTTGAGAAAATTAAGTTTGAAAATATCAATGTTTTTTAAATTTCTATATAAATTGATATTGTTTATTGCTACCCAATACTGACACAGGAAAAGCCTTAAATTTTTTATGAATTCGACGACCGCAAAAAATTCTGTATCGAGCCTTCTGGGGGTCGCGATCCATGGTTTGCGCACCACTGCTTTAGAGCATTAACTTTACACAATACCCAGTGTCACCTGTAGGTGACTCCGCAGTATATAAACAGAGGGGTAGTTTATTTCCGTTTTATATATTTTTTATAAATAAATGTGCCCATCTAAGCTATTTTATTTAACTATAAAGAAAGAAAAAAATAACTTGGACATGGGAATTGAGTTCATAATATTTTTTTTTTAATTTTATTGAGCGAAACTCTATTTGTAATCGGAATATTCAATTTATTTTTTTTAAATAGCTAACTAATATAAATCTAGCTTTAGTTGACTAAATCACTATTAATACAATATATTAGATATTTGCACTACATATGGTGTTAATAAATCGGCTGTTCTTATATGTATGATTTTAGTTGTATATCACGTTGATATTCCGCTGACTAAATTATCCGCATTTCATCCGACGCTTGCTAAATTGTTTCTAAATCGTTTTTGGCGTTGGCGGCTTTTGGAATTGTAATTATATTTCCTTGGCAGAGCATGGAAAAGTCAATCACGGATTAGCATAACAGATTAATCTAGCTCGCTGAGCGTATAACAAATCTCATTATTGATATATTGCGGCTTGCTCAATTACAAGATAACAGATCTCTGTGCCATAAAAAAAAACACGAAGGAAAGTTTTTTGTGATGAATTATCTTTTAGAAATAGCACTTGCCGAATATTTTTTGTTAAATTTTCATTTTTAATTAAAAAACAATTTTAATATTAAATTAAGGAAAAAACCTGAAAGACCATGAGAGTCCGGATCTGCAAAGTGAGTGACAGAACAACACAAATAGCTCCGTTGTAAAATCCAAAATTAGGACGTAACGAGCAAATAAAGAACTTAGAAGTGATAGATAAGAAATAGATAAGTGAATAAAGTGAAAGAATCAAGAAGATAAAGAGCACAAACTAGGATAGTAATAAAATCAAAGCAGTAAGTAAAAGCGGTGAAGAGATTAGGTTAAGTTGCACTAACTCTGAGGAGTCGATCCGGTCAGACGCAATATGGTGAATCAAGAATAGACAGGGCCGGCCTAAGCAGAAACAAGAGTACCAGAGAGTACCAGAAAATGCATTACTCGGATGTTGAATCATCAGATGGAAACAAAAGGAAGAGAGAAGCTAGAAAGGATGAGAAGGGTAGTGAAGATGAAACAAAATCCTTTTCCAAAAGTAAAAAAACAATCAGATGACCAGCAAAACTCATACAAAAATACGAGGATAAAATATATACAATATTAGATATACTGAAAGATTTGAAAGCGGATGTGAATCCAATACGACTAGACCAGGACAAAAATAATAAGAGAACTAAGGGAAATAAAGGAAGTTAATGAGGATCTAAAGAAAGAGAATATTAGCATAAAAAAGGAATATAGAGAGATTAAAAAGGAGTTAAAAGATACAAATACAAGACTTGAACAATTAGAAAAAGATAAGAGACGGAACAACATAATAATATCAGGCCTTTCTGTAAATGGAAACAATCCAACGGAAAGAAAAGAAGGAATAAGCGAATTCATTAGGGGAAAACTAGAAACTGAGAGGAGGATCAATGCTACCCATAAAATGGAACCAAAAATTTACCTAGTAGAACTGGAGAATCTTGAAGAGAAAATGGCGCTAATGAGGAACAAGAATAAATTAAAGAATATAAGAGGAGAAAAGATATTTATTAATGATGACGTGACAAAACAGGAAAGAGACATCGACAAGCTCATCAGGACTAGGGCATGGGAAGAAAAGGAAAGAGGAAAAGACGCTAAAAGCGGCTACCAGAAACTGTTCATAGACGGCAAGGTATGGAAATGGAATAAAGAAAAGGGAGAGCTACGTTAGACTAAAAAAAATGATCATAAGTTGACGAACATAGCAAACGAAAAATGAAAAGGACATGGGAGCAGAAATAACAAGTCAGGAAGGAAAGAAAGAATATGGAAAGTAGGAACATGGAATACCAGAAGCTTAGCAGGCGAAGAAAAGAACTAGAGGAAGAATTCTAGAAAGCAGGGCTTGATATCCTGGGAATAACAGAAACAAAAAAGAAATGCAAGGGAGAGATAGAATTAGAAAGAGGACATATTCTGATATACAGTGGGGCAGAGATCAAGCATCAAGGTAAAGAAGGAGTTGGACGTATAATAAAGAAAGAGAACGTAAAATACTTACACAAATGAAATGGGATCTCCGAGAGAATACTGAAGATAGAAATTGGAAACGACACGCAAAAACAAAGTCATAGAGGTTGGCATACGGTCCAAATGAGAATAAGAGTGTAAAAAGGAAGGACAACTTCTAAGATCAGCTAGCGGAAGCAATAGAGGAGGTTAAAGGAAGACTACTAATAATAGGAGACTTAAACGGAAGAGTAGGCAAAAAGGACGAGGAAACAGGAGAAGCAATAGGATTCCAAGGAGAAGACACAAATATCAATGGAACAAGACTGATCGACTTTTGCATACTATACAATTTAATAATAACGAATACATTCTACACGCATAAAGATATACATAAATATACTTGAGAAGTAAAGAGCAGAGGGGAAAGATTAATAATACATTTTATACTAATAAACAGAGATTTTAAAAATGAGGTAAAGGATAGAAGGGTGAAAAGAGGTCCAGAAATATACCATCATTTAGTGTTGTCTGGCACCATCATTTAGTGTTGTCAAAAATACAATTAAAGTTAGAAACAACCAAACAACCAAATAATACAGGAAAAAAATGCGAAACAAGACCAAAGAAAAAATCAAAACATATAAATTAAAAGAAGAGGAGACATCAAAGGAATTCAATCAAAAACTAGAAGCTGATCTAGCTAAACACTTAATTAACACATACAATGCAACGCTGGAAGAATTATGGAAGTATATCAAACACATGCTATTGAAAATAGCAACAAAAGTATGTGGAACAAGCAAATTTATCGCATTTAAGAAGCAAACGAATTGGTTGAATGAGGAAGTAAAGAAAGAAGTAAAAATAAACAAACAGAAATGGAAAGACTACTTAGGAAACGCAACAATGGAGAAGTACAAAAAATACAAAGAAGAGAGGAACAAAGTGAAGGAAATGGTGCAACAAGCGAAACAAAAATCTTAAGAAACATTCGGAGAAAAGATGAAAAGAGACCGATGTGGAAACCAAAAATTATTCTGTAAAGTTATCAAGGGTCTTCGGAAGGGAAAACCAGATAAAAACTAAGGACGGAATCATACTGGGAGACGAAGAAGGCATAGCGAGGAGATGGAAGGAATATTTCGTGGAAATGTTAACGATAGAGCAAACAAGAGAAATACCAGAAAGCGAAGACAGGGAAATAGAGAGTAATGTAGAAACACAGGAACAAAATATAAAGATCGAAGAAGTAGTAGCAGCCGTGAAAAAAATAAAAAGGGGTAAAGCAGCAGGCCACGATAGAATTACAACAGAAATGGTTAAGAGCTTGGGAACCAAATAGAAATAAATTCATAAAAAATCAGCCTCAAAATGGAATTATATTTCGAGTCTCGTTCTTCGAGATTATATTGTAGTACCGCTACTTCCTACTAGATTCAACCACAAGTTCAGACTTCCAAAATTTTCAGGCTCCCTGGTCCCTGCATTATCGACCAGTCACACTTCATAACGTTCTTTGTGCTACACGAAACCACATGTTTCTGAGAGTGTTTAACCAGGTGTTAACCCAAAAATAATTAATTGTTTTAAGATTACGGAAACAAACACATCAAATTCGTAGCGTAAATAGCTAAGAGTAAAAAACGGGAGACAAGGAAGAGGAAAAACTAATAATAGACTGCGGAGATAAGCAAAAATGGTTGAAGGCTCAGCCGATAAAATAAACAAATCAACAAATATTACAGGTATTTAAGATTAAATTGAATGATAACTCATATAATTTTAAATTACTCGTCATCATATACTCAGCTCGTATGAGTCTTGATGGGCGTATCAGACTAGTGCCTATTGTGTGATATTTTATATTATGTATTATATTATATTTTAAATGATATTATATTTTAAATGATATTTTATATCGTTTAAATTTACAGGGCATTTTGTACTCAATTTGTATGAGTCTTGATGGGCGTACAAGGCTAGTGACTTTTGCACGTAGCAGGCAATAACTAGTAGTGCACTGACCCTTCATCTAGCATTATCAGAGAAAAATTTCCTTCAAAACTGCCACAAAGTAAACATAGATATTGACAAACAAAACAATACGATGTTCGATAAAAAAATAACCAGGAGCTAGGTACTTCAGAGGCCATAAGGCCATTCATTCAGCATAAGGGTCAGGACTAAGAAGGTGCTAAAGAAGAGGAAACAAATTTACAATAAACAAACATAAATAAAGAATCAGTCAATATATACTAAAGTTTCCTGTCAAGATGGTCTTGGCTGACGATTGGTTTATCCAGGGCGATAAAAATGAGTCTAATTGACAAACATACACATGGTGGTAATATTCATTTCGAAGCACCTGAGTGAATTGCAGAAAATCTCATCAACTCTCATCAAGAGTGCAGAAATCTCATCAACTCTAAACGAAAGGGGGATTAAGAGAGATCAACAGTTCGTTGATGAACAAAATCTATCTGGTTCGGCCTTGTCTGCCTTAATTCAGAGCATTACAATGGTTCTAAATGATGAAGAACAACCATTAGATCGTTTAGATCTCTTAGAAAAACTGGCCAATACATGAAAACTTGTTACAATTGCATTAACAGATCTATTCAGTTCGAAGGACATTTATTTCTTCAGTCCTTTCTAAGCCTATAAAAGACTTGCTGCAAGGAATGGAAAAAAGTCACTAGTGATGCATTTATTTTAAATTGCATAATGGTGAATGAAATTCCTTTTCAAACCTATCTTCCTCAATCTCTGAGCTTTACTAAGGATATACAATTTTCATTGGTAGATGAAAGATTGTTAGTTTGAATTTGAAAAATTATTAGCTATGGAAGCGATAATGTCGAATGTGAACATGTAGTATGCCAATGTTTATCACCGTACTTCCTTGTTTCAAAATATGATGGAGCTAAAAGATTTATATTGAAACCTAAAGGTTTAAACCACTTCAATGAAATTTAGCAAAAAAGTCTAGATGTAAGCGTAATTAAAAGCATTGCAATTTGGTCGCAAAATTCAAAGATTTTTGCAAAAATGTATAGGTATTAGATAGAAATAGTTAGAATTAAGCTCGATGTTTTAAAAGGATTTAAATGTTAATAATTATAATACATTGAATTATAGAGACAATTTGCTCTAAACATCTACAATGTAATCTCGAAGATCGAAACTCGAAATATAATTTAAAATCAAATGAACTTACCTAAAGTGAAGTTCTATTGTAATTATCTATGAAGCGAAGTTCTATTGTAACTATCCTTTTCCTCTCTTAAAGGTATTCCTAACCCAATTAAGGAGTCTTTTGTATACAAGCTCTTGATATTAAAATAAACAATTCCTTGATATTAAAATAAGCTAAAATAAGCTCTAAACTATATGAAGTGTGACCGCTCGGTAATGCAGGGAGCAGGGAGCCCGAAAATTTTGAAACTCTGAACTTGTGGTTGAATCTAGTAGAAAGTAGCGGTACTACAATGTAATCATCTCGAACGAGACTCTCATATAATTACAATCGAATTTGATTTAAGGTAAGCTCGTTTGATTTTAAATTGGCTCCGAGTGAAAAATATCTTCTGATATATAAAAATGTTATGAAAAATGTCACCAAACAGCTCGCATTTTTGAGGCTAACTATCTGGTGATCATTTAACTGTAAACATATTCGATGCATATTGCGCAACCCTCAAAAAATGTTTTAAAATAATAATCTATTTTTATATAAGCGATTCAAAAGAAAAGTAACATACGTTTCCGTAGAACACCCGGTGCAAGTTATAAAACCTGCTCGAAAGGATATGAAAATATTATGGAGTCACATATAAATATAAAGAAACTATAAACAGCAAAATTGAAGACAATAAAAAGTAAAAACTATAAAATGCATTACAGTCTTATAAAACGTTATTAAAAAATGATATATAAAAATATAGTAGGTGCAATTTCAAAAACAAACCGTAAAATGTGAAACTAGGAAATAACAAAACGATTCTGAAAATTATGGACAAAATTATGGAATTGTTAACAGATATGTAAAATATGTATGTATAAAAATAGAGCGCTATGAATATGAACTGTTATAAAAAATATTATTACATAAAAAACCAGCACTATAAAGTTTGTTTTTTTTAATATATATGTTACAGTTGTTAATTTAAGGAAGTATTTATACAAGAAGTTTCTTATTCCTTCTTTAAACTAATGTACATTTATTAACAATTAAATACATTGATTACAGGTTTTTTGAGTAAAACCGGGTCGGTGAACACAAATATATCAAAATGCAGTTTATAAGTCGAGGAATAATCTCTCAGGACTACTAAATGACAAGGACATGGACCGAATAGTGCGCTTGCTTAGTGCTGTTTAGTGAGCCAGAAAGATTCTAGACTGGTTGTAGGAAGTATGGGATCCTTTGTTCAATGGCGGTTTTAGGCGTGAGCCCGTCCTTCCGCCGTCGTGGGTTTTGTTTTTCTTTGTTTTGTTATTTAGTCTGTTGTTGTCGTCTGTTTTTGTTTGTCTTTCTGTTTTTTTTTTTTGTTTTTTTTTTAGATTTTCATTTCGTTTCCTCCTTGGTTTCCTTCGGTGGGCTATGTTAGGTTCTGCTTGGCTGCGGGTGGGTCTTGTTTTCTTAGTTGATTCTTGGTCCTTTGTCTTTCTGTCTTGATTTTATTTGTGTTGGTAGTTTTCTCTTCCTCTTGGTCTGGTTGCGCATCGGGCGGTTTCTTTTGGGGGCTTCGGTTTTTCTCTTGGCGGCGGCTGCGGTCGTACTTTTGGGGGCGACATCGGTGGTTTTCTTTGGTGAGGCTTCGGTTAACTTCCTGGCGGAGGCTTCAGTTTTCTTTTCCAGGGCGGGGTCAGTTGTCTCTCCGGGGGCGGCTGTGGTTGTCATTTCGGCGGCGGTTACGGTGGTCATTTTGGCGGCGGTTTCAGTGGGCTTTTTGGCGGCGGTTTCAGTCGGGTATTCGGCAGCGGTTTCGGTGGAATCTTCGGCGGCAGTTTCGGTGGAGTCTTCGGTGGCAGTTTCGGTGGGATCTTCGGCGGCGGTTTCGGTGGAATCTTCGGCCTCGGTTTCGGTGGAATCTTCGGCGGCGGTTTCGGTGGAATCTTCGGCGGCGGTTTCGGTGGGATCTTCGGCGGCGGTTTTGGTGGAATCTTCTGAGGCGGTTACGTTGTTCTTCTTCCTTTTTATGATGTAGAGAATCATTTGCTCTATGACGCTGTCCTCCAGGGTGTCAAGGTAGCCTGGGTCGAGGTACTTTTGCGCGACTTCGTTGAGGGTTGTCGGTGTAGGAGTTGACATCTTGCAGCTGCGACGGTTGCTGAGACTATGATGATGATGGTTGTAGGAAGCTAGATCAACTCGTATATAGGGGGTGGAAGGCGCGTCATTAGTGCGTAGGGGTGGAAGGCGCATCGTCGAAGGTAGCGGGTGGTGTCTCTGGAGTAGGGCTAGCATTCAGGTAGCGACAGTGGCTCTAACGGAAAGCCCTTGGCGGAGAGTTTAGGAAGTAATTTGTTACAAAGCTCCCTCTGCAGAACTGGTAGGCGCCTCGACGAAGTTCTGTCATCTAAGCTTGGGTTTTCGGCGACGTACAGGCACCACGGGTTCGGGTGTGACTGTAGTCGATTCAAACTTCCTGATAGTCGATGAGTGATAGACTCCGAGCAAGCTAACTACATTTAACTAAACAACAAGGACCCTTAGCGGCGAGGATGACGTAAGGTCCATCTCGTGTAGGCACAAATTTTGCGGTCCGTTCTTGGGCGGGGTTACTGCGACGGTGGGTTTATAGTCTCCTGGCTGGAAGGAGGGGGTAGCTCGATGTGAAGCGTCGTTGTACCTCTAGTGACGGTCTTGTTCTCTCTCGTGTTGTTCTTTCGTCTCTTGGAGCACATCAACCGCTTGCCTTAGTCGTGGAGTGATCTCTGGTAAGAAATTCTCGTTCTGTAAAATCTCTAAAATATCGTGGCGTACTTCGATGGGGGTGCGAGTGTTCCTTCCATAGGTAAGATAGGCTGCAGAGAACCCTGCACCTTGACAACGCGCTGTATTGAGCGCAAACCGAATGGGAGACAGTTTCTCAGGCCAGGTATGGATGTTCGGATCCCACTAGTATTGAGAGAAGGGTTTTCATATCCCGATTTTTTCTTTCAACCACATTTGCAGAAGGATGGTCTATCATCCTTCTGCAAATGTGGTTGAAAGAAAAAATCGGGATATGAAAACCCCTCTCTCAATACTAGTGGGATCCGAACATCCATACCTGGCAAGTTAATTTCTGATCAATATTTAGACAATCACAGATTTTTTGCATGATCCCGCTAATGAATTGAGTTCCATTATCTCAGATGATGCGGCGAGGAATCCCGTAGCGTAAGAATATTTCGTCGATAAGTTCTCTGGAGCAAGCGTCAGCGATGGCAACTACTAGGGGGAAGATTTCGATCCACCGGGAACTACAATCTTCTACGATAAGGATCCATGTTTCATCACGAGGTCCTTTAGGAAGTGGACCGAAAAGGTCGACGAAAATTACTTCAAACCTCTGGTACATTATCGGGGTCTGAAGAAGTCCCGTGGGTTTCTGTTTACTGGCTTTATATTGACACGAGGCGCATATTTTTACGTAGTCTTTGATAGTTTTCCTCATTCCTGGCCAATAGAATAATTTGGAGACCTGGTAATAGGTCCGGTCTGCTCCAAAGTGACCAGCTTCTGGGGCATCGTGTAGTTCTTGTAATATGTCCTGACGTTTTGAATTGGGAACAGCAAGCTGTGATTCTTCGTTGTGGTCGTCCGGAGAGTAACGGTATAATACACCATGCGATAAGAGGTAACCTCGGGCAGTCCATCGATGTGCTTCCTCACATCTCACGGGTCGTTAGAGTCGAAGGCTGTGATGACAGACAGACAGACAGACAGACGGACAACAAAGTGATCCTATAAAAAACACTTATCTAAGATTTTTTTCTTGTAAATAATTTTTTAGGTCTTTTAGATCTTTTTCTAAGATCTTTTTCTGTAAATGTAGTCTGGATTTATCTGCTACGTTATAACCTTTATGCGTTTCCGTCAGTACGTAAGTAACAATTTTTTTTAATCCTAAAATAGTGGAGTACCGTTAATTTGTAAAACGTCCGTTTCCCTTAGCACACCCTGTATATTTTGTCCGAAAGTAAATAAATCATTAGAATCTGTTGTAAAAGATAGAAATTATGTCGAAATGGGCAAAAATAATTTTATCGTATCACATATACGTATGTAATAGGGCGAATTGGAAAAATATTTAAAAAAAATGCTGAATAATAATTTGAAGTGTTTTTTGCTCTCTTGCAAATTCAGCAGGAAAAAGATATGAAACGCGATTTCACGTGAAGTAATTATATCAAAATAAAAACGTTGAATGCAAACTTGTAGCAAAAATGTAGTTAATTAGTTAAATCTGTTGGATCCGTTCTCTCCTCGTACATAAGTATTTTTTCGTATATTATTTAGAAACTGAAGCGGAATAAACAAGTGCTTTACATAGTTGCTCTGAATAGACTGCAAAAAACTGAATTACCAGGACTGAACACCACTTGAATTTTAAGCTGACTAGTATTATTTACTTGCATTTTACAGTTAATTAGTTAATTTAAAACAAACTTACAAATTATCTTGCAGTTTGAACAACCCTAATAAAAAAAACCTAAAAATCCGAATTACGTGGCTCGTACAACTTCATAATGCTTTATGAGTAGATGATTTTTATCTGTCCCGCACAGAAATTTATTCGCAATTTTATTGCTCGGTATATTTTATTTATGTAAATTTCTGCAGAGATATAATACATTTTAATGAGGGCCCACAATAAAGGTTCTCCCTGCACTTTTTCATAAAGGTGGATTACCTACGTATCTTGCTCGGGCAGAATGGAAGCGAAAGCCAACTCACTTTGAAGTTGCTGCCATCATTTTTCTACGCGCAATTTAAATATCACAATTTTACTAGACTTATGAAAAAAAAACACAAAAATACTTCAGAAAATCTTTAATATATTTATTGGATAAAATCTAATAATAAAATCGTCAAAACGAACTGGAAAAGTCAAAGTATATCAAACTTTATCTTTAATCAATTTATATTCTTGCTTGCATGTAACTAGCTACGACTCATGGACTTAATGGAATCAACAATAGTATGTGTAATCCTAATAATAACAATTTGGTCTACATTTGCAATTTAATATTGGGCGATCTAGATTAAGATATATTTGTGTTGTTAGAGGAAATAACACAATGGATGGAAAATCTCGACTCACGAAAGGAATTTTCTTAAAAGGAATAATTAGGGCTATGTGAATTACGGTTATGTAGGAAATTATAGGGCCAGAGTTTAATGAAAAAGCATTAGATAAAGATCTTCCCTTCAAATTTAGTTCCTAAATCTACCATATATAGCGAATGAAATAAAATAATGATTCATACATTTACTAGTCCAGTTTTGTTTGGCTTGTGTTGTCGGCCTAGTCTTACGATTTTCCTAATGGGGACGTCGCAGGGCGAATTTGTGTAGCCCTAACAAGTAGCCCCTTTAAACTTCACGGACATCGCAGAACCGCTCTTTGTACGTGGTCCGTTAGAAAAGTATCCGACCAATAGCCGGTAAAAACAAACTGGCATATCTGAAGCGTTGGAAACCTAATCACCCTTAAAGTAGTCTCCTTGGGACTCCACACACTTCTCCCAGTGCCGCCATTGTTGGAAGCATTCCGAAAAAGCATCTTTCGGAATCGACTTTAGCTCGGATGTCGTTGAAGCCATGTCGTCTCTTGTCTGAAATCGCGTTCCTTTCAATGTCCTCTTGACTTTGGAGAATAGCCAGAAGTCGCAGGGGGCCAAATCAGGAGAGTAAGGAGCCTGTCGAACCAGAGGAGTCTGGTTTTACGCCAAAAAATTGTGAACCAAGTGCGAAGAATGAGCTGGAGCATTGTCGTGATGGAGTCGCCAATTTCCTGATGACCACAACTCCAGTCGCAATTTCTCGGATTGTCACACGACGGCCCCGCATCACCGTAGGCACTCTCTCTCAGGGCCGGTTGCATCTTCCATTTCTACTCCTTGGGAAGTCTCTCTTTACAGTTCTCCCATTCTTTTTCTTGGACCCAGGACTCCACTAGTCCAATTATTTCAAATCCCTTCAAGAATATATATATATATATATATATATATATATATATATATATATATATATATATATATATATATAAGCTTTATTGGCATAAATAAAAGTAACCATAGATTAAGGTTAGGTAGGTTTAAGTGGCTGCTAATGCTCACATAGGCCTCAGATGGGCCCGTTGTGTTACCACGGTACTTGTAGTACAACCCTCCTCAGGGGATTTTGCCAAACCATTTTGAGCCGTGGATGAACCTCATGAGAGTCTGCGCATCTAGTGATGAGAGGTCAGAGAGATCATCCAAGAAAGGTCGGCCTAGGAAGAGCAATCGTGTTGCGGTCAGAGAGGGGCATTGGCATAGGTAATGCTGAACACTCTCCTCTTGCTCCTCGTCCAGGCAGTCTCTGCAGTAGTCCATAGATTAAAAAACCATAGATTAAACTTCAATCTAAATTTTTCTTGTACTCGTCCTTGTCCTCCTCCTGTCACAAGCTAATTCCAGTTGTTATATCGTCTATTGTGCTCACTCTATACCTCTAATCTACCCCATGTATTCATCTGCTGCACCCTTATCTCGCCCATTTCTCCGTCATATCTTCTCTTTCCATTTGCAGCTTCAACAACACCATTACAGGCATGTGGTCTGACTCACTTCACATTCTGTTTTCCAACTTTTTCTTTCCTGTCTTGTTGCATTATTTGTTAAAATCTGGTCCATAACTGAAGTTCCCATTGACCCAATTAACATAGATTCTCCCTATACTCCGGTTCAACATGTCCTTTTTTCTATCACCCATACCTACACTATTCCCTCTGAATTTTTACTTTGGCAATGACATGGTCACTTCCGCATGTTGTTGGCCGAACAGAGATCGGCTCGCTTTCCACCGATGTGCGACCGTCTATAAATCGGTTGCACCACTGCTTAATCTGTGTGCTGCCTATTGTATCGTCACCGAAATCCGTCTGAATCTTCCGAATGGTTTCCACCTAGTTTCTGGCAAAATTTGATGCAGTAGCGCTGCTCCAGTCGTTTCGTCATTTTACTTGCATTGAAAAAAGAGACGAGAGCACTACACACTACGTCACTCGAACACTGCTCGACAGAAACTGACGCTATCTACAGGCGGGAAAAAATTCACGCATGCGCACGAAGGTTCAAGGTCGGCTAATGCAAGCGCGCTTGATTCAAATCCATCAGGTTTTCAAAATCAAAAATATGGTCGGATACTTTTCTAACAGACCACGGCTTTCATCTTGTTTTAGTTTTAGTTTCGTCTTAGTATGGTTTAGTCTTGTTTCTTTCTGTTGTTCTGTTGAAAAATCTTTTCCTGTACATTCGACGGTTTCTTTACGAGCCATGGTAGCCTGTCCAGGTGACCACTGTGCATGCACCTGTCGTCTTCGGCCTTGCCTATCCGGTATTGTTACTATTGCAGATTTGGTGGTGACATATACTGCATCCTTCATAGATCTATACAGGTACTCTTAGAAGCATCCATGTCTGTTCATAACTTGAGTAAGGAAATAATCTACTTGGCGTGTTTACTTTAGACTCACTCGCCGATCTGTAGGATCAGTTTATATGTCCATCATTCCCTATTAGTAGTGTTTGAACTGGGAATTTATCCCAATGGTATCAGCTTTCAGTCAGTTTTCAGACAGCTTTCAATCAGCTTTCAGTCAGCTTTCAGCGGCGTAATGCAGCAGTTCAACAAAAATGACCTCAATAGCAAAGGAGAAATGCTACTAACAACATGCACACAACACGAGCTTACCATTAACAACACCTACTTCGACCAAAGACCCCAGTATAAATACACATTTATCAACTCAAGAAAGCAGAAATCGATGATAGACTCTCTCTCTCTCTCTCGATGATCATAATCTCTCTCTCTCTCTCTCTCTCGATGATCATAATCTCTCTCTCTCTCTCTCTCTCTCTCTCTCGATGATCATAATCTCTCTCTCTCTCTCTCTCGATGATCATAATCTCTCTCTCTCTCTCTCTCTCCCTCTGTTAGTTCCTGTTTCCCCCAGTGGGGCATAGGGCTTCTACGAATTGTCGCCATCTGACTCTATTTTGAGCCACGACCTTCAACACATTCCACAATTTGCCGGTGGAGGCGATTTCGGCTTCAATTGTGCGTCGCCATGTTGTATTTGGCCTTCCTCTCTTTCGCTTACTGCCTTGGGGATGCCAGTCCAATGCTTGTTTTGCAATGTTTTGTGGATTGCGCCGTAGGGTGTGTCCAATCCAGTTCCACTTTCGTCTCTTTATTTCAACGTCTACTGGAAGTTGGCTTGTAGAACGAAGCAGATCGTGGTTCGATATCACTTCAGGCCATCGGATTCTATGGATCCGTATCAAACACCAGTTTGCGAAAACTTGCAGTTTGTTTGTACTGCTTTTAGTTACTTTCCACGTCTCACTGCCGTAGAACAGGATGGATTTGACGTTACTATTACATAGTTTGAGTTTCGTTTTACGGGAAAATATTGAAGAGCTCCAAACGTTATTTAGTTGGGCGAACGCTCCCTTCGCTGTGTTGATTCTTCTGGCGATGTCTAGGTCGGCCCCTCCATCCACTGCTATGATGCTGCCCAAGTAGCAGAACTGTTCGCATCTTTTTACTGTTACGCCGTTTACTTGTATGTCCCTGCTAGTGGTAGCGCCAATCCGCATATCCTCTGTTTTGTTGGTATTTATGTGCAGGCCTATCTCTTCAGCTTCTTGTTGTAGCTTAGCTGTTTTGTCATCGTGTCGGTGAGTGTATGGGACACGAGGCAGACCTGATTATAACCAATAGAAATACACAACCTAAGGAGATACTAGACGTAAGAGCATTAACATCAACCAAGGCAACAACAGAAGATGGTTTGGTATTATGCAAATACCGTCAGAAAATTGACCTTCGCAGAAAAAAGACTCCAGTACACATATCAAAATATAATGTTAAATCATTTGGAAATGAAAGCACCAAAACACTATACCAGGAACGTTTAAAATATAAAATTCTCAAGAACCCAATCACGGCACAGTACAACGTGAATCAAGCCTGGGAAAAAATCAAATCCAACATTACATCAAGCGCAAATGAAGCGATAGGAGTAAGAACAATTTAATGGCACAAGAGCTAACAAGCCATGGTTCGCAGAAGAAGTAAAAGATTACATATTTATTATATTAAGTAAAAGATTATATATATATATATATATATATATATATATATATAATAGCCAAGCAGAAGCGGAAAGCGTACATAACATATAGAAACAACAAAACTGAGGAACAATACCACAAATACAAAAAAGTACGAAACCGAATAAATCAAGCAATCAAAGAGCTTATAGAGCAATACTGGGAAAACTTCTCTAACTAAATGCAGCACGACCTATATGGAGGTCAGAAGAAGATCTAGAAACTACTCAGAAACAAAGAGAAACCAATAACAGAGGACATCCAAGTTACTACCATCAGCCACGATCAGTGGATACAATACTTTAAAGAAATCTATAAAGATCAGGCAGAAGCAGAAACAGAAGAAGCAAAATACATAACGCAGGCACCCACTTAAAGAGCGATACTGGGAAAATTTCTCTAACGAAATGCAGCACGGCCTATACAGGTCAGAAGAAGGGTCAGAAGAAGATCTGGAGATTACTCAGAAACAGATGTATAACAGAGGACATCCAAATTACTACCGTCAACCACAATCAGTGGATACAATACTTTAAAGAAATCTATAAAGACCAGGCAGAAGCAGAAACTGAAGAAGCAGAATACATAACACAGGCACCCACATGCACAACTGATGAACAACCAATTACAACAGATGTTATCCCTCAAGACAGTGAAAAGTCGAAAAAATCGAAAAGCACCAGGCATTGATAATATCAGCAATGAAATGATCAAAAATATAGGAAACATATCATAAAAAATATGCTGTGAAGAACAGCAGAGATTAAAGAAATAATGCAGCTCTTTCAAATAATCCTCCAAGAAGAACGAATTCCAGAAGAGTGGAGGACCAGCATAACAGTACCAATCTTCAAGAAAGGTGCAAAAAATGAACCCAAGAACCACCGTGGCATCACACGCTTAGTTGTGATCACACTTGCAGTGCTCAAAATTTTCACAAAAATATTAGCCGAGAAATCGGCTAGCCGTAGAAGTTGCCGTGGGAAGCTGTGAAGAACAGCAGAGATTCCGCATAAATAGATCAAGAATAGAAGTTATCTTCATAGTGCGACAACTAGCGGAGAAAGAAATTAAATTTGATAAACACCTCTACAACCCCAAAACAACAATACAATTGAACGACATTACAAATATTCTACGTCAACATCGAGTGGATGACAGATATATTAATGTAATAAAAGCCTTAAACTAAAACAACAGCACACACATTGAAGCACACCAAACGCTAACTGAAAAAAATAACATCAAGGCTGAAATAGGTTTAATAAGTTCCTCTTTAACATCATGATAATCGAAATAATCAAAGAGGTCAAAAACACAGGAACATTATACAGAATGACTAACAACTGCCTCAAGATAATATGTTACGCAATTGATGCCACACTAATATCAGAGAACAAAGACGACCTACAAAGATTACTATTTGCACTCAATAAAACCGCCAAAAAATTCAACATGATAATATCAACAGAAAAAATTAAATCAATGGTTATACCCAAAGAGCCTGGCAGGTGCAAACTTCTGGTGGACAATAACACGATAGAACTGGTCATGAAATTCAACTACCTAGGGTCGCAAATATCGAGCAGCAGAAACCTGATTGAGGAAGTAAGAGCGAACTGCAATAAAGCACCATTCATTTCCGGTAGCCTATGAGACCTAATATGAAAAAACAAATATATGAGGGCAGAATGCAAGATTGTCGACCTGTGTAAGACCTATCCTAACATGCGCTGCCCAGACCCGAGCCGAAACAACAAAAACTAAGAAACTCTTGAAAAGTAATGAAAACGCTGAGAGCAGCAAAAGTCCAAACTAGGTTTGGTTTTAGGGTAACACTGCGGGATCAAATAAGAAGCAGCGCCATAAGATATGAATTACAATCGGAAGATGTTGTCAGATCCCGGAGATCCATGTAGACAGGATAGACAAGGATAGAATTGCCAAGTGGGCAAAAGACGGAAGAGCACAAAGCAAAAGTCCCCCAGGCCACCCGCCCAAGAGAGGGCAGGAGTCCTGGAAAAACCTTCAGATCGCAAGAGGGGTTTGATAGCGGTACAATACAGGACAAAGTCCTAAAGCTCTGAATCCTTCATTGGCTCGATATGTCCTATCTATATTTATCTAGCTATTTTTATAGTACGAACTACATCGTAAAGATGGTATAACGCATGGTTATCTCCATTCTACGTCTTCTTGTACGACTTTATATATGTGTCTTAGAATTTTTCTTTCGAAACATCCCAAATTTTTTTTCTTCCTCCTTGGTTAGGGTCCAGGTTTCATCAGTGCAGGTCTTATTAGGCTCCTATAGATTTGGCATTTGGTTCTTCAAGGTGTAGTATCAGCAGTCTTATATTGCTACTGAGAAGTTCTCCGACGTATGGCATTAGCCTTGCCAAGACAGCCGGAGTTTGTAGGGCTATCGCAGTGGTTTCCTCTAGGTGCTTATTATATTTTAGTTTGTGGTCAATTGCTACCACTAGGTCCGTGGTTCTTAACCTGGGTTCGACCGAATCCCAGGGGTTCGGGAAGTCAGTCTCAGGGGTTCGGCGGAGGTCAACCACCCGACGTCATCGTGACGTAGAAACCGTATTGGTTTCGGAAACTAAAGCTACAGACGACCTGCAAGACGGTCAAGCACACACAAGACTCATACGTTCGAGATGACACGCCCCACTCGTCTATCATTGGCTGCGGGTGATCACGCAACATCGCTCGGCCTTTATATGCTGCAGGAAATTTGGTGCGCCCAGTATTCGAATTGTGACTGTCGTGTTTGTACGTCATGTGATTTCTTTCTTAATATTTTCATCCCTTTATACTATGTCGAGCAAAAAAAGAAAGTGGTCGGACGAATATGTACAATATGGATTCACATGTATAACGGAACGTGATGGGAGTCAGCGTCCGAATTGCATGATTTGCAATGCCAAGTTGAGCAAATCTAGTCTAGCATCGGCAAACCTAAGGGAACACTTCTTTAATCTGCATGGAAATTACAAAAATACAACACTCGTTGAATTCAAGGTGAAGAGGCACAGATTTGATGAAAAGGGTATTCTGCATGTCCTCGGCTTTGTACCCATCGACAAACCGATCCTTACAGCATCGTACAAAGTTGCTTACCTTATCGAAAAGTAGGGCAAAGCACACAATATTGCGGAAAAACTCATAAAACCAGCCGTGTTGAAGATGGCGAATATCATGCTGGGAAAAGCGGCTGAAGTTTCAAATTTCGGGCCCAAATTTTTCTTTCAAATGACACCATCAGTGACATAATAGACGACATGAACAGATCTTGGCCCAAGTAGTTGCAGATCTGATTTCAAGTCCGGCAAAAATTAGCCTTCAACTCGACGAATCTACAGACGTTGTGTGAAAGACGACGTGATAAAGGAAGATTTTTTACTATGTAAGCCTCTTACAACAACAACTAAGGCAGCCGATGTAAAGAAACTTGTAGATAACTTTTTCAAGGAAAATAATCTTTCGTGGGATATGGTTTCTGTAGTTTGTTCGGACGGAGCTCCAGCCATGCTGGGTTTTGGTGCGCCAGTGAAAGCCGATGCACAACACATCGTTCTTACGCATTGTATTCTTCACAGGCATGCGTTGACAACAAAAACCATGCCTCCAACACGAGCAGAAGTCTTAAAAATCGTTGTGAAAAGCGTTAACTATTTGCGAAATAATGCTCTGAGGCACCGCATCTTCAAGGAGCTGTATAAAGAAATGGGATCTGAATTCGAGGTACTTCTGTACCATTCAAACGTTCGGTGGTTATCTCGGGGACAGGTTCTGAGTCGTGTTTTTGGCATACGTGAGGAATTAGCCCTGTTTTTTGCAAGAGCACCAACATGGTGATGCATATTGCTTCAGAAATTCTGAAATTATTCTCACGCTTACGTACATGGCTGATATCTTCGCAGCTCTCAATCATCTGAATCAACAGATGCGGTGGTGTTAACATCATCGAAGCGGAAGAAAACCTGAAGGCGTTTCAAAAGAGCTACCGTTGTAGAAACGACGAACAGAAAACGGTAACTTTGCAAACTTTCCCCTGCTAGAAGAATGTGTAAATAGTATCGAAGATGTGCATGGAATCTGAGATATTTCTGTATCGGGAGAACTGAAGCACGTAATTTCCATGCACATAGACGAGCTTGCAAAGTCTCTTGAAGGGTACTTCCCTTCAAGAGAGTTATATCCAGTATGGGTGAGGCAGCCGTTTACGTTTGATGTTGAGACAACAGATGTCAATGATACATACCTGGATGAAATCATTGAAATTCAGCAGAGCCAGGTTCAACGGCAACTCTTCAAAACAACAACGCTCTCATCGTTTTGGTGCCACCAAATAGTAACGTACCCTGCTATTGCGAAGAAAGCTCTGGTGATTTTGCTACCGTTTGTGACAACATATCTTTGCAAGCAATCCTTTTCGAGGATGCTGGACATTAAAACCAATAAAACACACCCATTTCATATCATAAACTGGTCCTGATAAACAGGGCGCTCGAAGAAATGAAAATGCATGGACACTATGTAAGAAGTTTCAGTTCAGCAAACAAAGCGGCGTTTCGATGAGCTTTAGAAGAGGAAACCAGGGAGGAAATGTGCAGGATGAGTGATTGTAATGAAAAAACATCGTTTTTCGTTCAAACTCTGCAGCGTCCCTTTACTGCGGTTTCCCAACCAATCTTAGTCTGTCTAGACTTGTTTATCAATATACGCGCCTGGTAAACGGGAGACATGTGCTCGAATCCCGGAACGAAGCAAAACTATTGCAGTTTTCATTAACCGTTTGGGCTGCTTATCCTGAATGAATATATGCGATTTCCGTGGTGGCGAAAACTAAAAGACAAAGTGGAAAAAAAGACTTGTCTGGGTAGTCTTGTCCATTTAGTCTTGATGGTCTATTCTTGTCTGCCCAGTCTTTTCAGTCTACTCTTTTCTATCTAGCTTGGCGGTCTGGGCTTGTGGGTCTGCCTCTTCTGTCTAGAATTGTCTCTTTAATCTTGTCTGTCTAGTCTTATCTGTCTAGTCTTGTCCGTCTAGTCTGTAACTCAAAAAATTACGATTTTGACCAAATCTATTTTCTCGCATTTCGTCGTTTTCGCGGTCTAGAGACCCCGTGTCTTAACTGAAAGCTTCTTAGAGAACATTATATACGCTTTCCGACTAATTTTGGGACATAAATCGATGAGTCCAGACTAGAAATCTCTGTGGTGAGCCGTTCAAAAGTTATGACAGCGTCAAACCAGTCGAAAATGCGAAATTATGTACATCGAAAAAATAAATAAAACTTGCTTATTTGTAACTTTAGAGCGAAATAAATTGGAATATCGTTTTCAGCTCTCGATTTCCTTTGGGTAACCAAAAAACAATGACGAAAAAAATTGCCACAAAATTTTTCAAGAATTTTTTTTTATCATTTAGTTCGAAAAATATGTGCTCTTTCGGTTTTCTTCGATTTTTTCAAGAACGGTAAAATACAGCAAGATCATTTTCGGCACACAGATACTACACGGCAAGACGAACAAGCTGATGTATAAATTGTCTGGTAAGATTCCATAATTCGTCGAGAATTTTGAAACTGAAATTTACACGAATCTCGATTTGCTAAGTAGATGTCTTGGAAACGGTTGCAGATAATCGAAAACGGATTGAGGCATCGTTTTCAGAAGGTCATTTTCCTATTGATACACTAAGATTACCTGCGGGTAATACACGACTTTCCGAGATCTCTACTCGAGCGTCTAAATTTCTTAAAAATTTCTTCAATTTTTGCAGGCGAAAGTGAAACGAAAGATCTAGCGAAATATAACTTGCATACCTGTAATCAGCACCAAAAATGCTTTCACAAACGCATTTAAATTTTGCTGTGACTGAAAAAATAACGATTTTGAAAAAATCGATTTTCTCGCATTTCGTTATTTCGACTAATTTTGGGACGCTGAATCGATTGGTGAAGACTAGAAGTATCTGTGGCGAACGGTTCAAAAGTTATGACAGCGTCAAATTTGTAGTAAATGTGTGTTTGTGTACAGCGAAAAAAATATATAAAATTTGTTTATTTGTAACTTTAAAGCGAAACAAACTGGAAAACCATTTTCAGCACTTCGATTCACTTCTTGTAACCAAAAAAAAATCACGAAAAAAATTTGCAACAAAATTTTCAACAAAAATTTTCCATCATTTCGTTCGAAAAATAATTGCTTTTTCGGTTTTTTTCGATTTTTTCAAAAACGGTAGAGAGCAGCGAAAACATTTCGGGCACACAGAAACAACACGACAAGACGAACAAGCCGATGTGTAAATTGTCCTGAAATATTCAATAATTCGTCTATAAATTTCAAACAGAAATTTACCCGTTTCTCGATTTGCTAAGTAGATCTCTCGGAAACGGTTGCAGATAATTAAAAACGGATTGCGGCATCGTTTTCAGAAGGTCATTTTCCTTTGGATACACTAAGATTGTCCGCGGGAAATTTACGACTTTCCGAGATCTCCAGTAGAGCGCCGAAATTTCATAAAAATTTCTTCAATTTTTGCAAGCGAGAGTGAACCGAAAGAGCTAGCGAAATATAATTTGCATGTCTGTAATCAGCAGCAAAAATGCTTTCAGAAACGTTTTTAAATTTTGTTGTGACTCAAAAAATAACGATTTTGAAAAAATCGATTTTCTAGCATTTCGTCGCTTCCGCGGTCTAGACTTACCGAGTCGGTGTTATTTCTTAACTGAAAGCTTCCCAGGGAATATTATATACGTTCTCCGACTAATTTTGGGACGCGAAATCGATTGGTGAAAACCAGAAGTCTCTGTGGTGAGCGGTTCTAAAGTTATGACAGCGTCAAATCAGTAGGAAATGTGTGATTGTACACAGTGAAAAAAAATAGAAAATTTGTTTATTTGTAACTTTAGAGCGAAATAAACTGGAAAAATGTTTTCGGTACTTCAATCTCCTTCGTGTAACCAAAAACAAATCACGAAAAAAATTCGCCAAAAAAATTTTGGCAAAAAATTTCCATAATTTCGTTCGAAAAATACATGCTTTTTCGGTTTTTTTAGATTTTTTCGAAAACGGTAAAGAGCAGCAAAATCATTTTGGGCACACAAAAATTACACGACAATACGAACAAGTTGATGTGTAAACTGTCCGAAAAAATTCAATAATTGTCGATAAATTTCAAACTGAAGTTTACCCGATTCTCGATTTGCTAAGTAGATATCTCAAAAACGGTAGTAGATAATTAAAAACGGATTACGGCATCGTTTTCAGAAGGCCATTTTCCTGTAGGTACACTAAGATTGTCCGCCGGAAATTTACGACTTTAAGAGAACTCCACTAGAGCGCCGAAATTTCATAAAAGTTTCTTCAATTTTTGTAGGCGAAGGTGAACCGAAAGAACTAGCGAAATACAATTTGCATATCTGTAATCAACAGCAAAAATGCTTTCAGAAACGTTTAAAAATTTTGCTGTGACTCAAAAAATAACGATTTCGGAAAAATCGATTTTCTCGAATTTCGTCGTTTCCGCGGTCTAGACTTCCCGATCGATGGTATTTCTTAACTGAAAGTTTCCCAGGGAATATTATATACGTTCTCCGACTAATTTTGGGAAGCTGAATCGATTGGTGAAGACTAGAAGTCTCTGTGGTGAGCGGTTCAAAAGTTATTACAGCGTCAAATCAGTAGGAAATGTGTGATTGTGTACAGCATAAAAATATATAAAATTTGTTTATTTGTAACTTTAGAGCGAAATAAACTGCAAAACCATTTTCAGCACTTCGATTCACTTCTTGTAACCAAAAAAAAAATCACGAAAAAAATTTGCAACAAAATTTTCAACAAAAATTTTCCATCATTTCGTTCGAAAAATAAGTGCTTTTTCGGTTTTTTTCGATTTTTTCAAAAACGGTAGAGAGCAGCGAAATCATTTCCGGCACACAGAAACAACACGACAAGACGAACAAGTCGATGTGTAAATTGTCCTGAAATATTCAATAATTCGTCTATAAATTTCAAACTGAAATTTACCCGTTTCTCGATTTGCTAAGTAGATCTCTCGGAAACGGTTGCAGATAATTAAAAACGGATTACGGCATCGTTTTCAGAAGGCCATTTTCCTATGGATACACTAAGATTGTCCGCGGGAAATTCACGACTTTCCGAGATCTCCAGTAGAGCGCAGAAATTTCATAAAAATTTCTTCAATTTTTGCAGGCGAAAGTGAAGCGAAGGAGCTAGCGAAATATAATTTGCATATTTGTAATCAGCAGCAAAAATGCTTTCAGAAACATTTTTAAATTTTGCTGTGACTCAAAAAATAGCGATTTTGGAAAAATCGATTTTCTCGCATTTCTTCGTTTCCGCGGTCTAGACTTCCCGAGTCGATGGTATTTCTTAAATGAAAGTTTCCCACGGAATATTATATACGTTCTCCGACTAATTTTGGGAAGCTGAATCGATTGGTGAAGACTAAAAGTCTCGTTGGTGAGCGGTTCAAAAGTTATGACTGCGTCAAATCTGTGGGAAATGTGTGTTTGTGTACAGCGAAAAAAATATATAAAATTTGTTTATTTGTAACTTTAGAGCGAAATAAACTAGAAAACCGTTTTCGGTACTTCGATCTCCTTCGTGTAACCAAAAACAAATCACGAAAAAAATTCGCCAAAAAAATTTTGGCAAAAATTTTACATAATTTCGTTCGAAAAATACATGCTTTTTCGGTTTTTTTTAATTTTTTCGAAAACGGTAAAGAGCAGCGAAATCATTTCCGGCACACTGAAACAAAACGACAAGACAAACAAGTCGATGTGTAAATTTTCCTGAAATATTCAATAATTCGTCTATAAATTTCAAACTGAAATTTACCCGTTTCTCGATTTGCTAAGTAGATCTCTCGGAAACGGTTGCAGATAATTAAAAACGGAATGCAGAATCGTTTTCAGAAGGCCATTTTCCTATAGACACACTAAGATTGTCCGCGGGAAATTTACGCCTTTCCGAGATCTCCACTAGAGCGCCGAAATTTCATAAAAATTTCTTCAATTTTTGCATGCGAAAGTGAACCGAAAGAGCTAGTGAAATACAATTTGCATATCTGTAATCAGCAGCAGAAATGCTTTCAGAAACGTTTTTAAATTTTGCTGTAACTCAAAAAATAATGATTTTGAAAAATCTGTTTTCTCGCATTTCGTCGTTTCCGCGGGCTAGACTTACCGAGTCGGTGTTATTTCTTAACTGAAAGCTTCCCAGGGAATATTATATACGTTCTCCGACTAATTTTGGGACGCGAAATCGATTTGTGAAAACTAGAAGTCTCTGTGGTGAGCGGTTCAAAAGTTATGACAGCGTCAAATCAGTAGGAAATGTGTGATTGTATATAGCGAAAAAAATTATAAATTTTGTTTATTTGTAACTTTAGAGCGAAATAAACTGGAAAACCGTTTTCGGCACTTCAAATTCCTTCGTGTAACCAAAAAAAATCAGGAAAAAAATTTGCAAAAAAAATTTCGACAAAAAATTTCCATCATTTCGTTCAAAAAATACATGCTTTTTCGGTTTTTTACGATTTTTTTGAAAACGGTAAAGAGCAGCAAAATCATTTTGGGCACGCAGAAATTACAAAACAAGACTAACAAGTCGATGTGTAAATTGTCCGGAAATATATAATAATTCGTCGATAAATTTCAAACTGAAATTTACCCGATTCTTGATTTGCTAAGTAGATATCTCGGAAACGGTTGCAGATAATTAAAAACGGTTTGCAGCATCGTTTTCAGAAGGTCATTTTCCTATGGATGCACTTAGATAGTACGCGGAAAATTCACGACTTTCCGAGATCTCCACTAGAGCGCCGAAATTTCATAAAAATTTCTTCAATTTTTGCAGGCGAAAGTGAAGCGAAAAAGCTAGCGAAATATGATTTGCATATTTGTAATCAGCAGCAAAAATGCTTTCAGAAACATTTTTAAATTTTGCTGTGACTCAAAAAATAAGGATTTTGGAAAAATCGATTTTCTCTCATTTCGTCGTTTCCGCGGTCTAGACTTCCCGTGTCGATGATATTTCTTAACTGAAAGCGTCCTAGGACATATTGTATAAGTTTTCTGACTAACTTTAGGATGCTGAATTGATTGGTGAGGACTAGAAGTTTCTATGATTAGCCGTTCAAAAGTTATGAGAGCGTCAATCAGTCGGAAATGCGAGATAGTGCGGAGCGAAAAATTAAATAAAACGTGGTTATTTGAAACTTTAGATCGAAATAAACTGGAAAACGTCTTGTCAGTCTAGTCTTGTCTGTCTAGTCTTGTCTGTCTAGTCTTGTCTGTCTAGTCTTGTCTGTCTAGTCTTGTCTGTCTAGTCTTGTCTGTCTAGTCTCGTCTGTCTAGTCTTGTCTGTCTAGTCTTGTCTGTCTAGTCTTGTCTGTCTAGTCTTGTCTGTCTAGTCTTGTCTGTCTAGTCTTGTCTGTCTAGTCTTGTCTGTCTAGTCTTGTCTGTCTAGTCTTGTCTGTCTAGTCTTGTCTGTCTAGTCTTGTCTGTCTAGTCTTGTCTGTCTAGTCTTGTCTGTCTAGTCTTGTCTGTCTAGTCTTGTCTGTCTAGTCTTGTCTGTCTAGTCTTGTCTGTCTAGTCTTGTCTGTCTAGTCTTGTCTGTCTAGTCTTGTCTGTCTAGTCTTGTCTGTCTAGTCTTGTCTGTCTAGTCTTGTCTGCCTAGTCTTGTCTGTCTAGTCTTGTCTGTCTAGTCTTGTCTGTCTAGTCTTGTCTGTCTAGTCTTGTCTGTCTAGTCTTGTCTGTCTAGTCTTGTCTGTCTAGTCTTGTCTGTCTAGTCTTGTCTGTCTAGTCTAGTCTGTCTAGTCTTGTCTGCCTAGTCTTGTCTGTCTAGTCTTGTCTGTCTAGTCTTGTCTGTCTAGTCTTGTCTGTCTAGTCTTGTCTGTCTAGTCTTGTCTGTCTAGTCTTGTCTGTCTAGTCTTGTCTGTCTAGTCTTGTCTGTCTAGTCTTGTCTGTCTAGTCTTGTCTGTCTAGTCTTGTCTGTCTAGTCTTGTTTGTCTAGTCTTGTCTGTCTAGTCTTGTCTGTCTAGTCTTGTCTGTCAAGTCTTGTCTGTCTAGTCTTGTCTGTCTAGTCTTGTCTGTCTAGTCTTGTCTGTCTAGTCTTGTCTGTCTAGTCTTGTCTGTCTAGTCTTGTCTGTCTAGTCTTGTCTGTCTAGTCTTGTCTGTCTAGTCTTGTCTGTCTAGTCTTGTCTGTCTAGTCTTGTCTGTCTAGTCTTGTCTGTCTAGTCTTGTCTGTCTAGTCTTGTCTGTCTAGTCTAGTCTGTCTAGTCTTGTCTGTCTAGTCTTGTCTGTCTAGTCTTGTCTGTCCAGTCTTGTCTGTCTAGTCTTGTCTGTCTAGTCTTGTCTGTCTAGTCTTGTCTGTCTAGTCTTGTCTGTCTAGTCTTGTCTGTCTAGTCTTGTCTGTCTAGTCTTGTCTGTCTAGTTTTGTCTGTACGGCCTTTGTCTATCTAAACTTGTCTGTGTCTTTTATGTGTTTTTTCTAAGTCAATATTGTTTTTCTTTTTAACAAATGTATAGTAAAAGTAAAGAAATTAAGAAATTACTACGTTTAAATTTACTCATGTCTTATAAAACAAATATAATTATAAGTACAAAATCTCTCGGGTCTCGCGTGGCACGAAAGTGCAGGAAACCATTTGGGTATCATTTATTTTATGTATGAGTGAATTTAAACGTAATAATTTCTTAATTTCGTTACTTTTAATATTGAAGATGCACATAGTAATTTCTCGCAGTGTTATTTTAAATGTATGTAATTCATAGAAAGATTGAAATTTCCAAATATTTAGTTATACCTGTATTTTAGGCGGGTGGTTTTATAATTCGATATTCAAATTGTTTTTGATTTATTAGCGAAATTGATGTAAAATTGAATTGGATGCCCTTCAGTGTTGTTGCGAGGGCAGAACCCTCGCGTAAATGTATAAATATTTATAAAGTCTAAGAAAATATAGGTAAACAGATTAAATTACGATCATTGAAAATTTATAAGGTTTTCGTGAAAATGGCTTTATGCAAATTCCTATTAGGTAGTTAACAGGAATTTTACTTTATATACCGAACGCCCTCGTCGATACAATGAAACTCGAAAGTTTTTGAATTTTATCGCCGAACGATTTACATATTTTTTCAATAAATTCTAATAAAATCAAATCCCCAGAAAATTAGTTTTCATAGCGGTTTTATTTTTACACACTGAACTCATCAAACGCAAAATAGTATAACTAATTCAAATTTAGACTGATTCCAGTCTGCTAACATATATCAAACAGGGAGACAGAAGCTGGTAAAACTAGCAGAAACTATATAATACAATTCAAAAATGAATTAGTGTCAACCATCTGACTATAGAAGTCGTTATCAACTGGAACTTGTCTTGTCTATATTACTATATAATACATTCCGGAAAAAAATATAGTTATTTATTATAAAAGTGGTAATTATTTTCAGTTAGGAGTTCAGTTATGAAGTTTAAATTTTTTGCAAGATTATATCAGACCTGTCTTTTTTTGCTTTAAAAAACTGTATTATCTGTATTCTGCTGGCATGAAATATTTTAATCTTTACAGTTACGACTTCATGAACTTCTTTTCATTCCACTCACTTGTGATAACGCCCATTAAATTTATTACTCATTTCATATCATTTTTATATCCTTTTACTCGCACACATTCATTCTCTAAATCCACTTTTCATACATTTTATTACCGGCTTAACGCAAAATTTTTCATCAATTTCGGTCCAAACAAATGAAATATTCTATTCAGCGCGCCTAAACCTATTAAATCTAGTTTTGTTCCATCCTGTTACATGTACAACTATACGGCAAAAATTAATCAAAATAGCAAAAGTTAATGGAAAGTAATTATAAAATTTTAAGGCCTCAAAAATCGCTTTTTGTATAAAATTTATTAATATTTCTACTAAAAATAATTTGGTTTCAACAATACTATTTTATAATTTTAAACACTATCAACAAAATAATTTCTCACATTTTACTGGATCGACTATCTCCATAGAGCCCAGTCTGCGTCAGGATCAAGCGGGTTTTCGCCCAAATAGATCCTGTGTCGATCAAATTAACACAATGCGAATCATCATAGAGCAGTCCATGGAATGGAGGTCTACATTATACGCGGTCTCCGTCGACTCCCGTAGGGCCTTTGATAGCATCTATCATAATGCAGTCTGGAAAGCGCGGGAAGAAAAGGGGTACCGGAAAAGATAATAAGCCTAGTAAAGGAACTATACCGGGACGCATCCTGCTATGTAAAACACCAAACTACTAAGAGTAGCGGCATTACCATCAGCTCGGGAGTCAGACAGGGCTGTATACTATCGCCATTACTATTTAACATTCTGTTGACTCAATAATGGACAAAGTAGTGTCAAGAAGTGAGGCCATTAGATGAACGTAAAACTCGTTCCTGGAATATCTGGACTACGCAGACGATATCTGTTTCTTGGCACACACCCACGCCGACATGCAGAGCAAACTCGAGCGTCTCTCTGCAGAAGCATCCAAAGCAGGTTTAAAAATCAGCATTGGCAAAACCAAATCGCTTAGAGCCGCAACGAAGAATACCCGCGCCTTCCGCATTTATGACAACAAATAGAGGATTTAGGTGAATTCACGTACCTGGGAAGCATAATTATTACTGAAGGCGACACCACCACCGATGTCTCATACCGAATAAAAGGGGCCAAAGAGGCATTTGGTATGCTCAGGCCGGTCTGGACCTCCAGACTGTATTCCACACGAACAAAACTAAGAATATTCAACTCAAATATGAAATTCGTCTTGCTGTACGGGTGCCAAACATGGAAAATCTCCATAACAATAGTAAATAAGCTTCAGGTATTCATAAACAAATGCCTACGAAGTATACTGCGCATTTTTTGACCAGATACAATACGCAATGTAGACTTATGGCACCTGACAAACCAACAAGAGATACAAAAAGAAATAAAACACCGCAAGTGGAAATGGTTGGGCCATGTATTGAGGAGAGACGAAGGAAACATCACTAGGCAAGCGTTACAATGGAACCCGCGGGGTTCTCTCAGAAGGGGACGTCCAGCTAACACGTGAAGGAGGAACATAGACGCAGAAAGAAGGTCGCAGGAAAAACGTGGAACGAGGTGAAACGCTTCGCTCAGAATAGAGTCAGAGGTCTTTGTCAAGGTCTTTGTAGAGGCCCTATACCGCTCGTAGGAGTTAGAGGACAACAAGATTTTATAATGTGATATTTATTGACAGCTGTCAAAATTGTAAATAGTTTTTTCGGTACTTACGCATTAACGTCACCACCGATACATTTTTAAATACCGCCAATCTACACCTAAAATTTTTATGATAAATCATAAAATAACACATTTTATTTAAAATTAAAACATTTTTAAAACTCAAAATACTTTATTTTTTAATCCTGGTTAGATTAGGTTGCCCGCCGCGAAGCGCACAGATAAATCAAGACATCATACGATGAGACAACACTCGATCAAATATATAGCGCTGGTGGCGTTAATATGTAAGTACCGTTTTTTACTTTTCTTGTATTAATGTTTTAATACGACCCAGAGCGGACCAAAAACTAACAAACTCCAGCGTCTGAAAGCCTGAACTCCAGAGGAGCGGCTACAAACAGCGTCTGTCCTCCATGTTAGGTTACAAATACGGCTCTGGATACACACTCTGGAACTTACAATCCCAGTTTAAACCTGGAAATGGCCCTAATTATGGAAAAAGCTATTTCACCATTGAATTTCAAACAACCATGCATGATGTCAATTTCTCTGAATGGAACTACTCCAAGAGGTAACCGTCAAAGACGTTTCTCGTCACTAACAGCGGCGCAATGAGGCCTAAGGATTCTGAAGAGCCTGAAACAACATGTTGTTCAAGAAATTCAAAATACTCTAAACCAAAGAAAAAAACATACATTGCTTTGAAACTCTAAATATTAACTCGCTCTTAAAGCCGGGCAAACCAAAGCAGCTCACCAAAGTTCTGAAGAAACATAGAATACAAATTTAGGGCTAGCGTGAGGAAGGGCATCCGGCAGTAAGCCAGGTCTTCTTCAAGTAGGTCTTCACCAAGGATCTGCACTACGCCCCAATATTTTTGATCATATAATGGAGGTCTTCTCTGTAAATTTAAGTGAACCAGCTCTTTGGTGTATGCTATTTGCAGATGATTTGTTGATGATATGATATGCAGATAATTTATGCAGCACAAATGGAAGAGCTTGAATATAAACTCGAATGCTGGAGAAGAGCCATAGATGAGAGAGGTCTTAAAATCAGTAGGAATACGACCGAGTATCTCTGCCTTGGAGGAACTGGAAATGAAACTATTTAGACGGATGGTAGCCAGCTACAGGCAAGGGACAGTTTCAAGTATTTGGGATCCACTGCATCCCCGACAAACAGCCAAAACCGTACAAATATTACAAGTTCTGTAATTTTAGTCTAAGCGTTCCCGCAAGCGAGGCCTAGGAAGTGTCCCGCCCACTCTTTGTGAGAAATGAGCAAAGGCTACCGATTCATGGGCGGGCTCGGCTGAAGAAGTAAGTCCAGATGAGAATTGGAACTCTAAATGTTGGATCTATGACTGGGAAAGGAAGGTAGGTTGTGGACCTAATGATGAGAATAAGAATTGGAATTCTGTGTCCAAGAAACTAGGTGGAAGGGTAATAAAGCATGAGAGCTTGGAAGTGGCCTTAAATTGTTGTACAGTGGAGCAAACAGAGAGGGAAGAAATGTTGTTGGAATTATCCTGGCTAACGATTTGATCCCCTCTCTAGTCAACGAAAACAGAAGAAGTGATCGTTTGACGAGTGTGAAGCTGTGTCTTGGGGAAGAGTTAACCATTGTAAGTGCCTATGCTCCTCAAGTTTGCTGTGAGGAAGAAAAAATGTCTTCTAAAGGGACCTGGTGCAAAAACTTTTTAATATATCAGCAGATGAAAGGGTATATCTATGTGCAGATCTGTATGGACATGTTGGCACCAGTGTGGAAGGGGAAGTAGTGAGGAGAGTGCATGGAGACTGGGATGGAAAATCCAGCGATTTGATACGAAAAATGGGAAGGGTGTGAGAGTACCAAGTTTTGCCTTGGCATTAGATCTAGCAATATGTTGCACCTTCTTCAAGAAAAACGAAAAGCACCTGATGACCTACAAAAGTGGAGGAAGAGAGAGCCAAATAGATTACTTTTTGTGCAGAAGAACGCATTTGAAGGAGGCTAAGAATTGTAAAGTTATTATGGGAGAAAATGTAATACCACAACACAGAGTGCTAGTTATTGATTATAAATTCACGGGAATTAAGAAAAGAACAGCAAGGAAAATTACTCCAAGAATTAAATGGTGGAAATTGAAAAACGCCATTTTAAGAAGTGAAATCAAGGAAAAGGTGTTGCAAGGAACACGGCCAGTGGAAGAAATTCAGAGATGGTGGACAGTAAATTGCAGTAGCAATCAGGAAATCAGATGTGGAAGTTTTGAGGAAGACGTCTGGGAAATGTGCTCCACTGGATAAAGAAACATGGTGGTGGAATGATGTGGTTCAGAAAGCCATCGAGGCAAAATGACAAGTAAAAAAGAAATAAGATGAGTCTGAAAATGACGAAGATAGAGCCAAAGTTGTGAAAAGAGCTGTAGGGAAAGCAAAGGCAGCTGCATGGATGAAAGTTTATGAAGAACTAGAGACCACAGAAGGGGAGGCCAAGCTTTTCAGAAACGCTAAGGCACGATACAGGGCTTCAAATTATCTCACACACATTAGGCAGATGGAAAGTGAACAAGGAATTGTAATTCAAGATCAAGAGGAAGAGATGGGAGGAATATTTTAAAAAGTTGCTATATTATGAAAATGTCCGGCTTGTGCTTAAGGATGGAATCCCAAATCACAACGTAACAACTGGCATATGCATGGAAGAGGTTGTAACTGCTATTACGAAAATTAAATTTGAAAAATTAACCGGCCCCGATGAAATTCCAGTGGAGGCTTGGAAATGTCTGGGCGAAGGGGGAACAGATATGTTGTGGAATCTATTCCAACAGGTACTTCAAGAGGAAGTAATGCCCAAGGAATGGCGCGAGAGTACCATAATGCCCATTTATAAGGAGAAAGGTGACATTCAGGATTGTGCAAATTACAGAAGAATGAAACTCATGTCGCACACGATGAAGATCTGGGAGAAAGTTATTGAAAGTAGACTTCGGGTGAAGACGACAATAGGAGGTGAACAGTTTGGATTTATGCCGAGATAGGGAACAACAGATGCTATTTTTGCGCTTAGGCAAGTATAGTTGAGAGGTTTTTACTTGGCAGAAGTTTTCCATTGCTTTCCACGAGGTGTCCACAGCATAGCTCCGTGAAAAATCTTCACGGCTTCGCCGAATATTGAACCCGGGCTCTCATACATGGCAAGCGGATGCATTCACAACCACACTACTGTGACCAGCAAGAAGAACTACTTGGAATAGTCCATGAAATTTGGAGGACGGAACGTATACCTGAAGAATGGAAAACTGCACTAATCCACCCTAGCTTCAAGAAAGGGGGCAAAGCCGATGCAAAGAACTACAGAGAAAGAACAAATTGACAAAGAAATTGGTTTAATGCCAAGCGGGCTTTCGGAAGGGAAGATCTTGAGCGGAGCAAATCTTAAACTGGTTAAACAAGTTAATTATTTAATATAGATATCATTATCACGTTTGTTGACTTAAAGAAAGCGTATGACTCCGTGGACAGAACAACGTTATTTAACATCCTCAGAGAGTTAGGAGCAGACAATAAAACAGTCGCAATTGTCCGAGAAACACTTAATACCTACTCAAAAGTAAAGTTCCGTGGCGAAGTGTCCTTTCAAAATCACAACAATATTAAGCAAGCAGATAGGTTGTCTGTCACCTCTCCTATTCAACTGTGTGTTAGAAAAATCTATTAGAGAGTGGAGAAAGAAAAGTACTGCAGAAATAATACAAAAAATGAGATTAGAAAGAATAAAGGATGGATTATCTACATATTGAGAGGCTCTGACTGTACAAGAAAAAGAAACCAACCGTCTGTTCACCTTCTGGCAAAACAAGAAGGTTCGTACCACTTGGTTGACAGAAACCGAGAAGGATATTAAAGAACTGGGAATAGCAGATCTCCAAAACAGACAGTCTGTGAGATGTACCCTGATTTTGTCCGTTGATTTCAGGAAAAACCCCAAAGGAAAGGTACCCCCTGGACAGAAGAGAAAAAGGAGTTACACCGGCAGAAGATGCGACAATACTGGGCTAAGATCAAAGCCCAACAGTTGAACGAACGTGGTCCAAGGTAGGCCTATTGGAAAGAAATAAAAGAAAGGTTGCATTAGAAGTGGATTGCCTCGCTTTTGCGAATGCCTTAGCGGTTATGGCTGGAAGTTTGGAAGAAACAACTAAACAGATCAATATTCTGAAAGAGGCGACAGAAAATACAGGACTGAAAATCTCCTTTGAAAAGAGTACCAAACAAATGTCAGACAGGCACCAGAGAACTATATGATTACAAAGTATGGCCAAACAAAGAAAGTTTCTAAATTCAAATACTTAGGAGAAATCATCCAGCCCAATGCTTTAGACAAATAAATAAATAAAACAAAAATAAGAAAAATGGAAATGGCATTCCAGCTAACAAAGAATGTGTATAATAAGAAGTCGGTATCCATTAATGCTAAAATCAGACATTATAACACAGTGATTAAAGCCAGAGTGTATATATGCATCTGAATGTTTGGCGATGAATACTAACAAAGAAATTGAAGCTGTAGCAAACAAGAAGCGAGAAATCATAAGAAAAGTGCTTGGAGCGAGATTTGAAAATGGGATGTGGAAGCTTAGAAGTAATAGAGAAGTGTATGTTAAAATTGAGAAAGTAGAAGATACTATGAGGAAGAGAAAGGTAAACTTCTATGCCCATTTGAAAAGAATGAATGATGAAAGGCTGACAAAGAAAATATTCATGTTTTTTCACAAAACCCCCATAAATCAAATCACATGGTTCAAAGAAGTCAAAGCAGACAATCCAAAAAACCGGGTTCAATCCCCGGCCAAGCCATAGAGATTTTTCACGGAGCTATGCCGTGGCCACCTCGTGGAAAGCAATGCCAAACTAGCACGGGTAATTCTGCCGAAAAAAAACCTCTCAACTAGTGCCGTTCGGAAGCGAGGATAAACTGCTCGTCCCGTATATTTGTGGATGATGCGTTCCAAAAGTATGCGCGAGAGGTCTCTTATGCGAGTGCGGCACTAGAAGAAAACGTTTTTTTTTGAGTTGTATTATCCATATTTTTTCACATTTCTGCAATAATCATGTAATCCCCCTGTGCTTTATTGCTTTTAAGGTTTTTAATTATATATATGGTTTCTATGAAGGAAGGGTGTTCAAAGTTATTGTTTACAGTATTTGGGGTAAAAGCTTGAAGCTTCCTTCATTATTCATCGCCAATTTTCCAGTGGGATCTTTAAAGCATAAATTTGGTGCTACATATTTTTGTTATTTCTGCTTAAATGTGCTGTAAAAGGATATAGTATTGTTTTTCTTAAAATCCGCTTTCATTTGTGTGAGTTGCTTCTTTGAAAATAGTCTTTTTACTCATCTAATGAGTTTTTCTGTAGAAGACCTTTGCTGTTTGAACTCCAGGTATTCCTTATTTATTTTGATTAAGTGCTATTTCTTTCACGCTGTCATCGTTTGCCGTATTGCTTCTTCGCATGTCTCGTCTCACCATATGTGTTTCTTTGTCTTTTTCATTTTTGCGACTTCTTGAGCTAAACTAATCATTACTTCTCTTATATTTTACCATTAAAGCGTCCACAATTTCGCATCGTAAATATCGGACGTATCGCATAAAACGGATTGTATCTTTATATAGGATGTCATACCAGTGCGTCCTTTGATCCGATGCAATGCCGATGCTCCGAGGGACAACTTTTGCGATGCGTGCAGATGACTTCATACGGAAGGCCGATCAGTGGACGGACTCCACGCGCTCAAATTTAGCTTGAGACATACGAAAATATCGGAAGCATTTGGCGTCATCGTTTAGCAAATTAGGTGCGTGATATTCTCGACGTTGCGATCTCTTCTTAAATATATCGTGTACCCACATATAATGTTTTCTTCTTTTTAGTTGATTTAACTGTTGTTTCTTCTTCTTCTTCTGCTAACAAACAAGCAATTACAACAAATTCTTCTTCGTTTTCCTCCATTATCTTGCATATTCCACATCTCACTATGAAAATCCGAATGAAATTGGCGTCGGTATTCCGATTGCTAGTAGTTGCGCATACAAATTCAATCGTTCCTGATACTATGGACGCGTTAAAAATTAATCCGTTTGATGCGATGCGTCCGATACTTAACTTTGAACGTAAGAGTTGTGAAAACATAACAAACAGAGACCTGATGCGAGATAAAATTCTGGAATTTTGAAGGATTTGAGGCGAAGAAGAGAAAAACTGAGAAAGAAACTTGAGACAGAAGACCAAAGGGAGCAGCAAAAGAAGAGGATGATTTATCTTCATCCTCTCCCATTGCTGCAACTTTGTCAAAAGAGAAAAGATGATGAACTTAATAGGTGAAATGTACATTGAACAATAGTTGTTTAACACGGTCCATAGACGACTAAAGTCGAAGAAAAAATTCTTTTCAAGAGGTCAAAAATTAACAGGTTGGCATTTTAATATTTCATATAACTTTTATTTACTACTACAATCTACACCTCAACTTTTATTTACTATATCGAGTAAGATTTTAAAAATTTATGAGAAAGATATTATATGAGAGTTTATTTTTTCTTTTTCTTGTTTTATCAATTTTTAATACACTTTTGTATAGTTTTGCTTAAAATAATCGGTCTAGTCTTTTCTACATAGTCCTGTTTCTTCAGTTTTGTCTGTGAAAGGAATTTAACATCAATATTGTTTTAATTGTCATTCGAAATCGATTACAACACTGAAATAGGAGTTTTTTGAATAACTCGTTGGTATTAAGGACATTTGAATAGATTCCCTCAACTGTGCGGATGTTAATCAACTAACATTAGTGGGCATAGCACTAACGGTTAATGCCGCTGTAAACCAGTGCTCTGGTCTATATTGGATTCATTATTATGTAGATGACTTATCAAGTTATTGCTCTGTAACATTGTGTTCTAATTCGATTTGAACTTATTCTGGCAAAATTACAGGAAGTAATTGTAAAAGGTCGATTGGTAATGCCGCATGGAACAAGTTTGAAAATTAAGAATTGTATTAAATTATATTTTTAATAACTACAAAATATAAAATATAACCTCGATAACCTAAAACAAGAATCAGTAAAGTTTCTTTGTCAGCTAAGACTAGCATCAAAACTAACAGGCTTAAATAGAAGGGAAACAGCAGAGGCACAATATCAGAATGCTAAAGAGTGCGTTTAGCAGGCTGCGAAAGAAGCTCTAGGGTTTAAGGAAACAGCCCAGCATGAAAATCCGGACTGGTGGTGTAAAGAAATAGAAAGAGCGGTGAACGATAAGAAGAAAGCGTACCAAACATGGCTTACCACAAAAGACACAGAAAACAGAAAAGTATACATTAGGCTGAACAGAGAAACAAAGAGATTAAACTTTTATTTAAGGTTTTGACAAAGACGGACCTTAATTAAATGTATATAAGAGCAATGCAGAACATGTACAAGAACCCGCAAAGCAGAGTTAAGACAGGAATACTCTTTCAAAACCATTTAATGTCACGAAGTGTCTAAAGCAAGGGTGCTGCCTTTCTCCTACCCTGTATGAACAACCCTGTATGAACTCAAAATACTTGTTGTAATCGTCTCACTTGTAATGCAAAAACTATCTAAAAATGTGTCAAAATCACGGAAAAAGTATTTCCTTAACTTCACCGCATATTCAACTAAAATTACCGTTTTAAATTCCATTTTACAGATCGGTCTAAGCAGCCATTTAAATTTTCCGCGGACGTTCGAGAACTTCGACCCCTCAAAACGCAATCCCAATCTTGAACGCTAAAGTCCTATAGGACCAATCGCGACCGCGATTGATAAACTTCAAAAATGACTCACTACTTGGCATCTTGGTGCTCAATCTCTTGCTGGAGCTACCTTTGTGCAGTGGACGGTAGCCTGCACTTTTCTGAGACCCTGAGCAGCAGGCGTCCTTCCTGCCCTACAGGCGTCTCCTGCAGTCTGCGCCGCTCCCCCAACCATATCCACCAGCCATTGAAAGGATCCATCACTACCCTAAGCACGGTTTTTATTTATTTACTCGCCAATCTAACACTGTGTCTTTGTCAACGGCACAATTTTATTTGCAAAAATTTTCGGAAACTTTCCCTATACATTTTATTTCACGCGGAACTAACACTCCCGAATTTAGAATCGCGCACTACAAGAATTTTCGGAAATTAACGATTTGACTTTCCGCGAAATTAACACTACCGACTTTACTTAACACTCTGTTTTAACTGTCATTTATTTCACTCGCGACCCGCACTATTTCGCTTTCATAAATTAATAATTTTAAAACTGAAAATTGCTTTAAACTAAAAAATATTATTCAAATACTCTCCTATGATATATTTCGACTCACCATTAAACAAACCTCAAAGCTACCAACCTGATCTCCTGTGTTTTCCTTCCTTATTTGTTCCTTCTTGACACATGCGCCGAACGATCCGGATCGTTCGGTTTCTGCAAAACGACACAGCAGAAAACGTAAACTAAGTACTAATCAGACGCAATTTTTAGATCGAATCTGCTTAGTCCTAGGAAATCTAGCTTACGATAAGCCTGTTAGACTCTGGAATAGGATATTTTGAAACGGGCGATATATTTATGTTTTTTAACTTACAATTGGTATGATGTTTTGAACTAATTCTTGTAGTAAATGAATTGTAAATGAAATGTACATTATGAATGAAATGTAACCGTCTCACTTGTAATGCAAAAACTATCTGCAAATGTGTTAAAATCACGGAAAACGTATTTCCTTAACTTCACCGCATATTCAACCAAGAACCAAAATCCATTTTAAATTCCATTTTCCAGATCGGTCTAAACAGCGACTTAAATTTTCCGCGGACGCTCGAGAACTTCGACCACTCAAAACCCAATACCAATTTTGAACGTCCAAGTCCTATCGGACCACTCGCGACCGCGATTGATATACCTCAAAAATCACTCACTACTTGGCATCTTGGTGCTCAATCTCTTGCAGGAACTACCTTTGTGCAGAGGACGTTCCTTCCTGCCGTACAACCGTCTCATGCAGTCTGCGCCGCTCCCCCAACCATATCCACCAGCCATTGAAAGGATCCATCACTACCCTAACCACGGTTTTTATTTGTTTACTCGCGGATCTAACACTGTGTCTGTTTACGGCACAATTTGATTTGTTTGGCACATTTTTTTCGGAAACTTTCCCTATACATTTTATTTCACGCGGAACTAACACTCCCGACTTTACACTCGCGCACTACAAAAAAATTTGGGCACTTTACGATTTAATTTTATACGAAATGAAAACTTTCTTTAATTATTCAACCTCCTCGCTATCAGCACACATTGTAATGTATTTATTTCTTTATTGCCTTTTTGAGCCATTTTTAATTCACTGTCTGCTGTCTCGAGTCCAACTGTAAATGTTCTGAAAAATAGAAAAAAAGTCTTAAAAAAGTGAATGTAGGTTTGTATAAGTAGGGAAAGATGTCACGTTCTGGAACCACCTCCACCTCAATGTTGCGCATGCGCGAACAGAGGATTTAATCAGCTAATAAACAGGTTTGATTAGCTAATAATCAGGTTTAATCAGCTGATAATCAGGTTTAATCAGGTTTAATCAGCTAATATACAGGTTTAATCAGCTAATAAACAGGTTTGATCAGGGTTAAATCCTCTGTTCGCGCATGCGCAACATTGAGGTGGAGGTGGTTCCAGAACGTGACATCTTTCCCTACTTGTATATATGTTTATCTACGACCACTATTCTAAATGCCCATTATTGTACAGTTCGTGGACTATGTAAATACATCATAACATACGTATGTAACGGTTCGCGATTAATGATAAGTTATGATTGAACACACACGTGCGGTTGGTTTACGATTCGTTGATTGGTCGAGAGCTGCTACTACGTGTTCATACGTTCAGCGCCCCCACAATTCAAACTAACCGAAATTGACATTGCATATATGGGGTTGCCTATATCTATGAGCAATCTCATTCCAGTTTAACCCAAATAAGTACTAAATAATAAGGTATGTAACCATTAAGAATGTATTTCTTTTCATTTCTTTCAAGTTAAATAATGTCGAGTAACAGTTATTTATGAAAATACAACTGTTTGTTTATTATAATGTTAAATAATGTAGTACCTAGTAAGAAATAAATTTTTTACATCAAACATATTTTTCTTATTAAACAGAAACAAATTAGTGTGGTCGTAGATAAAGTATAGAACATAACTCGAATTGTAAGGCAATTACGTTGCGGACATTTATATGCTTCTTACAACTCTTGTTACGTAATATACTAATATGAATGAGTGTGTATCTATATATGTATGAGTTTATTTGTAGGTATGAGTGCATGTGTATATATGTATGAATTTATATGTATATCCCATATGCAAGAAGAAGAATAAATACATCACGAAATAATCGTAATTTTTGCGATTTCATACAATAACGAATACATATTATATGATGAAAAGTTACAAAATAATAAGTAAAACATATTTTAACTGCATTTAACTAAAATTTAACAAAAAAGCACATTTTCAAACCGTAAAATTCACAGCTTGGAATTGTAGGATTCTTACTAGTAAATAAGTTTTAAAAATTACAGTATGCGACCGTAATCTTTACAATAATTTTGATAAATTACATGATTTGGCCGCCAACCGTTTCGATAATATAAGTGAATTATTCCGTCTTTGAACGAAAGCGTGATCCAAATTCAAAGGGACCCATCGCCAAAAAATCACATTATTCACTCAGTGACTAAACCGGAGGATTTTACAAAACTCCCAATGAATATTTTTTTGTAGGTACATACATCCTATATATGGTAGGCGACACCAGAAAGCCTCGTAACTCCAGTAGGGTAACTTTTACAGGATTCAACTTTTTGTCTTTCATATGATTATAATTAATAATCGAATGAAAATAACAACCATAAAACGTGTTTCTTATGAAAAAGATGCTGTTAGGAATTGATAGTACCCGGATTTTTAGATTTTGCTTACTGGAACCGCACTTCTACTAGAAAAATTGTAGATACGAGTTTTACGTACTTTTAGGTACTTTTAGGTACATCTTGCTTGATTAGTGGAGATACGAGGTTTTCAGGAAAATCACAAAAAAAAAATAATTTATGGACAATTATTATAATAACTACTACTTAAAGAATCAACATAGGGGTAAACAGTACAGTGATCGGTCCTTTTAGAAATTGATCAAAGAAAATAATAAATTGCATGCTTGTACAAAATGAATTTATTTATTATTAAGCTGCTAGTAATTGTGAAAATCGAAACTTTTCTATTTAAATAATAATTCGAATCAGAAATTAAAAATTTTGTACAAAATAAGAAGATAAATGTTTGATTCATCCATAAACATAGTTATCGGTCACATAAATATAGTGGTTGTTCAGTGGATTTATAGTAATTTGTCAATACTTCATAATGAATAAAAATAATTAGAAGTCTCTTTTAAAGTACTACGATACGTCTGTCTAGTCTTGTTTGTGTGGTCTTGTGTGCCTAGTATTGTATGTGTTGTCTAGCTCGGTAATGGTTTGGGTCAAACCTTCCTATCCACCTTTCGCCAAAATGATTTACCATTGTCTGACCAAGGCTGTGCAATGTGCAGGGCAGCCGTCTTGTTGCCCAAACAAATTATTACGTATTTCTGGCTTTAATGTATTAAGAAATGGTAAGACAAAATGTTCAAATACACGTGCTGGTTTAAATTTCCCTCTATAAAATATGGGCTGCCAATGATCCGATCAAAAAAATTCCATACGGTACATTAACTTTTTTGTAACGTTGGCCTCGTTTGTTTATTATGTAATTAGGAGTCTTGTAAGCCTAATGACGACTATTTTGTGCGAAGATACGTATCCGTTTAAGCAAAATGTGTATTGATCGGTAAAAAAAAAATCTATGAAATCTTTAGTTTTCAGGGAAATTTTCACCTATACATAAACAAAACTCTAAACGTCTCTCTTCATCAACAGGTTCAAGTAGGCCGCATCTTTAGCTTAAACGGTTTAATTTTGTTTTCCTTAAAAAATGTATAAATACCTGTTTTACTATTACTAGTACCCAATTTTAATAAATCTGTATTTTAATTCAGTTGAATCGATTTCGGCATCGATTAAAAGAAGGAGAGAGATGTATCGACCTGCCGAAATCGCGCGATTTACCTATCAATTTACTTCGCGAATTTATATTATTTGGAGAGTATACTTCAAGTGTGAGAAGCGTAAAGACAGAAATCGAAGCGGGAACCAAGCTCGACCGACACGTGCACGCATTTAAGTTGATCGTTTAACCAGAGTTAAACCCCCAAAGGGCTGCAGCAGCATTGAACGTCTGGAAGAAAACAATTTTAAGGGATCCCTCCACCCATTATCCTCATTTCCTCCCTTAAAATAGGCGTCGGAAGGACGATCCACACGTGGCGGAGAGGCGAGCGACCCTAACAGGTAAGTGATTAGACCAGGCCTGTTTCAAACGGGAAATTTTTATTTTCGTAAAACACGGTCCAAACAATACCCTTTTGCTTACCTTACCCCTTACTGTGTCGCTTTCTTAAAGATAATTTCGGGTTATCTAAAACTGATCGAATTACTAATAATGTAGGTGCATTGCTAATAATGTAAAATGCAAACAAATCAAAATCTGTTATTAATTTATTATTAAAAAATCCAATTTTTAATATAAAATTTATATTCACTTTACGTTAGGTTATAAACAGCCCTGTTTATCAAATTTTTGTAAAAAATAATAAAGAATGGTACTTATCACTTGAAGTATTTTCATACTTTCATAATTTATTAACACCCTGTAAATTTGATCTAAAATTTTCTTATCGTCAATTAATTTTCTCAACAATAGAACTTTATAAAAAGTTGACAGTTGAAAAAGTTGAAAAGGATGACTTTTGGTCGTAAAATAAACTATAGAAATTTTTGCCCTATTAGGTACCTCAATCCGCGGACGCACTGGTTGTTAGGTAGTTATGTAGCACAATTATAAAAAATCTAATTTTCATTTAAAAATGTGTATTCAGACTCAACGTTAGTTTATAAACGACTTTGTTTTATATATTTTTTGTAAAATGTAATAAATAATGGTACTTATCCCTTGAAGCACTTTCAAACGTTCCAAATATATTAACACCCTGTACATTTGATCGAAAATTTTCTTATCGTTCATTCATTTTCTCGACAAGAGAAAGAACTATTTATAAAGAATGACTTTTGGTCGTAAAATGAAAATTTTACGATTTTTGTCCTATTGGGTTCCTCAATCCGCGGACACACTGAATATTTAGTGGTATGTTATTATTGTTATTAAAATATGGAAAATGGATTATGGAAACCATGAAATATAGAGCCATAAAAGAAGAGGACTGGAGAGATAAGGAGAGGTGGAAAAAGAAGTACGGGATGCGGCAAAGGCTTTATGAACCTCGCTGTATAGATAGATATTAAAATAAAGTTAATTTTCTTCAAGACAGACTGTTTTCTATCAACTCTCAAGTCTATTGGGATATAATCCCATTTATAATCCCATCATATAAGACTATTGGGACCGAGGGACCATCCACTCTTGCAATACGTGTTAATGTTTAGATGCATTACCGCAAATTTCTTTGCATTCCTAATTGCATTACGTAAGTATTACACCACAGTACACAAAGTACTCTTTCATTCCTTGAATTACTCTTGCATTCCCTGAATTATGTTTCGCATTACGGCCGCATTACGGCCACATTAGCTCCCCACTACACCCGCATGAGCTCATCATACGCCTCGTCATGCGCCTCATGAGGAGTTTAGTAGGAGCACACTGTCCTACTGTAGGACAGTGAGCTCCTACTAAACTCCTCATAATAGAAAGAATCCGATGCCATTTGAAATAAAGTGAAATTGGTTTAAAATTAGGTAGTATAATATTAATAATAAAATTTTAACTTTAATAGTAATATGTAGTCCAATGAAATATCAGTAGTATCAAATAGTTCTAGAGTACTTTGTGCAAAATTTCGCGCAACAGTTCTGTTGTCAGTTTTTGGTAGAATTCTTAGAGTTCTATCAAATCCTTATAATTGTAAAAATCCCAATTTTACTGTAAAATTAAAAAAGATCGAAAAATTGAGCTCAACCGATGCGAAGAAGTATAAATGAAAAAAAAACGCGCAATAGTTTTGTTTGAAGTTTCTGGTAGAACTCTTAGAGATCTCTTCGAAAATTCTTATAAAATTTTTCTGCAAAAATTAAACTTCACCGATGTGACAAAGGGAAAAAGAAAAAAAACCGGGGCGGCCGTATAGTTCGGTCAAATTAGACCAAAAAATAGGGGCGAGCTTACAAAAATTCACACTTGGCTGAAAATTGGTAGGATTATTCAAAACACTATTATAAATGAAATGTGAAAAGTCCTCATCGATCTGACACCTGGAAAAAAAATTTCACGGGGTCAAAGGTCACAAAAACGGGTTTATCGCGATTTTCAGCAAAACGGTAAGCTCATAAAATTAGCCCAGATTAACATTGTAGACCAGATAATTACCTATAAAAAATGTCTAAATACTTTTTTTCGTGAGAGCCACCGTTTTTTGAGATATAACGATTCAAAAAGTTGAAAGAGTTGTAATCGTCATAATATGTATAAGCACACCACCTATATACAGCACTGAAGCTGTAATACAAGTAAAAATGTCGCTCTATCGGTCAGTGTTACACATAATATAAATAATTATAAATATCAGAATTTCGGGAAAAAAATTATTGAGTCACCAACAATTGAAGATTCATATGATGCTAACGAAGAGACATGCGATGTGTCATTATTGGGGAAATTTACTTGCATCCAGGATGAAGAAGATAAACAAGGAGAAGAGGAGTAAGGAGAAGAGGAAGTTTCAGATAATGATGCTTCCGATGGATAAATTTCCATTTTTTTTTTTTTTTTTTTTACACCCCTTTTAACATTTTGAACCCTTGCCAATATCTTTAATTATGTAATGGTTTAAAATTAAACAGAATCACAACAGATCAGTGAAATAGGCCTACCGGCGAAACATTAAAAAAACGCCTCAAAGGTGGCGTGGAAACGTGTGCATATTAAGACGATTACAACTTTTTGAATCTCAAAAATTGTGGCTCTTAAGAAAAAAAAGTATTTAGACATTTTTTATAGATAATTATCTGATCTACATTTTTGTCTGGGCTAATTTTATGATAAAACTTACCGTTTTGCTGAAAATCACGAAAAACCCGTTTTTGTGATCTTTGACCCCGAGTAAAATTTTATCCAGATGTCAAATCGATGAGGATTTTTCACATTTCATTTATAATAGTGTTTTGAACAACCCTACCAATTTTCAGCCAAGTGTGAATTTTTATAACCTTGCATGTCTAAATTGAATGGTGCGTTTTGAATGTTTCTGCTTTGTCGGCGAATAGATTTTCGGCTTTCTCCTTTGTCGGCCGCACGAAAATTCACGCGCCGAGCTTGTAGTAAATACTTTTAGTTAGTAAATTTTAGTTAGAAAATGTGCATATTTTTTACAGAAAACCAACGAATTCACATAATATGTGTCAATCATTAGTGAATTTTTTTTAAATATATCTTTCCAATGTTTGACTTCACAGAAAAATGTTACAAGGATTTTCGATAGAACTCTAAGAGTTCTACCGGGAAATGCAAACAGAACAGTCGTGGGAAGTTGGCCCCCAAATTTTTTAAAAATTTTAATTTTTTTAGAGTTCTGGCAAGATTTCGAATAGTTCTAGAGTTCTTGCTTGAAAATTGCAATAGTTCCGGGGAATTTCGGGCAGAAATCGAGAAAAACAATTTGGGGGCCAACTTCACGCAGCCCCCTCTTTTTCAGGAAAAAGAGTTCTGATGTAATATTCCAGTTCTTTATATAGAGTTCTAGAGTTCTCAATCGATAATGCATATAGTTCTACTTTTTTTTTAATTTTGTAATTTTTTAAAAATTAAAAAAAAATCTGATAACGGTTTTCGTTTGTACTAAGGCAGATAAACAAAAAATACTTATTAGAAATTTTTGTAAAATCAATATTTATAAATTTATTTATAAAAAACTTTCGACGAAGATAAAAAAAAATACAAGAGTTCTGGTAAGAGTTCTGAGTAGCCCCCGAAGAGTTCTAAAGAAATAACCAATACAATTTCTTTGTCAAACCAATATTAAAGAAGTTATAAGCAAAAACGAGGCGCAACATTTTTGAAAATTACAAAATTAAAAAAAAAAAAACGTGAGTTCTGTCTGACTTTTTCAGGAAAAAGTGTTCTGATGTAATATTCCAGTTCTTTATATAGAGTTCTAGAGTTTTCAATCAATAATGCATATAGTTCTACATTTTATTTTTTTTCAAAATTTTGTAATTTTTGAAAAATTAAAAAAAAATCTGATAACGGTTTTCGATTGTACTAAGGCAGATAAACAAAAAATACTTATTAGACATTTTTGTAAAATCAATATTTATAAATTTATTTATAAAAAACTTTCGACGAAGATAAAAAAAAATAAAAAATACTGATACCAGTTCTGAGTAGCCCCCGAAGAGTTCTAAACAAATAACCAATATACTTTCTTTGTCAAACCAATATTAAAGTAGTTATAAGCAAAAACGAGGCGCTAAATTTTTTAAAATTACAGAATTCCAAAAAAAATAATTTACCGTGAGTTCTGTTAAGAGTTCTGTGTAGCCCCTCGAGAGTTCTGAAAAAATCTCTTTTATAATTAGCACGTCCGACCAATATTAAAGAAGTTATAAACAAAAAATGCGGCGCTAAGTTTTTTGAACATTAAAAAATTGAAAAAAAAATGTTTTATGAGTTTTTATATGAGTTCTGAGTAGCCCCTGGAGAGTTCCGAACAAATAGCCTATACAATTTCCTTGTCAAACCAATATTAAAGAAGTTATAAGCAAAAATGAGGCGCAATTTTTTTTTAAATTATTGAATTCGATTTTTTTAAATATTTTAAGAGTTCTGTTACGTGTTCTGGATAGCCCCTCGAGAGTTCTAAGCAAATCTCTTTTATAATTTCCATGTACGAACAATATTAAAGAAGTTATAAGCAAAAACGAGGCGCTAAATTTTTGAAAATTACAGAATTCGAAACAAAAAAAATTCCATAAGTTCTGTCAAGAGTTCTGGGTAGCCCTTCGAGAGTTCTGAACAAATCTCTTCTATAATTTCCATGTCCGACCAATACTAAAGAAGTTATAAGCAAAAACGAGACGCAAAATTTTTGAAAATTACAGAAATAAAAAAAAAATAATTTCAATGAGTTCTGTTTAAAGTTCTGGGTAGCCCCTCGAGAGTTCTGAACAAATCTCTTTTATAATTACCACGTCCGACCAATATTAAAGAAATTATAAGCAAAAAATTCGGCTAAAAAAAGTTTTTTGAGCATTAAAGAATTTAAAAAAATATTTATTTTTCATGACTTCTGATAGGATTTCTGAGTAGCCCAAAGAGAGTTCTGAACAAATAACCCATTCGATTTCTTTTTCAACCATTATTAAAGAAGTTATAAGCAGAATCGGGGCGCTAAATTTTTGTAGTGTATGCTAATTAATATAGGTATGTATGGTTTAATAAAACTTAAAAATAAAAAAGATTTGTTTACTGAGTGCTGATTATGTTTTGCATAAGGAAGCCAAAGACCTTTATTCCGGACCTTATCTTCTACAAATACCATGCTTAACTTTAAAGAATTTTTTTTAAGAAAATAATGATCCCGGTAATGTTATACGAGTCATAAGAATATTCAATGGCTAATGTTAGTCGTATTTACAAAGCCTAGCTACTTAAACTACACTTTAAATTACGCGTGAAATCTATATTATCTAATTTGTGTCCCTGCAGGTGGCGCAAAGGTACTTAGGCACTTCCCTCCTTCGAAACTCTAGAGTTCATAATTACCGATGTTTGCATAACCTCTAATTTCGACAATTTTTAATGACCATTTGTTCGAACTGAGAAGTGATTAGTTTTTCTCAATAGTGCAATATCACATATATTTTTGTGTGAGTCTGAAGTTTATTTCTTTGTGATAGTGTTTTTACTATAAGTACATTCTATTTATTATGCGAAATACTCGAATCTCCATAAGTTGTAATATATTTATTCCCGTTTTAAAAATTGACTTGTCTGAAGCTTGAGTGTCTGAATGTATCCTGGAATAGTTAATTATCCATCAATTGCAGACAACCTTGCTTGATATTGCTTCCGGATTGCGAATCAAAAATTCAAAAGTGAGAAATTTACATTTTACAGGGGGACCATCAGACCTGATTTGATTGGTATGGTATAACGAGATCTGTTCTGAGACCTAGGTGCTTTTTATGGGACGGCTCCTAATTTTTCCGAAAATCAAAGTTAGTTTTACGAATAATTTTAGATATATGATTAATCGCGTTTGTTGTAGCAATACTTGAGTATAGCGCAGAGGTTAAGATTCCCGGCAACCAAGTTAGCGGTACGGGTTCGACTCTTGTACACCGCTTAGGTTTTTTCACTTTATACGCAAATATAGTCAATTTCACCGTAGTTATTTTATTTATAAATCAATAATTCTCAATAAGTATCAGGATCCTCTTACTCGCTATCACATCTTGCTCTCTGAATAATCTATCTACAACATACCAGATCCATCAAAATCCATAATTATTAGGTCTTATCGTGTCCTTGTTGCACATGACTTTACAAATTTGTTCATATTTTTTTAAAGTAAGGTTTTCCTTTCAGCGTTTCTTTTAAAGTTACAAATTATCTGCAGCTGTTTTTTAATTGAGCGATTGAACTCTTAATTTTTCATTACTAATTCATAAGTAAGTAAATCACTAGTTCCAGTTTTCTCGCTGACACTTTCAAATATTTTTTCTTTTAGAAATGTATGACGTCGAGGAATTGAAACGCCTTTTGGCCTTGAAAGAGTATAAAGTAGTTTTACAGAATTGTCATATTTTACCACCGTCAAACCCTGTTTATCAGGAAATTTCTAAAGCCATGGCTAATTTCGGTCTCCAATGACCGCTAAACATATTTACACGTCAATTCAAAAAAATGGTCATGATTTGCATACTCACGTTCTAAAAATCTTCATCACTGATTTCCAAAAAGAAAGGGACAATTTTCGCATTTCATGCGAAAATAAAGAAGATGAAAGTTTTGATTTGTGTTCTGAACATACAAAATGTGGAGTAACTCAAAAGTTCAAGATCGTCTTGTCATCAGAGAAATGGGCAACGATAAAACCGCCAACAAAAAAGACTGGAATTTTCAATTTAAAAAAGGGAGCATGGACTGATTTAGTAGCCGAGAAAATTCAGGAGCAACATGGTATTCCGTGTGCGTTCTCGTTCAAAAGAGCTAAAGTTCGAAGCAGCAATAACGCGAAATACTTCGTTAAATTTTCAGCTAAATGCAAAGAATGTGGGGGCAATTTAGTTGGTGTTGCATTGAAAAACCTGGTAAAAACCAGGACACCATTTTCGAATGTATGTTGACAAATTTAGTGCCGGGTTTTTTCCATACTAAACGAAGACAGTTACGAGGTGACAGGAGACAGCAAGTTGCTGCAGAATTGGTCGACAATCGAAAAACTGCAGCATTATGGTTGAATGAACAGGCACAAAATATCATTCGTTTCGGGGATGATGTTCCTCCCACTTTTCCTAAAGCTGTTGTACTTAGGAAAGCGAAGCAAGAAATGATTGATCAACGTTTAGATTTGCCAAGCAAAGATTCAATCCATAATCTGCGAAGTGCCATGAATGGGACTCATAAAGGTACAATATATTGTATATATTTCCTACCTGAGCAATTGTTATTGCATCAAGCTTGTCATCAAAATAAGAAAGACGTCTATGATATCGTTGATGCCACGGGAGGGATAGCTTTTAGGATTCCTTTTCTTCGCGAGGACGGCGAAGTCCAAAAAAAATCGCAGTACATTTTTTTATACCAATACATGTGCGTGAACAACAAAGATTTGGAAAAAAGTGGTCCTCAAAGTTGTCCAGTTTTTCAAGATTCAGATGTCTTCATTTCTAAAATTTTGTTTTTCTGAAATAATTAGATTGTGTGGCACAAGACCTAGGTTGGTGATTACGGATTTCGGAAAAGCGCTGTTGATTGGACTCGCCAATTCTTTTGCGGGTTGTTACGATCTTAAAGCGTATTTGTCTGTTTGTTACGATCTTGTTGTTCTCAGAAGAGATGTCAATTTACATCTTTGTTGCCTCAAACTTGACATCAATCACTTTATGGCCATGATAGCAAGATGGAAATGCTTGAATGGTCATAATTTTCGTGTTCGTCAGTTATATTTGCATACACTCGGTCATGTTTACCTCATGACAAATTTTAACGATATCGAAAATACCTTTTTATCCCTCCTGATTGTAGCTATGAGTGAGCACATCGGAACAGACGAAAACGGGAAAAGTTACCCCTCTTTAAAGTATTTGCAAGATATTAAAGTCATCAAAGGCATACCAAATGTCGTCGATCCCTCAGAAATACAATATGAAAAGGAGGACAAAGATGTTTATCGAATGGAAACAATTTTAGAATCGGAAGATTCGGCAGATGATAATTTAAAATCCTGGGTCAAATTTATTTATGAAACGGCAGGAGAAATCGCACGAAAGTGTAAAAACGATAGTTTGTTGAACCTGAATCCGTATCATTCTATAAAAGCAGCAAAAGCCATCAAAGATTTGATGACTTACTTTCCTTTGTGGACTTGTGTGATGTTTCCCAAATTTGAAATCGATATTTCCATGAGGTCTTCCTCTGCTGTAGAAGGGCATTTTTCAAAAATGAAAAAAGGCGGTTTCGAACGCCTGCCACTAAGGGTCGATAAATTTGTGCTGAAACACATTGACTGGTTAAAAGGTGAGGTGAATTTACTAGCACCGACAATGTTGGACAGAGATGGAACTACTCTGAAAGGGAAAATTCAGGACTCAGACATTTTTCAAGACTGTTTAAGCGAAATAGAAAATTGGCGAGGAAAAATTAAAAGAACAGAACTAGCACCACAAGACAAAGACTATTTTCCATCGACAGACTGTGTTTCACATGAGAGAAATAGTAGCGTGACCGAATGCTCTGAACAATCAATGATATTTGCAGATATTTTGAATGATTTTGAATTTAACTCACAAGAGAACTACATTACCGATGCTAATAATAATCATATATGCGATGACCAAGAAGATGAAAATCTGTCATTTCCAGTTTCTCCAATTCTTCATGAAGACCCTACATCAGGAACAGAATTTGAAAAGTTAAGATCGACGATTGATTCTGAAGACTCAAATAATTCCTTCGTTTTGAAGGAATATCACCTCAGCAAAAAAACATATTTGAGCGATCAACCGAATTGGGACACTGGATTGTGTTCTCCTGAACTTAAAATTCAAGGGGTAAAATATCTTGTCACGCGTACATGTGCTTTCGATACATTAATAACTCTGTTTATGCACGCATCTTCTTTAGAGGACCGTTTCAAAGAATCAATAACAGAAGCAAACCTTCCAACGACCAAATTGGCTTTGGAAATTCTTGCCACAGAAAAATTGACAAAACATCACTTCAAAAAAAGATTTGACATCTTATATGCATTGAATTTTTTGAAAAAAACTCTGACTACTCAAAAACTTTTGAGCTTGAATGCAGAGTGCAACATTGGTCATCTTTTTGAAACTTTATTGGAAACTTTTCCATCATACTCCACAACTCGCTTTTGCACCAAATGTAACATACTCACAGGAAGAAAATTTCCGTATATTTCAATTGATACTCATGTGTTGTTTGAACAGGGGTACGAACGTATGCAATTAGCCATTGACAATTTATTAAATATGGATCGTTCTATGTGTAAGAAATGACGGACCACGACAGAGAATGTTCGAAAATTTGGATGTTTCTTGATGATTGACCTCTCAATTGTGACTTGTAGAAATTACGAACAAGAGTTCCCAGAAGCTTTCAGGAAAAAATGTATTTTGAGATCTATATCGCAATTTGTTACAGTCAACAGCCAAGTCTACAGATTAGTCGGAATTACTAATTATAGAAATAATTCGAATAAAGATAATGGTGGACATTATACAGCTTTCACTTTAAACGAGTATATTTGGAAAGAGTATGACGACTTATCTTCAAGTCCAAAACATGTCACGAATGCAACTAAAGTAGTACCGCATTTGATCATGTACGTGAAGGAACATGCTAACGAGGAATCTCGATATGAGATCAAACAAGGCAGAGATTCGAAGAAAAAATAAAACAAAAAAAGACAACTGTGATGAATTCAAAATTTTGACAAATAGTATCTATTATATATAATAAAAGTATATGGATTGGAGTCTGTAGTTTTGTTTTGTTTTGTTATGTCCAAGTATGTTTTTGTTTCGTTTTGCTTTTGTTTTGGAAGTAGCTGTATTGTGTTAATAATGATAATTCCAATAAAGGCTCTGTAGTTGTGTACATTACATAAATTGAAATATTGTTAATAAATGGTGTTTGTCTCTTAAGAAATCGGGTTCAAACATAAATAGCATGATCGTTAATTCAAAAATTGCAACATTGTGGATTATAAATATAGGCACAAAATCTATTCAGATTCCGCGTTTTTGCTTATAACCTCTTTAATATTGGTCGGACATGGAAATTATAAAAGAGAAATTTGTTCAGAACTCTCGAGAGGCAAACCAGAACTCTTAACAGAACTCATGGAATTTTTTTTTTCGAATTCTGTAATTTAAAAAAAATTAGCGCCTCGTTTTTGCTCATAACTTCTTTAATATTGGTTTGGCAAAGAAAGTGGTTTCTATTGGTAATTTGTTTAGAACTCTCCGGGGGCTACTCAGAACTGTTATCAGAACTCTTGTATTTTTTTTTTAATCTTCGTCGAAAGTTTTTTATAAATAAATTTAAATATTGATTTTATAAAAATGTCTAATAAGCATTTTTTGTTTATCTGCCTTAGTACAATCGGAAACCGTTATCAGATTTTTTTTTATTTTTCAAAAATTGTAAAATTTTGAAAAAAAAAATAAAAAGTGGAACTGTATGCATTATCAACTCCGCCATAGACGGTCCCAAGCCCGGTTTGCGAAAGGAGGAGGTAAGACACCCTGAATGGCCAGAAACACCAGTGCGTCTCAGGAAGTAGGCTAAGGACGGATAGAGTTGGACTCGCGGCATAGCTGTGAGAACTCCAACATATCCCATCCAGCTGAAAATTGTCAAGCCGTGTCTGTGCGGTTGAGTACACAGACCTGAGCCTCCAGATTGGGGGTTGGGCGATGGGCTAACAACCTATTCCCGGAAAAAAAAAACTTGTTAAGGAACCTGATGCTTCGCCTCGGATTGGACAGATTCAACGGAAACGACCTGGCAAACGGAAATTTGATCACTCTTTCGGAACCTGGAATGTACGATCCTTGTTCAAACCTGGAGCTCTAAAATCACTCCTAGAACAAGTTGATAAATTTAACATTGATGTTATTGCACTCCAGGAAACTAAATGGCTTGGCAGCGAGATAACCGACATGAGGTCGCACACAATATTTAAAAGTGGAAAACTATCGGGAAGCCGTGAGTTTGGAGTAGCTTTTGTCGTCAGCAAAGCTTTTAAACAGCATATTACCAACTTCAAACCCATTAACGAAAGATTGTGTGCACTTCGCATAAAGACAACATTTTTCAACATCTGGCTCATTAATGTTCACGCCCCAACGGAGGATAAGGACGAGGCCACTAAGGACGAGTTCTATAGTCATCTTGAATCAATTTATGACTCATTGCCCTCAAATGACATCAAGATCATACTAGGTGATTTCAACGCGAAGGTTGGGAAGGAGGAGACACAAAGAGGAACAACCGGAGGGCACAGTCTCCACGACATTAACAATGACAACGGCCAACGTCTAGTTGATTTCGCCTGCAGTAGAAACGTAATAGTAAGCTCAACGTGCTTCCCGCATCGAAGCATTCACAAAAGAACCTGGGCGTCACCTGATGGAAGGACGTATAACCAGATAGACCACGTTCTTATTGATAAAAGGGCAGCCTCCAGCCTCTTAGATGTAAGAACCTACAGAGGGGCTAACTGCGACTCTGACCACTATTTGGTCAAAGCCTCATTCCGGTATCGAATCGCAAACAGAAGACCTGCAAAATTCCAACCGACACTCAAATTCGACATCGAGAAGCTGAAAGACGAGTCAACCGCAGGCGCATACGCATCAGCTTTAAACAGACATTTTGACCAAATATCCAACCATCACGAAATGCCAATAGAGCAGTTATGGCTCTCCATCAAAAATGGCATTAAGTCTGTCGCAGAGGAGGTTATAGGCCACCAGTCCCGGCGAAAGAAAAACGATTGGTTCGATGATGAATGCCGAGATGCAATAGACAAAAAGAATGTAGCTTACAAACAATTCACCGAACGACCGACAAGAGCCAAGAGAGACATATTTGACGAACTCAGACGATCTGCAAACAAAATTTGTAGAAAGAAGAAAAGAAAGTACATGAATGACGAGCTATGCAAAATGGACGAAAATTTTAAGTCAAATAACACAAAAGCGGCATATGCAATAGTTAAAAACCAAAAACGAGGGTTTCAACCAAGTACGAGCCTATGCAAGGACGCTGCAGGAGGCATTATTAGCAGCACAGAGGAGATAAAGACGAGATGGGGGCAATATTTCCAACAGTTGCTTAACCCGAATTCACCACCGTCCACTACCGTAACTGACAACTTGACCGAGGCAGCTACTGACGAAAATATAGTGAGCCTCCCTACAGTAGAAGAAGTAAAAGATGCCCTCAACAAATTAAAAAACAACAAGGCGCCGGGCATAGACGACATTCCAGCCGAACTCCTGAAGAGTGGTGGTGAATGCATAGCTACAAAAATTCACACCTTGCTGCTACAAATATGGACACAGGAAACACTACCTGACGATTGGCGAAAAAGCATTATATGTCCGATATACAAAAAGGGTGACAAACTGTGCTGCGAAAACTATAGAGGGATTTCATTGCTGTGCACATGCTATAAAATCTTGACGAAGATCATTGAGTCTCGAATTAAACCCTATGCCGAAAATATAATTGGAGAATACCAAGGAGGATTCAGAGCCGGACGATCAACTACGGATCAAATTTTCTCAGTAAAGCAGGTGCTAGAGAAATGCTGGGAATATAACATCGATGTGCACCAAATATTCGTAGATTTTAAACAAGCTTATGACAGTATCGACAGAAGTGTACTGTACACGATAATGCTGGAACTGGGAATACCAGCGAAACTCGTTCGACTGACAAGGCTTACAATGACCAACTCAACATGCCAAGTAAGAATCCAGAACGAGCTGACAACAAGCTTCCTAACGCTCTCAGGGCTGAAGCAAGGAGATGGCCTTGCACCAACACTGTTTAATCTGGCTTTGGAATATGTCGTACGAAAACTCCCTGTTGGCACCAGAGGGACGCTATTATTTAAATCAACCCAAATAGTAGCTTACGCAGATGACATAAACATAATGGCGCGCTCAAAACTAGACGCCAAGGAAGTATTCGTTAATCTTGACACGGCAGCACTAGAAGTAGGGTTACGCATGAATGAAAACAAAACGAAAGTTATGGTACAATCACGAAGAAACACGCCAATCAGACAAAATCTAACGATAGCAAACTATAACATAGAAAATGTGGACAATTTCATATATCTGGGAGCCAATCTCTCCAAAGACGGCAATGAAATCAACGAAATAAAAAGACGCATAATGATAGCAAACAAGACATATTATTCGGTACTTCCTATAATCAAATGTAAAGACGTGCACAGAAAAACGAAGCTGCGAATCTACAAAACAATAATAAGACCTGTACTCTGCTATGGCAGTGAAACGTGGACCTTTATACAGGCATCAGAAAAAATGGTCAATGCTTTTGAAAGAAAGGTATTGCGACGAATCCTCGGACCGGTGAGAGAACAAGGCGCATGGCGAATTCGGTACAATAAGGAATTGTATGCTATTTTTGAGGACCCAGAAGTCTCCACTCTCATCAAACTCCGAAAGCTACAGTGGGCTGGTCATGTACAGCGAATGGAAGACGGAAGAATACCCAAGCGAGTACAAAAAGGAAAAGCGGAAGGAAAAAGACCAGTCGGAAAACCAAGAAAACGCTGGGAGGATTCCATTGACGAAGACAGCAGATCGCTTCTGAAATTTGCAACGTGGAGGACGCGGTCATTGGACCGATAAAACTGGAGACGGAGCATTCAGGAGGCCAAGGCCCGACTCGGGCTGTAGCGCCATTGATGATGATGATGACGATTTACAAGCCTTCCCCGAGGTGACGTATCATGCTTTGTCCCCGAGGTGACGTATCTACCTTCTTCTACTTATCTAAATTAAACGTTTTGAATTTACAACCAAAAAACTAAACAAGTAGAATGTTACGCATCGCATGAAGGCGATGGTCACAGAGGTGTGAATGAAATTCCAACTTGTGTCTGGAAATACCTAGAAAAACTGGCTAGCAATGCATCAGAAACGTTCCACGTTGTATTTTAGAGTGATAATTACTGCGGACAACAACAAAATAAATTTATGTTACATACTTATCTGTATGCTTTGTCAAAATTTCCTGTAATTTTATCAATGACTCGCAAATTTTTAATAAAAGGGCATAGTCAAAATGAGGGAGATACGGCCCACTCTCTTATTGAAAGAAAAATAAAGGCATCACTTAAATCTGGTCCAATTTATTCAGCAGACCAATATTATTCTTTAATACGTACTGCCAAAGTAACTGGCCTGACCGAGCTGACAACAAGCTTCCTAACGCTCTCAGGGCTGAAGCAAGGAGACGGCCTTGCACCCACACTGTTTAATCTGGCTTTGGAATATGTCGTACGAAAACTCCCTGTTGACACCAGAGGGACGCTATTATTTAAATCAACCCAAATAGTAGCTTACGCAGATGACATAAACATAATGGCGCGCTCAAAACTAGACGCCAAGGAAGTATTCGTTAATCTTGACACGGCAGCACTAGAAGTAGGGTTACGCATGAATGAAAACAAAACGAAAGTTATGGTACAATCACGAAGAAACACGCCAATCAGACAAAATCTAACGATAGCAAACTATAACATAGAAAATGTGGACAATTTCATATATCTGGGAGCCAATCTCTCCAAAGACGGCAATGAAATCAACGAAATAAAAAGACGCATAATGATAGCAAACAAGACATATTATTCGGTACTTCCTATAATCAAATGTAAAGACGTGCACAGAAAAACGAAGCTGCGAATCTACAAAACAATAATAAGACCTGTACTCTGCTATGGCAGTGAAACGTGGACCTTTATACAGGCATCAGAAAAAATGGTCAATGCTTTTGAAAGAAAGGTATTGCGACGAATCCTCGGACCGGTGAGAGAACAAGGCGCATGGCGAATTCGGTACAATAAGGAATTGTATGCTATTTTTGAGGACCCAGAAGTCTCCACTCTCATCAAACTCCGAAAGCTACAGTGGGCTGGTCATGTACAGCGAATGGAAGACGGAAGAATACCCAAGCGAGTACAAAAAGGAAAAGCGGAAGGAAAAAGACCAGTCGGAAAACCAAGAAAACGCTGGGAGGATTCCATTGACGAAGACAGCAGATCGCTTCTGAAATTTGCAACGTGGAGGACGCGGTCATTGGACCGAGAAAACTGGAGACGGAGCATTCAGGAGGCCAAGGCCCGACTCGGGCTGTAGCGCCATTGATGATGATGATGACGATTTACAAGCCTTCCCCGAGGTGACGTATCATGCTTTGTCCCCGAGGTGACGTATCTACCTTCTTCTACTTATCTAAATTAAACGTTTTGAATTTACAACCAAAAAACTAAACAAGTAGAATGTTACGCATCGCATGAAGGCGATGGTCACAGAGGTGTGAATGCAATTCCAACTTGTGTCTGGAAATACCTAGAAAAACTGGCTAGCAATGCATCAGAAACGTTCCACGTTGTATTTTAGAGTGATAATTGCTGCGGACAACAACAAAATAAATTTATGTTACATACTTATCTGTATGCTTTGTCAAAATTTCCTGTAATTTTATCAATGACTCGCAAATTTTTAATAAAAGGGCATAGTCAAAATGAGGGAGATACGGCCCACTCTCTTATTGAAAGAAAAATAAAGGCATCACTTAAATCTGGTCCAATTTATTCAGCAGACCAATATTATTCTTTAATACGTACTGCCAAAGTAACTGGCCAGCCCTTTGTTTTGAACGAATTGACATTTAATTGTTTTTTTGATATTAAAGCCATGTCTAACAAGTTATGTAAGAGATTACCTCCGAAAAATACCGGCAATGAGCCTGTTAAAATAACAGAAATGAAGGTCATTAAAGTGTCAGCAGAAAACAAAGACTCATTTTTTATAAAATGTCTTACTCTGATACTAATTTCAAAGAGGTCAAATTGTTTTCGGCAAATCGTCGAAGCAAACGCGTTTTAGAAAATATTGCTCTTGAACAACTTTATAGTGAGAAAATTAAAATATCGGAACAAAAAAAGAACGGGTAAATTTAATTGCAAAAATCTAATCCCTCAGTATTATAGAGACTTTTATGAAAACCTTTAATTGTTTTTTTTTTCAAAACCTAGTTGACTTTGACTTGATTGTTTTGAAACTATTTACTTGTGATAGTTACCTATCTTTCAATTTTATTTAGAAGTACTCCTTATGTTTGTAAGTCTAATCTTCTCTTTAGTATAAGATTCTGTGATGATTAACTTAGATTTCATTATGATTATTTTTATTCTTGTTGCTTTAATCCTAGTTGACTACCTGCGATTAATAAAGTAAGTGAAATTGTTGTAATATTGCCATCGATTAATTATAAATAATGTTTATTATAAATAACCATGCTGTTATAACTGTTATAAATTAGTACAAAGCCAACGACGGCCGTCGTGCTCAAGTGTAGCTAGTGATTTAAAGTAGTTTAAAATAATAAGCAAAGCTAAGAAACAGAAGTTAAAACAATTTTTCATGTGATTTTTTTAAATAAATAAACATTTAATAATGAAAATTCTGTTTTTATTTTGTATTATTTTGAAAACTTTTCTTTGAAAATTCTTAATATTTATGGAACATGGTGGTATTATGAATGCTCCTTAAACATAATTAAATCAATTAACAAATCATGAAAACATAGGATAGCATAGCAAAATAAACTTGTCTGGTCTTGTCTGGTCTTGTATACACTTGCCTGATCTTGTCTGGTCTTGTATACTCTTGTCTGCTCTTGTCTTGTCTGATTTTGTGTGGTTTCCTCTGGTCTCTCTGGCATTGCCTGGTCTTGTCTGATCTTGTCTGCTCTTGTCTATTCTAGTGAAGTCTGGTCAAGCTTTTCAAGTCTAGTTCAGTGTTCTCCAGTCTAGTCCATTCATCTTCAGTCTTTCCAAGTCTTGCCTAGTCTTGTCCTGTTTTGTCCTGTCCTGACCAGTCTTGTCTAATCGTGTCTATTCTTCTATACTCTTGTCTGGACTTGTTTAGCATTTTATTGCCTTGTCTTGTATGAATGTAGAAACTTGTTTGGTCTGTCAGTTTATTGAAAACATGTTATTCCCTTCGTAAGCATATTTTTTATAAATGTTTTGTGATTGTTTTATCAGAATAGAAACAAGAAACTTGTTAAGAAACTAAGGAGAAATATTTAAGCATTTTCTTTCAATTTACAGTGACATCTTGTTTAAGTTTAGTATTTACATTTACTTCTCAGTTAATAACGAATATATAATTCTAATTATAATTATAAATAAGTTATTATAATTCTAATTTATCATTATTCTAAGTAACAATGTTACCTGGATCAAGTGTAATCTTCATACTTTCTTTAAAACATTTATGTGGATGAATCCATTTCAATTCAATCCATTTCAGTTTATTACAAATGAAACAAAAAACAAATATAAAATTGCAGGTTTTATGTAGTAATAAAACTCTTATAAATTTGTTATTTGCATTTACTTGAATGTTATCAAATGATTGATTACTATTTATAGGTAATTAGTTTTGAAAATCTTACCTTGTTCGAGAAGAATCCTTAGCACTGCACCACCCTACAGCCCACTCACTACTGACCTAATTTCCTCTCCGTCCACAAAAAAATTGAATGCATTTAATTCCACGCGGTTTTTTATCATATCCCGACGTCCGGATTCCGAGAACCAAGAAATGTTTTTTTGCCGTGTAGACTCACAAAAACTACACAAACGAAAGTCCGAACCACATTTATTTAACACATCGTTGCATTTCTTTTACATTTATTCTTAACACGATATTTATAAACAAACATTTATATATAAATATAAATGTTTTTAATTTAATTTTCTTAAAGCGGTAGTTTTTGTGTCTACATGAACGTAATTGTTTGTTTTAATATTCGTGCTTGCTGAAGATTTGCCAATTGTCGCGTTTCTATTGGCTAATTAATCCGGAGGATTTTCCGTATTAGTGTCTGTTTCCTTATACAGTTTAGATCCAAACGTCGAATGCATTTGTTAGAATTGAACTTGTTTAGTTGAACGAACACTTTCGTTTTATAAGAAAGGATATTTTTTATATAAAATGTTTTATTAACAATAATAAGGCGCACTCACAACGTTCTTGATATTCACCGATTTTTCAACTAGCTCGAGGGATCTATATTACCAACCAAAACAATCTGATTTTTTTGGCGGCACATTTAAAATTGCAGAATCTTATTTAACAGAGTTTAATAGGAATTTCGGTTGGTATTGACTTTCGACCGGAGGTTTTAATCGGAGATTTTGCCACTTGTCGCGTTCCTATTTGCTAATTAATCGAGAAGATTTTTATAGCGAACACTGTATACACAAACCACATCAAAAGTCAGTACCCGTGTAATGAGTTCAATAGGGATTTCGGTTGGCGGTGTCTTTCGGCCGAAAGTGTATCTGTTGATCTGTTGACAGAAGCAAACAATATGGCGGATTGTAATTGTTTCGCGTCGATTTATAATACGAATAAATACATAAATTTTGCAGTTTCGTGTGAATAAAAAGTAAGTAAACTTTGCACAGCTATTATTAATATATATGTATATCTATTAATTAATATGTTTTCGTTAGAATATCAGATATTATTTCGTAACAGTCTTTGCAATTTACTTGATTTGAATTTGCAAAAGTAAAATCACGCGTGGTATATCAAAGCACGAAACAAATATTTGTTTAAAAAACAATTACAAGCTGATCAAATATTTTGTCGGATGAATATTTATAAACCGAGATGTTTTATTTAGCAAATTGACTTGATATTTCATTGCAGTCTATAAAAACTTGGTTCGGTTGGGATGGTGATGGACAATTTCAGTGATTTAATTCAAGTGCTCGAGAACATCCGAAGATTTCTCTGCTGTGCTGTAATCAAGGTAATTAATTGCCAATATGTTTGCAAATTTCTGTTAAATTTAAGGTTTATTTACTTCAATGAACAAAAAAAATTAAAATTTCGGAATTATAATAAAATAGTGTACCTGAAAATTAAAAACAATTTATTAAAAAATAGATAGTGAAGATTAGACCGACAAGACTAGACATACAAAACTAGAAGGAAGGAACTAAACACACAAGACTAGACGAACAAGACTAGACAAGAATAGACAAGACTAGAGAAGACTAGACAAGACTAGACAAGACTAGACAAGACTAGACAAGACTAAACGAGACTAGACAAGACTAGACAAGACTAGACAAGACTAGACAAGACTAGACACGACTAGACAGGACTCGACAAGACTAGACGAGACTAGACAAGACTAGACAAGACTAGACGAGACTAGACAAGACTAGACAAGACTAGACAAGACTAGACAAGACTAGACAAGACTAGACAAGACTAGACAAGACTAGACAAGACTAGACAAGACTAGACAAGACTAGACAAGACTAGACAAGACTAGACAAGACTAGACAAGACTAGACAAGACTAGACAAGACTAGACAAGACTAGACAAGACTAGACAAGACTAGACACGACTAGACAGGACTCGACAAGACTCGACAAGACTGGACAAGACTGGACAAGACTGGACAAGACTGGACAAGACTCGACAAGACTAGACAAGACTAGACAAGACTAGAAAAGACTAGACAAGACTAGACAAGACTAGACAAGACTAGACAAGACTGGACAAGACTGGACAAGACTGGACAAGACTGGACAAGACTGGACAAGACTGGACAAGACTCGACAAGACTAGACAAGACTAGACAAGACTAGACAAGACTGGACAAGACTGGACAAGACTGGACAAGACTGGACAAGACTGGACAAGACTGGACAAGACTCGACAAGACTAGACAAGACTAGACAAGACTAGACAAGACTAGACAAGACTCGACAAGACTAGACAAGACTCGACAAGACTGGACAAGACTGGACAAGACTGGACAAGACTAAACAAGACTAGACAAGACTAGACAAGACTAGACAAGACTGGACAAGACTAGACAAGACTAGACAAGACTAGACAAGACTAGACAAGACTAGACAAGACTAGACAAGACTCGACAAGACTAGACAAGACTAGACAAGACTAGACAAGACTAGACAAGACTAGACAAGACTAGACAAGACTAGACAAGACTGGACAAGACTAGACAAGACTAGACAAGACTAGACAAGACTAGACAAGACTAGACAAGACTAGACAAGACTAGACAAGACTAGACAAGACTAGACAAGACTAGACAAGACTAGACAAGACTAGACAAGACTGGACAAGACTAGACAAGACTAGACAAGACTAGACAAGACTAGACAAGACTAGACAAGACTAGACAAGACTAGACAAGACTAGACAAGACTACACACGACTAGACACGACTCGACAGGACTCGACAAGACTGGACAAGACTGGACAAGACTGGACAAGACTGGACAAGACTGGACAAGACTGGACAAGACTGGACAAGACTCGACAAGACTAGACAAGACTAGAAAAGACTAGACAAGACTAGACAAGACTAGACAAGACTAGACAAGACTAGACAAGACTAGACAAGACTAGACAAGACTAGACAAGACTAGACAAGACTAGACAAGACTAGACAAGACTAGACAAGACTAGACAAGACTAGACAAGACTAGACAAGACTAGACAAGACTAGACAAGATTAGACAAGATTAGACAAGACTAGACAAGACTAGACAAGACTAGACAAGACTAGACAAGACTAGACAAGACTAGACAAGACTAGACAAGACTAGACAAGACTAGACAAGACTAGACAAGACTAGACAAGACTAGACAAGACTAGACAAGACTAGACAAGACTAGACAAGACTAGACAAGACTAGACAAGACTAGACAAGACTAGACAAGACTAGACAAGACTAGACAAGACTAGACAAGACTAGACAAGACTAGACAAGACTAGACAAGACTAGACAAGACTAGACAAGACTAGACAAGACTAGACGAGACTAGACGAGACTAGACCAGACTAGACAAGACTAGACAAGACTAGACAAGACTAGACGAGACTAGACGAGACTAGACAAGACTAGACAAGACTAGACAAGACTAGACAAGACTAGACAAGACTAGACAAGACTAGACAAGACTAGACAAGACTAGACAAGACTAGACAAGACTAGACAAGACTAGACAAGACTAGACAAGACTAGACAAGACTAGACAAGACTAGACAAGACTAGACAAGACTAGACAAGACTAGACAAGACTAGACAAGACTAGACAAGACTAGACAAGACTAGACAAGACTAGACAAGACTAGACAAGACTAGACAAGACTAGACAAGACTAGACAAGACTAGACAAGACTAGACAAGACTAGACAAGACTAGACAAGACTAGACAAGACTAGACAAGACTAGACAAGACTAGACAAGACTAGACAAGACTAGACAAGACTAGACAAGACTAGACAAGACTAGACAAGACTAGACAAGACTATACAAGACTAGACAAGACTAGACAAGATTAGACAAGACTAGACAAGATTAGACAAGACTAGACAAGACTAGACAAGACTAGACAAGACTAGACAAGACTAGACAAGACTAGACAAGACTAGACAAGACTAGACAAGACTAGACAAGACTAGACAAGACTAGACAAGACTAGACACGACTAGACACGACTAGACACGACTAGACAGGACTCGACAAGACTCGACAAGACTCGACAAGACTGGACAAGACTGGACAAGACTGGACAAGACTCGACAAGACTAGACAAGACTAGAAAAGACTAGACAAGACTCGACAAGACTGGACAAGACTGGACTAGACTGGACAAGGCTGGACAAGACTGGACAAGACTGGACAAGTGTGGATAAGACTGGACAAGACTGGACAAGACTGGACAAGACTGGACAAGTATGGATAGGACTGGACAAGACTGGACAAGACTGGACAAGACTGGACAAGACTGGACAAGACATCTAATATAGTAGTCTGGGTATCCCGAGGAATCGCGGTTAGAATTTCGTCCACGTATAAGAACAAGAAGGGCATGTGGAATTGTAGGGTGTTGATGCACGATATTAGTAGCATAGGCATAACTAAATTCGCTATAATAGGTGAGACACAAGACAGGACAAGTCTGGACAAAACTGGACTAGAGTGGACAAGACATCTAATATAGTAGTCCGGGTATCCCGGGGAATCGCGGTTAGAATGTCATCCACGTATAAGAACAAGAAGGGCATGTGGAATGGTAGGGTTTTGATGCACGATATTAGTAGCATAGGCATAACTAAATTCGCTATAATAGGTGAGACACAAGACAGGACAAGACTGGACAAGACTGGACTAGAGTGGACAAGACATCTAATTTAGTAATCCGGGTATCCCGGGGAATCGCGGTTAGAATGTCATCCACGTATAAGAACAAGAAGGGCATGTGGAATGGTAGGGTGTTGATGCACGATATTAGTAGCATAGGCATAACAAAATTCGCTATAATAGGTGAGACACAAGACAGGACAAGACTGGACAAGACTGGACTAGAGTGGACAAGACATCTAATTTAGTAGTCCGGGTATCCCGGGGAATCGCGGTTAGAATGTCATCCACGTATAAGAACAAGAAGGGCATGTGGAATGGTAGGGTGTTGATGCACGATATTAGTAGCATAGGCATAACTAAATTCGCTATAATAGGTGAGACACAAGACAGGACAAGACTGGACAAGACTGGACTAGAGTGGACAAGACATCTAATATAGTAGTCCGGGTATCCCGGGGAATCGCGGTTAGAATGTCATCCACGTATAAGAACAAGAAGGGCATGTGGAATGGTAGGGTGTTGATGCACGATATTAGTAGCATAGGCATAACTAAATTCGCTATAATAGGTGAGACACAAGACAGGACAAGACTGGACAAGACTGGACTAGAGTGGACAAGACATCTAATATAGTAGTCCGCGTATCCCGGGGAATCGCGGTTAGAATGTCATGCACGTATAAGAACAAGAAGGGCACGTGGAATGGTAGGGTGTTGATGCACGATATTAGTAGCATAGGCATAACTAAATTCGCTATAATAGGTGAGACACAAGACAGGACAAGACTGGACAAGACTGGACTAGAGTGGACAAGACATCTAATATAGTAGTCTGGGTATCCCGAGAAATCGCGGTTAGAATTTCGTCCACGTATAAGAACAAGAAGGGCATGTGGAATGGTAGGGTGTTGATGCACGATATTAGTAGCATAGGCATAACTAAATTCGCTATAATAGGTGAGACACAAGACAGGACAAGACTGGACAAGACTGGACTAGAGTGGACAAGACATCTAATATAGTAGTCTGGGTATCCCGAGAAATCGCGGTTAGAATTTCGTCCACGTATAAGAACAAGAAGGGCATGTGGAATGGTAGGGTGTTGATGCACGATATTAGTAGCATAGGCATAACTAAATTCGCTATAATAGGTGAGACACAAGACAGGACAAGACTGGACAAGACTGGACTAGAGTGGACAAGACATCTAATATAGTAGTCTGGGTATCCCGAGAAATCGCGGTTAGAATTTCGTCCACGTATAAGAACAAGAAGGGCATGTGGAATGGTAGGGTGTTGATGCACGATATTAGTAGCATAGGCATAACTAAATTCGCTATAATAGGTGAGACACAAGACAGGACAAGACTGGACAAGACTGGACTAGAGTGGACAAGACATCTAATATAGTAGTCCGGGTATCCCGGGGAATCGCGGTTAGAATGTCATGCACGTATAAGAACAAGAAGGGCACGTGGAATGGTAGGGTGTTGATGCACGATATTAGTAGCATAGGCATAACTAAATTCGCTATAATAGGTGAGACACAAGACAGGACAAGACTGGACAAGACTGGGCTAGAGTGGACAAGACATCTAATATATTAGTCTGGGTATCCCGAGAAATCGCGGTTAGAATTTCGTCCACGTATAAGAACAAGAAGGGCATGTGGAATGGTAGGGTGTTGATGCACGATATTAGTAGCATAGGCATAACTAAATTCGCTATAATAGGTGAGACACAAGACAGGACAAGACTGGACAAGACTGGACTAGAGTGGACAAGACATCTAATATAGTAGTCCATGTATCCCGGGGAATCGCGGTTAGAATGTCATGCACGTATAAGAACAAGAAGGGCACGTGGAATGGTAGGGTGTTGATGCACGATATTAGTAGCATAGGCATAACTAAATTCGCTATAATTGGTGAGACACAAGACAGGACAAGACTGGACAAGACTGGACTAGAGTGGACAAGACATCTAATTTAGTAGTCCGGGTATCCCGGGGAATCGCGGTTAGAATGTCATCCACGTATAAGAACAAGAAGGGCATGTGGAATGGTAGGGTGTTGATGCACGATATTAGTAGCATAGGCATAACTAAATTCGCTATAATAGGTGAGACACAAGACAGGACAAGACTGGACAAGACTGGGCTAGAGTGGACAAGACATCTAATATATTAGTCTGGGTATCCCGAGAAATCGCGGTTAGAATTTCGTCCACGTATAAGAACAAGAAGGGCATGTGGAATTGTAGGGTGTTGATGCACGATATTAGTAGCATAGGCATAACTAAATTCGCTATAATAGGTGAGACACAAGACAGGACAAGACTGGACAAGACTGGACTAGAGTGGACAAGACATCTAATTTAGTAGTCCGGGTATCCCGGGGAATCGTGGTTAGAATGTCATCCACGTATAAGAACAAGAAGGGCATGTGGAATGGTAGGGTGTTGATGCACGATATTAGTAGCATAGGCATAACTAAATTCGCTATAATAGGTGAGACACAAGACAGGACAAGACTGGACAAGACTGGGCTAGAGTGGACAAGACATCTAATATATTAGTCTGGGTATCCCGAGAAATCGCGGTTAGAATTTCGTCCACGTATAAGAACAAGAAGGGCATGTGGAATTGTAGGGTGTTGATGCACGATATTAGTAGCATAGGCATAACTAAATTCGCTATAATAGGTGAGACACAAGACAGGACAAGACTGGACAAGACTGGACTAGAGTGGACAAGACATCTAATTTAGTAGTCCGGGTATCCCGGGGAATCGTGGTTAGAATGTCATCCACGTATAAGAACAAGAAGGGCATGTGGAATGGTAGGGTGTTGATGCACGATATTAGTAGCATAGGCATAACTAAATTCGCTATAATAGGTGAGACACAAGACAGGACAAGACTGGACAAGACTGGACTAGAGTGGACAAGACATCTAATATAGTAGTCCGGGTATCCCGGGGAATCGCGGTTAGAATGTCATCCACGTATAAGAACAAGAAGGGCATGTGGAATGGTAGGGTGTTGATGCACGATATTAGTAGTATAGGCATAACTAAATTCGCTATAATTGGTGAGACACAAGACAGGACAAGACTGGACAAGACTGGACTAGAGTGGACAAGACATCTAATATAGTAGTCCGGGTATCCCGGGGAATCGCGGTTAGAATGTCATCCACGTATAAGAAAAAGAAGGGCATGTGGAATGGTAGGGTGTTGATGCACGATATTAGTAGCATAGGCATAACTAATTTCGCTATAATAGGTGAGACACAAGACAGGACAAGACTGGACAAGACTGGACTAGAGTGGACAAGACATCTAATTTAGTAGTCCGGGTATCCCGGGGAATCGCGGTTAGAATGTCATCCACGTATAAGAACAAGAAGGGCATGTGGAATGGTAGGGTGTTGATGCACGATATTAGTAGCATAGGCATAACTAAATTCGCTATAATAGGTGAGACACAAGACAGGACAAGACTGGACAAGACTGGACTAGAGTGGACAAGACATCTAATTTAGTAGTCCGGGTATCCCGGGGAATCGCGGTTAGAATGTCATCCACGTATAAGAACAAGAAGGGCATGTGGAATGGTAGGGTGTTGATGCACGATATTAGTAGCATAGGCATAACTAAATTCGCTATAATAGGTGAGACACAAGACAGGACAAGACTGGACAAGACTGGACTAGAGTGGACAAGACATCTAATTTAGTAATCCGGGTATCCCGGGGAATCGCGGTTAGAATGTCATCCACGTATAAGAACAAGAAGGGCATGTGGAATGGTAGGGTGTTGATGCACGATATTAGTAGCATAGGCATAACTAAATTCGCTATAATAGGTGAGACACAAGACAGGACAAGACTGGACAAGACTGGACTAGAGTGGACAAGACATCTAATTTAGTAGTCCGGGTATCCCGGGGAATCGTGGTTAGAATGTCATCCACGTATAAGAACAAGAAGGGCATGTGGAATGGTAGGGTGTTGATGCACGATATTAGTAGCATAGGCATAACTAAATTCGCTATAATAGGTGAGACACAAGACAGGACAAGACTAGACAAGACTGGACTAGAGTGGACAAGACATCTAATTTAGTAGTCCGGGTATCCCGGGGAATCGCGGTTAGAATGTCATCCACGTATAAGAACAAGAAGGGCATGTGGAATGGTAGGGTGTTGATGCACGATATTAGTAGCATAGGCATAACTAAATTCGCTATAATAGGTGAGACACAAGACAGGACAAGACTGGACAAGACTGGACTAGAGTGGACAAGACATCTAATTTAGTAGTCCGGGTATCCCGGGGAATCGCGGTTAGAATGTCATCCACGTATAAGAACAAGAAGGGCATGTGGAATGGTAGGGTGTTGATGCACGATATTAGTAGCATAGGCATAACTAAATTCGCTATAATAGGTGAGACACAAGACAGGACAAGACTGGACAAGACTGGACTAGAGTGGACAAGACATCTAATTTAGTAGTCCGGGTATCCCGGGGAATCGTGGTTAGAATGTCATCCACGTATAAGAACAAGAAGGGCATGTGGAATGGTAGGGTGTTGATGCACGATATTAGTAGCATAGGCATAACTAAATTCGCTATAATAGGTGAGACACAAGACAGGACAAGACTGGACAAGACTGGACTAGAGTGGACAAGACATCTAATTTAGTAGTCCGGGTATCCCGGGGAATCGCGGTTAGAATGTCATCCACGTATAAGAACAAGAAGGGCATGTGGAATGGTAGGGTGTTGATGCACGATATTAGTAGCATAGGCATAACTAAATTCGCTATAATAGGTGAGACACAAGACAGGACAAGACTGGACAAGACTGGACTAGAGTGGACAAGACATCTAATTTAGTAATCCGGGTATCCCGGGGAATCGCGGTTAGAATGTCATCCACGTATAAGAACAAGAAGGGCATGTGGAATGGTAGGGTGTTGATGCACGATATTAGTAGCATAGGCATAACTAAATTCGCTATAATAGGTGAGACACAAGACAGGACAAGACTGGACAAGACTGGACTAGAGTGGACAAGACATCTAATTTAGTAGTCCGGGTATCCCGGGGAATCGTGGTTAGAATGTCATCCACGTATAAGAACAAGAAGGGCATGTGGAATGGTAGGGTGTTGATGCACGATATTAGTAGCATAGGCATAACTAAATTCGCTATAATAGGTGAGACACAAGACAGGACAAGACTGGACAAGACTGGGCTAGAGTGGACAAGACATCTAATATAGTAGTCTGGGTATCCCGAGAAATCGCGGTATAGAATTTCGTCCACGTATAAGAACAAGAAGGGCATGTGGAATTGTAGGGTGTTGATGCACGATATTAGTAGCATAGGCATAACTAAATTCGCTATAATAGGTGAGACACAAGACAGGACAAGACTGGACAAGACTGGACTAGAGTGGACAAGACATCTAATATAGTAGTCCGGGTATCCCGGGGAATCGCGGTTAGAATGTCATGCACGTATAAGAACAAGAAGGGCACGTGGAATGGTAGGGTGTTGATGCACGATATTAGTAGCATAGGCATAACTAAATTCGCTATAATAGGTGAGGCACAAGACAGAACAAAGACTAGACAAGACTGGACAAGACATCTAATATAGTAGTCTGGGTATCCCGGGGAATCTCGGTTAAAATGTCATCCACGTATAAGAACAATAAGGGCACGTGGAATGGTAAGGTGTTCACGATGTTAGTAGCATAGGCTTAACTAAATTCGCTATAACAGGTCAGACACAATACAGGACAAGACTGGACAAGACTTGACAAGACTGGACGTGACTGGACAAGACTGGACAAGACTGCACAAGACTGGACAAGACTGAACAAGACTGGGCAAGACTGAATAAGACTGAACAAGACTGGACAAGACTGGACAAAACTAGACAATACAAGACTAGAAAAGACTAGACTAGACAAGTAGAAAAGTTCATACAAGACCAGACAAGGCCAGACAATACCAGACAAGACCAGATATGCCCAGACATGCCCCCACAAGCCCAGACAAGACCAGTCAAGCCCACACAGGACCGCACAGTACCAGACAATCCCATAGAAGACCAGACCGGCCTAGACAAGGCCAGACAAGCCCAGACAAGACCATACAAGCCCAGACAAAAGCACACAAGACCAGACAAGACTAAACAAAACCAGACAAGACCAGGCAAAACATTTTGTGCTGCTGAATAACTGTTAGACTGATCTTCGATAAGGGTTTCATTACCAGACACGCAAGAATCAATATTATTGGAACGGTAACTTCGTACGGAGCAGGTTTTTATGTTAAAATAACATTCCGATTTAACTCATCGACGTTTCGCCTTTATTAATCTAGGCCTCTACAGTAGTGGTGTGCAAATTGTGGGTCGCGACCCCCCAGAGAGGTCAATAGAGAAATTTTTTGGGTCGCCAGATCCATAAAAAATTTAAGGTTTTTCGTGTGTATCCGGTAGCAGTAAAATAGTGAAATGTCAATATGAACAAATTTAAAGAAACGTCTACTTTCTATCCAGGGGTCGCAAGAAAATTTTACAAAAAATGTTGGCTCGCAAGTGAAATAAGTTTGCGCAGCACTGCTCCAGAGAATCGATGTTGAGAATCTTTCGTTAGTATTTCTTTAACTTAACCCTTTTAGCCCAGGATTTTTAAATTTGAATAGAAATATTTTTTTGTTATTTATTATTGATGGGGCTTATTAAGACCATAAATACCAAATTTGAACTCATTTGCTTAATTAGTATAGGAATTAATTAGTGGTGGCAAATGCCACCAGCAGGTCCTAAAGCTTAAAAAAAACTTACAGTTTCGTACATAAACACATACATAATTTATTTAATTTGAAATTTTTTGAAACAATTCCTTAATTTGTACAAGCAGAGGGGCACTTCGCACTTTTCGCACTGTATTCGCGAGCAGGGCACGAGACATGTGAAGGGCTCACATGTCTCGAGTTTGTAGCTTCGAAAACCTTTTTCTAAGGTTTTCGAAACGATTGCGAGTTATTTGAACATCATCCACGAATTTTATTTTTGTGGCAGGTCCATCCTCAATCTGGGAAAACTCCCAAACATGCAGAGCTACAAGTTTTTTAGTTTCTTCCGTGTTTGTGTTGATATTTTTTCCGCTTTTATGAATTGAGTACATGTTGGTTTTGTCGTCAAGTTCAGTGAAAATATTATTTCGAAAATATATTGTAAAATAGGTCATTGGAGTTTGACACTTATTGGTATTTTCACTGCCTGAGGGAGTGAAAATAACGTTTGGCGGAACAAACACATCTCGCTTTCAATTTTTTTTTTCTCGTTTTCTTTTTTAATTTTGAGTTTTGGACTCTTCTTGGATTCTTCTCTTGATCTGACTCTTCATCTTACTCTTGCAATATCCATTTCGTTTATATTTTCCACTTCATCTTCTACGTCCGAATCAGGCAATGCAAATATTGCTGCATTTGCATCCTGTAAAGTTATTTTTCGGGATAATTGCTTTACATTGACATAAAGTCATTGGACAAATTCCATTATTATCTAAGAATGCACAGAAAACTTACAAACTTAAACTTAAAACTAAAACTTAAATTGCTTACACAAATTTCAAAGGGTTATGACAAGGATTATTTGGTTTGAATTATTTGGGCAGAATCCTCAAACATCTTGCGTTCTGAATTGGTAAAACCATACAACATTATAGATAATCAGATAAACTTAATAAAGACGGAACAAAGCTTGAATATATAAATATATTCAACCTTTCCGGAACTCTATAATACTAATGAGTCTTTTTAGGACTACCAAAAACAAATCTCGTATGAAATTTGTCAGTTATTCTATAGCTTTCAGTCCACCTTCGTGGCACTCAACAAAAACCATAAAAATAACATTGATTTTTAAGATCATATCTTTCCGATACCTTGAGTGGATAGCCATCTGTGGACGCGTTTCGAGATTTATCTCTCATCAGCACAGCTTTGCTTCCATGAACAATATTTTGTAAATCACTCACTTAAAATCCCATGTGTTGATTAGGGTTAGATGTTTTTAATTTTGACATTTTGTGAGAGAATAACTGACAAATTTCATACGAGATTTGTTTTTGGTAGTCCTAAAAAGACTCATTAGTATTATAGAGTTCCGGAAAGGTTGAATATATTTATATATTCAAGCTTTGTTCCGTCTTTATTAAGTTTATCTTGCGTTCTATTTATCATACATATCTTATAGTTCAGATATTAGTTAAAGTTTAATCAATATTGGGTTTCACGCAGTAATTATTCCTCTTTACCAAATAGATTGTTGAGGTTATCGGCATCCATCTCGCACGACTTATTTACACACAACACAAGTCAAGTAATGACATAAACTAAGTAAGTAGAGACATATAAATGTTGCGGTGGCAATTGCCACGGCTAGGGCCGAAAGGGTTAAGGATTCCCAGGAATATCGTACATGTTTTTCGGCTAATTTAGGGACGCTGAATCGACTGGTGAAAACTAGAAGTCTCTGCGATAGGCTGTTCAAAAGTTATAAGTCCTGGAATCTGTCGAAAATGCGAGATAATGTATTTTCTTAAAATCGTAATTTATCAAGTGAATAGAAAATTTCAAAGTGTGTCTAAAAGTGTTTTCCCCGCTGGTTGTAAATGTACTAACTGCATTTTCCCAGTTGCTTCCTTTCGCGAGATATGACCTGAAATTGCGGGAACTATGGTCAGTCGAGCAGAGAACTGGGGAACCAATTTATATTTTTCTGGTTATAAGTCTAAGTGCGTCTGCAGGGAAATAACCTCCTGAAAACGATGCCGCAATCCGTTTTTAATAACCTGCAACTGTTCACGAGATATAGACCCATGAAGCCGAAATTCTGGAAAATTTGAGTTCAGAATTTTGAAAAAAATTTGAAAAAATTGAATCGCTCCGAACAATTTACATATCGTTTTGCTCGCCTTGTATATACTCTAATTACAGTGTACCGAAAAATGGAACGGAGAATGCGAAAACGAAAAGACACAGCGATATTTAATAGCGAAAAACTATATATCTTGTTTATTTGAAACTTTAGAGTGAAATAAACTAGAAAAATGTTTTCACCACTTGAATTGCCTTCGGGTAACCAAAAAAATCACGAGAAAATTTTCCAAAAAATTCATCAACCAAAATTTTCCATTTTGGTCGAAAAAATTTGTTTTTTCGTTTTTGTTTTCGATTTTCGAAGAACGGTAAACAGCAGCGAAATAATTTTCGGCACACAGAAACTACTAGACAAGACGAAGATCGATTTTAGCAAAATCGATACAAAATTTACGAAACTTTATTGTCATAATTTCAAATCATAAACTCATAAATCATAACTTCAAAATCATAACATAATTTACGGAACTTTATTGTCTATAGGCTGCACACCTTCCTTTAGTGACACACACACAACACGTCAATATTACAAAGATTAGCATCTAATCATTGTGTTAGATTAATCATCATCATCATCTTCTTCAATGGCCATACAACCCTATGGTAGGGTCTCGACCTTCTCCAGCTTCTTTCGCCATTCATTCCTGTCTCTGGTCTGCATCGTCCAGTTCGGTGCACCTATCTTTCGTGCGTCTTCGCATACGCCATCCTTCCATCGCAGCTTTGCTCTTCCTCGCCCTCTTGTGCTTATGGGTTGTGCTTTAAGGATCTTTTTTGCGGTATTATTGTCATCATATCTGTTCACATGACCTGCCCATTGCAATCTGCCGATTTTGATTGTAGTTACTATGTCCTTGTTACCGGCTTGTCTATTGATGTAAATTTTGAAGATATATCTGCGTCTCCACATACCATCTTCTTGGATTGCTCTGTATATTTTTCGCAACATCTTTCTTTCAAAGTTCATCAACAGAGATTCATCTATTTTGCCAGGGTCCATGTCTCCGATCCATACATTAAGCTTGGTATGATGAGTATTCTATATAGCCTGGTTTTTGTAGTTCTTGATAGATTACGATTGCGAAGGTGCTTTGAAAGGCCAAAATAGCACCTATTTGCAACATAATGCGTCCTCTGATTTCTGCACTGTTGTTATTATCTACCGTCAGTGTCGCGCCCAGATACTCAAACTCCCTCACCCCTTTGAAATTATAATTGTGATGTTCTGTCCAATGTCTCGCACTCTTTGGTTTTTAATAAATTTAGTTTTTTGTTCATATACGTGTAGTGCTATGTTGTTTGCTGCGGCTTCAAAAGTTGTGAATGTTTCTTTGGCCTGTCGTATGGTTCTAGTAATAATATCTATATCATCTGCATAGGCCAGGATTTGAGTAGATTTGTTGAAGGTAGTGCCTCTATTATTTAGTTGGGCCCCTCGAACTACTTTATCCAAGGCTTTGTTAAACAGTAGGCATGCTAGGACATCACCCTGTCTCACGCCAACTTCCGTTTCAAACGGGTTCGATATATCTTTTTGTATTTTGACACAGCATGCTACCCTAGACATTGTCATTTTTGTGAGATTTATGGGAGTTTCTGGTATCTCAAGCTCATTCATGCTTCATAAAGCTTCGGCCGTAATATAATATTAAAATCTGCCTTTAAATCGATTAAGAAATGGAAGGTATCTATGTTCAATTCATTGCTCTTTTCTTGAATTTGATGTAAAATGTAGAGCTGATCCGTTGCAGAGCGGTCAGGTCTAAAACCACATTAATATATTCCAAGTTTGGGTTCCGCGTATACTTGGATACGTTCTGCGATGACGTATGATAGTATTTTATAGACGGTTTTTAGTGTTATGCCCCTGTAGTTACCACACTCAAGTAGATCCTCTTTCTTGTGTATTGGGCAGATCAGGCCAACCTGCCACTTGTCCGGCATGCGTTGCTGATGCCACTCTTTTAATATTATTTCAAGAAGCGCTTTTTCTAGGGTGTCTCCGCCCTGCTTGTACAGTTCTGAGGGCATTCTATCTTGGCCAAGTGCTTTATAGTTTTTTAGACGCTTTATCGCTTTCCGGACGTCATCAATGTTAGGGTCTTCGACTTGATCTTTGTTTCGAGCTTCAAATTATTCTGGTGTTACGTTTTCATCACTTTTTAGAAGTTCTGAAAAAATGTTCCATCCATCTTAGAAGAATGTTATCCCTGTCGTTTAGTATATCTCCCTGCTTATTCTTATACATGTTTACTTTTTGTTTGAACTTCTTTCGCATGGACTGTTGGATTAATCAGATTAGTGTATATGGTGCTGAGGCCCGCTGTGTCCATCTTGTCGTTTATACAATTGTTGGTCATTTTTATGAACCACATTTCCGAAAATAGTCTTTTAATTTTCTTCAAAATGGCAAATTTTAGCATTTTGCAAATCAAATTTGTGGCCAGTAGTTATGGCATGGTTCACCAATGCTGTCTTTGGCTGTTGGGATGTATTAAATGGTCTGCAATCCAATCTTCTTCTTATCACATAGGTTGGATCTCACTCTTCTTATCACATAGGTTGGGTAATTGTTAGCCACAGCCAACTCTCTTATTATTTGCAGATTTTTTTTCTTGGAACGAGGGGTGACTAAGTTTAAGGACTCTATTTTCTAGGGTATACAAACAACCAATCTTTTGGTGGAGTGGGTGGTCAGACAGATAATTCAGAAATCTTCCAGAGGCTGTGGGATTACAATACCAGTCAGTTATAATAGATTGGTCGTCCTTTCTGTAGACCATCGTATCTAGAAAAGGTATTGTTCTGTTGTTTTCTGTTTCAAGGGTGAATTTTAAATGCAGGCCCACATCTAATATAGTAGTCTGGATATCCCGAGGAATCGCGGAATGTCATCCACGTATAAGAACAAGAAGGGCACGTGGTATGGTAGGTTGTTAACGCACGATGTTAGTAGCATAAGCATAACTAATTTCGCTATAATAGGTAAGGCAGGGCTGCCGCTCTACCTGTCCCGAGTGCTTGTTTGAAAACTGTATTATTATGAGTAAGTATTTTAGAGTCATACGCCGTAAATTCAATCAATTGATGCAATATTGCTTTTGGGATTGTTGTAAAGTCAGTTAGTATCTACCACCAAAAGTCTAGGGATTTTTTTGCTGTGGCTTTTGAGATGTTGGTAAATAGGGAAGTGACATCTAATACCCGCCATACTCCCTACGGTCTACCGGAGAGGTTAGAATGGCATGATTGCCTGCGCAGGTCAAGCGCACGCAAGAAACTGCACAGGTCTATTCCCACACACGCTCCGGTCTACCATTGTGTGTATGGCAGGCATAAAGACACCAGTATGTAATCGTGGGGTAAGACTAATTCAGTAATTTTTTTTACAAAATCGTACGAGTTATTTATGTTATAGGTCAAGTTCTAAAAATTTCAAGATTGATACAATCTATTTAGACAGCTCGTATGTTGGAGAATTGATGCAAGATATGATAGGACGCATGGGACCAAGTTTCTTGTATGTGTGTGTATGACCGTGTATCTTACACAAACCGTATATCTTAACCTGGTATTCTGTTGTGTGTGGTCAATCTGGCTGCTTCAATGTGGCTGTTATCAAACAGATTTCTTGCGTATTTATTATTCTGTTTTTCGATGGATAAGATGGGAGAGTGAGTAAGTTTGGTACGTTTGGGTGTCAGCAAACAAGTCTGCATTTTTTGTTTGTATTCTTCTTTGTTCAGAATGACAGTGGATTTACCTTTATCAGCTTTTATCACTAGTAAGTCGTATGACTTCAAAAACGATCTGGTGTTGTTGTATCGCTTAAGGTACGGGTTTGGTTGTCTGTGGGTCTTGAGGTGGCTGGTATGGCTGATGATAATGTTGACAGCACTAGCTCTCAATGCTTATTTATTCTCTGCTGTTGTTGTAGAAAGTATATATTCGACATCCTTGTATAGATCTAGCATTGGAAAGACATCTTTAGAGAAGGGTAAGGCAAATTTTGGACCTAAGGCTAAGAAATCTATGATATTTTCCATTGGTGATTAATCCATTTAGTTCTAATTTCTTTTATGCTGTCTTCTTGTTTTTGGCTTCTTATGGAGGTGTTTGGTTGTCCATTGGGGGCCGTTATGCCTCAACAGGGTGCGATGTTTTTTTTTCTTTTTTCTTATGTGGTGTTGTTTTCATGGTCCCAAACATCTTGTTGTAATCTCTTGTCTTCCAGTAATAACTTAGTTGGTTGTATGCATTTTTGTCGATGGTGTTGGCGACAGAGTGTAATTCTTTATTCATCTGATCGGTTAATGAAGGGATCGTCTAGTGAACTGAGCGAATTTCAGGTTTAAGGAAGTCAAGCTTGAAACGACTGATGATCTTATCTAAAATAAATTTGAATGGGGACTGGGCTGTTTTAATCGTATACATACACTTCATGTATTGTTGGATGTGTCTTGGGACTAGGTGTCGCCTCCTGCACTCAAGTAGGAAAATCTTGTGGTTGTGAAACCTAGCTTAATATTGTTCTTCGTTAACTCTTTGATCTTAGTGGTGGTGTTTAGAGGTTATGTTGTTAAAGAACCCTATACTCGTTGGGAGATATGTGGATGATATTGAAAACTATTTTATTCACTGCTTAGGGAATGAATATAAATGAATATTATTGGAACGGTAACTTCGTAGGGAGGAGGTTTCTATGTTAATACAAAATTGCGATTTAACTAATCGACGTTTCGCATTTATTAATTTAGGCCCCTACAGGGTGCTACAACGGAACAATACTTGTTTATTTAATCAATCCTTAAAAAATATACTACTCTTACCTATCGTCTGAAAGCTACAAATTATTAATAACATTAAAATATCAGAAATTAAAAAGTTAAGAGGTTTAAACCTTAAAACATTTTTCGTATAAATGTAGTGGAGACATCATTAAGTTTGAGTTAGCGGAAGAATCAAATCATGCACACTGTCACAGTGCAGAGACTGGTGGAATTACGTGGTTATCGTAGTCAACATTTTACATGTTGGAGTTACGATGTTTTCTTGGAATTTCCCAATCTATTGCAGATGTTTTATGCAGTTACTAGGATTTAGCATTGAAGAAATCTGACTCTGTGCAATATTTAGTATAACGATCTCACTTTTAGATTGTTTAGGAGTTTTTCTTGTGTCGGTGACGATATGGTGGTCCAATCTGAATTTTCTTTTCTAAACCATTGACGAGATATTTGCAGAAAACCTAAGGTAGAGCGTTCAAATACTGCCAGGGAGTAGTTTTTACGGATACCCAGGTTCAGTAAAAATTAGATTGAGTTTCTTCAAGCGTACGTTTTAGAGATAACTCCTACTCCGATATTTCGAACGCTTTTTCCGTGCAACGTCGAGAACATAAAACATTAACAAAACCATTTTAATCATGCTGGGTAATGTTGCAAGGTAAAAGCAGCTAGGTATTTAGTACAGAGCTTTAATATTAAAGCTCGTCGCGTCGGTTGATTATTACTGCGCGGTTTAAAGTGAAACAATTTCAAACGAAAGTGAATTAACACTGCATTTTGATGGCAATAACCGACATAAGCGCCTCCATAAAATACGGATTCGCGTGATTATACGTTTTTCATTTGGATTGCGAATCAGCAAACGCAATGCAATTAACACATAAACGAGTTATATTTACAAATAGAATTTATCACATCGATGTTTAACTTTTTCATCGCCTATTTGGTCGCAGTTTGTTTAGTAAATGAACCAAATAGGCCGTTCAAAAAGTGTATTGATGATTACAAGTATATTGATGGAAATCGAGTTTTTATCTAGATTTAGAATCTGGGTTTAGTGCGTGTAATCGTGAGTATGAGTTACTTTATGTATAGTATAAATTGTACAAATTGCTACCTTTATTTATTTGGTTTGGTTGCGGACGTAAAATACATTTCGGATATAAATTGATCTAGTGCGCCATAAAATATTTCATTATTTTCAATGCGGGTCGTTAACAGCCAAAGAGGAAAAGGATATAATTTTAACTTCGGTTCGTTTCAGTCATAATTCCCAACTAATAATCACAAATTAAAGAATAAATCACAAAAGGTGACACCAAAACTAATTAGTGAACTAGTCTTTATGAACTAAATGTTCCACACCTAATTTTCTGCTTCTGTTCCACACAAAAATTACAATATTTTTAGGGTTCAAATTTGTTTAAGCTTATCCAGTTTTGTTCCGTATTGTCAGGTCTTGTCTAGTTTGATTTGGTCTTGTGCAGCAGTGTCCAGTCTTGTTTGATCTTGTCCTGGTATTGTCTGGTCTTGTCGGGTCTTGTCCTTTCTGGTCTTGTCTGGTCTTGTCTGGACTTGTCTGATCTTGTCTGGTCTTGTCTGGTCTTGTCAGGTCTTCTCGGGTCTTGGCTGGTTTTGTCTGAGCTTGTTTGATCTTATGTGGTCTGGTTTAGGTTTGTCTGGTGTTATCTGGTCTGGTCTTGTCTGGTCTTGTCTGGTCTTCTCTGACGCTCTCTGGTCTTATCTGGTCCTCTCTGGTCTTGTATAGTCTTGTCTGGTCTCGTATGGTCCTATCTGCTCTTACCTGGACTTGTGTGGCCTTATCTAGTCTTGTGTAATCTTGTCTTGTCTTGTCTGATCCTGTATGCCTTTACCTGATCTTGTCTGGGCATGTTTGGTTTTGTCTGGTCCTGTCTGATCTTGTCTGGTATTGTCTCGTCTGCTCTTATTTTGACTTGTCTGGTCTTGTTTGATTGTAATAATGAAGTGAAATTAACAAATTTAGTGTAGATGAGGGCTTTTGGAAGTGCTCGGCTCATTTAGCTGGCAAAGGAAAGGCGTAAATACACATTATCCTATTAGGAATGTGATGAAGATTGTATCTTTCTAGTATCACTATTTCGACAATTTTAGTCAAATTTCCTGTCGTTTAGCTAGATTACGATAATATCACGTTAAGTTCATTAACATCTTAATTGTTAAATTCAACAAAAAGGTGTAAAAAGGATTTTATAAAGAAAATTGTTATAAAGATAACTCGTAATGATATAAGGCTAGACAGACAACAGAAGACAGACAAAACTGCACAGAGACTTATCTATTCCTGAAATGTATTAATGCTGTATCTATATGCTGTTATATATCATAACAATCTCTATTGGTGTTATTAATAATAAATTTAATTATTTGTCTTATATTCTTCATATTATTTTTTCGGTCTCTCGTGGAACTTTCTATTCTGTATTGCACTTGCGGGTGATTCATTTTCTAGCCTTTCATCGCCACATGACTATTTATTTCCCGGTGTTGACGTTGACGAAACTTAATATTTCTCGGTTCGGAGAGCGGCGGTTGGATGGACGTAGCAGGGACGCACATGAATAAATGAGTTTGAAAGAAATTGAAGGTATTAAAGATTTAAAGGCCATTTTAAGTCGGGTCGGTTTTGTATTAAAAATTTAATTGGTTTGTTTACTGCTTTCAAATAGCGTGTGGAATATAAGTTTTTGGTGATAAATTTTGTGTGAAATTTTGGGGTTGTTAAACAATAAAACAAATAAAAAAACTCAAAGTAGGATGGAATTTAATTAAAAAAAAAAGACTGATCAAAGTCAACCCTACACGCTAGCTAATATATTCGGGAGGGCCCCGAAATCTCTTCGGTTACTGCTTGGCACACGTTGCTCAAGATGCCTTGTGTGAGCCGTTCGCTGCGTCAAAGCGAGTAACAAGAACAGCCAAGACTTAAAATTGTCAGGGCCTGAGCGGCAGCAGTTTATTAGGCACTAAAATAAACGGGAGTAAAATAGGTATGTAGAAGATACAACATAGCAAAAAGTGTAAGAAAGTCCGTAGCCGTGCCGGTAACTTCCTGTCTGGCATGCCCGTTGATGCTGAGGAGTTCGTTTAACACTTTGACTGAGTGTTTTCCTCATTTATTCTGAGATTGATGTGCCTGTTGTGTCTTCTAAATCTTTTACTGCTGTTTATTTCAGTGGTTAATAAACTGCTGCCCCTCAAACCCTGACAATTTTAGGTCTTGACTAAAGTGAGACAAAGCGGGATAAATGGGATGAAATTAGAATTATAATATAGTGATGACAGCAGCACGACAGAATAACATAATTACAAAACGGGACTGCACTACTGAACGTGAATGACAAAGTAGCAAGATGGCAACAATACATACAGACTCTTTATGCTGACGATAGCCGAACAGTATCTAAAACAAATAGCTCAGCACAAACAGGACCTTCTATAACTCATCAAGAAGTTCTTAAGGCAATTGGAAGACTCAAAAACAACAAGTCCCCGGGCCCAGATGAAGTTCTTGGCGATATGTTAAAGCTCATTGAGGAAGAATACCTAGACCTAATCACGGATTTATTTAACAACATATATGAATCGGGAGATATACCCGAGAAATGGCTAGTCTCTACGTTTATACCGATTCCTAAAAAAACCACAGCTAAACAATGCGAAGACTATAGAACTATCTGTCTCACAAGTCACTTCATGAAGGTCTTTCTTAAGATTATTTACGAACGAATATATCAAAAACTAGAAGAAGACATTAGCGAGACGCAATTTGGGTTTAGGAGTGGATTGGGGACTAGAGATGCCCTTTTTGGTCTGAGTGTTCTGATTCAGAGAGCAAGAGACGTGAATTGCGATGTTTTCACGTGTTTTATCGACTTCTAAAAGGCATTCGATAGGGTTAACCATGATTTGCTAACAGAAACCATAAAGCAATCAGGAATAGATGACAGAGATGCACGAATAATCAACAATCTGTACAGACAACAAACAGCATGTGTTCGTGTGGAAAATATAATGTCAAAGGAATTTCCAGTAGAACAAGGTGTCAGACAGGGCTGCGTACTATCCACGCTACTGTTTAGCCGATACGCAGAAAACCTTTTTAAGAATGCACTCGAAGAAGAACAGATTGGGATAAATGTAAACGGGGAAATAATTAATAACTTAAGGTATGCAGACGACTCTGTACTAATTGCCGACAGTGCCGAAGGACTACAGAGACTGATTGATAAAGTAGTAGAGGCATGCGAACCACTTAATATGCGATTGAATGTGGCAAAGACAAAAATTCTAATCGTCAGCAAAAATGCGTCTAATGCCCAATTCCTGGTAAATGGTGCCCAACTACAGAGAGTACCATCAATATCGTACTTGGGTGTGAACCTCAATGACCAATGGGATCATAGTCGTGAAATAAAGATCAACATAGAGAAGGCACGTTCTACATTTAACCAAATGAAGAATGTTTTGTGTAACATGCGCTTGAACATCCATCTTCGAACACGCATACTTAGATGCTACGTCTTCTCTAAGCTTTTGTATGGAGTGGAGGCATGGACACTCTCCGAGGCAACTAGTAAGCGACTGGAGGCCTTCGAAGCATGGTGCTATCGTCGAATGCTTCGCGTTTCCTGGACCCACCATGTTAGCAACGAAACCATACTCCTACGCATGCAGAAGGACAGAGAACTGCTCACAACAGTCAAACACAGAAAACTGTCATACTTTGGCCATATCATGAGAAACAGCAACAGATATAGGCTACTTCAACTCATCATGCAGGGAAAAATCGAGGGGAAGAGGTCACAGGGAAGACGACGGATCTCCTGGTTGAAGAATCTGCGACAATGGACCGGAAGAACATCGGTTGACTTGTTCAGATCGGCTGTGGATCGAATCCGATGGGCCATATTGATCGCCAACGTCCACTGAGGATATGGCACAATAAGAAGAAGAAGAAGATGACAGCAGACCAATAATTCAAAAAATATATTTTATTTACTCACACACCAAAATGAACACATAAATACATTATTGTATGTGAAGGATATGATTATTATAATAGTGTGTAAAAGTATCCAAATCGTGCGTAAAAGTTTTAAATGCGTGCCTAAAAATTGTAAATCGAATGGAGTTTTATTATTAAATGATTTCTGTTTGTTGTTACTATGGCAACAACGTACGTCATTAAACAAAAAAACGTAGACGTAGAGAAGATCAATTTTCTGACGTGCACTCGTAACGTAGTATGTAACGTATCTTTTCCAATAACGCCTCATCAAAAAAAAATCATTTTCGCAAATATTATTTTTCGGAAAATGGTTACTAATATATTCAAGAAGAGTAAATATATAGTTCAATATATTCAAGATTTTTCCACATATTTCCATAAAATATCCTTTTTTAATGTCACCCAACGAAAATACTTAACTATCCTGTTCAGAAGACCAATCCAAAGATATAACGACACCACAATCAAAAATAATTTGAAATAAGAGACCAATTGTGCAAACTTCTCCAATTAAAGATAAAAACGGAAAATGGGCAATTAATAATGAGCAAAAAGCTACAAGATTTCCAGAATACCTAGCAAACACTTTCCAGCCATTAGATATACCAGGTAATGGTTTCTCTTTAAACACTGAATTTGTTTAAGAAGAAGAAGAAATTATGCTTGTAACCCCTAAGGAAGTTCTGAAAGAAATCCAAACTAAAATAAGTGCAAAAAAATCACCTGGCTTTGATCTTATAAATGGAGAAGTATTAAACAATCTCCCACGAAATGCTATTATTAAACTTACAACAATCATAAACGCTGCTTTTAGATTAAAGCATGTCCCAAAGTTATGGAAAACTGCAGAACTGATAATGATGTCAAACCTGGAAAGCCTCCACGGGAAGCTGCTTCTTATAGACCCATATCGCTACTTCCTATCATGTCTAAACTTTTCGAAAAACTTTTCTTAAAGCGTCGTATTCCTATAATAGAAAAAAATAAACTAATACCAGACTCACAGTTTGGATTTCGACAAAAACATTCTACCATTGATCAAGTTCATCGGATAACTGCAGTTGTAGAGAAAACTCTCGAAGAAAAGAAAGTTTGTGCTGCTGTATTTCTCGACGTTCAAGCCTTTGATAAGCTATTATATATACGATGGTCTTATATATAAACTTAGAAAAATGTTACGAAAACAGTTCTCTGATCTTCTGATTTCATACCTGTGAAATCGAACTTTTAGAATAAGGCAGGGAGATGCGTACTCAGAAATCAAAGAAATTAAAGCTGGGGTACCACAAGGAAGCGTTTTGTGTCCGACGCTATATTTACTGTACACTTGTGACATTCAAATCAAATCAAATCAAAATTAAATTTATTTCATAAACGATGTACAGTAAAATACATATATGATAAAGTCAAAAATGAAAGAAACAGAAATTTTAAAAGATATATTAAAAAATTCTTGAAGAGAATAAAGTGTATCTTTTAACAAAACAAATTTCAACTTCTTCTTGAAGTTTTTCCATGAAACTTCATCTCTAATACTATTTGGTAGCTGGTTGTAGATGGAAACTCCAAGGATAGCTGGAGATGTACTGCTACATTGTAAGTTACACTTAGGGGTATATAGTTTCGTACGTCCTCTCGTAAAGTGATGGTGGATATCCATGTTTCTGTTCAACCCTAATTTCATTTTGTGGATGTAACAAGCTACCTCCAAAATGTATAGGCTAGTTACTGTTAGTATTTTTAGCTTTTGGAAATGCGGTCTGCAAGTGGCTGTTGAAGGAATTCCTACCAGAGAGCGCATTGCATTTTTTTGTGTCTTGAGCACAAATTCTATTTTACTAGAGGTTCCCCACTCTAGAATTCCATAAGTTAAAATGGACTCAACCTCAGTATAGTAGAAATTAAGCAGTTCATGTGGGATGACAATTTTTCGTAACGCTCGAATCAAGAAAGCCTTACTATTTATTTTCCTTGATAACGTATTCAGTGCCATGCTCCACGTAAGGAACTCGTCAATATAGTGTCCCAGGAATTGTGTTGCTTTCGTTCTCTGTAGGTTAAAACCATCGATCTTTAAGTTCAAGTTTTCTGCATACTGACTTCGCTGTGTTTGAAGGTAGTTTTGAGGTACTCAGTTTTATCCTTGTTAAGAAATAGGTTGTCCGCGGAGAACCACACTAGCATTTTGGATAAAACATTGTTAGCTTCAATTTCATTTTCAGTCGTTGAAGTTCTGGATATTATAAATGTTGAGTCACAGTTCTGCATAAATGAGACTAGGTCCGCTGTATATAATAAGAACAAGGTAGGAGCCAGGACACTTCCTTGAGGAACACCTATGTTAATATTCAGCGGTTTTGATATGCCAGTTTCAACATTTGACTTAACTTTTACGGGTTGTTTCCTGTTTAATAGGTAGTATTGTATTAAGTTGCATATCTTTCCACGTATACCAAGTTGAAATAGTTTATCTAAAAGTTGTGGGTGAGACACACAATCGAAAGCCTTTGATAGATCGGCGAAAATGCCGATGGGATGATTTCCTTTATCAATTTCATTTAGAAGTTGAATGTACAACTCCGAAATAGCGGTTGCTGTAGCTTTGCCCTTACGAAATCCATGTTGTTGTATGGGTATTAGATTATATTTATCTATAAATGAATTTAGGCGTCGAAGAATACTATATTATAAAATCTTTGATAGGGTGGAGCGAAGAGAAACCGGCCTGTACTTTGGTTTTATCGTCTTTTTTAAATACAGGAATTACGATGGCTATTTTTAAAACCCCTGGAAACGTTTCGGCGTCAATGACGGCTTTAATAATATGCGTTAAGGGGGTAACTAAAAAGTCAAGGTAATCCTTGAAGATTTTGTCTGGTATTTCATCCAGGCCAGCAGATGATTTATTTTTCAGATGTTGACGGATTAAACCCAATATTTCTTGTTCTGTGAATTCCTCAATATAAGCTGTTTTTTTCGATGAATTTTATGTGGCTATTCGATATGGTAGTGGGCGTAATGAGGTTAGAAATTTTCTGTGGTACCCGCTGAAAAAAATCATTAAAAGTTGTCGCTGCTTTCTGTGGACTTTGAATAACAGAATCACACTCTTTAATCAAAATTCCTCTCTGTAGCGATTTTTGTTAGTTTGCTCATTCATCATTTTCCAAGCAGTATTTTGCTTGTTTTTAGAAAGTGTAAACCGATAACTAAAATGTTTTTTAAGGGCATGTATGTAGTTACGATGAGATTTCTTGCACTTGAGGTATTGTAAGCCAAGCTGAGGGTATTTTTTCTGTAAAATGTAAAGATCTTTTAACTTTTGGCATGCCAATTTCGCTTCTTGCGTGATCCAACTGTTTTTTTACATAATGCAATTTCTTTATGGGGAAAGCTGCCTTGAAGTGACCCTGTACACACGCAATAAAATTTATGCATATATCATTTACATCGGTGGCAGTGTAAACCTTTGACCAGGATTCTTGACTTAGCATTTCACAAAATTTTGCTTTGTTGTCATTTGTGTAATTTATTTTGAGATGTGTACTGGATTGGTTTAGCTTACTCAGGTTGCAACCCATAATTAATAATCTATGATCTGAGAGTGGGGTATCATGAACGGTGACTGTAACTGTAAGTCCACAATTTACAAATATGTTGTCGATTTGACTCTTTGAGAAGGACGTGATTCTAGTGTAGTCATTTACTTGTTTAGCTAGACCAGCGTTTCTCAAAGTGGGCGATATCGCCCCCCAGTGGGCGATGATGTCGTTTTGGGGGTCGCTAGATAGCCAGGGGGCGATAAGGGGGGCGGTAGGTCGCCAGGGGGCGATATAGGGGGCGGTAGGTATCACGAGCTATACAATGTATTTCTGTTAATTTAAAACAAACTTATTCGTTCAAGAAAATTGTTCCATGTTCAGTATTATACAACTATACCAACTTTTCGGTAGATCTACCTCCTTTTAGTTTTTTGCTCAAATCTACTATCTTGAAAAAAAAAACGAAGAAAACTTATAAAAACTTTCATCTCTTAATACAAAAAATATTTCATTTCTATTCAACGTTCTCTCTTGCAATTGGTGGTCATCACGCAAATTACCTGCAAAAAAAGGTGTAATTCTCAGTAAGGTGGAACGATGTGGACGGGATTTTTGCCGTTCTAGAATTGTCAATGTTTATTTTGTTTTACAAAATATTTAATTTAACGGAACTATGCGGAACTTTTTTTAAAAATTAATTTATTGCATTTAAATACAATTTTTTTTTAAATTTACGATAGTTGTTAACAAAACTTTTTTTTTAAACATATTGATAAAAACTTTCTACAAATTTGATATTATTACATGTAAATACATACTTGAAGCTAATTCTCCATATTTAAAAAATTCACAATTTTTCAACACACACACAAAACAGACGTAGTTACTTTGTTAAAAATCCAGCGCAACTAATTCCTTTTTGGCACCTAAGGAACAAGAGCGATGTTTAACACGTTCCCACAATCATTGGAATTGGTTTTTGGCAGGTTTTTCGCATTTGTTTATAGTATTATGGATGCGTTATCTAACAATACATTTAAGTGGTTTTGCTTAATTGTGATACATTGTAAAATTGTATTTTTGTCGCCGTAAATTCGTAATCCGTCCCAGTGTGCGGCGGCGTGTATTCTTGATATATAAATTTTACTTTGAACGTTGCTAGATTTCTAGTGAAAGTACTAGAAAGAGAAAAATAAGCTTCTTTCGAATGAATTTCAAATTATTGCACCAAAGATGCCACATTACAGGCAACATGGCAAAATTCGTAAAATTTCCATTTTACGACCAAAAGTCATTCCTTATATAAACTTCTGCTTGTCGAGAAAATGAATGGACGATAAGAAAATTTTAGATCAAATGTACAGGATGTTAAGGGCAGTGGCAGGGTGTTAAGCAGAACTTTTCATAAAGAATAACTTTTGGTCGTAAAATGAAAATTTTACGATTTTTACCCTATTGGGTACCTCAATCCGCGGACACACTGTACACACATATATATATATATATATATATATATATATATATATATATATATATATATATATATATTTATTTATTTATATAGAAAACGATTCTGCAATCCGTTTTTGATTATCTGCAACCGTTTCGGAGACATCTATTTAGCAAATTGAGAATCGGGCAAATTTCAGTATGAAATCTCAAAAGGATTTATTAAATCTTTACGGACAATGTACATATTTGCTGGTGCGTCTTTTCGTGTAGTTTCTGTGTGCCGAATATGATTTCGCTGCTTTTTACCGTTCTCAAGATATTCGAAAAAAAACGAAAAAGCACATATTTTTCGAACGAAATGATGGAATATTGTTTTTTTTAACTTTTTTGGAAAAAAATTTCGTGATTTAGAACTGAAGTGCTGAAAACGGTTTTCCAGTTTATTTCGCTCTAAAGTTACAAATAAACAAGTTTTATATATTTTTTCGCTGTACACCATCTCGCACTTCCGATTGATTTCACGCCGTCATAACTTTTGAACGGCTAATCACAGAGACTTCTAGTCTTCACCAATCGATTCAGCGTCCCAAAATTAGTCGGATAATGTATATAGTATTCCCTAGGAAGGTTGTAGTTAAGAAATACCATCGACATTGGGAGTCTAGACCAGTCTTTCTCAAACTTATTTGTCTCATCGCCCACCTTTGATATGCTAAAGTTAATAACGCCCCCAATACACAATACATAAACAATACGATTGATTTGGGGGGCGTTATTAACTTTAGCATATCGAAGGTGGGCGATGAGACAAATGAGTTTGAGAAAGACTGAGCTAGACCATAGGAGAACATCCAGTTTAGTAGATTTGTTTTGTCGGTGGAATTTCCGGCAAAATTTATGTTGAAGTCGCCACTCACTACAAAATATGTGGATTACTTGAAATAGCAATCAAGGATGCTATCAAGTGTTTCCATAAATGTCTTAATGCACCCATTTGGTGGTCGATATGTGTTGATTAAAATAGTGGTGAAAGTTTTGCAACGCCAAAAAATTCCACAACTAGAACACAATACTATGGCGACCTTCGCCGACGATACCGCTATTCTAGCTATTGGAGAAACTCACCAAGCAGCAACTGAGAAAATACAAACTTCCTTGAATTATATCCACGAGTGGACAAAAAAAATTAGAATTAAGTTAAATGAATAAAAATCAGTTCATGTGAATTTCACAAATAAAGAAACAAAATATTATCCACTTACCATAAATAACAACCAATTACCTTACGCAAATACTGCAAAGTATCTTGGCATGACTCTCAATGCAAAGCTGCGCTGGAAGGCACATATCAAAAAGAAAAAAGAAACCTTGGAAATTCGATATAAAGGAATTTATTGGCTAATAGGTAGGAATTCGGTCCTATCGATTCAAAATAAACTCCACCTATATAACCAAATACTAAAACCCATATGGACCTATGGTATGTATACCAAACAACTTTGGGGGTGAATGAGTAACATCCAAATCATACAAAGGTTTCAGAATAAAGTACTAAGGAACATAGTGAAGGCACCTTGGTACATCAAGAATAGCGATATCCATAGGGACTTACATGTGGATACTGTGGATAATATTATTGAAAAACACGTTGCTGCTCACGAGCAGAGACTCCATCGCCATGTGAATATTGCAGCAGTCCATCTACTTTAAAACACGTATCAATTGAGAAGACTCAAAAGAACTAAACCCTTCGAGTTAGTGTTATAAATTGTGCCAATGTTTCAAACTAAGAACACATGAACGAAGTGATTCGCCTTTACGTATTCTAAGATGACGTCAGTGGACAACATCATAGTTTTATTTATTTATTATATAGTTTTTTAGTTTAAAATAAAATTACTTATTACTCTAAAGACTAGATTGTAATCCAGTAAATAAAAAAATAAAAACAATGCATATTTCAGAACAAGGTGCTATTAAACGACCGGATTTTATGAGAGAAGTCAAAAATGTTTATAAGAATTTGGAATATCTTGAATAATAGACAGTTCAATTCGAGGATATTCAAAAATTTCATTGGGTGACACTAAAAAAGGAGATTTTATGGGAATATATGGAAAAATTTTACTCCTATTTTCTATATGACAGTACATTTAAAATAAAAAAATGCAGATATTTTATAAAAAGCGGGGCGTTTTAAAAAATCGGCGGGACGCGGAACAGTCCACCAAAAAGCGGGACTGTCCCGCCAAAATCGGGACGTGTGGTCACTTAAGTCTTGATCGTTCTTCTTACCCGCTTTGACGCAGCGAACGGCTCACACAACGCATCCTTAGCAACGTGTGCCGAGTAACAAAAGATATTCCGGGGTCCTCCCGAATATATTAGCTAGCGTGTAGGGTTGACTTTGATCCGTCTTTGTCAGTTATTTTAAATTATTAAGCAATGTTTGCAAGCATAATTTAAAATAATAATAAATACTAAACACTAGGTATAAGTTTCACTAATATATTTATTTAACACTTTATCGATATATTTGTGAAACTTATACCTAGTGTAATTTTTTTAATGTTTCACCAAGTGCCTACAGGTGAATCTTTAAATATTAGTAATCATTTAGAATGTCGAGAAAACTTTAAAATATCAATTTTTCTTTCACCCTGGTGATATGGATTATATTGTTGTTGAACCTAGGATATCCTGGGGATATCGTTTGTTAAAATCAATTAGGCAGGTTCATTTTGTTTTATGCAAATATAACTTATTATTACTTTTATGTCTAACATTAGCTACTTAAATGATATAAGAAATGATAAACAAATAATATTAATTGGTGACCTCAATATAACTTTCGCATTGAACATAAAAGTAAAAGATAGCATTACCAACCTTCTGGAAGCCTATGGAATGGATGAACATAAAACAATATACAAGGATAACATCTACGACCAAAACATATATAGATTATATATTTGCTACTTCGGGGACTGCAATTAATGACTTCGGTAGAAGATACCCCTATGTCGGATTACTGTATGTTAAGATTAAGTTGCATTGAGTTGCAACAAAGAAAAAATCTAAAAACCACTATAAATTCATAAGAAACTTCTCAACAGCCAACAAAGTTTGTTTTTCTAACCAGCTACGTGATGAAACCTGGGCTGAGATATACGAGGGTAGATTGAAAAGTTTCCAGAATGTGCCTGACTTCGCAAAGTGCTTGACTTGCTTCACAATATTGCCTAGTAAACAAAAACTGAACGACGAACCTGTCGTTCAGTTTTTGTTTAATAGGCAATCTTGTGAAGCAAGTCAGGCACTTTGAGAAGTCAGGCACATTCCGGAAACTTTTCAATCTACCCTCGTATAATAACACAAACAACAAGGTTGTTGCCTTCATCAAAGTAGTTCAATATCATTTCCTCTCAAATTTTCCTATGATTAAAATCAATGTAGACAGGAAAATATGGGTTACAGAAGAAGTAAAAATCTCAGCAGCTAAACTAAAAGACATGTTTTTGCTACAAAAAAGTAGCCAGCTTTAAGGAACCAATATTTAAAACAAAAGAACGAACATCACAAATTACTTACATTAACAAAACAAAATTTTTTCAACCGTAAGATAATGAAGGCAAGAAACAAGTCGAAAGCCATTTGGAACATCATCAATAAACTAATAAATTAAAAATATCCGGACTCACAAAAATAATGGAAAATAATGCCCTGATCACTGAACCTACGGAAATCGCAGATATATTTAACAACTACTTTGAACAAGCTCCAAAATCAATTGCAAGAAATATTAATCCCACAATTATTTCGAACAATCATATAGAGTTCAATCCAAGAGCAATATACATACAGGCTTTTACAGAAAATGAAGTTCTGACTATTATCGCGTCATTAAAAAACAAAACTACAAGTAGAGCAGATGGAATCTCGTGCAACATTTTAGAAGAATTCAGGTATGAGCTCATAGCACCAATTACTCATATAATCAATCCTAGTCTAGCTGAGGAAAAATTTACAGAAGTGCTAGAAATATCAAGAACTATACTAGTGCACAAAAAAGTAGCAACCACGGATACTCAAAACTACAGACCAATTGCCTTTATATCGGTATTAGCAAAAATTCTAGAATACTGCATGCAAACTTAGTCTAACTCCATTTATCAAAAGATATAATCTGATTCCTACTCAACAACATGGTTTTTGCAAAAGCAAATTCACCTCAACAGCCACCTCTATCTTTGATAGAATTCCACAGTAAAATATTGTTCTTCTTCTATAGCTCTATAGCCCTGGGTGGGCCTTGACTTCAGTTACAACATCCTTCAATCTCTCCCTGCTGTTAACCAATTGCAGCCAGTTTCTCACACCCAATATCTTTAGGTCGTCGATGCAGTCATCTCGCCATCTCTTACGTGGTCTACCCCGAGCTCTTCTTTCATGTGGACTCCAGTTCGTCAGTATTTTCGGTCCTCGGGTGCTTTCCATACGGATAACATGTCCAAACCATTGTAACCGTAGTGCCTTTACGTGCCTTACGATGTCCGCACCTCCAATTAGTCTGTCCAGTTCATGGTTCATTCTGCATGTCCATGTACCATAGTTTTCCTGTACGGGGCCAAAGATTCAAAGATTTTCCTGTACGGGGCCAGACTCGTAGTGCGTTTTCGTTGATCGTAGATATGGTCCATGTTTCACACGCGTATGTTATGACGGGTCTAATGAGTGTGTTATAGATCTTTAACTTTGATTTGACACTTAGAAGCTTCTCTCCCAGTAGCTTCTTATTCGCCTAATAAGCTCTCTTTCCTGCTACAATTCTCGCACTGATTTCTTCGCTGATTCTGTTGTCGTTAGTTATTTTCGACCCTAGGTAAGAGAAGGTTCTGAATTCTTCGAAATTAAATACGTTGACTTGTAGCGCCTCTGGCCAGGGTGCTGGATCCCTGGTACTTCTCATGAACTTGGTTTTATTCACATTTATTATTAGTCCGGCGACGCTAGATTTCTGTTCTAAGGAGGCAGTAGCTTCTTTTAGGCTTTCTGCTGTTCGTGCTGATATAATTATATCATCGGCATATGCGCATAGCTGCTGAGATTTTGGGTGTATGTGGCCTGTTATGTGAAGGTTTCTAATAACTCAACAAGTACAAAGTTGAATAGCATAGCATATAGCGCATCACCTTGCCTGATCCCTGTCCTGATGTCGAGTTTGTTCGTTTGTTTCGTCCGTTAGTTTGGATGCTACTAATACTTGAGCACATGTATTGGTTAGAGTTAAGTTTACCATTCTTATAAGTTTTTGAGGAATTCCAAGGGCAAGTAACTGGTACAATAGTTCTTCTCTAGACACGCTATCAAAAGCTTGTTTGTAGTCAAAGCTATGTTATGCTCATTACATTTTTCAAGCATTTGCCTTATTAGATGTATTTGGTCCGTTGTTGATCGATTCCTTCGAAAACCTACTTGGTAGTTCCCAAGTATCTCCTCTTCATATATTGATAGTCTATTGTATATTACGTTGGATAATATTTTGTGGCGTTGGGAAGAGTAATTGCTCGGTAATTGGAACATTCTTTTTTGTTTCCTTTCTTGTGTATGGGAAAAATAATGACGTTTCTCCAGTCACTTGGCATAATCTCTTCATTCCACACCCTGACAATAAGCTTATGGATCCTTTCCCACAGTGGTGTACCTCCATTTTACAGAAGTTCTTTGGGAATTGTATCACTTCCTGGAGATTTATTGTTTTAAAGATTGTGTGTTATCTATTGTGTGGTAACTTCCTCATAGCTCGGTTCGAGGATTTCGGGTTGTGCCTCATGGTGCCATACGATTTCCTTTTCTCTTTCACCCCTTTGGATTTCAGTGGAGAGTAGCTCGCTAAAGTGTTCATGCCATCTTTTGAGTAATTTGTCATCCTCGGTTAGTATTGTACCGTTTTTATCTAAACACGCGATGGTTCTAGGTTGAAAAGCCGTTGTTTGCTGTTGTACTGCCTTACAAAATATCCTGCTTTGTTTATATACGTTGTATTGTTCTAGTTCTTCCACTTGTTTATTTAACATTATTTTCTTTTTTGCTTTGCAAAGTTTTGAAGCTATTCTCCTGAGGTACTCGTAGATAGCTCTGTTGGCTCGGGTTCCACTTTGTAGTACCCTTTTCCGTGCTTCATTTTTAACGAGAATGGCTGCACTGCATTCATTATCAAACCATGAGTTTCTGACTTTTACCTGTTTTCCTATTGTAATATCCGCAGTTTCAAGTATACTCGTCTTTATATGTTGCCATTCTTGTTCAACACCAGCGTTTGCATTATTTGCTAGTAATCTTCTCGCATTGTATTGTTTATACTCGTTTTGTTTTAATTCTTCTCTAAGAGCATCCGTATTCCATTTGTTTGTTCTAGTATTGGTTTTCAATGCATTGGAGGTTTTCTGTTTGATTAGGACTCTGAATCTGAGTTACAGTTGGCTCCTCGAAGCGTTCTGACATCCGTGACCATGGTAGCTCTGCATTTGTTAACCAGGTCGTGGTCTATTTGTTTCACTGCTCTGCCACCGGGCATTGTCCACGTCCCTATATGTATTTTTTTTGTGTGGAAAACACGTACTGCTAATTCTCAAGTTGGTTCTCGTTGCAAGATGACATAGTCTTTCTCCATTGCTACTTGTGGTTTGGTGTAGTGAGTATTTTCCGGCTGAGTTGGAAAACAGTTGTTCTTTACCTCTTTTAGCATTAAAATCTACCAGTAGTATTAATGCATCGTGTTCAGACGTACTTTCGTATATGTTTAAAAGCTGATCGTAGAAAAGCTCTTTTACTTCATCACCATCTTCTGTTGGAGCGTATGCACAAATAAGAGAAAGGTTATGAAATTTGAGAATACAGTAAAAGTTTATGTAGGCAATCACCCCATAGGAATATTCTGCGACCTAACAAAAGCTTTTGACTGTGTTTCTCATAGTATTCTATTACACAAACTAAACAGTTATGAGCTCATGGGAAAATCGGGCCGTTGGATACAATCCTACCTGGAAAACCTGAAACAGTTTGTATCGATAAATATTGGAAATAGAACTGGACAATGACAGACAATATGTACACATATAGGGGTACCACAAGGAAGCGTATTGGCACCAACATTATTTTTACTATACACAGCAGACTTAATTAACTACATAAGAAGACGATATTGCACTTACGATATATGCGGATGACACAAAGATATGGGAAAGGCAAAAGCAACAATGTTGAGGAAACAAACAGACTCTTAGATTCAGTTAATACATGGTTCTCAGCAAATCAACTCCATTTTAATAAGAACAAAACGGAATATATAATTTTTCAGTGGACAAGAAGTGTATACGGCGGAAATATTAACATTGTTAGTAAAAATCACCAATTGAAAAGGGCTAAAGATATAAAATTCCTAGGCGTACATCTAGAGCAGGCATGTCAAACTCATATGATATTGCGGGCCACATGATCTATTTTGTACTGAGTTGGCTGCCGCATATTTTTACTGTTAAAAAAAAATAATAAAATACGTTTGATATAATGATTAAATTACGCATTTGTTAGATTCAATGTTTTTTTTTAACTAAACCAAACATATTTTAAATTGAAAAGTGATAATAACATCCACTTTGGGACAGCTTTACTAATTAAATCAAGGGACGGACACGGAAATCTTCTGTTACTTTTTAGCACACAGCGCTCAAGATGCATTGTGTGAGCCTTTCGCTAAGTTCGCAAAGCAAGTAACGAGAAAGGTGAAGACCTTATATGTCAGGGGCTGAAGGCCATAGGTTTCTGCTGACGACGACGTAGCGAAAGGCTCACACAATGCATCTTGAGCGCTGTGTGCTAAAGAGTAACCGAAGATTTCCCTTTCCCTCCCTTGATTTAGTTAGTAAAACTGTCCCAAAGTGGATGTTATTACCTCTTTTCAATTTGAGTAGGCATTGTCTATGTGACTGTATTAATCATTGTCAATTTGAACATATTTTAAATTTTATTGAATATTATTAGATACATAGATATTTTATATTTCATGTTATTTTTCACACTGAAACTATAAATATTTTAAATTTAAAAAAAAACTAAAACAAAAGTTATAATAAAAAAAATCACAGTTTAATACTACTTTTTAGAAGATATTTGACATCGTTTGTTGGAAAGCAAGTCATCAATATTTGGTTGAATATCTTGAGCTGATGCAATTTTTGAATATGATGATACTTGTTGATCGGTTAATGGTCAAGACTAACCGATTTTTAGAAAAAAATAAAATCAGAATTTTTGTTACCTTTCATTAAATAAAAATCTTAAGTTCTTCCGAACACAGCCAGTAATTCCCACTTCCAAACATTTTTCTTTCAGCAACGAATCACGTTAGATATCAATTAATTCCATTTGCAAGTTTTCATCAACAATTTTAATATCGACAGATAGAGGTGAAATAAAAAGACAAAATTGTACTTTACAGCTTCACTGCAAAAAGCAAAAAATCTTCGATCGAATAAATCTATATACATTGTCAAATCAATATACATTGAGAGCTTTCGTTTCCTTTTTCTATTTTTTTCATGTTAACAACATGATCTTTGCCTTAAAGATTAAGATTAGGATGACTTCTAATATCAACTGAGAAAGCCAAGTTCTTTATCCATCTTTTATTTCAGCACATTCATATTTTTTTTGTTTCCAAGAAAATTATGACTTGGTTTTAACACTTTACGACTCCAAAGCAATCTAACTTCCGTATAATATGGTAGATCGGTGTATTCACATTCTATATCTTCCAAAAATAAAGCAAATTGACGATTATTAAGTCCACGTGCTACAATATAATTTACAATTTTGGTGCCTTTTAAAACATGTCCGTCATTTTAAACTTTGGAGCACAGTACTGGCTGGTGAATAATACAATGAAAATGTTCAAAACTATTATTACTATGATGTTTACATGCTTCTTTTAATCTCGCAAGAACTTCATTAGTAATACCGGTTATGGTAGGATAAAGTGACCACATTTTCATTGAGACAAAGCGGGACAAATCAGAATTATAATTTAGTTATGAAAGCAGACCAATAATTAAAAAAAATATATTTTATCTACTCACCCACAAAAATGAACACTCTAATACAGGGCTGAGCAACCGGCGGCCCGCGGGCCGCATACAGTGCCTGTGCCGGCTTAACTGCGCTATGAAAACTACTCAACTGCCTTAAATTTCATAAACGGGACCAATATACTCGCCTTACTTTGTGCAGCCCCTATACTCGAACAAATAATGGTAATTCAGATATAGTTCCAAAAAAGGTTGCTCATGTCTGGTCTAATATATTATTGTATGTGAAGGATGCCATTATTATAATCGTGTGTAAAAGTAACCAAATTGTGCGTAAAAATCCAATGTAAATCAAATTGAGTTTCATTATTAAACGATTTCCGTTTGTTATTACTATGAAAAACATAGACTTAGTGAAAATAAATTTTCTGCCGTGCACTCATTGCGATTACAAAAAACTCGGATCTCATGCAATAAAGCCCTTCTTCACACACTTGTATCATAAACTACTATTATTTTATACATTTATATACTTGTTTATAAATATACAAAAATATTTTTATTATTAATTATTGGTAACTATTTGTAAAAAACAATAATTTGCAAATTATGATTTTTAATTAATTTAAATTTTTTATTTAAAAAATAAAGATTTTCTTTCACGGTCAATTTTTTGATCCGAGAGAATACTCGGATCATTTATTAAAATGTCGTGAAATTTCTCACATGAATTGGTCAAATTATTTTTTACGTTTAAGGGGGAATTCTCAGTGCGGGCAATCTGTCTCGCGAAGTGGGCGAGGCACTGTTTTAACCGTATTATACCGAGTATAGAAATATGTTCCGAAAAAAAGAATAGGAGTTACAGTACTTTAGAAAGAGAGAAACTGTACATCGGACCGCGGGTTAGCATTGAGTCATATCTTCATTGACACGATTGGCTGCCGACGAACCGACATTTATTATATGAGTTGCTTATATCCAAAACGCGACCTGAACACAGCTGAGACATAAAATATAGCTTTTCGCGTGTTCTAACAGACGATTCAAAACTTTCAGGTCGTGTTTTGGAAATAAGCAACTCATATACAAAATTAACAAATATATTTATAAATGAATATAAATTTACCAGATTACATATTTATTTAGGTAATATATAGCACAACTTAGTCCTAATACAGAACATAGAATTTAGACCGTCACGGTCTGTCACCGAAAGAGTTTTCAAAAATTTTCACCGTTTTAAAAAATTGGAAAAGTCATATTCGGCATATTTGCACTCTTTTCCACAATCTTCACTATCACTTTCAATCCTGTTTTTTTTTAATATTACTTACTTTACTTCGTTTGTGGCAAGTATTGGAAGCATTACTTCTATAAACATTTTTGTGACTTTCGGTAAAATTTTTAATGACCAAAACTCGTCGTCCCTAACGATCTGAAAGAAAAATATTAATAACTGGCCAACAGCTGAGTGTAACTCGCTGTCATAGCGAACCCCTCAGTAATTTTTTTTTAAATTACCTTCTCATATGCTATCCCATTTGGAATCCACACGACAAAATAGCAGTGTGACTTACTTCTAATTGCCAGCTGACCCTGTACCTGGTTGTAATAGTTATGAGTCCTTTTTAGTTTTATGTTTTCTCCATCTCTTAATAAATAATCAATTTTTTTTGTTTCCGACGGCTTCCGCAGGAGTTAACCCCAGCACTGCTACTTTGTGTGGACATATTATTTCAATGATGGCATCTTCAATAATTCCATCTGGACTAGCGGCCAAGAATGGATGTGTTTCGGAAATATATAAACCGCAATCTTATTGTTTAATTTTTTTTAATACGTCTCTTCGAAAGCTTCTTTAGCTTTATTGGTTCATGATCTTTTCGCCATTTTGTAGACGCATTTCCAAAAAATGCTGAATCAACAATTCTTTTTCCCAACTTTTTGGTGTCTGTCGTCGATCTTTGTTTGCATACTTCTCCGAAATTTGATGCAGTAAGTCGAAAATGTCTCTCTTCGTGCCACAAAGGATTTCCATCTTGTCCGATTGTTATTTTTACAATTTCTTCAATTTGCTCTTTGGTTTTATCAAGTGCACTTAAAATTTTGGTATTACTTTCCTCAACATGTTCTTCATGTTTCTTCATCATCACTCACATGTCCATAATCCTTATCGGGACCGTTTTTACATGATCTTTTGTGGGAAAATTTTGATGGGAAGAGTAGTTTTCGTTCATTCCTACTTATTCGCTTTTTTTAACTTTTGTATAAATAGCTAGGTGTGTCTTCCAGGACTTTTATTGGTAATATTTTTATGAATTATCCGGTAATATTGCTCGCTTTCATTATAAGATATGCTTGCAGCTTTACATCTTCGTAACCACCATTCATTGCAAAATTAATTCTTTTTCCTCCTACAAATTTTGAAACTATGGAATTATATGCCTCCGCTGCATTATTATTCATATTTAAAAGTAAACTGTAAGCATTTTGAACTAATCTGTTACAGCATGTTGAAATATCTTCAAATAATCCACACTCTTTCAACAGAGGTACAACATTAACTTCATTTGCTTTTGAGCCACTGCAAAAGTATTTATCACATTCTAAGTGATCACCAAAAACATGTTTTGGACAGTTTTTAATAACTCTACTTAAACGGACTATTAGTTCTGTCATTGTTCCTGCTTCCTTTTTTCTTTGATCGACTGCTTTTTTAATTCCTGTTCTAAGACTTAATAAGTTCGATTTTAATAACTGTCTCAATCGCGGACTAACAATTTTCCTTTTGGAAGAGCTAACACGTTTGGTAGTAAGATCATTAACTTTACAACAAAAATTTCTTAGTAGGTGATTGGTGCATTCAACTTTTTAACCAAACTTTTGTTTCCATATGGTTTTTTCCTGGCAAATTTTTCGGAATACGCTGCTATCACCATCACCAACTGTCCTCACGTATTTAAGTCCAATCATTTCTTCACTACATTTGAATCCTTCCAGAATTATATCCGCTTCCATACCTGTTGACGAGCCAGACCAATTTTTGAAACAATTGTGTTCCCTTGGTTCTAATTGTTTTACTTCAAAACGTTCGCAAATAGGACAGTACTTGTTTCTCACAGCGACAAAAAGTAACTTTCCAGATTTAGCTCCAACAATACAAACCGGCAAAAATTAAGTAGCATCAAATTTTATATTTATACTTATTGACTCTGTTTATCACTCCTGACGATGCGTCATAATTGGTCTTGTACGATCTCTTGCACCAAGCTCCATCGGTTATCACAGTAATTAAAGGGATGCCATCATCGTCAACATCTCCTGCTTCTCGTGCCAATCTGGCTTCTTCAGCTGCTGCTTCCTCAAATGTTTTCTGAGAAGATTCAAAAATGGAACTTGCAACTTTATCATAATTTTTCATATATTTCCTTCGTGACATTTGAGGAATATTCATGATACCATGTTGTTGGCTCAATTGAGAATAACCGCAGCCGGTAGAAATCATAGCAAAAACTGCTGCAGTATTTACGTTTAGATCATCACTGTTTTCATTTACGCTATCTGTAGAAACTTCTTTTACGATGCCACACATTTTACACTTGAGAATATAATTTGATGATTGATATATGATTATAATTATGCTATTTATAGTGGAGCGAAATCGGAAAAAATACGCATCTAATACTAATACAGGGAATAAAGACATTGCATTTGGAAAAATTAAGGGAAAGCTGAATTTTTGCATGAAGCTTCCATTTGTGGTTCTAAACAATGTCCCAAAAATCCCCGTCGATGCGCCGCTAAAAATGTTACGCGGGGTCAAAGGTCAAGATAAACGGTTTTTCTCAAAAATATCGCTAAACGAAACTTTTATCAAAAAAATACTGGTTATCAAATTTGTAACTTAGGAAATTGCCTACAAAAAAACTTATTTTACTTTTTTCTTAAATCTAACGGTTATTTAGAAAATTAGATTCAAAAAGTTGTAACGTTTATTTTTTCATAATACGTGCACTCCTTTCCACACCACCTTTGAGTACAAAATCCGGTTTTTTTCTACATTTTTTTTGAGGACAGGAATTAAAAAAACGCATTTTGTACCCTACCTCAAAGGTGGGTGTAAAAGAGCGCGTGCATTTCTGAGAAAAATAAACGTTACTTTTTTAAAAGAATTTTCTCAAAAACCGTTAGTCTTACGAAAAAAAAATTATAATATGTTTTTTATAGACAATTTCCTAAGCTACAAATTTCATAACCACTATTTTTTTTCGGATTTGCGAACGAGCGACTTTTATTGTCTATTTCGCTCCAATATTACCTACTACTTGTGCCAAACTCACCTACTCGGTGAATAATATTTAGATGTAGAGGCAATTTCCATCTGATCTTGGTTTACATCTTCTTCTAACAGCACTATTTTCTTTTCTGAATTCCTAACCCTGAACATGAAAGTTACGTTTTCAGTATTTTAAAAATTAAAAACTGTAAGTTTTGTCTAATCTTTATTTAGACGATAAGCAAATGCTACTTTTGACAATTCAAAAAGTCAATAACATTCAAAATAGTTAAATAGTTTCATAATTATTAAAATTTATTCTTTCCGTTTCATTCTCAGGCGAATACTTTTTCGTTTATAACGTCTTCCTTGTTTATCACACATTGTCAAATATAATTGTTAGCAAAAAGCACTCACTAAACTATGAATGAGGATCGTAAAACCCTTATCTATGTGTCTCTTTTAGAGTTTTAGGAACCGATAAATCTCATATGCGCAGGCGGAAACCCGCCTCCTGGCCTAAACTGTACCATGTTTCACTTTAAAATTTCTCCAACAATGAGTATTGCAGCATTCATTTTATATTCTAAATCATGAGTTTAATTTTGAAAATATTTTGTTAACTCTTTCATAGACCTAGTTGGAATATTTTTTATATTATTATAGTGTCGTTAATTTTTCAAAAGTTTTATAATTACATGTTTTATTTTCTCTTTACATATATTTTCGAAAATAGGAAAACACTATAATATGACTTACTATTTTTTTGTAAGAATTAAAAAAAAAATTGTTTAAAAATTTAAAAAAATAAAGTCAGAATTTAGAAAAAAACTGATGAGGTAGTGGGCACTCCGCCTTAATATAGAATTTTATGTTCAACTGCGTTTTCTCAGTTGTCCATATTTTATTGATACTAGAAGAAACACTTTTTGTTGTTGCATTTGTTCCAGAAAGGGAGAGCGTATATTATACCATTTTCAAAATATTTTGAAAAAATTAATAAAGTCGGAACACTGCCTGATATATAAATATATTTAACCTTTCCGGAGCTCTATAACAGACACCAGCCAGTTTATACCTTCGTGGCACTCACCAAAAACTAGTTTTTTAAGTTCATGTCTTTCCGATACCTTAAGTGGATAGCCATCTGTACACGCGATTTATCCCTCATCAGTACCGCTTTGCTTTTATAAACAACAATTTGTAAACCATTCAATTGTTGTTCATAAAAGCTAAGCTGTACTAATGAGAGATACCATTAAATGACCGGATTTTCTAAAAGAACAATGAATTTTTAATAAAAACTGCTTGGAATATCTTGAAGAATGGACACTTCAATTGGAGGCTATTAAAAAATTTCATTCGAACAGGTGACAGAAAAAGTGGAGATTTTATGGGAATATATGAAAAAATCTTATTTTATATATTACAGTACATTTAAAATAAGAAATGCAGAAATTTTCTAAAAAGCTGTACATTTTTAAAAATCGTCGGGACGTGGGACTGTCCTCCAAAAACTTGGACAGTCCCGCCAAAATCGGGACGTGTGGTCATTTTATGGTAGGTGCACAATCAGCTGCAAGACAAAAAGAACAAATCTCAAAAGCGCATAAAAAATATCAGCTCCGGTAGTGGTATCATACATAGGAATGTATGATATAATATATATATATATATATATATATATATATATATATATATATATATATATATATATATATATATATATATATATATATCGGGTGGTCCATTTAAGTGCAGACATTGAAATATCTCGAAAAATAAACATTGTACGAAAAAATTTCATAAAATGAAAACTTAATATTTGAAAGGGGGTTATGCACTGGTGCTAAAGTTAGAACTCCTCCTCCACCTCTTCTGCAGGGGCGGGGGGTAACTCTGAAATCATAAATGGAAACCCAATTTTTTTCTTGCAGATTCAGATTTTATGACAAAAATAAGAAGACTTTATTCGAAACATTTTTTTAATCTTTATAAATGGCGATGTAAAACGTTAAAATTGGTTACGTTTCATTTTTCATAGAAACCCATGCGATTTAGTACAAAGTAATAGAAAACAATAGAAAACGATTTATTTAGAGTTGGGGTGCTTGTTCATTGGCGATTCGCTTTACTTCCTGCTTTTCAATTAAAGTAAATGTTCAAAAATTTTACCTTCAACTTCGATGCATTTATTGATTCGCTCTTCAAATGCTTGTGTACAGCTTAAAAGTCTCTCTGCTGGAATTTGCGCGCAAGCATTCTTGATTCGCTCTATCATTTCTTCACGAGTTGTTGGCACTCTTTGATACCCCTTGTTTTCTAGAAACCCCCACAAGAAAAAATCTGGTGATGTCAAATCGGGCGACCTGGCAGGCCAATTTACCGGGTCACCTCTCCCGATCCAACGACCATTGAAATTGCGGTCTAATATCTCTCGTGCTAGTCGTGAGTAGTGAGCTGGACAACCGTCATGCTGATACCACATGGTTAACAATGTCCGAATGTTTAAACTAATGTCCTCAAGTAATGTTGGTAGTTCGTGTTGCAAAAAATGTTGTGTCCATTTAAAGTGCCTTCAACAAAATAGGGACCAGTGAGCTTATCGCCTATGATTCCACACCAAATCTTAACCGACCAAGGACGTTGATGCTCAACTTGTCGCAACCAGTGTGGGTTTTCTACACTCCAGTAATACATATTGTGTCGATTAATGTTACCATGTTTTGTGAAGTTAGCCTCATCGGAAAATAGTACTTCACGGAAAAAAACTGGTACCTTCGTATCTGCCCACTTGCCCATTCACAAAATCTTACTCGATTATAAAAATCATCCCCATGAAGTTCTTGGTGCAGTGAAATATGATACGGATGAAACTTATGTCGATGCAGTATTCTGAGAATACTAGTTCGAGGAATTCTAGAATCGCGAGCTAAATCTCGAGTGCTTACTTGGGCGTTTTGGGCAACAGCAGCTAGCACAGCTACCTCATTAGCTTCTCCAGTAACAGTTCCTCTACGCGTTCTTTTTTTAGATTGCACACTTCCATTGGTAGTAAAGGCTTTAACAACATTGTAAAAACATGACCGCGACCGAACATTATTTGGAAAACGCACAGCATACAAGGCAACAGCATCGTCTATATTTCTTCTACACTCGCCATAAATGTAAATCATTTCAACTTTTTCTTCTATAGAAACAGGAAACATTTTTCTGCTCTTAAGTCGAACACTGTTTTGGTTCTATAACAACAATTATTTCGTGAAACAAAAAGAAAAAAGATGGTGGCAGAAGCCGCCTTGATAAACACCTGTTTTTTTTTTGAAAATCTAAACGTAACTAATTTTAGCAATTTGCACAGCCATCTACAGAGATTCTAGAAAAATGTTAGAACAAAACTTTCATGTTTTTTTGTCGAAGAATCTGAATCTGCAATAAAAATATGGGGTTTCCATTTAAAATTTCAAAGTTACCACCAGTCTCTCTTAGAAGGAGTTGGGTGGGAGGTCTAAAATTATTATCAGTGAATGCCCCCCTGTGAAATATTAACTGTTCATCTCGGTTATTAGTTTGTAATATGTTTATTTTTAAAGATATTTCTTTGTCTTCACTTAAATGGACCACCCAGTATATATATATATATATATATATATATATATATATATATATATTTATATATATATATATATATATATATATATATATATATATATATATATATATATATATATATATATATATATGTATATATGTTGTATTTGAAGTTTTCGCGGATAGATACCTGTGTTGTATTGTTTTCTCGGGGATTCCGCGTTGATGTTGAGGGTTGGTTCTGAAAAGAACCGGATTCTCGACGTTTCGGCGAACTAACATTCGCCATTCTCAAGAGATATATGCGTCCGTGCGGGTCAACGGTTAGACGCATACTGAGAGCTCGTTCGTGCGGTGCGACTACTTATAGCTGTCTGGCTTCGGGTCATGCGCGTTGTGTGCGGTGCTTCGGTTCGGTTGTTTGTTTATCTTGTTGGTCGTACATGAGTCTGGGGTATCTGGGGTTGCATTTTGAGGGTGGATATAATCGGTCGCCATGCTGGGGGCACTCTCAAGGAATCGTCTCTCGTGTTCATGCAGTAGTCTCGTTTTTCTATCTCTATGGCTTCTCTGTATACTCGTGACATTTCGTGGCTAATCTGTGCAAGAGTCCTTGAATTTCTAAAGTCCATCCAGTGACCGGTGTTTGTGTGTTGGACAAGTGCCGATGAAACTTTGTCTCTGTGTCTGACTGAAACTACATGTTCTTGAATCCTAGCAGATATTTTTCTATTGGTACGTCCAATGTAGGTTCGTTCACATGTTCCGCAAGGTATTTCGTAAATTCCATGGGATTCTAACGGGATGGTGTCTTTAACGCTGTGTAGCATGGAGGATATTTTCTGGTTAGGTTTGAAAATAGTGTCGATGTTGTGTCTTTTAAGAATTCTGGAGATTTTGTCAGTTGATCCATGAACATATGGTAGGTATGCTGTGCTAACGGGTTTCTGGCGTTCTTCAGTTCTCTGGCTACTGTTCTCTGTACGACGAAAAGCTCTGGATATTAAGCTGTTTGGATATCCATTTGAAGAAAGAGCTTCTGGTAAGTTCCTCAATTCTTTCGGTAAGTTCAGCTGGTCGGCTAGTCTTTTTGATCGGGTGGTAAGAGTGTTTACTACAGATGCTAGTTGTTTGGGATGATGGTGCGAAGAGGCGTTCAGATATCTGTTTGTATGGGTTGGTTTCCGGTACACAGTGTGACTCAAGGTACCGTCAGGTCTCTTCTGTACCAAAACATCCAAGAAAGGAAGCCGTTGATGCTTTTCTATCTCCATTGTGAATTTGATTTGGTCGTGTTGGGAGTTAAGATGGGTAAGGAATTTGTCCAGCTCTGGTCTGCCGTGGGGCCAGATTACAAATGTGTCGTCAACATATCTTAACCAGAGTGTAGGTTTAAGTGTGGCTGATGAGATTGCCTTTTCCTCAAAATTTGTAAGAAATATGTTGGCTATTACTGGGGATAGAGGTGAACCCATTGGTGCTCCTAGGACTTGTTTGTATATTTGTATAACAAGTATAATGTTAGTTCGCCGAAACGTCGAGAATCCGGTTCTTTTCAGAACCAACCCCAACATCAACGCGGAATCCCCGAGAAAACAATACAACACACATATATATATATATATATATATATATATATATATATATATATATATATATATATATATATATATATATATATATATATACATAAATGGATATACAATACTTTCGCCGCTCAACTTTTCCGGAGCTCTATAATGTCAATGAGTCTTTTTAGGACTACCAAAAATAAATCCCATGTGAACCTTGTCAATTATTTTTTAGCTTTCCGGATTATAGAGCTCCGGAAAAGTTGAATATATTTATATATTCAGGCTGTGTTCCGGCTTTATTAACAATAAGTTTATATGATTATCTATAATGCAGTATGGTTTTACCAATTCTGTATTAAAACAATAATTATTATGGACTAAGTTATACGTAGTTATACATCCGAACAAGTTCTTACTCAATACCTGTTTGCTCTTTCCATCTGTACACCTGCCCTAACAATTCGAATCCCTTTCCCCTTTCATCCACACACTCTTTCCATTTCCATCCTATTGCTTTCTATTGATCATTCCATTCACTCCTCGTACATTCATCTATCCAATGTCTATACACCATTCCATCTCTACTCCCATGCCGCACATACTCTACACTTTCTATCTTCCCCACTTATGAAATATCTCCTTTCACTCTCTTCACTTCCACACCAGTACCTTGCTAGTATGACCTGCGCGCCTGGCCCTTTACATAAGTTTCTGGTATTGCTTAGCATTTTCTGGTCTTTTCTGGTCTTGTCTGATACTGTCTGGTCTTGTTTAGTCTTGTCCTGTCTTGTCTTGTTCTGTTTGCTCTCCTCTGGTCTTGTTCAGTCTTGCCTGGTCTTTTCAGGTATTGTATGGTATTGTCTCGTCTTGTCTAGTCTTCTCTGACCTTGCCTGGATTTATCTGGTCTTATCATATCTTGTCTGTTACTATCTGGTCCTGTCTGTCCCGTCTGGTCTTTTATGCTTTGTCTAGTCCTGTCTGCTAGTGCCTTATTTTCTATGGACCTGTCTGGTCTTGTTTGGTTTGGTCTATATGGATCTATTTGCTCTGGTATAAAATTTTATCGTCCTATCTGGTCTTGTCTGGTTTTGTTTGCACTAGTTTGGCCTTGTTTGGTCTTGTTTGGTCTTGTCTACTCCTGTATCGGCTTGCCTAATGTTGTCTAGTTTTGTTTGGTCCTGTTTGTCTTGTCGGGTCTTGCTTGGTCATGTCTGGTGTTGTCTAGTCGTGTCTAGTCTTGCTTGGTCTTTTCTGGGCTTGTCTGTTCATGTCTGTTTATGTCTGGTGTTGTCTGGTATTGTCTGGCCTTGCTTGATTTTGTCTGGCCTTGTCTGGTCTTGTCCGCTCTTGTTTGGTCTTATTTAGTCTTGTCTGGTCTTCTCTTGTCTGGTCTTGTCTGATCTTGTCTGATCTTTTCTGGTCTTGTCCGCTCTTGTCTGGTCTTGTTTAGTCTTGTCTGGTCTTCTCTGGTCTCGTCTGGTCTTGTCTGGTCTTGTTTGGTCTTGTATGGTCTTGCCTGGTCTTGTCTATTCTTGTTTGTCATGTTTGTTTATTCTTGTCTATTTTTTTCTGAACAAGATTACTTTAGTCGATTTAACAACGCATGATTAATTTGATTTCGAGTTGATCTGAATTTGTGATGATTTTGAGTTGAGTTGAATAAATCTATTGTAATAATGGAGTGAAATTAATTAATTTAGTGTGGATGATAGCTTGAGGAAATGTACGGCTCATTTAGCTGGTTAAGGGAAGGCGTAAATGCACATTATCTTATTAGGAAAGTGACGAAGATTGTATCTTTATAGTATCACTTATTAACAATTTGAGTTGAATTTCCTTTCGTTTAGCTAGATTGCGATGATATCGCTTTAAGTTTATTAACATCTTAATTGGTAATTTCAGCATAAAGGCGTAAAAGCAATTTTATAGGAAAAATGATTATTATGGTACAAGTATAAGTATAATGTTAAAAGTCTAAAGAGGCAACACTAGACAGATAAAACTACAGTGAGGCTTGTCGGCTCTAGAAATAATTTAATGATGTTTCTATATCTGTTGTTTTATTACCCCAAGAAACTGTATTCCTTTTCTTATTAATCAATTAAATTTATTTGTCTGGTATTCTTGTTATTATCTTTCGCTCCGTCGTGGAACTTTCCATATTGAAGAATTCTAGAGAAATATGAAACGAAAATTATGTTTTCAAATTATGTTATATTCTCAGCTCGGTAATCAATAAATCGCTAAATGCTAAGTTTCCTTATAAAAAATGAATTTTTCTACAATTTTTATTTGAACCGTATTTCAAAATTTCGTGAGATACACAAAAACAAAATTTGACTTCTGTTTCATAGTTGATTGTTATTAACTTAACCTACACAAATTACTAAATTACAAAGTTTCTTATAGGTTTATAGGAAATTTAATTCTCTTCTAATTTTATTCGAAACATTTTTTAAAATTCCGCCTATTTTCAGAATTATTGTCGTATTCTTGAGACAAGAAAATGTTAAACAAAATCTTTATTATTACTATATTAAAATTGGCATTACATCTAAACGTTACACCTCGGCAAACCGATCAGTGCTGGGGACTTATTAATTATTTTTCTGCAATCTAAATTAATTCCTCCAAGGTTCACAACCTAGGTAGTACCTTTACTTACTTAACTGTTCAAAGCATGGCGGAAACTTCAGCGGAAGCTACTACCCCAAATGGTAACCATTCCGCCGTCACCTTGGACGACGCAAGTAGGCATTCGGATGCTGGGGAGCCTAAACCGACATGCTTGGAGGCATCGGAGACTCCAGGAAAGATCAAGCACAAATGCAAGAACTACTTAACCACCTTCAATATGAACTCCCTTCTTAAAGTAGGCAAGCTAAAACAACTCACCAATACTCTTTCTCATCATGGAATATTAATTTCCGCGATTCAGGAAAAGAGATATACGGATGCACTTGCCTTCCAATCAGAGGGTTACATGATCTTCAAAGGCAAGACCGGCAAACGTGCAGTTAAAACCACCCCATATCTCGGCACGGCATTTTCTTAATGTCTTTAATAGTTAGTGAAGTCCTCTACCATGTATACGCGGAGATGACTGACATGCAATTTGCTGATGGCAATTCATTACAAGCTAGACGATTGTGTATACATTGAACGGTTTCCTAGCCCTAATATCCTCGACCGAAAAATCTTTGAAAACATTCATCGACGTTTTCGCGAAACAGGCACATTGAAATGAAATGGTGGACCAGGAAGATTAATGAGAGTAAGAACGGTACAACTGAAACAGAATGTGTTGGACATGATCGAGGAAGATCCAAGTACTTCTACGTGACAAATTGACAAAACTTTGAATGCAAATCATTGAACAGTTTGGAATGAACACATTCAACGTGTTCAGGCAACTACTACCTGCTAATTATCGTCCACGTATAGCGTTATGCCAATGGCTTTTGTAAACATTAGTTTTAATCCCTCAATTCCTGACACGGATTCTTTTCACCAATGAAGCCAGTTTCTCAAGAAATGCAATAATGAGTTTTCATAACAACCATGTGTAGGCAGATGAAAATCCGTATGAGGTATGTGACTCGATCGGTCTCAACATCAGTTCTTCTGGAATGTTTGGCCTAAAATTGAGGGTGACTATCTAATTGAACCGATATTTCTACCAGCAAAACTTACTTGCAAGATGTATCGCATCTTTATGGAAGAACCACTGCACGTTTTGTTTATAATTTCAATAGGCAACTGGTTTATATCGAATTCTTGATAAAAGTCATCGCTGCTGAAGAAGTAGTTGCTAGTCGAAGTGTTGAGTGTTTCGAGAATCGTTTTTTCAACATTGCAACACATCTCAACCATTTAGTTTCCTCGATTATAGTTCCTACTGTCCTTTTTAGCCTAATTAGGATTCCAACTGAAATTAGGTTTTATCAATAATATTGCAAAGAAACGTGTTTGAATGTAACCTCACTTTATTAAGACTTGATTTCGATAAACTATAGCATTGTATATAAAATCATTGTAAATGCAATACAACAATTTATGTTAGTCCATAAACTAAATAAAACTGAACTTACAACAGCAAAATTTTAACAACTAACTACAGTGTAACAACAACTTGCGGCGTTAACAATTTCATCAAAGTGTGTTAAATTGCAAGAACACAGTAACTTATAGTTAATAAACGAAAACACAAGGATTTATTAAAATAGTGTGTTCTTACCTATTGCGCTAGATACTGTGTTTCTGCATAGCTGTCGTAGATATTTTTTTATTTTACGGGGTTTTGTGAATTGGATTTTTATCGGAGTTATTTCACCATGTTTTTACTTAACAGGGTCATTGAATAACGCTTCATGACTTCTCTTCAGCCTTTAAACGTCCACTGCTGAACATAGGTCTCCTCTATATTTTTCCAGGTCGATCTGTTTTGAGCGGTGTGCGTCCAGTTCGTCCCGGCTAGCAGCTATAGGTTCCCGCCATCTCGCCTGGGGACTAATATCACTTCTTTCTGTGTCTCTGGGTCTCCACTGCATTCTTGTTTTGGCCCATTTCACGTCATCTCGGGCAACGTAACATGCCCATCGCCACCTTAATCTTGCAATTCATTCTATGACATCCGATACTTTAGTGCGTTTGCGAATTTCAGTTTTGCGTATATTATCTCTCAGGCTGATACCCAGCATCGCTCGCTCCATTGCTCTCTGGCATACTCTTAAACGGCTTATGCTGTTGACCATGAGAGTGGTGGTCTCTAGGGCTTAAGTTGCAACGGGGAGAATGGACGCATCGTACATTTTTCTCTTTAGGCAGATTGGGACTTTACGGTCTCTGAGAATATGGTTTAGTTTTCCAAAGGCAGCCTAAGTCAAGCCGTTTCGCCTTGTGACTTCCGCTGTTTGGTTGTCCCTGGCCAATCTAATAAAAATAACCATGTTTTGATCTCTGGTGTATAGTCTTCCCATACCGAAGTGCCTAATTAACCTATATTTGGCGGGTCGATAGCCTCTCTGGGTGCGATTTTTGCGTTAAAGTCTCCAGTAACGATAGTGTATTTGGATTTTTCTGCGTCTTTAGCTGTTGTTAGGTCTTCATAGAACTGCTCTCTTTCATCTTCCGATGATGCACAGTAGGAGCGTATCCCTGTATCCCTGCATCCCCAGCATATCCCTGTTTAGTTTGAGTACGACATAGATTACACGACTTTATATGGCTTGGATCTTCGTCACGAAGTGTTTTAGCTTGTTATGGATTATTATGGCGACCCCGTCGACGTGAGAGTTAGTATCGCTGTTTCGTTGGAACAACATGTATCCGGATCTGAAGATCGTGGTGGTTTCTCCGCTGAGTCTCGTTTCGCTCAGTCCCACAACATCCCATTTAATGTTAGCAAGTTCCTTCTCTAAGGCTTCTAGGTGTTCTTCTTGCATCATTGCACGGAAGTTAAATGCAGCTATATGTAAAGTTTTAAGTCGTTTCATGACTGTCGTTTCATGACTTCACGACTGGAATTAACTCATTTTGTTAATTTTTTTGAGATATTGTGATATTGATTTTGACGGCAGAACACTCCGTATACTGTTTAATTTTGTTAGAATTTGCAAAGAAATGTTTAAATTCATAATATCATTATGTTTTTCATAAACAAATTTCCATAAAAAAAATAATGAATATCAACAAATATTCTGGAAATCAATTCGAGTAATAATTGATTACGGAATAACAAACGTATAAATATTATAAATTGCTTCCTATAATACAGTAACAAATATTGAAGTTTTGCAACTCAATCTGAAATCCAAATAAAATGTATTTCTCATCTCCAGATTGCTTGAATAAATAGAGATGTTAATTCAAATATTATCATATCTTTAAAAATGACTAGTTTTCTTGTCGCTCGATATATTTTCCTGTCTTATGAAATATATTTCCCATTTGAGAAGATTTTTTTATTCTTTATCCATAATATACGAAGAAAAAAAAATACACGCACAGACCAGACGTGGCGAGAATAGCAACAAAAATCTAAGTATGTGTCGTCGTTTATTTGAAACTGATTCTCTCGTAGACTCTGGTACACGATTTTAGGTCTAGACTTTATTAATCTAAATAAACTTTTAAACATGAACAAGTTATATTCCTCTAAGTTTCAGATATTAACCACTTAACACCGCCATTATCATTAGTGCATCAACAACACTCCACGAACTACCAAAAAGTTAAGAAGATTTCCTACAAGCCACAGTGATTGAAGTAACTAAACTGCCGAGCCCAATTACAATAGCGGCAACCTATTGTCCGCTTCGACACAAAATAAAGAAACTCATGCTACAGCCATTCTTTGGCTCATTGGGGACCGTATTTATAAATGGCGCAGACTTTAACACAAAGCATACCAGATGGGACAGTAGATTGATAACCACAAAATGCAGAAAACTTAATAAACTCATAACTGACAATAATTATACATATTTCTCAACAGGTAGCCCAACATATTGGTCAACGGACCCTGACAAAATTGGAATCCGGATTTGTTATTCATACGGATTTGTTAGATTTCTTTGTTGCTAAAGGAATTTCATCTAATTACGTAGACATAATATCCAGCTATGATCTATTATCTGACTACACACCTATCATACTTGCTATTAGTGCTACAGTAACTAGAAAAGAGCCAAACCAATGTTATGTAACGGGCAAACAGATTGTGACGCATTCAAAGAGTTTATGAATCAACACCTTGATCTTGATATAAGCCTTAAAACGACTGAAGAACTGGACAGTGCAGTTAATAAATTCATAACTACTACACAAGAAACAGCATGGTATGCTACACTGCGCATCGGAAGGCAAAAACCCAACTTGCAAAACTTCCCTAGAGAAGTAATGGAACTGGTTAAGAAAAAAAGAAAAGCTAGGGCAATTTGGCAAAGAACAAATATTAGAAACGACAAAACAGGGTACTACCAAATTACTAATAAACTTAAACGAAAACTGAGTGAAGCAAGAAATGACACAATTCAACCACATGTACGACTACAGCATATGGAAAGCCACAAAGGGATTTAAGAGCCCACATATACATATACCACCACTACGCAAAACAGACGGCACTTGGGCTAAAATATTCGCACAATATCCGGCAGAAGTATTTAAAGCCATCTCAGAAGCAATAGATATAGAAATGGACACCTTCCTTGAAGCCCTACTGCAGGTTTCAGCCGCAATACGAGATTTTAAAATCGGAGAATTACGCAAGGAGATAAAACTATTGAGAACAAGAAAGTACCAGGTTACGACCTTATAACTGGTCCTATCCTTAAACAGTTGCTAGAAACAGGACATAGACAACTTACTGGCCGCCGTAACTAAAGATGGCGCAAACTATAGTAATATTGTAACCTGGTAAGCCACCAAACGAAGTGAATTCTTTCCGCCCAATTAGCTTGTTATCAATAGTATCCAAACTGCTGGAAAAGCTGATTCGAAAGCTAAGTCATATAAATAGAGACACACCATTAGATGATTGGATCCCAAAGCAGCAATTTCGATTCGGACGAGACTATGCTACTATCCAACAGTGCCACTAATGTAATTCAGAAATCGTTTAAAAGTAAGAAGCATTCGATAAGGTGTGGCACAAAGTGCTACTGGCTAAAATAAAAGCATTACTCCTACACCAATATTATCTCCTTTTACATTACTACCTCTCCAACCGCCATTTCATAGAAAAAAGGAAAATTTGGAAACGAAGCCAATTTTTGCAGGGGTTCCCCAAGGCAGCGTTTTAGGCCCAGTCCTACACTTACTCTTCACTGCTGATATACCAAGAAACACAGAAATGGCAACATTCGCAGATGATATCTCCATCCTCGCGTGCAATGGGGACCCTTTAGCTGCTACACGATTACTGCAAGAACACATACAGCTATTAGAAGACTGGCTCGATAAATGGCGAATTAAGGCGAACGAAAATAAGTCAGTACATATACCATTTACAATGCCAAGGGCAATATGCCCTCCTGTTACCATAAATAACATTGCTATACCACAATCTGAAGAAGTGACTTATCTGGGTTTACAATGGGACAAAAAGCTAACTTTTATTTAAAACAACACATTAAAAAGAAGCGCAAAGCCATGGATCTGAAAATCAAAAAAATCTACTGTCTAATAGGGCGGAAAACACCCTTAGTAACTGAGAGTAGACTTCTAATATATAAAACTGTCTAACGACCTATTTGGACATACGGATGTAAGCCGTGGGGCTACTCTAGCTATTCTAACGTAGACATTATCCCGAGATTCTAATCCAAGACAATAAGAACTATTATGTATGTTCATGGTACTCTCCATGGCACTTTCCATGGCAATTTATGTACTCTCATGTACTCTCAAGGCGTTATGTACTTTCCATGGTACGTGACGAACCTTACCCTAATTCCGACTCCCTTTACGCTCATGACGTAATTACGGAACGGGCAACCGGACACCATGATAGACTTACATACCATCCACACGACATCGTCCAACCACTTACGCTACAACCACACTTTCGACGATTAAATTGCCTTGGGACAAAATAACGTGAATCCTCCAGCGTGAACCCATCTTCCTAAATCAATGAAACGGCGAGGAAGCACCATTGGGTGCCAACCTCATCAAGTCATCCAATCAACTTTACCAACAGATCATAGAATCTCCTGTTGTTTGGACCGTGGCTCACGAAAATCAAAATTTTCCAGTTTTAAAACAGGGCTGGTCTAATCACTTACCTGTCAGGGCTGCTAGCGTCTCCGCCACGTGTGATCGTCCTTCCGGCGCCTTTTTAAGGGAGGAAATGGGGATAGTATGTGGAGGGATTCCCTTAAAATTGTTGTCTTCCAGACGTTGGATGCCGCTTCAGCCCTTTGGGGTCGTGATTACACTCCTGTTTAACTTGACTTGAAACGATAAATTTAAAGATGCGTGCACGTGTCGGTCGAGCTTCGTTCGCGCTTCGATTCTCTTCTTTTTCGCTTCTCACACTCGAAGCATACTGTCGAATAATATAAATTCGCGAAGTAAATTGATAAGTAAATCGCGCGATTTCGGTCCAGGTCGATACACCTTTCCCCTTCTGTTAATCGGTGCCAATTGATTCAAATGTTGAATTAAAAATACAGATTTATTAAAATTGGCGCGAAGACTTGTGGTTCTGATTGCTGATGTACTGTTAGAATAAAAAAGGAACATGCAAACAGTCGGATTTTTTTTAGAAAAGCGGTGAAAACGGTCAACTTTTTTATTTTTATTTGAATACATTAATTAATACAATTGATTAATTACAATAAATTTATTTATTTTTTTATAATTTAGTTTTAGTGTGACATTTTGAAGCATTCAATACACAATCCTACATCACAATCCCGACAGTAGTATCTAGTCTCCTTTCGATTTTTTTTGCCGCTTGCATTTTTCCATGAGCAACATACTTTGCATTGTTGAGTATCTTTGTTTGTAGTAGATGGTATTACCTCAATAAAATATCTTCCAATCAAATTTAGTTGTGTTGATGATCTTGATGGACGTCCAGAAGTCTGTTGGGATTTACCATATTTTTCAATAATTTGTTGTACGAGATCTTATCTGTACTGTAAATCAGTTTTTAACCCTCCCTGCTTACAAGAATTCCATATTGTTTGATAGAGAAGGAGGCACATTTAGAAGTAGAAACATTTTATAATAATATTTCTTCCCTAGCTTTTTGATGACAGGGTAGTTAGTTAGGTGTTTGTCAACTCTATAAAAAAAACTCCCATAGATTTGTTATAATTAGACATCGGATAATATGCACTAACAATATACCAAAATATGCAAGCAAATATGCACTAATAATGGGCGAAATATGCACAATCAAAATACTATTTATTATTGGAATTTACTTATTTTTTACAATGTACAATTGTAGTTCTTGTGACAATATACAATTATATATTTTGTTCTATTTTGCGTCTGTAATGGACTAATAACAGCACTCATATACGTGCGGTTATGGCTCGCCGAGTGCTGTTATGAGTTATTTTTTTTAAGGTTGGCACTGAAATTCAGAGCTTACAGTGTCAAATTTTCGGCGAGATAGTTTTGAGTTTATGTGATGTGTGGAAATCGCGAATACACAAAGTTAATTAATTATAGCTAATAACAGCACTCGGTGAGCCATAACCGCAGGCATATGAGTGTTGTTATGAGTCCATTACAGACGCAAAATAGAAAATAGTATATTAAAGGATGAGTTCAGTAAGCGCGATTTTTCAGCACGCGTCCAAGTTTAAAAAACGACGAGCGTAGCGAGGATGGTCCTCGACAAAGAATCCCTCAGTGACCACAAATATATAGTATTCACAGTGGCGAATGAACCCCGTACCAAACAGCATAAACAATACCTAGAAATGAAACCTGGATGGAACCTGAAAAAGATAAACGAGGAAAAATTCAGTAATCAATTGTCACACGAAATCAATGAACCAAGGAATGCGGAGGAACTTATTAGAAAAATTAATAGAGCATGCGATGTATCTATGCCCAGGGAAAAAACAAGGTCAGGCAGAAAACAGGTATATTGGTAGAACGACGACATTGCACGTTCAAGGACAGAATGCATAAATAGACGGACATCGAATAGACAGACGAAAAGCTTGTAACTCTACAAAAGAAATACGCGGCGATAAAAAACCAACTAAAAATAAAAATAAACAAATCTAAAACGGATCATTGGGCGAAGCTGTGCAAAGACATAGACGAGGATGTATGGGGGTACGCATGTAGGATCACTCAAAGACATTTAAAAGTACGACCGCCACGACTCCAGCTTCCAGCGTACAAAATACAGGCGATAGTATCAGCTCTCTTCCCAATACAAGATACGCCACAGTAGAAATAGCCGACAGTCCATGCTACCGTAGAATTCACAAAAGACGAACTGAAAACCGTCTGCAATCGACTTCGTACTGACAGAACCCCAGGACCGGCAAACATACATATAACATACATAACATGCAGTGAAGAATGAAAACATTAGGACTGGAACCTTCCCAGAGACATGGAATAGAGCAAGACTGGTACTTTTAAGAAAAGGCGATAAACCAGTGGGAGAGCCAACATCGTACACCATGGGAAAACTTCTTGAACAGCTGCTACTGATACGGATAAAATAGGAGTTGGAAGCTCCAGGAAAAGAATTATCTACAAGACAATACGGATTAAGAGAAGGTCGCTCTACTTGCCACGCGGTAACGGCTATTTTGCACATTGTCGAGAACGTAAAAGCGAGCACAGGACGGAACCGACAAATATGTACTTTCATTACGCTAGACGTGAGAAACGCCTTTAACTCTGCATCCTGGCTACACATAATGACCGAAATATCTGGAAAAGGCATGTCCCCATACTTACAAAGGATGATTAGGAGCTATCTAAACAACCGTACGATCAGTCTCGAAATAGGAAACCACACAAGAGAATACATCAAGTGAAGTCTCACAGCGATCGGTCCTGGGCCCCACACTCTGAAACGTAATGTTCGATGGAGTGCTCAAAATGACCCAACCCGAAGGAGTAACCACAATCGGATTTTCAGATGACCTAGTCGTAACTGCAAAGACAGAAAAGATCCTGATGCAGAAAGCCAACATAGCGGTCGAAAACATAAACACATGGATGACAAATAAAGGGTTAAGGCTTGCTCCTGAAAACAACAGACCGTGCTTCTGAGAGATAAAAGACAACTCTCACCAATATTCTTTAGGATCCAAGAAACCAAGATCAAACCCAAGGAATGGGTAAAATATCTGCGATTCGTCATAAAAGGAAGATTAAACTTCTCAGCACACATAACCTGTGCTGCGCTACAAAAGCTGATGCCAAATGTTTGAGGTCCAAAATGCAGCAAACGCAGGCTGCTTAGCTCAGCGGCCGACTCCATCATGTTGTACGGGGCTCCTGTGTGGGCTAACGCACTGACAGAAAGAAAGAAGCAGCAACTGGCCAAGGTACAAAGAAAAATGGCACTGCGGGTGGTTGCAGTGCAATGGTTTGCAGTGCATAGAGTACCGTATCTAGTGCCGCAGCTCTTGTAATCGCCGGTATCGTTCCCATCGAGCTGGCTGCGCAAGAACGCATGTCTTGCTACCTAGCAGGCCAAAACAAAGTAAAAAAAGAAACAGCCAGGCAAAATACTCGTAAGGAATAGCAAAGAAAATGGGAGCATACTGAAAAGGGACAATGGATTATTAATCCCAGACCCAATGAAATGGAAAGACAGAAAGCACGGAGAACCCAACTTCCACCTGACAGATTCTCACGGGACATGGAAGTTTCAAGGACTACTTGCACAGCATTGACAGAACAAGAGAAGCACAGTGTGACTACTGCGAAGAGGACGACAGCGTGTAACACACCCCATTCGTCTGCGACAGGTGGGAACGCGAACGAGCAACGATAATGCAGGACGGACTGTTAGAACCAAGAACAATAACAGAGTACATGTTAAGAACAGAAAAAAAAACTGGGACAACGTGAACAAAGCGGTAAAAGACATAATGACCCAAAAGGAAGAAGACGATAAGCTAAGACAAGCCGCACAGAGGAGGCATCTGAACATATTCACTGGATAGAATAGGACATACACCCTGCAGTAATGCAAAGGGCGGGTCCGGGGTATCATGTTTTATGTCCTGTATTATTATTATTATATAATGAATTTAAAAAAAAGTAGGGTTGCCGAGTGTGCGGTGCCAGCGTGGCACGTCACTGGCTGCGACCCGCCACCGTTGCCGCCTAATACAAAACACATTTAACTACTGAAATAAGCACTATAAATGAAAAAGTACTAAAATATACAATAATGCTATAAAAATTGCGTTTTATGCATTTGCATGTCGAAACATGCAAATGCATATAATCTGATGACTAGTTATAATCATTTACAACTTTAGGCCCGTGTTCGTTCAAATTTTATCATTTGTGGGTTATGAATTGTTGACAACAAGGCTACGTTTTTCTTGTCTTTCCACTTAATAACACAGACTTTTCCTCCTCGGTATGCCATAATTTCCCCCTTTTTTAGTTTTTTCTTTTGTAAATCGCATGGCACATCTTTTCTGCGCAATCTGAAGGTTCCAAATACTTCGGTATTGTGTTGCAAAGAATATCTGCAAGTATCGGTTAAGTACAAAAATTGCAATAACCTAAATTCAAAATTGGCTTCCTCAAAGCCATAATAATTTGTATTCCCATTCCATGGTCTTTATACCTTTTATCCAGTATTGTTCCCTTCTCTATGTATATTATAAAACACCAAATGCGTGGTCTGTTAGAAAACTATCCGACCTTTAGCCGGTAAAAAAAAACTGGCATACCTGGAGCGTTGAAAACCCAATCACCCTGATAGTAGCCTCCTTGGGACTCCACACACTTCTCCCAGCGGTGCCACCATTGTTGAAAGCATTTCGAAAAAGCCTCTTTTGGAATCGACTTTAGCTCGGCTGTCGTTGTTGTCCTCTCTTATCTGAATTCGCGTTCTTTTTAATGGCCTCTTGACTTTGGGGATTAGCCAGAAGTCGCAGGGGGCCATATCTGGTCTGGTTTTTCGCCTAATAATTGTGAACCAAGTGCGAAGAATGTGCTGGAGCATTGTCGTGATGGAGTCGCCAATTTCCTGATGACCACAACTCCAGTCGCTTGCGCCGCACAGCATCACGTAGGCGACGTAGGACCTAACATAACCTAACCTAACCTACCCTATAGTACTCTTTGGTGATTATACTTGCATTGAAAAACCGACGAGAACACTACACACTACGTCACTCAAACACTGCTCGACAGCAACTGACGCTATCTACAGGCGGGAAAAAATTCACGCATGCGCAAGAAAGTTCAAGGTCGGCTCATGCAAGCGCGCTTGATTCAAATCCATCAGGTTTTCTAAATAAAAAATAAGGTGGAATACTTTTCTAACAGACCACGTATACCTAGATTTTGATTCACAGAGCATATATTATTTACAGCCGAACCTGGCTCGTTTTGGAGGGATATACTGAATCCAACCTAATCTACCTTTATAGAGCATAAGGCTCTCGTCTATTGTCACGTCTCTCTAACTTGTAATCGCAGAGGAAAACTTTTTATGTATGTGTTCAATGATTGGCCATAACATATTTAGCTTGGGATTTGGGTGAGTTTCGGGATTATACCTTAAATTATAATTGAAATGTACAGAGCGCTTCAATAAGGCAAAAGGTATGCATGAGATATTTTTTTGCGAAAAATTGTGTTTAAATCATATCTTTTTTAGACCAGCACCATTCGATTATAGGCTTATTTATAATACTTTGCAGAATTTGAAGAGCAAGAAACTGTATACTGTAGCATCTGTCGGTTTTCACTCCTTCAAACAGGAAAATCAGTTCCATTACTGCACTGAGCTGCATATCGGTTAGTCTAAATTGTAATCAATTCTAAGATTTCTGTATTAAAAAAAAAAAATCAAAATAATGTAATGTCGCCATCATTATCAAATTACAAATTTAAAAGGGTAACCTTGCCGGTGGAGGTGGTACATTTTCTATATTTATTTCACAAAATTTTCTGAACGCGCGTACATCTTCATTCTCTAATTCCGAATCATCTTCCGATAATTCTGATAAATCACTTTCGTAGTCTGAGTCACTTATCAATATTTCCTCATCACTTTCATAATCAAACTAACATATTTTGGGAACCTAATAATGTATATAATAAATATAAAACTGAATGTACAAATAAATTTAAATGTATACACAACATATATAACATACGTCTAAAATATAAACAAAAACTACATCTAGAGTAATCAAATTATTACAAGCTATAATACAAATAAATGTTACACAACATGTACGAAACGCAACGGCGATCTGTAAAAGACTAAATATCCTTATAACTACATACCGCTTTCAGCAATTACATATTTTTTCTGACGCTATATAAATTATCGAATTCAACGAAATATTTACAATATATTTACAATATTTAGGTATCTAAATATTGTTCATAATAGTTTTAAATTTACAAAACCTGCAGATTCATATTTACATAAAATACAAAATCCAAAACACAATGATTTCCCTACATACCATCAACAGTTGACATGCGGCAAGTAATCTCAGTCGTGCAATTGCACTCGGACCAGCCGGGATTTACAACCGGCACGTTCACCCTGTCACTTACATATTTTATTCCTCGCGACCCAACCAACAATTTTCATTTGTTAAACCCAGCAGAGAGCATCTAGAAAATGTTATTAATAATTTAATCCGGGTTGCGGCGGCGGCAGTTCCTTCGGTGATTTCCGGTGTCCTGGAAGATCCCGGAGACGTGCCCGGCATTTACGAAATGCGGTCGGACACCGATCTCCCTCTTACCGATCGAACGTTTTACCCACGAAATATTTATTTCATTTCAATAAATTATTACGTTTTTTATACAGTTTTTGCAGATAAGGAACCAACATGAAATAGTCTACTCTTGCAGAAAATAATGATGGAGAAAGTAACATAAAAGCGCATGGAGATTGAATAATAGGTTGTTGGGAAATTGGTGTATGGAAAGCGCATGCGAGTCTAGCGTATACCAGGAGTACTCGTTAGCTCTAATTAATGAATCTACCTAGATATTCTGAATACTAACTCGTTAAAGTGCACTAATTAGTATAATTTCATTGAGGTAACCCTTCAAGCATTAACTTTCAATCATTTATTTTAATCTAAATTTAATATTCAACTGATACTCGCATTATACAAATGATTAAAACTTAAACAATTTCAATTTTATTGAGATTATGTGTAACGTTTGGGTTCGTTAAGAAAATTAATATTTAACAAACGATAACTTTAATTCGGTTATTTACATTCGACTCTGTCACGAGGATAATACCAACTATTATTTTTATTAACACAGGTTTCTAGTTAGACACTACATGTCTATACTTTACATCTCCCTTTCTTTGTAACTGAAATATGGCTTCTACTTGTATGGCTTCTACATTGTCTGGGTCTTCTAATCCGTTTTCTGAAACAATGTGTCCTAGGAATTTTATTCTTTCTTCTTCAAAAATGCACTTATTTTTGTACTTAAGTTTCAAGCCTGATTTCTTTAGTACTTCATCAACAGTTTTGGGTAGTTCTTTTCTACTTCTTGCATGTATAAACATATCATCGATAGATACTCTCACATTTTTAAATTTTCTGAGCACATTTGTTACGATTTCTTGAAATATTTCAGGTGCTGACGACACTCCAAAAGGGAGTTTCTTGAAGGAATATCTTCCCCATGGGTAGCAAATGTTAATATTTTTGTGTTCTTTCTGATGGCCTAATTTGCCAGAATCCTTTTGTGCAATATAATAATGCAAAGAATTTGGAACCTTTAATGTCAGCTGAAATCTCTTCTATTGTTCTAAGTGGAAAATCGCGTCTCAGAATGTTTTTGTTTACATCTGATGGATCTAAACTATCTCACTATCATAGGACTCACAGCAGGAGCAGGCTCTGTTTCTGGTTTTATGACATCTAACTTTTAACTCATAAAAACCTTTACACAAATCATAGAAAAAAGAAAAGCAAGTGGATTACAGATGAGATCTTAGGTTTGATGGAAGAACGAAGAAAAACAAAGAGCAAAGACTTAAAGTCATATAAGCAAATCCACAACAACATTAAAAAAAAGATCAAAGAAGCCAAAGAAAACTGGTGGAAAGAACAATGCTCTGAAATAGAAGAACTAGACAGAAAACATGACGTTTTAAATACACATAAAAAAATAAAGGATGCAGCTGGAATAAACAAACCACGACAGAATAACATAATTACCGACAAAAACGGGACTGCACTACTGAACGTGAATGACAAAGTAGCAAGATGGCAACAATACATACAGACTCTTTATGCTGACGATAGCCGAACAGTTTCTAACACAAATAGCCCAGCACAAACAGGACCTTCTATAACTCATCAAGAAGTTCTTAAGGCAATTGGAAGACTCAAAAACAACCAGTCCCCGGGCCCAGATGAAGTTCTTGGCGATATGTTAAAGCTCATTGAGGAAGAATACCTAGACCTAATCACGGACTTATTTAACAACATATATGAATCGGGAGATATACCCGAGAAATGGCTAGTCTCTACGTTTATACCGATTCCTAAAAAAACCACAGCTAAACAATGCGAAGACTATAGAACTATCTGTCTCACAAGTCACTTCATGAAGGTCTTTCTTAAGATTATTTACGAACGAATATATCAAAAACTAGAAGAAGGCATTAGCGAGACGCAATTTGGGTTTAGGAGTGGATTGGGGACTAGAGATGCCCTTTTTGGTCTGAGTGTTCTGATTCAGAGAGCAAGAGACGTGAATTGCGATGTTTTCACGTGTTTTATCGACTTCGAAAAGGCATTTGATAGGGTTAACCATGATTTGCTAACAGAAACCATAAAGCAATCAGGAATAGATGACAGAGATGCACGAAAAATCAACAATCTGTACAGACAACAAACAGCATGTGTTCGTGTGGAAAATATAATGTCAAAGGAATTTCCAGTAGAACAAGGTGTCAGACAGGGCTGCGTACTATCCACGCTACAGTTTAACCGATACGCAGAAAACCTTTTTAAGAATGCACTCGAAGAAGAACAGATTGGGATAAAGATAAACGGGGAAATAATTAATAACTTAAGGTATGCAGACGACTCTGTACTAATTGCCGACAGTGCCGAAGGACTACAGAGACTGATTGATAAAGTAGTAGAGGCATGCGAACCACTTAATATGCGATTGAATGTGGCAAAGACAAAAATTCTAATCGTCAGCAAAAATGCGTCTAATGCCCAATTCCTGGTAAATGGGGCCCAACTACAGAGAGTACCATCAATATCGTACTTGGGTGTAAACCTCAATGACCAATGGGATCATAGTCGTGAAGTAAAGATCAACATAGAGAAGGCACGTTCTACATTTAATCAAATGAAAAATGTTTTGTGTAACATGCGCTTGAACATCCATCTTCGAACACGCATACTTAGATGCTACGTCTTCTCTAAGCTTTTGTATGGAGTGGAGGCATGGACACTCTCCGAGGCAACTAGTAAGCGACTGGAGGCCTTCGAAGCATGGTGCTATCGTCGAATGCTTCGCGTTTCCTGGACCCACCATGTTAGCAACGAAACCATACTCCTACGCATGCAGAAGGACAGAGAACTGCTCACAACAGTCAAACACAGAAAACTGTCATACTTTGGCCATATCATGAGAAACAGCAACAGATATAGGCTACTTCAACTCATCATGCAGGGAAAAATCGAGGGGAAGAGGTCACAGGGAAGACGACGGATCTCCTGGTTGAAGAATCTGCGACAATGGACCGGAAGAACATCGGTTGACTTGTTCAGATCGACTGTGGATCGAATCCGATGGGCCATATTGATCGCCAACGTCCACTGAGAATATGGCACAATAAGAAGAAGAAGAGATGTTTGTGTGTGTTCACGTCGAACTAGCGGCGGAACGCGCGATTCGCTCGCTACGTAGGTAAGTTCAACCAGTACGAACTTATCGCTAGAAACGATAGCATGTTTTCATCATGTCTTTCAATACAGATGAGTTTATTAGTGCTGTTCAGGTTAGTATACTAACCAAAGGTTAAACTTAAATTAGTATACTAACTTAACCTAACTTGACAACAGGTCACACTCGCGGAAACGCCTGGCGTCCAATGTCAACACGAACTTGCCATGTCTACCGCGTCCGCGCCCGCCAAAGCGTCCACGCGTTCCAACGTGAACAAACACTTACTTATAATCCTTATAACAGCCTAAACCTTCGAATAAATTATTTGTACCTTGACTTTCCTTCAATGTTTTGACTCTTGCGACAAGTCCCAATTTCTCATGGGTATCAAGTCCTAGGGTTGGTGTAACTTTTTCTTGAGCTACTTTGAATACAATGTTTATTTCTTCATTTTTTAGTTTATATAGTAGCTCTTCTTCACCTAGAACTGACATTTTATCATCTGTATAACTTATTAAATTTCTTGTTCGGCTTGACATCAGATTTGCCTTTGTTTTGTCCATCAAGTGTCTCGGTAATACGTTGTATTCTGCTCCTGTATCTAGTTTGATTGTAATCTTCACATTGGAAACTTGTATATTTTCTGTCCAGTTCTTCATTTCTCCGGTACTTATGACAGATGTGTATACATCATCATTCATAATTTGAGCTTTCTTCTAATGCATTCACTCTGTTTTTCTGTTTAAAGGTCCTTTCACACACATCAGTCAACGTTCCGAATTAGAACCGTCGCCGTCCAGCCTCAGTCAAAAAAAGGCTGTATTCACATCTTTCCGTCAGGGTTTTCAAACCTTATTCAGTCATATTTTGTCTGTCAGATGTGCCCTCGAGTGTAACTATTTCTGTTATGGCGTTTTCGGTGAACGACTTGGCTGTCATAGTATTATAATTGTCATAGTATTAACATAGTATTAACATATAATTGTCATAGTATTAACGTATTAACTGTCATAGTATTATAATTTTGGACGAAGAAGAGGAAAATCAACAGAGGAAGTAACGAAAATGGATTCATGAGGCATGGGAAAAAAGAGAAACAAAGAGAATTTATCACATTATTTAAAGAATTGATCGACGATGAAACCAAATTTGTTCAGTATTTCAGAATGACCGAAAACTGTTTTAACATACTGCATAGTAAACTAGAAATGCATTTTAAAAAACAAGATGCTCATTGGCGAAAATCTATAACGTCAAACGAACGGGGCACGTTGTCCAGAAAAAACAGCAAACACATCAGTAAAGCTTCCATACGTAATTGATGGGTAGGTGATGAAGCGTTCCCGTTAAAACAATATTTAATGAGACCATACTCGGGTCAAAATTTGGACAATTCAAAACGAATTTTTAATTATCGCTTGTCTCGTATAAGAAGAAGAAGTTTTGGGGAACGCATTTGGTATTTTATCACAAACATTCAGGATCTATAACAGAAGGATACAGGCTATGCCACAAAATGTCGGCCATATAGTACTTGCAACTTGCATACTTCACAATTTCATAAAAAAATATGATCGCAACACGTACACATATGAAACATTGTCTCATCAAGGTGGAAATGCAACACGGGAGGCTTTTCAAGTTAGAGAAGAGTTTAAAAACTTTTTCAGCTCAAAAGTCGGCAATGTACCGTAAGTCGCAGAGTACAGAGATTTTCGAACACATTTAATTAACTTCTCATCCTCAACCATTTTCACTTTTCAAATAATTATAGAACGCTGTCCGTCAAACAAAAAATATCGTTGAGAAGAAATCTGCTAATGACGGTTCGGTGACTGCAGTACAACGGCCGGTTCTGATTCGTGACTGCGCCGGCTCAGTGTAGATAGCGCCATTTGACTACCAAGAAAACATATTTTTTGTAACTGATACTTCTCGGACCTGACGGAACGGAGACGTGACGTGACTGATGTGTGTGGAACGACCTTAATACCACATTTCTTCTTAGTGATGCACATATTAGCAAAATGACCATTTCTATTGCATTAAGAACACTGTTTGTTGAAAGCTTTTCAGCATTCTCTGCGTTTATTGCTGGTACCACATCTTCTGCAGTCAAAATTCTTGTTTTGTTCTTGTTTTCCTTTATAATTTTTCACCACTAAGACTTGATTTGTTTTACTTTTACTTTCAAACTCATGCAGTTGTTTGGAAGCTTGTTCACTTGTTTTATAGATAGTTGTCGCTTTTGTCAAATCTAGGTTATCTTGTGGCAATAATTTCTCTCTTACATGATTAGATCGAATTCGAAATACTATCTTGTCTTTTAACGTTTCGTCGAGTAAATTGTCGAGTTCACATTTACTTGCTTGAGTTTTAATTCTGGTCAAAAACTCGTTGAATTGTTCATCTTCATTTTGTTCGATCTTGCAAAAATATATATACCTTTTGAAAGATATATTAGTCTTTGTCGCGAAATACTCCTTATACCTGGTGATACTTTGATGATTTGCAGGTTATTTTTGTCTGCGTCTCTAAGATTGAAACTGTTGTAGATTTCGATCGCATCTGGGCCTATCACAGCCATGGATGTTGCTGCTTGGACCTCGTCTGGCTTTTTGTCTAGTTGAATGATAATGGTACATCACTCAAATGGTTTAAACTATTTTTTCCAGCCCGTTGATTGGTTCGAGTCCATTTGTAGGTTAGCTGGCGGCTTTATACCAAAAACTGCATCGTTCTAAGACATTTTACAACTTTCTCGCTTATTTCCTTTATTAGACTTATCTAGACAATTTATTAGACCACTTCTGACACCATGTAACGTTTGGGTTCGTTAAGAAAACTAAAATTTAACAAACGATAACTTTAATACGGTTATTTACATTCGACTCTGTCACGAGGATAATACCAACTGTTATTTTTAATAACACAGGTTTCTAGTTGGACACTAGATGTCTATACTTTACATTATGTATTTCTTTTTAACCGAATTTACAAGACTAGATATACGACCAAACAAAGGCAGGGCAACTGACCTAGGTTAAATAAGGTTAAATAAAACATACTTGAGGATAAGGTTAGATCGAGTAGAGAACACAAACGACACGCCTGTTTGTCTAACCTTGACAACCTTATCCTTTTTAAATATAATATTTGTCGGTCGGTTGTCTCTCTAGTCCTGTGAATTTAACTTTGTCTAAGTAGTTTTGTTGTCCTAGTCTTTTCTGTATAGTTTCGTCTATATAAGTCCTGTCGCACTAGAACTTTTTTTTCGGGAGGAGGGGAAATGCATTAGTGCACACACGGGGCCTCCGTTCCCATGTAGTGTGGGGCTCTCTGGTTCAGTTGTTGTTACCCAGCATATTCACTAAAACCTCGCCTCTAGTTCTTCACTTCAATCCGGAACCGCGCGAGTATTAGAAGGAGGCCACACGATGCGTTAACGGTGCGATCTCACCACAATTAATTCGAGCTAGGCAATTAATTGGAGCTATAGCCCACATGGGCGGTGCGGCACTGAACATCAACCCTCTCCGCCTCGTCTCGCAGGTTACAAGCTCGGCGCGCTTACGCTGCGACACCGCACGGCGGCGCAACGCATCGTGTGACATGGCATAGTTTGTTGTATGTAGGATGACGTTGCGGCACCGCTCCGGTATACGTAACGCATCGTGTCGCCTCACCCTTACTTCGAAGGTGAAACTCGGGATATATGATTGGCTTTTGTTGCCAACTCCATCCTTTCTTTCGTCTTCGTTCTTTCTTTTAAGGATTTCTGTACACAGTTTTGTTATTATCTTGCAGTTGTCTTCGCTCTTAATCATGAGATTGACCATATTTTGCGTGCTAATGGGTTCTCTTACCTCCTGTTCTGCTACGGTCCTAATATCAGCCCATTGCGAACATTGAAATAAGGTGTGTCCAGCAGTATCCATTGGTAGGCAGTATCGGCAGCTGTCGCTTCCAATTTAACATAAGCGACGAAATTACCATGTCCGCTTAGTATTTTTGTGAGGTATAAGTTGACTTCACCGTGTTTACGATTGTACCAAGAGTCAATTTCGGGGATGAGGGTACGGGTTACGGGTCCAACCCTCTTCCTTGGCGTGTGCCCAACGTTGCTGCTATTTGCTCATCGGTAGGTTTCTGTTTAAGGTCCTACCCTCCTTGCTCGTACCTTGGTTGAAAGCCCAATCCTCCGCCATAATGTCTATCTGCGGTACTGTTGGATACTGTGCGCTAGGCGCAGCATATGCTTATGAGCATAGGGCGTTGTGTTCTTATCAATATATTCCTGTTAGAAGCTGCTTTTAGGCCATCCGCCCAGGCCGGTACGGCTTAGAGGACCATGGAGTTTGCGACTTCGTTTAATAGCCTTCTAGTTTTATTAGCAGGGCCCTTCAGTCTAGGCATTAATTTGTGGATTGCTGCTCCAGCGCGTTCGGCTTTCATAGCCGTGTTTTGGATGTGTCTACTCCAGGATAGGCTAAGGTCAATATAGACGCCGAGGTATTTTATTGTCGGTTTTGCCGACATCAACCAGCCTAGGATGTTAACAGTTACGGTACCTATTCTCTTGCGACCTATAAGTGCGATGGCCTCGAACTTCTTTGGAGCTACTTGCAATTCGATTCTTTCCATCCGCCGATGAATGGCTTTAACTGCAGCTTCGACCCTGGATGCCGCTGTGGCAAGGAAGCTGTTTCCTCATTGGTGTACGCGGGCTGATATTTTGGCAGAAGCAGAACAGGAGGTATGAGAACCCATTAGCACTCAGAATATGGTCAATCTCATGATTATGAGCGAGGACAACTGGAAGACAATAACAAACCTGTGTAACGAAATCCATAAAAGAAAGGACGAAGACGAATGAAGGGATGGAGTGGCAAATTACAAAGACCAACCCTAGATCCCGAGTTTCCACTCCGAAGTAATGCTCGCGCGGTTCCGGAGTAAAGTGAAGAACTAGAAAAGAACTTTTAGTGGGTATGCTGGGCCACCACAAGGCGGTAGTCGGCGAATGTTACCAATCTACAGTTCTTGAGCTCTTTTGTCTTTTATAGGTCTAAAATGCCATCGTAGAGAATGTTCCACAGGAGCGGTCCAAAAACCGAGCCCTGCGGGACACCACATGTCACCCGCCTGGTTGTATAGTCTATTATTAGGCTCCTGATCTTGAAGTAGCTTTTAATTAGGTCCATTAAATATGTAGATATCTCTTTCCTTCTGCTTGGGTCTACGATTTACCACGTGGGCGCGGTGCTAAACGCATTCTTAACATATAGTGCAACGTCTAGATATACTTTTCTGTGCATTTGTTTACCCAAGTTGACATCTTGATAACCTCCTCGATGGCGTGTGTGATCGAACTTCCTGCTCGAAAAAAATATTGTGATGTTGATAGCCCTCCGTGCAAATTAAGTTCTTGGTTTATCCTGGTGGCTACTATACGCTCGAAAAGTTTGCCTACGCTATCCAGTAGGCAGATTGGGCGTACACATGAAGGCTTTCCTGGCTTTGGGACTAAAACCAATCTGGCCACTTTCTATCTACCTGGTATGTTTCTGAGAGTATGTATGTATGTTTTTTAGAGTAGAGACAGAAAAGACCGAACAAATAGACATAATGAGAGGAGTGAGACAAGGATGTATATTGTCCCCTCTTATTTTTAACATCTATTCTGAATACATATTTAAAGAAGCTCTGGAAGAGTGTGAAGCTGGCATCTCTCTCAATGGCGAAAAAATCAACAACATACGATATGCAGATGACACAGTGATGTTTGCAGATAGTATAGAAGGACTACAACATCTAATAAACAGACTTGTAGAAAAGAGCACAGAATATGGCTTGGATATTAACATCAAGAAGACAAAACTTATGGTCATCAGCAAGTCCTATATTGAAAACTGTGAACTTACTGTCAATCAAGAGCCAATCGAACGGGTGGAGAGGTATACATATCTTGGCACAAATGTTAATGATCGGTGGGATCACTCTCAGGAGATAAAAATTCGCATTGAAAAGGCAAGATCAGTTTTTACCAAAATGCGATCTGTACTAACAAGCCACAATCTAACAATGACTACAAAGCTGAGAATGATGAGATGCTATGTGTTTTCGGTTCTTTTTTACGGAATGGAATCGTGGACACTGACAGAAGCCACCAGCAAAAAGTTAGAGGCATTTGAAATGTGGATATATCGCAGAATGCTGAGAGTCTCCTGGAGGGATCGAATAACCAATGATGAGATCCTCCATAGAATGAACAAGGAGAGAGAGGTTCTAAACACAGTCAAGTGCAGAAAGCTAGAATATCTTGGCCACATCATGAGAAACGAAGATAGATTTCATTTGCTGCTGAAGATTATCCAGGGAAAGGTGGCAGGAAAGAGGTCAATCGGCGCCAGACGAATATCTTGGTTGAAAAACCTAAGAACCTGGTTCGGCATGACGACAACAGAACTTTTCCGTGCCGCAGTGAATAAAGTCATCATAGCCCAGATGGTTACCAACGTTCGGAACGGACATGGAACTTAAAGAAGAAGAAGGTATGTTTCTACTGTTAATGACTGAGTTGAACATGTTTACAAATGTCAACATGTTTACTGTCAGTCTTACGACTTCCGGTGGAAGTCTTTGTTAGCTTTTATTTTTGCAGCAGCTTCTAAGATTTCTCTAGCCGTGATTTCTGGGGGTACAGTGTCGACGACTTCTCGCTCCCAGAAAATCGGTTCTTTCTGCGGGAACAATTCGCCGGCTGCTTTAATCTTGCTCGCAGTGGTAAGGTTTGGTGTGAGGTATAATCCTAACCTTTTGCAGACAATTTTATAGCCGTCTCCCCAAACATCGCCGTTCACCGGGCCTCAATGACTTTTTCCCAGCAGGCCTGCTTTACCTCCTTTATACTGCTTTTCAAATCTTTTTTTATTTTTTACTTTTGATTTATTAACTTAAACATTACCTTTTTACATGAATTTAAATTTACATTCTCGGTGGGTTTCTTGATATCCTTGATATCTTGAAAATTTCCCCGACTTCTGTTTGATGGGTGAAAATTATATCTCTCGTGTAGTATACCTTCAGGCCAGAAAGAACGATCGTATACGACATCTTTTAGGCCAAGCTCCACTCCCACTTTGAAGCTCTTATTATTTATAGTTTGTATTTTTGGTACAATTTCTTCTACCGAAAAATTGTTTTTAGTGTGTCCAGTTTTCTGTGTTAAATAATTCAGAATAATTTCTTTCGTGACATGATCGATCGCACGTGATATGAATAACCATATTCTCTTAGGTTCGATATCTCGTCCCACAAAACCAGTGGATTTATCCTCTTCATTGACTTTGGCATTCCCTAAATACGCGCGAGACTTTGGCGAGTCCTGTTAGCTTTTTGGAATTATGTTTATATTTTTCAGCAGGTGTGTTATTGGTTGCTTCTTCTTCTACTTCCAGTGTGTGAACTCTAGTGGCAGTTTTCAAATGTTTATTATCGGAAACTAATTGTAAATTATTATCCGAATGAGAAAGAATATTTGGTTCACAGTTTTGGCGTTCAGGCGCATTCAGATTTGAAGTAAGTTGGGTTGCATGTTGGGTTGCATGTGCTGATATTGGTAGTTTATTATTATTTTGCAGTACTACAATCTGTTGTTCCAGCACCGACATGTAATTATTCATTATACGATTTTTGTCCTCCATCTCTCTTACCAGTTTACGCAATAACTCAACTTCCAATTCGAGAATTTTTATTTTTCCATCCTCCATTTTTTCTGATGTTTCAATGTTTTCCTCCACTTCTTCACCAATTTCATGTATACACTTCGTTTTATTAGCACGTGATAAACATCTTGGGTGGAACTTTAGTTTGCACTTTAAGCAAAATACATATTCACGCCCTTTTTTACCACAATGATTGCACAGTATTTCTCTTGCTTCTTCACTTTCAGCCATTTTTTAGTACCATTTGCTAGTAGTCTTGTCTGTCTAGTCTTGTCTGTCTAGTCTTGTCTGTCTAGTCTTGTCTGTCTAGTCTTATCTGTCTAGTCTTGTCTGTCTAGTCTTGTCTGTCTAGTCTTGTCTGTCTAGTCTTGTCTGTCTAGTCTTGTCTGTCTAGTCTTGTCTGTCTAGTCTTGTCTGTCTAGTCTTGTCTGTCTAGTCTTGTCTGTCTAGTCTTGTCTGTCTAGTCTTGTCTGTCTAGTCTTGTCAGTCTAGTCTTGTCTGTCTAGTCTTGTCTGTCTAGTCTTGTCTGTCTAGTCTTGTCTGTCTAGTCTTGTCTGTCTAGTCTTGTCTGTCTAGTCTTGTCTGTCTAGTCTTGTCTGTCTAGTCTTGTCTGTCTAGTCTTGTCTGTCTAGTCTTGTCTGTCTAGTCTTGTCTGTCTAGTCTTGTCTGTCTAGTCTTGTCTGTCTAGTCTTGTCTGTCTAGTCTTGTCTGTCTAGTCTGTCTAGTCTTGTCTGTCTAGTCTTGTCTGTCTAGTCTTGTCTGTCTAGTCTTGTCTGTCTAGTCTTGTCTGTCTAGTCTTGTCTGTCTAGTCTTGTCTGTCTAGTCTTGTCTGTCTAGTCTTGTCTGTCTAGTCTTGTCTGTCTAGTCTTGTCTGTCTAGTCTTGTCTGTCTAGTCTTGTCTGTCTAGTCTTGTCTGTCTAGTCTTGTCTGTCTAGTCTTGTCTGTCTAGTCTTGTCTGTCTAGTCTTGTCTGTCTAGTCTTGTCTGTCTAGTCTTGTCTGTCTAGTCTTGTCTGTCTAGTCTTGTCTGTCTAGTCTTGTCTGTCTAGTCTTGTCTGTCTAGTCTTGTCTGTCTAGTCTTGTCTGTCTAGTCTTGTCTGTCTAGTCTTGTCTGTCTAGTCTTGTCTGTCTAGTCTTGTCTGTCTAGTCTTGTCTGTCTCGTCTTGTCTGTCTAGTCTTGTCTGTCTAGTCTTGTCTGTTTAATCTTGTCTGTCTAGTCTTGTCTGTCTAGTCTTGTCTGTCTAGTCTTGTCTGTCTAGTCTTGTCTGTCTAGTCTTGTCTGTCTAGTCTTGCCTGTCTAGTCTTGTCTGTCTAGTCTTGTCTGTCTAGTCTTGTCTGTCTAGTCTTGTTTGTCTACTTAGCCCCATATTATTTAAAGTGGAAGAGGCAATAATAAGACCAAAAGAGACCATCAAGTACCTTGGAATAACCATCGACAAAAGGCTTTCGTTCGCTGCACATATAACCGAAGCAGCAGCAAGGGGTTTAAGAACACTGGCAGGGATACAACAACTCATGCCAAATCTGGGGGGGCCAAAGAGTAGTTCGCGCAGAATTCTCAGCTCTGTAGTGCAGGCTACCATGCTGTACGGTGCCCCTATATGGGCCTCTGAACTAAAAAAAGAAATTAACCTGCAGAAGCTCGCACAAGTTCAGCGAAAAATGGCACTACGTGTAAGCAGAACTTACAGAACAGTTTCAGGAGTGGCCGCGCAGGTTATTTCAGGTATCCCCCCAATAGACCTGATCGCAAACGAGAGGAAAAGAGTGTATGACTCAGAGGGCGACAAATAAAGTAACCGTTTGGCCAGACAAGAACTCCTCGAGAAGTGGCAAGAAAGGTGGCAGTTAAGCGAACGAGGAGAGTGGACGAGACTGTTAATCCCGGACATACTTCCCTGGATCACCAGAAAACACGGGGAAATTAGCTACCATCTAGCCCAGTTCCTCTCCGGCCACGGATGTTTCCAGGACTATCTGCATAACATCGGCAAGGCAGCTGACGACCTGTGTGTATACTGCGGGGAGAAGGACAGCGTGATCCACACGATATTCGATTGCTGGAGGTGGAAAACAGATAGAGAAAAAGTGGAAAAAAAACTGGGAGAATCAATCCATCCGAGAACTATAATCGAAAGTATGTTGAAAGATGAGTCACGGTGGAGGAACATCCAAGGGCTGATTCATAAAATAATGAGAGAGAAGGAGGCCGATGAGATCAAATCGAGGAACAACATAAAGTAGATTAAATTTAAGCCATCCGTCACTCTGAGGTTATGCGACAAGCGGGTCCAGAGTGTACGGATGCGTTCCAGGGGGGCCACTTGCCTGGTTAGGTTAAGTTACCGCCAGCTACGCCCCCCCCCCCCCCAAATTAAAAAAGTCTTGTTTTACTAGTCTTGTCTGCCTAGTCTTGTCTGTCTAGTCTTGTCTGTCTAGTCTTGTCTGTCTAGTCTTGTCTGTCTAGTCTTGTCTGTCTAGTCTTGTCTGTCTAGTCTTGTCTGTCTAGTCTTGTCTGTCTAGTCTTGTCTGTCTAGTCTTGTCTGTCTAGTCTTGTCTGTCTAGTCTTGTCTGTCTAGTCTTGTCTGTCTAGTCTTGTCTGTCTAGTCTTGTCTGTCTAGTCTTGTCTGTCTAGTCTTGTCTGTCTAGTCTTGTCTGTCTAGTCTTGTCTGTCTAGTCTTGTCTGTCTAGTCTTGTCTGTCTAGTCTTGTCTGTCTAGTCTTGTCTGTCTAGTCTTGTCTGTCTAGTCTTGTCTGTCTAGTCTTGTCTGTCTAGTCTTGTCTGTCTAGTCTTGTCTGTCTAGTCTTGTCTGTCTAGTCTTGTCTGTCTAGTCTTGTCTGTCTAGTCTTGTCTGTCTAGTCTTGTCTGTCTAGTCTTGTCTGTCTAGTCTTGTCTGTCTAGTCTTGTCTGTCTAGTCTTGTCTGTCTAGTCTTGTCTGTCTAGTCTTGTCTGTCTAGTCTTGTCTGTCTAGTCTTGTCTGTCTAGTCTTGTCTGTCTAGTCTTGTCTGTCTAGTCTTGTCTGTCTAGTCTTGTCTGTCTAGTCTTGTCTGTCTAGTCTTGTCTGTCTAGTCTTGTCTGTCTAGTCTTGTCTGTCTAGTCTTGTCTGTCTAGTCTTGTCTGTCTAGTCTTGTCTGTCTAGTCTTGTCTGTCTAGTCTTGTCTGTCTAGTCTTGTCTGTCTAGTCTTGTCTGTCTAGTCTTGTCTGTCTAGTCTTGTCTGTCTAGTCTTGTCTGTCTAGTCTTGTCTGTCTAGTCTTGTCTGTCTAGTCTTGTCTGTCTAGTCTTGTCTGTCTAGTCTTGTCTGTCTAGTCTTGTCTGTCTAGTCTTGTCTGTCTAGTCTTGTCTGTCTAGTCTTGTCTGTCTAGTCTTGTCTGTCTAGTCTTGTCTGTCTAGTCTTGTCTGTCTAGTCTTGTCTGTCTAGTCTTGTCTGTCTAGTCTTGTCTGTCTAGTCTTGTCTGTCTAGTCTTGTCTGTCTAGTCTTGTCTGTCTAGTCTTGTCTGTCTAGTCTTGTCTGTCTAGTCTTGTCTGTCTAGTCTTGTCTGTCTAGTCTTGTCTGTCTAGTCTTGTCTGTCTAGTCTTGTCTGTCTAGTCTTGTCTGTCTAGTCTTGTCTGTCTAGTCTTGTCTGTCTAGTCTTGTCTGTCTAGTCTTGTCTGTCTAGTCTTGTCTGTCTAGTCTTGTCTGTCTAGTCTTGTCTGTCTAGTCTTGTCTGTCTAGTCTTGTCTGTATAGTCTTGTCTGTCTAGTCTTGTCTGTCTAGCATTGTCGGTCTAGTCTTGTCTATCTAATCTGGCCTGCCTAGTCTTTACTGTTTAGTCTTGTCTGACTAATTAGTCTTCTAGACTGAATAGTCTTTATGACTATCTAGTCTTGTCTGGAGACTTTTGTCTGTCTAGCCTTGTCCGTCTAGTCTTGTCTCTCTAGTCTTGACTGGCTAGTTTTGTCTGTCTAGACTTGAATGTCTAGTTGTGTCTCTCTAGGAATGTCTGTCTAGTCTTGTTCATCTTGTCTTGTCTGCCTAGTCTTCTCTGCCTAGTTTTGCCTGTCTAGTCTCGTCTCTCTAGTATTGTCTGTCTAGTCTTCTCCGTCTAGTCATGTAGTCTTGTCTGCCCAGTCTTGTCTGTTTAGTCTTGTCTGTGTACTCTTGTATGTCTATTCTCAACGTTCTAGCCTTGTTTGTCTATCAAATCAAATCAAAATCAAATAAAGTTTTATCTTGTCTGTTCAGTCTTGCTGGTCTAGTCCTGTCTTCTAGTTTTTTATTTAGCCCTATTTTCCATCACGCTTAAAAAAATATTTTTCTGATTTCATTTGGTATATGTTGAAGCCTTTGAATTTGTCCTATAAATGCCATTATAATGGGTCATCGTAATTTGGAATATATTACCGTGTTAATTGTCAAATTAAAACTTTTTGTAAATGTTCTATTACATTGCTACGTGTACATTTTTTGAGTGGTAAATTTTATGTTGCTTTGTTGGAAACTTTTTAGCCGGGGGCAGAAAAAAAATAGCGCGCACTCGGAAAGTTTATGGACGTGTTAAAGAAAGTTTCGCAAGTACATAAAAATCATACTTTATTTTCATCTTAAAAAAAATTCAAACATGATGGTTAGGGTTTATAAACATATATACAGAGCTTTATTGGGTTTTCTTTACACGTGTCGAACATTTAATTTTAGGAATAAAGTTATTTTAGTTTAATGTACGCAACGCAGGAACAATTAACTGCATACATACATGCAAAAAATTTGACAAAATTATTTTAACATCGATATTTAGTTCTTCAGGAATCATTTCCTTTTCCTCAATTTCTTCCTGTACTTTCATATATATATATATAGATATCTAATTGAAAAATCAATTATTTTTCATAGTAATGTTCGATAAAGTCTCTTTAAACTAAAATTACAAAAATATATTTACAACAAAGTTCTATAAATTCAATTAATTTTGCAAAATTAATTAACATGGGTTTTCATTATATTACAATATTTACATTCGTTGTTATAATAGATATATTTTCTTTGATTAAATCAAATCACGTCATGCATGGAATATCTTTCCATGAATATTTTTATTTTCTGCGAAAATAGGGTCATATAATACCAAGTTTCTGGTCTGTAAAAGTTTTGCGGAGATAATAGTAAAGTCGGTTTGTAGTTTGTAACAAACATACTTGACGTATCCCACCCTTTTCATATCCAGTAAATATTGATTTATTATGTTGGAGCTTCAATCAAAATAGTAAAAAACAACAATACAATGTTGTTACTGTCATCCTTTTTGTAGTAAGTTCTCGAGATTATACTAATTCAGGGGTCCTGAAACATCATTAAAGCCTGTCCGCAGAAAAAGGTTGTTCATGCGGAGTCGTGTGAAGTTGGCCCCAAAATTTTTGAAAAATTAATTTTTTTTTAGAGTTCTGGCAAGATTTCGAATAGTTCTAGAGTTCTTGCTTGAAAATTGCAATTGTTCCGGGGAATTTCGGGCAGAAATCGCGAAAAACAATTTGGGGGCCAACTTCACGCAGCCCCCTCTTTTTCAGTAAAAAGAGTTCTGATGTAATATTCCAGTTCTTTATATAGAGTTCTCGAGTTCTCAATCGATAATGCATATAGTTCTACTTTTTTTTTTTTTTCAAAATTTTGTAATTTTTGAAAAATAAAAAAAATCTGATAACGGTTTTCGATTGTACTAAGGCAGATAAACAAAAAATACTTATTAGACATTTTTGTAAAATCAATATTTATAAATTTATTTATAAAAAACTTTCGACGAAGTTAAGAAAAATAAAAAAACAAGAGGTCTGATAACAGTTCTGAGTAGCCCCCGAAGAGTTCTAAACACATAACCAATACAATTTCTATGTCAAACCAATATTAAAAAAGTTATAAGCAAAAACGAGGCGCTAAATTTTTGAAAATTACAAAATTCCAAAAAAAAAGCGTGAGTTCTGTTAAGAGTTCTGGGTAGCCCCTCGAGAGTTCTGAACAAATCTCTTCTATAATTTCCATGTCCGACCAATACTAAAGAAGTTATAAGCAAAAACGAGACACAAAATTTTTGAAAATTACAAAATTCGAAAAAAAAATTGTTTTCAATGAGTTCTGTTTAAAGTTCTGGGTAGCCCCTTGAGAGTTCTGAACAAATCTCTTTTATAATTACCACGTCCGACCAATATTAAAGAAGTTATAAACAAAATATGCGGCGCTAAGTTTTTTGAACATTAAAAAATTGAAAAAAATATTGTTTTCATGAGTTTTGATAAGAGTTCTGAGTAGCCCCCGGAGAGTTCTGAACAAATAACCAATACAATTTCTTTGTCCATCCAATATTAAAGAAGTTATAAGCAAAAACGAGACGCTACATTTTCTGAAAATTACAGAATTCGAAAAAAAAATTCCATGAGTTCTGTTCAGAGTTCTGGGTAGCCCCTCGAGAGTTCTGAACAAATCTCTTTCATAATTACCATGTCCGACCAATATCAAAGAAGTTATAAGCAAAAACGAGACGCAAAATTTTTGAAAATTACAGAATTCGAAACATTTTTTTTCCATGAGTTCTGTTCAGAGTTCTGGGTAGCCCCTCGAGAGTTCTGAACAAATCTCTTTCATAATTACCATGTCCGACCAATATTAAAGAAGTTATAAGCAAAAACGAGGCGCAAAATTTTAAAAAATTACAGAATTCAAAAAAAAAGCTTCTCATGAGTTTTGATATGAGTTCTGAGTAGCCCCCGGAGAGTTCTGAACAAATAACCTATACAATTTCTGTGTCAAACCAATATTAAAGTAGTTATAAGCAAAAGCGAGGCGCTAATTTTTTGAAAATTTCAGAATTTTCAATTTTTTTTTTCAAAATTTGTTTTTTCCATGAGTTCTGGGTTGCCTCTCCAGAGTTCTGAACAAATCTCTTTTATAACTACTTTTAAAAAATTGCGAAAGGACTTACTTTCGTTGCACATCTCCCAGAGGCTGCAGGAAAAGGATTAAAAACACTGGGTGGACCCAAACGTGGGAGGACCCAGAAGTTCAAAGCGCAGACTATTAAGCAGTCTGGCACAATCGGTTATGCTCTATGAAGCTCTAGTGTGGGCAAACAGAATGGAAACCGGAAGGAATGAACAGAAACTGGCAACTGTACAGCGTAAGATTGCTCTGCGGATATGCAGTGCATACCATATGGTGTTCGGAGTTGCAGATCTAGTTATCGCTGGCATTGTCCCAATCGAACTGCTCGCGAAAGACGGAGCAGAGATAAGCAGGTCAGGCAACTACATAGGTTCCAGATAGAAAACGAGAAAAATCTCTTTAATGAGTGGTAACAAAACTGGGAATATACAGAGAAAGGCCAGTAGACTAGGCTTCTCACTCTAGACATAAGCATATGGATGAATGGGAAACACCGGAATATCCGGCCACGGTTGTTTCCAAGACTTTTGCACCATATTGGCAAGGCAGCTGATAACACGTGTATATACTGAGATGAAATAGACACAGTAGACCACACAATTCTTGAGTGTTACAGATGGGTGAGTGACAGAGAGAAAGTTATTCAAAGCGTGGGTACTCACTTAAATGCAATAAAAAATCTAGGGCATATGCTGGACACCAAAGAAAGATGGGATATGATCCATACACTAATGAGAATAGTAATATTCGGCCAAGGAAAAGGATGAGAGAGAAAGAATCTTAAAAAAAAATTAGCTACTTTCAACATCTGAGCCAACCTACACTCTTAAGTCATGCGAAGGGCATTCCCGGGGTGCCTGGTTGGTTTCATGGGGACCACTTTTCTGTATAGCCTGTATATCAGCTACATCCCGAAAAAAAGTCTTGTCTGTCTAGTGTTGTCTGTCGAGTCTTGTCTGCCTAGTCTCGTCTGTCTAGTCTTGTCTGTCTATTCTCGTCTGTCTAATCTTGCCTGTCTGGCCTAGTCTGTCTAGTCTTATCTGTGTAGCCTTGTCCTGTCTAGTCTTATCTGCCTAGTCTTTTCTGCCTAATTTTGTCTGTGTAGTCTTGTATGTTTAGTCTTGTCTGTCTAGACTTGTCTGTCCAGTCTTATTTGTTTAGTCTTGTCCGTCTAGTCTTGTTTATGTAATCTTGACTGTCTTGTCTTTTGTATCCAGTCATGTCTGTCTAGTCTTGTGTGCCCCGTCTTGTCTTTTTAGTCTTGTATGTCTGTTCTCTCGCGATCGTAAAAGCAGACGGACGTGTGAGCGCGAGTACAGTGTTTTCGGTCAGTGACAGTGATTTAAAATTAGAATAGATAAAATATAAAAATTCGTGCAAAAAACGCTCTATAGGTGTACGCGATTGCTATTTACCCTCGGGTAAATAGCTATTAATATATAACAATGTCCAACAAAAGGACTGCAAGTCATCTCTCACCACCAGTTATTAACACACAGAAAAGATATCAATGGCCCCAGAGCCAAATAACTGTGACAACACAAAATAGATTCGACCCGCTAAATGATATACCAACAACTTCTTCCACACAAACGAATGAAAGTATTAGTAACACTCCACCAAAGAAATTATCGATTCCACCAATCTTTAGACAATTATGAAGAAGTCAGAAGCGATATTTTAAAAAACATTGAAGGAGAATTTACAACTAACTATAAAACTTCCTACGAATTAACGTATCAACAGAAGACGACTACCGCAAACTATCAAAATATTATAATGAAAATAATATCAGGTACCACACATTCCAAAACCCAAATGGTAAGCCTTTATCAGTCATTATTAGAGATATTCCAATCTCAATCGCAACTACAGACATCCGCGAGGAACTGGAAGCTCTAAAATTACCAGTTAAGACAGTTACGCGACTGTTCAATAAAGAGAAAAAAAAACAATTCCACTCTGTGCTGTAGAGCTAACGTCAAACGAAGAAGCTAGTGACATTCTCAAAGTCACCAGAATATTAAATGCGGTAGTTAAGGTAGAACCGCGCCGTAAACCAAAAAGCATTCCACAATGTCATAACTGCCAAAGATTTGGCCACACAAAAAATTACTGTTCTTTGGAGCCAAGGTGTCTCAAGTGCCCAGGAAATCATTCATACAAGGATTGTAAAAAAACCCAAAAGTTCCAGTAATTTGTGTTAACTGCTCAGAAAACCACCCAGCTAATTATTGGGGCTGTAAATACTATACATCACTCTACGAAAAACAAAACCATTCGAGAAACACAAACCACCACACAAGGCCAATACATACAATCAGATAGAGCAGAAATAACATAACGAACAAGCAACAACATAGTAGAACCTTTGCCGATGCCGCCGGTGGAACCCGTCTAACACAACAAGCTGCAGAGAATGATTATTCTAACCCAACACCCACTTCCAACACCCATCCCCTTATCCAATTTTTAATAGACCTTATAACCCCCTTTATTTCTCAAATCAAACAATTTATTACAACCCATCTCCTTCCAAGCCTCTTCAATGGCCCATAGAAGCAATTTCCTCCAAAATATAACAATCCTTAACTGGAACGCAGATGGCTTAAATAGACAGACATCCATATTTATAGCCTTTTTAGCCCGATATAACATTGACATCGCATGCGTATGTGAAACACATTTTGTACTTGGCGAACAATTAAAAGTGACCGGATATAAAATATATAGACCTGACAGACTCGCAAGAACTGCTTCTGGAGAAAAAGCGATATTGATAAAAAAACATCTCGAGCATTTTATTAACCCACAAAAAATACTTACTAGTCTGGAAACAGTTGAAGTAACAGTTAAACTTCGACATAATCTAAACATAAGAATACTTAGTGGCTACAAACAACCAAACAAAAAAATAAACGAGGAAGATGTAAAATCAATTTTTAATAGCGATAACACTTTTATAATAAGTGACCTAAACTCCAAGAATACAGCTTGGGGGTGTAGAGTCAACAATCCACAAGGTCTTAGGCTTAACAAGCTAGCCTCCAAATATAATCTTCAAGTAATAGCCCCAAATGAGTATACATATTATCCATATCAAAATGACCGTCTCCCAGATAAACTAGATATAGCCATATGTAAAAACCTAAATATTCCAATACAACAACACGTTATCTCAGAGCTCAATTCCGACCATGTCCCAGTATTAATAACCTTTCAATCCCTAGTACAATTCAAAAAACCTGTACCCACGCTCATTAATGGCAAAGTAGACTGGAAAAAATTCCAAATGGAATTTGACACTGATCTTAATACAACAGGAAATATACTTGCGTAGCAAAATATTGACGGAGCAGAATCTCAATTAACTGAAGTGATTACCAATTCTATAAAAACTACACCGAACCAAAAGAAATCAAAAGAAAACTATCTCATTCCACCCCCACACATACTACACCTAATAAAGAAGAAGAGCAAAGCTAGACGCGAATGGCAAATTACTAGATACCCGGAAATAAAAAACATCGTTAACAACTTATCCCACAAAATCAAATTGGCACTCGATAACCACAGACACGAATCATATCAAAGCCACATAGCCACACTCAAACCTCAGGATCCAGGAATGTGGAGAACCACCAAAAGAATTCTGCAACAACATGATGAAATACCCACCCTAACTGACGGTAACAACACACACAACGGAAGCAATACCTATTATAAAACAGACGAAGAAAAACTGAACTTTTCGCTAACTACTTAGAAAAGGTATTCATGACACATCCACCCACACAAGTCGAAAACCGCACGAACGACCTGGAAACTATTACTGACAACTCCGAAATCAATTATACAACACCCACCGAAATTAAGAGCATTATTAAAGATCTGCCAAACAAAAAGCTCCCGAACACGACCTTATTACAAATCTAGTACTAAAACACCTTACTGACAAAGCTATAACATACATATCCAATATACTCAACGCGAGCTTTAGAGAAGACTATTTTCTAAAAAACTGGAAACATGCACATATTCTCATGTTTCACAAACCTGGCAAAGAAACGCAAAAAGTGGAAAGCTATAGACCTATAAGCCTCCTGCCGACTTTATCTAAGGTGATGGAAATAACGATCCTTCAGAGAATTAATGGATTCCTGGAAGAGAATAACATCTTGCCACCCTTCCAGTTTGGATTCAGGAAATCACACTCAACGTACCATCAACTGCTTCGCCTAACTGAAACTATTGAGAAAGGATTTGAGCACAAGAAATACACCATTGTGGCATTTATAGACGTAGCTTAGGCATTCGATCGAGTGTGGATTGACGGCCTAAAATTCAAGCTTCAAAAGCTAAATCTACCAAGCTACCTACTAAAATTGCTATATTCCTGTCTCACAGACAGAACCTTCGCAGTAAAAATCCACGCGAAACTATCAGATGCCAGAACCATTAAAGCAGGGGTTCCACAAGGAAGCATTCTTGGCCCAACTTTATTTAATATATACATGCACGATACCTTCTCGAGCGCTACTCTCAATGTATGCTGATGACACAGCTATTATAACCCAACAACACCACCTTCACGTCGCAGCAGAACAACTCCAATTAGCTTTGAACTTCATCAACGACTGGTTTTCTCAATGGCGCGTAAAAATAAACTGTACCAAAAGTGAGATAAAAGTATTCACACTACGACGGATAAAAAACCTACCGAAAATCGAATTAGGAGGAAATTTAATAAGATATAACCAAGAAGCTGTAAAGTACCTGGGTGTGCACCTAGATACTCGTCTAACATGAAGCCTTCATGTAAATAAAAAGATCAACCAAGCATACGCCAGACTGTCTCAATTATACTCTCTAATAAATAGAAAAACAGCCCTACAACAAAAAACTTCTTTACTCCTCTATAAATCTCTTATAAGACCCATAATAACATACGCATGCCCCATTTGGTGCACCACATCAAAAACCAATTTCAAAAAACTTCAGACAGTTCAGAATAAAACTCTACGAATAATCTTAAATGCCCCTTGGTTTATCAGAAACAAGCAGATACATCAGGAATTAAATGTGCCCACCGTCAAGGAGTATATTACAAAAACAACAGTAAAATTTTTTGAAAAAATCCACCAATGCCCCAGTGCCATTTCTACCAACTCGGACAACGTAACATCCACACCAGATTCAAAAGAAAACTCCCACAGGACATCACCGATCCCGACTCAGAAAACAGCGAAAGTGATTAAACAGTGATAGTGATTTAAATAGTGACAAATTACCAAAATTAGAACTCTCAGCGGACAAAGCCGGCTTACGCTAAGTACCAAAAGTAAAAATAATTAATTGTTAACACTACTGTGAATGACAGATTAATTCTGTCGAACCGGTATACTTATAATAAAAAAAAAAGTCTTGTCTGTCTAGTCTTGTCTGCCTAGACTTGTCCCCTCTTGTACCCTCCTCACGAGGGTATATGTGTTTCACCCACCTGTACCAACTGTGGCGGAGACCATTTGGCAAGCGCTCGGTTATGCCCGAAATATAAGGAGGAAGCAGCTATCCAAGAAATTAAAACAAAAGAAAAAATTGCATACTTCGAAGCAAGACGTATAATCATTGTAACCACACCCATACAAAATAGGACATATGCAAATGCCGTTTCGACTCCCACAAGACCCGCACCGTTCGATGTGAAGGAGCTGGCTGCAGCCCTTATTCCCGCTATTATGGACTCCCTAAGAAGTTTGATTTGTCCAGACATTTTCCAAGGAAACACTGACCTTCCAGAAATCTCAGCTCCCACACCAACCATAGTAGAAAAGACTCTGGAAGCAACTTGGAAACAGACTCCATCACCTTCCGCGCAAAAGGATAATGGCAGCGAACCATCGAGGAGGGACACAAGACAGACAAGAGATATATTCAAAGCCCCAAAAAGGAAAAAGACAAGAGAAAACGAGGTGGTCCACCGGCCACCAGAGCATCTTCACTCTCGGACGACACATCTGAACCGGAACCAGATCCCAAGAAAGACTGGGTCAGGTCTAAAACCAAAGGATGGGAAAGAGGAAGACCCAGGAACCAGGGTCACACAACGTCCTCGGACAAAAGCAAATAACTCGCTCTTACTTCCCACCTACATTCTATAACCTATCTTTAAATCTTCCTAATATCCAAAGCGCAAATAATATGTATCCAACAAATTTAAAAATCCTACAATTAAACCTAAATCGCTCTAAAGCAGCACATAATTTACTTGAACAAACAATCTTCGAAAAAAACATAGATAATGTTATAGGTCAAGAGCCAAATAGACACATGGCTGATAACTCCTTCCTCGACTTAGACGGGGATAGCTTTATTCGCATTAACAAATTATCGACCGTGTTATCTTACAATAGCTGCAAAGGCTTTGTCTGTGTCGAACTATCAAGATTTTACCTCTATTCTTGTTATCAATCGCCAAGGAAAACACCCAAGGAGTTCGAAGAATACCTAGAACACCTAGAACTTCACCTAAAAGCCAATTCAGCACATAAGGAATTCATTCTGGGAGGTGACTTAAATGCAAAAGCTCGTATCTTCGGATCAAAAGTCCAAGATATCAAAGGGATGATCCTAGCAGAGTGGATTGAGGCAAACGGCCTCTTAGTTATTAATGAAGGAGAAACAAACAACAATGGCTCTTCCCTGATTGACATAACAATAGCGACCACGTCAATTAGCAAAAAAATTAGCGAATGGAAAGTAGATCAAGAACATGAAAACCTAAGCGATCACCGCACAATTACCTTCGAGGTTCGGGAATTTCCACACACAACTCGTGCCCAAGATGCACAAAAACAGCGAGGCTGGAAACTGACAGCCGAGCGATGGTTTAGATTACAATCAAAATTAGACTCGGAATCTGATCATAACAGCGAACCACCCGAAGACCATACGCAAGCAGTTAATAGTCCTGTAAAATTTGCCGAATATATTTCCAAACTGTGCGATGAATGCTTTCCAAGACGACGTCGACCACAACACCGCCACCAATCTAGCCCCTGGTGGACTACAACGATTGCCGCTAAGAGAGCCGCATGCTTCAAAAAGAGAAGAGTGATGGTGAGAAGGAACAAATCTAACGCAACTGATGAAGAGAAACAAGAGGCTAGAATCGAATATAGTAACTCCAAAAAAGAATTCAAGATTGCTATATACGCACGCAAGAAAGAGCTGTGGAAGGATCTCTGCAATCAATTAGAGGAAGATATATGGGGCCAAGGTTTTAAAATTATATCAGGCAAACTAAATCTTAGACCAAACATTAGCCTAAGCGAGGAAGAGACAAGTAGCCAGGTAGAAAAACTGTTCCCGAAGAAACCCAAAATCAACTGGATGGTCCCAGTAGTAACTGAAATAAAGACCTTTGACTTGGAAGATATTGTAAAAACTGCGCAGAGAATCAAGACCGGAAAAACTCCAGCTCCAGATAGTATACCCACAGATGTGCTCAAAGAAATAGCTACCAGGAGACCTGAAATCGTCTTGAGAGTTATAAACAGCTGTCTAACTAAAGGAGAATTTCCAGACATTTGGAAGGAGGCACGTCTAGTACTCATTGAAAAACCCAAAAAAGATCCGGCCGATAAAACATTATTCCGGCCGATTTGTATTCTAAATACCACAGGTAAACTATTAGAAATGTTAGTTAAGACACTCCTGGAGAACGAGCTAGAAAGCAAAGGAATTCTACACGACAGACAATACGGATTTCGAGCGGGCAGGTCAACGATAGATGCCCTGTCCAAAGTCATGGAGATACCTAACAAAATTGGAGAAAAGGCCTTCAAGAACCAAGAGCTCGCGGTACTTCTTACTATAAACATAGAAAATGCCTTTAATTCAGCTCCGTGGGACCTCATAATTGACGCACTAAAAACTGCGGAAATTAGCCCATATCTGATTAAGATGGTGCAGTTGTACCTCAGCAATCGATATGTCATCACAAACAGAGGCTCAAAAACAACATGCGGTGTCCCACAGGGCTCCATTCTAGGACCTACATTATGGAACATCTTCTACAACAGCATTTAAAAACTCGACTTAGGAAAAAAAGTTACCTCTGTTGCATACGCTGACGACCTAGCAGTGATTGTTTGCGGTAGAAATAAGTCACAACTGGAAGAGTCCGCGAAAAATGCCGTAGCAATAATACACCAACATCTAACAGAATTAGGGCTTAAAATGGCACACGCGAAGACGGAAATGGTAATCCTTGTGGGTAGAAGAAAACTTAAGACTCTGTCGGTAAAAATTGGCGAGGCCATAATAACGAGCAAGCCGGCAATCAAATACCTAGGGGTATACTTAGATAGAAATACACGTATGACTACCCACATCAAAATCAAATGCGAGAAAGTCGAGAAGTCACTAATGGCTCTGACTAGGATCACTCCAAACATCTGGGGACCGCGCGAAAGAAAACGTCGAATACTAATGTTCGCGGCGTCTTCAGCCATCCTGTACGGTGCACCCATCTGAACGCAAGCGCTTAAGCATTCTCTATATAAGAATAAACTAGAAGCCCTAAACCGAAAAATGGCACTAAGAGTTATTTCGGCATATAGAACTGTCTCCACTGCTGCGGCAACCGCTATCGCCTCACTGCCGCCTCTCGAACTGAGAGCCAAGGAGATGGTTTACATATACCGACTTGGAAAAAACAGTAGGTCTGATGCTAAAGATAAATGCATGGAGGAGTGGCAGCAAAGATGGGGAGAATACAATGGTTGGACCAAAAATCTTATAAAAGACGTTAGGTTGTGGAGCAGGAGAAAGTGGGGTGAAGTGGATTACTATGTTACACAGGCCTTCACTGGGCACGGTGTATTTGGAACATACCTTTACAAAATTAAAAAAAAGAAAACCCAATCTGCTGGTTCTGTCCGGACATTGATTCAGCCGAACACACAATTTTTCACTGTGTCAGATGGATGGACCTTCGTGAAACAGCAAATCAATTATGCGGCACAGTCATATCAACATCTAATGTGGCAGAATTGCTTCTAAGAACAGAAGCATGGAACGTAATAACAGAAATGATGAGGGATATAATAAAAGCAATAGAGAAACACGAAAGAGAAAACCGAATTTAGAAACGAGGAGGGATAAATCATCCTGAAGTAATGCCTAGGGGCGGTTTCCGGGATGTATCTTCTCCTTTTTTTAATATTTTTTTTTTTAATTTTTGAAGTCTTGTTGTATTTTATTATTATTTAAAAAAAAAAGACTTGTCTGTCTAGTCTTATCTGTCTAGTCTTGTCTGTCTAGTTATGTCTCTTTATTCTAGACCTTTATGGGAAATATTCGATTATTAAAAGAAAATAACCAGTGAAGGTCTACTTGTCATGCCTATATTATAATATATGATAAAGAATGTCACACCCAATTTGGAATACCAAACTTGATTAAATAAATATGGGTTTTTGAAGACTTATTGGTCAGGAGATGAATGACTTGATTATCGGAGGGGCAATGATTAGTTTATCGATAAGTTTAGTTTTATTATACTATTAAATCGCAAAATTATTTTTTTCTTCTAAGTGAGAAATGGGTTTTGAAATTAGATTAGCACCATACATGATAATTCGTTGAGTGGGCAAATGCAGGATGTTGAAATAATATTGAGACAGTGTTTGAAATTCCCTGCGCAAAGATAACAAATATATAATTAATTTATGAAGGTGACCGTCCAAACACACGATGTTTTTTCGGCAATATTTCCTGTGACAAAAATTGAAATCCTTCAATATGTTACTAATTAAATATTGGTCCAACTAAGGATAACTAAAAAAGCGAAATAAGGCCTAGGACGCAGTATGGCTAAACCGCCGCTGTTTTTAATCGTGTGATAGTCAAGTAAGCTAATACAAGTGGGCTCATTTGTGGTTTTTTCCCGCGACCGATTTTAATAGCGTACTGTGTGCTTCTCGAGCGTTCGCGGGAAAAAATCGTCTAGCCCAGTCATTTTAGCATATCACCCCGGAATCTAACACAAAAGCTGAATTTTAGTATAGACCTTTATTTTATCATTACAAATATTGTCTCAAAAGTCACATTTGCCATCATGTGAGTGTCCTTAGACATTCAAGGTCAAAGGTCGCAAAAATCAGTTTTTCGAGAATATCTCGTTTTTTCTGCCTCCTACCGTATTTGCATTTATTATAAAAGTTGTAGAGAATAAATTTATCTAACAAATTGATTTGAGACCTTTCTTTATCCGTCGAAATGTTTTTGAGATAGAGGACGCAGATTGACGCAGATGGACGCAGACTAGCAAGATGGACGCAGACTAGCAAAAAAGATGGCTGAAAGTGAAGAAGCAAGTGAAATACTGTGCAATCATTGTGGTAAAAAAGGGCGTGAATATGTATTTTGCTTAAAGTGCAAACTAAAGTTCCACCTAAGATGTTTATCACGTGCTAATAAATCGAAGTGTATACATGAAATTGGTGAAGAAGTGGAGGAAAACATTGAAACATCAGAAAAAATGGAGGATGGAAAAATAAAAATTCTCGAATTGGAAGTTGAGTTATTGCGTAAACTGTTAAGAGAGATGGAGGACAAAAATCGTATAATGAATAATTACATGTCGGTTCTGGAACAACAGATTGTAGTACTGCAAAATAATAATAAACTACCAATATCATCACATGCAACCCAGCTTACTTCAAATCTGAATGCGCCTCAACGCCAAAACTGTGAACCAAATATTCTTTCTCATTCGGATAATAATTTACAATTAGTTTCCGATAATAAACATTTGAAAACTGCCACTAGAGTTCACACACTGGAAGTAGAAGAAGAAGCAACCAATAACACACCTGCTGAAAAATATAAACATAATTCCAAAAAGCTAACAGGACAACCAGCCGTCACCGTATCAAGAAGATCTCGCGCGTCTTTAGGGAATGTCAAAGTTAATGAAGAGGATAAATCCACTGGTTTTGTGGGACGAGATATCGAACCTAAGAGAATATGGTTATTCATATCACGTGCGATGGATCATGTCACGGAAGAAATTATTCTGAATTATTTAACACAGAAAACTGGACACACTAAAAACAACTTTTCGGTAGAAGAAATTGTACCAATAATACAAACTATAAATAATAAGAGCTTCAAAGTGGGAGTGGAGCTTGGCCTAAAAGATGTCGTATACGATCGTTCTTTCTGGCCTGAAGGTATACTACACGAGAAATATAATTTTCACCCATCAAACAGAAGTCGAGGAAATTTTCAGAGGATATCAAGAAACCCACCGAGAATGTAAATTTAAATTCATGTAAAAAGGTAATGTTTAAGTTAATAAATCAAAATGTTCAATCTTATGTATTATGAAATATATATTTATGAAAAAATTGAATATATGCTTGAACAAAATAAGGATTGTAAATGGTTAGTAATAACAGAACATTGGAAGAGCAATGAGCAATTACAGTTATTTAAAATTAATAATTATCATCTAACATCTGCTTTTTGTCGAAAAGAGGGTGCACATGGAGGTGTAGCGATATTCTGCGATAATAATGTAACATGGACACCAAGATTAGATATCAATGCGATGGCAGAACAATTTTTATTTGAAGTAACAGCTACACAAACTACTATGAACAATGAGTCATTAATAGAGATCGGATTTTAGGCAAAACACCTATCGTCAGTTTTTCAGGCATCGACTTTCTAATAATACACAAATTTGTTTTAGTAAATTCTGAATCATTAGAGCCCTATTTGATTTTGCCTTTTTTTACCTTTTTTGTACTATTTTTTTTTATCACCTATTTTACCAGGTATTTTGCCTATTTTCGTTTATTTTTACCTATATTTGCCTATTTCTGTGTCTATTTTGTATTCTTGGCATTTTCTTATGCAATTTAGGTCTATTTATCAAAAATTAGATTTGTGACCAGTCTTTGAGAAGCCATCCTACCTTCACCAGACGAAATTGTTTTTTTTTTGCTTTTAGCGGTGTCACAGACCGATTTGTTTGATCATCCCCTTTCTTTTGTTAAAATACCGCGAAACTTACGCAACCAACTATTCCCTCCACTCTTTAATTTTCTCAGCCAATCTTTGAAAACCTAGTCCTTCTACAGATCGTGAATGACTAACGTAATATTTGAAAGTTCCCTTCTCACTGTAGTCATTGCCTTTATATCAGTTGTTTCTGCTGTTTGTTTGGCCCTTGTAGTCTTGTGTTGTAGTTGAGCAAAAGTGAATTTGAACGTTTTTTTTTATCAAAATGCCAAAACAAAAGTAAAAGAATGGATATCAGGTATATCGAACTGAAATTGGATGGGGACGGTGTATTTTGCAACGCCTGCAGTAAAATAGTAAGTTCTACAATTTTTCACCATTAAACACAAACTAAAACATTACTGATGTTAAATGTATAATTGTAGGTGGTATTTAAAAAGAGTAGCCATGTTGAGCAGAATTTAAAAACATCTCTCCATAAAGAAAATAAAACCAAAAATTTGAGGCAATCACTAATTAACTCAAAGTACTTTAAATCAGCAAACTCAGGTGAAAAATGAGTTTTATTTAGATTTATGTACAGCTTTAGTGGCCGCAAATATACTTTTTTTTTGGAAATCACTGAATTTAAGGGATTCTTGGAGAAATATTGCAAAAAGAATGTACCCAGTGAATCTACACTACGAAAAAACTATTTGTCTAAATGCAACGACAAGGTATGCAAATTAATTTAACAAAATCATAGGATACTTACATAAATCTTGATTTCTACTTTAATGAAATTAAATTATCTGCTGTTAGGGACAATCCTGTGTTTTTTTTAACTGTAGGTACCTTTAAAGTTTAAAAAAGACAAAGTAGCTCCTAATATAAAAAAATTATAAATATTTTAAATTTTTAGTCTATTGAAAACATAAGAACTGCTATTGGTCTCCAAGTTATACATACAGCGCCGTCGTTTGGATTTGGAGGCCCCGGGCATATATATTGAGGTGGGGCCCCCAGTAAATAAAATACGGCGAGTTTGGGCGGGCGTCGCGACGGTTGCAAACGGCGCAGCGCGATGCCGCTTGCATTAAAAGATGAAACGTTCAATTCCCTGCGGGAATGGCGCGTAACCGTTCCCGCAGAGTTCAAGTTGGCGGTTCTGTGAGACTTTTCCTGGATATCAAAAAATCGTCGTTTTAATGGCGTCGCCACGCCATCTTGGGCACAATCGGGATTAAACTCCCAAACAAACTAAAAGGTTCTATTGCCGATCAAACGGCACCGGTCCGGTTTCGATCCGTCAATTGGTTCCGAAGTTCTATGTACCCCCGCAAAACGCCTCTGGTTTTTCTCACTTTTTACCAATTTTTCTCTTCAAACAGCCGCAGATTCGCAAAAAGTCATCGCAGTTTAAAAATTCTTGCCGGAATGGTTGCGCGCGAACAGTGGACAAAACACTTTTTATTGTAGCTCTAGTGCGCATTTGTTGAAATGAAAAAAAAATTTAGATCAGGCAATATTAGTCAAGTCCAGACAGGACCAGACAGCGCCGTCGTTTGGATTAGGAGGCCTCGGACATATATATTGAGGTGGGGCCCCCAGTCAATAAAATAAGGCGAGTTTGGGCGGGCGCCGCGACGGTTGCAAAGGACGCAGCGCGATGCCGCTTGCAGTAAAAGATGAAACGTTCAATTCCCTGCGGGAATCGCGTGAAATCGTTCCCGCAGAGGTTAAGTTGGCGGTTCCGTGGGACTTTTCCTGGATGTCCAAAAAACGTCGTTTTTTCTTAGGCGCAATTTGGATTAAACTCCCAAACAAACTAAAAGGTTCTATGGCCGATCGAACGGTACCGGTCCGGTTCCGATCCGTCAATTGGTTCCGAAGTTCTATGTACCCCCGCAAAACGCCTCTGGTTTTTCTCACTTTTTGCGCATTTTTCTCTTCAAACTGCCGCAGATTCGCAAAAAGTCGTCGCAGTTTAAAAATTCTTACCGGAATGGTTGCGCGCGAGTGTTCTGAACAGAACGAACCCAACCGGCGACCTGGAGCCCATCAAATAAGTCCTGGGCGTCCGTGGAAGTGATTGCAAAAATTGCTCGGCAAAAAAAAAGTATTTGCTCTTGCACCAGGTGAACGGGACGTCGCAAGATGGCGAGCGAGGGCTCTAAACACGTGGCGCGGCGGCGGCTAGAGGTTTTGGAAAAAAAAATTAGGATCCAACCAAAAATGCGCCAACCAAAAAAGTAAAATATCGTGATTTTAGTTTTCGGTCTGGTGCGTCCGAACCTGGGGGAGTTGAGTCGCGAAAACGGCACCGCTCGACGGGGATCTCGGTTCTACAACGGAAAAATGTACACTCCCGTTTTGCACCCCCGCCGCCGCTTCCGGCGGGCTGTTTCCGCAAAAACCACGATTTTAGGGTAGGTTTTGGATCCCCGAAGGGGCGCGGCAAGACGGAGGACGAAACTTGGGGATGCGCAACGTGCGGACGGACATTTACAGTTAAGTCATCGAAGACGCGCGGTTAAAATACTTAAGATCTGCCGCCTCCGGCGGCATAAAAATGTCAAATTTGAGCCTTTTTAAAACCCACGTGGTGCGGTGCCCCATGTGAAATTCGCGAAACGCCACACGTCAGTCGTCTCATAATCGATCTGCAGCCACTGTGGGGGCCCCTAGTCCGTGGGCCCCGGGCATTCGCCCGATTGACCGACGCTAGCGACGCTACTGTATACATATGCGTGGACGAAACAACTGATGCCATGGAACGATATGTTGCAAATTTGATAGTAGGAAAACTAACCAATGAAGGTCCTTCAAAAGCTCATTTATTGGCCTGCAAAATTTTAGAAAAAGCAAATGATGCTACAATATCACGTTTTATTAACGATAATTTAAGTAGGTAAGAGTCTAAATTTTGTCTACAGATTTGTTTTAGCATTATTATGGCCAAATGGTATCCAGCATGATAAAGTTAAATTATATTATTCAGATGCAGCTGCATATATGGTGAAATCTGCTGTAAGTTTGAAGATTTGTTACCCGAATGTCAATTGCTTAGCTCACGCATTGCATTTGGTATGTGAAGTAATACGCAACGAATATGAAAACGTAAACGGACTAATTGCCAGCACAAAAAAGGTATTTCTCAAATCTCCGTTAAGAATTTAAGTATATAGAGGCCATTTACATGGCCTACCGCTGCCTCCTGAGCCAATAATAACACGATGGGGCACTTGGCTGAAAACGGCCTTCTTTTATTGCTACAATTTTGAATCAATTAAACAGGAGGTAAAGACTTGATTCTCTATTTGTTGAAAATATTCCTACTAGTAAATTTCAAATGTTTAAGGAAATACAAGATTTAGATTCTGATGCGGCTAGGGCTCTAAAAGATGCAAAAATGCTTTGCGAAACCTAACATCAAGAACGATTTAATTTATATCAAGAGTAATTTAAAAATTCTTGTTGATGGTGTAAAGCTACTTGAAACAAATACCTCACCTTTGGTGGAAACAATTGGCATTATCAATAATGTAACGGAGTCCATGATGTCAACCCCAGGACAAGTGGGTCGAAAAGCATACGAAAAATTGACAAAAGTAATAAATAAAAACACTGGATTTGCTTTTCTGAATAATATTTCAAAATTATTGGCTGCCGAAAATGCTTAAATGCCAGAAAAATTGACCATATCACACATCCCAAATTATAAATTTGCACCACTAACATCGTGCGATGTGGAGAGGTCATTTTCCATCTACAAGACCATATTATCTGACCGTCGTCAACGGCTGACGGAAAATAATTTAGAAAAACTGATGGTGTGCTACACAGATAACAATTAATGAAAATTAAAATTTATAATGTTTTCAGGTTCTCGTTCCATTTTTTTTTTAAATCTAGGTCAGTTCTTGGGTATTTGAAACAATGATTAATACTCTTAGTCTTCTTTCCGACGTTTCGTCCTTTATTTTCGGACTTCTTCAAGGAAGCTACAATATTACATATTCACAATAAATAACTTATTTAAATGTCATCGTCATAAAATTCAAAATTTAATAATTTGAATTTTATGACGGTGAATTCAATTTTATAGAAATAATTCGGTAAGTGGAAGATAATGTAATGTTGTAGCTTCTTAATGTTGTAGCTTCTTTGGAGAAGTCCGAAAATAATGGACGAAACCTTGTAAAAGACTAAGAGTATAATCATTGTTCCAAATACCCAAGAACTGACCTAGATTCCAACAAAAATTAAAATTTATAAATAAAATTTTGAGTAAGTAATGGCCTTTTTAGCGACCTAAAACTGTAAATTTAAAGCCTTTTTTCATTAATTTATTTGCCTTTTTGCCTACCTTTTCTGATAGTTTTTGCGACCTTAAAGTCCGACCTCTAGTCATTAATTATCATTGCCATTTACCGCCCTCCCCTTGCTAATTTTGAACATTTTATAGACAAACTGCACCAACTTCTGATTAAATTAAATGTCAATAATAACAGTCAATATATTATTGCGGGAGATCTTAACATTTACATTTTACAAACTAACAAAAAAAGCCGCCAATTAAAATCATTACTGGAGTCATTTAATTCAGTATTAACAATGAAATAGCCAAGTCACATGGCATCATGTATAGACAATATAATCAAAACGAACACTGGGTACTCTACAGAAACTCGAGAATTTTATATATCTGATCACAGTGCCCAGCTTATAACCTTTGTTGATACAAAACACAAAAATAATGAGTTTAGAGTAATCAGAAAATTCACTAATGAAAATACGATACAGTTCAAAGAAATGCTGAAACATGAATCTTGGTCAGCGGTTTATTCAACGCATGAAAACGATGTAAATAAGAAATGGGAGTTATTTATGGGTTCATTCTTATCGTTATTTAATACCTGCTATCCTCGAATAATTTGTAAAAAGAAAATTAAAAAGAGAAATAATTACACAAATCCTAGTATAATTAGAATAAAAAAAGACATGGATCTACTATATATATTAGCCCATTATAATAAAAACTGCAGAAGACATTATAACAGGGTACGTAGAAATTATAACAGTCAACTTAGAAAGGCAAAAAGAATAAGTTTAGAAAACCAAATAAAGTTTTCCCATAACAAAATGAAAGCTACCTGGAATTTAGTGAAACAAATAGTTAATTTAAAAAAAGAACAACAAGACACAGCGTATTCAACAGATAAGAAAGATATTAACATATTAGCGAATGAGTTGAATGATTTTTATGTTACTAATCCAATTAGACTATGTAGTAGAATTCCAAAACTCAATTATGTAGATAACATTCTAATGAATACTCATTCAATCTTCATTGAACTAGTGAGTAATGAAGAAATTTTCACCTATTTACTGAACTTAAAAATAAAAACAGTACAGGTTACGATGAAATTTCCCTAGCCTTAATAGAAAATGTTAAACTAGAAATTATTGATCCATTAACACATATTATCAAGAAATCAATTGAATTTGGAATATATCCTGACAAACTTAAGCATTCGGTTATCACAACTGTTTATAAAAAAGAATGTCTTAGAAAACTACAGGCCTATTAGCATATTATCATCTTTTTCAAAATTTTTTGAAAGAGTGATAGCTGATAGGACCATATCCTTTTTTAAAAAATACCATCTTCTCAATGATACTCAGCACGGATATGTTAAAGGAAAAAGTATAGAAACCGCATGTTTCTATTTCTTAAATAATGTATTAAAGCATTTGGATAATCAAGATATCCCTTTTGGCATTTTTATAGATTTATCAAAAGCCTATGATACGGTTAACCACAATTTTCTTATATATAAACTGGAAAAGTATGGTATTAGAGGCAACGCACTAAACTTATTCCGATCCTACCTGAGTAACAGAACACAACAGACTAAAGTGGTCATCTTATGGCACGGCTTCTTATGGCACGGCAAAATCAAAAATCAGAAACATTACAGTGGGAATCGCACAGGGTAGTATTTTGGGGCCACTGCTTTTCACGATTTACTTAAACGATCTGCCGCTAGCTCTAAATCAATCTAAAATAGTAAATTATGCAGATGACACAACATTATTAGTAGCTGGAAAATCCATAGAGGAAATTATTTCTAAGTCTAATTCGGTAATAAATCAGGCAAAAATATGGTTCCAAATGAATAAATTAACTATAAATGAAGATAAAACTAACCTAATTATTTTCCGAACATACCGATCTAAAATAAACTATCCAAAAACAGATAGTAATTGACAGAGATTCATTAGATATAAAAAGTGATGTGAAACTCTTAGGGATATTGATCAACATTTAAGCTGGGAAACCCATGTAAAAAAATTATCAATTAAGTTAAATAGAACAACGTATGCACTACGCATTCTTCAAAGATGTGTAAGTACAGAAATGCTGAAAGTTGTATATTATGCCAACTTTTACTCACATCTCCGTTTTGGAATAATTTTTTGGGAAAGAGGGAAGAGCGTAATTGAAATATTTAGAGTGCAAAAGCAAGCACTGAGAATTATGCTCAAGCTAAATTTCAGGCAATCTTGTAGAGATTCGTTTAAAAAAACTAATATTCTTACAGTTGCAGGTGTGTATATATTTGAAACATTAATCTTCATATTTGAACATAAAAAAAAATTTACACATTATGAAAGCATTCACCACATAAACACAAGAAATAATAAAACCTATATACTACCAGCACATAATTTATCTATGGTGGTAAAAGGACCATACTATAGTTGTATCAAGTTATATAATAGCTTACCAAATTACATCAAAGAATGTAATAATATGAGAAATTTCAAAGAAGTGTATAAATACATCAACGACATAGAACCCTATACCATTGAAGAATTCTATAGGGCAAAAGTCTAGGTTGATCTATTTGAGATAATGTTAGTTTAATTTATTATAAATATTGTTGACATATTTCTTTTAGCATGTATTTTCTGTATAGCTTAATTAGAGAAATAAATTTAATTTGAATTTGAATTTGATTGTAAAGCTCTGAGCCATACTTACCTTAGCGCAAGGTAAATCCGGAATCCCAAGGTATTATACCGTTCGTTTGCATTGCATTGACCACAAGCTAGAAAACATTGCATTCCTAACTTATGGCATCCACAACGCGTACCACAACCATTTTTGCAGTTGCAGAATATTGAAGTGGGTAGTTCATCTGGTGCAGGTGGTAAAAGTGTTGTTACCGGCGTAACAACACTTTTGTGTACCGTCTAAGTAACTAAGTAAAAAAACTTTAGTCCAGCATCTAAGTAATTAAGTAAAAAAACGTTATAATACATTGGGATTCAGGGAGCGCTCCACACTCGGCTCCCTCTATCTCAAAAACAGAGCGATATATAAAAAAAGGTTTTAGCTGAAATTTGTAGAAAATTTTATTCTCTATAACTTTCATAATAAATACAAATACGATAGGAGGCAGGAAGAACGAGATATTCTCAAGAAACTGATTTTTGCGACCTTTGACCTTGAATATCTAAGGACGCTCACATGTTGGCATATGCGACTTTTGAGAAAACATTAGTAATGCTAAAATAAAGGTCTTTACAAAAATTAAGTTTCTTTACAAAAACTTTTTCGACTGAAGATGACTGGACTAGTAGTGCGGCCTCGGCCTAAAATGGATTGAAGCGACACAAAACATCGTTTAAAGCGCATATTGCAAAATTAGTTTAAAATATAATGATTTGTTCTTTAGTTTATATTCGCACGTTTAAAATGCAAAAATGATACATATAAGATTTGAACACAGCAATACATTTAATACTGAACACCGCAATAAATTTACTAAATTTATATCCCAATTCACTAACTTTCTGAGAAGACCTAAAACCGTTTAATTTAACTCCGCGGTACTTTCCATACCTCCAATTGACTCCTTACCTGGGCGATCAATTAAAGCAGCTGGGGAAATAAAACCCGAGTTACTTGTGATTTTAAATTGCGTATTTGTTAACATTGTGTTTAAATTGCGAAGAATTAATAATATTTTCCTTAAAATAAACAAATTTAGTAAATACGATTTGATTTCGTAATCGATTACATTAACCAAGTTTTGATTGGCAATAAAAGAAAAGAAAACTTTCTCGCATCTTTCTATTCCTTATATTCGGTTTAATCTGTTTTATGCGTGCCAATTTGTTATTATTTCGCACGGCAGTTTAGTTTCAGTGTGTTTTCTTACAAAAGAGTTTTTCAGATATCTGCGGAGAAAGAAATCCGGTAAATCCCGTGCCTTAGCGTTCTATTTATGTAACTTTTTTTGTTGTTGGTAAAAAGAAACATGTTCGAGATATATTATTTTATGTTGGTTCATAAGATTACTTTCGGTCAGTTCTGTTTACTGAATTTTTTGTTTTCCAGTCTTCAGTATTTTCACAAGTTTATTACAGACGGAACTAAAGAAATATCGGCTAAAGAAAAATTATATATTCCTTGAAAATATGTTTTTCTATTTATCTTCTAAAATAATTGTTGAATTATTATATTGTGGGGTACACAGAAGAAGCCTCCCCGAAGATTGCGCTGTCTCGCATGAGAACCACAATCGGGCGTTCAACGACATGTTGAGCGGGTTCAATTCTTCTAACACCGTTAGACCTCTTCTAACACCGTTGTTCGTTAAAACAAGCCTGCCAAGGAGGCCTTTTTCAAGGCCATTCTTGGTTACGATTTCAATTAATATTGAAAGAATTTCTAGTCTTAAGGAAGTTTTATTGGCGGACATGTGCAAGCAAACAGAATTCTAAGTGCTTCTGGTGCAGGAGACCCAACGAGTCATCACGCGGAACAGACCAAGGGTGGCTGGCATAAAGATGGTTGTTGAGGGACCACATGATCAGTATGGAAGCGCTATTTCTGTCAAGCCTGGTGTTGACGTCATCTCCACTTCCATGACAGATCGAGCTGCTGACCATCCTTATTACAAATTTTTCAGTGACATCAGTGTACAAACCCCCGGATGTCAAGTTCAAGTTCTCAAACGCGAACTATTTCCGCCAGCGGCACATCAACTTTGTCATCCGCGACTTCAGCTGCAGAAGCTTGGCCTGGGACTACTATGAAACGGATGAGAATGGGGCAGAGCTCGAAAAGTGGGCCGAAACCAACGAACTGCAGATAATACACGATCCCAAACTCTCACCCTCCTTCCACAGTGGCCGCTGGATACGAGGATATAACCCCAACAACATCTTCGTGAGTACAAGGCTGGCGGCACAATGCGAAAACAGCATCGAGGAACGAATACCGCGAACCGAACATAGACCGTTAATATGTTCCATCAGCGCCGTGGTAAAAACCAGAAGATGTACCCTTCAAGAGACGCTTTCAGGAAGGCTAATTGGAACAAGTTCAGAACCTTTAGCAAGAATCCTGATGAGAATGTTCAAAATCTAACTGTCTGTGTGTCCGTCACAAATCAAAATCCAAAGTTAAATATGCGCTCAATTTTGTAACAGTTTTAAAAATTTTCTCCAATTCGATAATTGAAAGCTGGAATTTTGAAAATTGCAGAATCTATTTAGAGGACCTTGAGCAAGAATCTTGGCGAGTTTCATCACAATTTGACTGTCTGTGTGTCTGTCACAAATCAAAATCCAAAGTTAAAAATGCGTTTGATTTTGTAACAATTTTCAAAATTTTCTCCAATTTGCAAATTGAAAGCTAGGATTTTGAAAATTGCAGGAACTATTTAGAGGCTCTTTGGCAAAGGTCTTGATGAGTTTCATAAAAATTTGACTGTCTGTGTGTCTGTCACAAATCAAAATTCAAAATTAAATTTGGCCTCAATTTTGTCAAAATTCAGACAATTTTCAAAATTTTCTCCAATTTGCAAATTGAAAGCTGGAATTTTCAAAATTGCAGAATCTATTAAGAGGACGTTTAGCAAGAATCTTGTCTAGTTTCATCAAAATCTGATTATCTGTGTGTCTGTCACAAAATCCAAAGTTAAAAATGCGTTTGATTTTGTAACAATTTTCAAAATCTTCTGCAGTTTGTAAAATTTAAGCTAGAAATTTAAAAATTTGCATACACTTTGAAACGGCTTTTGAGAATGGTTTGCAAAAAACCGCGCAAAACTAGCCCTGCCGGATTCCTTGCAATATTGAAAGAAAGACAACCCTGAACATATATCTTAAGAAAGAATCTCTACCCAGATAAACTAAAATATCTCGGGATACAAGCAACATTTTGTAAAAATTCCTTCACCAGCGTAAACCAGAAAAAAATCTCTACCCCAAACTCCAACTTAAACTCCAACTTGCGGTTTGAAAACCATTCCTCAGCTTTGAGAAGAAACTTAAATGTTGTATCCTCGTTGATGATATCCTCCAAGATGAAAGTTAGTTTAATGGACGGAAAAGTGATATGGGGTGAATGTGTGGCGGTACGCGTACCCAATGGCCGACGGAAATGACAGCTTGAAGCGTAAGAAATGATTGTGTTCTTGCCTTCCGGCGCCGTTTTCCCTCCGACCCACACACATTCCCCGCGATTAGCATACACGCTTTCCGACGCCAATTATCTCACTGTTTCCTCACGAAAAAAAAAATCCAAAATTTAATTTATTCTTCAATCATTGCTGACTGATGGACAACGTCCGACTACACTCCGACCCCTTTGCGACCTCATTTTCACAAACTATCCAACTAGTTAGATAAGATAAGAGAAACTAGACTAGACTAGACTCAAAAATTGTTTGTCACAGCTTGCTCTGATCTGTAAATGGAAATTCAACTGTTGTGAATTGAAGGGCCCGCTTGAAGACTTCGATGTAGAGATAGCGAGAATCGCTCCTCAGCCAGGGATGTAAGAAGCATTCATAAAATTGGTTGGGAAGGCCTCAAGTAAAAACAAGCCAAAGGCTGTCGTACCGAGTACATCCCTGCCCTATCTGGAGATGCGAAACCCCTTCTTTCACGCTACCAAGAATTGTACGACGCAGACCCCTTTGCCGAGGATACATCTGAGGCCGGAGAAATACTGATGGCAAAAATGGCAGAGGACCGAACGGCCAAGTGAAAACCTAGACATAAAGGTCAACAGCAGACGGACATGGAAGACCCTAAAAAACCTGTTCGGAACTTTATTACAGTCACTTCAGATCAAGTAGCCACCCAACTGCTACTGAATGGTAAAAAAAGGGCAAGAAGTCCAAAAGAGCACATTAGCAGAGACCTGGAGCATGAGAACAACTCCCTCTGTGCCCCTTTTTCCATGAATGAATTTGTGGCTGGGATTAAAGGGATGAAACTCAACCGAACGGCGGGCGTGGACGATCTGAGGGCAGAACAGATCAAGAACTTTGGACCACAGACCCCGCAATGGCTCCTTAATATGTTCAACGCATGTGTCACGCAACTGAAGATCCCCAAAGAATGCAGGAAGGCTCGTGTGGTCGCATTACTGAAACCTGGCAAGAAACCGACTGACCCTAAGAAGTTCAGGCCCGTGTCCCTTCTGTGCCAACTCTTCAAACTGCTGGAACGGCTAATTCTAAACCGAACAGCGGAGATTTTGGATGTCAAGATTATCGAAACGCAGGCCGGCTTTCGTAAAGGGAAATCATGTTGTGGCCAAATCCTCAACCTAACTCAGCACATAGAGGATGGTTTTGAGAGAAGGAAGATTACTGGAGTGACGTTCATCGATTTGACAGCCGCTTATGATACTGTCAACCACAGGAGGCTGTTAAGAAAGCTTTATGAGACAACTAAAGACTATAGGCTTACTATCGTCATCGGTCTATTCCTCCAGAACAGTAGATTTTATGTTTCACTCCAAAACAAGAATAGGAGATGGACGGTTCAGAAGAATAGACTGCCGCAAGGCAGTGTCCTGTCCCCATTCTTGTACAACGTGTACACGAACGACTAGCCGATTCCTGACAATATAAGCCAATTCATCTATGCCGATGATACAGCTGTGGCAGCCCAGGGCACCGAGTTTACCGAGGTGGAGGAGAAGTTGGAGGTCGCCCTTGAGGAACTGGCTATCTATTATCAGAAAAACCACCTAAAGCCGAATCCCAGCAAGACTCAGGTCTGCGCCTTCCACCTGAAAAACAAAGAAGCACGACGGGAGCTCGAGATAAATTGTCGAGGCGAACGACTGGAGCACTGCCCGACGCCGAGATACCTGGGCGTGAGCCTGGACCGTACTCTGTCCTTCAGACAACACTGCATCAATACTAAAGGCAAAGTTAGTAATAACATATTGCGAAAACTCACAGGCACAGCATGGGGAGCTCAATCAGAAACGCTCAGAAGCTCGGCTTTGGCGCTCTGTGTGTCCACTGCGGAATCCGCCGCATTGGTTTGGGCAGCTTCAGCTTACGCGAAACATGTGGACGTCGCTATCAACGAGACTGCAAGAATCGTAACAGGCTGCCCAAAGCTAACTCCAGTTAATAGTTTGTACCCACTTATTGGCGTGGCACCCCCAACTGTGCGAAGAGCCATCGCCACGGATGCTGAAAGGACAAAACAGGAAACCGATGCTAGCCATCCTCTGTACCAACACGAGCCGGTCGACGCCTAAGATCAAGGAAGAGCTTCATAGCAAGATCACATACACTCGAGGGGTCCCAATCACTAGGCGAACCGAACAGCTAACTACTCGGGATCCCCAAGAGAAGAAATGGCCCCAGGCAAACACCTCTCTTTCGCGGTATGGAAATCCCTAAATCGGCTCAGGACAGGAGTGGCAAGGTGCAAGACAAATCTGTTGAGGTTGGGGAATGCCTGAGAACGACGATGTGCTGTGTCCGTGTGATCAGCGCCGGGATATGAGCCACATACTGGTCTGCCCACAACTGGAAGAAGGATGCACACACGAAGACTTAATTTTATGTAACGACAAGGCTATAGCAGCCGCTATTTTTTGGAAAGATGTCGTAAGGGCCGGGCACGGAGAGTAAGCAAGGAAGCATTTTTGAATAATTTACGACTTTCGTTGAAGAAGGGGTTTGTTCTGGTTTCGTAAGATTTGAGAAAGATATTTACAAATAGCTGGAACTTTTTGTTCAAATAGTCCTGCATTTGATAATTTCCACTAATACTATCAGAAAGTTCATTATAGTTTAAAATGAGATGTCATGGTTTGAACCTAATTAATAATAGATTTGAAAGTAGGAGAGTATCACTACGATATCTTCAAATCTGTCAGTAGCTGGAATTACACGGATATCTTCTGTTACTCTTTGGCACACCTCCCTCAAGATTAGTGGTTGAGCTGTTCGCTGCGTCAAAGCAAGTAACGGGAACGGTCTAGACCAATTTTTTCGCTATCTGTCACTTTTCCTACAGATAAGAGTTGCCGTTGGATGAGGACCCGACGAGATTTTCTTATCTTGGACTCTAAGGTAGTGATTACACAAATTCTAACTTTATTTTCTTTACTCTTTCATTATATCTGTTGGCCTTCAGCCCCTGACAAAAATTGGTCTTGACCGTTCCCGTTACTTGATTTGACGCAGCGAACGGCTCGCACCACGCATCTTGAGCGGGGTATGCCAAAGAGTAACAGAAGATATCCGTGAAATTCCAGCTACTGACAGATTTGAAGATATCGTAGTAATAATCACCAACCTTCAATTCTATTCATTATAGTTTTAACACGTATTTTGAAATATCCATATATAATGTTAATATTTGACAATTCAGCGTTTCGGATAAATAAATTTGAAATTTCCAATTAAAAAATTTTATTTAATAAGTTTCATTATATGTAAAATTTCCATAAGTAAATCGTATTAAAACATTATAATAGGTAGAAAAGACAATTTATAATAATAAATTTGATTCTATGTAGTGGGAGAAATATTCGCGATGATTGATGGCAAGCGATAAAATTCATAAGACGTAAATAAGATGGATTGGTACTAAGATACGATCGTTAATATCGTTTATGAAACAATTTCATTTTCCTAGACACAATTTCATTCTCTTAACGTTAAATTATTTTGTGACTTATCGACCGTTAAACCGAACGTAATCGTAAAATAGCTTTATTAAAATTGAAGTGTTTCGCCAAAACAGAAATGTGTCGAACGTAAAAGGAACTTTTAAAGTCCCCAAAAATTTCACAGCGTCAGATAAAGATTTTTTTCTGACGCTGGGGGAAGTAAAATTTTATAACTCGTTCTTTATCACTAAATATCTTTTAACAAATGTTTATTTTATTATTTTTGGCTTCTTTAACCCTTTCACTGCCATGACAATTTTAAGGAATAAAACACAGCGCCAATATTTATAAAAAATCCGGTAGTTATGCAACCCCTTTCACATTGATCACCTTTTGATCAAAAGCGGAAAATAGAGCTCCTTTATAATCCTTTGCTCCTCCATAACGCCGAGCGCCACGGCGGCGGTTGCACTACCGCAAAGCCATAGGTTCAATCTAAAGAACGTCGAAAACTCGCGAGTCCGCCGCGGCACGTTGAACGCAGACGGCGGCAAACTTGAAAGTGAACTTTTACAGTGCACCCTGCACATTTTTGAAAATATTTCCAGATCGGGACGGCTTGGATCGCGAAATCATAAATGTAAAAGAGGCGCGGGCGTCCGTTCCGAATCGAAAGCGTGCAATTTCGAGTCGTTGCGCCAAGAAACGGCGAAGCTGTAGCGGGCAGACTGACAGCACCTTCCAGCGAAGGAGAGCCGATACGTTTCGAATTGTGGCGGGCGACTCCATGATCGCAGCGCCGGTACCAAAATGCGCGGCTCTGTGGGGCCCACGTGCCCGTCAACTTGGAATTTAAAAAACTGGACATCCTGGTGCCCCAAATCGACATTCAAGTTTTTCTCTGTGCAGATTAATAGTAATAAGTGGGCGTCGCGACGCGATTCCGCGATGTCTAATTATTGGTGCAGAAAGCCAAAACACCATTCTACAATCCACTGAGAAATCCAGAACATTCACCGGGCGACTGCAAAAATATGGACGTTTTTATTTCGCGAGTTTCGGCGGGCGTCGCGATGGTTGCAAACGACGCAGCATGATGCCGCTTACACTAAGAGCTAAAACGTTCAATTCTCTGCGGGAATCGCTTTAGGAAGAGCTTTAGTTGGCGATTTTGTGAGAGTTTTCCTGGACGTCCTGACGTTTTTCGTTTTTATAGCGTCGCAACGCAATCTTCAATGCTATCGGGATTAAACTCCCAAACAAACTAATAGGTTTTATGCCCGATCTAACGGCGCCAGTCCCGTTTCGATTCGTCAATTTGTTCGGACGTTCTAGGTACCGCCGTATAACGCCTCTGGTTTTTATTCACTTTTTGCGCAGTGAAACTGCCGCAGATTCGCAATAAGTCGTCACAGTTTAAAAATTCTTGCCGCAATAGCTGCAGAAAAGTGTTCTGAAGAGAACAAATCCAACCGGCAACGTAGAGCCCTTTAAATAAGCGTAGAGCGTCCGTGGAAGTGATTGCAAAATCGGCAAAAAAAGTTGCATTTTCTCTTGAACCAGGTGGACGGGACGTCGCAGGACGGCCAGCGAGGGCTCTAAAAACGTGGCGCGGCGGCAGTCAAACGATGCGGAATTTCGAATTTCGAAAGAAATCCGAATTTTTGAGATCCGACAAAAAATGCGCCTCAAAGGTTCAAAATTCGTGATTATAGGTTTCGGTCTGGTGCGTTCGAACCTGGGGACCGGGAGTTGAGTCGCGAAAATGGCACCGCTCGACGGAGCTCTCGGTTCTACACCAGAAAAATGTACAATCCCGTCTTGCGCTGTCGCCTCCGCTTCCGTCGGGCCGTATGTCGTCGGGTTTGACCCTCTGGAGGGGAGCGACAGGACGGAGGATAAAACCTGGGACAGCGCAACGTGCGCCCGGATATTTGCAGTTAAAGCATTGAACACGCGCGGTTAAAACACCGAAGATCTGCCGCATGGAAAAAACCTAATGTGACCTTTTTTAGAACCCACGTGGTGCGGTACCCCAGGTGAAATTCGCGAAACGCCACACGTCAGTCGTCTCAAAATTGATAGAAATTTGCGATTCCGTCCAGACCTAGGGATTTAGGCCGATTGCTTCCCTACACGGACACCAAAAGTTTGCATTACAAAAATTACCACTTACCTAGGAAAAATGAAATTCACGAAATTATTCCGGTAGAAAGCTTTGAGTCGCGTCCTCCGACACCATTCTCGTGGCTGCGTGACTTTTGTCAGCAACGTTATTCACATTTTCTGTGATTTCGGATCGTAAAACGCTACCTGCGGCGGTATCCGCCGCCCGGTGGCAGCCGTGCATCAGATTCTTGTAGCCAAGAACAGAAGAACGGCCCCGCGTGCGGCGATTTTAGATAAGACTTCCAGATCGCGTTATTTAGGCGTCCAAAAATGAGGAATATTTTGCAAGAAAAGAAAGTTTTTCGCATTTTGCAAAAATGTTAAGTAAAAATTTCGAAAAGTGAGGTGATAGTCCGATGTGTGGCGACGTTCCGGACACACCGACGCCGGAACCACGTCTGCGCGACTAAAACTGTCCAAGTTGTGTGCAAAGAAGTGAAAAACCTGGAAAAAATCACCCAGCCGTTCCCGGAGACGGCAGGTCGGTGAAATTATTTTTTAAAAATACCCGAATGGTTAAGGGAGATTTCCACTCGTTGCGTAAAATTTAAAAAGAATCGCGATTTCTCTTTCTCTTTAAGTACAGTGACGGCTCGTTAGTCGTTTAGTAATCCAGCGCAAAACTAGATGGCGCTATTAAATAAAAAGGAACCCCGGGTTACATCGCCCGGGACGGCGCTGTATAAATTCAGGGCCCCGGGTCACATCTCCCGGAATGGCGGTGAAATGGTTAATTACCTTGTGTGTTTATTCATTTATACAACGCAAGCCAGGCGTTGCTTTGGGACGAAATCCATTCCAAACGACAGAAACTTGACAGCATCGGCGAAAATATTCCGACAACCCACATAGCTCTAACCACTACGCTTAACCTTCTCCTCTGACAACAGATAGACTTAATATCTAACAACAGAGCCGAACAGAATAGATTATTAATCACTAATAGACAGAAAAAAAATACAACTTTCTTAGACGGAAACAAAAACCTGCACCAAAACCATATAACATCGACAAATTGGTTTAAAACCTTTCAGACCAGCCCCTAGACGAACCTACGAAATCGGTACTGGCCAAGGGTTTTAACTCAATTGCACCATCTCGTCTTCCTAAAGAAGACGTAATCACTGGTGTCGAGGCCGCAATTTCAAAACTTCTTGCTATATTATTGGAGACAATAAGACAGGAAACGTGCCACATCTTAAGATCTGCCAAACCACCAAAAAGAAACATCTCATAGGAGGAAAAGCGTTCAAGGTTCTAAGAGAAAACAACAACATTTGGTCCAACCAGCTGATAAAGGAAATTGCTCAATAGTCATAAACAGTGCTGACTATAAACAAGAAATCACCACAATCTTAGATGATCCAGCTTATCTACTCAGGACAACCGACCCTACAACTTATCTTGAGAAAACAACCAGACAGAAGATCCTAAGCTACACCATTGACAAGGAAACAACAAAATATCTTATACGAAGCGAGAAATCAGCACGGTGTCGCAAAATATATGGTTTATCGAAAATCCACAAAGAAGGAACTCCACTCCGACCAATAGTAAGCTATGTTGGTTTACCGGTCCAACTTCTTGCGAAACATTTAACCAAGTGTAACGCCGAAAATGGTTAACAACCATAATATGGTTACAACCATACGCCGAAGATCGTGATTCCTATGTCCACAATGCTGAACCAATTTATAGACATCCTGAAAAACCACCAATTCTAGCAAGGCCATCTCCTTGTCAGCTTTGAGATTTTATGTTTATTCACAAAAGTACCGCTCCCTGAGGCCTTAAACATCATAAGATCGAAGAGTTAAAACCAGAAAAGTATGTGAGATTTGGTGGAATATTGTATAAAGGATACATACTTTATCGAAATTAGTGCCAAATTTAGTGAAGAATCTTCATCTGAAAGAATATTTGCTGAACTTTTTCTGCAACTAAAGATATTTGATAAATACCAACAGACAAATCTAAAAAGAGAGAAGTTTGTCCTTCAAATTTGTGCGGATTTCAAATCGTTGCAACAGATTTTTTTACAAACTTTTTGGAAATTAGTTCCAAATTTAATGAAGAATCTTCAACTGAAAGAATATTTATGGAAAATTTGATGCAACTAAAGATATTTGGTAAGCACCGAGAGCCAAATCCAAAAACTAATAAGTTTGTTCATCAAACTTGTACAGATTTCAAAACGTCGCAACTTTGTCATTCGCACAGATTTTTTTTTGCAAACTTTTTGGAAAATAGTTGCAAATTTAATGAAGAATTTTCATCTGAAAGAATATTTGCTGAAAGTTTTTTGCAACTAAAGATATTTGATAAATACCAACCGACAAATCTAAAAACAACGAAGTTTGTTCTTGAAATTTGTGCAAATTTCAAAAATTCCTAACTTTGCTATTCGCACACATTTGTTTGCAAACTATTTGGAAATTGGTTCCAAATTTAATGAAGAATCTTCGTTTGAAAGAATATTTATGGAAAATTTGATGCAACTAAAGATATTTGGTAAACACGAGAGCCAAATCTAAAAACTAAGATGTTTGTTCTTCAAATTTGCGCGGATTTCAAATCGTCTCAATTTTGTTATTCGCACAGACTTTTTTACAAACTCTTTGGAAATTATTTCAAAATTTAATAGATTCTTTATCTGAAAGAAGATTTGCTGAAAGTTTTCTGCAACTAAAGATATTTGATAAATACCAACAGAAAAATCTAAACACAAAGAAGTTTGTTCTTGAAATTTGTGCGAAGTTCAAAAGTTCCTAACTTTGTTATTCGCACAGATTTGTTTGCAAACGTTTTGGAAATTGGTTCCAAATTTAATGAAGAATCTTCAACTGAAAGAATATTTATGGAAAATTAGACGCAACTAAAGATACTTGGTAAACACGAGAGCCAAATCCAAAAACTAAGAAGTTTGTTCTTCAAATTTGCGCGGATTTCAAATCGTCGCAATTTTGTTATTGGCACAGATTTTTTTTGCAAACTCTTTGGAAATTATTTCCACATTTAATGAAGAATCTTTATTTGAAAGAATATTTGCTGAAAGTTTTCTGCAACTAAAGATATTTGATAAATACCAACAGACAAATCTATAAACAACGAAGTTTGTTCTTGAAATTTCTGCGAATTTCAAAAGTTCCTAACTTTGTTGTTCGCACAGATTTGTTTGCAAATTTTTTGGAAATTAGTTCCAAATTTAATGAAAAATCTTCGTCCGAAATAATATGCGCTGAATAGTTAGCTGCAACTAATAATATTTGATAAATACCAACAGGCAAATCTAAAACAAGGAAGTTTGTTCTTCAAATTTGTGCAAATTTCAAATGGTCGTAAATTTGTTATTCGAACTAATTTATTTGCAAACTTTTTGTAAATTGATTGCAAATTTAATGAAGAATCTTCATCTGAACGATTTTTTGCCGAAAGTTTGCTGAAACAAAAGATATTTGATTAATACTAACAGCCAAATTTAAAAACTAAGAAGTTTTTTCTTGAAATTTTGGCGAGTTTCAAATGGTCGCAACTCTGTTACTTGCACAGATTTGTATGCAAACGTTTTGCAAATTAGTTCTAAATTTAATGGAAGTACTTAAAATTTGTGCAAATTTCAAATGGTCATAACTATATAATTCGCACAGATTTTGTTGCAAACTTTCTACAAATAAGTTCTAAATTTAATGAAGAATCTTCATCTGAGAGAATATTTGCTAAAAGTTTGCTGCAACTAAACATATTTGATAAATACCAACAGCAAATCCAAAAACTAGGAAGTGTGTTCTTCAAAATTCAAAATTTTTGGAAATTAGTTTAAGGCTATGATACGATGTTACAATTTAGGTACGATGATCAAATATACAAATAAGTCCTAGGCGCATCAATGGTTTCACCTAAAATGGTTTCAACTAAAGATATTTGATTAGTAGTGATTAGTAGATTAGTAGTTTTTAGAAAGTACCAACAGACAAATCCAAAAACAAAGAAGTTTGTTCTTCAAATTTCAAATGGTCGTAAGTTTGTTATTTGTACAACTTTTTGGAAATTAGTTCAAGGCTATGATACGATGGTACAATTTAGGTATGATGGTCAAATATGCAAATAAGTCCTAGACGCTCCAATGGTTTCACCTCTATCTCAAGTCATAGCCAACATATTTTGAGGAAATGGTAACTTCATCAGCTGCACATAAACCTACGCTCCGGAAGGTGGTTAGGTTACGTACTTTGGGGCAAAGGTGGTCCATTCTGGTTGTGCCAAAGTAAGGCGTCTGTTCTCATTGGGACGGAAGCCGGTTTATTGGTGGACGCTAGAAGTGGCGTAAGCGAGACGCGTGTCGGTGGCGTCTAAGCGTCAACTTCAAAGTGCGCAGCGTAGAAAGGAGCCGTGTGAAGATGAAAAGGAGCGGGCGAAACAGGAAGCCGGTGCTACATATTTTCAATCTTTTTACATGGGTTAGATGCATGTACAACGAAGGTAGAATGATGAATAGACTGGAGGCCTTAGAAATGTGGGTATACCGTTGCAATTTACGAATATCGTGGAATGATCACATCACCAACAAGAAGGTTCTCCGCAGAGTCGGCAAACAGAGAGAAATCTCATTCACTGTTAAAAAACGTAAAATGGAATACCTTGGACATATAGTGCGTCATGAGAAGTATCGTGTTCTGCAACTCATCTTACAGGGCAAAAAAGACAGCGAAAGAGGACCGGGTAGACGAAGACATTCGTGGTTGCTTAATTTGCGTGAATGGTACCGACGCACTTCAATTAGAACTGTTTCGGAGAGCAGCCAACAAATTGTGGTGATTTTCGATGCGCGATTTCATGGAGCAACTCCCAGCGCAGGAAAGCTGGTCAACCGCGATCCGTAGGGCTTGCCGTACCGCATCTGGAGCAAATGCCAGCGGTGGAAAGCGTTCTGCCTTCTGGTCAACCATGATCCGTGGGACTTGACGTACCGCATCGTCACCGGTCGGTTAGGGCACCGAGGGAAGGGTCCGGACGCGTGCGTGATGGGTGGAACCTAAGTCGTGGTTGACCACCTTTTCCCCGTCATGGCAAAAAGGACTCGCTGTCGTGGGAAGGTACGTTAGGGTGGCCTCCTTCACCGTGGCAGAGGTCTGCAGAACGGTACCCGCGAAATAGGCACCCGGCCCAGACGGGCTTCTTAACGAGCTGTTTCGCCTGAAAGCAGGGGGAGACCTCGAAGGACTTGCGAACGTCTGCAACAGATGTCTAAAAGAGGGAGCGTTTCCTAGGTGTAGGAAGAAGGCACATTTGGGTCTTATTCCAAAGCCGGGTAAGGATCCCTCGACGCCTGTTGCGCACAGACCGAACTGTTTGCTGAACGGCAGGGCTAAAGTTCTGGAAAGTTTGCTCTTATGGCGGCTATAAGCCGCTATAGTGCAAGGGGCGGACTTGCTCCAGAGCAGTTCAGCTTTCAGAAGGGGGTTGGGACGGAGGATACCATTTGGACTCTCCTCCGTGTCGCGGAAGGGGCCAAGGAGGCACAAGGAGGCATTGTGTCAGCTTTGAAGTCACCAATGCTTTCAACACGGTACAATAGTGGTTTGTTCTCGAGGCCCTTGCAGAGTGGGAAGTACCGGAGGTATTGTTGAGTTAAGTTTACTGTCGATTACCTGCTCGACAGAACCATTAGGTACCGCGAGGGAGAAGAGTGGCGCAGCGGAGGTTGCCTGTCGGTGTTACACAGGGATCAGTTTTCGGACCATTCTTGTGGAATGTCGCCTATGACGGTCTTCTGAAAACGCAGAGGCGGTTACTACTCACACAAGTGGGTATTGTGGCGTATGCAGACGATCTGGCACTTGTCTCCACCGACAGGTGCTGGGATATATTGCATCATAGGGCCATGCAGAATTACTGGTATAACACTTTTAAACAGGGAAAGAAGTGAAAGTATAAGAAATACATGTGGATTGGAAGACATTAATGGCTGGGTATCAAACAGGAAAAAAGAGTGGACTGAACACATAAATAGGATGGACTACAGGAGAATAGTAAAAATTACTCGTGATAAATCACCACGGGGCCGCAGGAGTGTACGGCGTCCTCGAAAGAGATGGAGCGACAACCTGAATGCAGAGCAATAGGTAAGTAATAGGCGAAGAATAAACAGACGATGAAGACGGCGGGTCTTCAGCTCGCCGCCTCTAAAACACAGGCGACCCTGCTCTTCACCAGGAGGCCAGGGAGAGGCAATTTGGAAGCCGAAATTGGGAGCAGGTTCGATACGGTACCTCGGTGTAATCTTCCAGGCGGATCAGTGGTAATTCAAAGATATTTGGTAAATACTAACAGCCAAATTTAAAAACCAAGAAGTTTATTCTTCAAATTAGGGCGAGTATCAAATGGTCGTAACTTTGTTACTAGCACAGATTTTTATGCAAACGTTTTGCAAATTAGTTCTAAATTTACTAGAAGTTCTTAAGATTTGTGCAAATTTCAAATGGTCATAACTTTATTATTCGCACAGATTTTGTCGCAAACTTTTTGCAATTTATTTCTAAATTTAACGAAGAATCTCCATCTGAGAGAAAATTTGCTAAAAGTTTGCTGCAACTAAACATATTTGATAGATACCAACAGCAAATCCAAAAACTAGGAAGTGTATTCTTCAAAATTCAAATGCTCGTAAGTTTGTTATTCACACAGATTTTTTTGCAAAATTTTTGGAAATTAGTTTAAGGCTATGATACGATGTTACAATTTAGGTACGATGATCAAATATACAAATAAGTCCTAGGCGCATCAATGGTTTCACCTCTATCCCCACTAATAGCCAACATATTTCTTACTGATTTTGAGGAAATGGCAACTTCATCAGCTGCACATAAACCTACGCTCTGGAAGGTGGTTAGATTTCACCTTCGGGCGAAGGTGGTCCATACTGGTTGTGCTAAACTAATGCGTCTGTTCTCATGGGGGCGGAAGCTGGTTTATTGGTGGACGCTAGAAGTGGCGTAAGCGAGACGCGTGGCAGTGGCGTATAAGCGTCAACTACAGAGGGCGCGGCGTAGAAAGAAGCCGTGGATTTTCAATCCGAATTTTCAATCCTTTTACATGGGGTATAGTATGATGAAGAAACTGAAGGCCTTAGAAATGTGGGTATACCGTTGCAATTTACGAATATCGTGGACCGATCACATCACCAACGAAAAGGTTCTCCGCAGAGTTGGCAAACAGAGAGAAATCTCATTCACCGTTAAAAAAAGTAAAATGGGCATATAGTGCGTCATGAGAAGTATCGTGTTCTGCAACCCATCTTACAGCGTAAAATAGACAGCAAAAGAGGACTGGGTAGACGAAGACGTTCGTGGTTGCATAATCTGCGTGAATGGTACGGACTCACTTCAGTAGAACTGTTTCGGAGAGCAGCGAACAAATCGTGGTGATTTTCGATGCGCGATTTCATAGAGCAACTCCCAGCGCTGGAAAGCGTTCTGTCTCCTGGTCAACCGCGATCCGTGGGGCTTGCCGTACCACATCTGGAGCAACTGCCAGCGGTGGAAAGCGTTCTGCCTCTTGATCAACCGCGATCCGTGGGACTTGCCGTACCGTATCGTCACCGGTCGGTTAGCGCACCGACAGAAGGGTCCGGACGCGTGCGTGATGACCGAAGCCGTGGTTGACCACTTTTTCCCCGCCATGGCGAAAGGCACGCGCTGTCGTGGGGCGGTACGTTAGGGTCGCCTCCTTCGCCGCGGAGGAGGTCTGCAGAGCAGTAGCTTCACTACCCGCGAAATAGGCACCCGGCCCAGACGGTCTTCTTAATGAGCTGTTCCGCCTGATAGCAGTGGGGGAGACCTCGAAGGACTTGCGAACGTCTGCAACAGATGTCTAAAAGAGGGAGTGTTTCCTAGGTGTTGGAAGAAGGCCAATTTGGGTCTTATTCCAAAGCCGGGTAAGGATCCCTCGACGATAACTGTTTGCTGAACGGCAGGGCTAAAGTGCTGGAAAGGTTGCTCTTATGGCGGCTACAAGCCGCTATTGTGCAAGGGGCGGACTCGCTCCGGAGCATTTCGGTTTTAATAAAGGGGTTGGGACGGAGGATACCATTCGGACTGTCCTCCGTGTCGCGGAAGGGCCCAACAGCGGGCCGTACCGTACCAGAAGGCTTGTGTGGTCGTCAGTTTTAACGTCACCAATGCTTTCAACACGGTACAATAGTGGTTCGTTCTCAAGGCCCTTGCAGGGTGGGAGGTATATGGAGAATACTCCCGAGGATCGGAGGGGCGTCTGAGAACAAAAGAAGAATACTGGCATCCGTTGCGAACAATATCGTCTTGTATGGGGCACCGGTGTGGGCCAGCTGCACTAAAGTCATGAGGCTCAGGGAAGCCCTGAAAAAGGCACAAAGGAAAATAGCTATCGGGATAGTCAGCGCTTACAGAACTTTCGGGACCGACGCCGTGCGGGTATTGGCAAGACTTATTCCCCTGGAGCTACTGGTAGAATAAAGAGCCAGAATTGTGGGGCGCACGCTTGACAAGGAGGAGAATGATGCAAGGGCGGTCAAAGAAGAGGAAAGGCGGGAAACCATTCGAAAGTGGCAGGAGATGTGGGACATGGACCTACAAGCTGATTCCGGATGTCAAGCCCTGGCTGGATAGAAAGCATGGTCAGATGAGTTACCACATGACAATGGCGCTGACGGGCCATGGCTGCTCTCAGAGTTTTACAAAAAGAATCGACAAGACGAACGCGTAGAACTACCCGTACTGTTACACGGAGTTGGAGACGGCCGAACACACGCTGTTCACCCGCGATAGGTGGTCAGGACATAGGGCGAAGTTGGAAGTGTTAAGTGGCTGGGCAATGTATCCCCGGACGTTAACAGAGCTGATGCTAGAAAGCGAGGAGAGGTGGAGCGACGTCGGTGCCATTATCAAGGACATCATGCAGCAGAAGGAGAAGGACAAGAGGGAATGGCAGAAGAAAAGTAACGTAACAGACAAGTAAAACAGGAGCCCGCAATTTGAAGTTATGCAAGATTGAAGTGTCAAGCTGTTTTTAGGGCGTGAAATAAGGGGGTAGGTGGTTTTATTGGTTAGGTTAGGTTAGGAACTCGTTCGGGAGTGGATGGAGACGGCCGCCCTACAGCTCGCCTCTAAAACACAGGCGGTCCTGCTTTCCACCAGAAGGCCAGAGAGAGACAATTTGGAGGTCGAAATTGGGAGAACGGCCGATCCGGTACCTCGGCGTAATCTTCCAGGCGGATCAGTGGGGTTAATTTAGGAACTCGTTTGGGAGTGGATGGAGACGGCCGCTCTACAGATCACCCCTAAAACACAGGCGGTCTTGCTCTCCACCAGGAGGCCAGAGAGAGGCAATTTGGAGGTCGAAATTGCTATAACGGCCGATCCGGTACCTCGGCGTAATCTTCCAGGCGGATCAGTGGGGATAATTTAGGAACTCGTTTGGGAGTGGATAGAGACGGCCGCCCTACAGATCGCCCTTAAAACACAGGCGGTCTTGCTCTCCACCAGGAGGCCAGAGAGAGGAAATTTGGAGGTCGAAATTGCTATAACGGCCGATCCGGTACCTCAGTGTAATCTTCCAGGCGGATCAGTGGGGATTATACGTGTGACACGCCGCCGGAAACGCGGCACGCGCGTCACAACAGGTGGGTAAGAGGAGGCTAATGGCCAGTGTGGCCACTAACGGACTCCTATACGCGACACCGGTGTGGGCAGCCGCGGTGAGGGGTAACGCCCGTAACAGGGAAAGATTGTGACGGGCACTGCGCCCGGTGGGCATTAGGGTCGCTCAGGCTTGCCGTACAGTCAGCAGTGACGTCGTGGAGGTTAAATCGCGGATTCCCCCATGCGGATCTACATGTTGTGGAACGCGCGTTGGCGAGGGACGCGAGAAATTCTGGTGGGAATCACGGGGAGGCAAGGAGAGTTGCTCGGGAGCAACTCGTTGCCTTTTGGCAGGAAAGGTGTCCACACGGCGGAAACGGCGCGTGGACTCGTCGCCTCATCTCAGATTTAATTTGGTGTATTGGGCGAGGGCTGGTTGAGGTGGGTTCATACTTCCTCACCCAGCCTCTTACCAGACACGGGTCCTTCGGAGCGTATTTGTTGAACTGTGTTAACCTAATTTGTGTTCTACCTAACCTTTTATTAACATTTTCTTTCTATAAATATAACATTTTTAAATAGAATGATTTTAGTTCTTTTTTTTACTTTGAATGCCTCTTGGTAGTTCACTCGAATAAGAGCTTTGCTTGCTAATTCAACTATAGACCATTCCGTGTATATATTTGCGACACTGCTAATTTCATTTTACTTAAAATTATAACTGTATGAGAATGTTTCTGTATATATAAGTTTACATGTCTACAGTCCCCTACAAAAATAATGAGTATTAAACATAATTAACATATTAACGAGTTCACGAGAACTACCTCAAGGGCTCTTTTTAAAATAACTGCTATCCCTATAAATAGGCTTCGCGACCCCCTTAAAAAGGCCTCGCAATCCCCACGTTGAAAAACACTGCTCTAACATATCAAATATTTATTTAAAAAAAAATCTACTTATTTTAATGGCGATTCAATTAAGGAAACCTGTAGTCCAATTTAAGCAACTGGTTGCCTAAACTGTAGGGGAACCCGGGGCAGAACGGGGTACCAAGTTGAAAATACGTTTTTAAAATACGAAAGGGTTAATTAAGAGAGAATAAATTTTTTCTATGAACATATTATAATGTAATAATCTCAAAAATATAATGATGTTGAAAGAAAAGAAAAAAACAATTTTTTTTTCAAAAATAGAAAAATATGTCATTTGCCCCGTTCTGTCCCGGTAGTGGGGCAGAACGGGGTGGTAAGGAAAAGTAATTATAAAATCTTATAAAACTAGTGAAAATGCAGAAATAAAAGTTTGCTCTATTTATTTAGTTTTAAGTGCCCATAAAGGCACTTTCCTTTGGTTATTCTCTCTTCAGCTCCTTATTTTTTCCACTTATCTTCAGGCACTTTCCTTTGGTTATTACATTCTTAATTTTATTCTCTTTCTTAAATAGTTTTTTTCTTGCTCTCTCTTATTTGGCTAACTTTTTCCCGTCTTTATCCTTAATAGTGGCTTCTAACTCTTTTTTGTATGGGGAATCTGTTAAGACAGCGGTCTTTCCCCTCTTCCGATTCTTCCTTTTCGAGCTTTCTTTAACTTTTGGAATTGGCATAAGAATTTCAGGTGAAACATGAAATGAAGAGGTCATGTTAGATGTTGTCATCAAAGAGCACCCAGGAGTGGCAAGACTTGACTCATTAAATCGGACCTTCTTAGTCGGCGTGTCATCATTAGAGTTGGCTGAATTCTCGTCAGCCGGTGTGCTACACGAAGGCAATTCTGACTGTTCGGCTCCAGATACGATGACCTCTTCACTTGAAGGACTACCAAGTCTGATGTCAGTTGTGCTTGCTGGGAGAAAATCGGAGTCGGTGAATATGGATTGGTCAGTCGGCCATATTCCTGTAGCTTTGAAACCATTGATAGCTGTTTTCATTGTTGCTCTTTGGATAAAAGCTGAACCAAAAAGCGTTGATATTTGAAATAGAGTTACGGCTTTCCCCGGGTTGCTTCGTAGCCATTTTCGAAGCTCATTGCTGTAATGAAGACTTAAAGGCTTCATAAAAGAAACATCAAGAGGCTGAATCCTGTAAGAGCAATGTGGTGGTAGACATAGCAACGAAACGCCACTCTCCCTCGCGTAGTCTATAACCTTAAGGTTCTTGGTATGTGTTGAATGGCCATCTAATATAAGAAGAACCGGGTAATCTTTTGATGCCTTAGAAAATTCCACAAATTTTCGAAACCATATGAGAAATAACTCAGCAGTCATCCATCCAGTGCTATGCACCTCAGCCCAACCTCCTGGTGATAATCCTAATTCAAATCCTTTCTGCTTCTTCTTTCGAGGAAAAATAAGCATTGGGGGCATGTAATTACCGCTTGCCGACATACAAATAAGGCAGGTTACCGTTTCGCCCCTTTCTGCGGATGTTAACGATCCGACTTGACGTTTCCCCTTGCAAGCTATGATCTTTGATTGATTTTTGGGGTTCACTGAAACACCCGTTTCATCGCAATTAAATATTTGACAAGCCGTTAGTTTGAACTTGTCAACTAAATTCGTTAGTAAAGAAAAAAAATTATCTACAGCTACTTTATTAAAGCCCATAGCTCTTGCACCAGATGTTGCTTCCGGTTTGCGAACAGATAAAGTAGGATGTCGCTTAAGGAATCCATTGGCCCAATCTTGGCCTGCGATTCCATTTTGAAATCTATGACCAATGCCATTTCTTATAGCCAACTCATAAGCTAAACTACGCAAGTCTTTCATTGTTAAACCGAATAATCTAGCCGCCATTGTTTTTAAGTAGTTAACGAGCTCAAGTTCCTGCTCTTCTGTAAATATGTTTTTAAATTTCCCAGCCATTTTATCAATTTTATAGTAAGGGTTTTCCCTTCTTTTTATAACGTATCTTTCCAGAGTAGACTGGGGAACATCAAATTAGTTCGAAGCCTTCAAATACCCAGATTGGCCAGAAATAACCATCTCGATAGCATTATTCATTTCCTCGATAGACCATGATTGCCTAGTTGTTTTTTTCTTATAATTTCAAACCATCTGAAATTTGAAATCGAAAGAATAAGGTACCCCATTTCGCCCCACCCGTTCCGCCCCGGGAACACGATTGAGGTTAGGGAGTTCCAGTAACTCGAGGAAGATACGTAAACAAACATTTAACTACACGAAACGAAAGACAATTAAACGTACTTCAAGCATGTAGTAATTATAGTTGTAATGTAAACAAGTATTTATACCTTACCTTAGTTATAAAATCATTAAAAGTTATAATACAGGAGTAAAAAATGAAACAATGAAAATCTCAAGCACGAACGCTCAAAAAACCAGACTAAAATGACTGCCGTAGTTGAGCGGTAACAGGTTGTTCTAGTTTTACTTATTGCCGCTCGCTGGCAGCGCCTCCTTGACACTGAAAAACGTCGAACTTCATTCCGCCCCGAACCCCGTTCTACCCCGGGTTCCCCTATATAATATTGCAAATGTAGAGCAATAAGGTACCTATTGTTATATTGTTAGTGTCTGAACTAACCTAACCTAACCTAACATAACCAAACCTTACCTATACTGTTATTGATAATTGTTTGTGTGATTTTCTCTAAACCTGATTTTTCTAGGTTTTTAAATAAAATCTGTAAATTCGGTCCAAATTAGGCAACTCTCCCAAAAGTGATTTTTTTAAAGAAAAATTTAATTTATCAATGAATGTCGTATTCATTTCAATTAGAAGCGATATTTGGTACAATAATTGTTTTTTTTACGAAATTGAACAAATTTTCATATTAGAGGTGTTTCTCATATTCTTCTTCTTCTTCTTATCAGCCTGTTCTCATCCACTCCTGAATGTAGGCCTCTTACATATTTTTTCCATTCCTGCCTATCCTTAGCAGCCCTCATCCAGTTTTTCCCAGAAATCTTCCGGATGTCGTCACGTGAGGTCTGCCAGCTCTTTTGAGGTCTTTTTTTTTTTTTTTTTTCATTGGCTTTTAGTATGCGCCACCCCGGTATCGCATATATTGAATTCATTCAGGGTGGGCAGCCCGGACGGTTAATGAAAACCGCCCTAGTTGTCGCCTCCCCGACCAGGATTCGAACTCGGGTCTCCCGCATTGAAAGGCGGGTATGTTGTCAACTACACCACCGAGGAGGACGAGCTCTTTTGAGGTCTGCCAGCACTTCTTTTGCACTCTCTTGGGCTCCAAGCTGTTAATTTGTATGTCCAGACTTTTGTACTCTGTCTTGCAATATGGCCAGCCCATCCCCATTTTTGCTGCGCCACTCTTTCGCTAACATCTGTTAATTGCGTTCTTCTTCTGATTTCCTTATTTGGAACTTTATTTCGTAGACTAATCCTCATATTAGTTATCTATAATTTACTGGTTCTGGTTTCATATTTAATGAAAAATTGTCTATCTGGTTTCATATTTAAATTATGATAATACTTGAAATAACTTATTTGTGATGTTTGATCTAATTTTTATTATTCACTGTAAATTATATTACCAATAAATAAAAATAAACCTTAGCATGACTACATACATATTTCAAGTTTAGTCTTTTTAGTAATAAGTGCCACAATCGTTATAGATGTTTTACTCCAACCGCACATAAAGGTCACACGCTCATTTCCTTTATTAATTCTTAAAAAAGGGTCGCCCTACAGGCAATGCTCACCTTTGTAATAACAAGGCCTGTGTTAATATACCGTCGAACGTTATATCTAATTTCCTGATTATTTTTCAATTCGAAAACTCGAAAATTTTAAATAAAAAACATCACGTACCTTCGTTTAATATCGCCAAACCCGTCAATTTTTCCTTGCAAAATTTAATTTACTTATATTTTTTATTCGAACATAAATAATACCTCAGAAACGTGCACAAAAAGCAGAAACATTGAATAATTTCGCTTCGAGAAGATCCCGTGCCTAAAAGGAATAATATTTGTTGAACATTTTCCTTTGCATAAAAAAGCCACACGTAAATAGGTTGCTAAGACGTGGGATTCCGCGGCTTCAGATAGCTTTCGTGAAGACATCCGAAAACTCGTACGTCTTAGAAAGACGCGCCGAGGGAAAATTGCCGTCTAGAAATATTTTTGATTGTTACTGGAAGAATTTCCGAGGAAAGTTAAAAAGGGGAATTATTAAATAAATATTGTTTGATTATAGTTTTAAATACAATATCTTTTTAATTAATTGATGAAATAAATAACAACTTTTGGAAACTGTAAGGTGCTTGTTGATATTGTAATATTTGTTACATAAGATTCTATGACACTGTGAGGTGTAGAAAACAAATTCCTACAAATTTCAAAAACAAATTTCTTCACGGAATATTAATATTTTCTTTAGTCAAAGGCTGCAATTACCTGTTAATTGAAACCATTTTAATTCATCTATGATCTTATATGACTCCTTAACGAAGTCCTTTAAGTTAATTAATCCTCCATTAAAAGTTTTATACGTATACTCTGTCCGGCGAGAGAATGCAGCTATCCTGCGCAGAGGTATTAGGGGCAAGCAACGGGCAGAGGTACGCGCAGATTAGTTTGCGTTAAGAAATATGCGTCAGTTTTTCAAATGCCGACAACTAAACACCTCGCACTCGAAATAAAGTGGGCGTATGCGTAAAACAATGCTAAAATCGTCGAGACGGGATGCATTATCTCGCCGGACAGAGTATAGATATTTCAACGTTATTTTATGTGGAGTAAAAGTGGTTTTGAACTTCATTTATAGTTACCGTTCTTAAACGTCGACAGCGTCATCACAAAGTGACCAGACCAGTGATTCTCAACCCTTTTACTCTTACGGTACACTTTCAGCAACATCAAAATTTGGCGGCACACTGATATTAAAATGAGTTTAATTGTCATTTATTATGAAAGAGTAAAACTATTTATAACTATAAATAACTATAAATTCAATTATTTTTTAAATTCTCGAGTTAAACCTTAACTTTATCTACGAGTGAAATACAAACTTTTATTCAATTTTGCTTTTGTTTAAACAAGAAACAATTTAAAGAAAAGTTGGTCATGATTGTGTTGTTCTCATGGCAACGAAAAAATTGTTGATTCGTGCGTCAAAATTTTGCTTAGAGCTTAGAGTATATATTGTGTTTAATTAATTTGTGTTTTATTAATCGGATACATCCGAAGAATTATTGCTAGATGGTGATACGGAAAGATTACTCCGGCAAAAATCATGAGATTTGCACAAAAAAATGTAGGTATAATAAGTTGTGTGATTGGCGATCAAAAAAGAACACCAGTTATTGACCTGAGCCCTCGTGTATGTTGGTACCAAGTGTAGGATTATGTTTACGGAGCACGTAAGTGAGTTATTTTGATGCGTTTCCATGGAAACCTTTATTACTCTAGTGAATAAATCACTGTTTTATTGAACCCTTTGCAAGAAGTTAAACATGACTTTATGAGGAAAAATTGAATAAATAGAAAACTCCGATTATAACGCAAAACGTTCGAAGTCTCAATGTAAATTATTTAAATTATTTTTTCTTATTTTGATTCGAGAGTTCGCGCTACCGCGTGATATATGATCTGGATTTATGTGTTCTAATATTGCCCAATCTAACCTATGACCTAACCTAGGTTAAAACCGTGAAAACAGTAAAATATTTTCTTTTTAGGTTAGTTCTAATTTCTGCCACAGATTACAGGCATCAAACTACGTTTTAGTCGAAAGCTCTGCTAGTAAATAGTTTGCGTTTAATCCAGATTTGCAGTAAAACTATGCAAGCTTGCCGTATCAAAGTACATACCAAGTAATTTTTATTGTTTGCACTTCTAAAATTTGACGGCACACATCAAGAATTTGACGGCACATAAAAGTCCCGCGGCACAGTCGTTGACAATCACTGCTTTAGACAATAATACACTTCGTAACTAAAATATAACAAATCTTTAGTTTATTTGTGTCTGCCATAATAATAATAATAACCTTTATTGGCATAATTAAAATAATTTCCATACAAAATATACATACAAAATAAAATAATAAAAAATAATAAAAAAGTTGTGAAACTAAAACCCCATTAAAAAAAGAAAAAAGAAATTTTACCACCTTATAAACCTATACTTCAACACCTGTACATCGGACATAAGCTCACAAAAAAAAAAAAACTAAACCGCAACACTCAAAAAACTACCCCGTCGCATCCGCTCTTTCCATGTTTTCACTCTGTGTAAAAACGACAGTCCCTTCCCGCTCTCGTCCATACACTCCCTCCAATCCTTTCCTCGCCTTCTCTCCTGGTCATTCCACTCCGCCATCCTGCATTCTTCCAACCAATGACTCCACATATCTTCCTTCAACCCACACACCAAACACCTTCTACTTTCCTCCTTCATCCAATGTCTCCTTCCACGCTCTTTATTGCCACACCTAAATCTCGCCAACACTGACTGGTCGTCCGACCCTTTACTTGTCCTCAAATAACCAGGAACACGGCCGTGCACTTGTATCTGACTGTAGTCTTGGTGATATTTACTAGCCTCTATTTTCGATTGGCGCTCTTGGAAGTCCACTTCTAATAACCTCTCTTTTAGCATCCGTTTCCACTGAGCACCCGCACTTTTTTCAGTTTCCAACCCCTCGGAAGATAACCCGCCTCTCTCATACAGTTTCCTTTTATTCAACCCCCAACCGCTCTCTCTTCTACCACTTAACCCCTCTTTATTCACTACTCGAAAGATTTCCTTTATTATCCTTTCATCTCCTAACCCATCCACCCTATACTCGAACTTTATCACTCTTTCCGCAGCTATTACCGCCACCTTACAAGCACTCACTTCCTGAAGCACAATGTGACCAGGCGTCGACCTATCAAGTTTCAACACTTTCTTATAAAACTTTAGCTGCACCCTTTCGATCTTCTCTTCCTCTTTCGTTCCCCAGACCTCGCATCCATACAGTAACACGCTTCGCACACATGCCTTCCATATGGTCTCTGCTGCTCTAAAGTTTCCATCAAAGTTCCTTTTCCAAACCTCCCAGATACGACCCGCCGCCACCCATGCCTTCTTTGTAACATACTCTATGTGTTCTTAATTACTGTATCCAGTCCCAAAGACATACCCCAAATATTTAAATTTACTAACTTCCTCTATTTCAGTACCCTGCCATTCAAACCTTTCTTTCTTATATCGCCCACCCCTTTTAAACCGAATCCATTTTGTTTTACCAACATTCACCCTTAAATGCCTGTTTTCGAAATACCTGCCGAGCCTTTCAATCACGTCCTTCATCTCACTAGCCGACTTTGCAAATACCACCATGTCATCCGCATATGCCAAGCTCCACACCTTCTTTTTCCCAATCACCACTCCTCCAGCTTGCCCGGCCTGTAGAACCTTTTCCATATCCGCCACATACAGATTGAAAAGCGTGGGACTCAAAGTGCAGCCTTGTCTCAGGCCCTTCCTCACCTTAAAATAGTCCGATTCCCATTCATTCGCTACTACCTTACAGACCGTTTCCTCGTACAAATTCCTGATGTTCCTTCTTACACTCTCTGAGATACCTAGCTTGCCAAAACACTCTTTAAGTCTCCTTCTGTTCACCGAGTCATATGCGGATTTCAAATCAATGAAAAGAGCAAACATGCATCCCTTTCTTATTCCTTGGTCTATGATGACTCTCAAGGTCACTAGGTGTTCCACCGTGTTCCTTCCTTCTCTGAACCCCGCTTGTATTTCCGGCAAAAGCTTCCTTTCATTGATTTCTTTCCTCAAGCGACAATCCAGGATTTTATCAAATATTTTGTATGAGGAGTTCATCAAAGTTATACCTCTATAATTTTCTAGCGCATCCCTCGTTCCTCTCTTAAACACCGGTTGAATTATCCCCACTTTCCAGCTGACTGGTATCCTTTTCTCTCCTCTCCCTATACTTCTCAATTCCTCCTTAAACTTTTCCTTACAGATTCCAGGTGCTTCTTTCCACGCTTCATTTCCGAGCCCATCCAAACCTCCCGCTTTTCTTGGCTTTAGGGAATCAATAACATCCTCCACCTCTGTCACGGTGATATCCTCGGCGAGCTCTTCCTGCTTTCTCTGTCGATCTCCTGAACTATCATCTCTTTCTGACCGCATCTCCACCCCTCCTAGCATCCTCATGAAGTGGTTTTGCCATTCTTCTATCGCAATGCTCTTGGGTAATCTTTCCTTCCTTTTCCTATTCTCTCTCACGTATTTCCACAGCTCAGCTTCCGTCTTGATTTCTGGTACCCGCTGCTTCTCCTTCTCCTCCCAAAGCTCCTTTTTCTTCTTCTCCATTTTTTGCAATTCTGTTTTCGCTTTCAGCACGTGCACTTTGAGCCCTTCTCCCTTTCTCCATTCTCTCATAGCTTCTCGAAACCTTTGCTTTGCGTTCCGCACTTCCCCGTCGTACCATGCTCGGCCTGGAAACGCTTCTTTGATTTTCTTTTTCACAAGTGCAGATTCCATTTTCTTTGCCATCATGTCTATATCCTCTATGGCGTTCCACTCTACCTCTTCTAATTTCCTTCTGTATTCTTCTGTCGCCTCCTTATCCCATCTGGCCACCCATTTCTCCGCCTTAACATCTTTCTCCCTTTGCTGCTTCAACGACACCACTACCGGCATATGATCCGACTCACTTCTTATTCCGATTTCCATCAGTTTTATTTGCCGTCTCGCCGCATCATTTGTAATTATTAGGTCAATAACTGAGGTACCCATTGCACCCACAAACGTAAATTCTCCCTCCCAGTCGCCCTCAATACACCCATTCAAAATATTCCATTGGTTCTCTAACACCCATGCCAGCCAAACATTTCCCTCTGCATTTTTAATTTTGTCTTTAGAATTCCTTCTTATCACATCACCCGTCTTATCCACCTTATTGACCTGCTCTTCTCCTATCCTAACATTCCAATCACCTCCTAGTAGCAAGTTTGTCGTTACCATATCTTCTAAATTCCTCTTTATACCCTCTTTAATTTTTTTCAGTCCCTTATTATTATAAACGGTTGCTATCTGCCACCACTCCCCCTCCAGTTCTACCGCCCTAAAAACTAGACCCTCCACCTCTTCTAGAATTCTCTCCGATTCCTTGATGCCTCTTCTGACCCCTGTTATTATTCCCCCCTTTGCCCTTCCGTAGTCACTCTCTCTCCGTGCCGGTTGTATCCTCCAATTGTACTTCTTGGGGAGTCTCTCTTTACAGGCTTCCCATTCCTTCTCTTGAACCCAGGTCTCCACTAACCCAACTATTTCGAATTTCCTCAAGAATTCTATAAAAGACCCGTCCACCTTATCCAATTTCTTCCTGAGCCCTGCTACATTCCAAAACATTAGCTTTACATTTTCCTTTTCCGTTCCGTCGTTGTGTAACTGTCCCCTCTTTCTTTGGTCGTTTATTCGTTTTTTGCCAGCTTGTCTCATGGTACCCAATTCTCATCTATTTCCATTCTTTGGTATCCTACTTTAATCTGGTGGCCCCTTTCCTTGAGTACCTTTGCCTTCCTTAACAGTTCTTTCTGGATTCCTTGTTCCTTAGGGGTGAAATCATCTTGAATGAATACGTTTGTACCTCTAAGCTTGCGTTTGTTTCTCATTATGTCCTTTTTTACCTCCCAACTTTCTAATTTTAACATAATCAGGCCTTTACTTTCTCTATTATCCCTATTCGAGCCAAGCCTGTATGCACTCCCGAAACCTTCGTTTAAACCTAGCTTTTTCCGAAATATGTTCTTTTCCTTTTCCCGCCAATCTTCTCCTTCAATTCCATAAATAACAATGTTATTTCTTAATTCCCTCCTTAGTCTCCTCTCTTCCGTATCTTTTAGTTTAGCCAGCTCCTCTCTCATTGCCTGACGTTCCTCCTCCCACTTACTCTCGGTTCTTCTCTTCTCCTCCTTGACTGCTCCGCTTCCTCCTCCAGTTTCGATAACTTATTCTTTATTTCCATATTCTCATCTCTTATTGACCTCAACTCTGCTAACAATTCCTTTCTCCAGTCCTTTTCTACTTCTTCCTCCTCCTTTTGTCTCTTCACCACCCTTTCCAATTTTTCCTCCAATCTTCTGTTTTCCCGTCTCATTTCCTCCAGCTTCCTGTCTACCGTCGTGAACTCCTTTTTAATTTCTATTAACTCTTGCAATAATCTCTCAAAATGATCACTCTGACCTGCACTGCACTCCCCTCTTCCTTTATCTGACATCTCCTCTTTTTTCGACCTCTTAGCCGTCTGGATCGGTGATCGGTTTAGTTTAGCACATCTTTCAAACGGGTTCATCGACTCACTGTCCGCTCTCGGTCTGCTCTCGTCTGCCATAAGCTCTAATAAGAAATCGAAAAGATATCGAGATCTTATTGTAAGTCTATGTCAAAAACTTATTTCAATAGGATGGTTGCGACGGTTGCCACGTTGCTACGTGGTAATTCTAGGGTTTCACACGGGACGAGATCAGACGAGAATCGTCTCGCTTTTACGAGACGAGACGAGACGAGACAAATATCTTTCTCGCGTGAAGCCCTAGGTAATCCATACTTACACTTAGTTCACTATGTTTTAGCCACAAAAAAAAATCACTATGCTTTAGCCACACTTATTTCACAGTTATATAAATTTAAACAATTTCAGATCAACATGCCAAAATAACCAGGTCATTGCCAAAGTGAACGCTGTGGTGCTGCGGAACCGTCGTGTGACTATCCGAGAAATTGCGACTGGAGCTGTGCTCATTAGGAAATTTTCGACTCCATCACGACAATGCTCCAGCACATTCTTAGCAATTGGTTCACAATTTTTTGGCGAAAAACCAGACTCTTCTGGTTCGACAGGCTCTTTACTCTCCTGATATGACCCCCTGTGACTTCTGGCTATTCCCCAAAGTCAAGAGGCCATTGGAAGGAACGCGATTTCAGACAAGAGATTTTTTGAAACGCGATTTCAGACAAGAGATTTGGTCGATTTTCGACCAAAATGCATTTTTTCTGTGTTTCATAGTGCCACCTTAAAAAAACTTCGTTTGACCATGTTTGACCATCATTTTATTTTCAATTTTCAAAAAAAAGAGCCCCAAAATTGATTTTGAATCAGCAGGAATTTGAATCAGCATAGCAATCACCACATCCGATACTAGAGGTATTCTACATTCAAAAAGTAGACAAATTAAAGGATCGGCACGTTACGATGTTGGAAGAGCATTGTTGAACTAAAAAAGCGTCTTTATGGCGCAAATTAGCTACAAAATGCATGATGGATTTTGGCCACCCTACTCCTAGCCACATTCCTAATCCTAATGGTGTTTTGCGAAAACTGCGCGAAGAAGCCATAAATCACGACATTACCATAAGAAAAGGTCTTGACGTTATAACTTCCTTGTACCACATAAAGTATTAGGGTGAATTTGGTGGATGTATAAAAGAAATTGGACTCGAGTTTTACTGCATATGCGCTTCACCTTTACAAATTGCTTTGTACAAAAACAAAGTTAAAACTGTGAACTAAGTTTCAATTGAAGGAACTGGTGGCGTCATCAAATCCATTACAAAACCTAACGGAGAAACGAATGTTCTTTCTTGCATCAAATGGTTACGGAAGGTGAAGAAGAAGGCTTGAGGTTTTCTGCTGAAATCAATCCCATTTTTCAAATGATTTCAGCCAAGCATGACATAATCACGATCGAATATTGGTTGAAAACATTTTTGAAATTAGCAGATCACGTGCCAAACGAAGTTTCATGTGATTTTTCGCTGACCTTACTAAACGCCATCACATTGAGTTTCAACGAATCTCGTTTGGACGTGCATATATCAGTATGTTTCGAGTGGTTGCATAATGAGAACCTCCAGCATCGGATTCAATGTTTCGTTCGACTGGATATCGCCCATTTCATCAAGATGATCTGCCGGAACAAAGTTTTTAATAGAAAATTGAAAGACTTTTTCGTCAGATGCATTGGAGACGTGACAATTTGTGAAACATTGCAAGAATCTAAAACCTTCTACTCACCGTTCTTGTAGTTGCTCTAAGCGAATGCAATGGTCAGGATGAAAAGGAAGTTGATACTGTCAGTCAACAAGGGGCAGTACTTCTCTTCGACAGAATTAATAAGTTCACCTGCAAGGAACAAGATTCATCGATAGAAAATGGAGAGCAGTGTATCGACAAAGAGCCTTCTGAAGTTGATAGGGATGTACGTCGTTTCGTAGAAACCATTCGGATTTGAGCTGGAAAAGAGAAGAAACAATGTTTCAATTTTGATCGACCGAACGCTTATTATCTTCCGGAAATTATTGAACCTTTATTGAAGTTGGCCCGACTCTTTCCCTTCTGGACGAATGTAATGAAAAAGAAAATCGGGTCACAATACGATGTAGGGAGTTCAGCAAATGTTGAAGCGTACTTCAAGAATTAAAAAAACATTGACATCGGCCACGTAGACGGTCCAATTCGCGCGGACAAATTTATCGTCAAACATATACGTTCCATCGTAGCGACAAGTAAATTGTAGCGAGCTGCTTGCAAAAGAAAACGTTATAAATTCATTGAGAAAATTATTCAAAAATTCAAAAAGAACGTAAAATTTATACAAGGGAACGATTACTTATTTCAAGAAGAGAATTAGAAAGGAAGAAATACAAAACTCGATGATATTATTAAGGAAAGAACAAATATAGAAAATATTTCGGGCATTTCATCCGCTGGTCGTAACAGATCGATTCAACAAAGTTATTTGCAATCAATAAATCAAGATCCCAAAAACCCGTTGGTCTCATCAGAAGATTCACATTTTTCTTCTGTGGATTTTACACAGACAGCACCGGAAATCAATACCATTCCACAAATCGGAAGAAAATGAAGACAAAATCAAGAGGAAAATTTTTGACAACGTGTCCAAAAGTACGAGTCATTCATGATCGACCAATGAAGATGGAGAAGAGTAAGATGATTTAAGAAATGGCGGAATTGTGGGAACATTTTGGATTGGACAAAGATTGATACAACTGAAAAGCACCTGCCTATTTGATAGTATTGTTGAAGTTGCAAAGATAGCTTACACAGATAATGAATTGTTTTAAGAATATTTGCAAAATTTGGAGGAAAACTATATCTTTCATATAAACATACGCATCGGATGGACCAACTTCCAAAATTTGCAACGCAAGAGGTGTAATTCCTGCAAGCATATTCAAGGAGTACAATGGCCTCCTTGATTGCAAAGTAAACATCGCCAAACTTATTGGAAAACAATTTCTTGTAAATCCAACCGCAGAACAAATGGCATGTACGATCTTCCAGTCGACATCTCGTACGCAAATTACAATCGAAGTAGACGCAAAAACTATCATCCAATTCGGATTCAAAAACGGGTTACAAAAATTCGTTGAGGATTTTGTGCAGAAGTTTTTCCCCTGATTGCAATTTTTTCGGGAATAACAACGAGGAAAATCTTGTCCAGTGCATCATTCCTTAATTTTTTATGGTAACTGCTTGTCAATGGCCATTACACGTCGAGAATGTTGTTTTTACCTGGATTCATTTCCGCGAAGAAGAATGAATTGCTACAGTTGATGCGGGTCCGTGTTTTTTTTTTTGAAAAAAAATCCTCATCGAATTTTTGTATCCCGTTTTTGAATCCGAATTGGATGATAGTTTTTGCGTCTACTTCGATTGTAATTTGCGTACGAGATGTCGACTGGAAGATCGTACATGCCATTTGTTCTGCGGTTGGATTTACAAGAAATTGTTTTCCGATAAGATTGCCGATGTTTACTTGGCAATCAAGGACGCCATTGTACTCCTTGAATATGCTTGCAGGAATTACTCCTCTTGAGTTGTAAATTCTGGAAGTTGGTCCATCCGATGCGTATGTGTATATGAAAGATATAGTTTTCCTCCAAATTTTGCAAATATTCTTGAAACAATTCAATATCTGTGTAAGCTATCGTTTCAACTTACTACCAACAATACTATCAACAACAAATTTTCAACAATACTATCAAATAGGCAAGTGCTTTTCAGTTGTATCAATCTTTGTCCAATCCAAAATGTTCCCACAATTCCGCCATTTCTTAAATCATCTTACTCTTCTCCATCTTCATTGGTCGATCATGACCAACTCGTACTTTTGGACACGTTGTCAAAAATGTTCCTCTTCATTGTGTCTTCATCTTCTTCCGATTTGTGGAATGGCATTGATTTCCGGTGCTGTCTGTGTAAAATCCACAGAAGAAAAATGTGAATCTTCTGGTGAGACCAACGGGTTTTTGGGATCTTGATTTGTTGATTGCAAATAACTTTGTTGAATCGATCTGTTACGACCAGCGGATGAAATGCCCGAAATATTTTCTATATTTGTTCTTTCCTTAATAATGTCATCGAGTTTTGTATTTCTTCCTTTCTAATTCTCTTCTTGAAATAAGTAATCGTTCCCTTGTATAAATTTTGCGTTCTTTTTGAATAATTTTCTCAATGAAATTATAACGTTTTCTTTTGCAAGCAGCTCGCTCCAATTTACTTGTCGCTACGATGGAACGTATATGTTTGACGATAAATTTGTCCGCGCGAATTGGACCGTCAACGTCGCCGATGTCAAGGTTTTTTAAATTCTTGAAGTACGCTTCAACATTTGCTGAACTTCCTACATCGTATTGTGACCCGATTTTCTTTTTCATTACATTCGTCCAGAAGGGAAAGAATCGGGCCAACTTCAATAGAGGTTCAATAATTTCCGGAAGATAATAAGCGTTCGGTCGATCAAAATTGAAACATTGTTTCCCCTCTTTTTCAGCGCAAATCCGAATGGTTTCTACGAAACGACGTACATCCCTATCAACTTCAGAAGGCTCTTTGTCGATACACTGCTCTCCATTTTCTATCGATGAATCTTGTTCCTTGCAGGTGAACTTATTAATTCTGTCGAAAAGAAATACTGCCCCTTGTTGACTGGCAATATCAACTCCCTTTTCATCCTGACCATTGCATTCGCTTAGAGCAACTACAAGAACGGTGAGTATAAGGTTTTAGATTCTTGCAATGTTTCACAAATTGTCACGTCTCCAATGCATCTGACGTAAAAGTCTTTCAATTTTCTATTAAAAACTTTCTTCCGGCAGATCATCTTGATGAAATGGGCGATATCCAGTCGAACGAAACATTGAATCCGATGCTGGAGGTTCTCATTATGCTACCACTCGAAACATACTGATATATGCACGTCCAAACGAGAGATTCGTTGAAACTCAATGTGATGGCGTTTAGTAAGGTCAGCGAAAAATCACACGAAACTTCGTTTGGCACGTGATCTGCTAATTTCAAAAATGTTTTCAACCAATATTCGATCGTGATTATGTCATGCTTGGCTGAAATCATTTGGAAAATGGGATTGATTTCAGCAGAAAACCTCAAGCCTTCTTCTTCACCTTCCATAACCATTTGATGCAAGAAAGAACATTCGTTTCTCCGTTAGGTTTTCTAATGGATTTGATGACGCCACCAGTTCCTTCAATTGAAACTTAGTTCACAGTTTTAACTTTGTTTTTGTACAAAGCAATTTGTAAAGGTGAAGCGCATATTCAGTAAAACTCGAGTCCCATTTCTTTTATACATCCACCAAATTCACCCTAATACTTTATGTGGTACAAGGAAGTTATAACGTCAAGACCTTTTCTTATGGTAATGTCGTGATTTATGGCTTCTTCGCGCAGTTTTCGCAAAACACCAGGATTAGGAATGTGGCTAGGAGTAGGGTGGCCAAAATCCATCATGCATTTTGTAGCTTCTTTGCGCCATAAAGACGCTTTTTTAGTTCAACAATGCTCTTCCAACATCGTAACGTGCCGATCCTTTAATTTGTCTACTTTTTGAATGTAGAATACTTCTAGTATCGGATGTGGTGATTGCTATGCTGATTCAAATTCCTGCTGATTCCAAATCAATTTTGGGGCTCTTAAGAATATATTGAATTGAAAATAAAATGATGGTCAAACATGGTCAAACGAAGTTTTTTTAAGGTGGCAGTATGATACATAGAAAAAATGCATTTTGGGGGGCTAGACCCACAATCATTTTTTTATAATATCTTTTGAACGGAATGTGGACAAACAAAACCATTTGGTGGTCAATCATGGTCAAATCTTGGTCAAACGTATCCCATTTTATTTTTTTTATTTTTTCAATTTCGGGGGGCCATCTTCACGCAGCTGAATATACAAAAGCATAGTGGAGAGCGTGAATATTTATGGGACAGAAGTGTAAGATGTGAGCAAAAAGAATAAACAAAAATTACTAGCAACTGAAATGGATTTCTTAAGAAGGAGTTGCCGAAAATCCAGACTGGAGAGGGCACGGAACAAGAGAATAAGGGAAATGATGTGCAAGCAACAGACTGTAGCAGACGAAATCGAAAGACGAAACTAAGTTTCAATTGAAGGAACTGGTGGCGTCATCAAATCCATTAAAAAACCTAACGGAGAAACGAATGTTCTTTCTTGCATCAAATGGTTATGGGAGGTGAAGGAGAAGGCTTGAGGTTTTCTGCTGAAATCAATCCAATTTTTCAAATGATTTCAGCCAAGCATGACACAATCACGATCGAATATTGGTTGAAAATATTTTTGAAATTAGCAGATGACGTGCCAAACGAAGTTTCATGTGATTTTTCGCTGACCTTACTAAACGCCATCACATTGAGTTTCAACGAATCTCGTTTGGATGTGCATATATCAGTATGCTTCGAGTGGTTGCATAATGAGAACCTCCAGCATCAGATTAAATGTTTCGTTCGACTGGATATCGCCCATTTCATCAAGATGATCTGCCGGAAGAAAGTTTTTAATAGAAAAAAGTAGACAACTTTGATTTGGACATACAAAACGAATGGAGCACAGATGGCCCATGAAAGTTCTGGAATGGATACGATCGGAACGAAGGAAGAGAGGACGACCGAGAAGAAGCTGGCATAAAAGAAGCAATGGACGCTAGAAATTTAGAAGAGGAAACTTGTTACGAAAGACAAAATTGGAAACTGGGGACAGAGAGGCGGCGACAGCCGTAGAAATCTGTTGTTATTATATTACATAGATTTAAACACTTAACAGGACTTTTCATTGTGAAGGTCATTTTCAATTGGACTCAAGCGAGCATGGTCCACTTGAAAATTGCCTTCGCCAGTCGAAACTCGAGTTAAGTGCTCATCCACATTGACTAGCGGGTGCGGTGACGGGCGCGGTCACGAAATATCAAATGTAATGTCGAAGTGTTTACGTACGAAACGCACTTGCGGTCTAAGTAGCGGGCAAGCTAACGACTGGCGCGCGCGGCGCGTTCGCGGCAATATCAAACGCGTGAGATGTTTGTGTGTGTTAACGTCGTACAAGCGGCGGAACGCGCGATGCACTCGCGTCGTCTGTAAGTGCAACTAGTACGAACTTATCGCTTGAAACGATAGCATGTGATATCATGTCTTTAAATACAAAAGAGTTTATTAATGCTGTTCAGCTTAGTATACTAACCAAAACTTAAACTTAGGTTAGTATGCTAACCTGACCTAACCTGACAACAGGTCACACCCTCGCTAACGCTTGGCGGCCAATGTGAACACGAACTCGCCACGTCTACCTCGCCCGCACCCGCCGCCGCGCCCGCGCGTTCCAACGTGAACAAACACTAAGTGTTTATATTTATGTAACTGTGAATAACAAGTTATATAATATTTTTACTTAGTGCTTTGCTTATTAAGTGCTTAGCTTAGCTTAAAACACAGGGAATTTTTCAATTCAGTATAAAAACATAATTGGTGATTAATTAAAACGTAATCGTATAATACAGATTTCGTTTAACGAACAATCTTGTTAGACAAAGCCTGCATTGTTACGAATAGAATTGGACACGCATTCCATCCAACGTTGGGATAAGAAATTTCCACGGATCAAATCCGTAAAAATCTCCCCACAACGATTCCCATTTTCCCATTAAAATCAAAGAAAATATATCTTATAACATTCCTATTAATATATCATTTTATTAAATTATTACACCGCATATCTTTAATATATTTACATATACATAAACAAATAACTTAACAGATATTTTAAATAAATTTCTATTTCTACAAAACTGTTTAATTGACATTGAAATATAAAACTGGATTAATTTTCACACAAATTTGCACGGAGTTTAAGACGTTTACTAGAGGGGAAATTAATTGGGGTACTCAGTTTGGTTAATTGAACTCAACGCGGTGGTCCCTTAAAATTAAATCACATATTTCATTCTTTTCATGATAAACTTATTTTTATTTTACTACAGATTTTCATGTATTGCGAAAATATAGGCACTATAATTCACTAATTATTAAGAAAGTTTTGTTTTTGGATATGTTTTCATTTTTTATACAAATTTGTGCTTTCCAACATTTCTTAACAAACTTGGATTTGTCTTTTCATTCTCATATTATTTAATTAGAACTGATTTAACATTCTAATTTTGGAAATTTCTAAATACGAATTGTTTTCACTGTTAATAAATACAAATGGACTTAATATTCAAAGGCGCTCGGCCTTATTTATTATTATAAATATTATTATTACCACACAAGAATACAACAAATAAAAACATATATTTCTCTATTGTATTGCATGTTCTCGCTAAAATTTCTCTCATTGCATGTTGTCAAAAAAATAAAATGTAAACTTAATGAAAATAACAAACTACAGTATTATCTCGCTAATTTGTCCGTCGGTTAATCGGACGACACGTCCTGTAATCCGGCGTTCTGGAAACCGCTCGCGCTCTTCGTTCCCACCACTCTTACTTATAATCCGGTGGATGCCTGGTTCCATATGTGTCGGATTATCGAGATTATACTGTAATTTAATTTTATCTTCAATTTGCTTAATTACTAATCTAATCTAATAACCTAATAGATAACTTAATCTAATCTAGTGATAAGAAAATTTGAAACGTAATTTATCTTTTATCTATTGAAAGCTTGGAAAGTTTCTTCCAAGATACAAACCAAACTTTTCAGAACTTAGTTCCCTTTTTATCATTTCAACAGAATGTATTTCTCCAAATGTTGTAACTACAAAATTATAAGATTTTGTTAATTATTCATCATCGGGCATCGGGCGCCTCCCCAGGTGGCGGATTGGGGAATGCATCCCAGATATGCGGGGTATCAGGTAAATCAAATACCCAGGGCGGACTAAAACTCCACGTGGGGAAGCAGCTCGTCGTTGGTGAGTTGAGGCTAAAGAAGAAAACCTTCGTGCATAGGCTTATCATCATAAGCTCACAAGCGAATATCAACATAATCGATATAACCGGTTGTGACACTGCGATGGGGAAAGCAACGGGAAACTACCCCACAAAACTCCCAAGAGCCAAATTGAAAAGAATGGACAGTAAGAGAAAAAATGTGTAGCCTTGTAGTTGATGAACTACTGGCTAGGCTGAACCACATAGACATCAAATGTCAAGGTTACGCCGATGACATAGTCATAATGGCCAGAGGGAAGTTTGAGGGAACTCTCTGTGAAATCGTTCAGAGAGGCCTCAAAGTAACTAGTAGATGGTGTCAAACAGTGGGACTGCGATTCAACCCGAGCAAAACCACGGTGATACCATTTACTAGAAGGAGAAAACAAATCTGCATACAGCCCATAATGTTAGATGGGACGGCAGTAGAATACAAACAGGAGATACGGTATCTAGGTATCACACTACATAGCAAACTCCTATGGAATAGACACGCTGAGGCAGCGGTAGGTAAAGCCAAACGCGCTCTAATGGTGTGCAGAAATCTGGCAGGAAAAACGAAGGGTTGTAACCCAGCAATCTGCGATGGATGTACACCATGATAGTGAGACCTGCGATCACTTATGGGGCAGTTGCGTAGGGAAGTAGAACCAAGCTGGCTCTATGAGGAAACAGCTTGAGAAGATTCAAAGACTGTCGTGTGTCTGCATCACGGGGGCGATGGGGTCGTGTCCGACGGCAGCAATGGAGCTGCTGCTGGATCTGACTCCGATGCACCTCGTGGTTGAAAGGGCCGCCGGATCGGCGATTGTAAGGTTCAGCAAGGAAGGAATGGGCAGAGGTAAAATAATCGTGAGCAGAGACCGACAGGAAAGACGTGGGGTTGTAACCCAGCAATCCTGCGATGAATGTACACCATGATAGTGAGACCTGCAATCACTTATGGGGCAGTTGCGTAGGGAAGTAGAACCAAGCTGGCCTCTATGAGGAAACAGCTTGAGAAGATTCAAAGACTGTCGTGTGTCTGCATCACGGGGTCGATGGGGTCGTGTCCGACGGCAGCATTGGAGCTGCTGTTGGATCTGACTCCGATGCACCTCGTGGTTGAAAGGGCCGCCAGATCGGCGATTGTAAGGTTCAGCAAGGAAGGAATGGGCAGAGGTAAAATAATCGGGAGCAGAGACCGACTCAGCCTCGCTGCCAAGATCCCCTGGCTGGAAGTACCAAAAGATGAAATGGTATGCAAATACCACTTCGAGAAAAACTACACAGCAATGTGTAGTAGTAAAGCCGATTGGAGCGACGAATCCTCAGCATACCACATGAAGCAAAATGCTATCAAGTTGTATACAGATGGTTCGAAGACAAAGGAAGGTACTGGTGCAGGAGTGTTTGGACCTCGTATCAAGTACTTCGAATCTATGGCAGCATCCCCAAGTATCTTCCAAGGAGAGGTTCACGCAATCGAAAGATGTGCACAGTTTAACCTCGACAGGAATTATCGCAAAAACGAATTGCTATCCTGTCATACATCCAAGCAGCCATTAAGGCCATTAACTCATACACCATCATATCCAAACTGATATGGGACTGTGTGGGGAAGCTAAACAAGCTTGGCAAAGACAATAAAGTAACGCTATACTGAGTACCAAGACACACTGGTATAGACGGAAACGAAGAATCACCTAGCTAATCACCTAGCTAACAAGGGATCCAGTAGCCCCTTTATAGGTCTGGAACCCCTTTGCGGCATGAGTGTGAACACCATCCACAAAAGTTTAGATGAAGAAACAAGAGGAAAATGGATGAAAACCTGGAGAGAACTTCCAGGGCTAAGGCAGTCCAAAGTGATGCTGGGATCTTTTAACCAGAAGAGAACAAAAGCTTGCCTGAAATTAAGCAGGTACAAGCTTAGAATTCTGACAGGAGTCCTGACGGGACAATGCAGACTTAGGAAACATATCAAAGCCCTAGGCCTAGAAGAGGATGACGGATGCAGATTCTGTGGCTCACCAGATGATATATCCCCCCATACCCCCATATATCTGCTCAAAGACTGCGGAGCATTACTCCGCAAAAGACAGATGTACCTTGGGGCTCACTGCTTGAACACAGAGGAGCTGCAGGCCTTGAATCCCACCCAGATCCTGAAATTCCTAAAGGAATCAGCATTAGAGGAGGCGCTCTATATCGGTAAGTACACCAACGCTTGGAGGAGGAGGGTGGGGTACAATAGATCTATAAAGGTCGCAGTACAAGTCGTCACCACCATATCTAAAATCTACAAGAGAAAAAATCGTACTGATCATGGACTAGGAAACCAAGAACCGGCAGGGGAAGAAAGCAGGGCTACCCAGCTCGTCATGCAGCGAAACCGCGGCAAGACAAATGAAAAAACACAAATGGTTCGAAAAATGATTAAAAGGATACTTGGAATGTGAGGACCATGGCACAGGCTGGAAAGATTCAAAACGCTACGAAAGAAATGGAGACAGTGGACATAGATGTTATGGGAATTAGCCCGGTACAGTATGTTGGACAATCAAAGACCACAAGGTATACCACTCCGGAAATGCCGACAACCAACAAATACCTGGAGTTGGGATTATAAGAAACTCCAACCATATGTCACAAATTTGTCACCGAAATCAGAAAGAATAATGGTCATACAAATTAACAGCATACCAATAGAAGTAAACATCTAACAAAATATGCCTCTACTCTGATAACGCAGACGAAGAAATAGAACAATTGTACGAGTCAGTAACCGATACTCTCTACAACCCATTAAGCAAGACATGGTAGATCCACATGGTAGATCTAAACGCCAAGGTCGGAGAAGGAAAGGTGGGGACTGTTGGGGAGTAAAGATTAGGTACAAGAATCGAGCGAGGAGATAGACTAATGAACTTTACGGAAATGAAGGGATACGTAATACTAAATACATTATACAAATTGCCGATGTCTAGACTCTATAAATGGAGATCACCACAAGATAGGCCAGACAACATAATGAGGCGACCGTACTAGTGAACCGGAAATTTCGAAGCAATAAAGACAAGGAAGGTGGAATACCTTGACATTATAATTAGGCACAGTCAACGGTGCAGTCTATTTCAACTTATACTACAAGGAAGAGTACATGGATGAGAGTGCCAGGAAGAAGGAGAATATCGTAGCTAAAAAACCTTCGAACCTGGTTCAACACAACAACAACAAATCTTTTCAGGGCTGCAAGAAACAAAGTCCGAATTTCCATGATGATCACCAACATCCGAAGCGGATAGGCACCAGAAGAAGAATAATTGAAGATTGTCTATATATCCCCAATAATGATAATCTTTATTGTCAGCAACGCTAACAAATGGCTATGTACTTTCCGCCAAGGAGTACAATTCGCTTGTTATACATAATTTGAAAAAAATGTATAGCTGGTGACATGGCATGATTAGTCGTCATATAGTGTTTCGACTACTGTGTTTGAGGGATGTCGGTGAGTTTGGTGTTGTAGTTCGCGTTTTAAACAAAGTGAGTCTATTATTGTCCGATGAATGTCTCTGTCTTTATATCTGGTTAAGCATTGTCTATGTCTGTCTGAGATATTTTAAATTTTGGTCAGGGTATATAGGAGATGGTTGGGTGAGTTATGCAGGGTGTTATTAGGATTACACGTAACGATGTAGTTTTATGTACAAACTTAGAACGGATACAAAGACAATTGTAGAGTGAAGTTAGCTTGGTTAGAATCGTCAATCTAGTTTTCAGGGTTAAAGCAGGGTGTGTTGGAAAGACCTTTTTCCAAGAACGCTGGATGGTGTTGTTTTTGACTTTATTTCTTCTGTGCGCGAGGTTTATATCCGGCGCGGGACAGCGTAAAGAAAAGAAACGTATTTCCCAATAGTGTCGGATTAGTGAACCGCCGGATTATCGAGCTTATACTGTACGAGGAAAATGTGGATTTTGTTTTGATGGAAAGGAAGGTTGAAATGGAGGCAATCAATCAGAGAGGGAAGGTTAGCTTTCCCGAGTGGGAATGTTGGACCAAGGCATCACCCCTAGCCTTGTTGGTCAGTAGGTTTCCGTGTTTTGCTAATGTGGTCCAATCTCTAAAGGACGTGTTGATGTCTAGTTTTGTCTGTGTTTCAACAAACAAGTGTCCGTCGATGTGATATGTATCTGTAAAGCTGTCTATAAGTGGCCGTTTGATGGTGCAAATGTTAATGTTATCGTAAACGAAATTAACTTTGTTCATGAATATTTACAATCGATTTGTTGGGTAGGAGTGTCGGAGTCATGTCGAACATTACAATATACATTCTGTTATCTAGCCCCATTTGCCTACTTTCGTTTATAAAGTTTCTTCAACTAAGTTCGAATTAAGTGTAACTATCTTAGAGCTCCCAATCGAACTTTCTTATAAATTCCAATTAGTCTAGAAAACGGATTAACTAGTTGGAACTGGATCTGAATCAACACAGTCTAAAATAAATAAACTAAAACTAACTTATGAAACTTAATCGTTTTACCTTAACTGAATCGAGTGTGCAACCCCGACGATTTACATCATAGTCTAAAACCTATTTTTACTAGAAAATTATAACGGGAAAGCATGAAGTTTTCGCGTATATCTTTGAAAAACTTTTAATTGACGCAAAGTTTAATATATTGCAGCGCGCTAAGAAAGAACGCCGCGACAAAGTTTGTCTTACAGGATTATATCCGCAGATTTTTCAGTTAGTAAACAAATGGTATTACATGTAATTTAGGTTTTAATTACGTTAAACACTTTCCTGAAGATGCAAGTGAATGTTAAATTACAAATTTAATTAATTGATTTTTAGTTTTCGTTTAAATCAAGGAGTTGTAGATAGTAATTATACTGATAAAATATTTGATTAAATCGCTGGGAGAAAACTTGTGAATGAGGTTTTGCTTTGTGTAAAAGATTTGTGTGCGAAAAAGTGTCCTCCAGAGAGATATAAAGTTTTTAAAAAAGGAGGCAGTGGATATTTTATTTTCACTTTTATTATTAATTTTAAGTTCATTGTTTTCCGTGCAAGGAAAAAGGGAGACGTTTCGTAACGAACGATTTATGAATGGTGCAGAGCGATGTAGGGTAACACACACACAAAGAACTCTCTCAAAGAAATGTCGAGGGGTTTTAAACGAAATTTGTTTTGAATTGTCGGTAATTATTTTAATTGTTTCTTTCTATCTTTCGTGAGTGTTTCCTAAATTACAAAAACTAATTATAAATATTTTCTTCAAATGGTATAATGAGAGAATATTAATTTCCATTTTCAATCATTTTACAAATAAATAGTGTTCGCGCCAATTTCAATAAATCTGTATCTTCAATTCAACATTTGAATCGATTTCGGCACCGATTAACAGAAAGGGAAAGGTGTATCGACCTGGGCCGAAATCGTTCGATTTATTCATCAATTTACTTCGCGAATTTATATTATTGTGGAGTATGCTTCGAGTGTGAGAAGCGAAAAGACAAGAATCGAAACCAAGCTCGACCGATGCGTGCACGCATCTTTAAGTTTATCGTTTTAAGTCAAGTTAACCAGGGTTGTAATCACGAGCCCAAGGGGCTGAAGCGGCATCCAACGTCTGGAAGACACCAATTTTAAAGTCTCTCTCCACCCATTATCCCCATTTCCTCCTTTAAAAAAGGCGCCGGAAGGACGATCCACACATGGCGGAGACGCGAGCGATCCTAACAGGTAATTGATTAGACTAGCCCTCTTTCAAACGGGAAAATTTGATTTTCGTGAGACACGGTCCAGACAAATAGCTTTGCTATAAATTTGCCGCATGTTCATCTAACACCCTGTTTTGACAGGGTGGTTTGACAAAATCAACGGATTATTCCTTGGCTTATTCTAGGAATATTTTGTCGTTTGATGATTTCTGAAAACCACTTTGTTTAGAAGATACAGGGAAAAAATCTGCAGAAAATGAACAAAATTTTCGACAACAATTTTCGATATCTGTTTTTAATTATTCGTATCAGAAACACTTACATTTGCAAATAACTTACTTTGCTAATAAAGGAGCATAAAAGCATACAATTGACATATTAAATATAAAAACGAGTTTGAGATCCCACACTGTATATCACATAGTTCATTTCGGTTACTGCCGCCCAGAAGTTGGCAACCTCTATAGCATTTGCTGAGGCATGCAGTAAGCCAATCACAGTACATGTTGTCGGACACTGTTTAATGCCCGCCATACACACAACGGTCCACCGGAGAGGTCTACCCGTGCAGGTTCGCCTTCGCAGGTAGACCGGAGCATGTGTGGGAATAGACCTGTGCAGTTTCTTGCGTACGGTTGACCTGCGCAGGCAAACCTGCACATGTAACCTCTCCAGTAGACCGTAGCGTGTATGGCGGGCATAAGGGCACCATACACTAGCAACGTAGTCATCAACCTTGTCGTCAACAATATTGAGGTTCTTGCCCACACACTACACAACCAAATTGAAAACATTAGTATCAGTTGCAAGTTGCTTTTGTTCGGTTTTTCGTTGGAGTTTCTACGAAGAATTTAATAATAATGAGTGAAGATTTGATGATGTAGCTAGTTTTGAACGAGTTGCGTGAGGACGATATGGGCCCTTGGAAGAAGAGGAAAGTGTAATTCCCACAGGTTTCGATTCTAGGCCCCATCCTGTGGGACGTGCTATAGACGGTGAACTTATAATGAGACTGCCTTTGGGGGCCATCGTAAATGGCTTCGCAGAGGATATCGCACTAGTTTTCACAGCAAGAACAGAACACAGGTTGATGCAAACGGCAAATCAAGCAACAGAAATGGTCAGCGCGAGGACGAAATCGAAGAATCTGACTTTAGCTCTAGGAAAAACAAGCGGTCCTCCTTACAGGCCTGTCTGACTAATATTTAGCAAACTAGCTAAGATTTCGTAAAATTTTTTAAATCAAACTTGCAGATAATTTTATAATCTATCAGAAAATTGCAAAATATTTTGCAAATTTTGTTCAATTCTGCCTGAAATTAGCAAGAAGTTTACGAGGTGAAACGCATGAAAACTAAATTGTTTTATTTGTCTGTCTAATATTTAGCAAACTACCTGAAACATCGCGAAAATTTTCACATAAAACTTGTAGATAATTTAATAGTCTACCAGAAACCTGCAAAATATTTTGTCAATTTTTTTCAGTTTCAGCCGAAATTGGCATGAATTGGCAAGTAGAAACGCTTGGAAACTAATTTGTCTATTTGAGCATTTGGTGAGTTTGTCTGTCTAATATTTATCAAACTAGCTAAGATTTACCAAAAATTTTCAAACAAAAGTTGCATATAATTTCGCATTCTCTCAGAAACTTAAGAAATATTTTGCAAATTTTGTTCAATTGCCTTAAATTAAAAAAAATTGATGAGGTAGAACGCTTAAAAAATAAATTATTTCTTGAACTTGTCTGTCTAATATTTAGCAAACTACATGAAATATCGCGAAAATTTTCAAACAAAACTTGTATAAAATTTAATAGTCTACCAGAAACTTGCGAAATATTTTAGCGATTTTTTTAGTTTGAGCTGAAATTGGCTCGAATTAGCAAGCCGAAACGCTCCGAAGCTTATTTGTCTATTTGTTGAGTTTGTCTGACTAATATTTAGCAAACTAGCTAAGATTTCGTAAAAAAAATTAAATCAAACTTGCAGATAATTTCATAATCTATCAGAAACTTGCGAAATATTTTGCAAATTTTGTTCAATTCTGCCTGAAATTAGCAAAAAGTTTACGAGGTAAAACGCATGAAAACTAAATTGTTTATTGAATTTGTCTGTCTAATATTTAGCAAACTACCTGAAATATCGCGAACATTTTCACATAAAACTTGTAGATAATTTAATAGTCTACAAGAAACCTGCGAACTATTTTGGCAATTTTCTTCAGTTTCAGCCGAAATTTGCATGAATTGGCAAGTCGAAACGCTTCTAAACTAATTTGTCTATTTGAGCATTTGGTGAGTTTGTCTGTCTAATATTTAGCAAACTAGCTAAGATCTCGCAGAAATTTTCAAACAAAAGTTGCAGATAATTTCGCATTCTCTCAGAAACTTGCGAAATATTTTACAAATTTTGTTCAATTCTGCCTTAAATTAGGAAAAAGTTAAAGAGGTAGAACGCGTGAAAACTAAATTAATTCTTGAACTTGTCTCTCTAATATTTAGCAAACTACCTGAAATATCGCGAAAATTTCCAAACAAAACTTGTAGATAATTTAATAGTCTACAAGAAACCTGCGAAATAGTTTGGCAATTTTCAGCAGTTTCAGCTGAAATTGGCTTAATTCAGTAAGCCAAAACGTTCCGAAACTAATTCGTCTATTCGGGCATTTGTTGAGTTTGTCTGACTAATATTTAGCAAACTAGATAAGATTTAACAAAAATTTTCAGACAAAAGTTGCAGATAATTTCGCATTCTCTTATGAACTTGCGAGATATTTTAAAAAATAGGTTTAGTTCTGCCTGGAATTAGCAAAAATTTGACGAGGAAGAACGCGTGTAAAATAAATTATTTGTTGAACTTATCTGTCTAATATTTAACAAACTACCCGAAATATCGCGAAAATTTTCAAACAAAACTTGTAGATAATTTCAGTCTTAAAGAAACCTGCGAAATATTTAGCCAATTTTCTTCAGTTTCAGCTGAAATTGGCTTAAATCAGCAAAACGTTCATTAAATTACTAAAACGTTCCGAAACAAATTCGTCTATTCGGGCATTTGTTGAGTTTGTCTGTCTAATATTTAGCAAACTATCTAAGATTTCGCAAAAAATTTCAGACAAAAGTTGCAGATTATTTCGCTTAAAACTTGCGAAATAGTTTAGAAATTCGGTTTAATTCTGACTGAAGTTAGCAAAAATTTGATGAGGTGGAACGCGTGTAAAATAAATTAGTTGTTGAAGTTATCTGTCTAATATTTAGCAAACAACCTGAAATATCGCGAAAGTTTTCAAACAAAACTTGTAGATAATTTAATAGTCTACAAGAAACCTGCGAAATATTTTATCGATTATCTTCAATTTAAGCTGAAATTGGCTTGAATTAGCAAGCTGAAGCGCTGCGAAGCTTATTTGTATATTTGTTGAGTTTTTCTCACTAATATTTAGCAAACTAGCTAAGATTTCGTAAAAATGTTTAAATCAAACTTGCGGATAATTTCATAATCTATCAGAAACTTTTGCAAATTTTGTTCAGTTCTGCCTGAAATAGCAAAAAGTTTAAGAGGTAAAACTAAATTGTTTATTGAATTTGTCTGTCTAATATTTACCAAACTACCTAAAATATCGCGAAAATTTTCACATAAAACTTGCAGATAATTTAATACTCTACAAGAAACCTGCGAAATATTTCGACAATTTTGTTCAGTTTCTGCCGAAATTGGCTTGAATTGGCAAGACGAAACGCTCTAAAACTAATTCGTCTATTTGGGCATTTGTTTAGTTTGTCTGTATAATATTTAGCAAACTAGCTAAGATTTCGCAAACATTTTTATACAAAAGTTGCAGATAATTTCGTATTCTTTTATAAACATGGGAAATATTTTGCAAATTTGCTTTAAATTTGCTTTTTCTTCCTCAATTAGCAAAAAGTTGATGAGGTAGAACGGGTGGAAACTAAATTGTTTGTTGAATTTGAATGTCTAATATTTAGCAAACTACCTGAAATATGGAGAAAATTTTCGTGAATTGGCAAGCCTAAACGATCCGAAGCTTAGTTGTATGTTTGTTGAGTTTGTCTGACTAATTTTTAGCAAACTAGCTTAGATTTCGTAAAGAATTTTAAATCTAACTTGCAAATAATTTCATAGTCTATCAGAAACTTGCGAAATATATTGCAAATTTTGTTCAATTCTGGGCGAAATTATCAAAAAGTTTACGAGGTAAAACTCATCAAAACTAAATTCTTTATTGAATTTGACTGTCTAATATTTAGCAAACTACCTGAAATATCGCGAAAATTTTCACATAAAACTTGTAGATAATTTAATAGTCTGCAAGAAATCTGCGAAATATTTTGGCAATTTTCTTCAGATTCAGCCAAAATTGGCATGAATTGGCAAGTCGAAACGCTTCTAAACTAATTTGTCTATTTGAGCATTTTATGAGATTGTGTGTCTAATATTTAGCAAACTAGCTAAGAACTCGCAAAAATTTTCAAACAAAAGTTGCAGATAATTTTGCATTCTCTCAGAAACTTGCGAAATATTTTGCAACTTTTGTTCAATTCTCCCTTAAATTAGGATAAAGTTGACGAGGTAGAACGTGTGAAAGCTAAATTATTTCTTGAACTTGTCTGTCTAATATTTAGCAAACTACCTGAAATATCGCGAACATTTTCAAACAAAACTTGTAGATTATTTAATAGTCTACAAACAAAGCTGAGAAATATTTTATAAATTTTCTTCAGTTTGAGCTAAAATTGGCTGGACTCGGCAAGCCGAAACGCTCCAAAACTAATTCGTCTATTTGGGCATTTGTTGAGTTTGTCTGTCTAATATTTAGCAAACTAGCTAAGGTTTCGCAAAAATTCTCAGACAAAAGTTGCAGATAATTTCGCATTCTTTTATAAACATGGGAAATATTTTGCAAATTTGGTTTAATTCTTCCTGAAATTAGCAAAAATTTGACGAGGTAGAACGCGTGTAAAATAAATTATTTGTTGAATTTATCGGTCTAGTCTTTTGCAAACTAACTGATATATTGCGAAAATTTTCTAACAAAACTTGTAGATAATTTAATAGTCTACCAGAAACCTGCGAAATATTTTAGCGATTTTTTCAGTTTGAGCTGAAATTGGCTTGAATTAGCTAGCCGAAACGCTCCGAAGCTTATTTGTCTATTTGTTGAGTTTGTCTGACTAATATTTTGCAAACTAGCTAAGATTTCGTAAAAATTTTTAAATCAAACTCGCAGATAATTTCATAATTTATCAGAAACTTTCAAAATATTTTGCAAATTTTGTTCAAATCTGCCTGAAATTAGCAAAAAGTTTGCGAGGTAAATCGCATGACAACTAAATTGTTTATTGAATTTAACTGTAAAATATTTAGCAAACTACCTGAAATATCCCGAAAATTATCACATAAAACTTGTAGATAATTTAATAGTCTATAAGAAAACTGCAAAATATTTTTTTATTCTTCAGTTTCAGCCGAAATTGGCATGAATTGGCAAGTCGAAACGCTTCGAAATTAATTTGTCTATTTGAGCATTTGATGAGTTTGTCTGTCTAATATTTAGCAAACTAGCTAAGATCTCGCAAACATTTTCAAAGAAAAGTTTCAGATAATTTCGCATTCTCTCAAAAACTTGCGAAGTATTTTGCAATTTTTTCAATTCTGCCTTAAATTAGGAAAAAGTTGACGAGATAGAACGCGTGAAAACTAAATTATTTCTTGAATTTGTCTGTCTACTATTTAGCAAACTACCTGAAATATCGCGAAAATTTTCAAACAAAACTTGTAGATAGATAATTTAATAGTCTTCAAGAAACCTGCTAAATATTTTGGAAATTTTCTTCAGTTTCAGCTGAAATTGGCTTAAATCAGCAAGCCAAAACGTTCCACAACTAATTCGTCTATTCGGGCATTTGTTGAGTTTGTCTTACTAATATTTAGCAAACTAGCACAGATTTAGCAAACATTTTCAGACAAAAGTTGCAGATAATTTCGCATTCTCTTATGAACTTGCGAAATATTTTAAAAATTTGGTTTAATTCTGCCTGAAATTAGCAAAAATTTGACGAGGTAGAACGCGTGCAAAATAAATTATTTGTTGAATTTATCTGTTTAATATTTATCAAATTACCTGAAATATCGCAAAAATTTTCAAACAAAACTTGTAGATAATTTAATAGTCTTTAAGAAACCTGCGAAATATTTTGGCAATTTTCTTCAGTTTCTGCCCAAATTGGCTTGAATTGGCAAGACGAAACGCTCCGAAGATAATTCGTCTATTTGGGCATTTGTTGAGTCTAATATTTAGCAAACAAGCTAAGATTTCGCAAAAAAATTCAGACAAAAGTTGCAGATAATTTCGCATTCTTTTATAAACATGGGAAATATTTTGCAAATTTGGTTTAATTCTTCCCGTAATTAGCAAAAATTTGACGAGGTAGAACGCGTGTAAATTAAATTATTTGTTGAATTTATCTGTCTAATCTTTAGCAAACTACCTGATATATCGCGAAAATTTTCAAACAAAGCTTGTAGATAATTTAATAGTCTACAAGAAACCTGTGAAATATTTTGGCAATTTTCTTCAGTTTCAGCCGAAATTGGCATGAATTGGCAAGTCGAAACGCTTCGAAACTAATTTGTCTATTTGAGCATTTAGTGAGTTTGTCTGTCTAATATTTAGCAAACTAGCTAAGATCTCGCAAAAATTTTCAAATAAAAGTTGCAGATAAGTTCGCCTTCTCAGAAACTTAACAAATATTTTGCAAATTTTGTTCAATTCTGCCTTAAATTAAAAAAAGATGATGAGGTAGAACGCTTGAAAACTAAATTATTTCTTGAACTTGTCTGTCTAATATTTAGCAAACTACGTGAAATATCGCCAAAATTTTCAAACAAAACTTGTAGATAATTTAATAGTCTACAAAAAAGCTGAGAAATATTTCAGAATTTTTTTCAGTTTGAGCTAAAATTGGCTTAAATCAGCAAGCCAAAACGTTCCGAAACTAATTCGTCTATTCGGGCATTTGTTGAGTTTGTCTGGCTGACTCATATTTAGCAAACTAGCTAAGATTTAGCAAAAACTTTCAGACAAAAGTTGCAGATAATTTCGCATTATCTTATGAACTTGCGAAATATTAAAAAAAAAAGATTTAATTCTGCTTGAAATTAGCAAAAATTTGGCGAGGTAGAACGCATGCAAAATAAATTATTTGTTGAATTTTTCTGTTTAATATTTAGCAAACTACGTGAACTATCGCGAAAATTTTGAAACAAAACTTATAGATAATGTAATAGTCTTCAAGAAACCTGCGAAATATTTTGACAATTTTCTTCAGTATCTGTCCAAATTGGCTTGAATTGGCAAAACGATACGCTCCGAAACTAATTGGTCTATTTGGGCATTTGTTGAATTTGTCTGTCTAATATTTAGCAAACTAGCTAAGATTTCGCAGAAATTTTCATACAAAAGTTGCAGATAATTACGCATTCTTTTATAAACATGGGAAATATTTTGCAAATTTTGTTTAATTCTGCCTGAAATTAGCAAAAAGTTAAACGCATAACGAGGTAAAACGCATGAAAACTAAATTGTTTATTGAATTTGTATGTCTAATAGTTAGCAAACTACCCGAAATATCGCGAAAATTTTCATATAAAACTTATAGATAATTTAATAGTCTACAAGAAACCTGCGAAATATATTGGCAATTTTTTTTAGTTTCAACCGAAATTGGCATGAATTGGCAAGTCGAAACGCTAAGAAATTAATTTGTCTATTTGAGCATTTGGTGAGTTTGTCTGTGTAATATTTAGCAAACTAGCTAGAATCTCGCAAAAAAATTCAAACAAAAGTTGTGATTATTTCGCATTCTCTCAGAAACTTGCAAAATATTTTGCAAATTTCGTTTAATTATGCCTTAAATTAGGAAAAAGTTGACGAGGTAGAAGGTGTGAAAACTTTATTATTTCTTGAACTTGTCTGTTTATTATTTAGCAAACTACCTGAAATATCGCGAAAATTTTCAAACAAAACTTGTAGATAATTTAATATTCTACAAGAAACCTGCGAAATATTTTGGAAATTTTCAGCAGTTTCAGCTGAAATTGGCTTAATTCAGCAAGCCAAAACGTTCCGAAACTAATTCGTCTATTGGGGCATTTGTTGAGTTTGTCTGACTAATATTAGCAAACTAGATAAGATATAACAAACATTTTCAGACAAAAGTTGCAGATAATTTCGCATCCTCTTATGAACTTGCGAGATATTTTAAAAATTAGGTTTAGTTCTGCCTGGAATTAGCAAAAATTTGACGAGGTAGAACGCGTGTAAAATAAATTATTTGTAGAACTTATCTGTCTAATATTTAACAAACTACCTGAAATATCGCGAAAATTTTCAAACAAAACTTGTTGATAATTTATCAGTCTTCAAGAATCCTGCGACATATTTAGCCAATTTTCTTCAGTTTCAGCTGAAATTGGCTTAAATCAGCAAAACGTTCATTAAATCACCAAAACGTTCCGAAACAAATTCGTCTATTCGGGCATTTGTTGAGTTTGTCTGTCTAATATTTAACTATCTAAGTTTTCGCAAAAATTTTCAGTCAAAAGTTGCAGATAATTTCGCTTAAAACTTGCGAAATAGTTTAGAAATTCGGTTTAATTCTGACTGAAGTTAGCAAAAATTTGATGAGGTGGAATGCGTGTAAAATAAATTATTTGTTGAAGTTATCTGTCTAATATTTAGCAAACAACCTGAAATATCGCGAAAGTTTTCAAACAAAACTTGCAGATAATTTAATAGTCTACAAGAAACCTGCGAAATATTTTATCGATTATCTTCAATTTAAGCTGAAATTGGCTTGAATTAGCAAGCTGAAGCGCTGCGAAGCTTATTTGTATATTTGTAGAGTTTGTCTCACTAATATTTAGCAAACTAGCTAAGATTTCGTAAAATTGTTTAAATCAAACTTGCGGATAATTTCATAATCTATCAGTAACTTTTGCAAATTTTGTTCAGTTCTGCCTGAAAGTAGCAAAAAGTTTAAGAGGTAAAACGCATGAAAACTAAATTGTTTATTGAATTTGTCTGTCTAATATTTACCAAACTACCTGAAATATTGCGAAAGTTTTCACATAAAACTTGCAGATAATTTAATACTCTACAAGAAACCTGCGAAACATTTCCGCAATTTTGTTCAGTTTCTGCCGAAATTGGCTTGAAATGGCAAGACGAAACGCTCTGAAACTAATTCGTCTATTTGGGCATTTGTTTAGTTTGTCTGTATAATATTTAGCAAACTAGCTAAGATTTCGCAAAAAAAATTATACAAAAGTTGCAGATAATTTCGTATTCTTTTATAAACATGGGAAATATTTTGCAAGTTTTCTTTAATTCTTCCTCAATTAGCAAAAAGTTGATGAGGTAGAACGGGTGGAAACTAAATTGTTTGTTGAATTTGTATGTCTAATATTTAGCAAACTACCTGAAATATGGCGAACATTTTCGTGAATTGGCAAGCCTAAACGCTCCGAAGCTTAGTTGTATGTTTGTTGAGTTTTTTTGACTAATATTTAGCAAACTAGCTAAGATTTCGTAAAAAATTTTAAATCTAACTTGCAAATAATTTCATAGTCTATCAGAAACTTGCGAAATATATTGCAAACTCTGGGCGAAATTATCAAAAAGTTTACGAGGAAAAACTCATGAAAACTAAATTCTTTATTGAATTTGACTGTCTAATATTTAGCAAACTACCTGAAATATCGCGAAAATTTTCACATAAAACTTGTAGATAATTTAATTGTCTGCAAGAAACCTGCGAATAATTTTGGCAATTTTCTTCAGATTCAGCCAAAATTGGCATGAATTGGCTAGTCGAAACGCTTCTAAACTAATTTGTCTATTTGAGCATTTTATGAGATTGTGTGTCTAATAGTTAGCAAACTAGCTAAGATCTCGCAAAAATTTTCAAACAAAAGTTGCTGATAATTTTGCATTCTCTCAGAAACTTGCGAAATATTTTGCAACTTTTGTTCAATTCTCCCTTAAATTAGGATAAAGTTGACGAGGTAGAACGCGTGAAAGCTAAATTATTTCTTGAACTTGTCTGTCTAATATTTAGCAAACTACCTGAAATATCGCGAAAATTTTCAAACAAAACTTGTAGATAATTTAATAGTATACAAACAAAGCTGAGAAATATTTCAGAAATTTTCTTCAGTTTGATCAAAAATTGGCTGGACTCGGCAAGCCGACACGCTCCAAAACTAATTCGTCTATTTGGGCATTTGTTGAGCTTGTCTGTCTAATATTTTGCAAACTAGCTAAGATTTCGCAAAAATTTTCAGACAAAAGTTGCAGATAATTTCGCACTCTCTTATGAACTTGCAAATTTTTTTAAAAATTTGGTTTAATCTGCCTGAAATTAGCAACAAGTTGAAGAGGTAGAATGGGTGGAAACTAAATTGTTTGTTGAATTTGTCTGTCTAATATTTAGCAAACTACCTGAAATATCGCGAAAATTTTCACATAAAACTTGTAGATAATTTAATAGTCTACAAGAAAACTGCGAAATATTTGTACAATTTTCTTCAGTTGCAGCCGAAATTGGCATGAATTGGCAAATCGAAACGCTTCGAAACTAATTTGTCTATTTGAGTATTTGGTGAGTTTGTATGTCTAATATTTAGCAAACTAGCTAAGATTTCGCAAAAATTTTCAGTCAAAAGTTGCAGAAAATTTTGTATTCTCTTATAAACCCGCGAAATATTTGGAAATTTTGTTCAATTCTGCCTGAAATTAGCAAAAAGTTGACGAGGTAGAACGCGTGAAAACTAAATTATTTGTTGAACTTGTCTGTCTAATATTTAGCAACCTACCTGAAATATCGCGAAAATTTTCAAACAAAACTTGTAGATAATTTAAAATTCTACAAGAAACCTGCGAAATATTGTAGCGATTTTCAGTTTCATCAGTTTCAGCTGAAATTGGCTTGAATTGGCAAGCCGAAACACTCCGAAACTTATTTCTCTATTTGAACATTTGGTGAGTTTATTTGTCTAATATTTAGCAAACTAGCTAAGATTTCGCAAAATTATTCTGTGAAAAGTTGCAGAAAATTTCGCATTCTCTTATAAACGTGCGAAATATTTTGCAAATTTGGTTTAATTCTGCCTGAAATTAGCAAAAAGTTGATGAGGTAGAACGCGTGGGAACTAAATTGTTGTTGGATTTGTCTTTCCAATATTTAGCAAACTACCTGTTTGCTATATATCTATAGCAAAGCTGGAGGTTTTTTAGCTCTCTCAATACTATGTTTGGTGCTCACATGGTATGTGTTATCTATTACGTATATAGATAACAGCCACAAATTCAGTTAGCGTAGTTATCTAACTTAGTGGTCTAATAAGTTTACTAACTGAAATCTTCAATATTTGTTTTGCTCTTTCATCACTAAGTTTGGCCTTTAAATGATATGGGTTATATATCATCTATATAGTTAACAGACATAAATTTAGTTTGTCTAGTTATCTAACTTACTGCTACTGCAAGTTTCGTTGTGCTAATAGGTTTTCTTAGTGGAATATTGAAGGTTTTTTGGTCTCTAGTCACTAAGTTTGATAAGTGTAGAATTAGATCGAAAATGAGTGGAATCGCTCGGATGAGTTTAAAGTTTTTGTTGCCCAAGGATCAAAATTCTGAAAATCTTTAAAACCACAAGTTAGTTAAGACAAAGTGATAATTCATATTTGAGCTTGTCTGTCTGTAATTTCTAATTGTGTCTGAGTTCTTGCTATATTAGTTTGTCTAAACTGTCTAGTCTATCCACTCTGTCCAGTCTCTCCAACCTGTCCAGTCTATTCAGTTTGTCCAGTCTGTTCAACTTGTCTAGTCTGTCCAGTCTGTCTATTCTGTCCTGCCTGTATAGTCGGTACAGTCTCTCAAATCTGCCTACGAAACTTACGGTAGCACGACGAAATTTGAAGACGAACGAATCCACGTACGACGATTTTCGATAAGACGATAAGAAGGATCGCGTAGTTTAGGCGACCAAAAATGATAAATATTTTTCCAAGAAGTGCGAGTTTTTGGCACTTCCTAAAAATATTAAGCAAAAATATCGAAAAGTGAGGTGACAGTCGGACGTGTGGTGACGTTCCGGACACACCAACACCGGAACCACGTCTGTGCGACGAAAACTGTCCGAGTTGAGAGTGAAAAAGTGAGAAAGTGTGAAAAAATCGCCCAGCCGCTCCCAGAGACGGCAGATGGTTGACATTATTTTTAGAAAATACTTGAATCTATTGCAAATCAATTGTGTTAGGTTTCGAGACGTTAAACAATTTATAAATATTTTTTTTTAAAATTCCAAAAAATCAGGTTTTTCGTCCCCTTATTTGTTCAGTGACTTTTGATCAATAGATGACTTATCTACGTGAAGGGGGTTGCATAATTACCAGAATTTTTTACAAATATTGGCGCTGTGTTATTCCTTATAATTGCATGGCAGTGAAACGGATTAACAAACGTCCGGTGTGCAGTTAAAATACAAAGTGACACATCAGAGCAATTTAGCACACAAAGAGGACTGCGGCAAGGCGATTGACTGGAGTTCCTGCTATTTAACATAGCACTAGAGAAAGTAATTAGGGACTCCAAGGTACAAATTATAGACACAATCTTTAACATATCGACTCAAATAATGGCATATGCGGACGACATAAACATAATAGGGAGATCGGTCGCATCGGCCAAGGACTCATTTATAAAATTCGAGGAAGCCGGCAGAACAATGGGTCTGCAAGTAAACGAAAGCAAGACGAAACACATGGGCGTCGTTTAGCAGCAAAGCTTTTCTGCACTACGACCAAATTGATCTATTGTGCTTCACGAGACACATGATAGGAACCGCGAATGTAAGAGCGAATAGGATTGGGCAAAACGTGACCATCGGAGAATACAACATCTAAGTGGTACAGGAATTCATATATCTGGGCTCACTAGTAAATAGGCAAAACAATGTGAAGGAAGAAATTAGGAGAAGACTAGTCTTAGTAAATAAATGTTACTATCTACTTACTCTATGTAGATACTTATGTATTTACGCCACCACCGCTATATATTGGAACGAGAGTTCGCGCTGCCGCGCGTATGTTGTATTGATTTATCTGTCCGCTTCGCGGCGAGCATCGTAATCTAACCGGGTTTAAAAAATTAAGTATTTTAAGTTTTAAAAATGTTTTAATTTTAAATAAAATGTTTTATTTTATGATTTATCAAAAAAAAATTAGGTGTAGAATGGCGGCTTTTAAAATGTAGCAGTGGTGGCGTTAATACGTAAGTAATATACGTAGCCATAAATGTAGACAACCAAAGGAGGAGAAGATACAACGCAGAAATATACGAATTATATGGAGATAACGACATCATAACAAAAGTTACAGTGAGTAGACTGCAATGGGCTGTACACCTTATAAGGGCAGATGAAAAAAGGACCTTTAAAAAAATATATACAAGCAAACCAGAAGAGTGCAGAAAGCAGGGAAGACCCAGACTCAGATGGAACGACGGGATAGACCAAGATGCACGAGCAATTAAGGTGCCAAACTGGAGAACAGGCGCCAGAGACCGAGACCGGTGGAGAAAAATGCTAGAGGAGGCCAAGACTCAACCCGGGTTGTTGTGCCAATGATGATATTCGAAACAAAGAGTTTTTCAGAAATCATCAAAAGACAAAATATTCTTAGAATATGCCAAGGAATAACCGCTTGAATTTTGGTCGCTTGTTTACCTAACACCCTGTATAAATAAAAGCTACAAACCTTTTTAAAAATCAATATCTATAAATGTATGAACAAATATTTTTTATACAAATTTATGAAATTTCTCAAATAAGAAGATTATCGATTGAGTTTATTTTCTATCCACGCCTTCTATCGTGGAATATGCTTCATGGCACTATCAGTTGCACGGACAATATTCAATGCTGGATTAAAATTTTAATCCGATTTTGCCAGCCAACATTCTATGACCCCGGGGCTATTTCTATTATCAGTGAACATGATAAACCACAGTTAACTAATGACGGATTATTTAATAATTTAAGATCAAATATAACAAGCAGTTACATAGAAAGAGATAGGCTAGACAAGGCAAAGATTATCTTATCTAATTGCTTATTCTGATGCTCATCTCACTGATAAGACTAGAGTTGATATATATTATTCAATTTGTTAGAATAACATATTTAGCTTTAAGTTGAGCTTGAGCTCTTGGATATTACCTACAATAACGATCAGTAGTCGAACATTTTTAATTAATAGGCAAATGCATTTTATCGTGACCAATTTGAGTAAAAGCCCGTTTTGCATTTCAATTGCAACTTACAATCGAGTCTGCATAAATTATTCAATCAATAACCGCATGCAATATATTGCAACAGACGAGTTAAATACATAATAATTTAGCATTAATTTACACAAAAGTTTTACAAAATATTGAAATAAATGCGTCATGAATATTCCTATCTATTTCCTCTGCTATTGAATTATAGTCTTGTTTATAAGCTTTCAGATGTAACATTGTAACTGCTACTTTACACATGATGATAAAGTAGCCTCCAGTTATAGCCTGCATAAATTTTTTCGATATTTTCGCCGGAGAAACTGTAAATATGGTGTCAATAAATATAAAAAGGCTGTTGAAATGGGGTCAAACAACATCCATTCTCGGTATAAATGTGGGTGGCAGAATTGAAAGGGTACCTAACTATGCCCATTTACAAAGTGCCATAATTTCGCGTTGTTATATAAGTTTGAACTGCGACGATAATTTTTATTGCGCTGTTATTGTTCTAGACGGGCGGTGCTGTTACATCGCGACAATACTACCTGCAGATTTATTTTAAGCGGAGCGATTTGAGTTTTGGGGTTCGGTGGAATTGCGACAATAAGAGCACTTTGTAATTGGGGTATTAGGTGGAATTAAATCGTGTTTTGGGTGATGGGTATGTGACATTTCAATGTTTCAGTCACTGATTCATTCTTACTTTCATCAAAGACTGGTAGGATTTGATAAGGGAGTTTCTGCTTTAAATTTACCTCCGAGTTGTGTCTTCGTATGTTTGTTGTGTCGCGTACAAGTCTGTTTGGATGGTGTTTGTTAGTCTGAGTCCCTGTCTAGTCTGAGTAAAATTTCTGTGATTGTTCGTTGATGTAGTCAGTTGGTTATTCAATTTTTGCGTCTTCGTGAAGCCGGTCAATCCTAGTGTATCGATAGACCTAGTCTCAGACACTAGTTCTGAAACCGCTGCAGAACCAACAAGTTAGTAGGTGCAGCACTGCACCACGCCGATGCGTCGTAAGCCAAAGCAGTTCTAATCATTACTTTAGATCACAGTAATTTATTATTCCTTGATAAATCACTATTCTTACTTATTAAAGAGTAGATGCGTTTTAGTGCAGTAAATGCTCTTGTAATAGTGTTTCTAATGTGCGTCCAGAATGTGAGTCTTGTGTCTAATGCCCGCCATACACACAACGGTCCAGCGCGCAGGTTTGCCTGCGCAGGTAGACTGGAGCGTGTACGGGAATAGACCTGTACAGTTTCTTGCGTACGGTTGACCTGCGCAGGCAAACCTGCACATGTAACGCCTCCGGTAGACCGTAGCGTGTATGGCGGGCATAAGTGTACTCCAAGATATTGAACAGTCTTTTTAGGTGTAATTGGATGACTGTCGACTTTTGGAGGGTAAATTAATTTTGTGTTTGTGAATTTTCGTGTAAATGTAATCGTTTCTGTCTTTTGAGGGTTTACAGTGATTTTCCAAATGTTAAAGGATTTCAAAATTTGTTCAATGTGAATCTGTGTCTTTTTATATACTGCGATGGCACTAAACCAGTGACTATACACTGCTGTGTCATCGGCATACAGTGCAAGTTTCGTTTGTGGAATGGTGGGAATGTCGTTTATGTAAAGGATGAAGAGTAGTGGACTTATAATCAACCCTTGCGGAACCCCAGCAGCAATTTAAACCTAAGAACTTCAGGCCCGTGTCCTTTCTGTGCCAACTTTTTAAATTGCTGGAACGACTGATTCTAAACCGAACAGCGGAGATTTTGGATGCCAAGATTATCGAACAGCAGGCCGGCTTTCGTCCAGGGAAATCATGCTGTGGCCAAATCCTGAACCTAACTCAACACATAGAGGATGGTTCTGAAAGAAGAAAGATTACTGGAGTGACGTTCTTCGATTTGACAGCTGCTTATGACACTGTCAACCACAGGAGGCTGCTAAAAAAGCTTTCTGAGACAACAAAAGACTATAGGCTCACTATGGTCATTGGTCTATTCCTCCAGAACTGGAGATTTTATGTTTCACTCCAAAACAAGAATAACAGATGGAGGGTCTAGAAGAATGGACTGCCGCAAAGCAGCGTCCTGTCCCCACTTTTGTACAACGTGTACACGAACGAATCTAAGCCGATAATACAGCTGTGGTAGCCCAGGGCACCGAGTTTACCTAAGTGGAGAAGAAGTTGGAGTTCGCCCTTGAAGAACTGGAAATTTATTACCAGAAAAACCACCTAAAGCCGAATCCCAGCAAGACTCAGATCTGCGCCTTCCACCTGAAAAACAAAACGTTAGCTCGAGATACATTGGCGAGGCGAACGACTGGAGCACTGCCCGACGCCGAGATATCTGGGCGTGAGCCTGGACCGTACTCTGTTCTTCAGACAACACTGCATCATTACTAAAGGCAAAGTTAGTGCGCGTAATAAGATATTACGAAAACTCTCAGGCACAGTATGGGGAGCTCAACCAGAAACGCTTAAAAAGCTCGGCTGTGCACTGCGGAATACGCCGCACCGGTTTGAGCAGCTTCAGCTCACGCGAAACATGTGGACGTCGCTATAAACGAGACAGCAAGAATTGTGACAAGCTGCCTAAAGCCAACTCCAGTCAATAGTTTGTACCCACTTATTGGCGTAGCACCCCCATCTGTGCGAAGAGCCGATGCTGAAAGCACGAAACAGGAAACCGATGCTCGCCATCCTCTACACCAACACTAGCCAGCCGGTCGACGCCTAAGATCAAAGAAGAGCTTAATGGCAAGATCACACACACACGAGGGGTCTATAGAGAATTACCGTATCATTAGGTGGACCCAACAGCTAACTACTCGGGAACCCCCAAGAGAAGAAATGGCCCCAGGCCAACACCTCCCTTTCGCGGTATGGAAACCCCTAAATCGGCTCAGGACAGGAGTGGCAAGGTGCATGACAAATCTGTTGAGGTGAGGAATGTCTGAGAACAACGATGTGCTTTGTGCATATCGTCAGCCACAGGATATAAGCCACATACTGGTCTGCCCACAACTGGAAGAAGGATGCACGCACGAAGACTTAATTTGATGTAACGACAAAGCTATTGCAGCCGCTATTTTTTGGAAAGATGTCGTATGAGCCGGACAGGGAAAGTAAGTAAGCAGCTATTTGTCTTGCTGTCGAAAGTTTGTCGTTTATCACAACTGTAAATGTCCGGTGTCGTAAGTATTTGTCTACCAGCTTAATCAATGTCGGTGAAAATTTAAGTCTAATAAGCTTGTATATTAATCCACCAGTCCATATTCTTTCGAAAACCTTTTGAATGTACTGGACATTCAAAAGGTTTTCGAAAGAATATGGAGTGATGGATTAAGAGTCATTGCAGCAACGTTGTTTTTATTAAAATTATATGAAATGTGGATCCAAATTCTGGTAATTTGCTGTACAGTATCATGTTTTTGTATAAAACCAAATTGGCAGTCCGTCAGAATTTTGTGTCTCCTAATATGTTTGTTTAGTCTTTTAAAAATTACCTTTTCAGTGACTTTCTCAACGTACTCAGAAGACTGATCGGTCGATAATTTCCAGGGTCTGATTCGCTTTTTCCTGTTAATAATATCGGAACCACATTGGCGGTCTTCCAAGTCGTTGGAAACTGTCGAAGTTTTAAAACGCCGTTTACAATTTGAGTTAATTGCACAATAGCTTTCCTAGACAAGTTTTTAAGAATTTTGTTTTTAATTTTGTCAGGTCCTGGAGCCTTTAGAGGCTTTACAAAATTTATTTCCGTAGGATTTGTGATCAATTCGTATTCGTCTGAATTGTCGACAGTTTCAACGAAGATTTTAACAGTCTCTGAAATTATTTGTTGCGTCTCGTTATTTTCCTGGTCTATGACATGTACTTCTTCTAAAACGTCTGCAATTAACTCTACTTTGTCTTCGTCCGTTATGGCGGCTTGTGTTCCGCTACTCTAAAGTACTGGAGGGCAGAAGGAATGCCTTCGGGTCTTCTGTCCGATGAAGGGAAAACCCCTATCTGCAACCTCCACGTGGTAGAGTATGGTAACATCATGATAATGGCAAATGCAGAGGGGGACCGAACCGTTGCCGGGATAAGCAGCAAACCTATTCTTAGGAAAAAGCTGGGCTCTCTTTGGTCCAGGGGGTTAGAAATAACCCCCGAAGGCGGATGAACCGAACAATACGGTCAACGGCATAGGATGTAGAAGGCAACGGGAAACCACTACATTAAAGATCGTCACAGATATCCCTAGTACAATCAATGGCCATGTTCAAAACAAAATATTGTACCGGAGCACCAAGTCTCCCATTTGGATCTCCGGGGGGGACTGTTTTGAATATTGCTACAAACAAAAAAACTCTATTGCGAATCCCAAAGACCTCAACCAAAGATAAAAACTATAGAATAGGAACATGGAACCTGCGAAGTATGTTCCAGGCAGGAAAAACGGAAAACGTCATAAAAGAACTAGAACGAATGAAGATCGACATACTCGGATGCAGTGAAACGAGGTGGCCGGGTACTGGAAGATCTGACGTAGATAACTATCACATCTACTACTCAGGCGACGATAAAACACAGAATAAGAATGGCGTTGCAATTATAGTCACGGAGGAGGTACATAAAGCAGTTCTAAGATTTGTACCAATATCAAACAGAGTGGCAATAATGAAACTAAATTCCAGCCCTTGCATAATTAATATAATACAGGTTTATGCACCCACAAGCGAAGGAAGCGACGAGGACATCGAACAATTCTACGAAGATATAAGAACAGCACGAAAACAGACCAAAAGGACGGAAATCACAATACTAATGGGTGACTTCAATGCGAAAGTGGGTAAAGGAGAACAAGAAGATATAGTAGGAAGATATGGTTTGGGAACAAAAAACGAGAGAGGAGACTTGCTGATCCAGTTTTGCCAAGAAATTGAGCACTCAATAATGAACACCTTCTTTAAGTTACCTCCAAGAAGGTTATATACGTGGAAATCGCCGGCCGACCGCAAATAGTGTGTAATTAGAAACCAAATAGACTTTATGACAATAAATAAAAGGTTTAGAAACTCCATCACATCCACTAAAACTTACACTGGAGCAGACGTATATACCGACCATAACCTACTGCTATCACCACTTAAAGTACGCATTAAGAGAACAGAGAAGAAGCCCCAATTGAAGAGACATGACATACAGAGACTGAAAGACCCCAACGTGATGCAACAAGTTAAAGACCAGATTAAAGAAGGTATGAACAAGATCAGAAGCCTTGCCAGCCGCAACATAGAACAACAAGTCGAAGCCATCACCAATGTAATGAAAACTGTTGCAGATAAAAACCTTTACACAAATCATAGAAAAAAGAAAAGCAAGTGGATTACAGATGAGATCTTAGGTTTGATGGAAGAACGAAGAAAAACAAAGAGCAAAGACTTAAAGTCATATAAGCAAATCCACAACAACATTAAAAAAAAGATCAAAGAAGCCAAAGAAAACTGGTGGAAAGAACAATGCTCTGAAATAGAAGAACTAGACAGAAAACATGACGTTTTAAATACACATAAAAAAATAAAGGATGCAGCTGGAATAAACAAACCACGACAGAATAATATAATTACCGACAAACACGGGACTGCACTACTGAACGTGAATGACAAAGTAGCAAGATGGCAACAATACATACAGACTCTTTATGCTGACGATAGCCGAACAGTTTCTAACACAAATAGTCCAGCACAAACAGGACCTTCTATAACTCATCAAGAAGTTCTTAAGGCAATTGGAAGACTCAAAAACAACAAGTCCCCGGGCCCAGATGAAGTTCTTGGCGATATGTTAAAGCTCATTGAGGAAGAATACCTAGACCTAATCACGGACTTATTTAACAACATATATGAATCGGGAGATATACCCGAGAAATGGCTAGTCTCTACGTTTATACCGATTCCTAAAAAAACCACAGCTAAACAATGCGAAGACTATAGAACTATCTGTCTCACAAGTCACTTCATGAAGGTCTTTCTTAAGATTATTTACGAACGAATATATCAAAAACTAGAAGAAGACATTAGCGAGACGCAATTTGGGTTTAGGAGTGGATTGGGGACTAGAGATGCCCTTTTTGGTCTGAGTGTTCTGATTAAGAGAGCAAGAGACGTGAATTGCGATGTTTTCACGTGTTTTATCGACTTCGAAAAGGCATTCGATAGGGTTCACCATGATTTGCTAACAGACACCATAAAGCAATCAGGAATAGATGACAGAGATGCACGAATAATCAACAATCTGTACAGACAACAAACAGCATGTGTTCGTGTGGAAAATATAATGTCAAAGGAATTTCCAGTAGAACAAGGTGTCAGACAGGGCTGGGTACTATCCACGCTACTGTTTAACCGATACGCAGAAAACCTTTTTAAGAATGCACTCGAAGAAGAACAGATTGGGATAAAGATAAACGGGGAAATAATTAATAACTTAAGATATGCAGACGACTCTGTACTAATTGCCGACAGTGCCGAAGGACTACAGAGACTGAATGATAAAGTAGTAGAGGCATGCGAACCACTTAATATGCGATTGAATGTGGCAAAGACAAAAATTCTAATCGTCAGCAAAAATGCGTCTAATGCCCAATTCCTGGTAAATGGGGCCCAACTACAGAGAGTACCATCAATATCGTACTTGGGTGTAAACCTCAATGACCAATGGGATCATAGTCGTGAAGTAAAGATCAACATAGAGAAGGCACGTTCTACATTTAACCAAATGAAGAATGTTTTGTGTAACATGCGCTTGAACATCCATCTTCGAACACGCATACTTAGATGCTACGTCTTCTCTAAGCTTTTGTATGGAGTGGAGGCATGGACACTCTCCGAGGCAACTAGTAAGCGACTGGAGGCCTTCGAAGCATGGTGCTATCGTCGAATGCTTCGCGTTTCCTGGACCCACCATGTTAGCAACGAAACCATACTCCTACGCATGCAGAAGGACAGAGAACTGCTCACAACAGTCAAACACAGAAAACTGTCATACTTTGGCCATATCATGAGAAACAGCAACAGATATAGGCTACTTCAACTCATCATGCAGGGAAAAATCGAGGGGAAGAGGTCACAGGGAAGACGACGGATCTCCTGGTTGAAGAATCTGCGACAATGGACCGGAAGAACATCGGTTGACTTGTTCAGATCGGCTGTGGATCGAATCCGATGGGCCATATTGATCGCCAACGTCCACTGAGGATATGGCACAATAAGAAGAAGAAGATGTGTTCCGTTAGTCAATGTTGGTGTAGGTCTATGTATATTTTTTAATTTCTTAGTCATTTTCCATAGAGACTTGTCCGTTGTATTCAGTCCTTCCAATTTTCTTGTCCTGATTTGTCTAGTCAGTCCATTCATAATTTGTTTGTCTCCTATGTCTCTGTACTTTTGCCAAAAATGTCTGTGTCTCTTCCTTGTCTGTATCAGTTGTTTAATGTCATTCGGTAACTGTTCGCCTCTGTCCCTAACTGTCCAGTCAACGTCCTTGTAATCAGGTACAGTTTGTCTCTGTCCTTGATCGTAGGAGTTATTTTGATGGGATTTTGATCCCATCAAGAGATTTTGATGGGATTATGGTCTCAGTTGAGAGTGTTCAATGTTGTGATGTGTGTGGGGTTTGGTATGTTTTTAGAGATGGCAATGTCAATAGTTGATGGTGTCATATTATTTTAGGGGAAGTGGGTATGTCCATCTAGAAAGATTATGGCGCATCTACAATTATACAATTCGGTACCGTTCTTGTTGTTTCTGTGGCAGCTCCAGGCAGTATTCATAGCGATAAAGAGAATATCTCGCAAACGGAATCAGAGGGCAACGTAAAGTCGACGTCGCGATCTAAAAAGAAAAAAGTTGATACTAGTGAACAAAAAGAAATTTCAAACGATTTGATTAAAACGCGAATTACTATGCCCCGAGAAATAAGGCCGGAGACTACCAAAACAACGGACGATAAGGAACTTTGGCAAACTCAAAAAAAATATTCAAGAAAACCGAGGCGTTCTAACATTATAATAGGAACAAATCATGATAATGTGGAGGTAAGAGCTATAAATAAACAAGCCCACCTACACATCTCGAGGCTAGAACCTCAACTCGCTGAGGAAGAGGTAATAAATTATCTAAAAGGAAAGAATTTCAAAAATGTTCAGTGCAAAAAACTTGTCTCAAAACACCCGGAGCGTTACTCTTCTTTCAGAGTGTCTATTCCGTTGGAAATGTTGGAGAATATAAAGAAGCCGGAGGTGTGGCCTCGTTACACACACGTTAACCGTTTTTTCTGGAGTCTAGAAAGGAAGAACGATACGATATTGGCATAACTAGGATAATTTTAATAAACCAAAATACGCAATCAATAGGAAATTCTATCGAGAGAATAGAGAATATGCTGGAAAAACTCGATAAATGCATATTTTTGATTATAACAGAACACTGGAGGAATACGGATCAGCTAGAATTAATAAAAATAAACAAATTCGTACTGGCGTCCCACTTCTGCCGAGAATCTGGTGAACACGGAGGCTCCGCTATTTACTGTAAGAAAGGACTTGGGTACAAACTAAGACGGGATATTAATGCAATTGCAGAAAAGTATATTTTTGAAATTTCAGCAATAGAAACACTATTGAGCGATAAGGTGCTGGTTGTTGTAAGTATTTACAGAGCTCCACAGACGAACAAGAAGCTCTTTTTAAACAAAATACACGAACTTCTCGAGCTGCTGGCCAAAGAAGACACCCAGTTTATCATAGCTGGCGACTATAATATTGATGTCCTAAAAAGGTCAGGTACTACTACCCAGTTTTTGTCCTTGATCCAATCCTTTAGCGCAGTATTAGTTTCTAGGGAAATAAGCCACCCTGATTCTCGGACGTGCATTGACAACATTATTGTAAAATCACATGTTTCATTCAGTGTCGAAACTAGGGACCATCACATATCGGACCATTATGCTCAAGTACTAACAATGGAGTCGGCGGTTGAGGTTTCAACCCCTAACATGATTCTCACAAGATGTTTTAATGAAAGAAATAAGAACTTCCACTTAGAATTGATGCAGAAGGTGTGTTGGGATGATTTGTTCCAAATTTGCGACGATGACATCGATGCGCAGTGGGATCTATTCATGGACATCTTCCGAGGGAATTTCGAGGAGGCATTCCCTCGAGTTCCTACCCCCACGAAACATATGGATCAACGGGTGTATAACAACCCATTTTTGGCTCAGTTGGAGAAAAACCTGGAACTACTTCAAACATTAGCAGCCTACAATCCGGATATTAAGAATAGGTACAATAACCTACGAAGAAAATACATTTACTTATTAAAAACCGATAAAAAGGAGCGTTTCAAAAAACAAATACAACTATCATCAAACCGACAAAAAACCACATGGAGTATAATTAGGGAAATCACCGAACTGAAGAAGAAAAATGATCTATATATAAACCACAACGAAGATCCGCTCACAAGTGTCTCAAATATAAATAATGTCTTCGCTAACTTAGCTAAAAACCTGGTACACTTTAATAATAATACCCAGTATGAAGATAATATTCCAGTGAATACTAAATCTATATTTCTAACCCCAATTAGTAAGGAGGAACTCGGCAACACAATCATGAAGCTAAAAAGCAAAAAAAGTGCGGGCCATGATGAAATCTCATCTGTATTTGTAAAAAACGTGCTCCCCTATATTATCTCCCCGCTGCAGCATATAATAAATAACTCTTTTAACTCGGGAAAATTTCCAATGAAGCTAAAACTGGGTCAAATTACTCCTGTTTACAAATCGGGCGATAGAGCGGCTATAGAGAATTACAGACCGATAAATATGTTGTCGGTGTTTTCTAAAATTTTTGAAAAACTTATGTGTTCTAGATTACTTTACTTCTGTGAGAAGCAACAAATCATAAGCAATCAACAACATGGCTTCATAAAAGGGAAGAATACGGATACGGCCTGCTATCAATTCATCAACGACATAGGATTCCAGCTAGAAGTTCGAAATATTCTATACGGGATGTTAATGGACCTATCGAAAGCATACGACCCAGTGGATCACACCATTCTAGCGGATAAACTATCTAAATATGGTATCAGAGGGATCGCTCTGGACTGGATTTCATCATTTTTGAGAAATAGAACACAAATTACCAAACTAAAAACCAGTTGTGGATATGTTTCTTCAAACGCAAGAACAATCAATATGGGGATACCACAAGGCAGTACTATAGGACCACTGCTCTTCACATTATTTATTAATGACCTGCCCCGAATACCCATCATCCCGCAGCACACAATGGTAAATTATGCCGACGATACGACTGTGCTATTAATTAACAAGTCGGTAGAGGACATTAGTCGGAATGCTGGTCTAGCAATGTCATTGATGACTGCATGGTTTGCTAATAATAAATTAGTATTAAACAAGAATAAAACGAAGTCCATCATCTTCCAAACTAATAGAAGCACCACGAGTTACCCTCAAGAAATCCGAATGGGGAATGATGTAATAAATGTAGACCAATCAGTAAGACTCCTTGGACTGTATATTGACAATACACTTGAGTGGTCGTCACAGGTCGACCATGTTACTAATAAACTGAACAGGGCAGTTTTTGCATTGCGAATCCTACAGCGATACGTAGATGATCAAGTTCTGAGGCTAGTGTACTTCTCCAACTTCCAATCACATATAAAATTTGGAATCATCTTCTGGGGTAACAGCATTTACATTAGGAACGTGTTCAGGATACAGAAGCAAGCCCTCCGTATTCTAGAGAACCTAAAATACCGCGAATCATGCAGGGGTGTTTTTAAAAGGGCCAATATTCTAACTACTACTAGGGGTATCTACATATATGAAAGCATCCTGTTCATAGTCAAACACAGACACTCATTTACAAGTTTTCACAAACCCAGTGAACGTCATACAAGGTACAACAAAGAACTATATAACATACCCAAACATACTTTGGTGATGACTGAAAGGTGCCCACCATGCAGCAATATTAAACTTTATAACATATATTAAGTATATAACAAACTTTATAAAGTTTAAAAAGGAACTGTACGGCTTAATTGTTGAGATAGAACCAAATACTGTGGACGAGTATTATTTTAAAATGAACACCCGATAAACTGACTTTATTTCAATTCCTAAAATATTCCAGCATTATTTGTGTTGATATTATTTATGTTGATATTATTGTTGATATTATTATGTTGATATTATTTCTCATATTATTTATTTTCTCATATTAATTCTCAGGCTATCACTTTGATTAGTCTTCTAGAATAATCTGTTTTGACATATTTCATTTAGCATATGGTACTTGAAACATATACTTAAATAATGAAATAAAAGTAGTTGATTTGATTTGATTTAAAGTCCCTTATAATCAGTACCTTGCCTCCAATTTCTGTTAATAAGTCCAAGTCTTTGTTGGTCATTGCGTTGGTGGTGCATTATAAATTGATACAATGGTAGGGTTTCTGGTTCGGATATATCCGAACCGTTTTCTGTGCAAAAACCGAAACCGCATAACCGTCATAAAAAACCGCGATTTTCGGTTTTGCCTAAAGATAAAAATAAAATATATTGAATTAGTGGTCTATCAAACATTGCAAACTGTTATTGCAAAAATGGCAACCATTGATGGTATATGTGTCGTTTATTGTAAAAGTGGTGTAACTCCATGTTTTTAAAATTCTTATTTTTTTTTGCTTAATGGTATCATATTTTGTTATATCTTTCATTAGACAAATGAAGCAACTTCAATAGTTGCATTAAAATCCCATAAAAGGCCTTACTTGTTTTTACAGGGAACTAAAACTCTAAATATTCATTATAAAATTGAAGTAAGTCCATAGTCATTTTAATAGTGTAATTAAAATATATTTGGGTGTATGTGTGTATAAGTGTTTTAATAGTTTATTTTGATGGATTGATTCCGGATGGAAGACGTTCTCAAGACATAACAGAATTTCTTCTTAAGCACATAAAAACTCATGCGGCTTTAGAAAAGCATGTCATTATGTATTCCGATTCTTGCACTAGACAAAACCGAAATATTAAGACATTTTTTCCATCTTGAAGATTGTACAAGACCCTGACACTAGTATTGACACCATAGATTACAAGTTCATGGTATCTGGACACTCTTATCTTCCAAATGATGGGGAATTTGGAATAATAGAGAGCGTTATTCGAAAATTTATAGCCCGGACGGTATTAGTGGGTCGCTATTATAAAAACAGCTAAAAGCAAAAAAAATATTATCTCTTAAAATTATATCTTATTTTGTTGTTACTGAAATGAAAAAGGCCTGATTTTTAAGTACCACTGTCTAAAAGAAATTTCTATTACAAATAGATAAAAACAACTTGCGGTTACGACTTTAATTGGCTAAATATTAGATGGCTGAGGTTTAAGAGAAATCATCCTTTACAATTTCAATTAAAAGAAACACTAAATCCAGACACACCCTTATATAAAGCAGATTTGTGGAAAAAAGCAAGAACGACCGGCCCACTTGTACAATATTCGACAAGATCCACTCTATCCATCTAACGACTAGTTACTAACGCAAAGACGAAAGATATTCTTGATCTTCTACCATACATTCCGCCAATTTACCCCCATTACTACAAAAGTCTGCCCATAGATATTCCAAATCGATCAAGCACACTTAAAGCTGGTGAGCGTTCATCTGATGTCACTATAAGTTTAAGTTCATTTATTAAATTAGTTTTATTTTGATTTTCTACATTACTTCAAATTAATATATTTTTGATTTGTATTAAACAATAAAAGTGAGAAAACATTGAATGAATGCCTATATATTTTTTCTTACACTTTAATTCGCAAAAGGCTCGTTATTTTAAAATTCAGTTTCAAGGAGATAATTCACTTTTACAATGAGCGACACATATGTGTTCGCGCAATTTAAAAATCTGCTTTTATTCGGAAAGCAATAGCTGGCCGGTTTCCCAACCAAATCTTGACAAAATGTTCTTCAGGTGTTACAACCTTAATTCAAAAGGAATACGAAGAAAGAAATGATTTCAAAGTATCAGGAATTAAAAGCAAATGGACAGAAAATTAGTATTGCGCTAGATGAGTGGACTAGTTTGAGATGCCTTCTTCTTATTGTGCCATATCCTCAGTGGACGTTGGCGATCAATATGGCCCATCGGATTCGATCCACAGCCGATCTGAACAAGTCAACCGATGTTAGTCCGGTCCATTGGCGCAGATTCTTCAACCAGGAGATCCGTCGTCTTCCCTGTGACCTCTTCCCCTCGATTTTAACCTGCATGATGAGTTGAAGTAGCCTATATCTGTTGCTGTTTCTCATGATATGGCCAAAGTATGACAGTTTTCTGTGTTTGACTGTTGTGAGCAGTTCTCTGTCCTTCTGCATGCGTAGGAGTATGGTTTCGTTGCTAACATGGTGGGTCCAGGAAACGCGAAGCATTCGACGATAGCACCATGCTTCGAAGGCCTCCAGTCGCTTACTAGTTGCCTCGGAGAGTGTCCATGCCTCCACTCCATACAAAAGCTTAGAGAAGACGTAGCATCTAAGTATGCGTGTTCGAAGATGGATGTTCAAGCGCATGTTACACAAAACATTCTTCATTTGGTTAAATGTAGAACGTGCCTTCTCTATGTTGATCTTTACTTCACGACTATGATCCCATTGGTCATTGAGGTTTACACCCAAGTACGATATTGATGGTACTCTCTGTAGTTGGGCCCCATTTACCAGGAATTGGGCATTAGACGCATTTTTGCTGACGATTAGAATTTTTGTCTTTGCCACATTCAATCGCATATTAAGTGGTTCGCATGCCTCTACTACTTTATCAATCAGTTCGGCACTGTCGGCAATTAGTACAGAGTCGTCTGCATACCTTAAGTTATTAATTATTTCCCCGTTTATCTTTATCCCAATCTGTTCTTCTTCGAGTGCATTCTTAAAAAGGTTTTCTGCGTATCGGTTAAACAGTAGCGTGGATAGTACGCAGCCCTGTCTGACACCTTTTTCTACTGGAAATTCCTTTGACATTATATTTTCCACACGAACACATGCTGTTTGTTGTCTGTACAGATTGTTGATTATTCGTGCATCTCTGTCATCTATTCCTGATTGCTTTATGGTTTCTGTTAGCAAATCATGGCTAACCCTATCGAATGCCTTTTCGAAGTCGATAAAACACGTGAAAACATCGCAATTCACGTCTCTTGCTCTCTGAATCAGAACACTCAGACCAAAAAGGGCATCTCTTGTCCCCAATCCACTCCTAAACCCAAATTGCGTCTCGCTAATGTCTTCTTCTAGTTTTTGATATATTCGTTCGTAAATAATCTTAAGAAAGACCTTCATGAAGTGACTTGTGAGACAGATAGTTCTATAGTCTTCGCATTGTCTAGCTGTGGTTTTTTTAGGAATCGGTATAAACGTAGAGACTAGCCATTTTTAGGTATATCTCCCGATTCATATATGTTGTTAAATAAGTCCGTGAGTAGGTCTAGGTATTCTTCCTCAATGAGCTTTAACATATCGCCAAGAACTTCATCTGGGCCCGGGGACTTGTTGTTTTTGAGTCTTCCAATTGCCTTAAGAACTTCTTGATGAGTTATAGAAGGTCCTGTTTGTGCTGGGCTATTTGTGTTAGAAACTGTTCGGCTATCGTCAGCATAAAGAGTCTGTATGTATTGTTGCCATCTTGCTACTTTGTCATTCACGTTCAGTAGTGCAGTCCCGTTTTTGTCGGGAATTATGTTATTCTGTCGTGGTTTGTTTATTCCAGCTGCATCCTTTATTTTTTTATGTGTATTTAAAACGTCATGTTTTCTGTCTAGTTCTTCTATTTCAGAGCATTTTTCTTTCCACCAGTTTTCTTTGGCTTCTTTGATCTTTTTTTAATGTTGTTGTGGATTTGCTTATATGAGTTTAAGTCTTTGCTCTTTGTTTTTCTTCGTTCTTCCATCAAACCTAAGATCTCATCTGTAATCCACTTGCTTTTCTTTTTTCTATGATTTGTGTAAAGGTTTTTATCTGCAACAGTTTTCATTACATTGGTGATGGCTTCGACTTGTTGTTCTATGTTGCGGCTGGCAAGGCTTCTGATCTTGTTCATACCTTCTTTAATCTGGTCTTTAACTTGTTGCATCACGTTGGGGTCTTTCAGTCTCTGTATGTCATGTCTCTTCAATTGGGGCTTCTTCTCTGTTCTCTTAAAGCGTACTTTAAGTGTTGACAGCAGTAGGTTATGGTCGGTATATACGTCTGCTCCAGGGTAAGTTTTAGTGGATGTGATGGAGTTTCTAAACCTTTTATTTATTGTAAAAAAGTCTATTTGGTTTCTAATTACACACTGTTCGCGGTCGGCCGGCGATTTCCACGTACATAACCTTCTTGGAGGTAACTTAAAGAAGGTGTTCATTATTGAGTGCTCAATTTCTTTGCAAAACTGGATCAGCAGGTCTCCTCTCTCGTTTTTAGTTCCCAAACCATATCTTCCTACTACATCTTCTTGTTCTCCTTTACCCACTTTCGCATTGAAGTCACCCATTAGTATTGTGATTTCCGTCCTTTTGGTCTGTTTTCGTGCTGTTCTTATATCTTCGTAGAGTTGTTCGATGTCCTCGTCGCTTCCTTCGCTTGTGGGTGCATAAACCTGTATTATATTAATTATGCAAGGGCTGGAATTTAGTTTCATTATTGCCACTCTGTTTGATATTGGTACAAATCCTAGAACTGCTTTATGTACCTCCTCCGTGACTATAATTGCAACGCCGTTCTTATTCTGTGTTTTATCGTCGCCTGAGTAGTAGATGTGATAGTTATCTACGTCAGATCTTCCAGTACCCGGCCACCTCGTTTCACTGCATCCGAGTATGTCGATCTTCATTCGTTCTAGTTCTTTTATGACGTTTTCCGTTTTTCCTGCCTGGAACATACTTCGCAGGTTCCATGTTCCTATTCTATAGTTTTTATCTTTGGTTGAGGTCTTTGGGATTCGCAATAGAGTTTGTAGCAATATTCAAAACAGTCCCCCCCGGAGATCCGATTGGGAGACTTGATGCTCCGGTACAATATTTTGTTTTGAACATGGCCATTGATTGTACTAGGGATATCTGTGACGATCTTTAATGTAGTGGTTTCCCGTTGCCTTCTACATCCTATGCCGTTGACCGTATTGTTCGGTTCATCCGCCTTCGGGGGTTATTTCTAACCCCCTGGACCAAAGAGAGCCTAGCTTTTTCCTAAGAATAAGTTTGCTGCTTATCCCGGCAACGGGAGATTTGAGATGCCGAAGATACTTAAACATTAATACATATGGAAAAAACGATACAATCAGTTAAAACAATCAGTTTAAACAAAACAATCAGTTTCAGAAATGATATTGTAGGTGCCTTGGTTTAGAAAGTTGAAATTCGCAGTGACGTCGCGACGCCGTTGTCAAAAATTTTGTAATGCGGTTTTTAGTCGCGCTTTATCACAAGCTTTACCTTCACCAAAACAGCAATTTTTTTTCGCTATCTGCAAAATTGCGAAAACTACAGCGGAAAAATCACGGCGTGTTCCCGAAATGCGACCTAGATTAGCAAGTTGAACTTTTCTTTCCCTTCCACAAAACGTGTTTCAAACTTGTTTCGCTAGCTTGAAAATTACGAAAACTACTCTGCGAAAAAACCAGCAAATTGAACTTTCCGGTGGCGTCGCGACGCCCCTATCAAAGATTTCGCAACGCGGTTTTCAGTCTCGCTTTCCGACCACGTTTTGTTCTAACAAAACGTCGAATTTGTTGCGGCAGCCACGAAATTTCGAAAAAACAAATGCAACCGATTCTCGGTAGATCTAACTTATAAGGGCCGTCGCGGCGTTAGTTATCTAGAGATTTCAACGCGGTTTTCAATTTCTGGTCGAAAAAATCTCAACGTTTGATTGAGTCTGGGATTTATTGGCGTGGGATTATTATTGAGTAAGATACTACACTTGACGATGCCCAGGTAATTAAAAAATGGTACAGATTGTCCTGTTGAATCAAAAATTTGCAATAACCATGCAATGTATACATGTGCGACACTTTTTACAAAAAATCATCTCAGTAGCAAACAACGTTCAATGATATTTTTTTATTGAAGCCTTGCTTATATCAGAACCAATTTTTTTTTTCCAAGAATCCTATTATACCTTGTGCCGGAAATATGTTTCGTCAATCATCGCTGCTTAATATTGTTACTGCTATACGCTTACTGGAGCTAAAGTTTCATAACAATTGAAAATTAACATTTCAATTAAATGCACTGAATTTAAATCTGTTAGAATCTCTGTTAGAATAGACTTTATTCAGACAACAATAAGGTTGAAAATTTTTAAGTCGAAGGTGAATGTTTGGCAAATTCAGAAGAATTAGAAGAAGTGACCAACCCAAACTATTCCATGCAAGACGAAGTACAAAAAGCTATTCAAGGAGAATTAAACAAAAATACTTATATGCAAACAAATCGCTATCCTAATTCTATGAAAAAAGAGTTTGCTAAATATAAAAACTTCTGAGAGAACAAAAACATTAAATTATTTTGTTTCAAGCACTCTCTACAATTTAAGCTACATCCACCTACCCCGAAAGATTATTTTCCTTAAGCGGCAACTCTTGTACAATATTAAGATCTCCTTTAAATATCAGACACTATTACCAAAAGTTCTTAAAAACCGAATCCGAAACCGCGGTTTTTAATTTTCAAAGACGGAAAACCGCGGTTTGGAAAAAGTGCGGATATTCAGAAACCCTATACAATGGTCAAATTCTTAGTCAGTCTATTTCAATACTTTGATGTCTTTATTTTGAAATATATTATGTCGTTTCGGATTAGAACCGCGACACCTCCTGCTCCTACATTATGATCTTTCCGTGTAACTGTGTACCCTCTGACACGCAAGTTGAAAGTATCTTCGCTCTTCGTTTCATTAATGAGCAGTATAGGTGCGTCACTGCTGTTCAGAAACTACATAAGTAGATAGGCTAGGATATTTCTAGGCCAATATCCCATAATCAATTGCATAGGGTTCTAAAATTACATTTTTATGATATATGCAACTAACTATATACAATTTTAATCAGTTTTAAAGCTGATTGAAAGCTGTTTAAACTGATTGAAAGCTGATTTAAAGCTGTTTAAAGCTAATTGAAAACTGTTTAAAGCTAATTGAAAGCTGTTTAAAGCTGATTGAAAGCTGATTGAAAACTGTTTAAAGCCGATTAAAAGTATGTATAGTTGGTTGCATCTATCATCAAAAATGTAATTATAGACCCCCATGTAAATTCTTATTGGATTTTGGACTAGAACTGTTCTAGCCTTAACTATTTTCTCTCCTCTATCCAGGGGCTACCTTTCCTTCGGGTTTTTTCCTGAAATCCACGGACTTCCTTCAGGGTGCGTCTCATAGACTGTCTGTTTTGGAGATCTGTTATTCGCAGTTCTTTAACATCCTTTTCGGTTTCTGCCAACCAAGTGGTACGAACCTACTTGTTTTGCCAGAAGGTGAACAGAAGGTTGGTTAGTCGGTTTGGAGGCAATCTTGCAACGAGGCTATAGAAAGCTACCCTTCTTTTCCTTGAACAGTCAAAGAGCCGCCTTCGGAAATCCCCATCTTTTTAGGATCTTCCTAAAGATTCTCCTCTCTCTGGTTTCCAATTTCTCTGCGAGACCTCTTCGGTTCAAAGAAAGACACACCATGGTATACAGGGTTTCTGGTCGTAAGACTGATGTGTAGTGCTTAAGTATCAGGTTGCGTGACAGGCATTTCTTGTTGTAAGTATTCTTAGTCAGTCGATAGGCTAGTTCTAACTTGTTGACTCTCTTGGATAATGATGCTCTTTCTGATAAGTTGGATTCAATCTATTCGCCGAGATACTTAAATTTCTCAGTCCTCTTAATGTTTCCCTGCTCTAGTAACAATAGTTTACTTTCTGTTTTCTCCCACGATACTTGAAGACCCACTTTGGCAGCCTGTTTTTTGAGGCAAGTTACACCGGTAGAAGATACGACAATACTGGGCAAAGATGAAAGCGCAACAGTTGGACAAGCGTGGTCCAAAGTAAGCCTATTCGAAAGAAGAAGAAGAAGAAAGAAAAAACATTAATGGTAAATTATTCTTTTATAGTTTTTGATTTGATTTGCATTTACAAGTTAATTATAGCAACAAATTGATATTTGTCCAATTTTCTTGTACTGTAACAATTTTTAAATTCAGTAATTAGTTTGTAGATAATCTAAATCACATATTCTTTCCACTAACAAATTAAAAAATAAAATTTGTAATCAAAATGATTTTGTGTAAAATCAATATTATATTTTGAAATACTTTCTGTTATATCTTCTTATCAATTGTGAAAACTTTTGTACATAACAAAATAAGTTATAAACTCCGTCATAAATTGAAATCTATTTAAATTTATTTGATTGTTTGAAATAAAAAGACAAATCCAATATAATATACCGATATGCTTTAGTTATTAGGCCGGTATATTTTACGTGTACATGGTATACGTCTATCCGCAATAAAAGTCTTTCTTTTCGTCCCTCGGACTCAATTTAATTTAGGAAAACCTCGATAAATTTCAAATGCCCGTGCCGTTCGGCAGCGTATGCAATTGAGTGTCCTTCTTCATCTCGTCGATGGTCGAGACGGACATTTTCCTCTCGGGTAAATCCAAGGGAAATTTAAAACTGATTTCACTTTTGCCGCCGACGAAAATTGCGGTGGACGCGTCCATTCGTATGTCGGCACTGCGGGGTTCTTTGTCCTTGTAAATGTTCGGATTGCGATGAGAGTGTCGACGTAAACAGGAAATCACTACAAATAATATACAAACGATTAGGAAGAGTAATAGGCCGCAGGCGGCGATGATGAGCCCTAGTTTATTTTTCACGAACATAGCGAATTCCGAGTCTGTGTTGTGTTCACTGTTACACGATTTCACTTCTTCGTAGCTCAAAGTACTTAAAAGCCTTCCATTCAGAGATTTAGGGGTTGCGCAAACTATATTTTGTAGGATGTTGGTTCGGTTAGCGCGGAAGAGCATCGGTGATATATGGCACAAATCACAAGACCATGAATTATTCTCGAGTTTCACTTCCTCCAGTTTTTCTAATCTTATAATAACATGCTCTTCTAAGCCACGAAATTTGTTCCTAGAAATGTCCAATGCAACAAGTTGTTGCGGCAGCATCTGCACACTTAAATTACTTAAATGATTCCCGGATAAATTTAACCTTTGTATATGATTCGGTAATAAAGCCCGAGGGTAATTAGCAATGCCCATGTCTGCTAATGCAAGGTCGTTTACTTTCTGAGTTATATGAAGAACGATCCTAATTATAGGTAGAGGAAATTGATTTCCACTGATCACGAGTTTTTGCAGTTTATCCGCGACCGGCTGCAGACTCTCACTCTCCAAACGATCCAATTTATTATACCCAATGTCCAATTCTATTAAATTAGTCAAATTTAGAAAGGCATTATTGGTTATCTTCGCCAGTCGATTTCTGGCCAGACACAGTACACGTAAATGGACGTTATTTACAAAAGTCTTTTCTAAAACGACTGGCAGTTGATTTCCATCCAAGCGGAGCACTCGTAAACGATGCAAATCGAGAAACTCGTCGGAATCTATGAATTGCATCCTGTTATTTCCCAGATCGAGATGGGTGAGGTAAGGCAGCAGGTGATATATCTGTGTATTTATCCTGCGCAGACCGCAACCTCTACACTGCAGTACTCGAAGCTCCTGCAACAAAAATTTACATATTAGAAACTATACACACAACAAATTAGCATTATCCAATCTACACTACTAACATCACTATATATATGCAATTCAATTTATATTCGAATAATTATTTTACCTTACTCAAATCGAAAAACAAATACGTTTCGACATTCACAAATATTTGTGTTTTGTTGCGAATGCCAAAATGTATTTCTTTAAGACAAAGGTTATCCTAAATTTATTTATGATAAGATTACTAAAAAAGTGTATATAATAATTTTATTATTTTAATCAAATCATAAAATTGCCATCACCATAAAAGGTTATTAGGGCTCGTAATTTTCGTTTGTTATCATATCCGAATAAGAAATGTTTATTGGGGATTCTGTCTCGTTTTTTATAAGGGTCGTAAGACGAGAGCCATAAGGCAAAGATTTTAATTTAAAAGGGCAAAAAACACACATAGCAATGCAATAATATTTCGCACTTAAAAATGTAAAGGGGACGAAAATGCGAAATTTTAGGAAAAAAAATCCTGACGCAAAAGTTTCAATTCATGTTTCAAGGCATATAAGACAAGCTTTATAAAAATATGTAATTGGCTCTTATTGTTAATTACATTTAGCACTTTACATTTTAATACGTCTAGGTTATATAACTGCAGCAGTAATAAACTATTTTAGAATCAAGCGATAATACTCATTAAAACTGTTAGTGAAGCCAATGTTTATTTCTCAATTTTATTACAATCGTATTTTCTCCTGTAGTTTATTACGCACACATTTAATCAAGTTTATCAAGAAATAGTTAACAAATTCGATTTTTTTATTAAAGTAGTATATAGACATTTTAGCGAAAACTAGATATACTAGATCAGTGATGGCGAACCTATGGCACGCGTGTCACAGCTGACACGTAAGAAAATTTTATTGGCACGCGAACTTCTTTTAAAATAAATTAACTATCAGTAAACTATCGTTTCTAAAATACATTTTTAAGTTTCTCAATATCAATGGAGTAAAATATAAGACTTGTTCAAAATGCGTCGATTGGTTTGGCCGTAATTGCAAAAGGCGCACAAAAATTTTCTAATTTAAAAAATTCGCCAAAGCCGTATTTACAAAGCTACAACTTTGAAATTTGGGAATTTGTGAGATCTCGTTAGAATATCAAATCATACCACGTTTTATCAAAATCCGTCGATTGGTTTTCCCGCACTTTCAAAAGGCGCAAAAAAAATCCAAAAATTCACGAAAGCCATATTTACAAAGCTACAATTTTGAAATTTTGCAATTTGTGAGATTTCGCAAGAATATCAAATCGTACCAAGTTTCATCAAAATCCGTAGATTCGTTTGTCCGTAATTGCAAAAGGCGCACAAAAATTTACAAGCTTCCAAAATTTACAAAAGCCGTATTTACAAAGCTACAATTTTGAAATTTAGGAATTTGTGAGAATTTGTAAGAATATAAAATCATACTAAGTTTCATTAAAATCCGTTGATTGATTTGTCCGTAATTGCAAAAGGCGCACACAAATTTACAAACTTAAAAAAATCGCAAAAACCGTATTTACATAGCTACAATTTTGAAGTTTGGGAATTTGTGGGATATCGTAAGAATATTAAATCACGCCAAATTTCATCAAAATATATCGATTGGTTTATCCGTAATTGGAAAAGGCACACCAAAATTTGCAAATTTAAAAAAATCACAAAAGCTGTATTTACAAAGCTGCAATTTTAAAATTTAGGAATTTGTGAGATCTCGTAAGAATATCAAACTATAAGAAGTTACGTCAAAATCCGTCGATTGATTTGTCCGTAATTTCAAAAGGCCCACAAAAATTTATAAACTTTAAAAATTCGCAAAAGTCGTATTTACAAAGCTACAATTTTGAAATTTGAGAATTTGTGAGATCTCGTAAGAATATCACATCACACTAAGTTTTATCAAAATCCGTAGATTAATTTGTCCGAAATTGCAAAAGGCGCACAAAAATTTACAAACTTCCAAAATTAGCAAAAGCCGTATTTGCAAAGTTACAATATTGAAATATGGAAATTTGTGAGAACTTGTAAGAATATCAAATCGTACCAAGTTTCATCAAAATCCGTCGATTGATTTGTCCGTAATTGTAAACGGTGCACAAAAATTTACAAATTTCCAAAATTCGCAGAAGCCGTATTTACATAGCTACAATTTTGAAATTTGGGAATTTGTAAGAAATTATAAGAATATCAAATCAAACCAAGCTTCATCAAAATCCATCGATTGGTTTGCCCGTAATTGGACAAGGCGCACAAAAATTTACAAACTTAAAAAAATCACATAAGCCGTATTTACAACGCTGCAATTTTGAAATTTAGGAATTTGTGGCATCTCTAAGATTGTCAAAGCCTGCCAAGTTTCATCAAAATCCGTCGATTGATTTGTGCGTAATTTCAAAAGGCCCACAAAAATTTACAAACTTTAAAAATTCGCAAAAGTCGTATTTACAAAGCTACAATTTTGAAATTTGAGAATTTGTGAGGTCTCGTAAGAATATCACATCACACTAAGTTTTATCAAAATCCGTAGATTAATTTGTCCGAAATTGCAAAAGGCGCACAAAAATTTACAAACTTCAAAAATTCACAAAAGCCGCATTTACAAAGCTACAATTTTGAAATTTGAAAATTTGTGAGATCCCGTAGAAATATCATATCATACCAAGTGTCATCAAAATCCGTCGATTGATTTGTTCGTAATTGCAAAAGGCGCACAAAAATTTACAAACTTCCAAAATTAGCAAAAGCCGTATTTGGAACGTTACAATATTGAAATATGGAAATTTGTGAGAACTTGTAAGAATATCAAATCGTACCAAGTTTCATCAAAATCCGTCGATTGATTTGTCCGTAATTGTAAAAGGTGCACAAAAATTTACAAATTTCCAAAATTCGCAAAAGCCGTATTTACATAGCTACAATTTTGAAATTTGGGAATTTGTAAGAAATTATAAGAATATCAAATCAAACCAAGCTTCATCAAAATCCATCGATTAGTTTGCCCGTAATTGGACAAGGCGCACAAAAATTTACAAACTTAAACAAATCACATAAGCCGTATTTACAACGCTGCAATTTTGAAATTTAGGAATTTGTGGCATCTCGTAAGATTGTCAAAGCCTGCCAAGTTTCATCAAAATCCGTCGATTGATTTGTCCGTAATTGCAAAAGGCGCACAAAAACTTCCAAAATTCTCAAAAGCCGTATTTACAAAGCTACAATATTGAAATTTGGAAATTTGTGAGATTTCGCAAGAATATCAAATTCTATCAAGTTTCATCAAAATCCGCCAATTGATTTATCCGTAATTGCCAAAGGCGTACAAAAAAATACAAACTTCAAAAATTCACAAGAGCCTTATTTACAAAGCTATAATTTTGAAATTTGTGAGAACATGTAAGAATATCAAACCGTACCAAGTTTCATCCAAATCCATAGATAGATGTGTCCGTAATTGCAAAAGGCGCACCAAAATTTACAAACTTAAAAAAATCGCAAAAGCCGTATTTACATAGCTACAATTTTGAAATTTGGGAAATTATGGGATATCGTAAGAATATCAAATCATACCAAGTTTCATCAAAATCCATCAATTGGTTTGTCCGTAATTGGAAAAGGCGCACAAAAATGTACAAATTTCAAAAATTCGCAAAAGCCGTATTTACATAGCTACAATTTTTAAATTTGGGAAATTGTGGGATATCGTAAGAATATCAAATCACACCAAGTTTCATCAAAATACATCGATTGGTTTGTCCGTAATTGCAAAAGGCGCACACAAATTTACAAACTTAAAAAAATCGCAAAAACTGTATTTACATAGCTACAATTTTGAAGTTTGGGAATTTGTAATAAATTTGTAAAAATATTTCGATTGGTTTATCCGTAATTGGAAAAGGCACACAAAAATTTACAAACTTCAAAAATTCACAAAAGCCGCATTTACAAAGCTACAATTTTGAAATTTGGAAATTTGTGAGATCCCGTAGAAATATCATATCATACCAAGTGTCATCAAAATCCGTCGATTGATTTGTCCGTAATTGTAAAAGGCGCACAAAAATTTACAAATATCCAAAATTCGCAAAAGCCGTATGTACATAGCTACAATTTTAAAATTTAAGAATTTGTAAGAAATTATAAGAATATCAAATCACACCAAGTTTCATCAAAATCCATCGATTGGTTTGTCCGTAATTGGACAAGGCGCACAAAAATTTACAAACTTAAAAAAATCACATAAGCCGTATTTACAACGCTGCAATTTTGAAATTTAGGAATTTGTGGCATCTCGTAAGATTATCAAATCCTGCCAAGTTTCATCAAAATCCGTCAATTGATTTGTCCGTAATTGCAAAAGGCGCACAAAAATTTACAAGCTTCCAAAATTCGCAAAAGCCGTATTTACAAAGCTACAATATTGAAATTTGGAAATTTGTGAGATTTCGCAAGAATATCAAATCATACCAAGTTTCATCAAAATTCGTCTATTGATTTGTCCGTAATTGCAAAAGGCGCACGAAAATTTACAAACTTCAAAATTCTTAAAAGCCGTATTTACAAAGCTACAATTTTGATATTAAGAAATTTGTGAGAATTTGTAAGAATATCAAATCATACCAAGTTTCATTAAAATCCGTTGATTGATTTGTCCGTAATTGCAAAAGGCGCACACAAATTTACAAACTTCAAAAAATCGCAAAAAACGTATTTACATAGCTACAATTTTGAAGTTTGGGAATTTGTAATAAATTTGTAAAAATATATCGATTGGTTTATCCGTAATTGGAAAAGGCACACAAAAATTTACAAACTTCAAAAAATCACAAAAGCTGTATATACAAAGCTGCAATTTTAAAATTTAGGAATTTGTGAGATCTCGTAAGAATATCAAATTATAAGAAGTTACGTCAAAATCCGTCGATTGATTTGTCTGTAATTTCAAAAGGCCCACAAAAATTTACAAACTTTAAAAATTCGCAAAAGTCGTATTTACAAAGCTACAATTTTGAAATTTGAGAATTTGTGAGATCCTGTAGAAATATCATATCATACCAAGTGTCATCAAAATCCGTCGATTGATTTGTCCGTAATTGCAAAAGGCGCACAAAAATTTACAAACTTCCAAAATTCGCAAAAGCCGTATTTACATAGCTACAATTTTAAAATTTGGGAATTTGTAAGAAATTATAAGAATATCAAATCACACCAAGTTTCATCAAAATCCATCGATTGGTTTGCCCGTAATTGCAAAAGGCGCACAAAAATTTACAAACTTCCAAAATTAGCAAAAGCCGTATTTACAAAGCTACAATATTGAAATTTGGAAATTTGTGAGATTTCGCAAGAATATCAAATCATACCAAGTTTCATCAAAATTCGTCTATTGATTTGTCCGTAATTGCAAAAGGCGCACGAAAATTTACAAACTTATCAAATTATACCAAGTTTCATTAAAATCCGTTGATTGATTTGTCCGTAATTGCAAAAGGCGCACACAAATTTACAAACTTCAAAAAATCACAAAAGCTGTATTTACAAAGCTGCAATTTTAAAATTTAGGAATTTATGAGATCTCGTAAGAGAATATCAAATTATAAGAAGTTACGTCAAAATCCGTCGATTGATTTGTCCGTAATTTCAAAAGGCCCGCAAAAATTTACAAATCTCAAAAAATCGCAAAAAACGTATTTACATAGCTACAATTTTGAAGTTTGGGAATTTGTAATAAATTTGTAAAAATATATCGATTGGTTTAACCGTAATTGGAAAAGGCGCACACAAATTTACAAACTTCAAAAAATCACAAAAGCTGTATTTACAAAGCTGCAATTTTAAAATTTAGGAATTTGTGAGATCTCGTAAGAATATCAAATTATAAGAAGTTACGTCAAAATCCGTCGATTGATTTGTCAGTAATTTCAAAAGGCCCACAAAAATTTACAAACTTCAAAAATTCACAAAAGCCGCATTTACAAAGCTACAATTTTGAAATTTGGAAATTTGTGAGATCCTGTAGAAATATCATATCATACCAAGTGTCATCAAAATCCGTCGATTGATTTGTCCGTAATTGCAAAAGGCGCACAAAAATTTACAAACTTCCAAAATTAGCAAAAGCCGTATTTACAAAGCTACAATATTGAAATATGGAAATTTGTGAGAACTTGTAAGAATATCAAATCGTACCAAGTTTCATCAAAATCCGTCGATTGATTTGTCCGTAATTGAAAAGGCGCACAAAAATTTACAAATTTCCAAAATTCGCAAAAGCCGTATTTACATAGCTACAATTTTGAAATTTGGGAAATTGTGGGATATCGTAAGAATATCAAATCACACCAAGTTTCATCAAAATCCATCGATTGGTTTGTCCGTAATTGCAAAAGGCGCACAAAAATTTACAAACTTAAAAAAATCACAAAAGCCGTATTTACAAAGCTGAAATTTTGAAATTTAGGAATTTGTGAGATTTCGCAAGAATATCAAATCATACCAAGTTTCATCAAAATCTGTCGATTCATTTGTCCGTAATTACAAAAGGCGCACAAAACACGTAATACGTAAAACGTGTGCTAAACAGTAATTGATTTTCACTATCACATTGTAAAAGTTTAGAAAGGCTGACGTGCCAGGTCTGCACGTCAGCATTTCAAAATGTGATAATTTAAATAAAATTGGCACGCGGCCGTAAAAAGGTTCGCCACCCCTGTACTAGATAAATCTCCTGGTAAACCTAGCAGCAACACCGCTTCTTTCGCGGACGAATAACAGGCAAAGAGGAAAAGACAAGACAATACCAAGCTCGAGCGACCCCCGTAGATGGAAAAGTAATTAGAGAAAATAACTAGAAAAATAATTATACGATTCCAGGTGTTGAGAACGTTAGTTTAAGCCTGTCCCAGCACAAAGAACGAGATCAAGAAATTCACCGAAGAGACGTATTAAAATGTAAAGAAAATATGGGTTAGGTGAGGTAACAGATTCTACTCCGACATCAAAGAAGACACGAGTCGCATCTACATAAACCGCTAATACAAAGGAGGAAGAACAACTTGAAGAGCTTCTTCTTGGATGTGCCTTGTCCGGTCCTCTGACGTTGGCGATCACCATGGCAAAAGCTGTACGGTCCTCCGCCAAGCGAAAAAGTTCACCACCCCTTTTTTTGCCGGTCCAGTCCCGAATATTTCTGAGCCACGACTGTTGCTTTCTTGCAACTCCACGGCACCCCTCAATCTTGCCTTTTAGTTTGAGCTGTAATATACGATATTTATCGCCTCTCAAAATATGTCCAAGATATGATGTCTTTCGGCATTTTACGGTCGTTAAAAGTTGCCTTTCGATGTTTTCTCTTCGTAGTACATTGTCGTTTGTAACATGTTGTGTCCACGTAATACGAGAATAAGCCACATTTCGAATGCCTCCAGTTGGTTCATCGTCCTGACTTTCAGGGTCCACGTCTCTACTCCGTACAGCAATACCGACCATACAAAGCATTCAACCATGCGTTGTCTTAGCTTCAGATTCAGGTTGTCATTGCAAAGAAAGGATCTCATATTAATAAATGTTACCTGTGCAATCTCTATTCGGCACTTTATCTCACAGTCCGGGTTTAGATCCTCTGTAATATTACCACCAAGGTATTTGAACTTAGAGACACGTTCAATTTGGCTTCCATTAAGTTATTGGGTAGTGCCTTTGTGTGGTTGCCTGCTGAATATCATACATTTGGTCTTTCCTATATAGATTTTAGACCTAGAAGAGGTCTACTACCAAATTTAAAACGGCAAAACCTTTGAAGATTTCCAGATGGTTTCTGAAAAAAATTTGCATATTTGTAATCAGCTGCAAAAATGCTTTCAGAAACGTTTTTAAATTTTGCTGTAACTCAAAAAATAACGATTTCGCCAAAATCGATTTTCTCGCATTTCATCGTTTCCGCGTTTTCGACTTTCGTGCTTTCGACCCCGTGTCGATAGTATTTCTTAACTGAAAGCTTCCTCTGGAATATTACGTTTTCTGCCTAATTTTGGGACGCTGAGTTGATTGGTGGACTAGAAGTATCTGTGTTGAGCCGTTTAAAAGTTATGACAGCGTGAAATCAGTCGGAAATACGAGATGGTGCGAGCGAAAAAATATATAAAACTTGTTTCTTTGTAACTTTAGAGCGAAATAAACTGGAAACCCGTTTTCAGCATTTCGATTTCCTTCGGGTAACAAAAAAAAAATCACAATTTAAAAAAAAAAAAAACTTCAATCAAGTCTTGTTTGTGTCATCCGGTAGTGGGACTCACCGTTCGAGAAACGCTGTACTAAAACGGCAACAACGGTTTGATTCTTAATTCCATCGAAATCGATCTAGGTGTCGATTTTTATGATGCAATCCTGAACTTAACCGTGTTCAAACAATTACAACCGACAGTGAATTCATGTAGATTAACGTATTAATTCCCGAGCCTTTTATTGCACATCTTATCAAGATATTGCACGTCATCATTTCGCCAACGGGAAAGTTTGTAATAAAAATTCAATTTTAGGCGACACTATATATATATATATATATATATATATATATATATATATATATATATATATATATATATATATAGGGTGTTTCAGAAAGAATATATGTATTACAAAGTATTAACTATCGATCATTGCGCCTCGGCTCGGCTATAAGTAGAAACAAAAAGTTTAGTTCCCAGAGTACCTAATTGTGGAAAATGACAGGGCGATAGGCGCTGCCAAATATTTGAAAGGAAGGGGCGGAATGTCCAGTGTTTACATTCAGACCCTTCCTTTCAAATATTTGCCAGCGTCTATAGCCCTGTCATTTGTTACAAGTAGGTCCTCCATCGTGCATGCCTCTCCCATGTAGGGGTAGATACAATTTTTAGATAAAGGGGTAGATACAGTTTTTTTTGTCTCGGACTCGGAAATGAATGATCTACCCCGCACCCAGACGACTCGCCACTTCCAAATGCGGCACCGGACAACTCGGCACCGGATAAGTCGGCACCGGACAACTCGGCACCGGGAAAATTCGGCACCGGAGAAATCGGCACCGAGACATTTCGGCACTCGTATTTTTAATTTTCTTTTAACCTCTTATCCCTTTAACCTTTAATAAAGTTAATTATATTATTAGTTTTTATTGCCCGTAATTGCAAAAGGCGCACAAAAATTTACAAGCTTCCAAAATTCGCAAAAGCCGTATTTACAAAGCTACAACATTGAAATTTGGGAATTTGTGGGATCTCGTTAGAATATCAAATCATACCACGTTTTATCAAAATCCGTCGATTGGTTTTCCCGCACTTTCAAAAGGCGCAAAAAAATTCCAAAAATCCACGAAAGCCATATTTTCAAAGCTACAATTTTGAAATTTTGCAATTTGTGAGATTTCGCAAGAATATCAAATCATACCAAGTTTCATCAAAATCCGTAGATTCGTTTGTCCGTAAATGCAAAAGGAGCACAAAAATTTACAAGCTTCCAATATTCGCAAAAGCCGTATTTACAAAGCTACAATATTGAAATATAGAAATTTGTGAGAACTTGTAAGAATATCAAATCGTACTAAGTTTCATCAAAATCCGTCGATTGATTTGTCCGTAATTGTAAAAGGCGCACAAAAATTAACAAATTTCCAAAATTTGCAAGAGCCGTATTTACAAAGCTACAATAATTGAAATTTGGAAATTTGTGAGATTTCGCAACAATATCAAAGCATACCAAGTTTCATCAAAATTCGTCTATTGATTTGTCCGTAATTGCAAAAGGCGCACGAAAATTTACAAACTTCAAAATTCACAAAAGCCGTATTTATAAAGCTACAATTTTGAAATTAAGGAGAATTTGTAATAATATCAAATCATACCAAGTTTCATTAAAATCCGTTGATTGATTTGTCCGTAATTGCAAAAGGCGCACACAAATTTACAAACTTAAAAAAATCGCAAAAACCGTATTTACATAGCTACAATTTTGAAGTTTGGGAATTTGTGGGATATCGTAAGAATATTAAATCACGCCAAATTTCATCAAAATATATCGATTGGTTGATCCGTAATTGGAAAAGGCACACAAAAATTTACAAACTTAAAAAAATCACAAAAGCTGTATTTACAAAGCTGCAATTTTAAAATTTAGGAATTTGTGAGATCTCTTAAGAATATAAAATTATAAGAAGTTACGTCAAAATCCGTCGATTGATTTGCCCGTTATTTCAAAAGGCCCACAAAAATGTACAAACTTTAAAAAATCGAAAAAGTCGTATTTACAAAGCTACAATTTTGAAATTTGAGAATTTGTAAGATCTCTAAAGAATATCACCTCGCACCAAGTTTTATCAAAATCCGTAAATTAATTTGTCCGTAATTGCAAAAGGCGCACAAAAATTTACAAACTTCAAAAATTCACACAAGCCGCATTTACAAAGCTACAATTTTGAAATTTGGAAATTTGTGAGATCCTGTAGAAATATCATATCATACCAAGTGTCATCAAAATCCGTCGATTGATTTGTCCGTAATTGAAAAATGCGCACAAAAATTTACAAACTTCCAAAATTAGCAAACGCCGTATTTACAAAGCTACAATATTGAAATATGGAAATTTGTGAGAACTTGTAAGAACATCAAATCGTACCAAGTTTAATCAAAATCCGTCGATTGATTTGTCCGTGATTGTAAAAGGCGCACAAAAATTTACAAATTTCCAAAATTCGCAAAAGCCGTATTTACATAGCTACAATTGTGAAATTTGGGAATTTGTAAGAAATTATAAGAATATCAAATCACACCAAGTTTCATCAAAATCCATCGATTGGTTTGCCCGTAATTGGACAAGGCGCACAAAAATTTACAAACTTCTAAAATTAGCAAAAGCCGTATTTACAAAGCTACAATATTGAAATATGGAAATTTGTGAGAACTTGTGAGAATATCAAATCGTACCAAGTTTCATCAAAATCCGTCGATTGATTTGTCCGTAATTGAAAAGGCGCACAAAAATTTACAAATTTTCAAAATTCGCAAAAGCCGTATTTACATAGCTACAATTGTGAAATTTGGGAATTTGTAAGAAATTATAAGAATATCAAATCACACCAAGTTTCATCAAAATCCATCGATTGGTTTGCCCGTAATTGGACAAGGCGCACGAAAATTTACAAACTTCAAAACTCACAAAAGCCGTATTTACAAAGCTACAATTTTGAAATTAAGGAATTTGTGAGAATTTGTAAGAATATCAAATTATACCAAGTTTCATTAAAATCCGTTGATTGATTTGTCCGTAATTGCAAAAGGCGCACACAAATTTACAAACTTCAAAAAATCACAAAAGCTGTATTTACAAAGCTGCAATTTTAAAATTTAGGAATTTATGAGATCTCGTAAGAGAATATCAAATTATAAGAAGTTACGTCAAAATCCGTCGATTGATTTGTCCGTAATTTCGAAAGGCCCACAAAAATTTACAAACTTCAAAAATTCACAAAAGCCGCATTTACAAAGCTACAATTTTAAAATTTGGAAATTTGTGAGATCCTGTAGAAATATCATATCAATACCTAGTGTCATCAAAATCCGTCGATTGATTTGTCCGTAATTGCAAAAGGCGCACAAAAATTAACAAACGTCCAAAATTAGCAAAAGCCGTATTTACAAAGCTACAATATTGAAATATGGAAATTTGTGAGAACTTGTAAGAAGATCAAATCGTACCAAGTTTAATCAAAATCCGTCGATTGATTTGTCCGTAATTGTAAAAGGCGCACAAAAATTTCCAAATTTCCAAAATTCGCAAAAGCCGTATTTACATAGCTACAATTTTGAAGTTTGGGAATTTGTAATAAATTTGTAAAAATATATCGATTGGTTTAACCGTAATTGGAAAAGGCACACCAAACAAAATTTACAAACTTAAAAAAATCACAAAAGCTGTATTTACAAAGCTGCAATTTTAAAATTTAGGAATTTGTGAGATCTCGTAAGAATATCAAATTATAAGAAGTTACGTCAAAATCCGTCGATTGATTTGTCCGTAATTTCGAAAGGCCCACAAAAATTTACAAACTTCAAAAATTCACAAAAGCCGCATTTACAAAGCTACAATTTTAAAATTTGGAAATTTGTGAGATCCTGTAGAAATATCATATCAATACCTAGTGTCATCAAAATCTGTCGATTGATTTGTCCGTAATTGCAAAAGGCGCACAAAAATTAACAAACGTCCAAAATTAGCAAAAGCCGTATTTACAAAGCTACAATATTGAAATATGGAAATTTGTGAGAACTTGTAAGAAGATCAAATCGTACCAAGTTTAATCAAAATCCGTCGATTGATTTGTCCGTAATTGTAAAAGGCGCACAAAAATTTACAAATTTCCAAAATTCGCAAAAGCCGTATTTACATAGCTAAAATTTTAAAATTTGGGAATTTGTAAGAAATTATAAGAATTTTAAATCACACCAAGTTTCATCAAAATCCATCGATTGGTTTGCCCGTAATTGGACAAGGCGCACAAAAATTTACAAACTTAAAAAAATCACATAAGCCGTATTTACAACGCTGCAATTTTGAAATTTAGGAATTTGTGGCATCTCGTAAGATTATCAAATCCTGCCAAGTTTCATCAAAATCCGTCAATTGATTTGTCCGTAATTGCAAAAGGCGCACAAAAATTTACAAACTTCAAAAATTCACAAAAGCCGCATTTACAAAGCTACAATTTTGAAATTTGGAAATTTGTGAGATTTCGCAAGAATATCAAATCATACCAAGTTTCATGAAAATTCGTCTGTTGATTTGTCCGTAATTGCAAAAGGCGCACGAAAATTTACAAACTTCAAAATTCACAAAAGCCCTATTTACGAAGCTACAATTTTTAAATTAAGGAATTTGTGAGAATTTGTAAGAATATCAAATCATACCAAGTTTCATTAAAATCCGTTGATTGATTTGTCCGTAATTGCAAAAGGCGCACACAAATTTACAAACTTAAAAAAATCGCAAAAAACGTATTTACATAGCTACAATTTTGAAGTTTGGGAATTTGTAATAAATTTGTAAAAATATATCGATTGGTTTATCCGTAATTGGAAAGGGCACACCAAAATTTACAAACTCCAAAAAATCACAAAAGCTGTATTTACAAAGCTGCAATTTTAAAATTTAGGAATTTGTGAGATCTCGTAAGAATATCAAATTATAAGAAGTTACGTCAAAATCCGTCGATTGATTTGTCCGTAATTTTAAAAGGCCCACAAAAATTTACAAACTTCAAAAATTCACAAAAGCCGCATTTACAAAGCTACAATTTTGAATTTTGGAAATTTGTGAGATCCCGTAGAAATATCATATCATACCAAGTTTCATCAAAATCCGTAGATTGATTTGTCCGTAATTGTAAAAGGCGCACAAATTTTTTTTAAATATTGTCATTAGTGCCTATATTATATAATACAAACAATGGATGGATATAGAGGATAAAGAGGCAAATTTATGTTCATTAACTTAAAATATTTGTAATGTAAATATTGCGTTTTGATGTTTGTTCGGTTCGCTAAACAAAAATAATGTCAAACCAACTTTTATCTATGGACAAACACAATGTGTAGCCGTACATATGGAAATTAGCCTGAATTATTAATAATCGTGGCGTAAATTCATTTTAAATATGTTCATATAAAACTAGGTGGAGTATGTGGTCCGCATAATTTTAGTTTTGCAAATGCGCATATGTTACACTGTCACATGTTCACGGTTTATGTAGAATTATTTAAATTTTATTTGGACAAAATCAAATGAAGTAAAAAAAGGAGAGAGCAAATGGAAAAATATGTTTCCATTGCTCTTAAAATACAAGAATTATTTTCTTATTAATAGCTGCTTTGGCTCGTTAAATGGAAAACTGCGCTTAAATAAAGATTAGCGCTTGAAGCAAAATAAAGCTTGAGAGCGATGGAGGAAGTTTTCAAATCCAATCGAAGCTTTCATAATTAATATCATTTCAGAAATTGGAAAGTTCACGTGAAAAATATTATCGGCCAACTCTTATTAGCGCAAGTAAGTAGAAGTTAAAATTTAAAGATTCAGATGAAGGAACTAATATGTGAAATATAATAATAATAATCCACGTATATATATATATATATATATATATATATATATAAATATATAAATATATAAATATATATATATATATATATATATATATATATATATATATATATACACATATATGTACTCCACGTGTATTATATGTTAGGCTGTTGAGAGTGGTCGGTCCGATGTTGCAACAGGTAAGCGAGCAGCGTTAGGCAAAGTCCGACGTGGAGGGATGCCGAGAGAACCTGGTGATAGATCATGCTGTCACTCAGGACTCCCGGCATTACAAACGCAATCTCTCCATGGCCTGGATTGATTATCGCAAGGCATTTGATACAACATCACATGAGCTTTTGTTACACTTGCTCGGATGCCTTGCGGTACCAGCTCCACTAGTGAGGTGCATTGAACACCTGTTGCCACTCTGGAAGACCCGCTTTACCATAACATCCGGTACAAAGCGGGTCACCACCGAGTTGGTAACGTTCAGGAGGGGTGTGTTTCAAGGAGATTCCTTGAGCCCCCTATTGTTTTGCATCTCATTGCTGCCGCTCTCCATTGCTTTGAGACGAACCCGTGGCTATGCATGTGGACCACCGAGTCACCGGAGGCATGAGATCACCCACTTGTTTTTCATGGACGATCTCAAGATCTACGCCTCCGGGGAGAGAGACCCCTCTCTCGCCTGGCTCTCGTAGTGGTCCAGGAGTACACACGGGACGTTGGCATGGAGCTAGGGTTGGATGAGTGCGCAGTGATGCACCTTAGGAGAGGACGATCACCGGAGCTCCCTGACGATATGCAGCTCACCGATGGAAGCATCTTGAAACATCTAGATGCTGGAGAGACCTATAGATACCTGGGGATTGAGCAGCACTATGCTCATGATGCCCCCCGGGTGAAAGAGGTTCTCCGCGGCAAATACAGACACCTTGTCCGGAAGATTTGGTCTTCCGAATTATCCGGACAGAATAAGGTGTTTGCCACTAATATGCTTGCCATTCCAGTCCTGCTCTACTCCTTCGGAGTAGTGAAGTGGACAGTCGATGAGTTGCTTCAACTCGACAGGGATACCCGCAAAACGATGCACATACACCGAGGAGTGCATCCGAGATCGTCCGTTCCCCGAATGTACCTCTCACGTCATCGAGGGGGCAGAGGACTCCTGAGCCTGGAGTGTATGCATGTCAGAGTGGTTCTAGGCTTAGCTTTTAAGATCTTAAGGAGCTCGGACCCGCTTCTATCTCTCGTGAGGGATCACGAACATATGGGAGCGGAGGCGTTTATTTTCAAGGCGGCAAACAGGGCCGCTGAAGAACTTGGTCTCCAATTCGAAATTAGACGAGGAAGCGGACGAGGTGGCAACCCCGAGTTGATTACCGAGTTGCAGACGAATCGTCTAAGAGCCCAAATTAGGACCGCCGAACAGGACATGCTGTTCGGGCGGCATGCCGACAGACCGATGCACGGTGTCTTTTATAGGCACATAGACGCAAGAGGTCTGTCGACAAGGCGGACCTTCGGTTATCTGAGGTCAGCCGGGCTCACAGCGGAGACCGAGGGATTCATTACGGCCTGTCAAGATGGCGTAATCAACACCTTGGTCTATCGTAGCCGCGTGATGGGTGTACAGGTCCCTGATACCACCTGCAGAGCATGTCGCAAGGCGCCGGAGACACTGATGCATTTGTTGTCGGCTTGTCCGACAAAAGCTGTCTCGGCGTACATCCATCGAAATAACGCGGCACTGCGAGTGCTCTATTACCATCTTAGGCACTCGTATGAGATAGACCAGGAGCCTGTGCCGCCTTACTTGCCGGGAGAAATTGAGTCCGTTGTCGGGAACGAGAAACGCCAAATTTTTTGGAACTATCCATTCCCGACGGTAAGGCTCATTCGCGCCAACAAGCCTGACATTGTCCTCCTCGATCAACAGACCAGGACTATGTTCGTCATCGAGTTTACCGCTCCAGCGGAACAGAACATAGTCCTGAAAGAGGAGGAAAAACGGACCAAATACCAAGACCTCCTTTTCGAACTCCGCACGCTTTACCCTGGCCATGATGTCATGCTGGTCGTCCTAATCATCGGTGTTCAGGGGGGAATCCGTTCATCGCTGCTTTTGGAGTTAAAGATCATTCCGGCATGCAGAAAAACCGCTGGAGTTTTGGCAGGTCGGATGCAGAAAGCTGTTGTCTTGGGGTCCCTTCGTCTGCTGAGGGCACACGATAATGGAACCTACAGCTGTTCACCGACCGGTGGGGAGGAGCAGTTGTGGAAATAACTTTTGAACACTGGCGCGGCTGCTGCGAAGAGTCTTAGCTCACAGCAGTCCCGAACAGAATTTTATTAAAAAAAAAAAAAATAAGAATAAATAATAGACACTAGGTGTAAGTTACTAATTTGTGAAAGTTACAGCTAGTCTTCTTTTTCTCTATCTTTTCCTATATCACATAGAGTCGGCGTTGCTTTGTTGGATTCTTCTTCTCCATAAATGTCTATTCCATGCGTCCTCACTCTTCCAACCTTTTTGTCTCAAATCCCCTGCTACCTCGTCTTTCCAACTCATTATTGGTTTTCCTCTCTTCCTTGACTCCCCTATTTCCAGATTTTCAACTCTTTTTTCCACGTAGACCTCCTCTCTTCTCTGCACATGCCAAAACCACCTGCTTTCTTGAACCTTCTTTCCTATGAGACCCGCTTTCACTGTTCCTCTGAAGTGATTATTCCTTATTCTATCCTTTCTTGTTACCCCGCTCTTCTACCTCAACATTCTCATTTCTGCCACTTCCATCTTTCTCTTATGTGCTTTTGTAATCGGCCAAGTTTCCGCACTATAGAGCATTGCCGGCCTCACCACAGGTTTGTAGAACTTTCATTTCCTCCTGTAGCTGATCTTCTTGGCAGACAGTACTCCACTCAATTTCTTCCAGTTTATCCATGCACTATTTACCCTCTTGTATTTTAGACTCCAGCCCTCCGTCACTTTGAATATATGACCCCAGATATTTAAACTTCTTGGTCAGTGGCAGTTCTTCTTCGTGCAGGTTAATACATTGATCTTGAGCTTCCTTCATACACATATATTCAGTTTTAACTCTGTTGCTCTTCATTCACCTTTATTCTAGTGCTTTCCTCCGCTCTTCGAGCCTCTCATAAATTTCTCCCGGGTCAGTTCACAGAGTACAACGTCGTCGGCGAACATCGTGCTCCATGGCAATGCTTTCCTCATATGCTTGAGTAGCACATCCATTACCAGGGAGAAGAGATATAGGCTGAGAGCAGATCTCTGGTAGCTCTACTCTCACTGGGAATTCCGTTCACACATTCGTACATTCCTATCACCAGTCTCACATAATTTTCTGGTACACCTTTACTTCTCATCCATCTTCATAACTCTTGCCTGGGCACTCTGTTATACGCCTTCTCCAGATCAATGAAGGCCATATGTAAATCAACCTGTGTCTCTCAATCAGTTGCCTTATTGCATATATTGCTTCAGTTGTTCCTCTTCCTGGCATAATTACAAACTCTTCTTCCCCTACTTCAGTTTCCCGACGTAACTTTGTCTCAATGATCCTTCCCCATGTCTTTATTGTGGGATACATCAGCTTTACACCTTTATAATTGCCACAATTTTGGATATCACCTTTCTCTGTGTATATGGGGAAAAGAATACTACTTCTCCACGCGTATGGCATTGTTTCTTCATTATTTTATAATAATTCATCTTCTTCATTAAATCTCAGAGGATATCAATATCCCTGTCTCACAGGCTTCTCTAGGATCCTGTCGGAATTTGGTCTGCTTTCCCATTTTTCATTTTTTTTAGCGCACATTCTACTTCTTCCCTACTTAATGCTTGGGCACTCCTTCGTTTACCTCTCCAGCCTCGTAATTTTTTCTCAGATTTTCTTCATTCAATAGTCTTTCAAAGCACTTCAGCCATCTTTGCAGTATTTCCTCTTGATCGTGAACACTACACCTGACTCATCCTTCATTTGCATCATTGATGTTATGTCCTTGGGCGCTTTATCTGGAATTCTTATGAGTTTTCTGTCATCCTGGTTTCTCTCCAGCTGTACATATGCCTCCTCCACTGCCTCAGTCTGCGCTTTTGCCACAGACCGTTTCTTCTTGGCAATCTTATAGGCTTGCCTTTCTTCATGCCTTCCTGTTAAATCCCATTGTTTCTTAGCATCTTTCTTCTCTTTTACCTCATTTTGAACCTCCTCATTCCACCACCATGCCTCCTTATCTTCTGGCGGTCCCTTTCCTGATGTTACATCTAGCACGTCTTCACCAGCTTTCTTTATAATTCTGCTATTGATACTCCACCACTCTTTTGAGTCCTCCTGTAATCTAGGTCCCTTAGCACTTTTTCCTTGAATTCTTCTCGCAGCCCTTCTTCTCTCGGTTTCCACCACTATATTCTTTGTTCTCTCTTTATGATACATTTACATCTTTTTCCCACACCATCATCATTATAATCATGCAGCCACTTTCACGTCCATTGTTGGACATAGGCCTCCTCCAAACTTCTCTAGTTTTCTCTGTCCCTGCCAGTTGCAATCCAATTTGTCGCTATGCTTTTTAAGTCATCCGTCCGAGTGGGAGGTCTGCCTTGGCTACCTTTGTCAACTCTTGGTCTCCATTGCAACACTCTTTTGGTCCATCGCCCGTTCTCCATCTTTTTTCCCACAACCATCAACCATCAACCACAAACATCCCATAATCAGCCTTTGTGTTGTGCTGCTACACTTTCACTGTATAAGACTTTGGTGTTTGTTATTTCCTCTGTACAGTAAGTAATTTGCTTCTGTACAGTAAGTAACCTAACTGACTTTTTTGGTTTCCGCTTTTGTAAGTTATAGTTAAGTCGAAGGCTACTGCATATTCTACAATCTTATCCCCTTCGGTACTTTTTTAACCGAAACTTCATGATGGATGGTGTACTCCTTATCGCCACTTGTGCTCTCACCAATATGTCCATTTAAACCTTGGCCAATTATCACCCTTTGGTTGTCTGGTATTGCCATTGTGACTCAATCTAAGATCTCCCAAGATTGGTTCTTCTCTTCCTCTGAACATCCTCTCTGAGGTACATATACACTCAAAACTTTGATGCGGTCTCCTCCAACTACCAGCTTCACTTTTATGAATCTGTCGTTAATTTTGTTGACTTCACAGACTTCCTAATTAAGATCCTTATCCAAGATAACGCGGACTCCATTTCTTGACTCTGTCAAGAGTCTTGATTTTGTCCGCGCTGTTATCGAACAGCTTGTGTCCTCCTCATTACCCCTCCATCTAGTCTCTTGTATGCACAAGATATTCACCTTTCTTCTCTCCATCGTGTGAACAATCTCTCTGCTCTTTCCCTTCATTGTCTCTATATTTAAAGTTTCAACTCTGATTTTGACTTTACACTTCGCTCCTACTTCCTCATCTTCTGGATTCCTCACAACACGCGTTCCCCGGAGAACCTATTGGGAGAGTATTACTCCGCAACATTTACTCTGACAAGTATCCAACCTTCGTTTCGACAGTTATTTTTTATTACTTTAATCAAGCCGCGAATTTATATTTCCGGTTTAGAGCGCGGAAACGACGCAAATCAAGGGGCGACTAACCTCGACCGAGATTGTGCACGTGTTATCAATTTATAAAAGTCAAATTAAATCCAGAACGGTTGGTGCGATCACGGTCCAAAAGGCTGCAGCGGCTTTTCGCGTCCGGAGCGACACAATTTAAGGGTATCTCTCCATCTATATTCGGATAGTTATGGTTGTTCCCATTTTCCTCCCTTCAAAAAGTAGACGGAAGGACCTTCCACCACGGGGCAGAGAGGCGACCAACCCGAAGGTAAGTGACGGGACCCTCCCGATCTGATTTAACCACCAAATTAATTTTTCCTTAAATACAGTCCATTCATTTGTGGTCAGGATTTTGTCTAGGTCAGACAGATGAGAATTGTCGTGCACCAAATTACGAAACAATTCGTAGAACGAAGCCCCCGCCTCCGGGGAGCCATCGTTTTTTTTTACTTATATTTGACTTATAATATGAAACTTACACTTATACTTGCCGCAGCGACCCCGTGAAGTAATCACGCGGCGTTCACGAGATAGTTCGTAGCGACGTTGTAAAAAGCCTGATTTACACTGCTTTGCCAAATTTTATTTTCAAATTTTTTTTAAAAGTCTTGAAAAATATTGATTTATGTATAAAATATAATCATTAATTTTAACAAAGACAGAAGAGCTGAAAACTCGAGAGCACGTGGCATACAACCCGACTGGTCGACGGGTTTAAAGTTTCGGCTGCCTGATCTACGCTTCAATAGCGTTTGCACTGACCAATAGGGAATCATCCCCGGAAAATCACGTGAAGATCATGCAAGTTTAATACTCCATCGGGTGGCTGCGGCAACTATAGTGTCTATTATTTATTATTATTTAAACAGAATCTGTTTTTCTTGCGTTCATAAATCACACGGATTTGTATTAAGAAACTTTTTAAACACTTTTATTTCATAAAAACACGCATTTATTCCATTTCATGATCCCTGATAAAATTAAAACTAAAACCGAATTTAAACTTTACTTAAAACCTTCGAATATGCAGAAACTAAACTGGCAGTTGTATGTTTCCTATCGGCTTCAAACGTCTCTATCTCTTTTGCTTCCCGCATAGATACGTCTGCAATATCATCTGGAAGATATTCGCCAGTTCGTAATTAGGTAGTGCTGCGATGGAATTTCATTTACACTTCTGCTCTGTGTAAATTGAAATTGGTTGTGTGCTGAGTTTCTGCATGCAGTGCAAACGAAAATTATTTGCACACCTATACATTTAAGTCTCATTAATATAGATAATCCGTAAGTGTATGTATGGACTTAAACCAAAAATAAAAAATTAACAAGTTAGAGGAAACTAGCAAAACACTTGAGTTAATACAAATAAGGTTTATCTTATGAATATACGCTTGAAGAAATAAAGTTTATTACCCATTTAAGAACTTACGTATTAACGCCACCACAGCGAGAGATCGAGTTACCGCGCGATATGTGGTCTGGATTTATCTGCTCTATTATCTCTATATCTATTACCTAATCTATATCTATAAATTTATATCAATAACCTAATCTAACCCTTATCCAATATTTTTTCTTATTTCGGATCGAGAGGTCGCGCTACCGCGCGATTTGTAGTCTGGATTTATCTGCTCCGTTATAACATAATCTAACCACCCATTTTGCTCAAATCTGTAGCTGCGGTGTCGTTTGTACATAAGTACCCCCATTTATTTTTCAATTTATTAGTTTTTTTAATTTACAAAAATGGAAAATTGTTTTTAAAATACAGATTTTATAACAAATATGAATTTCTAAATTTGGTATTTATTTTCGTATACAATTTCTGTTTCAAAGCACGTGAAAGTGCCGGTGGTAATATTGTAATTTACCACAAACGGCAACTAAACAACGCACAAAGAAGAGTATTGCCGTTGTAATAGGCTTAGAATGGCGATACCGGCGGAATTGCATTCTTCTTTCTCTCCTTTCATAAAGCAATTACACATAAACTGCCAAATCCTCTCTGGTAGAAAATTAGATACAGAACTGACATAGACATTAACTAATGTAAGCACTTTGTTACTCGTCCGACGAACGGAACAAAACTTCTAACTAAAACACACTGCCGCGCCGAATATAAAGGAAATCTCGTCCATTGTTCCGAAACTTTTATATAAAATTCAACTCAAATATTACAACCGTGATCTCACAAATTCATTTAAATCTTACTAAATTTTGCACTATGCGTTTTATCCAACGACGGCTATGTTCGCGCTACCACTTCGTTAAAATTCTGCAAACAAGCGAGTAATTTCTGCGCTCCGCCGTGGTATGTAGTCTTTCCTGTATGCCCTGGGGATGTGCTTTTTTGCTGTTGAGTGCTTTTTTGCTGTTATAAGTTTGATGAAGCGGTCGTAATGGATAGTTTTTGCTGGGATGAACCTAACACCGGCATCCAGTTTCTTTTCGAATAATTTCCAGGTGGCTTTAGCAAAATTCCAGCGAGGACGTGGAGTAGATTGAACCAATGGGATCTGTATACTACTATCGATTGGACTGTGTTGACTATGTGGGAAGTCTGCGAGTATGGTTTTAGTTGCAAAAAGTGGACAATTGTTTTGACTGGAGGATACGAAACATATATCAGTCCTTGTTCCATCTTCTAGAGTGAAACGATCCTCGTTGCTAACCATCAAAACCCATTACCATCAAACCGCCATTACCATGGAACCGCCATAGGTCATGATGGCTGTTAAAATACCCCAAGTTCACAGTGGGTTCAGCATAAACCGGCAGTGTACCAAGCGGCCAGGTACACTATGTTTAGCCCATTTATATTTATCGCCACCATAAATATGTCGTTGAGAGAAGATTCGGCGATAAGGCTCACATTTGCAATGGAGTTTCGGACATATATAGCTGTTCCTTGGGCATCATGAGAAGTAGCTCCGACCAATGAAAACCCCGGTAACCCACCTCTACCCTTCAAATTTGCCTCCGATCCAGCATCTTATTCTTTTATTTTTTGTAGTACTTTGAACAAATGTTCGGATTTGGATCTGCTAATGCCGTCAATGTTTAGTTGACTTATTCGAACTGATGGACCAATTACGTCTCCTCAGTGAGGTTTTATAGGTGAGGAGCCATATGGCACAGGAGACATTCTAGGAGTTCCTGATTGTGAGTTTTACGTTTCCGTATCCCGATATATACTTGTCTGTATTCTTTGTCGTCTCGTGCGGAGTTGCTAGTCCCCCATCGGGCGCCTCCCCAGGTGGCGAATAGGGCAAAGCTTTATAGATATAGGTGGTACCGGCGAAATGAAATACCCGGGGCGGGCCGAAAGTAGCACAATTGCGTCTGACCCAGATTGGGCGGCTATAAACAGCGTCTGTTCCCCAGAGGGGCGGCTGAAATATAAAATCACCAACCCGCTCGGCAAGCGTGGTGTTTTAAATGCCACCCCCCCCTTAAATTAAATGATCAGTAACATAAAGCAAAGGCCCTCAGTCCCCAGCAGCGGAAAAGTTCCCTACAACGGCATCTGTAGCCAGAATGGAACGGCAGAGGGTGCGAAGAATAACTGGAAGAGACCAGGCTGCCACACAAAGATAAACATTGCTACGTACAACATTAAATCAATGGCGACAGAAGACAGAACTGAAGAACTGGAAGCGGAACTAAAAAAAATCAAATGGGACGTGATTGGCATAAGTGAGGCAAGGAAAAGGGGCGAAGGCTACACCAAACTCAAGTCCGGGCAAAAGCTCTACTACAAAGGACACGAAAACTACAGTCTAGTAGGGGTAGGCATACTGATACAGAAGAGACTAACAGAAACGTAAAAATGCTTAAAGCTATATCCGAAAGACTGATATACGTAACATTGGAGGCCAAGCAGACCCAGAGGAAAAATACATAGGCAAACACGGGCTAGGCAAAGGAAATCCCAGAGCCTTAATGATGGCTGAATTTCTGGAAGAAGAACATCTCTATAACGCTAACACCTTTTTCAAAAAGAAACGCAACCGAAAATGACCCGGGCAAGCCCAGACGGGATAACTTTTAACCAAACTGACTATATTCTAACAAAGAACATCCAAATAGTACAAAACGTCGAGGTATTGAACAGATTTCATACTAGAAGTGACCATCGTCTGGCGAGGGCAAGGATAAGCATAAACCAAAAACTAGAGCGTTGCAAAAAAATCACAAAATCGATACACAAACAGATTGACAGAGAGAAACTTCAACAAGATCCAAATAAATTCCAAATATACCTGGGAAGCAGATTCAAAGTACAGAGACTGAGTACCTATGATATAAACGAAACAAACAAAACGATCACTAGAACCCTAAACCAAGCAGCAGAAGCGTACACAGAAACAAAAACTAGAAAGCAACTACAACTTATTGCAAATAACAAAAGATCATCAGCAAAATACGCTGAAACAAATAAAATCGCCAGAAAAATGGCAAAAGAGGACATCAGAAAACACAATGTGCAAATCGCGCAGAAAGTACTCGAACAACACAAAGGCACGAAAGTGTTCAGAAGACTAGCGACAAACACAAAGAAAGAAATCGTCAGAATCAAAGACAAAACAGGACATAGAATCGAAGGAAGACAAGAAATTATAAGAACGGTACAAGAATTCTACGCAGACCTATACGAGACGAAAGTAACAAAGTATAGACACAACCGAACAAGACCAGGAAGAGAAAGTCATGAACGACAACTCTGAAGACATACCTGAGATTACAAGACTAAATCAGATGGGCATTACAACAGACTAAAAATGGGAAAGCGGCGGGCGAAGACGGCATACCGACAGAGATGGTAAAACAAGGCGGTGATATACTAGAACACCAACTAGAAATATTGTACAAAAAATGCCCGAAAAAGGAAGACATACCACAGGACTGGACAAACGCCCTTGTGATAATCAGTCACAAAAAGGGAGACACAGAGAACCTAGAAAATTATAGACCGATCAGCCTGCTATCCCAAATATACAAATTATTCGTGAAAATATTAACCAACCGTCTCACACCAAAGTTAGACTATTACCAGCCAAAAGAGCAGGCTGGGTTTAGGAAGGGCTACAGTACTACAGAACACCTGCAAACGATGAGAACACTAATCGAGAAGGCTGTGGAATACAATATACCTTTACCGCTAGCATTAATTGATTTTAGTAAGGCTTTCGAAATATAGGCACTACAGCAAGCCCTGAAACACACCAGAATAGACCACAGCTACGCAAACCTAATTAACAACATTTACCGAAAGCCAACTCTGCAAATTCAGCTACACGAAAAATCTGACAAAGTGGCAATTAACAGATGAGTGCGCCAAGGAGACCCTATGTCACCCAAGCTCTGCACACTAGTTCTGGAGGACGCACTAAAAACAATCGACCTCCAAAACAGAGGCATTAATATCAACGGGAAGAAACTCAACCACTTAATGTTTGCCGATGACATAGTAGTGATAGCCGAAAGCAGAGAAGAACTAGCTACACTTATCGATGACGTGTACAGGGCCACGAAGCGCATAGGCCTAGAAATCAACTTTGACCATACAAAGTACATGACATCAAACGTAGATAATGATCGAGAAATTACCCTAGGAGACAACAGAATCGATAAAGTAACTGCATACAAATACCTTGGACAAACACTAACTATAGGCAAGGCTAACCAGGAACTCGAAATAAATGAGAGAATACGGCAAACCTGGGCGGCATATGCCAAAATAAAAGACAACTTGAATATGGAATTACCCCTAAACCTCAAAACCGAATTATACAACCAGTGTATCCTACCAGTAACTACTTACAAGTCACAAACTTGGACCTTCACGAAAACTATACTTGACAAACTTAAAGTAAACCAGAGAGCTATTGAGAGGAGAATACTTGGGATATCATTAAGAGATAGGAAAACAAATGAATGGATCAGGAGAAGAACAAAGGTTCATGATGTCGTGCGACGCGCCGCCGCTCAGAAATGGGATTGGGCGGGACACATCGCAAGAGACTAGGATAAGTGGAGTGGCAAACTAATTCAATGGAGAGCATGGAGCAACAGAAGGAGCATAGGAAGACCGCAAATGAGATGGAGCGACGATTTGAAACGAGCGGCAGGACTGAACTGGTACCAGCTGGCACAAAATCGTGACAACTGGCAAAATAAGAGGGAGGCCCAAAGGTTATATATATTATATACCCAAAGGGTAGAAAACAGCGGAATAACAAAAAAATAAAAAAAAATTAAAAATTCTTTGTCGTGTTGCGTTCGTTTTCTTTAGCCAAGAGGATGTATATCATTCACTGATATATCGAATCGAATGTCTGGTTTCCAATGTTGTAAACTATTTAGCGTTATCCAGTTTACACCACCAAAAAGAAGGGAGAACAAATTTTTGTGTGTCAAGTTGACAGTTGACGCCCATGGGACTTGGTTAGGAATACGGAATTGTTTTGAAACTTAGTGTTGTGGACTTTTTACCTGGTGTAACTGTTGTAATCGTCCTGGCACTCTTTAACTAAGGGCCGAAAGCAAAAATTATGCTTCTACGTTGTCTACGTTGGTTCAATAAATATTCATGTTTTTGTTGAAAATAATTGTTGTCATTTTCAAGATGACAGACAGTAGATGCGAACGGAACTAACTCGCCGTTTATTATATTTGATTGATTCAACGGTCCTTGCCACATTGTCCAATATTGGATCGAGAGTTCGCGCTGCCGCGCGTATGTTGTCTTGATTTATGTATGTTGTCTTTACCACATTGTCCTATATTGGATCGAGAGTTCGCGCTACCGGGCGTATGTTGTCATGATTTATCCACCCACTCGCGGCGGGCAACCTAATCTAACCGGGGTTAAACCAACAGTCTTGCCACATTGTCCTATATTGGATCGAGAGTTCGCGCTGCCTCGCGTATGTTGTCTTGATTTATGTATGTTTTCCTTACCACATTGTCCTATATTGAATCGAGAGTTCGCGCTACCGCGCGTATGTGGTCATGATTTATCTGCCCACTTCGCAGCGGGCAACCTAATATAACCGGGGTTAAACCAACGGTCCTTGCCACATTGTCCTATATTGGATCGAGAGTTCGCGCTGCCGCGCGTGTGTTCTCGTGATTTTTCTGCTCGCTTCACGGCGGGCAACCTAATCTAACCAGGATTAAACCAACAGTCCTTGCCACATCGCCCTATATTGGATCGAGAGTTCGCGCTGCCGTGCGTATGTTGTTTTGATTTATCTGCCCGCGTCGCGGCGGGCAACCTAATCTAACCGCGAAAACTCTCAATCCAATATAGGACATTGTGGTTAGGGCCGTTGGTTTAATCCCGCTGAATTAGGTTTTCTAGTATAGGACAATGTAGCAAGGACCATTGGTTTAACCAACTCGGCTGGTATCAATTTACATTGTTCGAATGAAATTAATCGCAGAAAATGTATAGCAGAGAGCATTCTTCGCAGAGAAAATTGATCGCGAAATAATTTTACAAAATGGAATTCATGAAAAATAAATTGTGTAAATCTCAATGCATTCTTATTATTTGTTTCATTTTTACATACTTAACTTTCGATTTTTATAAAATCGCCATTTTTTAAAATTCATAATTTTCACTTTCTGGAAATTAAATTTTGCGAAACATTTTTTACCACAAAATATATAAAAATATATAAATTTTGCAAATTTAATTATATTGTTTCGATTTCTTCATTGTTTGCGACTTGGAAAACTCTTGATTTTTGTAAAATTTTCTCTTCTTTGGGTGGCGTCTCAGCTCCGAAGTTTCGCAATCATTAAGGCGGTGTTTATTTTTGAGACCGCATATTGGTTATTGGTTGTTAGTACAAGCAAACCACGCTCTAAAAAGCTTGTCATGAGTTACGTCTCCTTCCTGTGGATATCTTTCCTCTGATTTTTCCCAGCATGATAACTTACAGTATTTAATATTTTTGGCCTCTCATGACATATCCCATAAAATACCAGTCTTCTAGATTTAAATGTCACAATTACTTATATTTATTTACTCATAAGTGTCATCATTTCTACGTTGTTACTTTTCTCTTCCCATGAAATCCTCAGTATTCTCCAATATCCATAGCTCGAATGCCTCCAGTTTGTTACGTCTATCCCTTTGAGCGTCCAGGCTTCCATCCCATAGGATAGAATTAACAATACATATCATCTCTCTAGTCGTATTTTTAATTCAAGATTTAGATCTCAGCAGCAGAAAAGCCTCTTCATAATTGTAAATGTGCTTCGTGCTTCTTGAATCAGTTCGATACTGATCGAATTTCTGGGAAGCAGTTATTTTGTTACCCTTTCAATGGGTTCATTCTTTGCATATATTTTACGGTTGTCTTGAATTTTATTTGTTCTTAGCATGTACTTTGTAGCATGGGCGTCGCTAGGGGGGGGGGGGGGGGGTGTTCAACCGTTAAGTTTTTTTTTTAGCCATTCCGTGATGTTGTCTAAGGAGCGTTTAACGCTGAAATGCTGAAAAATGATGAAAGAAACGTATCGTCAGCATACCTCATTGTCAGATTATTTATTGCCACGCCGTTAATTTTAATGCCTATGTCTTGATCATCAAGTGCTTCATTTGTTAGTCTTCTGAGTACAGATTAAAAAGAGTTCGTGTAAATATACACCCTTTACGTACTCCTCTCTGTATTTCTATTTCTTAACACATAATAGTGGTTTGAAATAATTCTTATGTATCATTTCTAAGAGTTGGTCCTGTCTAACTTTATGGAGTGGGTAAGGGGTGACGGCAAGAACCTCCAAGTAAGGCCGACCCAAATGTTAACCCCTTCTGCACGTGGTATTCGCAGCTAGATAACTAACGAGGCTCTGGCGACCGAGTCTTAGCGGTATAACCATTAAAATTAAGAATTAAAGAAATGTAATTCAACCTTGAAGTGATGATAGAGGCTTAGTATTTTAATGATCCGAAGAGCGATGCCAGCAGGAGCAAATGCTCCTGGTAGGGCCATCCTTGTTGGTAAGGTTAACGGTGAGGAAAGAAGCTAAGTTAACCCACATCGGCAGCGTCTGACCTAGAATAAGCGGCTGCAAACAGCGTCTGTACCCGGAATGGGCGGCTGAAATACTACCTGGGAACAGGACTCGCCAACACGCTCGGTAAGCGCGGCATTTTTAACTGTCCTCACCCCCGAAATGAAATGTCAATTTTAAATACAATAATATCCCAGGTGGGTAGATTTTCAACCGAAAACCAACGAATACCCACCGGATACCCACCGAAATCCCACACTGAAAATTCAGTCGAATACCTCATGGAGTCGCTTAAAATATGAATCAATACGACGCCTAAAATTGTATATATGTTGCCAAAATTATAGTTTTTCATATAAATGGGCATATAAACAAAAATAAACGTGGCAACGTCCAGTTGTGTTCGCATCTACTATCTGTCAGCTTGAAAATGTCAACAATTATATTCAACAAAAACACGAATATTTATTGAACCAACTTAGACAACGTAGTAGCTTAATTTTTGCTTTGTGATCTTAGTTAAAGAGTGCCAAAGACGATTAACAACAGTTACACCAGATAAAAAGTCCGCAACAAATAGTTACAAAACAATCCCGTATTCTTTACCCACCCCAGCAAATTTTCACACGTGATTTGTTAATGCAAGCTTTTTTCTGAGCTTTGGAGATGAGGCGGTGTGCCACTCCGCAATTTGCCGCTTTGTTTCAGGATCGTAAGACCCAGGTCTCATGAACAGTAACAACTTGCAAACGGTGAAGCATTGCTTCCCAAACACCCTGGCGCCGTACCTTCTGTTCATCCATCAGAACTTTGGGAACAAATTTGGCAGACAGTTTTCTCATCTTCAAATCTTCTGTCACTAGCTTGAATACCGTAATTTGACCCAATCCCCGTTCATCGACATCTAACATTAAGACGACAGTCAATGTTTAAAAGTTTACGTACTTTCGAGCAATTTTCGGCTAAGTTGAAGGTCTCTCAGCACGTTCATCATCTTTAACGTCCTCGCAGGTATCTTTGAACCTCTTGTGCCACATGAAAATCATTGTACTTTACATGGCTTATTCTATACAGGCCAGCTGAATTATAACCAAAGTCTCTGTAGCGGTTTAGAACTTTATCGAATAACGCTGCATTTTCGACTTCTCGGGGTCACTGACACACACTCTCGCCTCTAATGATCAACTCACTCCAGCGTCTCGGAGACAACTACCGCTGGTACTGGACCTCGTCGAAGCTGCCTGGACCGCCGAAATTGTATCGAATCGCTTTTCTTTCAAGTCTCATTTGATTAGGGGGAACAAAAATAAGTCACTGGGAGCTATATAGTGGTTTCCACATTGAACATGCCGCCCGCTAGTGACGTGTAAGAGGGAGCATTTTCGTGGTAAAGAATCAAATCGTCTTTGATCTCCGAGCGGACAAGACTGACTCGATCCTTCAAAAGTCGGAGCACGTCAGCGTAAAACCGACCCTTTTTCTGTTTTTTTTTCAGGGGGTGGAAAATACTTTTACGTACGACCCCACGAGTGTGGGGCTCACCCGACTTGATGTTAGCGGCGATCCTACCCACTATAAACCTCGTTCTATACTTTAATGCTCTCGCTATTATGGAATCGCCTTTAGGCATTACTTCGTAATAGCTTTGGTCTCATCTGATATTCCAAGTTCATTTCATTTTTATCTCTTCCTATCATTTCCTGCCTTTTCCTTCATTATATTGTGGAGCATTGTTATTATCGCCACCCAGTCTTCCGTTTCTACCACCGGGCCGCACACTGCGGCGGCTTTACTCCGGTGCTCTGTCCATTCTGTACATTGGAAAATTGTATGTTCTCTCTATCAGCCTTTTACGTCCCTCTGCTGGGCACCGGCTCCCTTCTCTGCCACATATCCAACCTCTGCACTAAGATTTCAACATGGGGGACCTAGCGGTTTAACGTTGAATCCGAACGACAAATTTCCAGAGGTGGGTTTAGGCAGTTGAGACCCCACGGTTGTCTAAGCCGGATTGGGGAATTGAGTGGGAATGAATGTTTTTGTCCATCCCTGGTATGCTTCCCATACCGACTGCCACTTATTGAGCATCTCGCTCCTAGACTACCCTTTATGTTCAGCTCCTTTTCTGTGCAACGCTACTCTCCCTTCTACCTGTAGTCGGATTGGGGGTAGCGCGGCGAGTGCCGGATCGGTGGCTATTTTTCTGTAACAGGAGATAATACGCAATGCCATTTATCCTCTTCTTCATGCTATGGTATATTTTATACCTTAGAACAGTAGCCCATACTAGTGTCTCTTACTACTTCGCGGGCCTCCTACATCGGGGGTAATGCGCGTGAGATACATGAAAGCCCTATTTGCCATACTGCATATTTCTCTGATGTGTGTAGTCATTCTGAGGTCATTGTCGATGTGTACTCCCATATATTTGGCCGATGGTTTGCTGTCGATTTTGGTCCCTTCTACTTGGACCTGGTGGCTTTCTTCTTCCTGCCATGAGGACGATCTCCGTTTTTGCTGCCGCTATCTTGATATCCATTTCCTTCAGCTTTGAGATTACTGCGTTTGCAGCATACTGTGCAACTACTTCTAGCATCGTAGGGGTCCTTGATTTGACCACCATGGCAACACAAGCAAAACCTCCGCTCCTAAGTCCAGTCGTAGAATCTCATCGTAGTAGACGTTCCACAATGTCGGTCCAACCAATGAGTACTGTGGAACCCCTCCTGTCACATCGATTTTCTAACCCTGGGGTGTCACAATGAATCTGTTGCTGAGATACGATTTTATTATCTCTGTTAGGTATGTACTTGTAGTATCTACAATCTACAATCTAGGTATGTACTTACTTGGGCCTTTTCCAATGCTTTTATTACTTTTGTCCACGGAGCCAAATTGTATGCGTCTATCAGTATCGCTATACATCTCAGTCTCTTTTCGTGTGTTTTTGTTTGATATTTTTGTCAGTTCCATAACTTTATTTAAAGCATCTATCGTGGATCTCCCTTTTCGGAAGCAAAAATGGTTCTCATGTATGGCTTTCTTTTTGTCTCCTTCGTTTTCCAGTCTGTTTTTTTATTATGGCTTCTAGTAAGTTTAGCGTAAAACCGACCATTTTTTTTTTTTTTTTTTAGGAAGGGGAAACCGTTTATAGGCATCGTCTAACTCAGTAGTGTAGGACTCGTTCTCTTCCAGAAATAGTATACCCACTAAAACCACCTACCCCCTATTTTCCCGCCCTATACAGCTCGGCACTGCAATCATACGTCACTTCAAGTTGTTGGCTCCTGATTTACATATCTGCTCCGTTTATTTCCTTTTGCCATTCCCCCTCGTCTTTCTCCTTCTGCTGCATGATCTCATTGATGATGCCGCCGACGTCATTCCACCTGTCCTCGCTTTCCAGCATCAACTCTGTTAGCGCCCGGGGATCTATTGCCCGCCCCTTAACACTTAAAGCTTCGCTCTCTGTCCTGCCCACTTGTCGCAGGTGAACAACGTATGCTCGGCCGTCCCCGGCTCCATGTTGCAGTACGGGCAGTTCTCCCCGGTCGTCTTGCCTATTCTTTTCGATAGCTCTGGAAACAGGCATGGGCCGTCAGCACTATTGTCAGGTAGTAGCTCAACAGCCCATGCTTCCTTTCCAGGCAGGGCTTAACATCCGGTACCAACTTGTAGGTCCATTTGATTCTATCCTTTTCCCATGACTCTCGTGACACTTTTGTATGGTTTCCCGCCTTTCTTCTTATTTCGCCACCCTTGCCTCATTCGCCTCCTTACCGTGCGTGCGCTCCGCGATTCTCGCTCTTTCTTCTGCCAGTAGCTCCAATGGAATCAGCCTTGCCAGTACCCGCACCACATCAGTACCGACCGTTCTGTACGCGCACACTACCCTTATGGCGATCTTCCTTTGAGCACTTTTCAGGGCTTCCCTAAGCCTCTTGACTTTGCTGCAGCTGGTCCACACCAGTGCCCCATACAATACAATGTTATTCACAATGGATAGAATGAAGAGCATTCTTCTCTTATTTTCAGTCGACCCTCCGGTCCTCGGGAGTATCCTCAGGAGGTTGTTCAGGTATTGTCCGGTGCTATAACCAGGTGCTTTGCGCTCATCCAGTCTTGTATCCTGTCTAGTGCCGCGTTGGTTTTTTCTTCTAGCTCGTCTTCTCGATTTGCTTTGACCACTAGGGCCAGATCATCCGCATAGGCAACGGCTTCCGCAATGTCCGGTAAGGCCACATTTAGTAATCTTTCATATAGAAGGTTCCACAAAAGCGGACCCAGCACGCAGCCTTGGGGCACCCCGGTCATTACTTCTATCTCGTTCTGCCCCTCCACCGACAGCCGCCTATCGCAGAACTAACCTAACTCATTGTCAGGCCAACCAGGTATTCGGGCATCCTTCAGCGTTCCAACTCCTCGGTGACAGACTATCTGGCAGAAACAAATTCTATGTGGATCACTCCTTTAGCATTAAAGAAAACAACTTTTCACGCGTGCCAATGCGAGCTTTTTTGGGCTTTGTAGATGAGGCGGTGTGCCACTCCGCACTTTGCAGCTTTGTTTCAGCATCAAAAGACCCAGGTTTCATCACCAGTAAGCAGTTTATCAAAAAATTGGTATCGACTTGCAAACGTTCAAGCACACATATATGTGGACATATATGTGGACTTAACCCTGGTTAAGTTATGTCTAGCTCTGTGTATCCTTGTTAGAACTTTTAAGACCTCCAATTGTATACGCTTGCCTGGTCTTGTCTGGTATTGTTTGGTCTTGTCTGGTGCTAACTGCTTTTCTCTGGACTTTTTTAGCTGAGTCTGTCTTTTGGCAGTATCTGCAGCTGTCACTTTCTGCCTTTTTGATCTTTGAACATATGAGCCAAAGCTTTCGTGCGCGCTTAGTACTTGTGTTAAGTAGTAATTAACTTCTCCATGAGTGCCCTTCAGCCATGGCTCAATTTCTGGGATGAGAGTTTTGGTCCAGTTCCCTTCCTTGACATCGTTCCAGCGTTTCTGTCATCTGCTCATGAGTACGCTTTTGTGTCCAGACCTCCCTTATGTATTTGTGGCTTGGTTGCTGGCCCGTTCCTCAGCCATTGGGTCAATCGGCGAGACTAGCTATGACTTGTAGCGCTACATTTGACCCCGTGCGATAAGCGCAGCATATGCTTATAAACATGCTACGTTGTGCTTTTATTAATCTGTTCCTGTTTGTGGCTGCTTTTAGAGATTGCTCCCAGGCCGGTACAGCGTAAAGGAGGATGGAATTAACCACGTCATTTAGTAGCTTTTTAGAATCTATTTGGGCCATTTATCCTCGGTATCAACTTACGAAGTGCTGTAGCTGCACGTTCGTCTTTCACTGTTACATTTTGGACGTGCCTGCTCCAGGAACGCCGAGGTATTTCATTGTCGGCGTTGCGGGAACCAGTCTACCTATTATATTGACAGACATGAGTTTAATCTTCTTGCTATCCGTTAGTGCAATGACCTCCGACTTTTCTGGAGCTATTTGTAGTTTCATATATTTCCATCCATGTATGTATCGCTTTTATTGCAGATTTGACCCTCGCCACTACAGCCTTCTCGTTTGTCTGATGTGGTGTCAACTGACACCACGATTAGGTCGTCGGCAAATGCGATCAGATTACAGCCTCTTAGGTCGTTTGTTTTACCAGGTTCGTTTTACCATGACGCCATCGTCTAGGATGTTCCACAACAGCGGCCCGAGAACCGACCCCAGCGGAACACACCGTAAAATAGCTTTTGATTAAATCAATTCGATGAACAGAGACCGTGACAAAAGTGCGTCCACTATTTTCCGCCAAACCACAGTATTGAATGCATTTTTTACATCTAGCGCGACCGCTAAGCATATCTTTCTGTGTCTTCTTATTCCCAGGTTAGCACAACGGACAATCTTCATCGCCTCCTGGATGGTGTGAGTTGTCTACCTTCTCTCTCGGAACCCATACTGAAATGTTGATAGTCCCCCATGTAGATCGAGTTCTTGGCTTATCCTCGTGGCTATTATTCGTTAGAAGAGCTTGCCGATGGTATCTTGTAGGCAGATTGGGCGAAATGGTGTAGCGGGGGGCTTAGCAGGTTTAGGCACCAGAACCAGTCTGGCCAATTTCCGCCTTTGGAGGATTTTTCTGGCGCGGATGACAGCGTTAAACATATCTGCAAACAGCTCCTTTTGCAGGAGGGCAGCCAGCCGTGTCGCCTCCGGTGGAATGCCATCTGGACCTGGAGCTTTGTTGAATTTTATCCTCTGAGCTGCTTCCGATTTCTTTGCTTGTAATTTCTGGTGGTACAGTGTCCCCAGATTCTATCTCCATGGAAATCAGTTGGTTTTGCGGAAACAGCTCTTCAGCGGCATAAAGTTTGCCCTCTGTGTTAAGATTCGGTGTGGTGCGCATGCCAATTCTTTTACACACTCTCTTATAACCGTTTCCCCAAACATCGCCATTTACAGCCTGTTCTCAGTCCTTTCCTTGCGTATACTGCATGGCTGTTCTATAATTGTAAAGGATCTACATTCTGATATGCTTTAAGTCTTGTCCCCGATCTTTTTTTCCGGACGCAGCCTTTCCGAAGAGACGCGATTTCCTGGTTCCACCAGTAGACGGCTTTTCTTCGGTTCTGTCCAGATCTCGATAGGACGGCGGCAGAGATTTTAGATAGAGCCGCAGTGATGATAGGTACATCGAGTAGCTCTAACTTGCTGAGCTACAACTGGAGACTTTCCTTGACTGCGTCCTCTTTATGGGGTTTATACTTGCACATGTTCGCTAACCTCAGGTTTACCATCAGTGATCGTTGTTGCCCGGGTTTTATGGCGAGATAAAATGTGATAAGCTGGTGGTCGCTCAGTGTTTCCTCCTGAAGAAGTACCTGCCAGTTTTTCACATTATCGGCCAATCTGCCAAGTCCGCTGTGAAGAATGTAACATCTTTTGTGCTTTGGCTGTTGCGGCGAAAGAATGTGGCTGCGTTGCCCATGTTGGCAGTAACAAGGTCGAGTGATGCTTACCAGTCCTTAAGGATGGATAGTCTTGCATCTTCATACTTGGACCCCCAGAGTGGGCTTTTCGAGTTGAAGTCTCCAGAGATGATCTTTGGGCCATTTTGGTTTCGGATAGTCTCAGATAGTTCGTTTAGGTAGTCTTCAAATTCGCTCTTGGCGATGTTTGGTGATACGTAGCACGAATAGTTTGTAACGCCCGCTACCTCGCACCAGGATGATCCGTTACCGCCACCGTAGTTGTATGTTGTTGTACACTCTGATGGAGGTGTAGGCATCTACTGCCCAGGCGTTGTTCTTTACGTGATGTTTATTTGGTTCGTTTCCTGTAGCGTGTCAGCTTTGTATTTGGACCTATTTCGGTAAAGTAGGTACTGGGCTTTGCGGCATCTATTTATGTTAAGTTGTAGGCACTTGATCATTTCTATAAGTCAGTCGGGTGCGTCTGGCTTACGCTTTAAGGCTTTTTTGAAGGCGGGGCAATTTCCCGAGTTCGCCCGATGTCCATGGGTCTCACATACAGGGCAATACTCTTCGCCCTTGCAGTCCTTCGCAATATGTCCTTCCTGTACACATCGGAGACACATCTTCAGCCTGTTGGATCCAGTACTGTCCCTTGCCAAGTGTCCATACAGCCAGCACCTGTGGTATTTTGTTACGTTGAGTGTCTTTTGGATTTTTCACTCGAGCATTCCTATGATCATCTTACCTTTTTTGATAAAGATGCTCCTCCTGCATTGGACAGTTGCGGCCTGACTAATTGCGGCCTTGCTTGTCTGGTCTTGTCTGATCTTCTCTGGTCACGTATCGGCCTGTCTGGCGTCGTCTGTTCTTGCCTGGTCTTCTCTGGTTTTGTCTCGTCTTGTCGAGTCTTGTCAGCATTATCAGATCTTGTCTGGTCTTGTCTAGTCTTATTTGATCTTGTCAGGTCTTGTCTGTTCTTGCCTGGTCTAGACTGGTTCTATCTGGTATTGTCTGGTTTTGGCTGGCCTTGTGTGGCCTTATCGGGCTTTATCTGGTCTTGTCTAGTTTGTCTATACCTTGTTTATCATCTATCATCTAGTATATTGCCTGGTTTGGACTGGTCGTGTCTGGTCTGGTCTGACTTTATTTGGTTTTGTTTTGTCTTGTCTGGTCTTGCCTGGAATTGAATATTCTTGTCTGGTCGTGTCTGGTTTTGTCTGATCTTGGTTTGTCTTTATTTGCTCTTGGCTGGTCTTGTCTCGTCTTGTTTAGCCTTGTTTTGTTTTGTCCGGACTTGTCTGGTTTTGTCTGATTTGTCAGGTCTAGTCTGGCCTTGTCTGCTCTTGTATGGTATTGTCTGCTTTATCATGTCTAATCTGCTTTGTCAGGTCTTGTCTGGTTTTGTCTGGTCCTGCCTGGCCTTGTCTAGTCTCGTCTGGTCTTGTTTTGTCTTGTCTGGTGTAATGTGGTCTTGTCTGGTCTTGTCTGGTCATATTTGGTCTTGTCTGGTCTTGCCTGGTCTTGTCTTGTTTTCTCTGGTCTTGTCCAGTCTTGTCTGGTCTTGTTTGGTCTTGTCTGGTCTTGTCTGGTCTTGTCTTGTCTAGTCTCGCCCTGTATGGTATTGTCTATTTATGTCTGGTTTTGTCACGCATTGTTCTATAATCTAATCTAGTCAGGTTATAGTCTTGTCTATTATTGTCTAGTGATATATAATATTATCCATTCATATTCTGTTTTGTATAGTCGTGTTTAGTCATATCAAGGTTTGTGTAACCTTGCGTCCCAGAACGCTACCGAGTAATTTGGAAAAACTGATCTGGACTATTGCAGCTGTGAACTAGTCGTCCGCATGTCTGATATTTATCTACGCCCATCCCAAAGCCGTGCGATAGATTTTATAATTTAAATATATGCCTACGTTTATTTTAAATTTAATTTTATGTTTGGCTTTAACTACTACTTATCTTATGTCCAATTAAAGCATTGGATGTTGCTACACCGCTGCATACAATTTAAGAAACAGATCGCCCGTATTGATTAAAAGTTTGTCAACCCGAGAACTATGCACTAACGAGCTAGGTAGAACATAATGGTGTTCGATACTTACCAAAACGTCCTTAAACACTTCGGGATTAAGTTCACTGAGTGGATTGAAACTAAGCTTGAGCACTTCCAACTTGCTCAATTTGGAGAACAGTCTTGGCACTACATCGGTTAATAAATTCCGTTCCAAATTCAACACTCTCAACTCAGACAGATGCTTAAACGCCCCGACGGGCAACCGATCGATCCGATTATTGTCCAAATGCAACTCGACCAGATTCACTAAACCACGGAAATTGTGATCAAACACTGTAGTGATATTATTAAACGAGAAATTCAGAACTTTTAAGCTCGGCACCCCCCAGAAAACGTGCATCCCTATCTGTAGCACGTTCGATCTGCTGATGTGAAGCTCCTGCAGCGACTTGAAGTTTTGGAAGATCGCTCCGAGGGTTAAAACGTTCCACCTGTCGTCCGGAGCCGATATATCCAACACTTCCATATCCGGCGACATATCCGAAGTTGGTATGGGATCCAGCATTCCTCCCTTAGGACAAGCGACCCTCCTTCGTCCTTTGTCACTCTGTCTGCACGTACATTCACTTGGACACATTGCGTTAACGGGATTTAGCCATATTAGTATTAACCACCAGGACACTGCATGCCAACGAAGGAGCATTCTGAAAATAAAATCCAATTTTATTTATTAGAATATATGTTTTTTTTAAAGATTTATCAAAAATTTAAACATTGAAACATATGAATATACAACATAAAATCCATACAACAGGATATTAAGGATAAACTATAAACATAGGATAAATGATTTAATCAAAAATAGCAATTAATCGAAAGTGTTTAGACAGGATTTATGTGTTTACTAAGAATTGTGTGTTTGTATATTCGGTTTTTTGCTTTGATTTAGTCAGTAAGACACTGGGCTAGAGATTTACCCTGTTTTTACTCGAATTAATATATTATAAAAGAATGTATTTTGTTAATAATGAAATATTTAAAACAATTTTATGTCGCTGCATTTTGTTGAATAATATAAGTTGGATGCGACTTTAGCGTGTAAGAATAGCAGGGTAGGTACAAGAGGGCATTTATAATTTACATTTTAAAGTTCTTCGCAGACAAGAGACAGACAGTAAATGTGAAAAAGACTGCACAATAAATATAAATTTTTACGAGATGTAATTCGTGCAGTTAAAGAAAGCTCGGGGAAAAGTTTTTTTTCTGTTGAGCTGAGCAGAAAATGGGTCGCCGAAGTTTTGTCCTATTTTCCTTTTTCTTATCGCATGTTTTGAGTTTTCGTGGTAAATCAAGCGTGGAAACATTTTTTAAGACGTTTTGGAGAGGAAACGTGTAAGTGCTACTCAGAAGGAATTTATTATCATTGTTTCGTCAGATCGATGTTACAAAGAAAATAAAATATGTTTAATTTTAATATCCTTTTTTAAATGTTTCGACTAGTCCATGTCTAAATTCCACACTAGCTAGAATTAAATTTAAGTTTTTACTTATAAATTCAGACTTTACATAAACATATTATCTGAAGCATGAGATGATTGCTTGATATTTACATAAACATATTGTCTGAAGCTTGATATGTCTGAGGCTTGCTTGAAGATGAATAATCTTAATATTGTAGAGCTACGAACAGGTTGAATGCAATATTTTAAAGCTACATTTCGCTTTAATAAGTTTGTATGATTGTATCTATAATTAGTATGGTGTCACCAATATTCAATTCTCATTTAATCAATAACTAAAACTAAATTCTTGTCTTTCTAAACAAATGTCAAATTAAAACCTGACCTCGACAGTCATGCACGAGGTGTTCAAGCTAATCTAAGTGTATTCCAGTTTATAATTCAAAAGAGCAAAGCTGCACTTATGAGCGATAGATCTCAAAACGCGTCTGCGGATAACTACTCATTTAATTTAAATAGGAAGAAATGATCTTAAAAACAATGTTGTTTCTCTAGTTCTGTTAGTGCCACGAAAATGGAATGGGACTAGTAATAACATATAAACCTCTGTTGTATAATTCAATATCCTGAGTGATATTAGCCAGAAAGTGGTTATTTCAACATGAGATTTGTTCATAGTCACTTATTTATTTATTTATTACAGTAATTAAATGTTTTACATTTATTTATTTTTTAGCTTTTCACCTATGCGTCCATTTTAGCGAACTTATCGAACATATTCGCGTACACTTTCTTTTCTTTTTGGAGCTGCTTTTTTAAGGTTTTTTTGCAAGAGCTTAATTGGGTTTGGGCAGCTTTGTTGTTGGGTTCAAGTTTTAGGACGGCGTTAAAGTCGTCCGCTGCTAGTTGGGCTTCGCCTAATTGTAGATAGGCTTGTCCACGCCGAAACAAAGCTTTTTCTTTCTTGAGGTCGATTTGCAAAGCTTCGTTTGCCGCGTTTTTCGCATCGAATAAATCGTTTTGCTTCAAATAGCAAAGCGCTATGTTTAGATTGGAACTTAATACTAAAGCCTTTTGATCTTCATATGGAATATCAGGAGAGTCTGCTTTTCCAATTTCGAGGAAAGACAACACATTTCGGTACATTTTCACTGCTAAATTTAATTTTCCATCTTTAAAGTATTTTGTTCCTTTGTCCAAAGTTTTGCTTATTTCTACCTCCTCTTTCAAGTCCATTGACCAACTTTCTTTAGACTTTTCAAATGATTTCAAAGTAACTAGTTTATTAGTATTCAACTGTAGCTGTAGCTGGAACTGAAAAGCCAAAGTCCTTGTTCTTAAACGCATATTTTGGCTTGATAGTCAACTTAGAAGTTTCTCCCTTTTTGAAACTCTCTAAACCTTTTTCTACTCCTTCAACAACATTAACGTCTTATTTTTCCCCAATCGTGAAAGAGATATCCCTTTCATCAAACACTTTATCATCATATTTACCAACCAAATGTATTTACACAACAGCTCAATCATTGAGGCTTATGTAACCATCTCCAGCTGTGATTTGAATCTTTTCAATGGAACCCTCCTTGTCAGGACTCAAATCTTCTCCTTTCCAACTCAAAACCTCTACATCAAACTTTAATGTAGTTCCTGGTGGAATGCTTGGTAAACTTCCGGTTTCTCCATAAGCATATTCTGCAGCACATGTTAAAATTGCCTGCTCCCCCTTCTACATAGTAGCCACCCCTATGTCCCATGCTTTTATAACACTCTTTTTTCCCAAGTCAAACACAAATGGCTGGTCACGGTCTCGGCTGGAATCGATCGTGGTCCCATCCAGCAAGATTCCTGTGTAATGCACAGTGACTTTGCAGCTTTTTGGTGCAGTTTCGGAGCCCTCTCCTTTCTTCACAATCCGCTTCAAAATCCCTTTGTCCTGTTTAGGTGAGTTATCAATGCCTTCGTCAGACATGTTTAATGGAACTTTTGGTATTAAAAAGGTGCGTGAATTGCTATATTTCGTCCAGAAATGCTGGAACCAAAGCCAATAACTCTGTATTTATACCGAGTCTGTTATATTTAATAAGACTTAATATTATAGAGCTACGAACAGGATGAATATATTTAGATATTCAGGCTATATTTCTGTTTAATATTAAATTTGTAAATGCTGAAAAGTATTACTATAAAGACTAAATAATCTGTAATGTTTATAAACACAGTAGATGATAAATAGTTAACCATACAGATTCGTATCATGCAATAGTTGGTGGCACGTGAGATTCCTCTGAGACTATCCGTGAAATGTAGACTGCAATTGTAAGCTTGTCTGTCAAAATTCCTGCAGTTTTCCAGTTCCCTCAATTATTCACAGCTTACGTAAAACTTGTCTCGTTTAGTTTAAATATTCGTAGACTAAACAGACAAAACTAGTTGTACAAGACTAGACAGACAAGACCAGACATACATAACTAGACAGATAAGTCTAAGCAGACAACGCTCAACAGACGGGACTAGACAGACAATAGTAGGCAGACAATGCTGGACAGGCAATACTGGACAGACAGGACTAGACAGCTTATTTATTTTTTTCACATATGCGGTAGCATATGTGTCCAGTATTCCGTAAATATGACTATATGCTGTTTAGCTACGTAGTACAGTTAAGGCTTATATTTTCAAAACTTTATTTGTTTTATCACCAGACCTTTCAATAGACCTTTTCAATCAGTTAGGCGCATGCGCATTAACGAAGTGTGAAGGGCGGGAATATGAAAGTTTCTGGCACATTTAGTTATACGTCAAAAAGTTCGGGCACTTTTTGACGCATAATATGGCGGAAATTGACACATGCGCACAAACAAAATTCAACTATGAAAAGGTTTATTGAATTGCGCTGACGTTAAATTCTTTCCTCCATGTTTTATGTTTATCGTGTCTTCCCCCCGCGTTCGACAACTGCGTTGACGAAATTATTGTCCCACGAGATTGGCAACACGGAGAGTTTTTTTGAAATTAGTCGAACAAGAGTGGTTGTTGCCGTTTTGATTGTTACTACTCTGGTGAATCCGTCCGATCCAGGGTGAAGAGATACGACAATCGCAAGTGTCTATTTTGATGGTGGAAATCTTTCGTCCGTGACAAGCACCAATGATCCTTCTTTGATCTGATTTGAGGGATGATGCCACTTGGAAATTGAGGGATGACGTTGAAGACACTCGGAGGACCATCTAGACCAAAATTGTTGAAATTTTGCTGAACTAGTTGCCATCGTGAAAGTCGTGATATTGGTACAGATGAGAGAGATTGTTCCGGGATGGTAGTGAGGGCGTCACCTATGAGGAAATGTCCAGGAGTGAGAACCAAAAAAGCTTCTGGGTCATCTGAGAGGGGACTCAGGGGTCGTGAATTCAACACTGCCTCGATTTGAACCAAAAGAGTTGACATGTCAATTTTTAACCCTTTGTGTAGGATATCATTAAGACAAATTGCAGATATAGTTTTATTTAATCCATTAAATATAACTCAATTTGGTGGTTAGACTTCGTTCTTTCAGAATACCATAGTCAGGAATGTAGTAGACAGGAGAAGTTTCTTGATCTGAGAGCGGGGCTGGAGTTAAGTGTGATAGCTCTTCGTACTCCTTAATAAATTTGGAGTAGAGTTCATCGTAACAAGGATCAGTAGAGAGTCGACGTAAAAGCCGATTGAGAGAGGCAAAAGCTATATGTCGAGAGTCTCCGAGATGACTTGCTTTATATTTAATAGGCAAACGTATAAAATGTAACGTCCTGGTTTGTCCCGTAGTTGAGTCGAATTGAGTTGAGCTGATTTGAGTTGAGTTCAGCTGAGTTGAGTTGAGTCGAGTTGAGTTTAGTTGAGCCGAGTTGAGTTCAGCTGATTTCAGTTGAGGTGAGTCGAGTTGAATTGAGCTGAGTTGAGTCGATTTGAGGCTAGATGAGTTGAGATGTTCCGAAATTTGAATTGTTTGACCCGTAAGTGAGTTGAGAGAAAGCGAGCTGAGTTTAGTTGAGCCGAGTTAAGTTGAGCCGAGTTGAGTTGAGCTGAGTTGAACCGAATTGAGTTGAGTTAAGCCGAGTTGAGTTGAGCTGAGTCGAGTTGAGTTGAGTTGTGTTAAGCTGAGTTGATCCGAGTTGAGTTGAGTTGTGCCGAGTTGAGTTTAGCTGAGTCGTTGAGTTGAGTTGAGTTGAGTTGAGCCGAGTTGAGTCGAGTTAAGGTGAGGTGAGTTGAGATGTCCCGAAAGGGGAATTTTCTATGATTGTAGTTCGAGGTGTGGAGGTACGGGGCTGTGATTTGGATGGCTTTGGCATTGATGAATCAGTGTGTGATGATTTGTGTTGCATTCCTTACAACGGTTCGGATTCCAGCAGGTGATGACATTATGATTCCCAAGGCAATTATAGCAAAGGCGTAAAAGCTCGACAGCTTCTTTCCGTTGTTGAAGAGTCTTCTCGGGATTCGTCAACTACTGTCTTGATATAATGGAAACAATTAAGAGAGATCTTTGATTCGGTATTAGACAGAATTATCTTTCACAAGTAAAGATTGTTCAGAAGAGTATAAACCGCACTAATTGTTAGTCAGAAATTGTTGTCAGAAGTAGAATCGCACTAAATGTTGTAATTGTTCAAAAGAGTAGAAACCGCAGATGATCAAAAGAGTATTGCCATTCGAGTTGTTCAAAAGAATAAAAACCGCACTGATTGTTGTTGTAATTGTTCAAAAGTGTATTCCCGTTCGAGTTATTCAAAAGAGTAAAAACCGCATTGAGTGTTGTTGTAATTCCGCAATGTTGTAAAACCGCAATGATTGTTCTAATAATTCTTCAAAAAATAGTAAAAGCCGCACTTATTATTGTTGTATAAATGCGAGACAGACTAAAGAGAAACACTGATTTTTTACTTACTGATACTTTTCTGCACCAATCTAGGCCAGGCAATCTACAACCAGTCCATCGTTCTTACGTCCCAGGTAGATACCACTCTGAGCACCCAAATTGTTCAGTTCCTTGCGCCATTCTCTCATAACTTTTTCAAGGACACAGTTGAAGAGAAGTGGGGAAAGTCCATCTCCTTGTCTTACTCCAGTTCTATTTAGTAAAGTATTCTCCAGTATTTCGAAGCTTTCTGAAATCTCGCCTCTAAATTTAAGCTTGGAATGGGTGTTAGTCAAAGTTTCTAGGATTAGTCTGCGGGTTTTGTTGTCTAGTGCTAGTTCCTGGAGTACTTTGTTAAGCGTTTCTCTATCGACTGAATCGTAGGCCTTCCTAAAATCAACAAAGGTGACGACCACCTTGCGGTTTCTCATCTTGGAGTATGCAAGTACAGTTTTAAGATTGAGGATCTGTTCAACACAGGATCGGGTCTTCCTGAAGCCCCCTTGGTATTCGCCCAGTTGACTATCCAACTGATTTTCTGCCCTTGTTTGTAACGCCTTCGAGAGAATCTTGTATGTTACCGGGACGAGAGAAATTCCACGGTAGTTGTTTAGATTCGTAAAATCTCCCTTTTTGTGAAGCAGATGGATCAGAGCAGATTTCCAATCGGGTGGTAATTTCTCTGTTTCCCAGATGATCTCGGTTAGCTTGCGCACGGCATTGTTTCCAGCACCTTTCCACAGTTCAGCAACGATAGAGTCCTCTCCAGCTGCCTTATTATTCTTAAGAAGTTGAATGATCTGGCCAACTTCTTCCAATGAAGGGGGAAGCGAGTCCGGGTTTGTTGTGGTTTGTTTATAGTCGAAGTCTTCGCTGAGTGGGTCACAGTTGAGTAGATTTTTAAAGTACTGAGCCAAAAGGTGACAGTTGTCCTTGTCGTTATAAGCCAGTTTGCCTTGTGAGTCTCTGAAGTGGAGGCTTGGCGGAGCGTATTTTCTGAGTACCTGCTTAAAGGTTCCAAAGAAATCTCTGGAATTATTCTTAGCAAAGCTATCTTTGATTTGGGTTAGGTTAGGTTAGGTTAGGTTAGATTAGATTAGGTTAGGCTCTCTTCAATTTGGGTTAGCTGGTTTTGTATGAAGGTTCGTTTGGTTCCTCGAATTATTTTGGCTGTAATCTTTCTTTGTTCCAAAAATACAAGAAATTTTTTTTTTGGTCATTTCAGAATTCCACTTCAGCCAGGCTATCTGTCTTTGGGCTATTGCATTGTCGCAGTCTTCAGTCCACCACGGATGCTTTCTTCTTCCAGCGAGAGGCTCGAGTTCATTGGCCGCCTTGACAAGAGTCTCCTTCAGTTGGTCCCAGTTGTGTAGGTCTGTGTTGTTCAGTCTCTGACTTAGTTCTTGACTGTTCTTGAGTCTCAATTTCAATTTCAATTTTACCATTTTGGAGGTTCTGTGTAATCTAGTGTTTCTAGGCTGGAGTCTTATTTTGATCTTTGAGAGGTAGTGGTCTGAGTCCAGATTGGCGCTTCTTAGTACCTTCACGATTTGTATTTCCTTTTGAGATTTGCGTGAAATGGCCACATAATCTATCTGGAATTCTCCAAGGTGGATATTAGGTGAAATCCAAGTCTTCTGCTTCTTTGGCAAGTGTTTAAAGGCTGTAGAATTCATGATCAACCCAAAAGTCCTACACAGATGCACCAATCGTTCTCCGTTGCGATTGGTTCGCTTATGCGCCGGATAATTGCCCACTATATTTCTGTATTTTTTCTCTCTTCCCAATTGAGCATTGAAGTCACCAAGCAGTACGAAGGTGTGCCTGTCTGGAAGTTTAGAGATAATATCTTCTAAGTCTTCCCAGAATTTATCAGTTCTGTCTGGATTGCGTCTGTTGTCCTGGTTGATTGGGGCATGTACATTGACTATACTGTAGCCCTTGTTTGCGCATTTGAGAGAGAGGATGGATACACGACTACTCGGGGAGGTAAAATCAGTGACTGAATCCAATATCCTGTGACTGATTATAAATCCGATACCTGAGTGGGGTACGTTCTTCATTACCCGTTGACCCACTTTTCCTTTGAGGATTCTGTAGCCTTGGGACTCGAAGGCATGTTCGTCCGTAAATCATGCAAAAAACTATTATAATCAACTCACATCGGTGTGCCTGATAATTGCAAATACTGTGAAAACATCCATGCGAAATCAAAGTGTTGTACTGATTGAAGATTTATGGTGTATAATAGTAATGATGTATCAGATAGTAACATACTTTCTATAAGTCTCGTTTTTTTGTTGAAATTATGTTGTTCTGGAGTAATAATATCAAAACTGTGTCAACAACATCAAAACAGTCTGTGTTTGCGAGATCGAGATGCCGAAACATTTTCCACATTGATGTCTGTGTCTACTTCACTGATGATACTACCTTAAATATCATGATCTTTCTGTACATTACCGTCCTCAACTACTGCTTCATTGCCAAGACTACTCCAAATCTGAAAATCTTGCTGTACATTTTCATTATTAACTGCTTCTTCACTGACGATATTGTTTTCAATTTGAAAAAATATACCTACAGTATCGTGGAGCGTATCTTTGCCAGTAGTAGTTTCTACGAAACGATCTTAATTGCCAAATGCAACTCCAGTATAGAAGTGAGATGTTCGTAAAATACCTTCTGGACAAATTTCGGAAAGCTCAGAAGAAATGAATGTTGGCTTAGTCTCAATGCCTTCCAGGGTACTGTAGCTACAGCAATGACCATACCGATTAACAATATTAATATTTTTTTTGCTGTTGGTTAAACTCTTCAAAGTCATTCCAAAAACAAATATGTTTTAATAATTTAATTCGACCATTTAAAGCAGCATAAATTACATCTTCAGAAAATGATTTGGCTAGCCTTGTTGTTCTTTTGTTTTGTCTCCGTCGATAATTTTCACCACATATCAATTTTCTATAAAAATTTATAAATATTTCAGGAATTTCGCATTCACCCTCTATTAAGTTTTTTGTTTTAATCTGATTCCGTAACTTCTGACATTTCACTTGATGTAATTCTTCGTAAAGAATACGTGCAGCAGCATCTAAAATATTTTGTTTTTCCACTTCATTTTGGAAGTGGACATAATGCCTTTGAAAGGTTTTACAAGAATTTGGCCATCAAAGGAGGTTATGCTAATTTTTCGGAAATTTCTTTAACAATCTTTCTTTTAAATGAAATGGTTTAAAACTATAATATTGCTGATTATTTTTCAAGTGTTCAATAAACATGTTATTTAAAAAAATTAAAAAGAAAGACTGTTAACCTTTAAGTACACACAGTCGTGTGTGAGTCGTCCAAGCGAGCGGTCGTGCAAGTTGTAGTCGAGTGCTCAAAGTTATTTGCAACTATAAATCAAGTGTTTATCATTGTTTAAACAATGGCGAGAGAACTCAGATCTAATGTACCCTCTGCTGGATGTGAGAAAATAATGTCATATCTAACAGGTTGTGAATTTCATAACCTTTTGACTGGCATTATTAAAAAGGAAGTGGAATCACTTACCCATATTTTCGAAGAGCGTATTACACAACTCACTAATGATATTAAAGTTTTGGCGAACAGAACAAAGAATTGTTACAGTTTATTTCGTCTCGAGACAATAAAGAATCCTCCGACACTTTGCTAAAACCTGTTAGCATCGAGTCAAACAATATTGAGGACATTGATAAGTCAGATAAAAGACAGCACGAGAAAGTAAAAAGCAATCTAAAAACCGATAAAGCCGTCGGTATGGGAAAAAACTGCACGGGAGAGACGGATACAGTTAAAAATACAGAAACATGGCAAATTCAAAAAAATAGAAACAACAAGAAAAAAAGGAATTCAAATATTATTATTGGAAGTTCAGAAACGAATGATATTAAAGCCGCTAATAAATACGCGCATTTACATGTATTTAAATTAGAACCGAGTCTAACAGAAAAAGACATAATAGACTACCTGCAGAAAAAAGGAATCATGGAAGCCACATGTAAGAAGCTATAGTCAAGACGCCCAGAGGAGTACTCCTCTTTTAAAATATCGGCCCCATTCGATTACCTAAATATTTTGCAAACTCCAGAAACTTGGCCTAAGTTTACTTGCGTCAACCGTTATTTTCTGAGACTGGAAAATCGGAAAAATTTGGTTTAAAAGTTCATCCGTCCCGTAATACAAATAAGCTTCTAAGCGGAAGTAACAAAAAAGAGAAATTGAAAGCTAATTCTGGTTGTGATAATGTTCTTATTTTTATGAATATTCAAAGTATGAAACAAAAAATTAACCAATTAGAAATTTTACTAGAACAATATAAACCCCTATTCATCTGCCTGGCCGAGACATGGTTGAAAGAGGAGTTTGTCCAACAAATCCACTTAGATAACTACACCTTAATAAGCTCATATTGTCGCCAAGAGTCCAGTGGTGGAGGAGTTGCAATATGGGCAAGAGATACCCTCAATCTACTATCCATGAGTGCTCAACAACTGCCTCTAGACAGCTGTGCTATCGAGAAGCAGATAGAACTCTGTGCTATGGTATGGAGGAAAAAAGAGCGATCTACAGTTTTAATTAATATATATAGACCCCCTTGGGCCCGATAGATTTATCCATGATGGTACTCGAAAATCTCCTGCATAGTTTATTTCCAAAATTCTCTTCTTTTATTATCGTTTCGGATTTCAACATAAATTTAGCACAAAATTCAAACGAAAGTAAAGGTCTGGTAAATTTGATGTCTTCTTTTGGTCTTGTACAGCTAGTAAATCAAAACACTAGAATTACCCGGACTTCGTGCTCAATGATTGACAATATTTTTGTTAATTTCAAGCAAGATTGGACAACCTCGGTAGAAGACTGCCCACTATCAGATCATAGGATGTTAATTCTTAGCGGCTTGAGCAGCGGCAACAGAAATATGCAACAGAGGCTTATGCGCAAACACACTCTTCAAAATAAACTAAATTTTGAAGAGTGCCTAAAACGTGAAACATGGTCCGACGCCCTCAACACAGATGACTGATGACTAAACACGCTGCAACACCATTACTACAGTAGTTTCCCTCTAACACAGACCAACGTGCACAACAAAACCTGGATAACAAAGGAAGCCAGAATCTCTAGTAGAAATTTAAGAGACCTCTTTGTCCTACAAAAAGAATTTCCCCAACTACGCGCTTACTACTTAAGAAAGAAAAGAACTCATTTCAAATTAATAAGCGAATCCAAACGAAATTATTTTCGTAACCTTCTTGCTAATTCCGATAATAAGCAGAAAGATTTATGGAAACTTATTAATCAGCAAACAAACAAATCGCCCAAACATGAAAGTTTTATTATAGATATTGATGACGCCCAAATCCAGGATAGCAATAAAATTGCGAAGCTTTTTAATGACTTTTTTATAAAAGCGCCGGGGGAAATAATGAAGGACATCACACCTACGGAAATAACGAATTACCATATTCCCTTCATAGAAGAAACTATGTATGTCGACGACATTAGTGAAACGGAACTGTTAAATATACTAACTGAGAAATTAAAAAACAAAAATTCGCACGGTCCCGATGGTATTCCCTGCCGTTTACTGAAAGAAAACGTTCTGCATCTGCTCAAGCCGTTGCAAAGTCTAGTCAACTGCTCCTTTAAATCAGCGAAGTTTCCCGATATTCTTAAAGTAGCCACTATACTACCTATCTTCAAGAAAGGAAATAAACATTCTCTGAATAACTATAGGCCTATTGCTTTGCTATCTGTACTCTCGAAAATCCTGGAATACTGTTTTCTGTACAGACTTACACCGTTTATTTCTAAACATAATTTAATTCCGATGGAACAGCATGGCTTTCTAAGGCGCAAGTCCACAACTTCAGCGATTGTAGGCTTATATAATAAAATTCTGTCAGAAGTGGATAAGGGCAGATTCCCTGTGGGAATATTCTGTGATTTAAGCAAAGCTTTTGACTGCGTCGATCACGCCCAGTTAATGAACAAATTATTTTCGTATGGAATAAGAGGAATAGCAGGAAACTGGATCCACTCATTCATAAAAAATCGTACGCAATATGTATTGATACAGTCCCATTCAAGGAAAAGTGTGACATCAGATATGGCTTTTAATTCAGGGGGGGGGAACCTCAAGGGAGTGTTCTTGCCCCAACTTTGTTCATCCTATATTTAGCTGATCTAATTCCGTTTATCCAAGGAAGATACTGCACCTTATACGCAGACGATGCCATCTTTCTCATTTCTAATGAAACTTTAATAGATACACAGCGAAATGCAAATCTCTTAGTGCGGGACTTATCCAGTTGGTTTTCAGCGAATAAATTATTTTTCAACATCGAAAAAACTGAATTCTTTTTATTCAAAACTCAACGTAGTGAATACGCCAAGGATATTTCTATACAAACGGACCAATGCGCGATAAAACGTGTACATTTCACAAAATTTCTTGGTATATGTTCTATGGTATATGAAGAAAACTTAGCTTGGCACATGACCATCGACAGGGTGTGTAAGACGCTCAGTAAGAAAGCCTACTGTCTCCGCTACCTCAAGAGGTTTTTAAGTGTACCAGAATTATTGCACTTTTACTTTGCTGAAATTCAGTCAATTCTTTCATATGGTATAATAGCTTGGGGGACTTCACCAGAGTGGACGAAAGTTTTGAAAGCACAGAAACGGATACTAAGAGCCCTTCTTGGTTTACCGGCTTATAAATCGTGCAAGCCTCACTTTACTAACTTAAAAATTTTAACTGTATTAAGTCTCTTCATTCTTGAAACCAATTGTTATATACATACAAATAAGCAATTAATTCCTAAACATCAGGATAATCATAATTATAATACTAGAGGATGCATGAAACTATATACCCCCTATTCAAGATTGACTGTCTGCAGTAAAGCGCCCGCTGTTGCTGGAATCTACTTATATAACAAGCTACCTACAAGTCTTACCCAGGAAGTCTCGAACAGAAAGTTCAGGAAAAAAATGAGAGACATTCTTATTTCAAAATGTTTATATACGATTGATGAGTATGGTAAACTATTTTAATCATTGTATTGACTTACCAATATGTATCTTTATATATACATCTTTTTTTTGGTTAATAAATTAATTTGAATTTGAATTTGAAGTATGGACGTCAAATTTTAAAGGCTCATTTTCTCTGGCTACTATATTCACAAGCAACTTTTTTCTAGAAATTGATTCCGAATCACGTGAAAACCATTTATGTATCTGGCAATAGGTCTAAATAAGAAAAATAAGAATAGGTCTAAATAAGAAAATAAATCTAAATAAAAAAAAAACAGGTATTTATAATCAACTTTCTTAAACCGCGCGGAGCCTGTGAGACTCCACGTCCATACGAAAGGTTAAATTATTAGAATTTCGTATTGCAAATACATATCTGCACTTATTTAAATTATCTTCGCTAAATAATTTTAACTGAGCATTGGTTTCTGCAAAAGACACAAAAAGGATTCACGTTACACATTTTTATTTTATACTGAACTGTTACTATACTAACACTATTTTCGACTAAACACGTTTCACTTTCTCTTCGAGACGCATTATATTCCCCACGTATTTTTTCTCTACCGAAAATCTTCTACATGTGCTATACACAACAAAGGGCCTTTGTACGCAGTCATGGTTAAAACGTACCCCCTCCAAGTGTTCCTTTTGCTATAGCATAGCATCTGGAGAAGGTAATTTTAATCATCACAATCTAGCTGCAATATAGAAAAGAAGAATAACTTATGAAACGTTATTTCCTCCCGGATGAAAATTTATAAGAGGATTGTTAACATACTCTAGTAAATAATGAAAAAAAATCAGCTAGCTGTAAGTCAAGGGAAAAGTCGTCAGCTGATAAGGTTCAGTAGGTGATAGATGCTGCTGCGTTACACTTTTCAAGGTACCAGCTGACAAACTTTCCACTGAGATACAGCAAGCTGATAATTTTCATTCATAGTAGCATACAAACGATCACCAGGTAAATTTTTAGTTGAAAGGAAATCATTGAAAATATAATGTTGAAACAGCCAGCTGACGTATAATCCACCATGTTATGGTCAGCTTAAATTTTCAAAGGGGAAGAAATGACTAAAAAAACTTTTTTTTCTCCATGCGTGGGAGGCTGTCACTGCCCGCCCCTCCCATGGAGTCGCAGCTGACAGTAGCGAGTATTCATAGTATAAGTCCCTAAAGCATTTTACAAAGTTTCGCTGGAGAGGAACTAATTGACCGAATTTGTACCTGCCTCCTAGACTATTATAAAAGCATGTATTGCAAATAAAAAGATTCTAAATAAAGGCATTCTGTGATATAAATATATCACAGAATTTCTTAATAAGTACGATTTGGCAACTCTCCCCTATATGTTGATCTAAATGTCTTGACAATGGTCTATTTCGCTAATTTTGACTCGCACATTAAATTTGGTATCATCTCCTGGGGAATTGGAATCCATACAAAGGAAGTATTCAGAATACAAAAACAAATATTACGCATTTTATTTAATTTACCCCTTTTGTGCGTCATGCAGGGTGTATTTTAAAAGAGCTAATATACTAACCTGTACGGGTATATACATATATGAATGCAAAATTTTTCTATTTAAAAATAAACATTTGTTTTATACTTTTATAAAACCTACGGCACGTAATACTACATGTAATACCGAGATCTATCAACTTCCCCGACATAACATATCAATGACTGAAAGGAGCCCTTCTTACAGCATCTTGAGAATCTATAACAGACTACCAAGGGAGATTAAACAAATTGACAATATCAAGAAGTTAAAGAAAGACCTCGTCACATATATAAAGGACATAGAACGTTACAACTTCGATTAATTTTTGTCCTCGGGGAACAATTCATAATTCAGTATTAGTTATATTTTTTCCATGAATTTCCTTTTCTTTTGGCATTTCATTAAGCGTATTATTCCCTGTAATACTGAAATAAATGATTTGATTTGATTTGACTGGATAGACAAAACTAGACAGAGAAGACTAGACAGACAAGATCAGACAGACAAGACCAGACAGAAAAGATTGAACAGACAATTCAAAGTTACAATACTTGAGACATATCCAAAGTTTAACGTGTTACATAAACCATGCTGATAGAAGCGTTTATTGTGTTCTTGTGGCAAGGAGTATTTAAGCTGAGATTATAATTAAGATTACGGCCAAGCCTTAAAGTTCTAAATAGTTTACACGTTGCTTAGAACTGTTCTATACTAAATAACGTTTTACTCGGTTGAATCTCAAGTGCAATTTAATTTGCAAAAAGGAATACATTCACATTCAAATAGCTTTCCCATATAATATCAATTTCACATTACACACATCGAAAAGAAACACTTTGATAGCTAATTCTGTTTTCAAAATCAAATTTATTATGATTAAATTCTTATTGTTAAGCTTAAAGATATTTCCATTACTTAATTCCACCTTTATGTGTATTTATCTTAATGTTTTGAAAGTTTCCCGGCAAGAATTCTCAAGCGGGGACGGTAATTAAGATCGGGACTAGAGTTGGAGCAAACATGCGGACGTGTAGGCAGTGGAAATGTTCGGACGATGTTTAAACATCCGGAACTACAACGATCGAGTCACGGAATCCTCTCCGGGATAAAACCGCGGCTTGCTAATTAGTCGAAGAAACCTAATCGGAATTCCTAATTAGTTCAAACAAAAAATACCGAAACGAATTTATAACAAACTCAAAACAACTGGACTACAAGAGTTAGAACTAATTTTTAGGTAGAAAAAAGAAAGAATTGAACTAATCTTTAAGTACATAAAGGCATATAAGTATAATTAGTTTAAAAAAAAAGGTAGTCCTAAAAAGACTCAATAATTTTTATAGAGCATCGCAATGGCTGAATATATTTATATATTCAGGCTGCGTTCCGTTTGGTTTTAAGATTTTCTGATTATCTATAACATGGGATGGTTTAACCAATCTCTATAAATAGTTAAGACTAGATGAATAAGTCTAAATATTGATTTCTAATTTTCTTAATTCAATGTTAAGTCCAGCTGGGTTAGCCCTTTCTTAACGTACCTGACTAGTAAAGATTAGATACATATATACACGTATATTGTCAACTGAAACAATTATAATTAGTAAGTTTGCACGCCTCAGTTAGCCAAATGCAACGGGAATTCGCAGCATTAAACTAAAACACATTATCTCTGCAATGCTACTGGATAGAAGTTTCGACTGTACCATTTATTCAATAAATACAAAACTTGTTGGAAATTTGAAACCAAATTTAATTTATGTTGTTCGCTAGTGTCGCACCAACTTAATAAAACTTTAATAGTATAATTACTCTGCTAATTGTCTTTGTTATAGATTTTTGTTTCTCGAAGTAATATAATAATTAGACTTTCAGTTTTATACACGACATTAATAGTGATTATATTAATTTGTTTTACTCGTTAAACGTAACTAGTTTCAGATTTATCCATTTCTGGCTAGAGAATGTATAAAAGATAATGTCCTAGTTAGTTGAAAGTAGATAGACTGCAAACAAAAGAAGTTTGCATAGACCGTGTGCTTTTCCTTGATAATGTAGTTTGAATTGAAGTTGAAGGATATTTGATTATTTTCTTATTAGAGTTTTCTACCTGCGGTTAGATTGCAAAACGGCTTTAGTGACTTTAATGGTCGCGTAAGTACATGGAGAGCTTTTTATCGTAAAAGGTTTTGCAACCAGTATCAACTTCATCTTACAAAATGCAAAAACTTACAGCTTTGCGTTCTAATTCTTTTAACAAATGAGGATTAAATGGACGGAAACTCCTTCCCAAACATTTGAATCATTTACGATGATTCTTTCTAATAAATAAATAAATAAATATAAATGAAGATTGAATATGAATTTCAATATATTACGTACCTACTAAGATTCAGCTACAAACAATAATTCGCTCAGATTAGTTTTCACTGGAGGTCAATTTAATAAATCTAGGTAATAATGTATTGTACGGACACACTAAGATGAACTGAATACATACATACATACATTGCGTTTGTACCTAAATCGCTGCATACTATAATTACGTATGTTATATTAATCAAATTTCTGTAGCAGCAATGTATCAAATGCTCGAACCGGGAACCGTTGTGCTCTGATTCTGAATTTCTGGCTCAAATCTCAAACCGTATCCCAAATATTAATGGACCGATATAAATGCATTACAGATCATTATTGTAAATTATTAAATCAACTAAAAATTAAAGGCATTACGATAATTAGACTCATCACAATTACAATTTGAATAAACAACATTGATATTTAAAATTTAGAAAAATAATTATAGATAGATATATATATAGAAACATAACACATAAGATTATTCCTTGCCAAGACTTGTCCTCACTGTTTAATCTTGTCTGTATATCGTGCGCGTTGTGTGAGGTGCTCGCTTGTTTGTTCGTCTTGGTCGTGTATGTGTCTGTGGTGTCTAGCATCTGTGGATATAATCGGTCGCCATGTTGGGTGGAGTCGCAAGGCATCATCTCTCGTGTTCTGGCAGTAATATCGTTTTTCTATCTATATGGCTACTCTATATACCAGTAACATTTTGTGGCTGATCTGTGCAAGAGTCCTTGAGTTTCTAAAATCCATCCAGTCGGTGGTGTTGGTGTGTTAGAGAAGAGAAATCCAACTCAAACGCCAAAAACTTGACAACATCCGTCAAAAATATTCTGACAAACCACATAACTCTAACCCCTATGCTACACTCACTCGGATTTGGTAAATAATACGGGATTGTTTTAAAATTTAGTGTTGCGGACTTTTTACCTGGTGTAACTGTTGTTAATCGTCTTTTATTGTATTTGTTGAAAATAATTGTTGACATTTTCAAGATGACAGATAGTAGATGCGAACGCAACTAACTCGACGTTGCCACGTTTAGTATTTTTGATTGATTTAAGTAGGGAAAGATCCTATGTTCTAGACCCGCCTCCCCGTAAGGATTTACATGTCACCCTCCACCTTATGGGAAATTACATGTTATCACTCCCCCTTATGGGAATTAGATGTAAAATTTAGCCTACCCCTCCGTATGGGGAATCCTATACAAAATAGTTCTGAACGTGTCCGAGCGTGTATGTGTAGAAGGCGCGCGAACGCGGGGAAAATTCAAAATGAGGGGATGGACATATTTACAGATAGGGGTTGATTCAAATAAGATTATAAGGGTTTAGAGAGACAAGACTAGACATACATGACAGACAAGACTAGACTAACAAGACTAGACAGACAAGACTACACTGACAAGACTAGACTAGACGGACAAGACTAGACAAGCGGAGAAAATGAGTTGCGTAGTTGGTAGCGGGGAATCGTGTATGCAAAATTGATTGCAAACATATTATGGCTTGACTCAATTGAGATTATAGGATTTAGACCGGACAAGAACATACAAGACTGGACAAGATCACATATGTCTTGTGATATTTATCTGAATAATTTCCTCTGTGTAAGCGAAATTTCTTAAACTGGTCTATTACTTCGACATTATTAAAATCTTATATATTTAATATAAATATAAAAGTGTTTCTGTTATTAGGTTTAATTTTGAGTGAGAATTGGAATATATTGTTTCTCTTTTAAGTTTACGTACTCAGTTTAGTATTTCAACTGGAAGATTTTAAATGTAAATCAAAGAAATACCATACGATTATTTTCTACACAAACTACCACAGTGAATGTTTATGTAACCACGCGCAAAGATGGGACCGGGCGATTAACCTTGATAAAATATATAAACAATCGTGTCCAGTTCAAAAATTGCAACCGCTGCAATAATTTAAATACAACTACCGTAATAAGAAACGCAGCATAATCAGTTTAATGTTTTATACTTAAACTTGTTAAGGCGCGTGAGAATGACATATCTAAATCGTGAGATAGGAAACGCTGCCAGTTTAAAGTTAGGGAAAGCTAAAACCACCGAGTCAGCATTTTCATATTTCAAGCTGTCTGGATGAATCATTGAACACATGATACATCCGGCGCATTTTGATCGGCTTATTGAATCTACATACTGAATATTCGTCCTACACCCCCAAGAAAAAACAGTTGGAGCCGCAGACAGCCAAATAATTTCTGTAAAATATGCAATCAACAATCCTCAACAAGGCCAAAGTTTGCAGAAGATCTACGATCACAGCAACAGTGAAGCCGGTCCGACGGAACATCATCCAAGCTTGTGTCAGTTTGAGAACAGAGTGGTCGACTATAGAATTGATGGTTCACGGGATTGATGTAGATAGCTTTGTTAGTAAATTGAACAGTCGTTGTACGAGAATCTGCACAACCCTTCCATGGAATCTTATGATTTCTGATGTTGTATATGAAATCCATGCTCACGCACGATTTCATATTTGTACGGGTTCAATGACTCATCAAAACTAGGCCTAACTTTTAAATCTGTCCACTTTACCCTTCCACTTTCTATTCACTTTGCATCCACTTTCCGTCCACTTTCCGACCAATTTCCGTCCACTTTCCGTCCAGATTCAATACGAGGGTCAGAAAACTGACAATTGTACAATGCTACGCACCCACAGAAGCAGCGGAGACAGAAGTCAACGAATCATTCTACGGGAAATTGCCAGAAACGTTCTTGGCAATCCGGAAAGAAGACATTGTCATATTAATGGGAGATTTCAATGCACAGCTTGGAAGCAAGAACGTTGGTCTAGAAAATATCATGGGTAATATGGAATCGGAAGCTGTTCGGACAATGGAAAAAAGTTCATTGACTTCTGCAGCCAACATAATTTGGTAGTAGGTGGAACGCTCTTCCCGCATAAACGATGCCACAAGCTCACATGGATATCCCCCGACGGCTACACCCAGAACCAGATCGACCATATTGCCATTAGTCGAATATGGCGAGGCTCGCTTCTTCGAGTAAGGAACAAGCGAGGAGCCGACATTGACAGCGACCACCACCTATTGCTGGGGGAAATAAGACTTAAAGTTGCAATCCTTCTCAAACAATTAAACCGCACCAGCAAAAGGTACAACGTTAAAAAGCTAAAAGACCCAGAGATAAGAGCCCAATACACCGAGGAGCTAAGAACGATAACAGCTAAAACAAATTTGCAAAATCTGGTTATAGAAGAGACATGGCACCAGATAAAGACCAATCTTTACTGAAACCAACAACACTGTACTAGGTTTTACCGAGAAAGGCATGAAGGACTGGATGTCGCCAGAAACAGGGAAGCTAATCGCCAACAGAAAGCTGTTAAAAAAGAGTATCTTACAAACCCATTGCCCATTGGATAAATTTCTACTAAAAGCATTATATAAGCACGCTCGACTTAACATCAAGCGGAGTGTAAGGTCGGATATATGAACGTATAAATAATATTGCAGAAACTGCTCAACGTGCCGCTAACCAAAATAACCTGAGAGAATTGTATAAATCTACCAAGCTGCTGTCGAACAAGAAAACTACAAAAACAAAGCCAATAAAATCAAAAGATGAGAAGTTACTGGTTACAACAGAAGAACAACTCAATAGATGGCAGGAACATTTCCAGGAGATACTCACAGGAATAACACAAGAACAAAACAACAACGCAAACCATCATGCAACACGGGCACAACAAAACATAGACACAAAACCTCCAACCAGAGCAGAAATAAGCAAGGTCATTAAGGAACTAGGGAAAAGGGAAAAGGGGACGGGAAAAGTCCAGGCATCGACAACATCACATCTGAAATGATGAAAGCTAACTGCATAACCTCTAATAAATAAAATATGGGAATCCGACACACTACCGAAAAAATGGAACAATGGCCTTCTGATAAAGCTCCCCAAAAAAGGAGACCTGAGCGACTGCAACAAAACACTATTAACAACTGCATCGAAAATACTCTGCAAAATAATACTCGTCCAAATGAGCAAAGCAACAGGCTGGTTTCAGGCCAGGAAGATCCTGCGTAGACCAAATCAATACGTTGCGGATTATAACAGAGCAAGCAGTAGAATAGCAAATCATGGCATTTCTATTATTCGTAGACTTTCAAAAAGCTTTTAATACTAGTAAATGGGAAATCATTTGGGCGGCTTTAGACCGGAGAGGCGTTCCGCCCAAAATACACGAAGGGAATCTCTCAAAAACGGTCAAAGTGTCTGCTGGTGTCCGACAGGATTGCTTGTTGTCCCCGCTTTTATTCCTAATAGTACTAGACGAGGTCATGACGAGCGTTACAATACAGCCTCGAGGAATACGATAGGGACTATCAGGCAGGCTAGAAGATCTTGACTACTCCGATCATATCTGCCTCATGTCCCATACACGCACCGACATGATGGACAAAACAGCTAAGCTACAACAAGAAGCTAAAGAAATAGGCCAGCACATAATCACCAAAAAAAAACAGAGGATGTGCGGATTGGCGCTACCACTAGCAGGGACATACAAGTGAACGGCGTAAAAGTAAAAAGATGCGAACAGTTCTGCTACTTGGGCAGCATCATATAAGTGGATGGAGGGGCCGACCTAGACATTGCCAGAAGTATCAACAAAGCGAAGGCAACGTTCGCCCAACTGAATAACGTTTGGAGCTCTTCAATACTTTCCCGTAAAACGAAACTCAAACCATATAATAGTAACGTCAAATCCATCCTGTTCTACGGCAGTCAGACGTGGAAAGTAACTAAAAGCAGCTCAAACAAACTGCAAGTTTTCGCAAACTGGTGTTTGAGACGGATCCTTACAATCCGATGGTCTGAAGTGATATCGAACCACGATCTGCTTCGTTCTACAAACCGACTTCCAGTAGACTTTGAAATAAAGAGAAGAAAGTGGAACTGGATTGCACACACCCTACGGCGCAATCCACAAAACATTGCAAAACAAGCATTTGACTGGCATCCCCAAGGCAGTAAGCGAAAGAGAGGAAGGCCAAAAACAACATGGAGACGCACAATTGAAACCGAAATCACCTCCACAGCAAATCGTGGAATGAGTTGAAGGTCGTGGCTCGAAATAGAGTCAGATGGCGAAAATTGGTAGAAGCCCTATACTCCACTGGGGGAAACAGGAACTTCGATATATATATATATATATATATATATATATATATATATATATATATATATATATATTTATATATATATATATATATATATATATGTTGTATTGTTTTCTCGGGGATTCCGCGTTGATGTTGAGGGTTGGTTCTGAAAAGAACCGGATTCTCGACGTTTCGGCGAACTAACATTCGCCATTCTCAAGAGATATATGCGTCCGTGCGGGTCAACGGGTAGACGCATACTTATGCGTCTAACCGTATGCGTCTAACCGTTGACCCGCACGGACGCATATATCTCTTGAGAATGGCGAATGTTAGTTCGCCGAAACGTCGAGAATCCGGATCTTTTCAGAGCCAACCCTCAGCATCAACGCGGAATCCCCGAGAAAACAATACAACACAGGTATCTATCCGCGAAAACCTCAAATACAACATATATATATATATATATATATATATATATATATATATATCCTTATATCTGAAGAGAAAAGTATATGAACAGTTCGTGCTACCGGTAATAACATATGGAGCAAAAACTCAGACATTACCAAAAAAGTCAGCAGAAATAAAATCTAATAGTAAGTCAAAGAGCAATGGAGAGAGCCATAGTTGGAATTACTAAAAGAGATAGAATACCCGCAATAATACCATCGGACAAACAACTAAAGTAAAAGAGAGTTGAACAAATAACTGGAATGAAATAGAGATGGGTCGGGGATATTGGAAGAACATCACACGACAGCTGGACGAAAAGAGTTTCGGAATGACGACCCCGAGAAGACAAACAAAATAAAGATTTGTTTGTCCCCACCGACACGCTAGGGCGATGATATAAAGAGATTCGCTGGGATTTGGGTACTAACGTCCCCGAGCCGAGAGACACGGAAGAATGGTAGAGAAGGCAGCAGTGGAAGGTCTGCGGTGGAGAACGTCGGCTACACGATGATGATGATTGCCGAAAATAAACTTGTTTCCTTTTCCGCATAAATTATTGGCGACAATTTTAATAATTAATTTTTCTCCTGCGCTATAAGGATACCCAGTCTCAGCTATTAATTTGGAAATTTCAAAAGCTGTAAAAGTCAAATTTTTATTTGTGGAAAGAGAGCTTTTTTCACTATTTTTCCTAGCAGCAATCAATTCTTTTTTCTTATCAACAAAAAAGCAACTTTTTTTGTGTTTAAACAAATTTTTTTCGGGGCCCGGCAATTTTTCTGCGACCCACTCTTTGGGAAACGCTAAAACACTAAAACTAGAAAATGTTAGCAGTTCATGTGGTACTTTACGTCGACTACATTGGAGAAGAATTTATATTTTTGTATGACAATGCGAAGCCGCACATCGCAAGAATCGTACAAGATAACATTACAGAAACCGGTTTTCGGGTTATGGTGTGGCTATCATACAGGCCCGACCTAAATCCGATTGAACATTTATGGGATGAGCTTAAACGAATAACTTGACCTCTGCTTCGTGTCCCAACTTCGAACCGAGAGCTTATTGTTACAGTAGAAGAAGGTTGGCTTAACATCACAGAAAAAATAATACCGAACTTGATTAGATCTATGCCTTATCGTATGAGAGATGTTATTAGGGCAAGAGGGTGTCATACCCGTTATTAAAAATAAAGTGTTAATTTAAATTATTAAGTCAATAACCATATTTCTTTTAGTAATAAAAAAGTTATAATAAATTTGTTTCATGTGTTAATTTCACTATGTTAAATACAAGATACCGAAATATTTTTTGATAAATTAAGACTAATATTAAAGCATATTAAATTGTCCTTCAAACGGCATATTTCTTAATTTGATCTCATAAATACAGTCGAACTTCCCATAGTCAAATTATCATAGTTCACGAAAAAAAATTGGAGTTATAGAAAATTCGAGTTAGAGAAATACATAACTACAAAATGAGTAAAATTCACTTTAGACAATTTATTCAAAGTTAATATGTTCTACATATGTATATAGGGGGAAGTCCCCTAAGCCCGGACGGCTCCTAAAGCCGGACAGTATTTGAATCAGTGCGAAGAAGCACGCCAATTTCTTGTTTGTGCCGCGGTTAGAAAGCTCTTCCGAAGTGAAGTGTGTGGAGGGTGTGCCAATAGCAAGTACTAACTTGTTCGTCGTGGAGCGTGGTGTAAATTTTGAGGTTAGTAAAAACCTTGTTCCAAGTATTTTTTTGGGGTCTGTAAACATAATTTAAAGCATGGGATGATATTCAGTGTTATTAATTATGATTGCTATTGTACTCATCTGACATAACTCATGCGTTTTTTTGTAATTCATAACACACATGTGAATGAGAATTTTTTTTTGTATGGACCTAAGGGTCCCTAAGTTCGGAGACTCTCAAAATCCCCTAATACCGGACAGTTTTACAGCAAGTTTGTTTTTATTGTAGTCATCATTTTTGTGCATTTCTTTTTAGATTCAACATGAGTAAACCCAAACCGCGTTGTGAAAATATCCCCAAAGAAGAAATATTAAAAAAAGCCATCGATAAGGTGATGTCAAACAAATTTTCTCTGAGAGAGCCATCGGAATTCTATAATGTGCCAAAAAGTACACTGTTCGACTACATCAAAAAATTAAAACAAGGAAAAGAAATAAAACTACCACTCAGAAAAGGAAGATTTGACAAAACTTTTACCGAGGAGTACGAAGAATGATAGTCTAATTATATGTCCAATATATGCATGCCATTAACCAGAAAGGGATTTCTAAAATTGGCTTTTGATCTCGCGGAGCAATTAAAACTAACCCATCGATTCAACATGGCCAAGAAAAGTGCTGGTAAACATTTTTATTACGATTTTATGAAACGCCATCTAGATCTCAGCTTGAGAAGGCCTGAGTCAACAAGTCTGATGAGAGCGGTTCAGCATCAAACTTCAGCAGCTGAAGTGAACAATTGCAATGACGCCAATACGGGTACACCCGAAGTCCTGTCTCAGGAGCCTTTCGACGTCAATGAAAAGAAGAATGTTGATACTCAACCGTCAACAAGCAAAGCAATTGTCACTGTAATTCATCAGCTATCACCAGTTCCAAGCGCTGCAGTAAAGAGAGCCGTGATTCGACGAAGAAAAGCTGAGAAAAGTGAGATTTTAACTTCCTCCCCCTACAAAAATGCGCTCATTGAAAATAAGGCAACAAAAACTAAAGCTCGAGTAGTTAAAATGCAACAACTGAAAGGCAAAAAAACTAACGACCCGACTAAAATAAAAAGAACCAATAAATCGACTGCAACTCCAAAGACAACGATATCTCAAACATCAAAATCATCAACATCAGTGACTGAAAATACAACAAGTAGTTTAATCTGCCACGAAGATAATGATGAATATTGGATTTGCTGTCAGGCTTGTAATCAGTGGGCTCATGAAGCGTGTGCTGATGTTGAAGAGGGCTCAGTTAGCTACATTTGTGATTTTTGCAGGCTGTACAATTGAAGTTTGGTGATTATATAAACGTTCCTGATTATGACCAAAGTTTATTAGAATTAAGATTAGTTTTTTTATTAACAGTTGATTTGTTCTATTGTAATAGATATTGTTACGAATTGTTTGTTAAAATAATGTTTAAGTTTAAAAATTAACGAAAAGTTGGCTGTCCGTCATTAGGGGACCTTTTTGAAAACGTCCTTTTTCTATGTTATTTGTTCCTTAGTATCTAATACATTTAAAGTAACATTTGAGACTTCTGATATATTTATGTTACTTAGGTATATAGTTGAGAGTTTATTAAAGTGAAATAAACAAATTAAACTATTACACATTTTTTTGTGTCCGGTTATAGGGGACCTCCCCCTATTTATAATAAAAAACAAAAAGGAAATAATATACATTATTAAAAATGTTATATAATTAGAATTAATTAAAAATAGTTAAAATTAATATATGATTTTTTTTAAATGTCAAGAATTTTAATTTTTAATTGTTTTTATTAAAAAAATCTCTATCTACAAATTTCTCCAAAGTAGATAGTGCGCGGTACACTTCGTCTGGAAGATTGTCTTTCTTATCAGCCTATTCTCATCTATTGCTGAATGTAGGCCTCTTCCATATTTTTCCATTCCTGCCTGTCCATAGCAGCCCTCATCCAGTTTTTTCCAGCTTCTGGATGTCATCACGCCATCGTTTTTTAGACTGCCAGCAATTCTTTTGCACTCTCTTGTCCGCCAAGCTGTAAAATTGTATGTCCATCTCTCTGTGCTCTGTCTTGAAATATGGCCAGCCCATCTCCATTTTAGCTCTCCACTCTTTCGTTAGCATCTGTTAATTGCGTTCTTCTTCTGATTTTCTCATTTGGAACTTTATTTCCTAAACTAATCCCCAGCATAGCCCTCTCCATCCCTCGTTGTGTGACTTTATTAAGTTTATTAGCTTCATTAGTAACATGCAACTGGGTTTGTTTCGAGGCCATAAGTGAGGACTGGTAGAACACACGACTAGTAAACTTATCTTTTAAGGTTTATGGGGAAGTCTCTAGATCTAAGAATGAATCCGAGTTTTCTAAAAGCTGCCCAGCTGGTTTTATTTTCCTCTTTGTATTTTATGTTTGGCGAGAGAAGAACAACAAGAATCGAATTAAGCTGCTTAGTAATTTTTGAATGTGTGACGGTTTATGGCATTGAAACTCTTGACCAAACTAGAAAGCCATTCTTCATAAATTGCGCTTGTCATGCTTTTTTGTTTCTTCTGTATGTCACTGTTAAAAAACGTTTACATTTAAAGCATCGCGGATTTTTTGATTTTACAATCTCCAACTCATTCCAAATTGAAATCATTCAACGGTTTCAGTTTTTCAGTACCACATATATTGTCGCCCACCATGGCGGTGATTCCTTCTTTGCTGTGTTTTTCACCAAAACACTTTTCGTCTTTAAATGTTAATGTTTTATTAGGCACACTTAAAAAAGAAGCCCATCTCGTCCGCGTTAAAAATGCCTGTTTCATCTTCTCTTCTTTTTAAAGTTTGATCCAATGTGGATGACGGGTATTATCCCTTCAAACACTGCGGCCTACTAGTGGCCTATTGTATTTTGCCCACATTCAGTTAAGCTACGGTTTCCTATGAAAGCGGTGCCGTCAATTAGCGGCCGTAATATTACAGTGAAGGACATCACAAAAAACGTGTTCATAGAACCTAAGGGATGCTGTTTCCTAGAAAGCGGTGGCCACCTCCGTAACATAAAATAGCGGCACCATCGCATATCTGCCGGCGAACAGTACGGCGACGCACACTTCTTGCAACGTTTTGAAATGTAGCGGTGGTAATAAAGACGGGTGAAAAATTGTGTAAAATGTCATCGCAGAATATGAATTGGACCATGGAGCAAGATGAAATATTAATAGATTTTGTTAGAAACCATGAGGCGATTTACAATATTGCGTGTAAATATTACAGCAAGACTCAAACAAAACAAAATTATTGGCGTAAAATTTGCCAGATTGGCAAGAATTTTTGGTTTTCGTAAAATATTGTATAAAATGCACTTGTTAACTTGCCACAAGTTAACTTGTCTGTAGTTTCCGGAGCTGTAGCGATTGGCTGGAAAAAAAATTCTAAAATAGCCACATAATATATCAAAGACATTCTCGGTGGTCCTTCTTGCTCGAGACAGTCGATAGTTATAAGTAGCTTTTAATGATTCAATTAACGACTGCCTTCTCGGATAAGGTTTCATCAAATGTGAATGTAAAGCAAATGCCTCATCTCGAAGAATGACATGTGGTACAACATGATCTGTTCCGGGTAGTGCTTGCGGCGGAGGAATATTAAAAGTGTTATTTCGAATGTTTTGGCCTAATGTACTTCAAATAAATTCCTGTATCCCTTGCTCTACCATATGAACCTATATCTACCGCTACAAATTTGCAGTCCGCATCAATAACTGCTAGAATAACTATTGACTAAAACTCCTTGTAGTTGAAGAACATCGATCCACTGTTTTTGGGCGCCTTTATCCTTATATGTTTCCCGTCTATGGCTCCCACACAGTTTGGAAAATTCCACGTCGATATATATATATATATATATATATATATATATATATATATATATATATATATATATATATATATATATATATATATATATATATATATATATATATATATATATATATGTATTTGAAATCCTACGTAACTGCTCCATTGTTGGCGATTGTATTATCATATTAAGCATTTTTTCAACGATGCTGCCAGCGACTTGTTTTATGATGAAACTAATCCAAGAATGACAGATTCGAAATTGGAAAGCCAACGAGCTAAACGACTCGCCAGTGGCTAGATACCTGAAAAAAATGTTTTTCTTAAACTGTTGTCAAACAACACGGGAGTCAGACGAAAATATTCTCTGAATTTCTTGTCATTCGATTGCAGATGACGACATATTAAGATTTCATATGCACCTTCTGTTGCACGATTTTTAAATAGGTCACACTCTTTCGAACGTTTTGGTCGTTCATCTTCTGATGACTCTTCATCTTCCAGATATATTAGTAAGGCCAAATCGAGATCATCCATAATATTAATAACTATACAACTGTCTCACCTTGCAAACACAACCAAACCCACCGTGTGACACCCTCACATTTTTCCTAGCTTTACAACAAGTGCTCACCTTTACAGCGGCCGTATTTTCCTTCAAACGTTACGTGACGTCACATCAGTATCTTACGTCAGCTATCTGACGGCAGCGCTTTCCTAGGGAACCGTAGCTTTATAGGCCCAGAAACCTAGTTATTATAAATTGGGCTAATTAATTTTTTACATTTGTCTTCTGGTACAAATGCGGCCGGCACTGGGGATAGAACTCGGGACCTCTATACTTGTTAGTTAGCGCTCTAACATGAGACCACGAGCGTCACCACTACACCACTCGCGCCGACATGCCTCTTTCATGATAAGATGCTAAGTTCCGGCATGATATTGTTGAACCACTCTTCACAGTCATGTTCATTAACATCTGCACTTTCACCACACATAACCTTTTGAATAATATTATGCCTTTTCTTAAACTTATCGAGCCAACTTACACCAGCGATGAAATTAGTGTGTCCCAGACTCTCTGCAAAATAAAGAACCAAACAAATTCTCTAATAAGTGGTCCAGGCATTGGCACATTTTTATCAAGCGCAATTTGAAACCATTTCAAAGTAGCTTTGTCAATGTCTTCGTAGGTACACTTTTTTAAACGTTTGCATCATTAATTGCACCTGTTTGTGCATAGTGTTTAGATTTGTAATTTTGTAAGAACAGCGCCACCAGTCGGACATTTTTGGGACTCAAGTGAATACGAAAATGTACGAAAAATGAGGAAGAGAGCAGCATGGAACGGCTCAACATAAACACACGTATTCTTAACCGTCAAAAAACATAACTGCTGTGTTTAACATTATAACCAATTAAAATAAATAAATAGTTAATCAAAATTAGTAACAAATAGAAGCAAGCAACATTTGGTCCAATCGACCCGAATCAAACAGATGTACCAGTGAAGAAAAATCAGTGTCGGCATTATTGACACAACATCAAAGGACCCGATCAAGGCGTCCACATATCAGTGTCCCGATCCAGGCGTCAGCATCAAATCAACAGTCCACTAACACAGAATATATTATTGAGGCCCAAGCGTCCTACTCAACAAGCATCAAATCAGCGAAAAAAAGGTCAGACCATTTTTCCATTTACCTAACCAGACCAGCCTCAATAATTAATCAATCAATCAATACTCTTGATATTAAAAGCATCCCTAATCACGTTTGTAGATAATTTTAAATCTTACATCTAAGCCCATATAAAATGGCAGATGAACTAAAACAAAAACGCAAACAAATAAAATCAACAATAACACGTCATCAGACGGCAGTGTCACAATTCAAATCCGGAGACAATATTTACGGTTTAGAGATTCGAATGTGCGAATTAAATGAACTTTTTAAAAATTACAACGAAGTTCAATCTCAATTAGAAACGTTGAATGCAGTAGAGTCGGTAGATATTGAAGCGTTGGACAGAGAAAGCAACAAAGAACGTTCCAAAGTCGAAACGCAGTATTATAATTTACTTGCCGAAATCAAATCACTCTTGATTGAAAATGGTCCTGCTACATCAACTCAAAGCACAAGCTCAGTGGGACAACTAACAACAGTTATTAACATCACAAAAAATACACCTGATCCAGAAACAGTTTCAAATCTAAAACCAATTCCGTTACCGTAATTTTCGGGAAAATATACTAATTGGTATAATTTTTACGACTCCTTTAAGTCATTGGTTCATGATGATAATAGTTTATCAGATATAAGAAAATTTCATTATTTGCGAGGTTGTTTAGAGGGAGAAGCCTTAACGCCATCGAATCTTCAGGTGTGTCGGGTGCAAATTATGCAAGTGCCATAGATTTATTAAAAAAAACGGTTTGAAAGTAATAGACTAATTGTGCAAGATCATGTCACCAACATATTGCATACGCCTACAATATCAAAATTATCGCATCTAGAATTAAGAACTCTTCTGGACACGGTCAATAACAATATCGCGGCGTTAAAAGTTTTGAAATTACCTGTAGACAGCTGGGATGCTCTTTTAATAGAAATTATTTGTGAAAAATTAGATTTTGCTACTAAAAAAGTGTGGCAAGCGGTGCTTCAAAAGGAAGTTCCCAAATATTCTGATTTCAACTCATTTTTGGAGAAAAAGTGTCAAGTTTTAGAAGCAGTTAACAATATTAAACCTGCCAGTCCAACAATTCATAGTAAAAACATCACAAATCAAGCCATTAGCAAAGAAACTAAACATTTTAAAAACAATTTCAAACCTCCTCATAGGTTTGCGTCACATGCAATCAGTCAGTTTAATTGTCCAATTTGCAAACAATCTCATTTAATATATAACTGCACAAAATTTCAAAATATGAACATAATAGACAGAATAAAACAGGTCGAAGATTTAAACCTTTGCCATAATTGTTTGCGAAATAACCTTAATACCGGTCAATGCAAATCTAATTACTCGTGTAGACATTGCAATCAAAGGCACAATACCTTACTACACCTTCAGGAAACTACAGCAAATACCAGTTTGCATGCATTGACGCAGAACACAGTTCTTTTATCTACCCTAATCATTTTAATCAAAGATAAATACGGCAGTTATCAAAAATGTAGAGCGCTTCTTGATATGGGTTCGCAAGTCAATCTAATTACCGCCTCATTTTGTAACAAGTTGGGCCTCGAAACAAAACCAACAAGTATCTACATATCAGGCATAAACCAATCACTCAATCAAATTTCAAAGAAAGTATCAATGTCAGTTAGGTCTCAAGTAGAAAATTTCAGAGCAAATTTAGATTGTTTTATTGTACCACATATCACGGCAATCACGCCACCTACAACATTCGACAAGGCAATCATCGATATTCCGTCAAATATAACATACGCAGACCCAAACTTTAACAAAGCTAGCGACGTTGATCTATTAATAGGATCAAGATTGTATTGGAATTTAATTATAGGTACTCCCATACAATTCAAACCCCATCACCCTTATTTTCAACAAACAAGATTCGGTTAGGTTTTGGGTGGTGATTTAACTCAGGTAAATTCAAATTTGTCATGTAATTTGTTATCAGTTGGGCCAGATATCAATTTAGAAAAACAAGTATCAAAATTTTGGAGTCAGGAAGAAATTGATTCTAAAGTCGACTGGTCTTTCGAGGAACAAGAATGCGAAACTCATTTTGAAAGCAACACATATCGAGCACCGTGCGGAAAATTCGTTGTTAAATTACCTTTTAAACAAGAAATCAGTTTGGGAGAATCACGTGAACAATCAATGAAACGATTCCTTAATCTTGAAAAGAAATTGTTAAATCATGCTGATCTAAAAATATCTTATCAGAAATTTATGAGGGAATATTTTAATTTAAAACATATGGAACTAGTACCGGTCGCCGAATTGGAAAACCCTAAAGCTTATTACCTGCCTCATTTTGCAGTGTTTAAAAATACAATTGAGGGTCCGAAAAAAGGGTGGTTTTTGATGCCGCGGCTAAATCGTCAAACGGCTTATGTCTAAATGACAATCTAATGACCGGACCAACAATTCAACAGGATTTATTTTCAATATTGCGTAGATTTAGGACCCACCAATTTGTCATTGCTGCCGATATAACAAAGATGTACCGGATGATACTCATAAACAAAAACGATGCAGATTTTCAAAGAATTTTATGGCGTGAAAACCCCAATCAGCCGATTCAAACATATCGCTTAACAACCGTTACTTATGGTACAACCTCTGCACCGTTTTTGGCAGTACGTTCATTACATCAATTAGCTCTCGATGTTCGTGAAACAGATGCATTAACAAGCGACATAATCATTCGCGATTTTTATATGGACGATTTATTGACTGGCAGTAATTCGTTTGAAGAAACCAAACAAATCAAAAAACGGGTATCGACAGTTTTAGCAGGTGGTGGTTTTACTTTATGTAAATGGGCATCCAATAATTCAGAATTGTTAGAACACAGTTCACATGAACAATCAAGTGTTAATTTAAACAAAGACGACGATATAAAAATTCTAGGGTTTTACTGGAATTGCCAAGCAGACGAATTAAAGTACAAATTCGATATTACATATGTAAATCAAGAAAATATAACTAAACGCAGTATTTTATCAACGGTTGCTAGAATTTTCGACCCGCTTGGATTAATCAATCCAGTTAAAGTTAAAGCAAAAATTCTTTTGCAAAATATTTGGGTCCTGAAAATAAATTGGGACGAACCCGTATCAATTGATATAAAACAAAAATGGCTCAGATTTGTAAATGAATTAGTGGAATTAAATAACTTTCGCATTTTTCGCAAGGTAATAACAATACATCCAACAAATAACATCGAATTGCATCATGCATTTTCAGATGCATCAACAAAAGCCTATGGGGCATGTGTGTATTTAAAGGCAACCGATGGTTCAGGAGATTCTTCTATAAACTTACTCTGCGCCAAGTCAAAAGTAGCACCGTTAAAATCCGTCACCTTAGCGCGATTAGAATTAAATGCTGCGGTTTTATTAATTAGACTTGTCAAAAAAGTCAGCCAAACCTTGAATGTAAACATCAATCGCAGATACTTTTGGACTGATTCGACAATTGTTTTATCGTGGTTAGCGTTGCCATCAAATCATTGGAAATTATATGTCGCGAATCGTGTCTCCGAAATTCAATCTTTTAGCTCGCGCCAAGAATGGCACCATGTGCGTTCTTTTGATAACCCAACCGATTTAGTATCGCGAGGAATATATCCACGACAATTAAATAATTCAAGTCTTTGGTGGCACGGTCCAGAATGGCTAATCAAAGACAGTAAAGAATGGTCGCAATCTCTTAATATTAACAGCGACTCAGATGATTTTATTATCGAACAAAAACCCAAAATCATTATAAACGCAGTCAAAATCGAGGAAGAAATGCAAATCTTTACAAAATTCTCATCATTTCAGAAAACTCAGCGAATAATTGCATATTGTCTTAGATTTATAAACAATGCACGAAATAAGACACGAAGTTCTGACCTTTGCCTTACATGCGAAGAACTTGAAGCCTCCACTACTGTCATGATTAGAAATATTCAAATTAGGGCATTTCCGGAAATATTTAATTCTAACAAGAAACAAATTCAAAGATCAAAATTATTAAGATTAGACCCATTTATTGATTCTAATGGGTTAATTCGTGTTGGCGGGCGTTTGAAACATGCACCAGTTAATTATGAACACAAATATCCTATAATATTACCAGAAAACCATCACCTCACTAAACTTCTAATAACAAAAATCCACGAAGATCAGTTACATGCGGGAAATCAAGCAACTCTCGCTTCAGTGCGACAAAGGTTTTGGCCTTTAGCGGCGCGAAACACAGTTAGAAAAATTATACATTCTTGTGTCAAATGTTGTCGTGCTGTGCCAAAGTTGTTATCCCAAAAAATGGTTAATTTGCCGGTTCATAGATTTCAGACTATACGGCCTTTTTACAATGCTGGAGTTGATTATGCGGGGCCATTTTTGATTAAAGAAGCCGGATCAGAAGTTCAAGAAAAGTAAAGGCTTATATAGCGTAGTTTGTTTGTTTTTCTACAAAGGCTGTCCATTTAGAATTAGTTGGAGACCTTACAACTGAGTGTTTTATCGCTGCCTTCAAGCGTTTTATATCTCGAAGAGGTATTGTCGCACCAATTTCACAGGGGCCGAAAGACATTTTTTTAAATCAAATGCATACCAAAGTCAAATGATCGATAATTTAGCACCAAAAAATATCAAATGTCATTTTATACCTGTAAGTTCAGCTCACTTTGGCGGACTTTGGGAACGTGCAGTTAGAAGCGTAAAACACCATCTACAAAGAGTGGTCGGCGATGCTTCCCTAACCTATGAGGAATTTTATACACTTATTACATGTATTGAGGCTTGCCTAAATTCCCGTCCGATTACCCCGTTATCCCCAGATCCTAATGATCTCGAAGCGTTGACTCCGGGGCACTTTTTAATCGGAGCCCCCTTGACGGCTCCAGTGGAACAGGATGCTACCAATGTTCCGACAAATCTTCTCTCTCGTTGGCAACGAGTTCGGCACCTCCAGCAACATTTTTGGAACAGGTGGCAAAAAGAAAACCTGTCCAAGTTACAAGAACGCCCAACTTACGAGCAATCATCTAGAGAAAACATCAGGCCGAGAACTATGGTTGTCCTAGTGGAGGAAAACCTACCACCTCTACGTTGGAAACTGGGACGCATCACCGAAACACATCCTGCTAACGACGGCCTAGTGCGTGTGGTGTCAGTAAAAACAGTCAATGGTGTTGTCAAACGGAGCGTGAAAAAAGTGTGCGTAATTCCTATAGAAAATAATCAGCTGTGAGTGCGTTTATTTTAAGAACCAAGACCTTTTCACAAAACCTTTTATTACCAAATTTGTTAATCGTGTGATTGTATTTTATTTTTTGTTGTTATTTTATATATCTATTATTTGTTTACCACTAGTAAGTAACTGTACTTTAGTATCTAAGTTAGAAGCTACATCCATTTTGTTGAAGATACAGTGACTTCAAGGGGGCGGCATGTTTGTTCATATTGTTTAGATTTGTAATTTTGTAAGAACAGCGCCAGAACAGTCGGACATTTTTGGGACTCAAGTGAATACGAAAATGTAAGAGGGAGAGAGCAGCATGGAACGGCTCAACAGAAACACATGTATTCTTAACCGTCAAAAAACATAACTGCTGTGTTTAACATTAAAACCAATTAAAATAAATAAATAGTTAATCAAAATTAGTAACAAATAGAAGCAAGCAACAGCACCATTTGCGGCTTTGTTCAGTATTTCTTCGGGGTTTCTTATAATTGAAGAAAGTGTACTTCGAGGAGTCTTCAGCAATCACTTTTTTCTTTTTAACACCTTTGTCAACTTCATTTATTAACCGAACTTTGTCAGATAACGACATCGTATTGAGTTATCTTCTCTGACCACTAATCTTTGCAATTGTAAGGGCGGAGGTAAGAAGCAAAAATGAGTTTAAACTCTAAAATGTCATTAATATATAGCACCTTTACTATACAGAATACCGTTTATAATAGGCAATATCCGGCACGATACATTTTGGAAAGTACGCTGCGTGAAAAATTTGAGTTATAGAGATTATTTTCGATGTCAAATTTTTCCATTCTACAGATTTTTACTACGAGTTACGGAAAAAATCTAGTTAAGGAAAATTCGAGTTATGGAAGTTAATTTATATTTAAGTAAAATGCTATCTAAACGTATGAATTTCTGAAAAAGTTCGAGTTATAGAAAAATTGGAGTTATAGAAGTTTGAGTTATGGAAGTTCGACTGTAGTTGCAAAGGTAGTTAAATTCAAAAGTTTTTCATTCAAATTCAAATAGGATGGCTGCGAAAAGTAACTACGTGGTAATTCCTACCTACATTGAATTGCAAATTCACTACGTTTTTAACACACTTATAATATGTAAAAATGTAATGTTTAATAACTTATTATTCAGTCGTGATATGTGCATACATTTATATAAGTGTGAATAATAAATTATATAACATTTTTACATATTATAAGTGTGGTAGATTAGATTAGATTAGATTAGATTCCCGACTTCCTCTAAGGGTTTGGCGCACGTCAACCTTAAGGCTTATTGTGCTGTCGGTTGATATCAAACTTACAGTCCGACGTCTGTGTCACTGACTAGTTTCCTTAGTTTTCCTACAAGTTTGGGTTCCCGTGTGGTTTGTTGGTTCCAGTCGAGCTGGTGTCGCATTCGTTCTAGGGCAGGGCATTCGAAGAGTACGTGGTTTGCTGTTTCATCTTCCTCTCCGCAGAGTCTACATAAAGGTTCGTCTCGGTGTGGTAAAAACGTAGTGAATTTTTCAATTCAATGCAAAAGTTTACAGTTTACGTATTTCTATGTTCTATCCTATAAGTTTAATTACAGCGATGTTTTAAATATAATGAAAGAAGTGGAATTAGATTTATATTTTCTAAAAGCTTAAAATTTTGATGTAAAATTTGTTAATATTGGTTCCAACAGTAAGACTAGGTAGACTATTTGACGAAATGTCAAAATTTAGAAAATTTGTTTGCAACAAGCAATAACTATGAAAGCAATCACTCGATTGCATTTAAACTTAAATTAATATTTTTAACTTGATTTATAAGTATTAAGTGTGCACAGTTTGTGAAAAACTATACGAAAACTATACGAACAAACTATACGAAAAGATTGGAGAAAATACGTTACGCAAATGTTTATCTTATTTCAACTTTTATCATTTTCATTTGATCCCGGCGAAACTTACTTCAGGTCTTTCTTAATATTAGTCTTCATATTTCTCTCAAGATAATCAATATTTGGTAAACATAGCTGATTTGAATTAATTTGACTAATATAAAAATCCACGCGAGCGAAGCCGCGGGCTATATATATATATATATATATATATATATATATATATATATATATATATATATATAACTGAAGGATTAATATCTAAAAGACAAAGAGCACGATCTAATGATGTCTAACAATAGTACGGACAATCTTCAGTCACTTTTAGCACATGAGTTCAAGATTCAAGATACTCCATGTGAGCCGTTTCGCTGCGTTACTTTTTTCAATATATATATATATATATATATATATATATATATGTATATATATATATATATATATATATATATATATATATATATATATAAATATGTATATATATATATATATATATATATATATATATATATATATATATATATATATATATATATATATATATATATATATTAACTAATAATTAGCATTGCAGTGTAAACGTTTTGTTTGATAAAGGAAGGATGAAATTATTACAATAAAATTGAATTAAGTTACTGTACGGGATGGTAGTTCTGAATTGCGGGGCGCGATTATTTTAAAGGCTTCCATTACTCCCGGCTAAATGCCGCACACAAGAAATAAATTCCCGTTTAGCGAGCACGGAAGATATAGACGCTCGCACTCGTACAGGATAAAATAAGTTGCGTAATTATTAACAGCGTGCCAATATTGACTTGCAACTTACGTAATGCCTTCCGAGCGTCTCGGAACCTTTGGAACATCGCAACTGTGGATTCCCGTTTTAGTTTAATTTAGGGCGGGGCGTTCCAGGCCGGATAAAGTTTCACGTTGGAAATCTGGCACATTGTTGCTTTCGTTTTAAAACCGCGCGACGTATAAAATTGCTCATAAATTTTTAGTGGAAATATCCGATGCATATTGCATCTTCAGCGCAGTCAACGCGGTTGTTTATTTAACGAGAAATTGTGTGCTCATCAATTCCGATTCTTCTTTATCGGAATGGAAAGGCCGCCGCGCACAAAACAGGCTGCCGCTTTTGCTCGCTTCACGTTTACGAGCCTTATAAAAATGTATGGAAATCTATTCATAGGGCGAAATTGATTGGTTTTAATCAAGTTTTATGTACCATTAAAAATCCACATTGTCGTTCGCATAATTAAAAATAGTTGCGGACTTACCGTTACCTAGTTAACTACCTTCATTAAGTTACAGTTTTTTTCTTGCCCGCCATGCAAATTTTTAGTAGATACACAAGTTTTTAAGTTCTTACTTTACATATTAATAGTTTTCTTTAATTTATAATAACACAGTTTCTAATGAAATCCGCAGAAAAAAAGTAAACTGCTTGAAACAAATGGAAAGGCCGCCGCCTTATTATATGATAACACGATATCAGTGGCGCCGAACATATGGCACGCGTGTCACAGCTGACACGTAGGAACATTGTATTGGCACGCGAACTACTTCTCACGCGTGCGTTAAACTTAAACCTTCTTTTCTAAAAGAAATTTATCAGTTTCTCAATCTAAAAACAACAAAAGAAACACTACGGTAGTGGTGGCGAACCTATGGCACGCGTGTCACAGCTGATGATGGATATGATGATGTAGAGCAGATTATGTAATAATTATTACATCATTTGCTCTACATCATCATCTCCATCATCAGCTGTGACACGCGTGCCATAGGTCCTTGTTGACGGAGTGCTGGCGACTATGAGTCCAATAAATTAAAAAGCTGTCATATCTGACACGTAGGAAAATTGTATTGGCACGCAAACTATTTCTCACGCGTGCCTTAAACTTAAACATTCTACTTTTCTAAATGAAATTTATCAGTTTCTCAATTTATTATTGTGCATCATCAAAGGTGTAAAATATAAGACCATCGAGACCAGCAGCGTATTATCACCGATACACTATGGCAGTGGTGGCGAAGTTATGGCACGCGTGTCACAGCTGACACTTAGGAAAAATTGTATTGGCGCGCGAAATATTTCTCACGTGTGCCTTAAACTTAAACCTTCTACTTTTCTAAAAGAAATGAATAAGTTTTTCCATCTACTTTTGTGCATCATTAAAGGTGTTAAATATAAGACCATCTGGACCAGTAGCGTATTATCACCGATACACTACGGCAGTGGCGGCGAACATATGGCACGCGTGTCACAGCTGACACGTTGGAAAGTTGTATTGGCACGCGAACTATTTCTCACGCGTGCCTTAAACTTTCTACTGTTCTAAAAGAAATGTAAAAGTTTATCAATCTACTTTCGTGCATCATCAAAGGTGTAAAATATAAGACCGTCTAGACCAGCAGTGTATTATCACCGATACACTACGGCAGTGGTGGCGAACCTATGGCACGCGTATATTATACCTATGGCACGCGTATATATTTTACACCTCAAAGGTGTAAAATATAAGACGTGTTATATTCAGGCTAATATGATCCCTGATTTTCACTATCAGAAATGTTAATTCGTTGTAAAACTTACCTGGCACGTCAGCATTTCAATTTGGGAAAATAAAAAAAAGTGGCACGCGGTCGGAAAAAAGTTCGCCAGAAAGGTTCTGCACTATATGATAACAGAGACTAAGAAATGTATGTTACATTAACATATGACCGCTAACAAAATTAAGTTAAATAATAACATTAATATTAAGATTGAAATAGTCTTAGAAAATGCAATTGTACGGGAAGCTATATCAGGGTCTTTCATTAAGCCTCTACTATCTTTAAATTTAAATGAAACAAAGTGTGTGTGAGATATCATCGAATTTTTTTATTTGTTTTAAAGGCCTATCGATGCCATTATGTTTGGAATATAACATCCTGTAAATGTCCGCCGCGGCTTCACTGCGTGGCGCGCATCCGTAATGTCAATTTTCTATGTCGCATAAATCAGGCTCAATTTGACCGATGGCATGAGTTATGTTGGTTTTGAGGGCTGTCTAGGTTTGTGGCTAATTAGTATAGACATTAGAACATTATATAGACATTATAGACAACAGAACTTTTCCGTGCCGCAGTGAATAAAGTCATCATAGCCCAGATGGTTACCAACGTTCGGAACGGACATGGAACTTAAAGAAGAAGAAGTATAGACATGCGACTAAAGGAAACACCACAAGAAAAAATCTAACGGGGTCAAATCGCAAGATCTCGGTGGTGAGTTCACCTCCACGTCAGTTGACCTTCAAATAGCTAGTGCAGAATGTCCATTGTGGAAAGAACTATGTGGTACGTAGCGCCGTCCTGTTGAAACCACATATCATTGGGGTATATATCATCTAATTCAGGCCAAAAGAAGTTGGTAATTATTGACCTATAGCGCTTGCCGTTAACGGTGATAGCCAGACCAACGTCGTTCTCAAAAATATATGGACCGATAACGACACCAGCCCAAAATCCACACCAAACACTTTTCAGGATGCATTGGAAGCTCTTGGATCTCATGTGAATTGGTATCGTCCCAAATTCGATACTTTAGTTTACTGACTTACCGATTCATTCAGAAATTGGCCAGAAATGGGAAAAAATACCTTTTTGTGAAAATTAAGGAGTTTCCAACTGTTGCAGGGCTCATTCAGCGAACACACGTCATTGTCTATGGTGGTTTACCTTCACCTCCTGAATGTGTTGAATTTTGTACTGGTGCAGGTCCAAGTTACGACGAAAATCTTGAAAATTTGTGGTCTGCGAAATACCAGAGTTCTTGTGAGATCTGCGAAATCAACTGCCTCGGATTCTCCTGCACACTCTCACGGATAGTGGCAATGTTTTAAGTTCAAAACATCAAAAAGAAACTGCTGGAAGGAGTTGTGCAACAAAATCGACGAAGACGTCTAAGGCAAAGGATACCGCATAGCGACGAGACGGTTAAAAGCAAAAAGTCGAGTGGAAGACATCGCCTTAAATGAAATGATAGTGAACGAAGAGGTGACGTGGAAGGAACCACTCATCGAGAGTGTCCAGTGAAGGAACTACTCATCGAGAGTGTCCAAACCGTTACCACAGATAATTTGCCGAAGGGCACTAGAGATAAAGACGATCCGGGCATCAGGCCCTGACCACACACCACCGGAAGAATTAAAAATTAAAGCTCACGAAATGCCAGAAATACTCTTTTGGATCTCATATGGATTGGTATCGTCCCAAATTCGATACTTTAGTTTACTGACGTACCCATTCATCCAGAAATTGGCCAGAATTGGCAAAATGGATGATTTTTTGTGAAAATTAGGGAGAGTTTCCAACTGCTCCAGGGCCCATTGAGCGAACACACGCCATTGACTATGGTCATTTACCTTCATCTCCTGCGTGTGCTGAATTTTGTATGGGTGCAGGCCCAAGTTACAATGAAATTTTCGCCAATTTGTGGTCTGCAAAAGACCCGACTTCTTGCGAGCGACGCGAAATCGATTGCCTCGGATTCTCCTGCACACCCTCACTTTTAGATCTTGCGTTTGGTCGTCGTACTGGTGTTGGTTTATTGTTTACTGAACCAGTGGGCTTAAATTTATCCACCACACTGTGAATAGTCCGCTCGGTAGGACGATTATGGCTATCATGGACCACTTTAAGAATAGGTTTTTAATGGGGTGGAGATCATTAGGTGTTTCAAGTGCTGAGAATACGATCACAAAGCGATAGATTGTTAAATTATAAATGCGGCAAATATGGATATACTCTCAGGACGTGCCCAAATGAACCTGAGTGTCCACTGTGTGACACCAGATGTCACCAAGCAGGAAAAGGCAGCTGCAGGAAGGTCAGAGAAACCTTAGCCACCCAGAGAAAAAGAAGAAAATCTAAGACCGGAAAACAGATGATGACGATGAAAATCCTACAAGTAATTCTAAATAGAAATCGTCAGGCCCAGGCCCTCTCTCATCATATTGTTCTAAAAGATTACGTGGACATTATAATAACTGCAGAGCCGAACAAGATTGAAGCAGAAAAAGGGGACTGGGTGACTGATGAAGAAATATACGCGGCAATTAAAGTGTACAATAGAAACATTTGGTTCACAAAAACGGGAAGGGGACAAGGCTGTATGTGGATAAAGGTGGATGAAGTGTTTATCTACTCTTGTTACTTTAGCCCAAACAAGAGTATCGAGGAGTTTGACTTGTTCTTAAACAGACTGGTTGAAGATATACGTAGAAAAATGACTAAAATTATAATTATCCCCCGATAGTCATCATTATCAAAATCAAATGTGATTGCAGTCATCACAGTAAAACCTGCAACGAAACCTCCCCTAATAGTGGCTTGCCAACCACGTTAAGAACTGTAAGGGCTCCCTACACTTGTTTAAGATCAAAACACCAAACACAAGTCTAGGCACTGGGAGAAGGCCCAGGTCCATATAGGACTTTAGCGCCACGAAGAGAGAATTATCATTTTAGTCATTCAGTAGACTTCAACGCAAAGTCCATTAGATAGGGATCCCTTTCTGTTGATTTAAGGGGTGTAATTGTGACAGATGAACCCGAGATGCACATCCTAATATTGAGTATAGAAAATTATCATACATTACTCGATTGTGATTATGATATGCCCATGTAACGCCACGCTAATGAGGGTGTGAGGTCTATGTAGGCCCACGCTAAAGAGGATGTGAGTTCCACCTTACAACCCTTCGCATGAAATCTTAATCCCTCATAATCTGCAATTGATGGGCTAACTACCATTAACCCATTAATGAGAACTAGGATGTATCAGCTTTTAATTTCAGCTTTAAACAGCTTTTAATCGGATAGTCAGCTTTAAATCAGCTTTAATCAGCTTGGGTTGGCTAGGCTAGTTGGGTTAGCATCAGCTTGGCCAGTTGGGTTAGCATTAGCGTAGGTTAGAATTAGATTAGTTAGGTTAAGTTTCGGTAGGTTAAGACTCATGCGCGCTTAGTCTTATCCTACTGTAACTTAACCCAACTAATCTAATTCTAACTGAAGCGCGCTCTAAATGAAGGTCAATGGCCGCACTCCTCCTTCAAGATCTATGACCTCAATCCACCCTCAAGGTCACTCCTCCAGGTAAAGGCCAGTTCAAGGTCAATACAAGGTCATCACAAGTCAAGGTCATGTCAATGTTATGTCAAGGTCAATTCCAAGGTCAACGTCAGGTCCAGGTCAGAGGCTATTCCAGAACATGACATCTTTCCCCACTAACAATGTCATCATTTACACGTGTCGTGAAACGCTATATGCCCCCACGGTCATTTGGCAAAACAGACTGAATAAATGACATCATTTGCTCTACATCATCATCTCCATCATCAGCTGTGACACGCGTGCCATAGGTCCTTGTTGACGGAGTGCTGGCGACTATGAGTCCAATAAATTAAAAAGCTGTCATATCTGAGACGTAGGAAAATTGTATTGGCACGCAAACTATTGCTCACGCGTGCCTTAAACTTAAACATTCTACTTTTCTAAATGAAATTTATCAGTTTCTCAATTTATTATTGTGCATCATAAAAGGTGTAAAATATAAGACCATCGAGACCAGCAGCGTATTATCACCGATACACTATGGCAGTGGTGGCGAAGCTATGGCACGCGTGTCACAGCTGACACTTAGGAAAAATTGTATTAGCGCGCGAAATATTAATCACGTGTGCCTTAAACTTAAACCTTCTACTTTTCCAAAAGAAATGAATAAGTTTTTCCATCTACTTTTGTGCATCATTAAAGGTGTTAAATATAAGACCATCTGGACCAGTAGCGTATTATCACCGATACACTACGGCAGTGGCGGCGAACATATGGCACGCGTGTCACAGCTGACACGTTGGAAAGTTGTACTGGCACGCGAACTATTTCTCACGCGTGCCTTAAACTTTCTACTGCTCTGAAAGAAATGTAACAGTTTCTCAATCTACTTTCGTGCATCATCAAAGGTGTAAAATATAAGACCGTCTAGACCAGCAGTGTATTATCACCGATACACTACGGCAGTGGTGGCGAACCTATGGCACGCGTATATTATACCTATGGCACGCGTATATATTTTACACCTCAAAGCTGTAAAATATAAGATGTGTTATATTCAGGCTAATATGATCCCTGATTTTCACTATCAGAAATGTTAATTCGTCGTAAAACTTACCTGGCACGTCAGCATTTCAATTTGGGAAAATAAAAAAAAAGTGGCACGCGGTCGGAAAAAGGTTCGCCACCCCTGCGCTATATGATAGCAGAGACTAAGAAAAGTATGTTAGATTAACATATGACCGCTAACAAAATTAAGTTAGGTAATAGCATTAATATTAAGATTGAAATAGTCTTGGAAAATGCAATTGTACGGGAAGTTATATCAGAGTCTTTCATTAAGCACTTTCTATCTTTAAATTTAAAGGAAACAAAATGTGTGTGAGATATTATCGAAATTTTTTATTTGTTTCAAAGGCCCATCGATGCCATTATGTATGGAATATAACTTCAAAGCAAAAATCTAACGGGGTCAAATCGCATGATCTCGGCGGCCAGTTCACTTAACCTTTACATGAGATGATCATACCCTCAAATCATTCGGCCAGAATGTCCAATATGGCATAAACTGTGTGACACGTAGCGCCGGCCTGTTGAAACCACAAGTCGTTGGCATCCATATCATCCAATTTACGAAATTGATAATCATCGACCTTTAGCGTTCTCCGTTGACGGCGATGGCCTGGCCAAAGTCGTTCTTCGCCAAAGAAATATGGACCGATGACGCCGCCTGCCCAAAATCCACACCAAACAGTGACATTTTCGGGATGCATTGGAAGCTGTTGGATCTTAAGTGGATTGGCATCGTCCCAAATTCGACAATTTTATTTATTGATGTACCAATTCATCCAGAAATGGGCCTCGTTGAAGATGATTTTTTGATGAAAATTAGGGTCAGCCTCCAACTGCTCCAAGGCCCATTCAGCGAACACACGTCGTTGTCTATGGTTGTTTACCTTCAGCTCCTGGGACAGTTGAATTATGTACGGGTGCAGGCAAAAGTTATGACATAAAATTTGCCAGGTTGTGATCAGGTAAAGGCCGAGTTCTTGTGTTCGACGCGATATCGACTGCCTCGGATTCTCCTGCACACTCTCACGGATAGCGGCGATGTTTTCGGCAGATCCTTCGTTTCTTCGTCGTACCGATGTTGGTTTATAGTTTACTGAACCAGTGGACTCCACACAACCACCATCGGTAGCACGATTATGGCCATTATGGACCAGTTTAAGAATAGGGCTTTATTTATTTTATTTATTTATTTTATTTATTCTAGCTCTACCACCCTAAATTGCTCTTAGCTGACTTCTTCTTCTTCTTTACGAGCCGAGAACGTCCGAGGACGTCGGCGATCATCATAATCATTTTTATGTTATCAGCACTCTCTCAGGTTTTTCAACCAGGACTTGCGTCTTCTTCCTGGGCCTTTTCTACTTTGGCTTTTGCCTTGCATAATATTCTGCAAGATACGGTACTTTTCCCCTCTCATAACGTGTCCAAAATATTCCAGCTTGCGTTTTTTGATGGTAAACATGACTTCTAGTTGCTTCTGGAGACGAGCAAGCACCTCGGTGTTTCGGACTCTGTCTACCCATGAGGCTGTCTACCCTGTCTACCCTGCTTGACTGATTGCACAACTTGTTGTCTTCCATCAATCTGTGGTCAAAAGGAATGCTCATCTTTTGGAGATCTGATTTAATGTCTCTCCAACGCATTCTAGGACGTCCGAGTGGTCTGGTCTCTTGCCTGTTGAAACTTCTTCCCACACCGATCTTACAAGTCTTTCGTCATCAAGCCTGTGTATGTGCCCATCTTAGTCGTTGTGATTTAATCTCTTTGAAGAATAGGGCTAAGCATATGCAAAAACCTTGAAAGGATGGAGATCATTAGGTGTTTCAAGTGCTGGGAATGCGCTCACAAAGCGAAAGATTTCCAAGGAAATATTGATCGAAAGCCAGCTATAAGTGCGGCAAATATGGACATACTCTCAGGACGTGCCCAAATGAACCTCAATGTCCACTGTGTGACACCAGAGCTCACCAAGCAGGAAAGAGCGGCTGCAGGAAGTCCAGAGAAGCCTTAGCCTCACAAAGAAAAAGAATGTTAGAAAAAACTGAAAAGCTAAGACCGGAAAACCAACTTAAAACAGATGGTGACGATGAAAATCCTACACGTAAATCTAAATAGAAATCGACAGACCCAGGCGCTCTCTGAACATCATGTTCTAGAGGAAAACATGGACATTAGAATAACAGCAGAGCCGAAAAAGTTTGAAGCAAAAAAGGGGACTGGGTGACTGATGAAGAAATATACGCGGCAATTAAAGTGCACAATAGAAACATTAGGATCACAGAAACGAGAAGAGGACAAGGCTATGTGTGGATAAAGGTGGATGAAGTGTTTATCTACTCCTATTACTTTAGCCCTAACAAGAATATCGAAGAGTTTAACATATTCTTAAACAGTTTGGGTGAAGATATACATAGAAAAATGATAATTGTCGGGGGAGGCTTCAACGCAAAGTCCATTAAAAGGGGATTCCCATCTGATGATCAAATGTGTAAAATTATGACAGAGTGAATTGATGAATACGAGATGCACGTCCTAAATACATGAGAAGCTACATTCGTTAGGAGAAGGAGCTAGTACTACTATTCGTGTCCGGATCACACTATGCCCTTTTAAAAGTTTGCGGCTCTGATGGCTTTGTCATTTGCTAAAATTAGGTCGTTCCCTATGCAGCTCTGTCCCATGTCGGTGCAAATGAGCAGGTATGGAGGATTCTGGATTTCTCCGCAGGAACGCTGAGGGTTTTCGTCCTCTGGTAGCATTCCCCATTTTTGCAGGTTTTCTCTGCACCTCGAGACTCCTGTACGAAGTCCGTTGAGCGTTCTTCAGATTGGGCATGAGAGGAAATGTCCCGGTGACAGCTTCTCTTTTTGTTGGGAGATTGGGTCTCCTCAGCGCGCCATTTCTGGAGCCTTCTGGCTTTCTCAGAGACTTGCAAAGGTGCTGTTCTAGCCAAAAAGCTGTGCCTTGATCGAAGTCTGGGGTCTAGCTGGTTGGTGGCCATAGAGCAAGTGCCTTGGGTGGGCCTCTTGTCGCCCCCTTTCTGCCCCAGCGGCTACCTCTCTCCTGATGTGTGGCGGTGCTATCCCAGCAAGAGAGTTTACCTGATGAAGTGACGTAGGCTTCAGGCAACCTGTGATTAGGCAGTCTGCTTGGCTCAAAGGGACGTCGATTTTCTTTGCGTGAGTGGATGCACACCATACTGGAGCGGCGTACTCGGCTGCAGAGAAGCTTAATGCAATTGTTGAGGTTCTCAATGTTGCTGGCTGTCCTCCCCATGATCTACCAGTCAGTTTCTGGAGAAGGTTATTTCTTGCAGCTACCTTTTTTCTGGTGTTGAGGCAGCGGCGCTTATATGCGATCTAGTGTTTAGTTTTAGTTGTTTAGTTGTTTTTTAGTGTTTTCTACTCCGAGGTATTTTGGAGTTGGGCAGTGTTCTAACTGTTGGCCACACCACACTATATTCATCTGTCCCATTGCCTCCCTGTGGAACGTGGAAGGCGCACACAAATGATTATTCAGAGAATTTGGGAGTTCCAATTGTCAGTACTTCGATGTCATTATTTTCCGACAATTCAGCGGATAGTACGTTTACCCTTGAGTTGACAAAAATTGCGCTACCGTAGCGATCGTGTGGTCCCTCGAGTATCAGTTGCATGCCCACTATCTTTGGGCGCCGCCTTGCTATTCCGCGATGTGTTTCCTGGACCAAGATCGCTCATCTCTCTGCACAGGTCACTAAGCAAAGTCTCCTTTTGGCTAGTTATTTCCTCGATGTTAATCGAGATCGTTACCAGGTGTGGCTCTGATAAAAGCCATTGGTAATCATAACGTTATTCCCATATCTATCTCGTCACATAATTTCAAGTCTCTTTCCTCGTTCGTTTCTAGGCTATTTTTCCCAGTGGGTGTACTGATTGCCCTACGTAGGTTTTCTTTCTCCATGTCGCCTCCCTTGTTTGGAGAAGGAGCTGTATAAGGAGCTCACATATAGACGCCACGCTCTGCACCGAAAATCTGATCAATAGAGTGAATGGATGGAAAGTCTCTAATGAACAAAATCTAAGTGGCCACCAAAATATAATAATAAATATCGTACCAGGACCAGGGAAGGAAGAGAAAAGAGGTGAAAAGGTGAACAAGAGATAAAAAACTAAATAAGGATCGACTGATAGAAGCCCTCCAAAATTGAACTCAAAACGAAGACATTAATACAGTCGCAAAATTAATATCCTTCGTGACTGCGGCCTACAATGCAGCCATGCCAAAAACCCGCGCGACAAGAAAATGTAAGGAGGCGTACTGGTAGACAGAAGATAAGAAAAGCCTGCCTGGCTGCAAAAAGGAAACTGACAAGGGCAACAAGAAGAAACGGGAGCTACCTGGAATATCGAGTTCTTAGGAAGGAACTTAAAAGATCCATCAATGCATCGAAAAGTAACTGCTGCATGGAGTAGTGCAACAAAAGGAGTGGTTCAGAGGGATACTGCATAGCGATGAGAAGGTTAAAAGCAAAAAGTCGAGGGGAAGACATCGACTTAAATGAAGTGATAGCGGCGGCTCGGAACCTTTTTCCTGGGAGCGAAGAGGTGATGTGGAAAGAACCACTCATCCAGAGTGTCCAAATCTTTACCACAGAAGATTTGCCGAAGGGCGCACTAAAGATAAAGACGAGGCGGGCACCAGGCACCGGAAGTAGTAAAATAATAGCGCAAAAAATGCCAGAAATGCTCCTAGGAGCATACAACACCGTGCTCCACAAAGGAAATTTCCCATGTGCGTAGAAAACTGCCAAGCTAGTTCCGCTCCCAAAACCTGGAAGAAAGAAAACGGAACTAAACTACTTTCATCCCCTGTGTCTATTAGACACTCTTGGAAATCTTTTTGAATATCTAATACTGGAAAGATTACAGACTGATTTGGAAAAAATAAGGGAAACCTATCGGACAGGCAGTACGGCTTTAGAAAGGGATGCTATACCATTGATGCAATTCAAAAGGCGATGGATATTACAACAGAGGCAAGAAATGGGAAAACAAGACACTCTAGGAAACTATGCGCTTTAATTTTAAGTAGCGTACGCAGACGACGTGGCGGTCCTTATACCCAACACCGACTGTGACGCCATCGCTGCAATGTTCGGGGAAGCCAAGGAGATTATCTGGGAATGTATGGAGTCAGTCGGCCTCTCCCTGGCCGCACAGAAGACTGAGGCAGTGTTTTTTACCGGTAGAAAGCTTAGAACCTCAATGGTACTAACCTACCGAGGATGCACCATGAAGAGCAAAACCTGCCGTTAAGTACCTGGGAGTGATGCTGGATCAGAGGCTCAACTTCAAGGAGCACCTCAGATACGCAGGAAACAAAGCCGATACAACTGCCGCAGCTATCTTCAGGATAATGCCCAACATTGGAGGTCCGCACGGTGTCAGGAGAAGGGTGCTCGCCTGCGTTAGCACCTAGATATTGCTATAAGTGGCGCCGACCTTGGCAGAATTGACGGAGGTTCCCGCATACCTAAGACTTATAGCCCCCGCATACAAGACGAGTGCACTGAGAATCGCATGCGCCTACCGGACTGTATCCGCAGATGCAGCACTGGTCATCGCTGGCCTGCCGCCAATAGACCGGCTTGCAAAAGAGCGCATGCGACAATATAAAAAGAAGAAGGGGCCGGCCCAGGACGATCCCCAACAGACGGAGGCCGATAATGATCGAGTACAGACCGAGAGGGCGATCACCCTAACGCAGTGGCAGGAAAGACGAAATAAATCAAGTAACGGTCGCTGGACATCCCGTCAATCGAGCAGTGGATCTGAAGGATGTACGGTGATGTGAACAATCACCTCACTCAAATACTCACGGGACATGGTGGCTTCCGTGAGTATCTCCACCGAATAGGGGCAGCAGTGGCAAACACCCGGCTGCCCCCAGTGCCCAGCGATCTCGGAGACAGCAGAAAACGTCCTGCTGGAATGCCTCAGATTCCAGCAGGAGAGACAGAGATGTAAGTGTATTTCTGGCGCACGCATAACTGCCGCTGGATGACGGTGCGTCATTGATTCACTCGGAGGAACACTGGAATGCTGGCTGAGAGATAGCCGTAAACATCCTGAAGATACTACGTCTACAGGAGGAGGCGGATAGGCCGAGTAGAGCAGGGCGAAGAGGAAGGCATGAGTTAAAACAACTAACTCGACAAAAGTGAACGTCGGCAGTAAACACGAAGACCAACACCGACTGTGACGCCATCGCTGCACTGGTAGGGGAAGCAATGAAGATTATCTGGGAATGGATGGAGTCAGTCGGCCTCTCCCTGGCCGCACAGAAGACTGAGGCAGTACTTTTCACCGGCAGAAAGGTTAGGACCTTAATGGTACTAACCTACCGAGGATGCACCATCAGGAGCAAAACCTGCCGTAAAGTACCTGGGAGTGATGCTGGATCAGAGGCTCAACTTCAAGGAGCACCTCAGACACGCAGGAAACAAAGCCGATACAACTGCCGCAGCTATCTTCAGGATAATGCCCAACATTGGAGGTCCGCACGGTGTCGGGAGAAGGGTGCTCGCCTGCGTTAGCACCTCGATATTGCTATAAGTGGCGCCAACCTGGGTAGAAATGACGGAGGTTCCCGCATACCTAAGACTTATAGCCCCCGCATACAAGACGAGTGCACTGAGAATCGCATGCGCCTACCGGGCTGTATCCGCAAATGCAGCACTGGCCATCGCTGTCCTGTCGCCAATAGACCTGCTTGCAAAAGAGCGCATGCGACAATATAAAAAGAAGAAGATGCCGGCCAAGGACGATCCCCAACAGACGGAGGCCGATAATGATCGAGCACAGACCGAGAGGGCGATCACCCTAACGCAGTGGCAGTAAAGATGGAACAAATCAAGTAACGGTCGCTGGACCTACCGCTTGATCCCGTCAATCGAGCAGTGGATCTGAAGGATGTACGGTGATGTGAACAATCACCTCACTCAAATACTCACGGGACATGGTGGCTTCCGTGAGTAGCTCCACCGAATAGGGGCAGCAGTAACACCCGGTTGCCCCAAGTGACCAGGGATTTCGGAGACAGCAGAAAACGTCCTGCTGGAATGCCTCAGCTTCCAGCAGGAGAGACAGAGATGGAAGTGTATTTCTGGCGCACGCATAACTGCCGCTGGATGACGGTGCGTCATTGATTCACTCGGAGGAACACTGGAATGCTGGCTGAGAGATAGCCGTAAACATCCTGAAGATACTACGCCTACAGGAGGAGGCGGATAGGCCGAGGAGAGCAGGGCGTAGAGGAAGGCATGAGTTAAAACAACTAACTCGACAAAAGTGAACGTCGGCAGTAAACACGAAGACCAACACCGACTGTGACGCCATCGCTGCACTGTTAGGGGAAGCAATGAAGATTATCTGGGAATGGATGGAGTCAGTCGGCCTCTCCCTGGCCGAAAAGAAGACTGAGGCAGTGCTTTTCACCGGCAGAAACGTTCGGACCTCAATGGTACTAACCTACCGAGGATGCACCATCAGAAGCAAAACCTGCCGTAAAGTACCTGGGAGTGATGCTGGATCAGAGGCTCAACTTCAAGGAGCACCTCAGACACGCAGGAAACAAAGCCGATACAACTGCCGCAGCTATCTTCAGGATAATGCCCAACATTGGAGGTCCGCACGGTGTCAGGAGAAGGGTGCTCGCCTGCGTTAGCACCTAGATATTGCTATAAGTGGCGCCGACCTGGGCAGAAATGACGGAGGTTCCCGCATACCTAAGACTTATAGCCCCCGCGTACAAGACGAGTACACTGAGAATCGCATGCGCCTACCGGGCTGTATCCGCAGATGCAGCACTGGTCATCGCTGGCCTGCCGCCAATAGACCTGCTTGCAAAAGAGCGCATGCGACAATATAAAAAGAAGAAGGGGCCGGCCCAGTACGATCTCCAACAGACGGAGGCCGATAACGATCGAGTACAGACCGAGAGGGCGATCACCCTAACGCAGTGGCAGGAAAGACGAAACAAATCAAGTAACGGTCGCTGGACCTACCGCTTGATCCCGTCAATCGAGAAGTGGATCTGAAGGATGTACGGTGATGCGAACAATCACCTCACCCAAATACTCACGGGACATGGTGGCTTCCGTGAGTATCTCCACCGAATAGGGGCAGCAGTAACACCCGGCTGCCCCCAGTGCCCAGGGATCTCGGAGATAGCAGAAAACGTCCTGCTGGAATGCCTCAGATTCCAGCAGGAGAGACAGAGATGGAAGTGTTTTTCTGGCGCACGCATAACTGCCGCTGGATACGGTGCGTCATTGATGCACTCGGAGGAATAATGGAATGCTGGCTGAGAGATAGCCGTAAACATCCTGAAGATACCACGTCTCCAGGAGGAGGCGGATAGGCCGAGGAGAGCAGGGCGAAGAGGAAGGCATGAGTTAAAACAACTAACTCGACAAAAGTGAACGTCGGCAGTAAAAGCGAAGTAATGACTAGCGTCGGTTCCACGGGGGATCCATGGGAAATCCAACAAAGGGGTTTTTTTAGTGCGGTCGGGCGAACCCTAATACTGAGCAAGCACCAATCCCACACTGAAGGCCTTAGGAGAAATTTGAATATTTCCCGCTGAGGGTTTTTTCCCCCTAAGAGAAAAAAAAGGGTTAAAACTCATGCGCGCTTAGTTTTAACCTACTGTAACTTAACCCAACCAATTTAGTTCTAACTGAAGCGCGTTCTAAATGAAGGTCAATGACCGCACTCCTCCTTCAAGATCAATGACCTCAATCCTCAATCAAAGTCACTCCTCCAGGTAAAAGCCAAGTAAAGGCCAGGTCAAGGTCAATTCAAGGTCATCTCAAGGTCATGTGAAAGTAATGTCAAGGTCATGTTAAGGTCAATTTCAAGGTCAAGGTCAGAGGCTGTTCCAGAATATAACAACTTTCTCTACTAAGAATGTTATCATTTGCACGTGTTGTGGAACGCTATATCGCCCATGGTCTTTTGAGAAAAACAGACTGAATAAATGACAACTCAGTGAACAGATGTAGCTTTAAAATATGGCCGCTATCAACTGTCAAAGTTCGGAAGTCCCTATTGGAAGACCCTATACATAGAAACTAGTTGAAAAGACTGTAAGGGTATAAAAGTCAACGACAAGAATTAAAATCGTGAAATCGAAATAGAATAGATTGAGTGACTTTTCCGCTTAATCGGAACAATAAATGCATTTAAAACGTTTCTTCCATTTTCCTCCGCCAGTAAACGGATTTGCATTTAAATCAAATTTGCGCTTTTTTTTCTATACATTGAAGATTACAGAGATTAATCCACATTCAAAGAGTTTAAATGGACAGCTTAATTTATCCATTTGTTGACTGACGATGAAGAATAACTTCCATTTAAAATATGTTTTTTTTTAATTAATTATAAATTAATTTAAATTAATAATAAATATTTGTCAGCGTTGGGAATTCGCTTTGCCTACTGGCCCTTTTCCAAAATCTGCAGAGAAATAGTAAGACAATTACCGTAAACTATGTACAATGTGCTTACTGAAACCAAATATAGAATTATAGGCTATGCGGCCTGAAGCAAAACTCTTCTATAAACACTCGCTTTGTTTCACATAAACTGCGGAGGAGAAAATCCTGTGGCAGACAGATAATGCTCCAAGATATATCAGATTTAGATAATAACAATAAATTCCTTTATTTTATTACTAAAATACTTTTACAATACGTTATATACTGTTGCAGTGTTAAATATCGATTTATAAAGGTAGACGAGAATTTTATCCCGAAATAAAAGTAAATAACTTCTTTATTTAAAGACAAAATATTGGAAGGTTAAACAGGAACTTTTCTCAGATAAACGCTAGGAAGTTACTGAAATCTTATTATTAATAATAGCAGATAATCCGAATTACAGTCATTATTTTAAATGAAACGATTAATTGCGCCACATTAATTTAATGCAACTTTAATTAAATGATTCAGCTGACGACGCGACGGGACGAACCGAAAAGCGAAACAAGTGGAATTTATTTCGACGAACGAAAGTCTACAATTAATCTGGTTTTATTGCAGATAAGACTAGGCGAATAAAAGCACAATGGAAACATTTAAATAATTTCTGTTTATTAATTAAAGTAGGACAAACTTCTAATATTCAACAAAAATTGATTATTTAGCTCTATATTTCTAGCTCTATAGCTCTATATTTAGCTCTACATTTTCTTGTTATATAATTATAATCTCAAGTTTGTTTTTTAATGTCAAAGTGACATACACACACTTTTTGCTCTCCCTCCTCTTGTGAATAAGGCAATGCCAAATAAACACCCGCGGATCAACTGAGACGAAAAGGACTTCATTCAACGGTTTCGAACGCGGAAGAGGAGTTCCATTTCCCAACGGCATAGAGAGCGGAATAACTCAAGAAAACAAATCTCTCGGCGTCTGTACTCCGAGAGCGAGCGGAAGAGAGTCAGCGCCTGTTCACCTAGCTGGTGCGGCTGCTATCAAAGCTCTGGAATTAACCACTCCAGTTCTAACCACCAAATACAAAAAAGGAAAAAACCAAATACATGCACATTATCCGACAAACAACAAGGGACATAATCGGTCAGAATATAACGATGGACACCTATAACTTCGAATGTGTCAGACAGTTTAAGTACCTTGGAGCCACGATATGCTCAGCCAACGACAGCAACACAGAGATTAAAACACGAATACACAGTAGCAATAGGTGTTTCTTTGCCATGCGAACCCTCATGCAATCCAAAACGGTGTCGAGGGTATCAAAGCTGAGGGTGTGCCAGGCTGTAATCAAACCGATCATCTGTTATGGCTGTGAGACCTGGACCCTAACGAAACACTATGAGCTTCTACTAAAGCGGGCTGAAAGGAAGATCCTGAGAAGAATATTTGGCCTCGTCAAGGATCCAAACATGGAGCAATATCGCATAAGGACGAATGCAGAACTCCAGGAGCTATACCAAATGCCGGATATAGTCAAATCAATAAAATCACAGCGTCTGAGAAGGGCTGGACATGTCCAAGGAGCACCTGACGACCGACTGATCAAGATAGTATAGGAAGGAAACCCAGAAAGAAAGAGACCGGTGGGGCGGCAGAGAATCAGATGGAAGGACATCATTTTAAAAGATCTACAGACTATGCAGGTATATGACTGGAAGGAGGCCATGTTGGACCGGGACTGATGGAGGCAAATCGTTAACGCAGCCAAGACCCACCAAGGGTTGTAGTGCTACTCAGAAGAAGAAGAAGAAGTTCTAACCACCCAGCAAGAGCTGGAACCACAAGCATCAACAGCGTAGACATGAATCGTGAGAGGAATAACATTGATACCCTAGGTGGTAACCAATTAACCGGTGCCCACGGTAACATCACAACCGGACTATCGGATTCTGGAGAGTCCGGTCTACCACGAGAAAAACTGAAACAACCTGGTCTGAAGAAAGGAAGAAAGCGCACAGTGAAAAGATGAAAGAATTGTGGCGTCTTAGGAAATCTCACATCAGGTAGACGCTTCACATGGTTCATTAGTGGCCCATACGTATTATTATTATAATCTCAAGAGTTAATCGAGCATTAGAGAGACACGAGAAGACTAGAGGTACAAAACTAGACGGACAATCCTAGATAGACAAAACACTAGAGAGGTAAGACTAGGTTTGCAAGAGTAGCAAGGCTGCACGAGAAGGCTGCACTAAAAAGACTGGATGGAAAGCTTAAACAGGGAAGACTGGATAGACAAGACTAAAGAGACAAGACTGGACACAGAAGGTCCAGTCTTCTGTGTCCAGTTAAGAGACAAATCTGAACAAACAAGAGTAGACAGACAATACTGAACATTCAAGACTGAACGGACAAGAATTTACAGACAAAACTGGGTAGACAAGAGTGGGCAGACATGACTGGATAGAAAAGACTGGGCAAACAAGATGACTAGATGACACATTTGGAATGCAAAGAAATATTTATTCAAAATCTGGAAAGCCTACTAGCCAATGTATATCCGAAATTTCCGGCTATTATCGTTTCTGGAGACTTGTATATCAATTTCAATGAGAATTCTAATGATAAAAGCAGTCTGGTAAATTTGCTTATCTCGTTTGGTCTAGTTGAACAAGTAATAAATCAACATAGCCCTGTTACACGCACATCCAACACATTAATAGACAACATCTTTATAAATTTCAATAGACCACTATGGTCGACAACAGTAGAAGACTGCCTGATTTCCGACCATAGACTAATTATCTTAAATTGTATAAATAACAATAGTAATAGTACACAGGAAAAGAGCTCTGTGAGGAACTTTTCTAAAAAAAGCAAACAAATTTTTGAGAACCGGAAGAAACGTGGTCTGGTATAGACAACATTGGTGATAAAACGGGGGCATTTATAAATACCTTATAATTTTATTGTAATATCAGTTTCCTCGTATTAGATATAAATATTCGCAGCCGAACACAGTAGGAGCGTTAGAGTTGAAGTGAATTAAATTGTGCTAACTATTGTGAATTAGACCGAAATAAAACTGGGCAATCTAGTCTAGATTATTCTGGATAGTTTTGTGTATTATATAGTAGTAATTTTTTATGTGAGAAAAGACTCGAAATTGTGAAATTGTCTAAGAGATAGAGACTCGCCCAACAGTGCTACGTTTTGGTTATTATATCTTTGTGTAATCATTATATCCCCTATTTCTACAACTAAAAGTGAAATCGCCATAGGACACCGTAAAAAATAAGCTAAGTACTATATTGATTATTTCTAACCTAATCGATCCATACAAATTTCCACAAACACGAGGTGATAAGCTCATATATTTCGACCTCTGGCTTTTTATTAACATTCTAAATACGCTGAACGCTATCCTTATCATCGAGCCGAATAGCGCACGTACGGAAGTTGAGAGACTCGGATCTCGCAGCCCGGGTTCAATTCCGCTCAGCACAAATGCAATTTTTTTCGGTTGTGATTGATTTTACTAAATAAATCGCGAATTTTTGTTACTGGTTAACAATGGAAGACACAGAGGAGACGAAAAATGAACTGGCGGGAGATAATCCGTTTAAAAAAAGGGAAGCTCTGAAGAGAACTCCGACGAAAATAAAGGAGCCGCACAAAAATGAAGCGGCACCAAAAATGGAACCTGTCTGCTCACCGATTAGACGGTCAGCATCCTTTACAGGGACTACCGGGAACAGTACCGGGCCACATGTCCACAGTACCGGGCGATGTTGCGGGTAACGATTCTCCAAGCGAACAAGCTGTGAAAAGAAAACGAGTCGAGAAATGCGAACAGCAACAAACCACAGACAACGAGAAAGACCTAGGAGCAGTAATAAGGAAAATAACTGCAAGACCTTAAGATCTAAGATGGCTCGTGAAAGGCAACACAGATTCTAAGGCAGACATAAAAAGAGCGGCAGAGGAACTGTGGACTCTATCCGACAAAATGAGTAAGATGTACAAAAAGACACAGGAAACACCTCCAAAAGACACTTGCGAAGGAAGCACACAATCTGAACAAAGCGGTCCTGTACAAACAGAAAATATAAAAGAAATGAAAGCAATAGAAGAACTACGGAATGAGATAGAAAGAGGAAATTCCTACCAAGAGTTCCAAGAAGTCTCAAAAAAGAACTGGCCTCCATCAGTATATAGACGAGTAAAGGAAGGAACAGGGAACCCGCTGCTGGCGCCAATGGACTGGGACTTGGCTTGGTGTGTGGCAGACGACATGAGTGCTGACAAAGGAGTACCACACCTGCTTTGTAGCACGTACACGAGGCCCACCGAACAAGGATTACAAAACAAGGACCCTGGAAATGTAGTGTACCTTAAACACTCTGTAGGAGTCCCAACCGAAAATGGTGACATCGAAACTACAAATCGGTACATATATCACCTTGTAGCAAGTAAATCGGATGATGAAATAGCAGAAGAAACCATCAGCTTAGAACAGACCTTCCGTAGCCTACAACAATTGAAACAACTGCTGGAAAAACATGACAGGAAGCAACTGGCATTCGTGAAATCCTCGGTGGCAGAATGGTCTACCATAAAAAAAATGATTGAATATACATTTGAAAAATCACAAGTCAACGTAAGAGTATACACACCCAAATACTCAGCAGCACCAGATCCAAAATTACACAAACAAGAGAAAACGGAACTGAAATGGACAGAAGCCCACAGCCACAATGGTATTTCGGTATTTCTAAAATCAAAGGGAAAAACATATGCCCAGCTCCTCAGTGTAGTCAAAAAGGAAGTTGACCCCGAATCATCAGGAGTCAAGCTATCGGCAATAAGGCAGACTAAAAGCGGAGAGCTCTTACTTGAAGTGAAAGAGAGGAGTGCGAACAACCTAAGGGAAATAATAGCAAACAAACTGCAGCAGATAGAAATTCGCACGAGAAACTTGGACACCGTTGTGAACATTAAAGATTTAGATGCTTTAACAACACGAGGGGAGATAGAGGACGCGTTAAGATCTGTGCTCGGTAATACAGAAGAAGCAATTAAAATAAAAAACATCAGACCTGCCTATGGAGATAGCTAGATAGCCACCGTGTCACTACCAAAAAAGCAAGCGAAAGTGCTAATAGACAGAGGTTACATAAACGTTGGATGGATCAATTGCAGAGTTAGGGAGAGAATTGACCTAGAAAGGTGCTATAAATGCTGGGAACCAGGCCATCTAGCTAATACATGTAAAGGGCCAGATAAGCAGAAGATGTGTCTACGATGCACCAAAGAGGGACATCAGGCAAAAGACTGTCAAAGAGATATGTACTGCCCAATCTGCAAGACAAAGGGGCACCAGGCGTATTCTGGAACTTGACCAGCATACAAAATAGCTCTGTCGGAGGAGATCAAGAGAAGACAAGGAAACAAAAATGGCTAACATCATTCAAATTAACCTAATGAGGTGCCGTGCAGCACATGATCTGCTAGCCGCAACAGCAATAGAACTGAAAGCAGACTAACTACTAGTTAGTGAACCAAATAAAAAAATTGCAACTAGCTCCAAATGGTTTACGGACGACAAAAAGGATGCAGCGATATGCATAAATAACAGCAAAGTAACTGTTCTAAAGACAGGACATGGACCGGGTTTTGTATGGGTTGAACTGCCCCAACTCCTTATATACAGCTGTTACTTTGCCCCCAACGCAAAAATTAAACAGCTATCAGAATCTCTAGAGACTCTTTGTCAAACCATAAGGGGTCAGGGGAGAAAAGGCAAAATTATAGCAGGCGACTTCAACGCAAAATCGCCACACTGGGGCTCCTCTAAAACGGATCCACGTGGGGTCATGGTCATGGATTGGGCGGCGAGAATGGACCTCTTCATCAAAAACGAAGGTACTAAACCAACTTTTGAACGTGGAGACTCATTCTCAATACTGGATCTAACTTTCGCAACAAGCGAACTCGCTTCAAGAATAAAGAACTGGCAAGTACTAGAGTACATGAAAATAATGGAAGTATTCCAACCCGATGCAAAAACAGAAACCCCTGGACAATCAGATCAATGCCAATAGACGTACAAAAATTCTACAGCAACCTAGAAGCAGAAATTAACAAGACCGAACATCATACAGCAATCTCGTTTATAAAAAGTATATGCAAAAGCTGTGATGCCACACTACCACCAAAAATGGAACGCAGGCAAAAAAGACGAGTCTACTGGTGGAATTATACTATCGCTCAAGCAAGGGCAGCCTGTAATAAAGCCAGACGCGTATACTAAAAAAGCTAAAAAAAACCTTGCCCAACACAACCAGCAAAAATTCAAGCAGGAGTACACAGCTGCGAAAAAGACTCTCAGAATGGAAATCACAAATCAAAACGAGATCACTGGCAAAACCTATGCCACGAGATCAACGAAGCCATATGGGGAGATGCATTCCAAATTGCAATGAGAGGTCTAAAATTAAGGCAACAAAAGATTAGGGTTCCAATGGAAACAACACAACAGATTGCCGATGCACTTTTCCCAACCCATGAAGAACCGGTCTAGGAGCAACCAGACGCGCTAGAGATTGTGCCTTTCAATGAGGAGGAGCTATATAGAGCCAGCCAGCGCCTTCGAAATGGCAGAGCCCCAGGTATAGATGGATTTCCATCAGAGATTATAAAAAACATTGTGGTAAAGTTTCCAGACTATGTTCTGAAAATAATGAACCATATAGTCACCGAGGGAATATTTCCAGATATATGGAAAAAAGCCAAACTTGTTTTAATTAGGAAAGACGATAAGCCCATCGAGAAGCCTTCTTCGTACAGACCCCTGTGTTTACTAGATGTAGCAGGAAAACTCCTAGAGCAACTACTTCTACAAAGAATAAGACAGGCATTAGAGACAGGTGAAAACCTCTCAGAGAAGCAACATGGGTTCAGGCAGGGAAAGTCGACAGTAGATGCTATAGATAAGGTTGTCAAAGTGGCAAAAAAAGCGCAGGAAGGCTCACAAAGAACGAAAAAGCTATGTGCACTTATAACACTCGACGTTAGAAATGCATTTAATTCTGCATCATGGCAAAACATTTTGGAGGAACTGGCAAGAAAGGGCATGCCACCGTATCTACTGCGACTAATCAGGAGCTATTTGAGAAATAGAAAAATCATTCTGCAAGCAGAGAATTCAAAAGAAGAGCGCAATGTGAGCAGTGGTGTTCCACAGGGCTCGGTTCTGGGCCCGACACTGTGGAACATCTTGTACGATGGAGTCCTCAGACTCAAACTGCCTGAGGGAGTGGAGATCGTGGGTTTTGCTGACGACCTGGCTCTGGTAGTGACTGGGAAAACAGAAAGGGGAATAATGCTTAGAGCAAATGCAGCTATAGACCAAGTTGGTAATTGGATGGAAGGAAAGAGACTAGAATTGGCTCCCGAAAAGACAGAGGCAGTGCTGCTAACAGGATTCAGCAAAATTGGTCCCATTTTTTTCCTTGTAAAGGGAAAAAAGATAGTCCCGAAAGAATCCATTAAATACCTGGGTGTAACGATCGACAAATGTCTATCATTTAAAAACCACGTCATCGCAATCGCAGATAAAGCGCTAAAAACCGCTGCAGCATTAGACAAACTAATGCCCAACGTCGGTGGCCCCAAAAGCAGCAAGCGAAGGCTCCTATGCTCGGTGGTGCATTCGACCATGCTCTACGCAGCTCCGGTATGGGCAATTGCCATGGAGAAGAAATCGATCAGGCCAAGTTATTGTTAATTCAACGGGAAAATGGCACTGAGAGTGTCCAGTGCATACCGAACTGTCTCAATGGAAGCTGCACTTGTAATCGCTGGCATAGTACCAATAGAGCTTATGGTGAGAGAGAGAGAGAGGAACTGTACCGAGTTAGAACAAGCGACGACTACACAAAGAGCGATAAAAAGAAAGCCGCCAGGGCGCAAACGTATAAGACATGGCAAAAAGAGTGGCAGCTATCGAACAGGGGACAATGGATCAAGATCCTTATACCTGACGTCGAGCGGTGGGTGTCACGAAAGCTTGGTGAAACGAATTTCCACCTTACTCAAGTGCTAAGCGGTCATGGTTGTTTTAGGGACTACCTGCATAACATACGCAGGGCAACCGATAGTCTCTGTGAATACTGTGGCCTTGAAGATAGCGTTCGACACACCATCTTCGACTGTCATAGATGGATACCAGAAAGAGAAACGTGGGAAAAGAAAACTCACCTCAAACTAGAGCCCATAGGCCTAACCGACCATATGATTAGATCGGAGAACATCTGGATAATAACAACCGATATGGTAACAAATATCATGACCTTGAAAGAGCAGTACGAGAGGAAACGACTCCCAGTCGAGAGCAACAAGAAATTGAACCTGAACCCCTAATCACTAGACGTGGAAGTGGTATGTAAGGCGAAACCAATACAACGACATCTTGACGTCATGCGTGAAGCGGTTCCAAGATGCTCGAGGAGTTCAGGGGGCCACTAGTCAAGTTAACCGATTGGTGCTTGCTACGTCCCGTTAAAAAAAAAAAAAAGATATAAATATTCGCAGCCAGAAATGGATGACGAGGGAAGCCGGAGTCTCCAGCCGAAAACTTAGAGACTTACTTTTTCTGCAACAAAATACCCTCAACTGCACCCGCAGTATTTAAAAAATAAAAAACTTCAAAAAACATTTATTTACAAATTTTATAAACAAGATAGAGAAAAACAAGAAGATATAACACAAGCAGATAACAAACAAAAGCAATTTGGGATCGGATCAAGCAGGAAACTAATAAATGTCACAAATAAAACCCAATCGAAATTGAGATAAACAACTCTCAAGTTAAAGATCCTCTCAAAATAGCATAATTTTTCAATGAATTCTTGGCCAAAGCACCCGAAGAAATAATGAAAAACATTACTTCAACAACTATAACGGAGAATCACACAGTTTGCAGACGAAACAATATTCCTGAATCATCATCATCATCATGCAGCCAATAGTTGGGCGTCCATAGTTGGACATAGGTCTCTTCCAAACGGCTCCCGTTTTCTCTGGCCCTGGCTGTTGCAATCCAATTTGTCGCGATCCTCTCTAGGTCATCCGTCCATCGAGTGGGAGGACTGCCTCGGACACTTTTGTCAGGTCTTGGTCTCCATTCCAACAGTTTTTTGGTCCATGACCCGTCCTCCATTCGAGCAATGTCGCCAGCCCATTTCCATTTCCGTGTAATGATTCGTTGTATAATATCATCTACTCCAATACGTCGACGAAACGCTTCACTTCTCACTCGATCCCTCAGGGTCAGGGCAAGCAACGATCTCTCTATTCGCCTTTGTGTAACTCTTAGTTTTTTCTGCGGTTTTCTTCGTTAAAGTTAGGGTCTCTGAGCCATAGGCCAAGACCAGTAATACGCGTTGGTTAAATGCTTTTCGTTTCTGGCGAATTTGTCAACCAATTCTACTTTGTTGTTATTAATTTGTATTTGGTCACTGGGAACCATGTTAGTCAACATTTAGGTCTTTTCAAAATTTATTCAGTCCAATTTCTTGTGCGATATCGTTGAGTTCTTGGAGCATGTTACGATGTCATCCGCGAAGCGTAGATGATTGAGTCTCTCTCCATCGATGAGTATTCATTTTGTTGCCATGCCAACCTTTTAAATGCATACTCGAGGACAGTAATAAACAATTTTGGCGACATGGTGTCGCCTTGCCTAACTCCCCTTTCCATCTTTATCTTGTTGGTTGTAGAGTGTAGATTTACAGTTGCTGTGGCATTTTCATATATTTTTAATTATGTCGCAATATCGGTGGTCGAGTCTACAATCTTGCAATGCTCATAAGATGGCCGCTAATTCTACTGTATCGAAAGCCTTTATAAAGTCAACAAATACCAGTACTAGATGGCGGTTATATTCAATCGTCTTTTACATCAAGGTTTTCAAGCACTGCAGCTGCTCGTTTGTACCGTACTTCGAGCGGAAACCAGCTTGTTCCCGTGGCTGATAGAAATCCAGCTTTGTCTCCAATCTACTTTCTCCAATCTGTCTCCAATCTCTTTGTTATAATTCTGGTGTACAGTTTATACAGATGGTTAAAGAGACTAATTGGTCTATATGTTTCCAGGTTCGTTATATTTCCTTTCTTGTGCGAAAGTATAGTTACTTATTGAATTGTTCCACTTTGTTGGGATATTCTGATTCCACTTCAGAAGAACTTCACACCGGTATCAGAAAGAGTTATACTGATACAACTGGACGCAACTCCCGTAAACATCAATATTATCCAGGTCTACGCACCTACTGCGGATAAACCAAACGAAGAGATGGAAGAATTCTACGGATCCATCACAGAACTAGTACGAGCCTTACCAAAACAAGAAATCATCATTACGATGGGGGACTTCAATTCAAAACTTGGAGCAGGATTCAAGTCGGAATACATCGGCCAGTACGGGTTAGGAGAGAGAAACCATCGGGGGGATACTATGCAAGTCTTCGTCGAGGAGAATGAATTCGTCGTACTAAACACTCAATTCAAGATGCCCCCAAGGAAGCTCTATACTTGGAAATCTCCACTCAGCAGGCCAGACCATCTCATCAGAAATCAGATTGATTCTATACTGATAAATAAAAGATTCCGAAAGAGCTGCACTTGTGCTAAAACATTCCCCGGTGCCGATATTAACTCCGACTATGTACCAGTGGTTGGGGAATTTAAAGTTCGGTTTAAGAAAACGAAGGCCAAAAGCTATAACAAATATAACATGAGAATACTGAAGGATCCTAACATCAAAAGAGAGGTAGAAAAGGAACTAAACGACAAAATCAATAAAGAAATTGATGGAACCGCGTCAGTAGAACAACAAATAACAGTTTTAAATAAAATCATCCAAAATACCAAGAAGACACATATGAAGGAGGGAGAAAATAAAAAGAAGAAATCATGGATGACAATGAATAATACAGAAAAATAAACAAGACAATTAGACAAGAAATTAGAAAGGCAAAAGAGAGAGAAAGAGAGGAAGCGTGTCAAGAGATAGAACAGCTGCAGAAAAGATATGATGATTTTAACATGCATCGAAGAATTAGAGAACTGACAGGCAAAACAAGAAAAAAGAACTTTGGAAAGCTGGTGAACAACGAGGGAAAAATCATCATAAACTTAGAAGACAAAAAGAAAACGTGGAGGGAATACCTCAACAAACTATTTGAAGATGACGAGAGAATAGCAACACCAATCATAGAAGGAGAAACGGGACCGCACATCTTGGAAGAGGAAGTAGACGTAGCAATAAAACGTATGAAAGATGGGAAGGCGGCGGGGCCGGATGATATACAAGTTGAAATCCTGAAACTGCTAAGTGACAAACATATCAAAATACTTACCAACATCTTCAACAAAATACACAACTCGGGCAGCATACCAGAAGAGTGGTTGAAGTCGGAAAGAAAGCAGAAGCAAAATCGATTATCAGAAAGCGTTTGATCGAGTGCAACATCACAAAATGATAGACATTCTTAAACAAGTGGGAATTGACGCCAAAGACCTACAAATCATCACTAACTTGTACTGGAAACAGACCGCATCCATCAAAATTGAAGAGGAACAAATAGAAGACATTGAAATAGCTAGAGGGTTAAGGCAGGGGTGCATTATTTCTCCGATTCTGTTCAATCTATACTCCGAACAGATCTTTAATGAAGCGCTAGAAGGCATAGAAGAAGGCATTTTACTGAACGGAGTCAGATTGAATAACATCCGATATGCCGACGACACAATGGTATTCGCTGAGTCTCTTGAAGGACTCCAAACACTAATGAACAGAATTGTAGCGGCTAGTGAAAAATTTGGACTTAACATTAATAACAACAAAACAAAATTCATGGTCATTAGCAAAGACAATATAGCTAATGCAAATCTCTACGTTCACAACCAACAAATAGAGAGAGTGAGACAAACAACATACTTAGGTACACTTGTGAACGAAAACTGGGACAATAGCCAAGAGATAAAATGTAGAATTGGAAAAGCTCGAGCTGCCTTCAATACAATGAATAACCTCTACAAAAATCACGAACTACATCTTGAAACCAAAGTACGCATGTTGAGGTGCTACATTTTCCCAATATTACTTTACGGAGTCGAGTCCTGGACACTAAATGATGCAACAACAAAAAAGCTTGAAGCCTTTGAGTTGTGGCTATATCGACGTATCCTGCAAATATCTTGGAAAGACCGGGTAACAAACATCGAAGTCCTCCACAGGATGAAGAAAGAGAAGGAGATCGTGGACACCATCAAAACCCGCAAGCTCCAATATCTAGGCCACATCATGCGGAACGAGAAAAGATACGCCCTATTACAAGCCATCATTCAAGGCAAAATACACGGAAAACGAAGACCTGGACGGAGGAGAATTTCATGGTTGCAGAATCTCAGGGCGTGGTACGGGAAGACTTCGAACGAGCTCGTTAGAATAGCAACCAATAAAGTGAAGATAGTCATGCTCATCGCAAACATCCGAAATCGAATATGCACATGAAGAAGAAGAAGATTGCACAGGCATAGGTTAAAGTGTTTTTGTATCATGGACATCAGTACTGGTCCTCTTATCTTTATCGCTTCTGGGACGACGACGCCATCCCCTGGAGTTCTATTATTCTTCATCTTTTTCGAAGCAATATTAATTTCATCCAGAGAGATCTCCGGAATATCCTCGGAGCCCTGATTTTGAACCCTTCTCCGCAGATATTTTTCTGGATTTGGAGTGGTTTATTTAGTGTATAAAATTTCGAAAATGATTCCACAATTTGTAACTAATGTTCTCTGTTCGAACTGATATTGTTACCATGCTTGTTCTTGAGTTTGACAATTTCTTTTTTCCCACTTGTTAGGTTGCGTCTCATTACTTTCATGCTTTTATTTTCCTCGATAGTTTTACTGACTTCCTCGGATAACCTGGTTGATTCCTGGATGACCTCTCGGAAAATGAAGGCCGTTCTGCCTGATAAGAGAGAACTCGCAGCACCTTGTGAAACCTTTATTGAATATAGTAAACTGTTCACTCGAGGCTGAGGAATTTCCAGGCTTTTTGAAGGTAACTACCATCGTGCTCATTTATAAGCAAGGGGATAAAAAGGAACTCCACAACTATAAATAGGCTCATTGCCCTAATTTCAGTGTTCTCTCAAATTCTGTAATATTGTTTCTTATCTCGCTTAATACAATATAATAACAAGCCGCAGATTATACCTAAGGAACAACATGCTATCCAGAGCGGAAATCAACCATCGCAGCTATTTACATAAATGTAATCGCGTAAAAAAATAATCGCGTAAGTCGATACTGGAAAATTTTCTATCGGTATTTTCTGCGAGAGTAAAGCATTTGGCTGCGTTGATCACATACAGATAATCAATAAATTATATAAATATGGAATACGTGAGAAAGCGGGTGAGTGGTTGCAATCGTACCTAAAATCGCTCACAATATGTACAAATTCGCTCTAGAACGACCCAAACCGATTCTTTAAAAAAACATCTAATACAGGTGTTCCTCAGCGAAGTGTGTTAGCGCCTACTTCATTTGTCTTTTACTTGGCCGACTTGGTATCATATTCTAAAAATCTCCACTACTATATGCAGATGATGCAACGAACCATCTTTCCCTACTCACTTTATTAATCTCTAAAAATAGATTGGACGAATCACAGCTAGAAGCAAATAGACTTATACAAGATATATGAAGCTGGTTCTCTGCGAATAGACTCCACCTAAATTTGAACAAAACGGAATTTATTATTTTTAAGACGTAGAGAAGTGATTACGCCACTAATGTTTCAATTCTACCAGGAAAACTTACTTTAAAAGGAACAACTTTCACCAAAATTCCTTGGGGTCTATTTTGAGCAAACATCTATCATGGCACACTACAATCCATAGCATATGCCGGACTATCAATAAGTAGGTCTATTGTTTTAGCACCTACGAACATTCTTAACAATACAGGAACTTATAAACGGCGAAATTCAGTCGGGCTTTACGTATGGCATTATTAAATGGGGAGCGTCCATTGAACTAACGAAATTGCTGAAAGCTCAAAAAAGAATTGTACGTTCCATGCTCGGTCTGCCAACATTTCCCTCCTGCAGACGTCATTTTGTAGAACAAAACATCCTAACTGTCCCTAGCTTACATATATTGGAAACAACTAGCTATCTCCACCGAAGTAACCATCTAATACCAAAAAAATAAGGATAAACATATTTAACCAGAACTCGTCTCCAATTGTGCACACCTCAAACAAGAACTATCGTATGCAGTAAGGCTTCTGGCGTTTTTGGGATCCATCTGTAATTTGTTTTCACTGGAAATATCTCAAGAACGTTCATATAGAATTTCTAGAAGAAAAATTATAAATATTCTCTTGGCTCAATGTCCATACAAAATTGAAGAATTTTTAGAATCATGTAGATTTATTCAAAAAGATTCCTGACTTTCCTATGTGTATTCTGTATGCAACTAACTGGACAATAAATTAATTTTAATTTGACTGTACGGACAAGACTGGAGAAAGAAGACTGGATTGACAATAAAGGGCAGAGAAGACTGGATAGGCAGGATTGAACGAAGAAGACTGGACAGACAATAATAAACATACGAGGGGCGTTTCAAAAGTCCGTACAGAGTCCGATAGATGGTACCACCGGCGCGTATCGAGGTCATGTTTGGTTAGAATCATCTCTTGAATGAACGCATACCAAGTTTCAGCCATATTGGTTTATTTCGTTGTGCGTGACATTCGTGTAAATGAAGAAAGTCGAGTTATTTTTAAGAAATGGACGAAAAAGAATTTCGTGTGGTAATTTAACATTACTTTATGAAAGGCAAAACGCCTCAGAAAACTAAAGAGAAGCTTGAAAATCATTATGGTGGTCTTCACCTTCGATTAGAACCGTTTAAAAGTGGTTTCAAAACTTTCTGTCTGGCCATATGGGCACAAGTGACGCGGAACGTTCTGGACGGCCTGTGGAGGTTACGACTCCAGGAATCATTGATAAAATCCATGATATGGTGATGGATGACAGAAGAGTTAAGGTGCGTGAGATTGCTAGTGCTGTGGTCATCTCGACTGAACGGGTACACACTATTTTGAAAAAACATTTGGACATGAGTAAGCTATCCGCAAGATGGGTGCTCACGCTTGACCAAAAACGGAATCGTGTGAAGTGTTGCTACGATGGTTTGCAGCTGTTCCAGAAGAATCCGGAGGACTTTAAGCGTCGTTTCGTAACTGTGGATGAAACATGGATACATTATTATACCCCGGAGGCCAAACAACAATCTAAACAATGGGTCACTAAGGCAGAATCTGCACCATAAAAGGCGAAGACCGTTCCTTCGGCCGGAAAGGTTATGGCGACTGTCTTTTGGGATACGCAAGGGATAATTCCCATCGACTATTTGGAAAAGGGTAAAACTATTACAGGTAAATATTATCGTTATTGGACCGTTTGTAAACCGAGCTGCCCGCGATAGGCACACAAGAAAGTCCTTTTCCATCACGACAACGCACCAGCACACACCTCAGCAGTTGTGGCCGCAAAATTAATGGAAATAGGATTCCAACTCGTTTCACATCCCCCCTTTTCTCCAGACTTGACTCCGTCGGACTACTATTTGTTCCCCAATTTGAAGAAAAGGCTGGCGGGACAAAGATTTCATTCAAACGAGGAGGTGATTGCGGGCACTAATGGATATTTTGCAGACATGGACAAATCTTAATATTCGGAAGGGATAAACAAGCTGGAACATCGTTGGACGAAGTGTATAAACCTTAAAGGAGACTATGTTGAAAAATAAAAAAGATTTACCCCCAAATATGTTAGTAGTTTTTATTTTTGCACGGACTTTTCAAACGCCCCTCGTACAAGAGTGAACAGACAAGAATGAAAAAAGAAGACTGTGGAGGCAGGACGAAACGGACAAGACTGGACAGACAAGACTGAACACACAAAACTGGAGAGACAGGACTGATTAGAAAAGGCTGGCCGGATAAGTCGGAACAGACAAGACTCGATAGACAAGACTTAACAGAAAAGACTTTTTATTGTGGTTTGGGGGAATATCTCACTAAACTACCTTTTCGACTTTGCTTTTAATAACAAAACCACGGTATCTCATATTATGCATTCCTTCAAGGTGGACAACCCGGACGGTTAGTACCGATCTGGTTGAAAATGCCTCTGCTTTGGCGGGGAATCGAACCGCGGTCGTCCGTTTGTCAGGCAGGTATGTTGTCCACTACAGTACCATGGAACACTGGACAGACAACTGAACTAGACAGCCCAACTAGAGAAAAAAAGACGAAACAGACAAGACTAGACATATAAAATGATAAAGAGAAGACTAGTCGGACAAGATTAGACATTCCGGCTTAGGCAGGCAACATTTGACAGGCAAACTGGATGGACAAGAGTGGACAAACAAGACTTTACAAAGAAGACTGGTTAGACAAAACTGGTCAATCGAGACGGGATAGACAAGGCTGGACAGAAAAGACAATACTGGACCGACACGACGGAATAGACAAGACAAGGCACAGATCACAGACAAGACACAATAGACAAGACGCAACCGATAATACTGAACAGATAAGACTGAAGAGACAAAACTGAGCAGACAAGACTGGATCGGCAAAACTGAATAAACAAGAATAGACAGACAAGGCTGGTCAGACCATACAGGACACACAAGACTGGATAAACAAGACTGTACAGACAAGACTGGACAGGGAAGACTGGAGAGAAAAAACTGGACAGATAAGAGTTATTTTTAATTGGTTTTTGGGGTACGTTCACACTAAATTATTCCTATCTATCCCCCTATTACACTTTGGCTTTTAGTATGCGATACCGGGGTGGCATTCACATTTCACATTCGCGTTAATACAGGGTGGGCAGCCGGGCCGGTTAGTGAAAATCGTCTTAGTTGTTGCCTCCCTGACCAGGAGTAGAACCCGATCACAGACAAGACTGGACAGAACATAACTAGACAGTGAAGTCTAGACAGACAAGACTAGACAGAAAGGACGACACAGACAAGAGTATGCAAAGCAAGATTAGAGAAACAAGACTATACTATCAGGAATGCACAGTCAAGCTTAAACTGGCAAAACAAGATGGACAATACCAGATAAGACTAACCAGAGTTTCGTGTGTCAGGCAAATAAGGGCGTGTATACGCATATGCAAGAATGTACTAGAAATAATAATATTTATGATTTGCTCTAATTGCGTGGTAGATTTTTGGTGGTAACTTTGTGATATTTTGGGAAAATATCAAAAATAAATTAAAATATTTTATTTATTTTTCATCGTTCCATTAAATAAACCGGACCAAATAAATAAAAATAAACGAAATTTATTTAACGCGTAATTCTTCCAGTGTTCGCAAAACATCGAACCGACCGAAATATTTGCCGACCGAACGTTAAATAATTCCTTGTAACAAGTAATTTCTGTTCTACGTTCGATTTTCGAACTAAACACACAACACACGCACGCTGAGCACGTTTTGCACGTTTCAATTTTTAATTTCGTTTCTATCAAATGAACCTGCAATTGATATATTTAAAGTTCACAACAAAACGTTCAAACATTTACTCTAGTTTAGAGAATATATATATCACCGGTACAACTAATTTCACAAATTGAAAACAAAGCTTACTACTAAGTTGTAATGTTTAAGTTTAAGGTTCTTGGAAAGATGTTTGGAGATGTAGCTGCTCTTGCAGGAGTGGTAGACCCTCTCCAACTTGGTACATCTGCTCAAGTTCTCACTCTTTGCTGAAATCCACTCTCCAAAATACTTGACTGCAACGACTTTACGAATGGTAGCGCCTTCTAGTAGAATTGTAAATGGGGCGTCCTTTATTTGAGTCATGAACACATACTTTTGCGAGCTGGCTCTCAAAGCAACCTTAGCTGCTATGCTGTAGAGGCTATGTATTTGGTAAGTAGCCTTTAAGTAGCCTCTTCTATATCGTTGGATAACAGAACAAGGTCATCAGCAATGGCTAAGCAGTGTACATTGAGGATATCTTTCTGGTATCCAATCCTCAGTTCAGTTCCCGATGGTAATGAGCAAGTCTATCCCCTGGTGATTTACTCATGTAAACATTTGAACAGTATGCAAGAAAGACCGTTACCCCGTCTAACTCCCGCTCGAATTGGAAAGCTCTCAGAGAGCTCACCACTAAACTTGGTGGTGGTGCTTATCAGAGCGACTTTGTGTCTTTCATGTGACAGATATTAGAGATATGCCTCTGTAGTTCTCGAGGTTAGTCTTATTACCCTTCTTGTGAAGAGGATGGATTCTAGCTGAGGTCTATTCTTCTGGTAAAATCTCTGTTGCCCATATGTTCTGTATAATCTGATGGAAGCTCTGTATGTATTGTTCATCTGCATTTTTCCATATCTCTGCTATTATACCATCTTTACCTGTTGTTGTTGTTGTTCAGTCAGGCCCAATTCCCGATGGGTGGAGATCAGGGTCTGTCTGTCTACTGAATCTTATGCCTTTTGAAAGTCCACTAGGAATACTACCCTGGGATGTCCGCCGCGTCGCCAGTATGTAAATATCGTCTTGATATTTTGTATTTGCTCTATACATGATCTACTAGCTCGGATTCCAGCCTGATATTCACCTAGTTGGGAGTCAAGCTGGTTTCTGACTCCAGATGTAGATTGTGGATTTGGTGGTGACGATTGTACTGCGACCTTCATAGACCTATGGTTCCCAACCCTTTTCATCGAAACGTTGGTATACTTACTCATTTAGAGCGTCTCCTCTAGTCCGATTCCTTTGAAAATTCCAGGATCTAGGTGGGATTTAAGCTCTGTAACTTCTCTGCGTTCAAGCAGTGGATCCCATGGTGATTCCAGTTAACAAGGCGTATCTTGTATGTGACAGTTATCAGAGATATGCCTCTGTAGTTGTCGCGGTCAGTTTTATTACCCTTATTGTGAAGAGGATGGATCATAGCTGAGGTCTATCCTTCTGGTAAAATCTCTGTTAGCCATATGTCCTGTATAATCTGATGGATGCTCTGTATGGATTGTTCATCCGCATTTTTCCATCTCCTCTATTATGCCATCTTCACCGGAGGCCTTATTGTTCTTCAGGCTCTTGATGATGTTCTCTATTTCTTCCCTAATCGTCGTCGTCGCCGCACATCGTCGCACATCAAGGGGTCAAAAAAGATGATTTTTGGGCAAAAAATTTAAAAATATTTGAAAGCGCACTATCCTTACGAAATTTCACACAATCGATTTGCAAAAGATGAAGTTAAATTCTGAAAATAATTTCAACAATCTACCGTCTCCGGGGGCGGCTGTACCTATTTTTACAAGTTTTTTACAAATTCACCCATAACTCGGACAGTTTTCGTCACACGGACCTGCTGACCTGCTGTCCGGAACGCCGCCATACGTTTTTACTTAGTTTTTTGCCAAGTGCCAAAGAGCGACTTTTTTTGCAAAAATTTCGTCCATTTTTGGACGCCTAAATGACGCGATCCGGAGGTCTCATCGAAAATCGCCTTACGTGGGGTCCTTCGCCTGTCCTTTGAGTACAGGAATTTGATGCACCGACACTCCCGGACCAAGGAGGCCGCCGGAGGCGGCCTTTTAGTCGAGGGACCCGGATTCGCAGAAAAATGTGAATAACGTCGCCGATAGAAGTCGCGCAGCAACGAGAGTGGTGTCTGATGACGCGTCTCGAAGGTTTCTACTTGAATCCTTGGATGAATTCCATTTTCCGTGGGCATCTCTCCGCGTCCTCCGTAAAAGTGATAATTTTTTTAATGCAAAATTTTGGGGTCCATGTCGGGAAGCGTTCGCCCTGAATCGAAACGACGGAGTCGTAAATTTCAACCAATTCTGAGACGACTGACGTATGGCGTTTCCCGAATTTCACCTTGGGGACCGCACCACGAGGGTTTTAAAAAGTTAAAATTTGACATATTTATGCCGCCGGAGGCGGCAGATCTTGGATATTTTGACCGCGCGTCTTCGACGGTTTAACCGGGAATGTCCGTCCGTACGTTTAGCATCTCAAAGTTTCATCCTCCGTCCTGCCGCGCCCCTCCGGGGGATCAAAAGCCACCCGAAAATCGTGGTTTTTGCGGAAACGGCCCGACGGAAGCGGCGGCGGCTGCGCAAAACGGGATTGTACATTTTTCTGGTGTAGAACCGAGATCCCGGTCGAGCGGTGCCGTTTGCCCGACTCGACTCCCCCAGGTTCGGACGCACCAGACCCAAAACTAAAATCACGATATTTTCAGCTTTGAGGCGCATTTTTTTAGGCTCCAGGTCGTAGGTTGGGTTCGTTCTCTTCAGAACACCTGCCCGCAGCCATTTCGGCAGCCATTTTTAAACTGCGACGACTTTTTGCGAAACTGTGGCAGTTTAAAGTGAAAAATGTGAAAAAAACCAAAGGCGTTTTGCGGTGGTACCTAGAACGTCCGAACCAATTGACGGGTCGGAACCAGACCGGCGCCAATCGGTCGGCCATAGAACCTATTGGTTCGTTTGGGGAGTTTAATCGCGATTGCGCCGAAGATGGCGTCGCGACGCCATAAAAACCACGTTTTTTTATGTCCAGGAATACTCCCAAGGAATCGCAAACTTGCGCTCTGAGGGAACGGCTTCGCGCGATTCCCGCAGGGAATTGAACGTTTCATCTTCTACTGCAAGCGGCATCGCGCTGCCCCGTCTGTAACCATCGCGACGCCCGCCCAAACTCGCTGTATTGCAGGAAGCAAGTGACGATAGTAAAACGGCCATATTTTTGCAGCGCCCCCATGAACGTTTTAGATTTTTCTGTGGATTGTAGAACGGTGTTTTGGCTATCGGTACCCATAATTACACGTCGCGGAATCTCGTCGCGACGCCCACTTATAACTGTTAATCTGCACGGAGAAAAACTTGAATGTCGATTTGGGACACCGGCATGTCACTTTTTTAAAATTCCAAGTTGAAGAAATCCCAAGTTGTGTGCCCCGCAGAGACAAGCATTTTGGTACCGGGGCCGCGTCGCTGCGACCACGGAGTCACCCGCTACAGATCGACACATATCGGCCCAAAATGCAAAATCTTCGCCGGAAGGTGGGGTCAGTCGGACCGCTGCAGTTTCGCCGTTTCCGGCCGTAGCAACTCGAAATTGCGCGCGTTCGATTCGGGAAGGACGCCCGCGCCTCTCTTGCACTTAAGGGTTCGTGATCCGAGCCGTCCCCGTCGAGTTGCCGACGTCAGAAAATACAACTCCTTTTTTTGCACGGTTTTTTGACGATTACCCCCTCACCGCGCGGTCGAATCCGACTTTTACGGCACGGAGCGGTGCAGCCCGCCGATACGCGTATTTCCGTACCACTCGCGGCTTCCTGCGTCGCCCTCTTCACCCGGTGCTCGCCGAAATGCCGAAAAAAAATCCGCATCCTCTTTGGCCGCCAATTTGCGAGTTCGACAGTCATCGGCGAGAATTTGGGTTCACATCGCGCAGGATAGATGCGGAAATCTAAAAAACCGATCCGCATCTATATAGGGCCTCACGAGCCGGAAATATATCCATATATGTGCAGGGTGCACTGTAAAAGTGCACTTTCAAGTTTACCGCCGTCTGCGTTCAACGTGCCGCGGAGATTCGCAATTTTTCCGACGCAGTTCTTTAGATTGAACCTTTGGCTTTGCGGCTGTGAGCAGGCTTCGCTGGCGGGCGCCGCGGCGCCGAGTTACCGAGGGACAAATATGTCGAGATTTTTCGCCGTTTTTTTCAACAAGCCCGCAAGCCACCAAGACGCGGTCTATCCACAGAACCGGCACCTTCACCGTGTAGCCCGGTCTTTTTTCTATCGGGGGTGCGAGTTTGGCCGTTCCCCGGCCAGTAGGCTGTACGGTGCCATTTTTCAAATAAAACTTTCCAAAAAAAAAGTTAGGGAGTCGGGAAATTTTTCGACAAATTTTATGAAATTTCTTAATAGCCATTGTCTCCGAAAACAAAATATACCGAAATCAAGATTATCTTTGACGATTCTTCCGATGTGCGACATGTCGCGAATCGTTTAACTTTTTGAAGTTTTTTTGACAAATTAAAAATTCTTGAGAAACTAACTTCCAACTCCGACGCTCCGACCCAGAAAGTGGTGGCTTGTGGGTAACTGTCAGTAAGACACTGAATTTTTACCAAACTTATTGGCGGTGAAATCGATATTTCCTCAAGTTGTCGCGGCGGTTTCTCACCGGAAACGGAAAAAGTGGCTGCTTACTTTCGCATAGCTCCCGTGCGCCATTTGGACGCTGTGAGTGGATGACATCTGAGGACGCCGTTCGCTTGAATGAAGAGCACCGAGTCTCCAAACCGGATCATTCGATAAGAGATGTTTTCCCTCAACACGCGGTGGAAGAATCTGGGACCTGCGGCAGTCTATTTTCGCTGTGGGTCAATTTTAATACAAAAATGCGGAAATTTACGGAAAAACGCTGTGGTTTTTTCACCTAATTTGCGGGGATCCTTCTCCTGGGATAACCAACAAACGGATCGGGACCGGACAGGCACCAATCGATTCGGCATAGTGCCTTTTAGTTTTTTTTTTTTTGGAGATTAATTGCGATTGCGCGCCGGATGAAGCAGGAACGCGTGAAAAACCATGTTTTGCAGACGTCCGCGAGAATCCTCCAGGATTTAGTAAATTAAAGAGCAGGACGTCGCGGTGGCTGTTTCTAAATAGAGAACGAAAGGTTCTATATGGCGATGGGAACGACGCACTAGTCCTTATCTAATCCATTATTATTTTTACTCCCAGCTATTTCAATCTTAAAAAAAAATGTTTTTTAAACCCCACAAAATTTTGTATTCGAGTGATTTCTACCTTTTTTTGTTTACAGACCAAGTAACTTATTAACGTAATAGATACAAGTGGTACTGGGGTACTGGTGGTACCCCAGTACAAGTGGTACTGGGGTACTGGTGGTACCCCAGTACCACTTGTATCTACCCCCATTAGAATATCTAACCTTTCTTTTCAGTTTGTAAAATTATTTAAACTGATGATGTTAACATTGCTATCTTTATATCTTATCTATCTATCTTATCTTTGGAAGAAGACACAAAGTATTTCATTTCTTAGTATAAAATATGGCTTTAACTTCAATGTATAAAATATGGCTTAATCAGGACTTTGAAGGGCCCAATAAATCTAGTTACAATTCGGCACGAAATGGAGCTAATAAAATAAGTTACTTAGAGAAAATAGAATTCATTTAGGTAATTTATATAATTACTCAATGGTGCGGCGGTTTCGACCAGAAAATCTATTATTTCACACATAATTTGAGATCGATATGTTAACACCGGCAACTGCGAATTGCATCAGATTTGTCACCATTTGTCACTTGATTCCTGGACATACAACAAATCGACGGATTTATTGCCCTTTCTAAACAACCAAAGAAAAATAACTAAATTATCCACTATTTATACACATTTAGCAAAATGTCACTCAAGTATTTATCTAATTTTCTTGGTATAGTAGAGCTTGTATAATATAAATCCATCAATTCATGTCTCTATCCTTTAAGACTCGCTTCTGTAATTAATCTTATTATTATATGTTTAGTGGTTACATTCGTGGGGTATTTCATATTTAAACCACAGCTTTGTTATCAATAGCAAACAGTTATATCTGTAATAACAACTTTAGTTAATTGAACACGACCAGTAATAGTGCAGTTGCGGTATAATAAATGTATTTTATAACTTGATTGGTTACAACCAGATCCGAACCACGTACAAATTCCAATCTTAACCATGCTAAGTGATATTATTAAACCAAATACATATGCAAAGTTTTGGGTTTCTAATATGGATAGTATTATTCGTCTACAAAGTTTGATTTAATTAAATTTGATCATTTAAATTTACCATTCATCATTACAATTAATACTTTTTTGTTTCCTCTTTGCTTTTGATATTTTTTGTTTAAACCCGTTCGAGTTTTTATCACAGTCGAAACAAAGCATGAAGTATGAGTGACACTAATGGAGTCAATTAACGGAGCATCCGGAATCGTCAACGACGCGAAAATTCTGAAAATTATTTCCGCCAGTGTCTATCGAATCTTCGCTTCGATTTCACAATTTGCCGAAAATTTTTCGAATGATTCGGTTCAGATGAGATCAATTGGCAAATAGAAGTTCATGCGAATATATAAGGTAATAGTTTCCCATTTACTAATTAAAATTAATTGTTCGTCTAGTCAAAAAAAAAACGAAAAATTTAAATTAAAATATTTATTTCATTAAGAAAACTATATAAAGGGTATTCCAATAAAAGGTATCATTTTCAATAGCTCGCCATTTTAACAGTTGTTAAAAATCAACCTGTAACTACTTGACAGATGACAAGTAAAACTAGGCCATTAATAAAAAAGCAACGATATACGCTTCAACAATGCAAAATTCACTACAAAAATGCTGAAAATTGCGCGGTCATAGTTAGCATTTTAGAATAGCATTTGGGTTACTTGTTTCTGTGCTTTAAATAGTTTTCCGCAGTCTTTGCCACTGCCCCATAAAATAATTCAGAAACAAAGGTAAGAATGAAAGTGTGCAAAGTAAACCGTCCTTAACCCCTTGACTTGTGATAAGATCACATGTATATGGACACGTCAATAACGCGCATTTTATTCGTATGTCAAGGGGTTAGGACTTCTAGGTATCCATCATTAGGTATCCATACGGATAATATGTCCAAACCATTGTAACCGTAGTGCTTTTACATGCCTTACGATGTCCGCTCCTCCAACTAGTCTGTCCAGTTCATGGTTCATTCTGCATCTCCTTGCACCACAGTTTTCCTGTCCGGGGCCAAAGATTCTGCGTTATATGCTTCTTTCGCAGACACTTTTTACACCACCCGTTTCAGACACCCGTTAAGACGGGTCTAATGAGTGTGTTATAGATCTTTAACTTTGATTTGACACTTAGAAGCTTTTCTCTCAGTAGCTTCTTATTCGCGTAATAAGCTCTCTTTTCTGCTACAATGCTCGCACTGATTTCTTCGCTGATTCTGTTGTCGTTAGTTATTTTCGACCCTAGGTAAGAGAAGGTTCTAATTTCTTCTAAATTAAATGCGTTGACTTGCTCTGGACATCGGGTTGAATCCCTGGTACTTCTCATGAACTTGGTTTTATTCACGTTTATTACTAGTCCGGCTACGCTAGATTTCTGTTCTAAGGAGGCAGTAGCTTATTTTAGGCTTTCTGCTGTTCGTGCTGATATAATTATATCATCGGCATATGCGCATGGCTGCTGAGATTTTGTGTGCATGTGGCCTTTTATGTGCAGTTTTCTAATAACCGATTCAAGTACGGTTGAATAGTAAGTTGAATAGCATAGCACATAGCGCATCACCTTGCCTGACCCCTGTCCTGATATCGAATTCGTCTGTGAGTTTGGATGCTGCTAATACTTGAGCACGTGTATTGGTTAGAGTTAAGTTTGAGGAATTCCAAGTGCAAGTAACTAATACAATAGTTCTTCTCTAGACACGCTATCAAAAGCCTGTTTGTAGTCAACAAACGGGTGGAACAAAGTTATGTTATGCTCATAACATTTTTCAAGCACTTGCCTTATTAGATGTATTTGGTCCGTTATTGATCGATTCCTTGGAAAACCTCCTTGGTAGTCCCCAAGTATCTCCTCTTCATATATAGATAGTCTATTGTATATTACGCTGGATAATATTTTGTAAGTGGTTTTGAGAAGAGTAATTCCTCGGTAATTGGAACATTCTTTCTTGTTTCCTTTCTTGTGTATGGGAAAAATGGCAACTACTAATAAATCGTTTTTATTAATAAGTGTCTATATAGCTGCGCATTCAATCATGCTATTTATATTCATTCTACTTTTTGATATTGTTCCATTTTTTAGTATAAATTGCTACTCCTCCATGTGCACCTTGTTGTCTGCAGAAATGTGTGCACAGATTGAAATTGTTTATTTTCAGAATTTCTAGTTGGTCGACGCTTTTCCAGTGTTTAGTAAGAACCAGGTATCTGCAGTCAGGATTCTTCTACAACATATATTCAAGATTATCAATTTCATTTCCTATTGATTGGGAATTTTGGTTTATAAGAACAACATAAGTGTTTGATGTCCTATTCCTCTTGGGCATTATATTTAGTAAGGATTCAGTGCCTTCAGGGATGATTATATTTTCTTATTCATTTTTGTAGCTTCAGTAAAAAACGGTTAAGGCAGGTATTTCGTGGCCCCAGGGGAGAAGTCAGACTCCTACTGGGCGCGTCCCCCGGGTGGCGGATAGGGAAAGCCCTCACCGGCTTGCCGGCGGGTAGTGGCTAAATAAAATAAGCCACCGCGGATCAAATAGTGCAACGGAGGAGACAACCTCCATGAATAAAAAACATGGACGACGAACCTGGCTGACACGGACACGATTCGGTAAAGGAATGGAAGGCTCTCGAAACAGAAGTTGACGTCTTGGAAAATCACCGGGACCCGGGTAACGGGTGTACTGAGGGCGGGGGACTCACTCAGGACAAAAAAATGACCCAAAAAATATGATATGGCGGACAAGAAACAAAATCCCCGGGCGGGTACCCAGATAGAGGGAATCCCGTCACCTGACAAGTTTTTATCAGGTGCTGATAAACGGAATACGGGGCACTTACCGCAAAAAATGCAACGAGGGAAACTTATGATAACGACCTTGCAAGGGAAAAGGAAGTCATGGAAAAAAAAGTGAGAAGTCTGAATGGGAGGGAACATCTGGTGGAATCCCAAGAAGAGAAAAAATTATGCGAACTCCTCCGAGAAACAGATCTTTCTCGGTGGGAAACATATCCGACAGTGGATCAGGTGCCGATGTGGTAACGGAAGCACCCGACTTTCTGGAGGAACCAGGCCAAAAAAGGAAAAGGATGGTAGGTAAAATGGAATGCTATACCGGAATGGAAACTACCGAGGAATTGAGCGGACCGCTGGCCAAACTGAATGGAATCACCTTAGAGCTTCAGCTATTTTGCAAAGAAAACCGTAACGTACACAAAGAAGTTAAGAGGCTAATATCTGAACTAAAATACGGAGTGAGTGAAGTCGTAGCTGACTACAAAGAGAACAAACAAACAGAAATTGACTATGGAGAGGAAAATAAGTCACTACTAGAAGAGATAAAAAAATTAAAATCGAAACAGAATGATGTACCCAATTATGTCTGCACCAAGTGCGAGACGGGAAAAATTAATGTACCTGAAGATATAGACTTTACGACCCTGAACATTAATACCTATGAGGAATTCTTGCCCGTCGGAGAGAAAACTTGGTCTCGAAAGAGTTTTACAAAGACAAAAATAGACACCGGAGACCCACTGCAGGGAGTAGCAGTGTTTGATAATTGTTTTCTGCGATGTAGAAGCCAAAAGGCGAACAAGATGGAGCAGAAGGATCTTAAACCGATTTCCTGAATTAACGGAAGGAGAAGAAATAGCATGCGAAGGCGGAAAATACACCTGCATCGAACAAGAGACCACGTTCAGAAACAAAGAGGGAGCCCATTTGAAGAAAAAGACAATCACTGCAGCCTACTTTGACCCAACTAGACAGGACGGGCGTAATAAGAGAGACCTGTACAATATGATACAGGCAACAAGAGACCTGACACAAGAAAACGGAGGAGGAAAAGAATTGGCCATAACGCTCCCTTAGGGAAAAAAAACAGACGAGGGGAAGAACTGCTAGAATGGGCTGAGCCCATGGGTCTCACCATTCTAAACGACGGGAAAACACCAACCCTAGTCCGACATAACGGAGTATAATACATTGATCTTACCCTGGTAAATGACGAGGTAGCTGCAAAAACCCGCGGTGGGCGGTCCTGAGAAACGAACTGTCGATGAGCGACCACCATTTCATTCTAACTAGAATACCTGCCACAAGCAGGAGGGCGAGAGCAAGGTGGAGATACGGTTTTACAGACATCGTAACACTAAATAAGATTTTCACGGAAGAAATTAATGACAAGGAAATTAACACGGAGAGCTGTGAAGAGTCTCTGGGTAAATACAGGAAAAGCACACCACTCTTAAGGTGCGGAGAAGACTATAAGTTGCCCTACTGGTGGTCAGAAGAAATACAAAATCAGATTTCAGAAACAAAGCGTAAAAGGAGGCGGTTTCAAAGGAGCATAGAAGTGGGAGATAGAGGGAATAGACGATCTAAATACAAACAAGCAAAGCGTGAGCTCAAAAAGTCAATATCAGAGGCAAAGAAAAAAGCCTGGTCCAAATTATGTGACAGCCTAGAAACTGACATTTTCAGAGAAGGATATAAAATCGTCAGATCCCAATTAAATGCACCAAACCCGAAGATCACACTACCGCTGCAGGACCGCGAAGAAGTTTTCGACCAACTTTTCATCACTGGCGGGGAAGATTACCATCGATGGGATAGAGCTCTCCACACTTTCCCAAACGGCCATGATCTTAATGAAGACGAGGTGATAAGGGCATGTAAAAAAATAAAGTTGGGCAAGTCTCCCGGCCCGGATGGAATACCGCCTGAAACAGTAAAGGCAATTATAAGCAGTAATACACAATATTTTTAACCCTCTTCAACAGCCTTCTGGAGTCGAACCGGTTCCCCGATACATGGAAACTCGCAAAATTGATCCTAGTTGAAAAACCTAGGAAAACAATGGACGAGGCAGTTAAATATAGATCAATATGCCTGATCAATGTACTAGCTAAGGTATACGAAAATATTGTAAACCAGAGAATTCAGGAGGACATTGAGACCAACGGAGGTGTACATAGAAATCAGTACGGATTCCGTAGAGGGAAAACCACAATTTGCGCGGTAGAGCACGTCATCCACAATGCAGAAAAGGAAATGCAACAAGGCCAATGGAGCGCCCTTGTCCTTATCGACGTACAAGACGCTTTTAATTCTGCCCCTTGGCACATAATTTTGCCCAAACTTGAAAAGTGCGGAGTTAGCCAGTACCTAATCAACACTGTGCAATCATATTTCAGAAATCGCGTCATCCAGATAACTTCCAAGATGAAAAAGAAAATCCTGGGAGGTGTACCGCAAGGTTCGGTCCTCGGGCCAACCCTATGGAACGTTTTGTATGACGATGTCATGTCTGTGGATATGGAAGAGGGAGTCGAATTTGTGTGCTATGCGGACGACCTGGCCGTATTGGCATCTGCAAAAAATCCCGAAGAACTGGTACTTAAGGTGAATGTAACGTTAAATACTATAGACAGATGCAAAATAAAACCGTAGCAATAATCCTAAATAGGAAAAAACTACCTCCTATAAAGTTTACCATGGCAGGAGAAAATATCTATCCCGTGCGACAGATAAAATATCTGGGCATGATAATAGATAGGGGACTATCGTTCGGGCGACATATCCACTACGTGTGCGAGAAGGCGAAACGTACAATGAAAGCCCTAGGCAGCATACTGCCTAATATTAGAGGTCCAGGACAGAAGAAAAGGAAGGTACTAGCGATGGCAATGGAGTCGATAATGATGTACGGGGCTCCGCTATGGGTCGGTGCAGCAAGACTGAAAATCTATCGAAAAAAAATCACGTCCACCCAAAGACTAATGGCCTTGAGAGTATGCAGTGCATACCGCACAACATCTGCAGATGCCGCGCTCGTAGTGGCAGGCCTTGTACCGCTACACCTCCTTGCCGAAGAGAGAAAGCGACTATATCACCTACACAGGACAATAACAATAACAGACCGGAAGGAACAGAGGGAAATGACTTACCAGAAGTGGCAGACAGAATGGGACCTCGCTAAAGTCGGAAGGTGGACCCACAGGATGATACCGGACATCAAAAAGTGGGTAGAGAGGAAGCATGGATCGGTAAATTTCCTCATTACACAGTGCCTTACAAGACACGGAGTCTTCTGCTCCTACACGGAGAGAATTGGAAAGAGGGGAAGTGCACAATGCCGATACTGCCCAGAGCAAGTAGATGATACTCCAGAACACACAATATTCCACTGTGGGAATTGGGATAACAAAAGGGACAATGTAAAAAGAAACCTACTTGCGGCAGCCATGTCCCCGGAAAACATAATAGAGGAAATGATCGGACACAAGGACAGCTGGGAAACTGTGAAGAATTTTGTAGAAGAAGTGATGCGGAAAAAGGCAAAAGATGAATTAGAAGAACAGAGCAGAGAAAGAGACGACAACCGATAAAGGATATTAAGACCAAACCTGTAGGATGTAAGGCTGAAAGGCGGGAACACTACAGGAGAGAAATAAAGAGGAGATGGTTTTAGTGGGTATGACTGTCTTAGAGGGCTGGTGAGTCCCACACTCCCCAAAATTGAAACCGTATTTGCGGGTGCGTAAAAGCATTTCCTCTTCTCTGTAAAAAATAAATAAATAAATAAAATAAAAAAAAAAGGTATTTCGTGGCCATAAATAGGGTAGCATTATTTTTTCTGAGTCTTCCATTGGGAACGAAAGTTCAAACGACGCGTACTCATCTGGATGTTTTGACAGTGGCTTTTCACATGATACCTGATTCAAGTTTTTATTTTTTAAATACAGAAATATGTCGTTTTCTTCGACTTTTCGGTCAAGACGGTATACGTGTAAATGATAGTGTCTCGTAGTTGCTTTACCAGTCACTAGTCCCATCATCACTAGTACCATGTATAACATTAGATTTCCTTGTAGTAGGTTTATTATATCTCCCATTTCTCATTTTCTTCAATGCTATTGTGTTAAATTTCGTTTACAATTTTATTCACTGCATTATTGTTTTTTATCTTGGTGTGGGAAATATGAGAGAGGGCCGCTCGCTATCACTGATAGTGGGTACAGGTCTCTCCTTTTCGATCGATTCTTGCGAGTGTTTTGCTGTTCTCGCGTATTTAAACTCGATAAGTTTAACTTTCTTGTTATTTTCGTTCAGAACCTTTGTTTGTTCTGTTAGCTCTGTAATTTTAACATCCAAGGGCTCAACCTGCGTCTTAATTAATCCAGACATATATTCTTCAAACTCCGGACTTTGCACGAAAGCTGTTAAAATGTCGAGTTGTTTTTTGGAAGGAATGTTTGATTGGCTTGATTAACAGTCTAGTCTAGTCTTGTTTGTTTATTCTTGTATGTCTACTACTGGCGGTATAGTCTTGTCTGTATAGTTTTGTCTATCTGATCTTGTCTGTCAGTCTTGTATTGCCTGTCTAGATTTATGTATATAGTCTTGTATCTCGATCTCTTATATCTCTTTTGTCTGTCTTGTATGTTTAGTCGTGTCGGTCTAGTCTGTTCTGTCTAATATTTTCTAGAATAAGACACGAAGTCGTCTTCTACTTAGACTTGTTGCTTGTTATATTATAATATATAGTCTGTGCAATTTGCTTAATTAGCGGCTGTGCATAAAGAAAACCCAGCAGAAGGGAAGTTCCTTTTATGTTTGACATTTGTTGTGTGAGATTGAGGGCGTCAGGATAGTTGGGAATAAAAGTCGTCGCTTGTAGTTACAGACCGTTAGATACGGCGTTAAAGACATTCGTCGTGCAAAGGACAACGGGCGTGAATCGGGATTATTGCGGTCCGTTTGCCCCCAGCGCGGCAGTCCGGTTGACAAACTAATATTTACAAAGTCGTTTTTTAGACAGATGTGCGTCGCGGCGAATTGTAAACGTTTGATCGGACAAGAAAGCCAAAAAAACGCACGTTTTAAAACGGACTGGAAAATCTACCGCGTCTGGCTTTTAAATTTAAACGTTTACACGTTTCCATTACGTAACTCACGTCGGCATTGTTCAGTGTATTCACTATTTACTCGGCTTTTTGTGCAACTTCACTGTATTTTTAATTACAAAATGCTTTCCAACTATTACCGAAATTATACACTTTTTTGTTGAAGATAAATAGAACATCCATGCATGTACCTACTATTTATATCGTATTCAGCTTGTACAAAGGGAAGAGGACAAAACTAAATATGTATATTCAACAGTACTTACATATTTATTTACATATTTAATATAATTTTCAGATAAGAAATACAGAGGAGATATTCGTTTGTAACAAACAAGATTTTGTTTTGTAGTCTAGACGCTTTTTCAACCTCAAGTGGTACTCAAGTAAGTTCTGGGTAAGAAATGTGAGCACTTTGAAGTCGTTTATACGTAACAAAGTCAATTGGCACACGTATTAAATCCCAACGACTAAGTTGAGCAGGTCACGTACACAGGCTTGATGACGAAAGACTTGTAAGATCGGTGTGGGAAGAGATTCCAACAGGAAAGAGAAAACTCGGACGTCCTAGAATGCGTTGGAGAGACAACATTAAATCAGATCTCCAAAAGATGAATATTCCTTTTGACCACAGATTGATGGATTAAGTGGAAAAAATTAGTAAACGAGCCGTCACTGAACTAAAAAGGGGTACAGAAAACAACATTTTTTTGAAAATTAATTATAAATTTTTCAAAAATGTACAAATTCTCAAAATTTTACAAAAATTATTCGAAAAAGATTAAATTTTACTCTAAAAATAATTTCGACAATCTACCGTCTCCGGGGGCGGCTGTACCGGTTTTTGAAAATTTTCTACAAATTCGCCGAAAACTCGGACAGTTTTCGTCGCACGGATCTGACACCGGCACCGGCGTGTCCGGGACGTCGCCACACGTCCGACCGTCACCTCACTTTTCGACATTTTTGCTTAATTTTTACGCAAGAGCCAAAAAACTAACATTTTTCTGCAAAAATTGCGTCCATCTTTAGACGCCCAAGTGACGCGATCCGGAAGTCGCATCGAAAATCGCCGTACGTGGGATCGTTGGTCTGTTCTTTGGCTACAAGAATCTCATGCACCGACTATCCAAGACCAAGGGGGCCGGAGGCGGCCTTTTAGTCGGGGACCCGGATTCGCAGAAACATGTGAATAACGTCGCCGATAAAAGTCGCGCAGCGACGAGAGTCGTGTCTGATGACACGTCTCCAAGTTTTATACCGGAATCCTTGCTTAAATTTAATTTTCCCCGGGCATCTTCGCCGCGTCCTCCGTAAAAGTGGTAATTTTTTTAATGCAAAATTTTGGGGTCCGTGTGGGGAAGCGTTCGCCCTGAATCGCCCGCTGGCGACGGAATCGCTAATTTCGATCGATTTTGAGACGACTGACGTGTGGCGTTTCCCGAATTTCACCTGGGGGACCGCACCACGTGGATTTTAAAAAGCCGGAGGCGGCAGATCTTGAGTATTTTAACCGCGCGTCTTTGACGGTTTAACTGAGATTGTCCATTCGTACGTTGTGCATCCCCGAATTTCGTCCTCCGGCTTACTGCGCCCTTCCGGGGTTCCTAAACCCACCCGAAAATCGCCGTTTTTTGACGAATCGGCCCGGCGGAAGCGGAGGCGCCGCCGCCTAACTGGATTGTACATTTTTCCGGTGTAGAATAAAGATCCCCGTCGAGCAGTGCCGTTTTCGCGACTCGACTCCCCCAGGTTCGGACGCACCAGCCCGAAAACTGAAATCACGATTTTTTTACTTTTGAGGCGCATCTTTGGTCGGATCTCAATTTTTTTTCCGGAACCTCTAGCCGCTGCCGCGCCACGTTTTTAGAGCCCTCGCTCGCCGTCCTGCGACGTCCCGTTCACCTGGTGCGAGAACCAATAATTTTTTTTTGTTGCCGATTTTGCACTCACTTCCACGGACGCCCAGGACTTATTCGAGGGGCTCCAGGTCGCGGGCTGGGTTCGTTCGCTTCAGAATACTTGCCCGCAGCCGTTCCGGCAAGAATTTTTCAACTGCGACCACTTTTTGCGAATCTTCGGCTGTTTGAAGAGAGAAATGCTCAAAAAGTGCGTTTTGCGGGGGTACATAAAACTTCGGAACTACTTGACGGAGCGGAACCGGCTCGGTGCCGTTAGATCGGCCATAGAAAGTTTTAGTTTGTTTGGGAGTTTAAACCCGATTGCGCCGAAGATGGCGTCGTGACGCCGTAAAAACAACGTTTTTTGGACGTTGAGAAAACCCCTAAGGAACCGCCAATTTGAGCTCTGCGGGAACGGTTTCGCGCGATTCCCGCAGGGAATTAAATTTTTCATCTTTTCCTGCAAGCGGCATCGCGCTGCGTCGTCTACGAGCGCCGCGACGGCCGCTCAAACTCACCGTATTACACCGTATTTTTGCAGCGCCCCGATGAATGTTTTTGATTTTTCCGTGGATTGTAGAACGGTCTTTTGGCTTTCCGCAGCCATAATTGGACGTCGCGGAATCGCGTCGCGCCCCTCACTTCTAACTGTTAATCTGCACGGACAAAAACTTGAATGTCGATTTGGGACACCGGGATGTCGCTTTTTTGAAATTCCAAGTCGACCGGCACGTGGGCCCCGCCGCGACACGCATTTTGGTACCGGCGCCGCGTCGCTGCGACCACGAAGTCGCCCGCCACAGATCCAAACGTATCGGCCCAAACTGTGAAATTCTCGCCGGAAGATGGGGTCAGTCTGACCGCAGCAGTTTCGCGGTTTCCGGGCGTAGCGACTCGAAACAGCGCCCGTTCGATTCGGGAAGGACGCGCGCGCCTCTCTTACATTTAAGGGTTCGCGATCCGAGTCTTCCCCGTCGAGCTGCCGACGTCTGCAAATACCACTCTTTTTTTTGCACGGTTTTTTGACGATTACCTCCTCACCGCGCAGCCGAATCAGTGTTTTGCGGCACGGGGCGATGCGGCCCGCCGATACGCGTATTTCGGTACTACTCGCGGCTTCCTGCGCCGCTCCCTGCACCTGGTGCGCGCTGAAATGCCGAAAAATAATCCGCAACCACCTTTTTGGCCGCCAATCTGCGAGTTTGACGGTCAGCGGCGAGAATTCGGATTCGCATCGCGGAGGATAGATGCGGGAATCGAAGAAACCGGTCCGCGCCCCCGTAGGGCCTTCCCGGCCGGAAATATCTCCATAAATGTGCCCGGTGCACTGTTAAAGTGAACTTTCAAGTTTACCGCTGTCTGCGTTCTACGTGCCGTTTGAAACTCGCGGAAAAACGCCGCGGAAACTACGTGCCGCGATTTTTCCGACACAGTTCTTTATATTGAACCTTTGGCTTTGCGGCAGTGTAACCGGCGCCGCCGGCCGGCGTCGCGGCGCCGAGTTGCAAATGGACAAAGACGTCGAGATTTTTCGACGTTTTTTTCAACACGCCCGCAAACCACCGAGACGCGGTCCAACCACAAAACCGGCACCTTCACCGTGTAGCCCGGTCTTTTTTCTATCCGGGGTGCGAGTTTGGCCGTTCTGCGGCACGTAGTCGGCACGGAGCGATTTTTTAAATAAACTTCTACAAAAAAAAGGGTCGGGACTTTGAAATTTTTCGACAAATTGTGTGAAATTTCTTAGTAGCTGTCTTCTCCGAAAACAAAATATACCGAGATCAAGATTATTTTTTGTCGATTCTTCTGTTGTGCGTCACATCGTGAAACGTTTAACTTTTTAAAGATTTTTTTGCAATTTAAAAATTTCGGAGAAACTCCAACTCCCGCATGTGACGCTCAGTGGCGAAAACTTCTGTCAGAAAATTTGACAGTGAAATTTTGACATTAGTAAACAAAACTTTACGCGATGAAATCGAAATTTCCTCAAGTTTTCGCGGCGGTTTCTCATCGAAAACGGATAAAGTGGTTCATTACTTAGATTTCCTGCAAGTTTCGCGCAGCTGCCGGCCTCCGTTTAGACGCTGTGAGAGGAAGAGCCAACCTCTACCCGTACGCCTATACCTAACGTGTAAATTTCCAAGACCCACTCAAGGTTGTAGAGCAAGAGTGAATAATAATAAATAATAATTGGCAAACGTCTCTTCTGCAATATTGTAATAATATAATATGATGCGCTTTTTTTGTAAAGTATAATGATGTAATAATGTATAAAGTATAATGATGATGACTGTGTTGAAATAGTTTTCGGTTGAAATTACAATCCCAAAAAATCTTATACAGAAAGGTTTCGTCGACATAAGTGGAATTGTTTGTGGAAGTGGTGGAGATGATGCGAAACATTCGTTGCGTTATTTTTTTCCTCTATTCACTCATTTTTCTATTTTTCGCAACCTGATGGATCCATCGATTTGCTGCCGATGCACGTAAGTTGTTATTCTGTTTTTCGTGATTTTATGGAGATTGCTTTTATTAGAAATGCAGTGTGTGCTTACTTTAAATTTAATGAGAATGCATTCACGATGTCGTTTTTGAACGCAGAATCCGTTTAAACTGAACGTATTTCCATTACGAAACTTAAATTATCTTGCAAATTTACTTTACATAAGCCAGAAAGAAAATGTAACAATCCTATTTGCATTTAATCATTTATTTCAATTCCCATTACGATTATCTAAAACATATTTATATGGACATAATTTGATTGAAAGAATAAGAAACAAGAATGAGGAATCTAACTAAGCAGATAAGCCCACATCGACGCTGCCTGGTCATTTTTGCTAGTATGTGGGAAAAGTAAAATTGTATTCTTTTCTTTTTGTAAGTAATTCTCATATAGAGCGCGCGCGCGCGAAAGTGGGAGCGAGAGAGAGACGTTAGACACTAGACATTCAACGTTGATATAAGTTTCCACATTAAAAAAGTTATATATTATTCTGTAAATACGAATTTCAACGGCACATATCGATGTCAACGACGCCAAAACAACGATGTCAAACTATCGAATGTGAAAAATTCGTTTTTTTCTTGCCTTGTGGCAAAACCTCGAATCTGTAGCCCCTAAAGGAACGCAGGAAATGTCTTTGATAAAGTATCAAACATGAAGGATTTTCACTATCAAACCATATGAAATATAAAAAACGACTTTTTCACATTCGATAGTTTGACATGGTAGGGACGATATGATGTTTTGATTTTTGCGAATCTACACGTAGTAGATTTTTGAAACGTGGACTTTATATAAAAATAAATAAATTTGCAATTTTCCTTAGTCTAGTCAATCTGTTCAGTATTACTATCGTTTGGTTTTGATGTTCTGTCGGCGTCTAGATATAGCAGCTGATCATAAAAAGTGTCGTGATCTTTCTCAATCACATGCTTTAAGGACCGAAGATCATTGTATTGGGATTCCTTTATTTTTATATGTGAACAAGAAAGCGCATTTAATGCAGCGAACGAAATTTCAGATACAAACCTTCTTTGTCGCAATGTAAACAAGTTTCACGAAAATCTGCTTTGTACTGAATAATATCATCGGGACTGCATTTTATCTTCCACGAATCCATCACGACTGGATCCCCAATCCTTTTACCCGGCCGCAGGGAAGCAAGGTTTCTACATTATTGTTCGTAATTCAAGAAAAGAATAAGCTCGAAAACTCTTGGAATTAAAAGGTTGTAGTAGTCTTGAGGATTTCATGTTAATCTATGATTAACATTAAATCATTCATGTTAATCTATGATTATTATACATTTTGGAGTTGGTTTGAAAAAACTGGGTGTGGACTGTATCAGTTTTCATCATAGCTTTTTATTTTCAACATAGCACCTTTTATTATAAACAGTTGTTCAATAGTATCGTTTTTTTTTACCAGAAGGAGCTCCCCGTGGTTCCTTGCTAATCAGGTCCTGTTCGTACATCATAGCCACTCCTCAAAGCCACGAGGTCAGTAGCTATGAATCTTGTAAATCATGTGCCCCAATCAGACACAACGACCCCAGGATGACCGCCTTATGCATTCGTAAGGGTTTCTGCCGGTTTGCGGCAGACAGGAATGATTTTCAGATTGGATACAAGCGAGTCCTTGATGCCTCCCATGCACCCAATTACCAAAACGACGAGCTTCACTGAGTAACCCGAGTACAGCCTCCGATAGCGGAAAGAGCAGGTCTTGATATTTTGTCCGCTTTTCCTCCTCCTTGACGCAGATAATATTTTCAGCAGGAGCCGAAAATTCAATAACAAACATCTGCTTGAAGGAGTGATCCAATAGAACCACGTCAGGCTTGTTCGTCGTTATCTGACTGACGGTCGAGAACGAGAAGTTCAAATAGATTCGCCACCCTTCGTTCTCCACAACGGACTCAATATAGTTCGGGTCATAGGGCAGAACTAGTGACCGCCCAATAATGTTCTAAATAAAAGTATAACACTCTCAATGCCGCATTGTGGCGACGAATATATGCCAAACTTGCATACACCGGGCATGCCGCCAATATATGCATTGCTGTTTCAGGGGCCCTGCGACAAACCCTACAGCTCACATTCGGCACATGTATACCCATCACGCGGCTGAGATAGACCAAGGTGTTAATTACACTATCTTGCGCAGCGCAAATGAATCCCTGAGTCTCAGACTTCATTCCAATTGATCTCAGAAAGGCAAATGTATGCCTTATGGATAAGCCTTCAAGATGTTCCAAGATGTTCTTGAAGGAAACACTATGCATTGACTTATCCATGTGCCTTCTCAAGAGCATCTCTTGCTCGGAGATTCTGACGTTGGCTGTAAGACGGAGCAAATTGAGCTCGGTAATAGAATGTGACTCGAGCTCGATCGCTCGAAGTTCATCTGCTGCTCTTTGTGCCGCCCTAAACAAAAATGCCCCGATTCCCTACCTCTTGTGATCCCTGACAAGAATCAACAGGGGATCTGAACTTTGGATGGTCTTACATCTTACAGGCTACACCCAAGATTACCCTGTTATGAAGACACTCCAAACTCAAAAGTCATCGGCCTCCCTGGTTTCGTGGAAGATATTACTTCGGAACTGACGATTTTGGATGCAAACTGCGCTGTAGATGCTTAAACTGCTTCAACTCATCTACTAACCATTTTACTGATCCCAATGAGTAGAGCAGGATCGGAAGGTCAAACATATTTTTGTCAAAAATCTTGTTCTTCCCCGAAAGCTCTGGCGACCAGATTCGTCGGAGCAGATTTTTGTACTTTCCGCAGAGAGACTTTTTTACCTGGTGTGACGCTTGGATGTGGCACTGCTCCACGCCCACATACTTGTAAGTCTCTCCGGCGATCAAATGTCTCAGAACACTTCCGTCAATGAGTTGAGCATCAAAACACTTGCATCGCCCTCTTTAGAGATGAACTTGAGCGCATTTGTCCCAACGGAACTCCATGTCAATAGCATCTGTGTACTCCTGTACTAAGCGCAATGACTGCGTTAGTTCTTGCTTGCTGGAAGCATACACTTCAATTCATCCATGTAAAACAAGTGCGTGATCTTATGCTTCTGGTTACCAGGTGTACCACAACCATAACCCTTTGCACCGCGTTACGAACAGCGGCAACACAGAGATGTAAACCAGAAGAGGACTCAAGGAATCTCCTCTTCTGTATGATATCTGTCCGAACTCGGTCCCGTCGGGACGTTGTCGAGAACCGAGTCTTCGAGAGTGACCGATCAGTTGTTTAATGCATCTCACCAGTGTATCGGGTACCGCAATTAATTCCACCAAGTGAATAATCAGCTCGTGAGATGTTGTGTCGAATGCCTTACGATAATCTATCCAAGCCATAGATAGGTTGCGCTTATATTGAACAAGCCATAGATAGGTTGGGCTTATATTGAACAAGCCATAGATAGGTTGCGCTTATATTGAACGGCAACAAAACCTGCGTGATGCACCTATCGATCAGCAGGTTTTCCTTGCAGCCATCCACGCCCCTTTTACAGCCTCGCTGTTCGAAAATTTTCGAATACACCGGTTTAATAGCGTGGAGTATTCGGTACTACAGGTGAAAATCTTATTGCACGCATTTATGCAAGTTATTGGCCGGTAGTTCTGAGCCTGAGACAAATCACGTTTTAGGTAGCAAAACGGTTTGCCCCTCGACAACCCACTCCCGAATGGGCCGCACACCATTGATCCAGGAATTAAATACCCAGGCACAGACGCTTATGCGTGCTTCGGAATTTTTTCCACCAAAAGGTATTAATTCCGTCCGGGCCTGGTGCGGCAAAATTTTGGATTTCCCTAAAGGTCTCGCCAATTTCTTCCAGGGTTATCGGATTGCACACCACTGGTCTTAATTGAGATCTTCTTACGAAGTTCTCAAATTGTGCAAGGGCTGGAGTGTCTTCACGCAACGGTTTGGACCGTTCGTATATTTCCCTCCAGAAGACTTCGACATCCTGCACAGTCGGCAATTCTTCTGGGATAGAATTTGCCTGCTGGAAGAGTCTCGAAGGGTTTGTCTTGAACTTGATGCTCTCGACCAACCATCGCTTACTCTTTACCAGATACTTTCTTGCAACCACAAGACTGCGAACTCTATCCTTGCTGCGCTGCTTCTCAACAGCAAGCATCTCTGCATTCAGCGTGTGATGGGTCTGGCGAATACGACGCGCGATGCGCTGGATTTTTGGCGTAAAAGGTTTCATCTCTTTGATGAACACCATCACACACTGAATTTGAGAAATATCCTGCCTAGCGGTTCCTATCTTCTTGTCTATCTTTTCAAGGCGGCATTCGAATTTCCCCTCAGCTTCAGTGCTCTCACCATGTGGAACCGAAGAATAAAGCCTTGTCGCCTCTCGATAGACCATCTCGTTCAGAAGCAGGATGTCTGGATCGACTGGGAGGTTCCTATCGAGTGATTCGTTCGCTGCAACTACATTCTTGGCTCTGCGTGGTAGACTTTTCTGGAGAGACTTTCTGTTCGGAAGCATCTCCAAATTTACCGGAACAGCGTGGCGGATCTCCGGTCCGTCCTGTACCTCCACCAACTGCTCCGGTGCTCTCTCGTATTGAATGCGACGAAGATAGGTCACATAGTCGCGGAGTTTTTGTGGCGCGAAAAAGGGATGCTCCGGGTGTTTCTTAACCCACAGAGCATGCATCCTTGCCATGTAACCCCTTTGCCTCGGCTCGCTCGTCTCGTAGCAGTCGAGCAGGCCATTCCTTAGAGTGCTGGTCTACCCAAAGCGTCCATGAGCATTGCCAGAGACGTCAATCATTTTTTAAATTATTATTATTATTAGTATAGTATCGTATTTCTACTCTGTGTTTTGCAAACATCACCTGACAAGGAATTTTAGTTTGGTTTTCATTCTTCTTCTTCAGCCTTTCAAAGTCCACTGCTGGACATAGACCTCCCCAAATCTATTCCATTTTTTTTGCGTTTTGGGCTTCTTGGTGCTATCTTTTACCGACTAGTCTTTTTGCATCATCCGGCCATCTTTTCTGAGGTCTCCCTGCGCTTCTTTTAGTTCTGCGTGGTCTCCACTGTATAACTCTATTTGTCCAACGGTCTGAGTCTTGCCTTACGTGCCCGACCCATCTCCACTTGAGGTTTGCCACTCGTTGCATTACATCTGTTACGCCCGTTCTAGTGCATACCACTTCATTTTTGACTTTATCCCTCAAGCATATTGCAAGCAGTACATGTTCCATGGCTCGTTGGGTTGTTTTTAATTTCTCGACGCTCTTTTCTGTCAAGATGGTAGCTTCTAGCCCGTAGATCATTACAGACAGTATACATGCATTGAACACCTTGGCCTTTAAGCACATTAAGACATTCCTATTTTTTTAAATATATCCTAGTTTTCCGAAAGCATTTCTTCTGAGTTGATGTTACAGACATCACAGTTCGTTCAGTGCCTTTTAACGTTTCTCTGGGGCATTTGGAGGAGTAAAGTTTCGTGAAGAAATTTTCTACGACTGCTACGATGTTTGCAGTACTAGGTTTTTATTAGGTTCGAAAAAAGCTTGCCAAAGTAATTGTGTGAGGCAAACCAAATGAGGCAACCACAAAAGACCCTTATCATATTTGAAACGCACTTCCGTCTTCCGGCCTTATTATGTAAGCGTAATGTGGCACACATTCGGAAGCCACTCTAGCACGGTTAGGGTCAACCTAATCAGGTCTGAGTATATAATTATAATAAGTATTCGACTATAAATTTCAGGTTTGGTAAGAATTAAACAGGCCCAACTCGGTGTTTGGTTTTGTTAGTGATCCGCTAGAAGCCCACATCACATTTGTAACGCACGTCCATCTCCATCTCCCTGCCTAATTGAGCAAGCCGCATATGGCACATAATCGTAAACCAATTGCATGTGACGTCTCGGGTCTAGTTTATGCCGTACACGGCATCCTCTTTAGCCGGCAATTTGGAAACCAGTCTTGGATGTAATAACCCGACTAACACAAACCGGCCCAAATTGGGTTACGATATGGGCAGCATTTTAGAAGCCACTCTTCGGATGCGACGATAAAGTCGCACTAGTTGGGCAAGAGCTCGTCACGGAAGCATTAAGCCTCCTTCCAGGGATACAGACCGTAGAATTCAGCGAGGACCTTTTTTTTAAATCCGTAGCCGGCGATTGAGGAGGGGGTCGCCCTCGCAACCAATACGTTGCTGTCGGTGCCGCAGGATTTCTTGCTCCATTCATGATACATTTCCACTCTTTCAGATCGATGGCGATGTCCTTGGATCGATGGGTATCCAGTCTTTGGTTTCTCAGATCTTCTTCCATTTCTCTTCTTTAGCGCGTTTCTTTGTATTCTCCAGTCTGGCGGTCGCTCCCGCCAAAGGAGTTTGGTTGGAAGCCGGGTGTTATTCATCCGGCAGACGTGCGCAAACCAACGTAGTCTTCGTTTTTGTATTTCTTCTTCGATCGGCGTCTGTTGATCGCAGCTTTCTGTAATCGTCTCGTTTCGGAGTCGGCTGCGGATAGAGACACGGAGTATTTGTCTCAAGCATCGCATTTGGAACACCTCGAGCTTGTTTGGATCCGGTTTGAGCAGTGTTCACGTTTCCGATCCATAAAGAAGAACAGGAAGGATTAACATTCGGTATAGGTGTATTTTGATTTTGATGGTGATATTCGTCCGCTTTCATATGCACCCCTTGAGCGAGGCGAATTTTCTGTTGCTTGACCGATTCGGCTATGAACATCGGCCGTCGACGCCAATTCTTTCGCGATCCCAAATACTTGAACTGTAGGTACTACAGTTCGATTTGGATTTCATCGAGGTAAGCCCTCGCTTCCGATCCGTCTGTTATGAGCACTTTTATTTTAACCGAATTGATTTTAATCCGTATGACTGGGTGATGCGGGATATGTCGTACAAAATGTCTGTTGCTTCGACATCCTTGTCGGCGCAGACAGCGCTGTCGTTGGTGAACTTCAGATCGGTTATGAAGTTGTCGTCGCCGTCGCCGTAGCGGAGTCCGCATCGTTTATCGAATACTTTCCGCATAATCGCATCCAAAACGTTGACAACTAGTGGCGAGGCGACATCTCCTTGTCGTACTTTAAGAATACTCCTCGTATAAGTCATTTCGGATACGAACACTGTTGGCTGAGCCGTCGTACTATGCCTGAAGAAGCTGAATGATTTTCAGCGGCACGTGTTTGGTCTCCAAAAACTAGCCCAGTCGATGCAATCAAGGACGCATTTCAAGTCGGTGAAGACGATGACGGTTCTTTTGCCACATATAATTCTTTCCTCCGTTAGCTGAGGGAGATGCATCTGATAGATGCATCCTCGATGTGGTCTAAATCCAGCTTGTTCTTCCCGGCCCATTTGACCTCTTGATGTTTCTTTAGTTTCGATTGTATGGTTTTCATAAATACTTTACCGACGATCAAGAGGAGGCTAATACCACGGCAGTTCTCGCATTCTCGACTCATTCTTCGTCTCATTTCTTCAGAATGGGCACAACGATCGCTTTCTTCCACGCCGACAGGATACGATCCGAATGCCGTTTATTCATTATGAGAACGTGAAGATGTTGCAATAAGACGTCTTATCCGGCTATTAACATCTCGACCGTTACTTGATCTCCTCCTGGCGCTTTACCGTTTTCAGCGATGTTATTACCGTTTACACCTCGGTAATTGTTGGTTCGTGGAATGAGCATCAGCAGGGTGAAAATTGAATATGTGTATGAAGGAAGCTCAAGATCTATGTACTAACCTCCATAAAGAAGAACTGCCACCGACCAAGAAGTTTAAATATCTGGAGTCATACATTCAAAGTGATCGAGGGCTGGAGTCTGAAATACAACACAGGGTAAATAGTGGATAGATGGACTGGAAAAAATTGAGTGGAGTACTGTGTGACAAGAAGATCAGCTGCAGGAGGAAAGGAAATCTCTACAAATCTGTAGTGAGACCCGCTATGCTCTATAGTGTGGAAACTTGGCCGATTAGAAAAGCACATGAGAGGAAGATGGAAGTAGCAGAAATGTTGATGTGGATGAGCCGGGTATTGAGCCTAAGGATAGAATAAGGAATGATAACATCAGAAGAACAGTGAAAGGAGGACCCATAGGAAAGAAGGTTCAAGAAAGCAGGCTAAGGTGGTTTGGACATGTGCAGAGAAGAGAGGAAGACTATGTGGTAAAAATAGTTGAATCGCTGTAAATAGGATGGTCAAGGAACAGAGGAAGACCAACAATGAAATGGAAAGATAAGGTAGTAGGGGATTTGAGAGAAAAAGGTTGGAAGAGTGAGGACGCACTGCATCGTGATACAAGAAAGGGCAGAGAAAAAGAAGAAGAATTGTTGATTCTGTGTCGGGGAAGTGGGGAAGATCGTAGGCTGCTCGATAATCGGTGGTTCGGGTGCTGGACCTTGTGGCGGATCGAGATTGTATAGTACATGGAAGAATTCTCTCCACCGCTGTAGGTCACGAAGTTCCAGTTTGATTTTTCAATGTCGATTGTCTGGTACCAACGTCCGGTACCAACTCGTGCCTCGACGCTGCTTCTGCCATTTCGGCTGCGATGTTATCCCACTACATTCCGATTTCATTTTTTATCGTTATTCTTTGCTTAATGGACAATATTGCTCGAAATCGACGTGTTTACGTTGTTTCCGCTGGTTAACGAGATCCAGACAGTCGTCCCAAATCCACGGCTGTGTCCGTCGACGGATGGGTGGGTACAACTCCGTTGTGCACTCCACAATGGACCCCAATAATTGCTTCTCTTCTACGTCGATATCGTCCGATATTGCAAAGAACGTAGTCGCAGCAGAAACTTTAGAGATACTCATAAGGTAAACTCAACCCTCCTTGAACTTAGTAATTATCTAGGAATTTTATTGACCTACTATTCGTATAAAATTTATTACTGATAAATGTATATATCAGTAATAAATGTTATATGAATAGTAAGATACATATATTGATGAATTCATTTAGCTTAGTTTGAAAGAAAAATTAACACTGGAATATTTCTGATTATTGTTTGAATTTTGTCTGAAAACTTGCTAAATGATGCTACATAATTGTTCATAATTGCCCAGTCGTGTCTATTCTTTATTTATTCTTGGCTAGTTCTAACATAAACTGGGTCAACCACACAAAACAAACAAACCACAACAATGTGAAATAATTCTATATAAGCTAATAATATACATTTTGTGCTTGTCTAATAAGATCAAGGTCTTATTATTGCGGAATTCCGATTGTTCCGAAAATCATTGTTTAGCGCGAAAAATGTTCCAAGCATAACGACATCGATTTTGGGCAAATTACCACCATTTGCTTTGTTAAATCCTGATTCCATAGAGAACTGTACTTGTTTCTTTAAGATGTAGTTAAGAACAATTGTATCAATTCGACAAGAAACATGTTAAAACGTGAAATTTCTCACTCCTCTGCTACTCTGCTCTACGAAAATGTCAACAACACCAATGGTATTTCGCATGGCGTGACGTAACGCTTTCTGATTGGTGTTCACGTGACAGAATGGCTATATTAGCTGATTTTACTTTGTAAAAATATTAATAACCTTTATTTTTTTATTAAATAATGTTGATTTTGGTGATCTATAAGTAAAGTGACCACATTTTCATAGAGAAAGCGGGACAAATCGGATGAAATGAGAATTATAATTTAGTTATGAAAGCAGACTAATAATTCAAAAAAATATTTTTTATCTACTGACACACCAAAATGAACACATTAATAAATCCATTATTGTATGTGAAGGATGCCATTATCATAATCGTGTGTAAAAGTATCTAAATCGTGCATAAAAGTCCAATGTAAATAAAATGGAGTTTCATTATTAAACGATTTCTGTTTGTTGTTACTATGCCAACTACTAACAATGGGGGTGTAAGGGGGAGAAGGTAAAAAAGGTCACATACCACCCCAAATGTCAACCTCACCTGCACGAGCGATGACCTCGGTCATCCGGCGCACCCTGCTACGTAACAAACGAGGCTCTGACGACCGAGTAACGGCGGAATAACCGTCAAAACGGGAGTAAAGGAAATGATACTCCCCGACGACCCCTATGAACCCGCATTGGCCAGCGTGATAGGTAACGGCTATACCCCTCTTAATATGAAAGATACAACAAGAACGCGGCCCTTAGTCCCCGGCGGACCGCTAGTACCCAACCAAGGTAGCGGTTGGATCAAGCAGCGGTCAAAGGGTGCAAAGAATCACCGGGAAACAACAGGCTACCAAAACAAACGACGTACACTGCACATCTGTACTTATAACACGAGAACGCTTTCCAGCGAAGAAAAAGAACTCCAACTCGAAGAAGAACTAAACCAAATTCACTGGGATATAGTAGGTCTGGCTGAGATACGAAGAAGAGGAGAATAGCAGATTACCCTAAAATCAGGAAATACCTTATATTACAGAGGAAACGAAGAGAGCTCCGATGGAGGAGTAGGTTTCATAATACATAAAAAACACACAAAACAGATCCTACACATAGAGAGCATAAGCATAGAGAGCATAAACTAAACCAAAGATATAACATAAAGATCATCCAAGTGCATGCCCCAACATCCACACACACAGAGGAAGAAATCGAGACCTTCTATGAAAACATCTACTCTGCAATGTCAAAAACTCCAACATACTACACACTAATAGTTGGAGATTTAAACGCCAAGCTGGGTAAGAAGCAAGACGACAGCGAAATTTCCCTGGGACAATACGGGATAGGAGAAAGAAATGATAGGGGAAACACCTTACTGCAATTCCTTTCAGAACATCGTATGAATGCTATGAATACCTTTTTTAAGAAAGCCGAACACCGGAAATGGACCTGGGCGAGCCCTGTCGGAAATACACGAAACGAAATAGATTTCATCATCACGGATAAAAAACAAATCGTACAGGATGTCACAATACTCAACCGGGTGTCAGTGGGAAGCGACCACAGGATGCTAAGAGCAAAAGTTGTGCTACGATTGAAAAAGGAGAGAAGACTGCTGGCAACATCAAAGAGCAAAGAACAAACTACAGTGAACAATAACGGGGAATACGAGAAATCCATAGCAGAACGACTAGGACACGGTAACATCGAGGAAATGAGTATAGAAACCTTGAGCAATGAAATCGTAACATCGATACAAGAGGCAAAACAGATACATGGTACGAAACTGAACAGGGAAGAAGGGAAACTATCGGCAAACACACGACAACTTATGAAACAAAGGCGAGAAAAACTACAATAGCACCTACTACATACAGACCAGCTGAGAACACTAAATAAAGAAATATTAAAGGCCGCAAGGAAAGATATTAGAAACTATAACAAAACACGGATAGCGAAGACTATCGAAGAGAACAAAAGCATGAAAGTACTGAGACAGAAAATAACACCTGGAAAAGCAGAAATTACCAAACTCGAGGACCAAAACGGGCAAACTATCAGGAACAAAGAAGAGATCCTGGAAATCATAAAACGCTTCTATTCAAATCTCTATAGCGCTCAAGAAACACCAGAGCCGGAATATACCCTACCATCCCCCAAATTTTAAACCAAGGATCAGAAGATCTACCGGAGATAACCCAAGAGGAAATCTCAAAATCAATTACGGAAATGAAAAATAACAAGGCGCCCGGGGAGGATGATATTGCGATCGAACAGATTAAGGAAGGGGGAGTCGAGCTATTAGAAGCCATAAAGAGTTTATTCAACAAATGTCTCACGGAAGGAATAACACCAACAGCATGGGACAATGCAATCATTGTTATTATACACAAAAAGGGAAACACGGCTGACCTAAAAAACTACAGGCCATAACTCTAACTCATAACTAAAAATCATAACTAGACGCCTCACAACCAAACTTGACCTATATCAACCGCCTGAACAAGCAGGATTCAGAGCCGGATACGGAACGAACGACCACCTGCAAACCATCAAAACCGTAATAGAGAAATGTGTCGAATACAACAAGCCACTCGTGCTTGCCTTCGTGGACTACGAGAAGGCATTTGACTCTATCAACCACAATGAGATATTTAAGGCACTGGCGAATTGCCGAATAGACCATAGGTACTCGGAGACTCTACAGCACATATACAAAAATGCTACCGCATGCGTTAAACTACACGAAAAAACGGACAGATTCAGAATACAACGCGGCGTCCGACAAGGTGACACCATCTCGCCTAAACTATTTACAAACCTCATGGAGTACATGTTCAAGACCATAGAACTAGAAGATATGGGCATAAACATCAATGGCGAAAACCTCAACCATCTACGGTTCGCAGACGACATTGTGCTAATTTCGGATAGCCTAGATAAGACTGAAAAAATGCTTAAGAAGCTGGCAGAACAATCACGAAAAGTCGGCCTTAAAATAAAAATCTCGAAAACGGAATTTATGACCAACCTAGTACCTTCCCGAAACTTTATAATGGAAGGGATTGAGATCCGGCAAGTCACCTCATACAAGTATCTAGGCCACGAGATTAAAATCGGCAGAGACAACCAGAAACATGAGATTGGAAGGAGGCTAAGACTAACGTGGGCAGCCTACGGAAAACTAAAACACATTTTCAAATCCGACATCCCCAACTGCCTAAAACGTAAGGTGTTTGACCAGTGCATCCTACCAGTCTTAACCTACGAAGCGGAGACTCTAACACTCACACAAAAGTCCGTCCAAAAGATCAGAGTGGCGCAACGAGCCATGGAACGTTTCATGCTCGGAATTACATTGCGAGATAAAGTGCGGAATGAAGTACTAAGACAGCGATCTGGGGTTAGCGATGCAATTGAAGTAATAACCAAACTAAAATGGAACTGGTCCGGGCATGTCGCAAGGATGCCAAACAACAGATGGACCAAAAAGATCCTGGAAAGGCGACCTAAACAGGAGGCATACAGAAGTAGAGGACGCCCACCCACCCGATGGACAGACGATGTGAAACGCATCGCCACCAACTGGATGCAAGAAGCACAAGATAGAAGTAGATGGAAGATGTTAAGAGAGGCCTATGTCCAGCAGTGGACGAGACAGGCTGAATAAAGAAGAAGAAGAAGAAAGAAGATGCCAACTACGGCAACAACTTGCGTTACTCAACAAAAAACATTGACGTAGTTGTAGTGAAAATAAATTGTAGTGTGAATAAATTTTCTGACGTTTATTAAAATTGAATTAATTTTTATTATTTTGAATCTAGAAGTCTCGGCCCAATATGGATTTATCTGGCTCTAATATAACTTAACCTAACTATAACCTAATCTAGATTAAGTTATGGTTAGGTTTAGGGTATATTAGAAGGATATTAAAAATTTCATTGTGGGACATTAAAAAATGAGATTTTATGAGAATATGTGAAAAATCTAATTTTATATATTACAGTTCATTTAACATGAGAAATGCAGATATTTTCTAAAAAGCGGGACATTTTTAAAAACCGGCGGGACTGTACTCCAAAAAGAGGGACTGTCCCGCCAAAATGGGGCCGTGTAGTCATTTTATCTATAAGCAATGATTAATCATTAGAAACTGTCATTCATTCCATTTATTATTAGTGGACACTACCCTACTGGCCGTATTATTGGATGGAGAAGGTTTCGACGACTTTGCAGAAGGAGATATTGCAGAACTTGTAGCCGATAAAGAACTAAGTGAAGATGTTTTACTTAACATGGCTTATGAAACTAGCAATTGTGACTGATGATCCTGATGAACAAGAATTTGAACCGGCTGCATTCACACCTTTTGTATTATTTAAGTAATCCGAAGGACTCAAATTGGATAGAAAATTGGGTAATCAGTTTGTACAAACTGACAAATGCTGAACGGGCTTCCGATTCCCAGGTAATATTAATCACTGCGTGGTTCAATATGATGAAGTCTATAAAGATCTAGCAATAAATCAAAAGCAAAGTTAATAACGGATTTCATTACAAAATCTCATCTGGGTCGGGCTCTGGTTTTCATTACCAAATCTCATCGTAAATGGTCTATTTCAAATATCGATAACTTAATAATTTCGAATCAGTAAAATGACATCAAAACAGTCGTGAAGAAGAGAAGAGTGATTAATGATTGTGATGGTTTTTTGCACTTATTGAATTAATTAATTTTTTATCTATTAGTTGTCTATAATAATTTTTCTTGATTTAAATAACTTAAAAATATTCAATTCAAAATTAATAAACAATTAAATTGTACTTCTGATAGTAACTTCTTTATGGGACTTAAAAATACTAAATTAATAGAAGGGGGAGCGGGAGGAGTAACAATCTCGTTCAAAATCCAGGGTTCAGCTGGCCCGGCTGATAGGGCCCCTGCCTGGAGTAACAAGTGAAAACTGGTCAACGGCCTGGAAAGCAAGCGGAAGAAATTCCCAACGGTGGTCAGGGCGGAAGAACCTTAAAGTCCAGGCGCGTCTGTTCTCGTATCGAGCGGCGTTCTGGTCAGCGTCTGTTTCCCCATGTGAGGGGCGGCTGCTTCGATAGCTCTAGGATTTACAATTTTAGTTCTAATCTCGCAAAGTATAACCTACTTTGCCCAGTCTAATGATTAGACAGTTGTTGCGTTATGGAAAGTCTATTCAACTTTGATACTATTCCAGGTGGTAGCTCGATAGAGGAATCCACCCTCACGACCAGTAACGCAAGCGGACCGAAGGGTTCTGGACAGCCTGCAACACAACGCGAGGGGAAGTCGGAGTCCCCTGGAAATCATAAACTCAAGACAAAACGCCGTTACTGGTTTGGAACTCTAAATGTGCAATCACTTCTTAAAGTGGGGAAACTAAAAGAGATAACGAATACTATGGGAGAACATGATATCAAGGTCATGGCCATTCAGGAAACACGGTACAGAGATAAGGACCAATTTGATAGTGGACAATACAGGATATACAAAGGGAAACCAGCGAGCAGAGTATCTAATACAAAATCCCTACCGCTTCTTGGAACAGCGTTTATAGTAGACAAGTGCTTAATAGAGTATGTGATAGGCTTTGAAAGTTCATCACCAAGACTGTCACTTCTGCAGTTAGGGTATAGCAACAAGACCTACACTCTCATAAATGCTCGATCAACGGATATAGTTGCAAGAATCCAGACAAAGTCGAACAGTTCTGGGAAGAACTAGAAGATCAGATGTCTCGGATACCAAAGAAGAACATCAAGGTACTAATGGATGACTTCAATGCGCAGATCGGGAAGGAGAGAAAATATCGGAAGATAGTAGTCCCGCACATAAACGTACCAATGGGAATGGCGAGAGACTCTTAGAACTTTGTCGAGCCTTTACTCTACACCTTATGTCAACGACTTTTAACCATTTACCCAGGAAACAAAAGACATGGCGATCCCCCAATCCTCTATTGCGAGAATTTCAGATCGACCACGTCGCCATTTTTACGATGGGAAAGAGAGAAATGATGAATGTGAAAGTAGCAAGGGGAGCAGAAGTAGATTCCGATCACTACCTGACTAGAATGAAACTGAAGTTTTTATCAACCAGGAAAAGAACACGGAGAGAAAATATCCCGTGATATAATGTCGGAAAATTAAAATCCAATAATGCGGCAAAGGAAAGTTACCGAGATGAACTGAAGTGCCTTGCGTCAAGAAATTGGGATGTAATCCGAGACAAGATCCAAGGTGCTGCTGGAAGAACGATTGCTCAGACAAAGAAAATAAGACAAAATTAGTAGAATGCAGAATGTGACGACGCACTGAAACGCCGGAAAGAGGCATGGAAAAATGGAGCTCAACGAAACGAGATGATGATCTATTAATCTTCCGAAATCAGACAAAACATACAACCCGAACTTTCAGAAGGACTAAGAGACAATATGTACAAAATCAACTAAAGAAAACGCAGGAAGATTTCCAAATGCACAATACACGGAACTTTTATCGGACGTTCAAATCGCGCTTAAGGGGTTATCGGGCACCAAGAATGTACTTCAATAATGAAGAAAGGACGATAGGAATGACCGATAAGCAAAACTGTTACATCCTTGCAAGATATTTCGACTCACTGCTTAACTGTGATGGTCCGCAAGAATACCTGAAAATGGAACCACCAGAAGTATCATCACCCAATTCATTGCCTCCTGACGAAAACGAAATTTTCCGGATTATGCGAATATATGGATAACTGAGAGGATCCCTGCTCACTGGCAAATGGCTTTGATCCATCCCCTTCATAAAAAAGGTGACTAGATGGACGTTAATAATTATAGAGGCATCTCTCTTGTTTCAGTTCCTTGCAAAATTTTATCGAAAGCATTACTAACAAGAATAGAAGGATTATTGGATTCTGAATTGAGTGAATACCATGCAGGGTTTCGGAAAGAAAGATCTTGCGCGGATCAAATCTTCAACCTGCGGAATATCATAAAGTACAGGATGTTGGGACAGAATAAATATGTCGCCGTCTTTGTGGACTTCCGGAAGGCCTATGACTCCATTGACCGAAAAACCTTATTGGCAATTCTCGAAGAATTTGGAGTGGACAACAAGACGAGGAATCTAATTCAACAGACGATTAGCAATACTTTCTCCAAAATAAAGTTCCCGGGGGAGCTGTCAGAGCCTTTCGAAATCAAAACTGGAGTACGACAAGGCGACGGGCTTTCGACAATATTATTCAACTGCGTCTTAGAAAAAGTTATTCGAGAATGGAGGGAATTTCGGATAAATAAGCTTTCAGATTATGGAGAGGTAAATAAAGTATAAGAACGGATTGTTTGGCATTCGCCGACGATGTTGTGATACTCACTACCGGTGTTCAAACAGCAATAAAAAGAACTGAAGAACTCCAGATGATAGCGAAGAAGACTGGGCTTCAAATTTCTTTTGAGAAGACTGTCTTCATGACCAAGATCAAAGACGCTCCTCTCCAATTGGAGTTGATAGCAGCCAATATAAAGCGAGATAAGTGTTTTAGGTATTTTGGAGAAAAATTACAGGACAATGGGTCGGATAAAGATGCCATCAAAGAGCGGGTAAGAAGGATGGAAATGGCTTATCAACTTACAAAGGATACATATAACAAAAAGGGTCTATCCCTTGGGGCTAAATTCCGACACCTAAATACTGTTGTCAGACCCGAATGTCTATATGCAGCAGAAACACTAGACATGATTGGTAAGGGTGGCCTCGAAGACATCCGGAGGAAAGAAAGGAAAATGCTCCGAAAAATCCTAGGCCCAAATATCAAGGATGGAGAGAGGAGACTAAAACCTAAGAAAGAATTATACCTGACGACAGAAGGAATTGTAGCCCAAATGAGAAAAAGGAGAATACAGTTTAATGGGCACTTAGTGAGGATGAACAGTACTAGACTGACGAAGAGGATTTTTGAATTCTTCAGGAAGAGGAAGACGGAACTGAAATGGTTTCGGGAAGTGAGTTTGGACTTGAATCGGATGGGGGTGAAAAAAGAAGACATAATGGACAGAGAGAGATTTAGGCGACTAATTAAGTTTACAGGTTTCCAACATACAGAAGAAATGTCAGTGAGAAAAGGAAGATCTTACATGGAGGAACAGAAGAAAGAAGTGGGAGAGAGGATGAAGAAATATTGGCAGAGAGAGAGGACAAAAAATAATGTAGAAACAGTCAAACGTGGTCCTTGGTTGGCCGTAACGAATATAAATATATAAAAAAAACAAATAAATTCTAGTATAGACTTTTGCATACTTATAGATATACACAGATTTACATTAAAAAAGAATAAAAAATTAAAAAGTATAAACAATTTCAATTTACACCTTTTTCTCAGGAACATAAGTCGTGTAATTCGGGGAATATGTCTATATTATTGTTATTATAAAAGTGTGTGTAACCTTTATGTGGGGGGTGGAAATAAAGCTTCTTTGGCGGTTGTGGCAATTATTACTAACAGGATTAAATTTTAATTGAACTTAAAGAATCAACAAGATTTCAATATTAATTTTCATTTAGAAGCATCTCAATCATTAATTGATTTTCTTTTAAGGAAATTGTAATTTAATCATATGTGTCTTTTAGGGGAATAATTTTAGTGGAACAGTTTATACTCTTAAGATGAACGAATGAGTTGTTTCGCAGGAAATGTGCGACTGCTTGGAATAATTTTGTCCTCGGCATTTATTTCTCATGTCGCGCAGACTTCAAAGTAACGACAGCGATCATTTGTAAAAATATAATACAAATACACAAACGGTAAAGTTGCTTCGTGCTCGAAGAGCGGTGAAACGCTTAAAGTTTGTTGAGAAATATTCAAAACAGTTCTAAGAAAATTAATCTACTAAATTGTTTAATTATATATTCAGTTAATTGGCGTAGAATTTATGTAAATTATTCGTTTAAGAAAATAAACTTAAATACTTTCGACTTATAACGGCAATATAATATTACTTACGTATTAACGCCACCACCGCTACATTTTCATATGCCGCCAATCTACACCTAAATTTTTAATGATAAATCATAAAATAAAACATTTTATTTAAAATTAAAACATTTTTAAAACTCAAAATACTTTATTTTTTAACCACGGTTAGATTAGGTTGCCCGCCGCGAAACGGACACATAAATCTAGACAACATACGATACAATACAATATATAGCGATGATGACGTTAAGACGTAAGTACCGTTCCCTTCATTAAAAACACAGCTACATCAGTTTTCAACACTGAAAGCATAAACCATGAGGTATATAGTTTAAGTCTTTGGAGAGTTTCGCTAATAATGGCTATAACCTGTATTTGGTGTAAATAGATCTATTTAATCAAATATTTATATTTCTATTAAATTTCAGTTAGTTTTATTACGAAGTGAATGGTTGAGTAACATATCTAAATACATAATTAAAGAATCCCGTAGGAGGAAACGAAGAGACAAAAAGCGCTGGCACGAAGTGGAAATGAAAATCTTGCACAGAATAGAATTCGATGGAAGATATTTGTAGAGACCCTAAGCTGCGCATAAAGGTAGACTTCCGAGCAAAGCGGCTCTGGCGTCACTAACGCAGCGATACTAGCGCGGCGACATAGCCATATTATTGTGCACTATGGAAATGTATGAGGCGGCATTCGAACGCAGCGAGACTGACGCACTGAACCTGAGCCTATCTGTGTCACTGCGCTCGAATGGCGCCTCATACATTTCCATAGTGCACAATAATATGGCTATGTCGCCGCGCTAGTATCGCTGCGTTAGTGACGCCAGAGCCGCTTTACTCGGAAGTCTACCTTTATGCGCAGCTTAGGGTCTCTACAAATATCTTCCATCGAATTCTATTCTGTGCAAGATTTTCATTTCCACTTCGTGCCAGCGCTTTTTGTCTCGTCTTCAAGATAAAAGGGGATTTAATGCTAATAAACTTAACAACAAATTTGTCAACGCTTTGTTTTTTATTTATTATGCCCAACATTTTTCCACAATAAAAAGAAAAATAAGAACTACAATAAAAGTTATATGTTCTTAATTGGGGGGTTGGTAGTACACCTGTTCTGATTGTTTAAACTGAAATGTTGTTCGAGGAATGTCACTTTTAAGATCTTACCGGGAAACATTTTATGTATCCCTATAAATTATTTATGAAATATAAGTTTTAGTCAACCTATAAATTTTACAAATCTAAGAACGTATCAGAACCTAGAAGGACACCCGTGGGCACGTCGCTTGTTTTAGTCTATCGGAGCAAATACCAAAATATATTCGTTGAAAATGCGAAGCAACAAAATGCATTTCGTATATTTACAAACAATATGAGAATGTCGATTTTAAGGAAATACATTCTGGTCGCATTTTCCGCAGATTTCACGATGTAATAACTTTTCAACGGCTTATCACATGGACTTCTAGTTTGCAGCAATCGATTCACCGTCCCAAAATTAGACGGAAAACATATATAATATTCCTAGAAAGCTGGCAATGAAAAAATTCAACCGAACTAGCCATTGGTCCGCTGGGGATTCTACATTCACTGCTCGGGCAATTTTAAACCGATTTCCACAAATTTAGTATCGAAAGATGCGTACGGAATTCTGCTAAACTATTCTGCAGGAAAAACTTGCAATAAGTCAAGAGGATATGAATAAAAATTAAAAAGTAGTCTATATATTGGACATCTGAAGCATTTGAACGTAATAAACTTTAAAATCGTGTTTAGCGCTACCATTTCCTTCGGATAAAGTGAGAAAAAAGCCCTAAAATTTTCCGAAAAAATCGCCAAAAAAATCTAGTTTGATCAGGAAAAAGTCCATTTGTTTGCCTTGTTTTCTAGTTTCAGTATTCCGAAAATGATTTCGCTGGCTTTAGTAGTTTCAGGGATGTTTTGTAACCGAAAACGCGAAACGCGTTTTTTATCAACCTCTCTGAATCTACTAAACCCAGCGAAATCATTTTCGGCATACTAAAATTAGAGGACAAGGCAAATTAGAGGACAGCTTGCACACTGAACGTTTCCATTGTGCATAAAGGTAGAGATACACTGGTCCCACGTACGCAACGCATTACGATATCTGGACGAAAAACTATGCCATAGAAACACACTTATCGTATGCAACGCAATCACACGCCTCACACGCAATGTCGATCTGAGAAGTCCAGATCGGCTTGTGAAGGTGATATTCGTACGCTATCCACGCGTGTGATCAGTGTGTTTCTAGAACTCATGCGTAGAACGTCGGAAACAAAGAGACCTTTGATGTAAGTGTTCTCTCAAAGTGTCAAGTGTTTCTCCTCAAACTGCATTTTAGACATGCGAAAGTACATAAAGAATCGTTCTTCATCAAATTCCAGTTTCTGCATTAATGTATTTTCCATTAAATACATTAATGCAGAAACATTATGCAACATGCATAAATACATTAAGGTATTTTTTAACAAAATGAAAACAATAGAATTTTCTTTTCGGTCGGTTCTACGAAACCTAGTCGAATCTGAGTTATATTGATTCACTGTTTACATTTAATTGAGTTTGCTCTAAGTATCAAACCCGACGCAAATATCCAATATTCATCCGCTAACGATGATAAATTTGAGATATATTAAATATTTCCATACATTTCAAAATCGTCAATCGTTTTAACATATCTCACCGACAGACTATCCATTTTAATTTACTAGCTAATTTATCAACCTTTTATAAATGTTTGCTTCATATCAAATAATTTGCTTCATATTTTATTTTCAACGTAGCACCTTTTATTATAAACAGTTGTTCAATATTATCGTTTTTTTTTACCAGAAGGAGCTCCCCGTGGTTCCTTGCTAATCAGGTCCTGTTCGTACATCATAGCCACTCCTCAAAGCCACGAGGTCAGTAGCTATGAATCTTGTAAATCATGTGCCCCAATCAGACACAACGACCCCAGGATGACCGCCTTATGCATTCGTAAGGGTTTCTGCCGGTTTGCGGCAGACAGGAATGATTTTCAGATTGGATACAAGCGAGTCCTTGATGCCTCCCATTCACCCAATTACCAAAACGACGAGCTTCACTGAGTAACCCGAGTACAGCCTCCGATAGCTGAAAGAGCAGGTCTTGATATTTTGTCCGCTTTTCCTCCTCCTTGACGCAGATAATATTTTCAGCAGGAGCCGAAAATTCAATAACAAACATCTGCTTGAAGGAGTGATCCAATAGAACCACGTCAGGCTTGTTCGTCGTTATTTGACTGACGGTCGAGAACGAGAAGTTCAAATAGATTCGCCACCCTTCGTTCTCCACAACGGACTCAATATAGTTCGGGTCATAGGGCAGAACTAGTGACCGGTCTACCGCACAATAATGTTCTAAATAAAAGTATAACACTCTCAACGCCGCATTGTGGCGACGAATATATGCCAAAATTGCATACACCGGGCATGCCGCCAATATATGCATTGCTGTTTCAGGGGCCCTGCGATAAACCCTACAGCTCACATTCGGCACCTGTATACCCATCACGCGGCTGAGATAGACCAAGGTGTTAATTACACCATCTTGCGCAGCGCAAATGAATCCCTGAGTCTCAGACTTCAGTCCAATTGATCTCAGAAAGGCAAATGTATGCCTAATGGATAAGCCTTCAAGATGTTCCAAGATGTTCTTGAAGGAAACACTATGCCTTGACTTATCAATGTGCCTTCTCAAGAGCATGTCTTGCTCGGAGATTCTGACGTTGGCTGTAAGACGGAGCAAATTGAGCTCGGTAATAGAATGTGACTCGAGCTCGATCGCTCGAAGTTCATCTGCAGCTCTTTGTGCCGCCCTAAACAAAAATGCCCCGATTCCCTACTTCTTGTGATCCCTGACAAGAAGCAACAGGGGATCTGAACTTTGGATGGTCTTACGTCTTACAGGCTACACCCAAGATTACCCTGGTATGAAGACACTCCAAACTCAAAAGTCATCGGCCTCCCTGGTTTCGTGGAAGATATTACTTCGGAACTGACGATTTTGTATGCAAACTGCGCTGTAGATGCTTAAACTGCTTCAACTCATCTACTAACCATTTTACTGATCCCAATGAGTAGAGCAGGATCGGAAGGTCAAACATATTTTTGTCAAAAATCTTGTTCTTCCCCGAAAGCTCTGGCGACCAGATTCGTCGGAGCAGATTTTTGTACTTTCCGCAGAGAGACTTTTTTACCTGGTGTGACGCTTGGATGTGGCACTGCTCCACGCCCACATACTTGTAAGTCTCTCCGGCGATCAGATGTCTCAGAACAATTCCGTCAATGAGTTGAGAATCAAAACACTTGCATCGCCCTCTTTAGAGATGAACCTGAGCGCATTTGTCCCAACGGAACTCCATGTCAATAGCATCTGTGTACTCCTGTACTAAGCGCAATGACTGCGTTAGTTCTTGCTTGCTGGAAGCATACACTTTCAATTCATCCATGTAAAACAAGTGAGTGATCTTATGCTTCTGGTTACCAGGTGTACCACAACCATAACCCTTTGCACCGCGTTACGAACAGCGGCAACACAGAGATGTAAACCAGAAGAGGACTCAAGGAATCTCCTCTTCTGTATGATATCTGTCCGAACTCGGTCCCGTCGGGACGTTGTCGAGAACCGAGTCTTCGAGAGTGACCGATCAGTTGTTTAATGCATCTCACCTATCCATATCCATATCCTCACCTATCCATAATCCATCTCATCGTGACTGATCAGTTGTTTAATGCATCTCACCAGTGTATCGGGTACCGCAATTAATTCCACCAAGTGAATAATCAGCTCGTGAGATGTTGTGTCGAAGGCCTTACGATAATCTATCCAAGCCATAGATAGTGGAGTATTCGCTACTACAGGTGAAAATCATATTGCCCGCATTTATGCGTATAATTTAAGTTATTGGCCGGTAGTTCTGAGGCTGAGACAAATCACGTTTTAGGTAGCAAAACGGTTTGTCCTTCGACAACCCACTCCGGAATGGGCCGCTCACCATTGAGCCAGGAATTAAATACCCCGGCACAGACGCTTATGCGTGCTTCGGAATTTTTTCCACCAAAAGGTATTAATTCCGTCCGGGCCTGGTGCGGCAAAATTTTGGATTCCCCTAAGGGTCTCGCCAAATTCTTCCAGGGTTATCGGATTGCACACCACTAGTCTTAATTGAGATCTTCTTACGAAGTTCTCAAATTGTGCAAGGGCTGGAGTGTCTTCACGCAACGGTTTGGACCCCTCGTATATTTCCCTCCAGAAGACTTCGACATCCTGCACACCCAGAAATTCTTCTGGGATAGAATTTGCCTGCTGGCAGAGTCTCGAAGGGTTTGTCTTGAACTTATTGCTCTCGACCAACCATCGCCTACTCTTTACCAGGGACTTTCTTGCAACCACAAGACTGCGAACTCTATCCTTGCTGCGCTGCTTCTCAACAGCAAGCATCTCTGCATTCAGCGTGTGATGGGTCTGGCGAATACGACGCGCGATGCGCTGGATTTTTGGCGCAAAAGGTTTCATCTCTTTGATGAACACCATCACACACTGAATTTAAGAAATATCCTGCCTAGCGGTTCCTATCTTCTTGTCTATCTTTTCAAGGCGACATTCGAATCGCGACAGCAAGAGCTCGTCCCCTCTGCCTCAGTGCTCTCACCATGTGGAACCGAAGAATAAAGCCTTGTCGCCTCTCGATAGACCATCTCGTTCAGAAGCAGGATGTCTGGATCGACTGGGAGGTTCCTATCGAGTGATTCGTCCGCTACAACTATATCGTTGGCTCTGGGTGGTGGACTTTTGTAGAGAGACTTTCTGTTCGGAAGCATCTCCAAATTTACCGGAACAGCGTGGCGGATCTCCGGTTCGTCCTGTACCTCCACCAACTGCTCCGATGCTCTCTCGTATTGAATGCGACGAAGATAGGTCACATAGTCGCGGAGTTTTTGTGGCGCGAAAAAGGGATGCTCCGGGTGTTTCTTAACCCACAGAGCATGCATCCTTGCCATGTAACCTCTTTGCCTCAGCTCGCTCGTCTTGTAGCAGTCGAGCAGGCCATTCCTTAGAGTGCTGGTCTACCCAAAGCGTCCATGAGCATTGCCAGAGGCGTCAATCATTTTTTAAATTATTATTATTATTAGTATAGTATCGTATTTCTACTCTGTGTTTTGCAAACATCACCTGACAAGGAATTTTAGTTTGATTTTTATTCTTCTTCTTCAGCCTTTCAAAGTCCACTGCTGGACATAGACCTCCCCAAATCTATTCCATTTTTTTCCGTTTTGGGCTTCTTGGTGCCATCTTTTACCGACTAGTCTTTTTGCATCATCCGGCCATCTTTTCTGAGGTCTCCCTGCGCTTCTTTTAGTTCTGCGTGGTCTCCACTGTATAACTCTATTTGTCCAACGGTCTGAGTCTTGCCTTGCGACGTGCCCTCCCTAGTTGTCGACTACCCTCAAATGAGGGTAGTCGACATGACTACCCTCATTTGAGGTTAGCCACTCGTTGCATTACATCTGTTACGCCCGTTCTAGTGCGTACCACTTCATTTTTGACTTTGTCCCTCAAGCATATTGCAAGCAGTACATGTTCCATGGCTCGTTGGGTTGTTCTTAATTTCTCGACGCTCTTTTCTGTCAAGATGGTAGCTTCTAGCCCGTAGATCATTACAGACAGTATACATGCATTGAACACCTTGGCCTTTAAGCACATTGAGACATTCCTATTTTTTTAAATGTATCCTAGTTTTCCGAAAGCATTTCTTCTGAGTTGATGTTACAGACATCACAGTTCGTTCAGTGCCTTTTAATAGTTTTATATATTCAGTTCCATTTATTTCTCATGTCGCGCAGACTTCAAAGTAACGACAGCGATCATTTGTAAAAATATAATACAAATACACAAACGGTAAAGTTGCTTCGTGCTCGAAGAGCGGTGAAACGCTTAAAGTTTGTTGAGAAATATTCAAAACAGTTCTAAGAAAATTAATCTACTAAATTGTTTAATTATATATTCAGTTAATTGGCATAGAATTTATGTAAATTATTCTTTTAAGAAAATAAACTTAAATACTTTCGATTTATAAGGGCAATATAATATTACTTACGTATTAACGCCACCACCGCTACATTTTCATATGCCGCCAATCTACACCTAAATTTTTAATGATAAATCATAAAATAAAACATTTTATTTAAAATTAAAACATTTTTAAAACTCAAAATAGTTTATTTTTTAACCCCGGTTAGATTAGGTTGCCCGCCGCGAAACGGACACATAAATGTAGACAACATACGCGCGGCAGCGCGAACTCTCGATACAATATATAGCGATGGTGACGTTAAGACGTAAGTACCGTTCCCTTCATTGAAAACACAGCTACATCAGTTTTCAACACTGAAAACATAAACCATGAGGTATATAGTTTGTCTTTGGAGAGTTTCGCTAATAATGGCTATAACCTGTATTTGGTGTAAATAGATCTATTTAATCAAATATTTATATTTCTATTAAATTTCAGTTAGTTTTATTACGAAGTGAATGTTTGAGTAATATATCTAAATACATAATTAAAGAATCCCGTAGGAGGAAACGAAGAGACAAAAAGCGCTGGCACGAAGTGGAAATGAAAATCTTGCACAGAATAGAATTCGCTGGAAGATATTTGTAGAGACCCTAAGCTGCGCATAATGGTAGACTTCCGAGCAAAGCGGCTCTGGCGTCACTAACGCAGCGATACTAGTGCGGCGACATAGCCATATTATTGTGCACTATGGAAATGTATGAGGCGGCATTCGAGCGCAGCGAGACTGACGCACTGACCCTGAGCCTATCTGTGTCGCTGCGCTCGAATGGCGCCTCATACGTTTCCATTGTGCAAAAGAGATACACTGGTCCCACGTACGCAACGCATTACGATATCTGGACTCTATGCCATAGAAACACACTTATCGTATGCAACGCAATCATACGCCTCACACGCAACGTCGATCTGAGAAGTCCAGATCGGCTTGTGAAGGTGATATTCGTACGCTATCTACGCGTGTGATCAGTGTGTTTCTAGTACTCATGCGTAGAACGTCGGAAACAAAGAGACCTTTGATGTAAGTGTTCTCTCAAAGTGTCAAGTGTTTCTCCTCAAACTGCATTTTAGACATGCGAAAGTACATAAAGAATCGTTCTTCATCAAATTCCAGTTTCTGCATTAATGTATTTTCCATTAAATACATTAATGCAGAAACATTATGCAACATGCATAAATACATTAAGGTATTTTTTAACAAAATGAAAACAATAGAATTTTCTTTTCGGTCGGTTCTACGAAACCTAGTCGAATCTGAGTTATATTGATTCACTGTTTACATTTAATTGAGTTTGCTCTAAGTATCAAACCCGACGCAAATATCCAATATTCATCCGCTAACGATGATAAATTTGAGATATATTAAATATTTCCATACATTTCAAAATCGTCAATCGTTTTAACATATCTCACCGACAGACTATCCATTTTAATTTACTAGCTAATTTATCAACCTTTTATAAATGTTTGCTTCATATACATTTCAATCAGTTACATTTTCTTCATATATATACATACATATATATATATATATATATATATATATATATATATATATATATATGTATATATATATATATATATATATATATATATATATATATATATATATATATATATATATATATATATATAGGTTGTATTTGAGGTTTTCGCGGATAGATACCTGTGTTGTATTGTTTTCTCGGGGATTCCGCGAGGGTTGGCTCTGAAAATAACCGGATTCTCGACGTTTCGGCGAACTAACATTCGCCATTCTCAAGAGATATATGCGTCCGTACGGGTCAACCGTTCGACGCATACTGAGAGCTCGTTCGTGCGATGCGACTACTTATAGCTGTCTGGCTTCGGGTCATGCGCGTTGTGTGCGATGCTTCGGTTCGGTTGTTTGTTTGTTTTGTTGGTCGTACATCAGTCTGGGGTGTCTGGGATTGCATTTTGAGGGTGGATATGATCGGTCGCCATGCTGGGGGCAGTCTCAAGGAATCGTCTCTCGTGTTCATGCAGTAGTCTCGTTTTTCTATCTCTATGGCTTCTCTGTATACTCGTGACATTTCGTGGCTAATCTGTGCAACAGTCCTTGAATTTCTAAAGTCCATCCAGTGACCAGTGTTTGTGTGTTGGACAAGTGCCGATGAAACTTTGTCTCTGTGTCTGATTGAAACTACATGTTCTTGAATCCTAGCAGATATTTTTCTATTGGTACGTCCAATGTAGGTCCGTTCGCATGTTCCGCAAGGTATTTCGTAAATTCCATGGGATTCTAACGGGATGGTGTCTTTAACGCTGCGTAGCATGGAGGATATTTTCTGGTTAGGTTTGAAAATGGTGTCGATGTTGTATCTTTTAAGTATTCTGGCGATTTTGTCAGTTGATCCATGAACATATGGTAGGTATGCTGTGCTAACGGGTTTCTGGCGTTCTTCAGTTCTTTGGCTACTGTTCTCTGTACGACGGAAAGCTCTGGATATTAAGCTGTTTGGATATCCATTTGAAGAAAGAGCTTCTCGTAAGTTCCTCAATTCTTTCGGTAAGTTAAGCTGGTCGGCTAGTCTTTTGGATCGGGTGGTTAGAGTGTTGACTACAGATGCTAGTTGTTTGGGATGATGGTGCGAAGAAGCGTTCAGTTATCTGTCTGTGTGTGTTGGTTTCCGGTACACAGTGTGGCTCAAAGTGCCGTCAGGTTTCTTTTCTACCAAGACATCCAAGAAAGGAAGTTGTTGATGCTTTTCTATCTCCATTGTGAATTTAATTTGGTCGTGTTGGGAGTTAAGATGGTTTAAGAATTTGTCCAGCTCTGGTCTGCCGTGGGGCCAGATTACAAATGTGTCGTCAACATATCTTAACCAGAGTGTAGGTTTAAGTGTGGCTGATGAGATTGCCTTTTCCTCAAAATCTGTAAGAAATATGTTGGCTATTACTGGGGATATAGGTGAACCCATTGGTGCTCCTAGGACTTGTTTGTATATTTGACCATCGTACCTAAAGTATGTATTCTTTAAACAATGTTCTGCCAGATCTGATACATACTTTTCTGGTTTTAATTTTGATCTTATGATGTTTAAGGCCTCAGGGACCGGTACTTTTGTGAATAAAGATACAATGTCAAAGCTCACAAGGAGGTGGCCGGGCTGGAGTTGGTGATTTTTCAGTATGTCTATGAAGTGTTCAGCATTGCGGACATAGGAATCACAATCTTCTGCGTATGGTTGTAAACATTTTGCTAAATGTTTCGCAAGAAGTTGGACCGGTGAACCAATGGAGCTTACTATTGGTCGTAGTGGGGCTCCATCTTTGTGGATCTTTGGTAAACCATATATCTTGGGACACCGTGAAGATTTCTCCCTTGGTATAAGATAATTCATTGATTCCTTGTCAATGCTAGAGCTTAGGATCTTTTGTCTGGTAGTTTTCTCAAGATAGGTTGTGGGGTCCGTTGTACTGGGTAGATAAGCTGGATCATCTAAGAACTTACGAGAAGCTCTTTCTTCAAATGGATATCCAAACAGCTTAATATCCAGAGCTTTCCGTCGTACAGAGAACAGTAGCCAAAGAACTGAAGAACGCCAGAAACCCGTTAGCACAGCATACCTACCATATGTTCATGGATCAACTGACAAAATCGCCAGAATACTTAAAAGACACAACATCGACACCATTTTCAAACCTAACCAGAAAATATCCTCCATGCTACGCAGCGTTAAAGACACCATCCCGTTAGAATCCCATGGAATTTACGAAATACCTTGCGGAACATGTGAACGGACCTACATTGGACGTACCAATAGAAAAATATCTGCTAGGATTCAAGAACATGTAGTTTCAATCAGACACAGAGACAAAGTTTCATCGGCACTTGTCCAACACACAAACACTGGTCACTGGATGGACTTTAGAAATTCAAGGACTGTTGCACAGATTAGCCACGAAATGTCACGAGTATACAGAGAAGCCATAGAGATAGAAAAACGAGACTACTGCATGAACACGAGAGACGATTCCTTGAGACTGCCCCCAGCATGGCGACCGATCATATCCACCCTCAAAATGCAATCCCAGACACCCCAGACTCATGTACGACCAACAAAACAAACAAACAACCGAACCGAAGCATCGCACACAACGCGCATGACCCGAAGCCAGACAGCTATAAGTAGTCGCATCGCACGAACGAGCTCTCAGTATGCGTCTAACGGTTGACCCGTACGGACGCATATATCTCTTGAGAATGGCGAATGTTAGTTCGCCGAAACGTCGAGAATCCGGTTCTTTTCAGAGCCAACCCTCAGCATCAACGCGGAATCCCCGAGAAAACAATACAACACACATATATATATATATATATATATATATATATATATATATATATATATATATATATATATATGTCCTCAGAATAATCAAATGCAAATCAGTTATACAAGATATCTGCCAATTATACACTTTATCGAAACTTATGTGTGAGCCAAACAGGTGCAAGTGGCAAGAATATTTTAATATCAATGTTAAGTTTTATTATTATTGTTTTTATCATAAAAGCTGAATTAATCTGAATTATACGTCGAGTTTTCTCAGTCGCTGTTACTGCGACAGGTGCAATTGCCAACAAAATTTTAATATTAATGTTGCGTTTTAGTATTATTGTTTTAATGTCCAAAACTGAATTAATCCGAATTATCTGTTGCGTTTTCTTTGTCGCCATTACTGCGACAGTACATACACGAACTGTGGCTTGTAGTTTGCATGGGGTTAATAACATTTTAGTTTAAATTGAGTCTCCACAGTTCATTCAATACCTATGTTCCTCCATTTTTAGAAAAGTAATGCAGGGTAGCATAAAGGTAAATTTAGGTAAAGTAAAGTGATATAATATATTTAAATATAAAGGAAACCTACTAGAAATTATGAATAAAAAAGAAAAAATCTAAAAATGACCTGGATCCAGTAATATAATATTATGTGCCCTTGAACATCCTCGGTTAATAATGGCCTAGAGCTTAGCACCTGAGAAGGGTGGGATGGACAGGGCTCCTTAACCAGTCTAAGGTTGACAATCCCGAATAATAAGCCTCTCAAGCTAACAACTTGAATAGTATCTTGGACATTGGCTCCCCACGAAGAATATTCTTCAACTGAGCATGGAGGAAAATTTCGCTCAATGCACTACCCCAGGTGGTAACCAATCCATCGTCACCTATGGCGACGTTAGCGGATCTTCGGATTCTGCGGAGTCCGCACTAACATGCTTTAAGGATGAGTCAGAGCATCCTGAAATCAGCGGACGTAAACTCAGACCAAGATGGCAAAGCTTCTTCGCAACATTTAATGCTAACTCACTGCTAAAAGTGGGTAAACTGATACATCTGACTGATTCACTAACACAACACAACATAATACTAACAGAAACCAGATTTACCGACGAACAAGCCTTCGAGTCCCAAGGCTACAGAATCCTCAGAGGAAAAGTTGGTCAGTGGGTAATGAAGAACGTTCCCCACTTAGTTACAGGATTTATAATCAGTCACAGTATATTATATTCAGTCACTGACTTTGCCTCCGCGAACAGTCAGGTATCCATCCTCTCTCTCAAATGTGAGTGAAACAAGGGCTACAGTATAGTCAATATACATGCCCCAATTAACCAGGACAACAGATGCAATCCAGACAGAACTGATAAATTCGGGAAAGATTTAGAAGATATTAACTCTAAACTTCTAGAGAGGCACACCGTCATACTGTTTGGTGCCTTCAATGCTCAATTGGGCAGAGAGAAAAAATACAGAAATACAGTGGGCAATTATCCGGCGCATAAGCGAACCAACCGCAACGGAGAACAATTGGTGGATCTGTGTAGGACTTTTGGGTTGCTCATGAATTCTACAGCCTTCAAACACTTGCCAAGGAAGCAGAAGACTCGTATATCATCTAATACCAACCTGGGTGAATTGCAGATAGATCATGTGGCCATTTCACGAAAATCTCAAAAGGAAATACAAAACGTAAAGTTACTGAGAAGTGCTAATCTGGACTCAGACCACTACCTCACAAAGATCAAAATAAGATTCCAGCCCAGAAATACTAGATTACACAGAACCTCCAAAATGTTAAAATTTGACAAGTCAAGAAGTAAGTCAGACACTGAACAACACAGACCTAAACAACTGGGACCAACTGAAGGAGACTCTTGTCAAGGCGGCCAATGAACTCGCCCCTCTCGCTAGAGGAAGGAAGCATCAGTGGTGAACTGAAGACTGTGACAATGCAATTGCCCAAAATTTCGAAGGCGACATAACTCTGAGCTCTACAAACATATTGAGAGGCTCCCTGGTTGTGCAAGGAACAGAAAGGTAGCTTTCTGGGGCCACGTTGCAAGATTTCCTCCAAACCAACTAACCAACCGTCTGTTTACCTTCTGGCAAAACAAGAAGTTCGTACCACTTGGTTGACAGAAACCGAAAAGGATTTTAAAGAACTGGGAATAACAAATCTCCAAAACAGACAGTCTGTGAGACGCAGCCAGGCCCGGACTTAGAGATCACACTTTTTACATTTGTCAAAAAATCCTTTAAACCATTTTTTGATCAAGTTTTTTTATCAATCTGACAATTGGCCGCCATAAAACTGCTACTCGCACTCGGTTAGTTTTGTAAAGTCAGTCGGAAGTAGGTTATTGTTGCAATCGCACTTTTTTGTTAGCGACGCATTTGTTAGTGGTGTTTAGTTCTTTTGCTATAGTGTTTTCGTGTGGTTGACTACAGAAAAAATATTTATTGAATATGGAAGTGGAAGGTATGTACCATATTTAAAAATACTATTTTATTGTTTTCTGTTTTTAGTATACGTATACGAGCTATGTTTAACATGTCCTATTTTTGTATTTATTTTTACTTAGAATTTTGTGAGAATAGTGTTTTTGTTATTGTACTTGTTTAAAACAAGTGTCTTGTCTCATCGAGTTAATGTATATAAAAGTTGAATTATTTCAACGTTGTAGTTTTTTTCTCCTGTAGATTCTTCTGAAACCGACAGGAAGTTTACCAGAAGAGCATTATATGATATCCTGAAAGAATTTAAAAGGGAAAAAATGGAAGAAAAGTTTTCTTTAATGGAAGAAAAACTTGTGGGAATAACTAAATTTCCAGTTGATAAAAAAACTGCTATAAATCGGGCCTTAAGGTGTTTTTTAAGAGTGACTTTAAGAAGAAATGGACAGCCAGTAGTTATAAGAATCAACGTTTCTTGAAGAACAATGAAAAATGGCTCACATCTTCGACCGAATTGTCTTATTGGTCTGCAGAACCTACACAAAAACCAGGACAACCAACTAAAACATTCGAAGTGTTAAGTGACCGCAGCAAACGTCGAAAAACAAAGAAACTACGGGAACAGGTACCTGTTGAGGAACTGACGTATGCAGCTAGCGTGAGTCAGCGCACACAGGAAATAGTGAGGCGTCAAAAATTAATAAAATAAATAACTTCCACGCCAATAGAGCTACAAAATTTCGCAAAGTTATTTCTTCTGCTCACAAGCAAATAGGATGAGGAGTAGGTGAGGAATAGGAACAACATAGTTGTTAGGAAACATACACCGCAAGAGGCACTGGCAAACTTTGTAGAAGGCGACTTTAGTCGAAGACAGTGGGAAGTAATCCACGTGGCTAACAAGAGCGTCTACCCTTCTTATTCTCTTATAAAAAAAAAAGCCAAAAACCAGTGTTACCCCAATGAACATTCGATTTGAGTTTGAAACCTGCTCTCGGGTTGAACTACAAGCTCTACTTGATCACACTGCATTGCGTCTATATAAATACGTACCAGAGGTTAAAGAAACTTGTTCACATGAAGAGAAGCAAAACATGGTTTTATTTTCAAAATTTGCCACGGTGCCAAAATCATATCTACTTCAATAATAACCTGCCTATCGGCCAATTATCGCAAGAGGCAGCTGAAGCCCGCAACAAGCACATACGGTACATACAAGTGAAATGAGGGATGTCCTACGTCGACTACGTGATGCTGTGCGGCGCAAGCGACTGGAGTTGTGGTCATCACAAAGTTGGCGACTCCATCACGACAATGAAAACCAGTTACCTCTGGTTAGACAGGCTCCTTACTCTCCTGATATGGCCCCCTGCGACTTCTGGCTATTCCCTAAAGTCAAGTGGGCATTGAAAAGAACGCGATTTCAGACAATAGAGGACATTATGGCTGAAACGACAGCCGAGCTAAAGTCTATTCCGAAATAAGCTTTTTCGGAATGCTTCCAACAATGGCGGCACCGTTGAGAGAAATGTATGGAGTCCCAAGGAGACTATTTTGAGGGTGATTAGAATTCCAACGCTCCAGATATGCCAGTTTTTTTTACCGGCTAAAGGTCGGATACTTTTCTAACAGATTACGTATGGCGGGTGTATATTCTGGTCTTCAAGCGAGAATAAAACAAGTGAACCCTCTGATAGATTTCGTTCCCTGTTCGGCTCACTCACTAAATCTTGTTGGATCCTGTGCGGCCGAGTCTTGTCAAGCTGCTGTTATTAGCTATGCTGCTATTACCGACTTAATTTTGCCAGAAAATTTTCACGAGTCGATTGTAACAGGGATATATTGAACAGGCTGTTACTAACTTGAGACCCGTATTTAAGTTGTGGTAGACCAAAGCAGCACAAGAAAAGTCAGCAGTTTTCAATGGAGGCAATCAATTTAATGGTCGAGAGCAAACCACATTTACATCCAAATGAAAATGTTAGAGTCTGACTAATGACATGTTTTGATCGCATATTTGTTAAGTTTTTTTTTTTAATAAATATCTAATACAAATGGGAGACCGGACAGATGTGAACAACTACAGAGGGATCCCTTCTTCAAGTAACATACAAAATTTTCTCAGCATGCTTACAAGAACGAGTTCAGACACAACTTGAAAGCAAAATAGGCGAGTACCAAGCGGGCTTCAGGCCTCACAGATCTTGCGTAGAACAAATATTCAATCTCAAAAGCTGCCTAAGAATTAGAACACTCAGCAACAAACCCACGGTCTGCACATTTGTTGACTTCAAAAAGGCGTACGACTCAGTAGACCGGACATCACTCTTCAACACGCTAAACGAACTCGGACTGGACACAAAAACACTGAACCTAGTAAAGGCAACAGTCACAGATACATACTCCAAAGTGAAATTCATGGGAGAAGTTTCAAGACCTTTCAAAATTGAAACAGGATTCAGATAAGGTGACGGCCTCTCCCCACTCCTGTTCAACCTCATTTTGGACAAAATAATTAGAGAATGGAACACAACACCCACCACTCTAGGCAGAAGCGGTATCACCTTTAAATGCCTAACATTCGCAGATGACCTTGCAGTTCTAGCAGACACTGAGGAACAAGCGATCCAACAGGTAGAAGCCCTCAAAAAGTGCGCTGAAAAAGTTGGACTACAAATATCGTTGGAGAAAACTGAGTACATGTCACACAAAAGACACACAACAATTACAGACGAAATACGGAACAATAAACAGAGTTACAAAATTCAAATACGTAGGAGAAATCATACAACATACAGGAATTGAGAAAGAAACTCAAAAGACAAGGATAGAGAAAGTAAGAAAAGGCTACGGCATGACTGCAAACATCTACAACAAGAAGAGCCTTGGCATCCAAACAAAAATCAGACATTACAATACAGTCATCAAACCCGCCATACTATACGCATCAGAAACTATAGCCTCGAATAAAGGTGACATGGAAGCCCTGAAGAAAGAAGAAAGGCGAATCATCACAAAAATTATTGGACCAAAACTCACAGATGAAGGATATAGACCACAATCAATAGAAACCACGGAAAAACTGTCTAACATAGAGGACGACATCAGAAAACGCAGACTTAGATTCTACGGAAACATCTCAAGACTCCCGGAGACCAGACTAACTAAACAGATGCTGAACTTCCTACAGAAACGCAAAGTCAGTACCAAGTGGATGAAACAAGTAACACAAGACCTAGAAGCAGCAAACATCACAGATACTCAGGACAGAACGACTCTCAGACATCAAATACACCAGTGGGAAGTGAAGAAGGAGACCAAGAAAAAGACTGGAACCTCCTGGACCAAAGAAAGAAAAAAGGCTCACTCACAGAAAATGCGGGAAATCTGGGCCAAGAAGAAGAAAAAGATTTGAAAACCATGAAAACTTAGCGCCATCCACTTTGGGTGCAATCCGAGGATAATAATAATAATCTAATATCAATAAACTTTGTTTTTCATTCAATCACATTGCAAAAATGCGAGAAATAATTTTGACCGGTTTTATTATACGAATACTCCTCTGGGCGACTGTTGAATTTCACTTCAGTTTCGACCGAAAAATTTCTCATCTGTGTGTTTATACCGAAAATAAATTAAACAATGACTGCAAAATATCGAAGAAAGATACAGCAGCTTGACAAGACTCGGCCGCACAGGATCCAACAAGATTTAGTGAGTGAGCCGAACAGGGAACGAAATCTATCAGAGGGTTCACTTGTTTTATTCTCGCTTGAAGACCAGAATATACACCCGACATACGTAATCTGTTAGAAAAGTATCCGACCTTTAGCCGGTAAAAAAAACTGGCATATCTGGAGCGTTGGAATCCTAATCACCCTCAAAATAGTCTCCTTGGGACTCCATACATTTCTCTCAACGGTGCCGCCATTGTTGGAAGCATTCCGAAAAAGCTTCTTTCGGAATCGACTTTAGCTCGGCTGTCGTTGCAGCTCTATAATGTCCTCTATTGTCTGAAATCGCGTTCTTTTCAATGCCCACTTGACTTTAGGGAATAGCCAGAAGTCGCAGGGGGGCATATCAGGAGAGTAAGAAGCCTGTCGAACCAGAGGAGTCTGGTTTTCATTGTCGTGATGGAGTCGCCAACTTCGTGATGACAACTCCAGTCGATTGCGCCGCACAGCATCACGTAGTCGACGTAGGACATCCCTCATTTCACTTGCCGTCATTTTACTAACATTGAAAAAACTACGAGAGCACTACACACTACGTCACTCGAACACCAGGTCGGATACTTTTCAACAGACCACGTATTGCAAGCATTGTAGTAAGACTGCCCCCGGCAATCAGCGATATCCAAGTCGTGATTTTTCAATATCTCTAGGACGACTTTAGCTAGGTCTTCCGCTTTATGGCCACAATTTGAAATGAATTTCAAAAATCGTTCGACAGGACATCGGCCCTCAGACACATATCTCACTATAAAAGAAAGTTGTTCTACATGAAAAATGACCGAAGTTGAGTCCACAGAGATAGATAAATATTTGGCATGCTTTATCTCAGTCACATTTGTATTTATTACCTTTTCTGCCATGATCTTGATCATTTCGTCGCATATTTTTGAGGAAAGATATATGATGTTGTGCCACTTCCTTTGTTACCGTGTCGTAAGTGTAAGTTGTAAGGTGTAAAGTGTAAGTCCAGAAAATTCAGCCAAAAAAGAAAAAAAAGAAGTCAGCCAAATGTTCTGGGGTCATAACATAGTTCCCACTATTTTTTTTTTTTATCCAAATCTCTTGTTAGGAACCTCTAAACGGCAATCCGCCTGCAGAAAGTGACTTCACAACAGCCACAATGCGCCTCAAAACCTCATGTCAGTATTTTGTTTCTATTTCCGTATCAAGAACAAGACTATTGTCAACACTACTGCCAGCATCCTTCCTAGTATATAGTGTCGCAAGTGGTGACCTGTGTTCGTCCGAATTAACATGTTCCTTCATTTTTTGAACTGCGTTTTTCCAGTCGTTGTACCCTTCGTTAGCTAGCGACCCCAATTTGCCAAACATCTTACAAGAGGCGCAAACCACTGCACCCTTGCTCTTTGAAAATATGAACCAAGTTCGAGGTCGTATTTCACCATTGCTCAATGTTCAGATAAAAAGTGACAGCGATAGATACCTGGTTTTATCTGCATACTGACGCCTTGAAGAAGAAAAGTCGACATCAATTTTCTGTTTCACGCCATTTTGGACAAGAGCCAGGTTTTTGAGCTTATGTAAAGATTCCGCCACCGGGACCCCTAGGCCCGGGCCTTGTAGGCTCAGGCAGAAATCCGACACTGGACGCATCCTGAAGAAAGCCCGTGGATTTCAGGAAAAACCCCGAAGGAAAGGTACCCCCTGGACAGAAGAGAGAAAGGAGTTACACCGGCAGAATATGCGAAAATACGGGGCAAAGATCAAAGCCCAACAGTTGAACAAACGTGGTCCAAAGTAGGCCTATTCGAAACATGTAGAATAAGAAGAATGTGAGATAGATTGTAATCAGTACTAATCCATACTGTACTAGTACATATGATGAGACTTAATTAAACAGCTATTGGACTATAAAATCTTGTATCATAAGGTATAAATTTGATTGGCCAGACTTACATTAACTTGATTTGACTAAAATAGCCTTGACTTCATTAAAGTCGTTCTGATTAAAATCCCATTAAAATAAAGCATGACTTTGATATCGAAAAATTTTTCTCTCATTTTGATTGCTTAATAAATTAAACCTTGTTAGTCTAAGTTACGTCAGTATGATTTACCTATTATTGTAATTAAAATATTTTTTGTTAAATATTAAAAGGCATTGACTATGTTCGGACCGTGTCTCTCCAAATTTCACAATTTCCAAACAAAACACAGGCTGGTTAGATCACTTACCTGTCTGGGCTGCCAGCGTCTCGGCCACGTGGAATCGTCCTTCCGTCGCTTCTTCTAAGGGAGGAAATGGGAATAAAAGGTAGATGGATTCCCCTTAAATCGGCGTTTTCGGAACGTCCGGCTCCGCTTCAGCCCTTGGGGCTCGTGACCACCCCTGGTTAATTTGGATGGGAAATTCTAAACTACGCGCATGTGCCAGTCGGCGTGGGTTTCACGTTTTTTGTTCGCACTCGCCGAGCGTACTTAGTCGACTCTACGCAGCGAACTGATTAATTTAATCAATTCGCGAAAAAGATTATTAATTCGCGCGACTTCAACACCGACCGATACACCTTTGCCTCTTCGATTGATTGGAGCCGAAGTTAATTCAAATACAACAATTTTAAAATCTGGATGCGTTAAATTGGACTGTTATCTCGAAATTAATTAACTTAATATTTGAGAGGAGTGCATCCTCTACATTATTATCTACTATAAATGTTTGCATTTAATTATCGTATTTATAGGATAAATATTGACTTTCAATTAAGATTTCCATACATTCGTTCGCGTTTTTTTATGGCTCTTAATAAGAAAGACGGGGAATTAATAAACGGGACGGTTAATATGCAAAAAGTTGAACGAACAACTTTCGGTATCTAATAACGGTGTAGGCCCCAATACAAAGCGGATACGAAAACTGTACACTAGAAGTTTACATAAGAAAGAAACAACAAAAATTCTGAATCAATTTTCCTTAGTGAAAATTCCAAGCGAACTTCTTTCGGCCGTTCGACAGAATTAAACAGAAAAGGAAGTTTTGCCCGCGGCGCGGTAGCAGTGGTTACGATATTTTATTAGACCCATTTTTTTTTCGAGCATTTCCCGGATTAAGTGGGCAAAATTTGGAATTAAACGATCAATATTTATACACCCCTCGCTAGTTTATAAACTGATAAATTGTAATTGTAATATCTCGATAATATCATCAATAATATTTGTTTCTATTCTGCTGTTGATGTGAAAAGGCAATTAAAATTAATTGTTTCGGGCGGTTGACTTGGATTTAGTAGAGTTAAATCGTTTCTGTCCTAGTTTGAAATAGGATGTAAACTTATTATGAAGTTGGGGTGCTCAGTTTAAATAAGTGCGGCAAGCTGGCAAAATTCGTGACATGGGTCTTCTGAGAAAAGGACCAAGATTATGTTAATTAGTTTAAAAATAGTTGCGGCATAGTTTGCTAATTATATTCGTATTAAAGAAATTAAACAGAATCAGCAAATTCAAGTGCGAAAATTTGATTCCTTTTTAGAAGGAGAATGTATGAATAATTCAATAAATATTTCAGTGATTTAAAGGCGAGCTTTGTAATTGCAAGCATATTTGCTGCAAAAACATGTCTTGTTAGCTTTTCACGCATATAAAGACTAGGCAGGCAATACCAGAAAGAAAATTCCAAACAAACAAGACAAGACACAAAAAGCTAGACAAACAATACTTGAGAGCAAATACAAAACTAGACAGACATTATCACAGAGAAAATTCCAGTCAATCGAGGTGTTCGCCAAGCGGACACTCAATCTGAATCGCCTTTACTACACAGTCCATTTCTGAACTTAGGCGTCCCTCATATGGCACCATCTCTTTCTGTCTTGCGCTTCTCTTATCCAATTCAACCCTGTTGTTAATTTTATGTCGTTTGCACAGCGCAGTAGTGGTCGTCCTCTATTTCGTCGTCCTAGGTATGGTGCAACAGTCTGTTATTCCATCTCGCGTCCGTACATCTGGCTATGTGTCCGGCATAGTTCCATTTTTGAGTGGCAATGGTTTCTATCACATCTCTGTTGTTCGTAATGTTTCTGATCCATTCGTTGGTTTTTCTGTCTCTCAACGCTATTCCCAGCATTTGTCTTTCCATTGATCTTTGGGTTACGGCCATTTTGTTCATTGTTAGTTTTGTTAATTTCCATGTTTGACATCCATAGGTTAGCACAGGGAGAATGCACTGATCGAATAGTCTTGATTTCAATCTTAGGGGGATATTCTGTTTTTTTAGAACATATGCAAGTCTTACGAACGCCGTCCAAGGGGATACTATTTCACCCAAATTATTTACCACGGCTCTCAAAGAGGTTTTTAAAAACCATCGTGGCAAGAGGCAAGGGGCATCAACATCGACGGAACCCGCCTAAATCACCTACGCTTTACAGACGACATCGTTGATCAGCGACAAGAGAACGACATAACGGACATGATTTTCCAACTCCACTAAGCATTAACAAAGCTTATACAACCCAGAGGGCTATGGAACGAGCTATGCTAGGAGTTTGAGCTTGAGAGACAGAATAAAAAACCAAGATGAACGGAAAAGATCGGAAGTTACCGATATTCCCCAACGTATCGGTCAACTCAAGTGGCGATGGGTCGGCCATGTAGCGAAACAGAACCCCGATAGGTGGTCCAATCAAATTACGCACTCGCGCCCCCCGGGAAACCAAAAGGAGCACAAGCAGACGCCAAAAGCGATGGCGGGATGACATCAAAACAACCGCTGGTCGGAACTGAAAGCTCAAGATAAAACGGTGTGGAAAGTATTGGAAGAAACCTTCATTCAGGAGTGGATGGACCTAGGCTGAAAGAGGAAGAACAAGAAGAGAGACAAGAGTAGACAAAGTAAATAGACAGACAAATCTAGACGGACAAGATTAAACAAGACTGGATAGACAACACTAAAGTTGCGTCGTTCAGCGAGAGTGGACGGTCGAGCAATTCATAAATTTAATTGTTAAAAACACTGTTTGAAGTAGCTTAAAACAAGATTATGCTAACTGACCTCAAGCTTCAAAATGCCCTCGGAAAAGCATTTCGATATCTTGACGACTTTTCTTGAGGGTCCAAATTTCGAAAACAAATTGTCGGGAATTATAAAAAAAACGTTGAGCTTTTGCATATCCTAATTACAGACTTAACCAAGGAAGTTAAGGAATCAATGGAGAAAATGAGATGTTAACTTCCTCAGCGTGTGCTACTATGCGGGAAAAATCAATCATTCCGTTGAAATTAAACCAAAAAGAGTGAACTCTATCGATAAGCAGTAACGTGACCAAGCAGTAACGTGAAGCAGTAACCTGATCAGGTCGAAACATATCCCGCAAGGATGGGCGGAGTAACGACAAAAAAAATGGAACGATTAAGAAAAGGCTAATTCTAAATGAGCCAAATAACAAATAGGTACTTACGTATTAAAGCCACCGCAGCGAGAGGTCGCACTACCGCGCGATTGGTGGTATGGATTTATCAGCTCCGTTATAACCTAATCTAACCATCAATTTTGTTCAAATCTGTAGCTGCGGTGGCGTTAGTACGTAAGTGCCACCAAATCACAAATAAATGAAAACAAAATTCATAATGATAAATGGGAGACACAACATTATAGGAAAAGGGGTACAAGGAAATCGAAGATTATTCATAAAGTAACGTGTAAGAAGCTAACTTCAAAATACGCAGACAATTACTCAGCGTTCAAGTTTCAAGGATAGCATAATGAAACCTGAGACGTGGCCAAGGAATAACTGTGTAAATCGTTTTTTACTACGGCTAGAGGACACTACTGAGAATTTCAGAAGAAAAGTATCAAATTGATTAATATTGCACATGTTAATGTTCAATCTATAAAAAACAAATTTGAACTTGTAAACCTTAAACTTCAATTCTACCTCTATACCTACTAATCTATACTAATCTACTAATCTATACCTACATTCTAAGTGAAAATATGTATGTGTTATGTATCAGTTTTAGGGCTTTCAAGTTTAAGTGTTTTCAACCGGTAATAACTTGTTTAATTTTCAGTCTCGTTTTGAGATTAATACGTCAAATTGAAGAGAATTTAATCTAAATTAGGACAATAGGAAGAAAATTTTAAACATATTTCTGCTTTTCCAGAAAATATTGAAAAACTTGAGTGTGTCAAAATCGAAAGGTTTTCAAGTTTTAGTGTTTCAACTGATGAAAACTTGTTTAATTTTCAGTCTTATTTAGATATTAATATATTAAATTGAAGAGAATTTAATCTGGATTAGGATAATAGGAAGAACATTTGAAAACTGTTTCTGGTTTTCTAGAAAATGTTGAAAATCTTGAGTGTGTCAAAATCGGAAGGATTTCAAGTTTTAGTGTTTTCAACCGGCGATAACTTTTATTTTCAGTATTATTTTGATATTAATATATTGAATTGAAGACAATTTAATCTATATTAGAACAATAAAAAGAAAATTTGAAAATTATTTCTCTTTATCCAGAAAATGAATGAAATGTTGTGTGTAAAAATCGAAAAGTTTTCAAGTTTTCGTGTTTTCAACCGGTAATAGTTTGTTTAATCTTTACTCTTAATTTAAGATTAATATGCCAAATTGAAGAGAATTTAATCTCTATTAGGACAATAAGAAGAAAATTTGAAAATAAACTCTGGTTTTCCTGAAAATAGTGAAAATCTTGAGTGTATCAAAACCGAAAGGTTTTCAAGGTTTAGTGTTTTCAACCAGTAATAATTTGTTTAATTTTCAGCCTTATTTTGAAATTAATAGATCAAATTGAAGAGAATCTAAACTAGATTAGGATAATAAGACGAAAATTTAAAAACTATTACTGGTTTTCCAGAAAATGTAGAAAATCTTCAGTTTGTCAAAACAGAAAGGTTTTTAAAGTCTTAGTGTCTTCAACCGGTGAAAACTTGTTTAATTTTCAATCTTATTTTGGGATTAGTCTGTCAAATTGAAGAGAATTTAATCTGGATTAGGGTAATAGCAAGAAAATTTGAACATTATTTCTGGTTTTCCAGAAAATGTTGAAAATCTTAAGTGTGTCAAAATCGGAAGGTTTTCAAGTTTTAGTGTTTTCAAGCGGTAATAACTTCTTTAATTTTCAGATTTATTTCAGGACTACTATGTCAAAGAGAAACGAATTTAATCTAGATTAGGCTAATAGAAAGAAAACTCTAAAATTATTTCTGGTTTCTCAGAAAATGGTGAAAAACTTGAGTGTGTCAAAATCGAAAGGTTTTTAAGTTTTAGTGTTTTCAACCGGTAATAACTTCTCTAATTTTCAGCTTTATTTCAGGACTACTATGTCAAAGAGAAGCGAATTTAATCTAGATTAGGCTAATAGAAAGAAAACTCTAAAATTATATCTGGTTTTTCAGAAAATGGTGAAAAACTTGAGTGTGTCAAAATCGAAAGGTTTTTAAGTTTTAGTGTTTTCAAGCGGTAATAACTTCTTAAATTTTCAGCTTTATTTCAGGAATGCTATGTCAAAGAGAAGCGAATTTAATCTAGATTAGGCTAATAGAAAGAAAACTCTAAAATTATTTCTGGTTTTTCAGAAAATGGTGAAAAACTTGAGTGTGTCAAAATCGAAAGGTTTTTAAGTTTTAGTGTTTTCAACCGGTAATAACTTGGTTAATTTTTAGTTTCGTTTTAAAATTAATATATCAAGTTGAGGAGATTTTAATCTACATCAGGTTAATAAGAAGAAAATTTGTAACTTGTTTCCGGTTTATCAGAAAATATTGAAAATCTTGAATGTGTAAAAGTCGAAAGATTTTTAAGATTTAGTGTTTCAACCGGTAATTACTGGTTCAATTTTCAGTCTCATTTTGAGATTGATATGTCAAATTGAAGATAATTTACACCTAGATTAGGAAAATAGGAAGAAAATTTGAAAATTATTTATGGTTTTCCAGAAAATGTTGAAAATCTTGAGCGTGTCAAAATCGAAAGGTTTTCAAGTTTTAGTGTTTTCAACCGGTAATAACTGGTTTAATTTTCAGTCTCATTTTGAGATTGATAAGTCAAATTGAAGAGACTTTATTATAGATTAGGACACTAGGAAGAAAATTTGAAAACTATATCTCGTTTTCCAGAAAATGTTGAAAATCTTGAGTGTGTGTGTGTTCAAGTCGAAAGGTTTTCAAGTTTTGGTGTTTCCAACCGGTGAAAACTTGTTTAATTTTCAGTCCTATTTTGAGATTAATATGTCAAATTGAAGAGAATTTAATCTGGATTAGGTTAGTAGGAAGAAAATTTGAAAATTATTTCTGGTTTTCCAGAAAATATTGAAAATCTTGAGTGTGTCAAAATCGAAAGGTTTTCAAGTTTTAGTATTTTCAACCGGTAATAACTTATTTTCTTTTCAGTATTATTTTGAGATTAAAATGTAAAATTGAAGTGAATTTAATCTAGATTAGGATAATAAGAAGAAAATTTTAAAATTATTTCTTGTTTTTCAGAAAATGGTGAAAATCTTAAATCTGTCAAAATCGAAAGGTTTTCAAGTATTAGTGTTTTCAACTGATGAAAACTTGTTTACTTTTCAGTCCAATTTTGAGACTAATATATCAAATTGAAGAGAATTTAATCAGGCTTAGAATAATACGAAGAAAATTGGAAAATTATTTCTGGGTTTTCCAGAAAATGTCGAAAATCTTGAGTGTATCAAAATCGAAAAGTTTTCAAGTTTTAGTATTTTCAACCGGTAAAAACCTATTTAATTTTCAGTCCTATTTCGAGATTAATATATCAGATTGAAGGGAATTTAATCTAGTTTAGGATAGTAAGAAGGAAATTTGAAAATTATTACTGGTTTGTCACAAAATGATGAAAATCTGGAGCGTGTTAAAATCGAAAGGTTTTCATGTTTTAGTGTTTTCAAACGACGAAAACTTTTCAGTCTTATTTTAAGACTAATATGTCAACTTGAAGAGAATTTAATGTATATTGGGATAATAAGAAGAATATTTGAAAATTGTTTCTGGTTTTTCAGAAAATGGTGATAATCTTGAGTGCGTCAAAATTGAAAGGTTTTCAAGTTTTAGTTTTTTCAACCGGTAATAACTACTATAATTTTCAGTCTCATTGTGGGATTTATATACCAAATTGAAGAGAATTTAATCTAGATCAGGACAAGAAGAAGAAAGTTTGTTGTTTTTTCTGGTGTTCCAGAAAATTTTGAAAATGTTAAGTGTGCCAAAATCGAAATGTTTTCAAGTTTTAGTGTTTCAACTGATGAAAACTTGTTTAATTTTCAGTCTTATTTAGATATTAATATATTAAATTGAAGAGAATTTAATCTGGATTAGGATAATAGGAAGAAAATTTGAAAACTGTTTCTGTTTTTCTAGAAAATGTTGAAAATCTTGAGTGTGTCAAAATCGGAAGGATTTCAAGTTTTAGTGTTTTCAACCGGCGATAACTTTTATTTTCAGAATTATTTTGATATTAATATATTAAATTGAAGAGAATTTAATCTATATTAGAACAATAAAAAGAAAATTTGAAAATTATTTCTCTTTATCCAGAAAATGTTGGAAATCTTGTGTTGAAAATGTTGTGTGTAAAAATCGAAAAGTTTTCAAGTTTTCGTGTTTTCAACAGGTAATAGTTTGTTTAATCTTTACTCTTAATTTAAGATTAATATGCCAAATTGAAGATAATTTAATCTCTATTAGGACAATAAGAAGAAAATTTAAAAATAAACTCTGGTTTTCCTGAAAATAGTGAAAATCTTGAGTGTATCAAAAACCGAAAGGTTTTCAAGGTTTAGTGTTTTTAACCAGTAATAATTTGTTTAATTTTCAGCCTTATTTTGAAATTAATATTTCAAATTGAAGAGAATCTAAACTAGATTAGGATAATAAGACGAAAATTTAAAAACTGTTTCTGGTTTTCCAGAAAATGTAGAAAATCTTCAGTTTGTCAAAACAGAAAGGTTTTTAAAGTCTTAGTGTCTTCAACCGGTGAAAACTTGTTTAATTTTCAATCTTATTTTGGGCTTAGTATGTCAAATTGAAGAGAATTTAATCTTGATTAGGATAATAGCAAGAAAATTTGAACATTATTTCTGGTTTTCCAGAAAATGTTGAAAATCTTAAGTGTGTCAAAATCGGAAGGTTTTCAAGTTTTATTGTTTACAAGCGGTAATAACTTCTTTAATTTTCAGCTTTATTTCAGGACCTACTATGTCAAAGAGAAGCGAATTTAATCTAGATTAGGCTAATAGAAAGAAAACTCTAAAATTATTTCTGTGTTTTCAGAAAATGGTGAAAAACTTGAGTGTGTCAAAATCGAAAGGTTTTTAAGTTTTAGTGTTTTCAACCGGTAATAACTTCTTTAATTTTCAGCTTTATTTCAGGACTACTATGTCAAAGAGAAGCGCATTTAATCTAGATTAGGCTAATAGAAAGAAAACTCTAAAATTATTTCTGTTTTTTCAGAAAATGGTGAAAAACTTGAGAGTGTCAAAATCGAAATGTTTTTAAGTTTTAGTGTTTTCAACCGGTAATAACTTCTTTAATTTTCAGCTTTATTTCAGGAATACTATGTCAAAGAGAAGCGAATTTAATCTAGATTAGGCTAATAGAAAGAAAACTCTAAACTTATTTCTGTTCTTTCAGAAAATGGTGAAAAACTTGAGTGTGTCAAAATCGAAAGGTTTTTAAGTTTTAGTGTTTTCAACCGGTAATAACCGGTTAATTTTTAGTCGCGTTTTATAATTAATATATCAAGTTGAGGAGAATTTAATCTAGATCAGGTTAATAAGAAGAAAATTTGTAAGTTATTTCCGGTTTATCAGAAAATATTGAAAATCTTGAATGTGTAAAAGTCGAAAGATTTTTAAGATTTAGTGTTTCAACCGGTAATTACTGGTTTAATTTTCAGTCTCATTTTGAGATTGATATGTCAAATTGAAGAGAATTTACACCTAGATTAGGAAAATAGGAAGAAAATTTGAAAATAATTTATGGTTTTCCAGAAAATGTTGAAAATCTTGAGCGTGTCAAAATCGAAAGGTTTTCAAGTTTTAGTGTTTTCAACCGGTAATATCTGGTTTAATTTTCAGTCTCATTTTGAGATTGAGAAGTCAAATTAAAGAGACTTTATTATAGATAAGGACACTAGGAAGAAAATTTGAAAACTATGTCTCGTTTTCCAGAAAATGTTGAAAATCTTGAGTGTGTGTGTGTTCAAGTCGAAAGGTTTTTGAGTTTTGGTGTTTCCAACCGGTGAAAACTTGTTTAATTTTCGGTCCTATTTTGAGATTAATATGTCAAACTGAAGAGAATTTAATCTGGATTAGGTTGGTAGGAAGAAAATTTGAAAATTATTTCTGGTTTTCCAGAAAATATTGAAAATCTTGAGTGTGTCAAAATCGAAAGGTTTTCAAGTTTTAGTATTTTCAACCGGTAATAACTTATTTACTTTTCAGTATTATTTTGAGATTAATATGCAAAATTGAAGTGAATTTAATATAGATTAGGATAATAAGAAGAAAATTTGAAAATTATTTCTGGTTTTTCAGAAAATGGTGAAAATCTTAAATGTGTCAAAATCGAAAGGTTTTCAAGTATTAGTGTTTTCAACTGATGAAAACTTGTTTACTTTTCACTCTAATTTTGAGACTAATATATCAAATTGAAGAGAATTTAATCAGGCTTAGATTAATACGAAGAAAATTAGAAAATTATTTCTGGGTTTTCCAGAAAATAGTGAAAATCTTGAGTGTATCAAAATCGAAAAGTTTTCAAGTTTTAGTGTTTTCAACCGGTAATAACCTATTTAATTTTCAGTCCTATTTCGAGATTAATATATCAGATTGAAGGGAATTTAATCTAGTTTAGGATAGTAAGAAGGAAATTTGAAACTTATTACTGGTTTGTCACAAAATGGTGAAAATCTTGAGCGTGTTAAAATCGAAAGGTTTTCATGTTTTAGTGTTTTCAACCGACGAAAACTTCTTTAATTTTCAGTCTAATTTTAAGACTAATATGTCAACTTGAAGAGAATTTAATGTATATTGGGATAATAAGAAAAATATTTGAAAATTGTTTCTGGTTTTTCAGAAAATGGTGATAATCTTGAGAGTGTCAAAATTGAAAGGTTTTCAAGTTTTAGTGTTTTTAACCGGTAATAACTACTATAGTCTTATTGTGGGATTTATATACCAAATTGAAGAGAATTTAATCAGGACAAGAAGAAGAAAGTTTGTTGTTTTTTCTGGTGTTCCAGAAAATTTTGAAAATCTTAAGTGTGCCAAAATCGAAAGGTTTTCAAGTTTTAGTGTTTTCAACCGATAATAACTTGCTTAATTTTCAGCCTTATTTCAAGACTAATATGTCATACTGAAGCGAACCCTCACGTGGAAGTCACCTTGTCGCGGTGTGAGGGCTTAGTTTCGCAACATACCGTTGGACGTCACGACTGGAACAACTCCGGTCGGGGCGTTCGGCGGAGGGCGAACAACCAAGAACTTCCAATCCCTTAATCCCAAGGTGTCATGCGACCCGTGCCAAAGGGACTGGTTGATGGCCAAGGGCAACCGGTCATCGCTTACGGATCCCCTCTGATACCTGGCGACCTCAGAGGGTATCCAGCCTTACCACTATCAAGCGGGGCTTTGATGTGGTGGACCTTTAGTTCCCTTGCGACTCGTGGGATTTATATGAATTCCAAAAGTAAAAATAATCCATGTGTACGGGACCTAACCGACACAGAGAACAAGGAAGTCAGCCCGGATTCCCGGGAAGACGACCTTGACCTCACACTCGTAGACATGAGCAGGCCAGCCATGTCTACAGAGGCAGAGGTAGATGTTCTTGTAGGGACAGAGGAGGACTTGCCGCCTCCTGTCACAAAACAAGAATGACCAGCAGGCGCACCAAAATATCCCAAGTGAACATCCATCATGCCAAAGCAGCTTCAGCTGTGATGGCTAGGATGTTCACCAAGCAGCACCTAGGGCTAGCGCTGCTTCAAGAACCCTGGACCTACGGAGGTAAGATCAGAGGCCTTAGCAACAGGGAATGTAAGTTGGTATGGGACAGCCGTGAGGTCTCCCCTAGAACTTGCATTATGGTAAGAAATGGCTTACTTATGTCTTTCAGAATTTTTAACGCGGGATTTAGTACCGATTCAGGCCCTCATCAAGATCGAGGGTCTCCACCGCGAAGTAGTGATCGCATCAGCATACTTCCCTGGCGATGGTAACAGCATACCACCCATTGAAGTACAAAAGCTGGTGGAACACTGTATTAGGAGAAGGCTGCCACTCATCCTGGGATGTGACACGAACGCACACAATGAGATGTGGGGCAGCACGGACACTAATAAAATGGGTGAGTACCTTTTAGAATACCTCATTAAAGAGAACTTAATTGTGTACAACGTTGGGAACACACCAACATTTGTCACTAAAGTCAGAAATGAGGTACTGAATATTACGGTAGGTAGCGCTAACGTAAGTAAACTAATTAAAAAGTGGAGGGTTTCAAGTGAGCCCTCAATGTCAGATCATAGGATCATAGAGTTTGAGCTGGAAGGAGCGAGTGAGGAATGGGGGTGTTTATTCGAAACCCCAGACAAACTGTGTGGCCTATGTTTAGTTCCCAACTAAAAGAAAACCTAGAGCAGGTGACAGTGCGGGGTAGTATCAAACACTACACCGTGCTGGAGCAGGCTGTAGGAGAAATAAATGTAGCAATCACCACGGCATTTGAATCCAGCTGCCCGGTAGAAACCGTGAAGGAGCATAAGGACGAAAAATGGTGGAACAAAAATTTGTCTACATTAAAAGCAAAAGTTCGTAGGCTTTTCAACAAAGCCAAGCAATACGGAAATTGGCTAGAATACTCCAAGGTGCTTACCACCTACAACAAAGAGATCAGAAGGGCAAAAAGGGGAACCTTTAGGACCTTCTGTGAAAACATAGAATCCACGCCGGTGGCAGCTAGACTACACAAAGCACTGGCGAAGGATAGAGTGGAAATGACAACCACTCTCAAGAAACCGGATGGGACCTTCACGGAGGATGAAGAGCAAAGAGCTCTCCTCCTACTAGAAACCCATTTTCCGGGATGTAGAGGACACAGGGAGACCGAGGGCTTGATGCAACCACGGAAACCAAGTCGGGCCGACTGGAAGAGGGCAGCGTCCATCTGTACGGAAAACCGAATCAGATGGGCTAGCGGCACTTTCCAGCCTTTTAAGGCCCCAGGTGTGGACGGACTAGTACCTGCCTTCCTACAAAAGGGAGAGAGAGAATTAATGCCGTATCTTCTAAATATTTTTAGAAGTAGCTTAGCGCTCGGATATATACCGGAGCTATGGAGAAGGGCTAAGGTGGTATTTATACCGAAGGTAAGGAAGAAAGACACCACTCAACCGAAGTCATTTAGACCCATTAGTCTAACATCTTTTATGTTAAAGACAGTGGAGAAGGTGATTGATAATTACCTTAGGACTATAGTGCTGGTAGGTACACCACTACACAGGAGTCAGTATGCTTACAGAGCAGGGAAATCCATAGAAACCGCCCTGTATCCGCTGACAAACGAAATAGTAGCAGCACTAGAGACAAAGGAAGTAGCGATATGTGCTTCTTGGATATAAAGGGAGCTTTTGACAACACCTCACACGAGGCTGCCAGGGCGGCCCTTGAAAGAAGGAATATCGACAGCACTATCTCAAAGTGGATGGGAGAAATGCTGAGAACTAGAACGGCGGAGACACAAGTGGGAAAAGACACCATTAAGATCTCCACAACTCAAGGGTGCCCACAGGGAGGTGTACTATTATCGCTAATGTGGAGCCTGGTAGTTGATGAACTACTGGTTAGGCTAAACGACCTACACATCAAATGTCAAGGTTACGCCGATGACATAGTCATAATGGAAATTTGAGGGAACGCTCTGTGAAATTGTTCAGAGAGGCCTCAATGTAACTAGTAGATGGTGTCAAACAGTGGGACTGAAACTCAACCCGAGCAAAACCACGGTGATACCATTTACTAGAAGGAGAAAACTAAACTGCCCACATCCCATACTCATAGATGGGAAGGCAGTAGAATACCAACAGGAGATAAGGTATCTGGGTATCACACTAGATAGCAAACTCCTATGGAATAGACACGCTGAGGCAGTGGTAGGTAAAGCCAAACGCGCCCTAATGGTGTGCAGAAATCTGGCAGGAAAAACGTGGGGTTGTAACCCCACTATCCTGCGATGGATGTACATCATGATAGTGAGACCTGCAATCACTTATGGGGCAGTTGCTTGGGGAAGTAGAATCAAGCTGGCCTCTATGAGGAAACAGCTTGAGAAGATTCAAAGACTGGCGTGTGTCTGCATCATGGGGGCGATGGGGTAGTGTCCGATAGCAGCATTGGAGCTGCTGCTGGATCTGACTCCGCTGCACCTTGTAGTGGAGAGCGCCGCCAGATCGGCGACCGTAAGATTCAGCAAGGAAGGAATGGGCAGAGGTAAAATAATCGGGAGCAGAAACCGAAACAGCCTTGCTACAAAATCGAAAAGTTTTCAAGTTTTACTGTTTTCAACTTTAATTTTCAGTCTTATTTTGAGATAAATATGTCAGATTGAAGAGAATTTAATCTAGATTAGGATAATGAGAAGAAAGTTTTAAACATATTTCGGGTTTTCCAGAAAATGTAGAAAATCTTTAGTGTGTCAAAATCGAAAGGTTTTCAAGTTTTTAACCGTGCTAAGCAACTTAGTTCTTGTTTCTAGCTCCTGCAGAAGCTGGCAAAAACACGGAGGGGTTGCGATTTATGTACGTTAACATTTACAAGCATCTTTCATATCTAAAAGTTTTCTACTGAACTAGATTTCGAAACATGTGGTATAAATCTAATGGTACAAAATACACGTATTTCGTTAGTGACTGGTTATAAAGCAGGGGTGGACAAATCTTTGACCGAGTGTTTATTTACTTGTGTATATTTGTGTACCACAACCGTTGCGTATATACTCGCCAAACCGTACAATATTGTTAGGTACTGTCATAGTGGACAACAGATGCTGTTTGTAAAACGAAATATTTTCAGAGATCACCCGCAAATGTGCAGTGTCGATAAAATAGTGGCAGGTAGATAATAAAGTAAACATCAGACCTAGTAAACATAATAAGCATGTCATGGTCATGCTTTAGGGATTCTATGTTTATGTTGCTTATAACTTTGTTTATATTGGAATACGTATTAAGATCACTTTCTCACTGAAGTAATATTTTGGTGGGCACAATCACAAAACCGACTTATTATTTTTGTTTGTTTTAATATACGTAGATATTTTTTGTAATTAAACTAATTTATGTAATGCCTCGCGGGCCGCATAAAATGTCGACGCGGGCCGCAATTTGCCCAGGTCTGTTATAGATCAGCTAAAGGCAATTTAAAGATATTTCTAATTTTGTGGAAAACGTGAATAAATTATTATTAATATTATTACAAAGAGAGAAGGTTACAAACAATATTACCTAGCAGTAGCAGTCATACAAGAACCAGACAAACTAAAGATTTACTTTTATGTTTTTTTCCTTAAACTATTCGCGCATTTCTTGCATATTACATCGAATTTATTTTGAAACAATTGGCACCTCAGAGCTGCTGATAACTCGAAAATTTCTGCGCAAACTGGTTTTGTAAGGCTTGATACTTGACATTTAATTAATAATAGTAATTTAGGTCGCACATGGAGAGTACGTCTACTTATCTACATTAAATAGCACGCATTCATTAAAGTTGATGGATACTCGAATTCTAAATAAATGACTTCCACAGAATACACGGCCTTATCTGCATAAATATAATTTCCTCTTCAACGTTTACGAAATTTATTAATATTTCATAATATTTGCATCATTCAAATTTCTAATTAGCCTAGACCCTAATAATTTACATTTTACTTGTATTTTAGCATTGGATATCGTCAGGTGGGGAATTCAGAGATTATAAATATGAAATGGTAACGAAACTCATTTGAAATATAATATATAGAATTAACTAAATATATTTTACGGCACTTGAAAAAGAATTAATTAGCAAATTCGAAATACATTGAATTTATATCTATCAAATTGTATTTCAATATATATATATATATATGTTGTATTTGAGGTTTTCGCGGATAGATACCTGTGTTGTATTGTTTTTCGGGGATTCCGCGTTGATGCAGAGGGTTGGCTCTGAAAAGAACCGGATTCTCGACGTTTCGGCGAACTAACATTCGCCATTCTCAAGAGATATATGCGTTCGTGCGGGTCAACCGTGAGACGCATACTTATGTTGTACATACCTAGTACATATTTACATACATACTTACATACATACTTAGTACATACTTAGTACATACTTAGTTTGCGTCTAACGGTTGACCCGCACCGACGCATATATCTCTTGAGAATGGCGAATGTTAGTTCGCCGAAACGTCGAGAATCCGGTTCTTTTCAGAGCCAACCCTCAGCATCAACGCGGAATCCCCGAGAAAACAATACAACACAGGTATCTATCCGCGAAAACCTCAAATACAACATATATATATATATATATATATATATATATATATATATATATATATATATATATATATATATATATATATACATATATTATATATATATATATATATATATATATATACAGGGTGGACCATTTAGCATGACCACCCCAATTATTTCCGTTGCCTTTAGAGTGACGAAAAAAATGTCTAAAGGAAATTTTATTTATTTCGAGGGCTTGTCTAGGTCAAGTTTATGCGTCTTCAAGGTCATGTTGCGTCATGTTGCGTTTTTCAAATGGGAACATGTTATTTTTGTATCAAGACAATGTAGCCACTATTCAGACGACCCATGATATCATGATCTCATGATGTCATGATCTATCATGATCATGATCTTGAAATGATTTCACAGGTGTATCGAAAATGCTATTGCACAGTAAAGCAGAGAAAGTGAATATGATTCTGATTCATGGTGAGACCGGTAGGAACTCTCTGCGGGCGCAGGAACTTTAGACACAACGTTGTCTTGACATAATGAGCTATGAAACGGGTTAGTTTTCGAAATTCTGAATATTTTTGCAAATTTTTTTCGCAAATTTATAAAATGGACTTTTAAGAATGAGATCTCGCAAATTTTGCTTTTCTAGGTCTTCTGGTCTGTTAGCTGCGTCCAAAACCGTTAAGCTCTAATAATTTCCACTCAAATTTTGCCTAAATTTCAGAGTGATTGATTTGCACAAAAATTTCGCGAATTTATAAAATGGACTTTAGAGAATGAAATTCAGCAAACTTTGCTTTTGTAAGTCTTCCAACCTGTCCGCTACGTCTAAAACCGCCGATCAATAACAATCTCCACTCATACTTGGCCTAAATTACAAATAGCGAATTCAAAGGGCGTTTTTTTTTTGCAAAATATTTTCGCGAATTTATAAAACGGACTTTTAGGTATGAGATTCAGCAAATTTGGCTTTTATAAGTCTTCCGGGCTGTCCGCGGCGTCTAAAACCATGAAGCTCTAACCATTTCCACGAGGGGAAGTTCAAACGGTGATAGTTTGCGAATTTCTGAAGATTTTTGTAAAAAAATTTCGCAAATTTATAAAATGGACTTTTAAGAATGAGATTTCGCGAATTTTGCTTTTGTAGGTCTTCCGGTCTGTCCGCTGCGTCCTAAACCGTCAAGCTCTAATAATTTCCATTAAAATTTTGCCTAAATTTCAGTGATTGTTTTTCAATTTTTTTTAGAGAATTTATAAAAAGGACATTAAAGGATGAAATTTGGCAAACTTTGCTTTTCTAAATCTTCCGACCTGTCCGCTGCGTCTGAAACCGCCAAGCTATAACAATTTCCACTCATATTTTCATAAATTACAAATCCAAACGGCGTTTTTTTTCGCAAAATATTTTCGCGAATTCATAAAACGGACTTTTAAGAATGAGACTCAGCAAATTTGTCTTTTATAAGCCTTCTGGCCTGTCCGCGGCGTCCAAAACCATGAAACTCTAACAATTTCTACGGGAGGAAGTTCAAACGGTGCTAGTTTACGAATTTCTAAAGATTTTTGCAAACTTTTTTCACGAAAAAGAAGTATCCGACTTCTCATCGAAGGAAAGATCGAGGGCAAACGATCTGTGGGCAGACGGCAGAACTCATGGCCAAAAGATTTGCGATATAGAAATTTTCATCATTATAGCCAGTTGGGTCGCCAACCTGCGTTAGGGAGACGACGTCCTAAGAAGAAGTCATATTATTCCTCTCAGGCTTTTCTGGAATGTTTTTGGAATGTTTTCTCCGAACTCGTAGAATGTACCGTCTTCCTTGCTAATGTTACTTTTCTTCAAGTATTCAATAGCTTCGGAATAGTTCATCCTTAAGAACGGTCTCTCAGGAACTTTAAAGTGTGGGGGGTTCAATTTATAAACCAAATCACCACTCGGTTACTTCAAGACGGGATCAACCACATCACAAATCAAATCTTCCAAACGATCTAAAAGATCATCGAACGTTATAAATGGACATTCAGCTTTAACATGGGTATATTCTGATGTCTACGGGTTCTACTCTGTTCTGCTCTGAAGCTTTCAGCGACACAGTAAACATTTCCCATAGAAGGCAAACAGGTCTCCAAATATAATTGAGAGCTTTGAGTGAGGTAAGCTCATCATCATATTTTCGTCGATGTTTTGATCGAATTATTCATTTAATTCGTGAAAGGGGCAGTGGTAATTCACTCGAAAAGAAACGTCAAGCAAAAAGGTCATGATATTATGGATCGCTGGATTCGTGTGAACAGTGGCTACAATTTCTTGATGAAAAAATAACTCTTTTGTACTCTTTGTACTAAAGAAAATGTACTCTTTGTAAGTGTAAATGCAAAAAAAAAGTACTCTTTTGACAAACCATTAATGACCATGAAGATATGACCTTGACAAAAAAGTATGTTTAACTACAGGGGTTAAACATACTTGTTTGTCAAGGTCATACTTACTCAGCCCTACTCAGCCCTTCGAAATCAATAAAATTCCCTTTCGACATTTTTTCCGTCACTCTAAAGGTAACGGAGATATTTGGGGTGGTCACGTTAAATGGCCCACCCTATATATTTTTAGATATTTAATATTATATGAAGGGAATGAATCATTTTTTATGTTTGTAATTAATTTGAATTTATATTAATCCAATTTACATTTGTTTATTGAACGGTTAGATTTGCTATCGAATTACGTTACAGATTTAATTACAAGTTGAAAAATAAACAAGTTACAAAACCCGTTTTAATGCCGATTTAATTGTAAATCGCAAAAATCATTCCGCAAATAACTATTTATTAGAATTGAATTATAAAATTGATAAACATTTAATTAAACTTTACGATTTATAACATTTTTTCATTTAGCGCTGCATATTTATTACACAAAATAATGATAATTGATAAATGTTTAATAAAACTTATGAATTTATAACATTTTTTATTTATTACACAAAATGATTAAGTCTCTAATTTTATTTTATAAATTAACAAAATATTTAACATTTTTTAAGAATCGTGTGTATATTATCGTACCTAATTCTAAAATATTTAGTACAAAATACTGATAAGAAGTTAAACAAGACAGTCTCAATTAAAGCAAGATTATTATCATTCCACCTATAATTGTTACAAAGTCTCAACAAAAGCAAGATACTATTTATTTAGGGTTTGAGCCCTTAATTAGCAGCTTCCAACTTGTCTCGTTTAAAGATAAAATTTTGTTTTAGAGGCTGATAAAGTTACTCCCGCAAAATGTGTTTTGTAATGATATGTTTCACTCTAGGATTTCAAATATCTTGATATAAACAAGTCTCGCTGAATAGTCTATGTTTATGCACAGTCTATTTATCGTTAATGTCATAACAAACAGGTCTTAATTAAGCTAAGGAATTTTAGAAAACTATATTTTACTACAGAATTTCAATACAATGGTTTAAAATGGGATAATTAATGGGTTAAATAAAATTAATGGGTTATTAAATTAATTATAAAGATTATATTGTTTGTATAGACTGTACAATATTGTCTGACTAGTATGGCCACTTTAATTTTGTTTGACTTAGTCTTGTCTGTTTACGTTTATCTGTCTAGTCTTGTCTGTCTAGTCTTGCGTGTCTAGTCTTGTCTGTCCAGTCTTGTCTGTCCAGTCTTGTCTGTCCAGTCTTGTCTGTCCAGTCTTGTCTGTCCAGTCTTGTCTGTTCAGTCTTGTCTGCCCAGTCTTGTCTGTCCAGTCTTGTCTGTCCAGTCTTGTCTGTCCAGTCTTGTCTGTCCAGTCTTGTCTGTCCAGTCTTGTCTGTCCAGTCTTGTCTGTCCAGTCTTGTCTGTCCAGTCTTGTCTGTCCAGTCTTGTCTGTCCAGTCTTGTCTGTCTAGTCTTGTCTGTCTAGTCTTGTCTGTCTAGTCTTGTCTGTCTAGTCTTGTCTGTCTAGTCTTGTCTGTCTAGTCTTGTCTGTCTAGTCTTGTCTGTCTAGTCTTGTCTGTCTAGTCTTGTCTGTCTAGTCTTGTCTGTCTAGTCTTGTCTGTCTAGTCTTGTCTGTCTAGTCTTGTCTGTCTAGTCTTGTCTGTCTAGTCTTGTCTGTCTAGTCTTGTCTGTCTAGTCTTGTCTGTCTAGTCTTGTCTGTCTAGTCTTGTCTGTCTAGTCTTGTCTGTCTAGTCTTGTCTGTCTAGTCTTGTCTGTCTAGTCTTGTCTGTCTAGTCTTGTCTGTCTAGTCTTGTCTGTCTAGTCTTGTCTGTCTAGTCTTGTCTGTCTAGTCTTGTCTGTATAGTCTTGTCTGTCTAGTCTTGTCTGTCTAGTCTTGTCTGTCTAGTCTTGTCTGTCTAGTCTTGTCTGTCTAGTCTTGTCTGTCTAGTCTTGTCTGTCTACTCTTGTCTGTCTAGTCTTGTCTGTCTAGTCTTGTCTGTCCAGTCTTGTCTGTCCAGTCTTGTCTGTCCAGTCTTGTCTGTCCAGTCTTGTCTGTCCAGTCTTGTCTGTCCAGTCTTGTCTGTCCAGTCTTGTCTGTCCAGTCTTGTCTGTCCAGTCTTGTCTGTCCAGTCTTGTCTGTTCAGTCTTGTCTGCCCAGTCTTGTCTGTCTAGTCTTGTCTGTCCAGTCTTGTCTGTCCAGTCTTGTCTGTCCAGTCTTGTCTGTCCAGTCTTGTCTGTCCAGTCTTGTCTGTCCAGTCTTGTCTGTCCAGTCTTGTCTGTCCAGTCTTGTCTGTCCAGTCTTGTCTGTCCAGTCTTGTCTGTCCAGTCTTGTCTGTCCAGTCTTGTCTGTCCAGTCTTGTCTGTCCAGTCTTGTCTGTCCAGTCTTGTCTGTCCAGTCTTGTCTGTCTAGTCTTGTCTGTCTAGTCTTGTCTGTCTAGTCTTGTCTGTCTAGTCTTGTCTGTCTAGTCTTGTCTGTCTAGTCTTGTCTGTCTAGTCTTGTCTGTCTAGTCTTGTCTGTCTAGTCTTGTCTGTCTAGTCTTGTCTGTCTAGTCTTGTCTGTCTAGTCTTGTCTGTCTAGTCTTGTCTGTCTAGTCTTGTCTGTCTAGTCTTGTCTGTCTAGTCTTGTCTGTCTAGTCTTGTCTGTCTAGTCTTGTCTGTCTAGTCTTGTCTGTCTAGTCTTGTCTGTCTAGTCTTGTCTGTCTAGTCTTGTCTGTCTAGTCTTGTCTGTCTAGTCTTGTCTGTCTAGTCTTGTCTGTCTAGTCTTGTCTGTATAGTCTTGTCTGTCTAGTCTTGTCTGTCTAGTCTTGTCTGTCTAGTCTTGTCTGTCTAGTCTTGTCTGTCTAGTCTTGTCTGTCTAGTCTTGTCTGTCTAGTCTTGTCTGTCTAGTCTTGTCTGTCCAGTCTTGTCTGTCCAGTCTTGTCTGTCCAGTCTTGTCTGTCCAGTCTTGTCTGTCCAGTCTTGTCTGTCCAGTCTTGTCTGTCCAGTCTTGTCTGTCCAGTCTTGTCTGTCCAGTCTTGTCTGTTCAGTCTTGTCTGCCCAGTCTTGTCTGTCCAGTCTTGTCTGTCCAGTCTTGTCTGTCCAGTCTTGTCTGTCCAGTCTTGTCTGTCCAGTCTTGTCTGTCCAGTCTTGTCTGTCCAGTCTTGTCTGTCTAGTCTTGTCTGTCTAGTCTTGTCTGTCTAGTCTTGTCTGTCTAGTCTTGTCTGTCTAGTCTTGTCTGTCTAGTCTTGTCTGTCTAGTCTTGTCTGTCTAGTCTTGTCTGTCTAGTCTTGTCTGTCTAGTCTTGTCTGTCTAGTCTTGTCTGTCTAGTCTTGTCTGTCTAGTCTTGTCTGTCTAGTCTTGTCTGTCTAGTCTTGTCTGTCTAGTCTTGTCTGTCTAGTCTTGTCTGTCTAGTCTTGTCTGTCTAGTCTTGTCTGTCTAGTCTTGTCTGTCTAGTCTTGTCTGTCTAGTCTTGTCTGTCTAGTCTTGTCTGTCTAGTCTTGTCTGTCTAGTCTTGTCTGTCTAGTCTTGTCTGTCTAGTCTTGTCTGTCTAGTCTTGTCTGTCTAGTCTTGTCTGTCTAGTCTTGTCTGTCTAGTCTTGTCTGTCTAGTCTTGTCTGTCTAGTCTTGTCTGTCTAGTCTTGTCTGTCTAGTCTTGTCTGTCTAGTCTTGTCTGTCTAGTCTTGTCTGTCTAGTCTTGTCTGTCTAGTCTTGTCTGTCTAGTCTTGTTTGTCTAGTCTTGTGTGTCTTGTCTCGAACGTCACGAGCGACAGACGTGCCTGGGTGATTCTAGTTTATTGTGGATCTTAAGACTATTATAAAATTATTTGTGCCTATAGACAATAGAGGAAAAAGACTCGTTTAGTGATATAGTGTGCTGTTTAGCTTTGGGCTATGTTATCTGCCTCGTTGATTGGACACTTTTAGTTTTTATTTTTTCGCCACGTGGCGAAAAAGACATAGTTTTTGGTATGATCTACGGACACCTGGCGTCCTCTGGTAACAAGTAGCCTCACCGCGGCAGCGCACGGCTGCGGTGAAGCAGAAATAAGTGCGAATTCTTGGGTACTGATAATGGAACCCAATAAAACACCACAAACAAAGGAGAAGCCAAACTCTGTAAATACGGGAAACCTTGACAATCAGGTGACGGCAGCTCCGCCCCGGTACTTGATTATCAAAAGAAAGGATGGATCTAATTTTGATAAAATTAATCCTTTTAAAATTAATAAGAGTTTATATAGTATTATTGGAGAATGTAGTAACATTAAAAAGATAAGAGATGGTCTATTAATAGAATGCAAGTCGAGTAAACAATCTGAGAGACTTATGTCAGTAAAAGAATTTTGCAATTTTGAAATCGATATGGTACCATATAATACATTAAATTACTCAAAAGGCATAATCTATTGCTGGGACCTCTTAGGCCTATCAGAAGAAGAGATACTCCAAGAACTAAAAGAAAATAACGTCTGCGAAGTGAAGAGAATTAAAAGCAAGAGAGATGGTGAATTAAAGGATACCCCTTCACTGATTCTGACGTTCAATTCACCCACTCTCCCAAAGAAAATAAAGGTAGCATTTTATAATCTCGAAGTCCGGGAGTATATCCCTAATCCGACAAGATGTTACCGGTGTCAAAAGTTTGATCATAGTGCGGCCCGATGCTCCAGTGAACCAGTCTGCTTCTGTGGGAAACCACTGCACGAAGGATCATCTTGCGAAACTCCAGTATGTATCAACTGTGAAGGCGAACACTTTGCAAAGTCAAAGAACTGCCCGAAGTTTAAAGAAGAGTTCGCTATTCAGAAGATAAGGACCCAGGAGAAACTAACATACAATGAAGCAAGAAGAAAGCTGGCGATTAATGTCCCAAGAGGAACTATGTCATACGCGAAAGCAGCATCTATGACAAAACCCCAACAGCCTGACGTGAATGAACTCGCCGCTGTATTAATTCCAGTGATTTTGAGTTTCATCAAGGAACTACTCCCAGAAGTAAAAAGGAGTCGACTTGCTGTGATGGCAAACCACAAAAAACGTTGGAACCTAAAACAACTCCACAACGCGACGTCGAAGCGTCCGATAGCGACGCTAGCGTGTCTTTCAAATCTCCTTCTCTAGCGGCGACGGAAAAACGGAAACGAGGGGCTCAACCAGCTCGCTCGCGTTCAATCTCTGAGGATAGCTCGGAAACAGATCCCGGCATCAAGAGTTCTTGGATCAAGAAGAAAGACACCGGATGGGAAAAAGGGAGACTCCGACAGAAAACGGCACCCTTATTGGAAAAAAAATAGTTAATTTTTGTCAATATCTGGAGATTATAGTTAGGTATTCGTGCCCTTTATTTTTTAAATCAAACAATTACTAAGATGCCAACCAACGCAATAAAATGTTTGCAAATCAATCTGGGTAAAGGCAAGGCCGCCACTGGAGCCCTATTAGAAAAAATTGAAAGGGACAAAATTTCAATAGTTTTTATTCAAGAGCCTCACGTCTTCCGTGGAAAACTTCTGGGTTTTCCAGATCACTACAGGGTTATGCACTCTCGTAAGCCAAATGAACCAACTATTAAAGCCGCGATAGTTATACCTGATCCTCGAATCACAGCAATGATAAATACAGATTTGTAATCATACCAGTAATCTGATGTCAGTTATCCAAGTTCTCTGTGGGAAAATGAACTTCTATGCCATATCCGTCTACCTACCACCACCATCAAGACCGGCGGGGGAGGATAAATTCGAAGAAAATCTAACGAATCTCTCTAATATTCTTAGGGAGACAAGATCGAAAGCAGAAGTATTAGTTGCTGGAGATTTCAACTCAAAGTCCTTTTCTTGGGGTAGTGTATTCGAAGATAAAAGGGGTAAAAGTCTAGATACATTAATATCACAGAACAATCTGGCCATCCTGAACATTGGGTCGAAACCTAGATTCATTGGACACAAAGGACACAGCCTGATTGACCTAACTCTTGCCAGCTCCACACTAAGCAAGGAAATCTGCAATTGGCATCTTCCCCATGAGAGTAGCTTATCAGATCACCGTTATATAAGCTGGAGAATGGGAAAGGCAACTGAGCTGCCTGAACTCCAACGGGGATTCTGCACTGCGAATGGAAACTGGACAGCGTTCAATGACACTTTTTTATTACATCTTCATGGAATTAAACCACAGCTAGACGACTGCTCCTCTCCGGAACAAATTTCGACATTCGCTCAAAGATTAAATCTGGCGATGATGAATGCAGCTCGCGACACCTTTCCTCCAAGGAAATATTTTAGACACTCTGTTCCATGGTGGACACCCGAATTAACTGCTTTTCGTAAGGAAAATAACAAGTTACGGAGAATCTATCAAAAGAGTAAAGGGGAAAAGAGGCTATCAAATAAGCTTGCATATCAAAACAAGCTGCGTGAATACAAACAATTGATTTTAGACACAAAAAAACTAAAGTGGCGGCAATTCTGTACTCATTCTTCAACTGGAAATCCATGGGGACCTGTGTTTAGGGTGCTCAGGGGAAGAAAAACCTCGACTAGCTTCGTTACCAGCCTTAAGATAGCGGGGAAGTCTCTTGATATTTTCGAAACTATGAGGGAACTTCTTAATGCTTTCTTTCCAGAAGACAATGAGGAGGACTCTTACATACACGCTCAAGTCAGGGATTATGCGGAAACTGGAAGAGGTGGACCAGATGATACACCGTTCACTATTTTCGAAATTGAACGCATACTACGCGGAATGAGCCCAAAAAAGGCTCCTGGTCTGGACGGCATATCATCAGACATTGTATTAGCTGCCTTTAATTCTGCACCCAAAATTTTTGAATTGCTGTACAACAAGTGCTTAAATAAATCGATTTTTCCATCTTGCTGGAAAGAACAGTTGATCAAGATTATTACCAAACCTAATAAACCGGCTTTATTCACGAAGGATTTCAGGCCAATCAGTTTACTTCCGGTTGCTGGAAAGGTGTTAGATTCCCTGCTTATATCAAGAGTCGAACACTATTTCTATAAAAACAATCTCATTCACAAAAACCAATTCGGTTTCAGAAAAGGAACGGGAACTGTCCAAGCTATTTCAACAGCCGTTGGGTACATACGGGAAGCAATAAAAAACAAGAAATATTGCTCTGCCATCGCACTAGATATTAGTGGTGCATTTGATAATGCATGGTGGCCGCTTGTTATTAGCAGGTTAATTGAGAAGGGTTGTCCTGATAACCTCATCAAATTAGCTAGAAGCTATTTTGCAGATCGCAAGGCTATTATTATAGAACCAGGAATACAAATTGAAAAAAGCGTCACTAAAGGCTGTCCGCAGGGGTCGAAATCTGGACCAGGTTTTTGGAACATTCTCTATGGCACCATTTTTTAAAGAAATTTACCCGAAGAATGCGAAATCATAGCCTATGCCGATGACACTCTTCTGCTTTGCAGAAGTAACAGCATTGTGGGACTAAAGGAAATCACCGATCGTGCTTTGGCCAGTCTTCAACAATGGTCAGCCGACTGTCGACTAAATTTCAATTCAAAAAAGACTGAAGCTCTATTCTTCGGCAGATCATTAAGACAGAGAAGTCCCTTTTTCACTCTTGGGAACACAAAGATAAAATGCCAACATCATCTCAAGTATTTGGGTGTCATAATTGATAGATCCCTTAACTTTAAGGAACATATAAAAATTGCATGTGGTAAGGTGAAACAGTTTAGTCAACGATTGGGTTTTGCCGTCAAGAAGGAATGGGGTCTAGGGAGAGCAGAAATAGTAGACATATATCATGGTGCGGTTGAACCAGCGTTACTGTATGGAGCTCCTATTTGGCACCGGTCTTGCGGTGTTAAAGGAAAGCTTAAGCTATTGGGCGTACAACCCCTCACTACTATCCGTGCAGCCAAGGCATATCGTACAGTCTCTAATGAGGCGGCCTGCGTGATTTACGGTATTCTTCCGGTTGACATCCGCCTAAAACAGTTGGCGCTTTATAGCTCGCATTCCAGTACAGATGATTTATTAATAAGAGACGTCTTGGGATTAGGTCTAACTTCAGCTGATTTGGAACCTACCATCAACACTCAGGCATTTCTCCACCCTTCGAAGCTGTCATTGGTCAATTACCATTTAACGCTTACGAATGTCCTCCAACTTCGGGTGTATACGGACGGTTCAAAATCCAACAGTGGTACAGGGGCTGCCTTTGTTGTCTACTTTGACGGAGATGAAGTACATTATAAGCAGTTTAGACTAGAGTATTGCTGCTCTATCTTCCAGGCGGAGCTTATAGCCATACAACACGCCTTGCGTTATGTGGAAGAGCAATCCAACTGCTCTTGCTCTATTTTATGTGAAAGCCGTTCCGTTCTTAACGCATTGAAACACATGAATTCGTCCAGTGAATTGTTAATGGAAACCTGGAAAATAGCTGCTCGTGTATCAAAGAAGATCAAGCTCCAATGGCACTGGGCTCATGCTGGAATCGAGGGTAATGAGAGAGCAGACAGGCTTGCCAAACTTGCAGCAGACATGGAAGATCTCCCCATCGCTTATAGCAGATTGCCTAGGCAAGCACTATAAATCGAATTCCAGCGAACACTTTGAAAATCTCTGGCAGGATATATGGTGGACGGCTAAAACAGGATTGTGGACCAAGACGTTTATACCATCCATCACAGCCTGGAAAAGCTTTAACGTCAGTCTGTCACACCACTCGGTTCAACTAATAACTGGCCATGGTAACTTCAAGGCGTATCTTCACAGATTTGGCAGGAGGGATTCTCCGTTATGCAAGTGTGGTGAAAACGACAATGCGGAACATGTCATCTTTTCGCGCCCAGATACCACACAGTGGAGACAAACTCTGAAGCTAGACTTCAAACAAAATGGACTTAACTGGCCTAATAACCAAGAGCAGCTTAAGTCAATTAAAAAGACTAAAGATTGGTGGCTTACCTTCGACAATAATGCGAAAAAACTAACCAGGCTAAACCACGACAGTCGGTTTAGTTAAACAAAGATCAATATGATACAAACTGAAAATAGGTCTTGGCATCAGTAGATTAAGCAACGCAGCCAGCATAGTGTCGAGCTCGACGGAATGCTGACTTTCATATGCACACATATGAAAAATCAAACAAATAGGCTGTCTAGTCTTGTCTGTCTAGTCTTGTCTGTATAGTCTTGTCTGTCTAGTCTTGCCTGTCTAGTCTTGTCTGTCTAGTCTTGTCTGTCTAGTCTTGTCTGTCTAGTCTTGTCTGTCTAGTCTTGTCTGTCTAGTCTTGACTGTCTAGTCTTGACTGTCTAGTCTTGTCTGTCTAGTCTTGTCTGTCTAGTCTTGTCTGTCTAGTCTTGTCTGTCTAGTCTTGTCTGTCTAGTCTTGTCTGTCTAGTCTTGACTGTCTAGTCTTGACTGTCTAGTCTTGTCTGTCTAGTCTTGTCTGTCTAGTCTTGTCTGTCTAGTCTTGTCTGTCTAGTCTTGTCTGTCTAGTCTTGTCTGTCTAGTCTTGTCTGTCTAGTCTTGTCTGTCTAGTCTTGTCTGTCTAGTCTTGTCTGTCTAGTCTTGTCTGTCTAGTCTTGTCTGTCTAGTCTTGTCTGTCTAGTCTTGTCTGTCTAGTCTTGTCTGTCTAGTCTTGTCTGTCTAGTCTTGTCTGTCTAGTCTTGTCTGTCTAGTCTTGTCTGTCTAGTCTTGTCTGTCTAGTCTTGTCTGTCTAGTCTTGTCTGTCTAGTCTTGTCTGTCTAGTGTTGTCTGTCTAGTCTTGTCTGTCTAGTCTTGTCTGTCTAGTCTTGTCTGTCTAGTCTTGTCTGTCTAGTCTTGTCTGTCTAGTCTTGTCTGTCTAGTCTTGTCTGTCTAGTCTTGTCTGTCTAGTCTTGTCTGTCTAGTCTTGTCTGTCTAGTCTTGTATGTCGTCTTGTCTGTCTAGTCTTGTCTGTCTAGTCTTGTCTGTCTAGTCTTGTCTGTCTAGTCTTGTCTGTCTAGTCTTGTCTGTCTAGTCTTGTCTGTCTAGTCTTGTCTGTCTAGTCTTGTCTGTCTAGTCTTGTCTGTCTAGTCTTGTCTGTCTAGTCTTGTCTGTCTAGTCTTGTCTGTCTAGTCTTGTCTGTCTAGTCTTGTCTGTCTAGTCTTGTCTGTCTAGTCTTGTCTGTCTAGTCTTGTCTGTCTAGTCTTGTCTGTCTAGTCTTGTCTGTCTAGTCTTGTCTGTCTAGTCTTGTCTGTCTAGTCTTGTCTGTCTAGTCTTGTCTGTCTAGTCTTGTCTGTCTAGTCTTGTCTGTCTAGTCTTGTCTGTCTAGTCTTGTCTGTCTAGTCTTGTCTGTCTAGTCTTGTCTGTCTAGTCTTGTCTGTCTAGTCTTGTCTGTCTAGTCTTGTCTGTCTAGTCTTGTCTGTCTAGTCTTGTCTGTCTAGTCTTGTCTGTCTAGTCTTGTCTGTCTAGTCTTGTCTGTCTAGTCTTGTCTGTCTAGTCTTGTCTGTCTAGTCTTGTCTGTCTAGTCTTGTCTGTCTAGTCTTGTCTGTCTAGTCTTGTCTGTCTAGTCTTGTCTGTCTAGTCTTGTCTGTCTAGTCTTGTCTGTCTAGTCTTGTCTGTCTAGTCTTGTCTGTCTAGTCTTGTCTGTCTAGTCTTGTCTGTCTAGTCTTGTCTGTCTAGTCTTGTCTGTCTAGTCTTGTCTGTCTAGTCTTGTCTGTCTAGTCTTGTCTGTCTAGTCTTGTCTGTCTAGTCTTGTCTGTCTAGTCTTATCGGTCTAGTCTTGTCTGTCTAGTCTTGTCTGTCTAGTCTTGTCTGTCTAGTCTTATCGGTCTAGTCTTGTCTGTCTAGTCTTGTCTGTCTAGTCTTGTCTGTCTAGTCTTGTCTGTCTAGTCTTGTCTGTCTAGTCTTGTCTGTCTAGTCTTGTCTGTCTAGTCTTGTCTGTCTAGTCTTGTCTGTCTAGTCTTGTCTGTCTAGTCTTGTCTGTCTAGTCTTGTCTGTCTAGTCTTGTCTGTCTAGTCTTGTCTGTCTAGTCTTGTCTGTCTAGTCTTGTCTGTCTAGTCTTGTCTGTCTAGTCTTGTCTGTCTAGTCTTGTCTGTCTAGTCTTGTCTGTCTAGTCTTGTCTGTCTAGTCTTGTCTGTCTAGTCTTGTCTGTCTAGTCTTGTCTGTCTAGTCTTGTCTGTCTAGTCTTGTCTGTCTAGTCTTGTCTGTCTAGTCTTGTCTGTCTAGTCTTGTCTGTCTAGTCTTTTCTGTCAAGTCTTGTCTGTCTAGTCTTGTCTGTCTAGTCTTGTCTGTCTAGTCTTGTCTGTCTAGTCTTGTCTGTCTAGTCTTGTCTGTCTAGTCTTGTCTGTCTAGTCTTGTCTGTCTAGTCTTGTCTGTCTAGTCTTGTCTGTCTAGTCTTGTCTGTCTAGTCTTGTCTGTCTAGTCTTGTCTGTCTAGTCTTGTCTGTCTAGTCTTGTCTGTCTAGTCTTGTCTGTCTAGTCTTGTCTGTCTAGTCTTGTCTGTCTAGTCTTGTCTGTCTAGTCTTGTCTGTCTAGTCTTGTCTGTCTAGTCTTGTCTGTCTAGTCTTTTCTGTCAAGTCTTGTCTGTCTAGTCTTGTCTGTCTAGTCTTGTCTGTCTAGTCTTGTCTGTCTAGTCTTGTCTGTCTAGTCTTGTCTGTCTAGTCTTGTCTGTCTAGTCTTGTCTGTCTAGTCTTGTCTGTCTAGTCTTGTCTGTCTAGTCTTGTCTGTCTAGTCTTGTCTGTCTAGTCTTGTCTGTCTAGTCTTGTCTGTCCAGTCTTGTCTGTCTAGTCTTGTCTGTCTAGTCTTGTCTGTCTAGTCTTGTCTGTCTAGTCTTGTCTGTCTAGTCTTGTCTGTCTAGTCTTGTCTGTCTAGTCTTGTCTGTCTAGTCTTGTCTGTCTAGTCTTGTCTGTCTAGTATTGTCTGTCTAGTTTTGTCTGTGTAGTCTTGTCTCTCTAGTGTTGCCTGTCTAATCTAGTCTGTCTAGTCTTGTTTGACTAATCATGTCTTTCTAGTCTTGTCTCTCTAGTCTTAAATGTGAAATTCGTCCTAAACTGATTTTCTTGCAACTTTATCTTTATATCATACCTAGTTGAGATCAGTTATGTACTATAGATTATTACGAGATGCAAGTACATTGGTGTAAGTGTGAATTGGGATAAGTAAGGATCATCTGAGATAATTTCATCAACAGCGTCGTTGAGAACCTTCCAGGGGCCATTGTTTTATTCGGCTAACGATAAGTGGAATTCGGGACGCGACGCAGTGGGATAAAGATTATTTTTTCATTAAAAAATAATTTACAAGAAAAAAGAAGTGGAAAATGGGGACCAAATCCGTTTCTTTTTCCGTCGTCTCATTTTAAATGATTTACTTCAACGTAAGCGTTAGCAAAATGAATCAACGTAGAGGGAAAGATAGCAAGACGAGACTGGTATTATTAGATACATTAGACTGCATAGACTATAGCTGCAAGATTGACTATACTAGACAGTCTAAGCGGGATTGATCAAACTGAACAAACTAAGACTTGAATGTGTAAAGTGATCAAATTGGAATGGAATTTTACTGATTCAATTTTATTAATATTATCAGCAAAATCGATTTGCTATAAGAATCGCTATTCATTGATTTACTAATTTTTGTCTATTCTTACATGTTTAGCAACCATTAAAATAGTTAAGTTGATTACAGTAAGTGGAAATTTTAAAAGTTAAAATAAGGTCTTGTGACTGTAAATGCGAAACAAGCTGAGCAGAAGAATGAAAATGAAGGAGAAAGAGAGACAAGCAACCCGAGTATAAATAATAACGTTCCCGTTCACTACTTTTAAAACTAATTTCCTGGGTAGAATGAAAAGTTTCGTCGTAAAGGACTTCTGGCCGAGAAGCTTAATTACATTAATAAAAACTTTTAACTTATTAGAGATTATTATACTTACGCGAGATTTAGCTTATTAATATGTTTCGGAAAGCAGAGTCTAGCCGCGGTTTAAATTGAATTTCTGTTGTGATACTGAAAATTCAGACGGTTGAGGTAAAATGTAAATTCACCCTGCGAACCCCCTTTCTCGTCGCGGATTATTCGAGTTAATTGAAATTTATTTAGAATTCGTTTGCTCGAGAAATCCGCAGAAAAATGAAACGTTCTGTTCATTAGCGAGGGTAAACAGTTTTTAAAACAAACTGTTAAATATTTCATTTTGTGGGAATTATTTTGTCCAGATTCTTATATTCAAGCAGATAAATTAGGGTGAAACTTTACATGGAAGCAAATTAATTATGGTGAAATTTGTTCTAATATTATTATAAATTTCATTAACCTTAGACTAATATTGAGTCGTAAAATTTAAGATGCGCGCATAAATTGGCACATTTTCGGACCGTTTCGGCTAAGACATCAGCATTTAGTCAGTAGCTTGTCATTAGTGAATACACACTTATAAGATTTTGTTGAGGTGTTTGTATTTAGAGCATAGCGTCCTAAATTTCACGACGGATTAGTATTAACGTTGATCTCATTAAAACTTGAAATAATAATATAGTCTATCTCTAAATAAGTGAATCCCTTCATTCATTTCAATTTACAATTCTCCATAGAGCATTTTCTATTTCTTCTCGTATGTGGTAACTTTTTCATTTTTATCAAGAACTGACTAGAACTTGTATACAATATTAAAATCAATAAAAATATACAACCAACAATAACATTTCACTTATTATATGAAATACCGATATTGCAGAGTATTGTTTAAATATTTTCGTAGAAGTTACAATACGTTTTCCCCGTTCGGTTTTAGTTTGGACGAGTGCTCGGCGAACGGAAAATAAAACGATTTATTACCGGTCGATAATAGAAAAGAAAAATAAAACAGCTACAAACACCATTGTCCGGGATCTAGCTATTTGTTCCGCGTTTTTTCCCTCGTTATTTTTATTTCTCTTCCACGTATACTGCCAGCAAAGGAAGTCGCAACACACATAAATATATACGTGCGGGTATGCAAACGAAAAAGATGTTAGTTTATTGCGGTCCGTCCGTTCACGCCGGCCCGCTTTTGTTTGCATTTTCACACGTTTTTCGCGTGAACGCCTAAAGAAAATCAAATTCGCCAGGAAAACGCTGAAAACAAAAATACGGAAACTGTCACATATATTACTGAGCAGTTTTAATTAGAATTTTAATAAGCTCACATTTAATGCCGTGGCTTTTGATTACGTTAAAATGTTTTAAGTGCCTTAATATTATTTGGACTTGCATATTTCTAATTAATACGATTAAAACTGAAACTGGATTTTATGAAATGAAAACAAACGATAATTAAACTGCACAGTCGAATGCAATTAGAGAGATACAATTGTTTTAATTTATACACCTAGATTGTTTGCAATAGACGGAGAAGCTTAGTTAAATTTGGGAGCAATAAATAAACTACAAATACTAAGTAAACAAAACTAATGAGAAAATGTCATACAATATAATTCAATATAAACTTACTTACTTGACAAGAGTAAATAGAAAATACTAAACGCATTGAAAGCCTAGCCGTAAAAGATCAAAATGAAAATACTGGTAATACCAAAAGCAGAATAAGGCAAAGAAAGCAATATAAGCACGTATATTGTATTTTTTTTTAACTTTAATTTACACCTAACGACCTTTTCGAACTCTATGATTTGAGTTTATGATTTGAAAGTAACTTTATTTAACTTTATACTTTTTCACCTAAGAAATATAATTTGTTCGAAAACTTTTCACCTGCAAGAACTTTCCCAGCTAATGTAATGGTATTATGAAAGCATTAAAGAAGCAATCGAATAAACAAAGATATTGATTTGTAGCGGCAACGAGCCCTTACATTTTTATTTCTTAGTTTACGAGGGCATTACAAAAATTACCCAAATATTTTCCGACAATTTGCAAAAATATTTTATTAGGGTCAATGGTGTAATCCCCGGGAAAATTACGACAAGATGTTTTTCCCGAGAATCGGTAATCACCAAAGCAAAATAGCCGAATGCAGAAAAATAATCACCCCCAGATGAGGGACCAATATACCTGGACATAACATAAATGCCTGGACCCCCGAATAAACAACACAGTCAGAAGTCGACTCCAGTTCACCACAGTCAAGCAACCAAAAGTCAGGCGCAACCAGTCAGAATTTGACTCCAGTTCAGTTCAACAGTCAGGCGCAACCAACCAACGAGTCCAGTACAGTCCAGCCAGTGGACCCCGTCAGCGAAGTGACAACAGTCCAGCCCGTGGACTCAGTCAGCGAAGTGACACCAGTCCAGCCAGTGGACCCAGTCAACCAGACTCAACCAGCAGGCAGTCAACTAAACCAGTCAAGTCCAGTTCAGAGAATCCAGGTCCACTCATTCTCTCAACCGTGTTTGTATCTCTTGCACATTTGTATATATGTCTTCCATATAAATAAATTCCTCAGCAAACCGTGAGTGATACATTGTTCTACCGCGTATCACACCACACATTCATAATGGCGTCCATGGCTTCCAATATACTTCGTCTCCAATGGTCGCGGATTTCCGACCTCTGCCTACAGTACGTGCAGATGTTTTGGATGGAGTCCTCCCACCTGTGCCAACTGGTCTTTAGCCTTCTGTTTTGTTATTCAGCGCTTTCTTTGAGATCTCGCCCTCATGTGTTCTGTGTACGTGTCCAGCACACATTTGTTTCCTCAACTTAATTATCGTTGCTAAGTCGGCGTCGTCATAGAGTTGGTACACTTCATCATCAGAACGCACGCGGGGAAGATGTTTTCCCCGGGAAAATTACGACAAGATGTTTTTCCCGAGAATCGGTAATCACCAAAGCAAAATAGCCGAATGTAGCTATTTAATAGAGCAGATTTTCATCTAAAAGTTGTGTCGTTTTCAACTTTCCAAGGCGAAGCGTTTTGGCGGATTTTATTTTTTTTAAACTTCCAATCTTATTCTCCATGTAAATTGAAAAACAAAATTCAGAGAATTGGTACGTACCGCTTGGATACATTTTGAGATTTTATATTTTTTACTTTTGTGGCAAAACCGAAGGATTTTGCAAAATTTGCAAATAATTCTTTTTTGTAGACACCGACGTCTTACATACGGATATCCCGGTTATAGTTTTCTATCTTAAGGCGTTGACGAGATATTTGCAAATAAGATTTGAAGACAAAATCATTCCTCACGCCGGTCCCATTGGAGGGGGAGCGTCACTGACGTTACTGACCACCCACAGTCAGTAAAAGTTTCGTTGGAATCCTTTAAGGATTAATACATATTTCGCAATTGTTTAAGAGTTTTAATATTTTGAAATTTTCGTGTTCGGTTTTGATCGGAATTCGTGATTGATATGTCTAGATTTGTTGAAAAAAATATTTTAGTAAGTTTCACACAACGTGGAACTATAAAATTTGACACATTTGTAGAGAATTAGTCAGTCTATGATACTCCTCAGTTAGTTTTGCAAAATATTTTATCTGGCGGCGGTCGCCGCCCTTCAAACTCAAAGTCACAAGCACACAAGGTAACACATTCAAATAAAACTTGCACAGTTTTATTCAAAATTCTTTCAATTCAGCGTAGCTTATATATTTTTCTATTAAAATTGGTATTTTGTTATCTTCGTGGCCGATAGCCTTGACACAGAATTTTTTTAAATACAGAAATGTTTGTTGAAATTTTTAAAATCCAACTTTCCAAACTATTTCGAATATGCATTTAAAACTTTGGGATACAGTAGATTTTCATCTAAAAAGTCTGCCATTTTAACCTTTCCAAAGTAAACCATTTTTGCGGTGTAATTTTTTTTGAAAAATTCCAATCACATTCTCTATAAAACCCAGGATAATTTCTTTTAACCCGGGAGTTTCTTTTAACCCGAGATAGATTAGGTTGCGGTGTACAACGGCAGATAAATCAAGACCATACGCGCGGTATGGTAAACATATCACAACATACGCGCGACACGCGTATGTGGTCCTGATTTATCTGGTTTTGACTCATCTTACCAAAACCACATACGCGCGGCAGCGGTCTTAATCACTTGGCGGTCTCACAGCGGTCTTAATCATACTTCAGTTTGATTACACCGCGAAGCGGCAGATAAACTAGGACCGCATACGAGTTGCCGCGCTTATGTGGTCTTGATTTATCTGGTCTTGGTCCAAAATAGGATAATGTGGCAAGGACTGCTGGTTTAACCCGGATTAGATTATGTTTGGACACCGCGCGGCAGCACGTATGTGGTCCTGATTTATCTGGTTTTGACTCATCTGACCAAAACCACATACGCGCGGCAGCGGTCTTAATCACTTGGCGGTCTCACAGCGGTCTTAATCATACTTCAGTTTGATCACACCGCGAAGCGGCAGATAAACTAGGACCGCATACGAGTTGCCGCGCTTATGTGGTCTTGATTTATCTGGTCTTGGTCCAAAATAGGATAATGTGGCAAGGTCTGCTGGTTTAACCCGGATTAGATTATGTTTGGACACCGCGCGGCAGCACGTATGTGGTCTTGATTTATCTGGTCTTGATCCAAAATAGGATAATTTGGCAAGGACTGATGGTTTAACCCGGATTAGATTTTTGTTGGACCGCGACACGGCAGATAAATCAAGATAAATCTTGATTTATCTGGTCTTGATCCAAAATAGGATAATGTGGCAAGGACTGGTGGCTTAACACGGGTTAGATTAGGTTGAACACCGCGAAGCGGCAGATAAATCAACGTGTGCTCTATCAGACCACATACGCCCTAGCTTGATTTATATGGTCTTGATTCATCAGATCCTGTCGCGCGTATGTTGACTTGGTCCAAAATAGGATAATGTGGCAAGGACTGCTGATTTAACTCGGGCTAGATTCGGTTGGATACCGCGAAGCGGTAGATATATTAATTGATTTATCTGGTCTTGATTAGATAAAACAAGACCGAAAAGTACTATAGAGGTAAAGATTTTATACGCTGTGCACAGAAGCGATATGCCTCTGTAGTTCCGACAGTTGACTTTGTCCCCTTTCTTATATATCAGACATATGACGTTTTTCCGCCAGTCATTTTGGATTTTTTCCACGTCCCATATTTGCATTATCAGTTCGTGAATCTGTTTAACAAGTTCCGGGCCTCCGTTATTTGGTAGCTTTGCTGGGATGATATACGCTACAGTTACTTTGTTGTTTTCTTTGTCCGTTCATGATGTTCCTAACTTCCGACACCGTTAATGTCTACAGGGGTGTTGCTCGCCCTCGGGTAGGTTCAGTTCCGAAATAGGCTAGATATAGATAAACAAAATTGGTGGCTTTATCTATTCCTTCTTTCCAACTCAACCAGAGTCTGCCCTTTTTCCTTCTTCCAGTTGATGTACATGCAATGATTTGTTTGGGTAGATGTTCTTACCCTATTCTCGTACCATCTCACCAGGTTTATCTTAACATCTTCTAGTACGCTCCACTTCCATGTTTTCACGAATTCGATTGTTCTTTACTTTATCCACTTTGGAATTGCCGGTCGAACGTATCCAGATCTTTTCTTTTTCCTATCTTTTAAAGCTTCCAGTTTGCTTTTTGCTATTTCCTTTTTTGTCCACACCTCACTACTATATATTATTTTGCTTTAAATAATGTTCTTCATATTGCCTTTGATATGTTTAACCCATTTTTTTTTAAGTTTGGTCCAATGTGGATAACGGTTTGTTGACCCTTCAAACACAGCAGCCAAGTGGACTATTGTACAGACTGGCCCAAAAGTAGTTACATACACAGTATATACACAGTATATACACAGTATATACACAGTATATACACAGTATATACACAGTATATACACAGTAGTTACATACAGTAGGTATACAGGTTATACAGGTATTTCTTTTATTTCTAGTGTAAACCATGGAAATCTGAGCGAGGAGCATCGACGGTGGATCCTTAAGACCTACTGGAAGTACGAAAATGCAGATACTGTCGATGTTGTAAAATTAATTTCATTTGCCCGTCACCTCTAACGATTTACCGCATCAGAGACAAGTCAGAGACTATAAGTTCCGTCACCAACGCACCGAAGTCTAGACGATCATGCCCGACGTTCACAATGGAAAATGAGATAAAGGTAGCTCTTACATTCGTAAATAGTCCGAAGAAGACCAGGCAACAAGCGTCTCGGGAGCTGGGTATCCCGAGGACATCATTACAACGTCTGATGCACCAGCTGAACCCTAAGCCGTACCGCCCCAGACTGTTGCATGGGTTTCTTGAAGACAATCCTGGCCGCAGATTACAGTTATGTGAGATAATGCGCAATAAACTGAATAAACAACCAGACCTGCTTCCGAAAATCGTGTGGACAGATGAAGCCTGTTTTAAATTGCCTGGTCACGTCAACAGACATAACTCTGTGTACTGGGCCAAAGAAAACCCACATGTCATTATGAGTACGCAATTGAATCAGCCAGGCGTCACAGTGTGGGGTGGCATATCCTGCGATGGTGTCGTGGGTCCAGTCTTTTTTGGGCATGGCTCGACTTTGCGGAATTGTTCTTTCAACAGGGCGGGGCCCCACCGCATTATTGTTTGGCGGTCGGTCCGTCAATACCGAGTTCGGGCATTCCCGTATCATTGGATGGAGAGACGGGGGAGCATGGTGTGGCCACTACGTTCCCCGGACTTAACTCCAATGTATTTCTTTTCCGGGGTGTAGTAAAGGATAAGGTTTATTCCAGAAAACCCATCACAGTACAATAGTTGAAGAATTTCATCGATACTAACTTGCTAACTTCAGACCCGAAGGTTTGTTTTATTATCTGCCTTATTTTTCGCCTTTGAAACCCTAATCCAATATGTTACCTATCGTGGTGATGGCTGCGAAGTTATTCAGTTTCGTTAACGGTGAACCCGGGTAAAAGTTAACTATAGCCTTACTCCTGCAGGCGGGGCTCTACAGGAAAAACTTATTTGCCTAGCTACTCGTGGGACCAAGAATAGAGATCAATTTAAATAAAAAACAAACAAACCCACCAACAGGGGAACATCCTAAGGACGTAGACATAGTAGAGCATCTTATAGCTGAAGCAGGGAAAGCAAGCTCTGACTTCGGCTCACGGGATGATAATAGGAAAGTAGAACATCTCTGAGTCTTTATAGACTCGGCAACAGTACTCCCTCTTCTAAAAAGCCTTGATCCAGAATAGATAAGGCTTACACTTCTCAGGTATCTTCTATTCTGTACCCCAAACGATATAATGAATTATATATCACCAGGTTATGTAGGAAGAATTATAGACAATTGTTTGGATGAATCGAATAGTTTTATAAAAGGTTTGCAGCTGCGTACGCATGTGATGGCTGATAAGGAGTCAAGCATGTAGACTCATGTTTACTTAAACATGGAGTGAAACTTGTGCGACCTAAAAGTGTTGCAATTGGGGCTAAGCAATCTAAAACTGAGGCTAGGAAAACCAAACAAATTGCCAGTTGTAAACATGTATACTTAGTTGAGAGAGCCATTCATCGTTTGAGAGAATTTAGTATGTCAAAGCCAAATGCATTTGTAAATATCATTATCTAGCCAAAGTAGTTTGCGTTAACGGTGTTATTACCATTGCCTGTGGTTTAATAAATTTGCAAGATTCTTTAATTAATTAAAACTACAATTTAATTTTAATAATATATAGGTATATTATTACAGTACCTACGGTACCTACAGAATCAGGCATAAAAACGATTTCAACGAACATAGGAAACATGTACAACGAAACATGTATGAGGAAAACACGACTGACCTTCTATGGGAATATAGCCTCCCGGAATCACTCCAGGCTCACCAAGAGGATCCTCACAGTTACAGTTAAGTAGGAGAAAGGCGGCCAAAGCCAAGTAATTAATTAAATCAGAGTCCAAAGCCGCACTACGGTTTTTTTCCCGCGAGTGGTAACCGCTGTAAGCGCGAAACCGCTCGAGAAACACATAGTAAGTTTCAGTAGAAACAGTAAAATCCTCGATAAAAAAATCACGCTATGGAAAAATCTGGAAAACAACGCAAGTTAGGCCGCTTGTATTAGCTTGAGTCACAAAATCACGTGATTAAAAACCGCGGCGGTTTAGGCGTAGTGCGGCCTGGCCCTAAGAGGAACTGCAGATCTCATTACAGACATCCGAGAACCGAACTGAATACCAACAGGCCATTCTGCAGGGAGTTTTACCACGATCTCTCACAAGCAAGAAGTGTACAGACACTACCAGCCCTAAATGGACGCTCAGGGGAGAAGAATTATGAGTACGCAATTGAATCAGCCAGGCGTCACAGTGTGGGGTGGCATATCCTGCGATGGTGTCGTGGGTCCTGTCTCTTTTGGGCTTGGCTCGGCTTTGCGGAATTGAAAGGAGAAAAATCAAACTCCTACTGTGCGCGTCCCCCGGGTGGCGGATAGGGGAAACCCTCACTGGCTTGCCGGCGGGTAGTGGTCAAATAAAATAAGCCACCGCGGACCAAATAGTGCAACGGAGGAGACAACCTCCATGAATAAAATAACATTATGACAAACCCTACCCGCTGACGCTGAATACGAGATGATCATAGAGGGTAAGTGTGGGCTGCTCTTTTTAAAAGCTCCCTCGACAAGGTGGCAGCCCAAACGAGGGCGACTCTCGCAGGACGGTCTGATTATTTAATTACCTGGCGACGGAAATGGCGATCCAAATGGTTATGGCTGGCGGGTAGACACTCTGGAAGTTGACGACTTTGGCTATGGAAACGGAGGCAAGCCAGGGGGGCGTAGGTGGCAGCCCCACCACCTGGCAAACAAAAAACAAAACTATAGATTTCGAGAAGAAAAAGAATCTCCGGGAGGGTCCTGTGGTGAAGGAAATCCCTCCGTCTGACTTGTCAGACGCTGCCTCACGGGTCACGGAGGAGGCGCTTTTCGATACACCTACGACGGGGATACAAAATGACAACTTGGCAATGAAAACGGGCAGGAATAAGGATAAGGATGGTTCAGATGAAAAGATCGGAACTTGTGACGACACGGCAAAGGAAAAGGAATACGCGAAGGAATCGGAGCGATCCAAAAGAGGGGACAGACAGACCATAGATGGAGACTCGGGAAAACCCGCGGAACAAAATCCTTTTAAGGTAAGGCCTCGAATAGCGAGATCTCCAACGCGAGAAAGAGCCGCTACGTGGGGCCAGAGTGTAAGAAGCACAGTTGCCCAGATAGAGTTGGACCAAAATAACCCAAAAAAAACGGAAGTGCGAAGACCTGTTTTCCCTGTTAGCGCAGCCTACACAGATCGCGCAGAGGGAGACTTTAAATAAGTTTACCAAAAAGACTAAGGAACTAATCCAATTTGGCAAAGAAAACCAAAATTGCCATAAAGCTGTGAAAAAACTGGCCGTTGATATAAATTCCCTTGCAAAAATGGTTAGCAAAGAATACACTCACAAAGTCTCGGAACGCGAGCGCAAAATAGAACAATTGGAGAGAGGGCTAAAAGAGCACGAAGTAGAAGAGCCCAGAGAAACAAAATATGAAAGGGAAATGGCTGAACTCCGTATACAAATAAAAGATCTGGCAAGCGAAAATAGAACTCTGAGAAACGATCTAGAAGAGATTAGAACGGCAAACGGGTGCCTCCGGGCTAGAATTGGCGAACTCGAAGAAGCCGAAAAAATATCTCGTAGAGAGGATCAAGAGAACTCCTACTGCAAAAGATGCAAATGGGAAGCAGACACTGAACAGGAGGAAGCGGAAACTTTGCGAGAGGAAATAAAGTCAAGTGCCAAAGAGGAAAAAAGTACAAACGAAATACTGGAACTCGTCGAGAGGAACTGGCCGCAAAATATATATCATAACTCGGTGGTAGTAGAAGGCAACCCAGTTAATGCCGGAGTAGGGCTACATCTAGGTCTATGTGTACTGCACGAAGAAAGAAAAATGGAAAAGGGAATACTGAGACAAGCGGCCGATAGATATCCTGAACTGCGGGAAATGGAGGGAGAAACAAAGGTCGGCTACTTGGTACACTCTATAAAGAGAAAAAAGATGGGGAAATCAAGACTACGGAGAGTTTTGTCTACAAACTGGAACCAAAGAGCTTAAGAGAAATAGACATACTTGAGATATTTAAGGACCTACGGGACAGCCTAGAAGGAAACCACATAACTCAGATAGCCATCCCACATACTACAGGCCTGGAAATTAATAAAATGCGAAAACTTCTAGAAATAGCTATGTATGGCACTCCTGTGATGGTACATGTGTACATCCCCAGAGAATGGACACAAACTAAAAAAGACGAAAAAAGGGGCCCCCAAGGGTGAAGGGAAAAATAAAAGCACGGAAGCTATAATAGTAAAGAGTGATGAACTCGGCTATGCTGACCTATTAAAGAAAGTCAAAGGTGAAATACAAACCCATAGCGAAGCAACCGGCATCACACAAATAAGAAAGACAAAAAACGGAAACCTTCTGCTGGCTGTCGATAAACAAAAAGGAGACGCTGAAAAATTAGGAGACATCCTCAAAGTAAGGCTGGGGTATAAAAATATACGGATGAACAACTCGGACAAAAAAACGGTTCTACACATCAGAAGACTGGATGCGATTACCACTCCTGAGGAGGTAAAGCAGGCCCTAGAAACGGCTGCAGAAACAAGAATACAAGGACAGATAAACGTTGAGGTTAGTAACATGAGACCCTCATACGGGGAATGCCAGGTAGCCACAGTTATGACGACCGGAGAAGTCGCTGAGGAACTATGTAAGATGAAAGAAGTTCTAATAGGGGTCAACTTTTGTAGCATAGAGCAGAGGATAAATGTCAAGAGATGCTTCCGATGCTGGAGGCTTGACCATGTTGCAAAAGATTGCAAAGGGGAAGACAGGACCAAAAGCTGCTTAAACTGCGCAGAGGGAGGACATCTAGCGAAGAACTGCGTAAAGGAAAGCTACTGCCCGCTGTGCGAAAAAAAGGTCATAGAGCGGACAGCGCCAAGTGCCCTAAATACAGACAGGCGCTGGCACTTTCAATGCAATACAAACAAACCTAAACAGGTGCAGGGCAGCACAAGATCTACTAATAGCCACAGTTGCTCAGACACAAACCAGCGAACTAATTGTAAGTGAGCCAAATAAAAAAATGACTGATGATGACAGGTGGTTCACCGGTGTTGATAAGGATGTGGCAATAAGAGTTATGGACAGAATGATAAAAGTAAATAAATCAGGAAAGGAAACAGGGTGTGTATAGATAAATATAGAGGAGCTACTGATTTTCGGATGCTATAGCTCACCAAATGGGGACAAAATACATCTTGAAAGATTACTTCATACCATAAAAAGTAGGGTTAGATTCATTAAACCAAAATATGTAATCATAGCTGGTGACCTAAATGCTAAATCATGTGTATGGGGATCTCCAAAAGATGATGAAAGAGGGGACATATTATACGAATGGATCTGCGAAATGAATATGATCGTGGCAAATACGGGAACGGAACCAACGTTTAGAAGGGGAAACAGCGAATCATACATAGATATCACCATACATAGCGAAAATATGAACAATAGGATAAAAACCTGGATGGTACATGACGCAGAAAACCTTAGCGACCACCAAAATATGTCTTTTGAAATCGCTATAGAAGACCGTGAACAAATAAATAAAAAAAGGAAAATACAACCAGGATGGAAAATAAAAAAGGAAGGAATAGAGAGGTTCACAGAAAACTTAGGAAAAATCATAGAACTCAGCAAATGAGCAACGATCACAAAATAGATGCAACAAGCTGCCAAGCTGTCCTAACCCAGGCATGCAATGAATCTTTCGCGAAGAAAGGAAACAAACCAAGTAATAAGAAACCCATATACTGGTGGAATAATAAAATAGCCACAATAAGAAAAGAAGTGCTAACTAGAAAGCGAAAAATGACACGCATAAATAAAAACACTTGGGAAAGACGCGAACTTCGAAGAACGTGAGGAGACCTATACTAGATATATCGAGGGCAGAAGAAAATTAAAAGAAGAAATCAGAAAAGCCAAGGAACAGGAGTGGAGGAACATTTGCAACGAAATAGACAATAATATATGGGGGGATGGATATAAGATAGTATGTAAAAAAATGAAAATAATGCCAAAGATACAACTTACAGATGACGAACTGATAACACAAACAAAGAAACTCTTCCCAAGAGGGGAGGTACAGAACTGGACCTTCAAAGAAATAAACACAGAAGAAATACCAGCAATCACAACAAAAGAGCTAACTGCAGCATCAAGGAAACTGAAAAGTAAAAAAGCCACAAGAGTAGATGGCATTCCGGCAGAAATAGTAAAACAAGCAATTATAAGCCAACAAAGTTACCTCCTAGAGGTTGCAAACGAAACCCTACGGTCAAACAAATTTCAAATTTCAAAGTGTGGAAAAAAGGGCAGATTATTACTAATAGAAAAACCAAAGAAAGATCCAATGGCGGAAACAAAATACAGGCCAATATGTCTAAACAGTATGGTCAAACTAATGGAAGGCATAATTGGAAATAGAATAGTAAAAGAGCTGGAAAGGAAGGGAGATCTCGCAAACCTACAATTTGGCTTTCGTAAAGGTAGAAGTACAATACACGCCGTGAACAAAATACAGAAGATCGTAAAAGACATTAATACAATAAACTATAGAGATAGGCCATACTGCATTATGGTAACAATAGACGTGGCAAATGCGTTTAACACTGCAGCATGGGAAGAAATCATAAAAGAAATGGAGGAACGAAAACTATCAACAAACCTTATCAACGTAACTAAAAGTTACCTTCAAAACCGGACACTTGAAATAGGGGAGAAAAGTGAAATAGAGGTCACACGTGGGGTGCCCCAGGGCTCGGTATTAGGACCTCTATTATGGAATATCCTATAAGACGGTATCCTAAGGCTCCCTGTAGGAAGAAATGTGACTCTAGTCGCATACGCAGGCGACCTGGCAGTCATTGTCCAAGGTAGAAATATGGAAGAGATCACACACATCACAAATAAGACCATAAATAAGATAAGCATATGGATGAGAGACAAAAAACTCAAAATGGCTCCTGAGAAAACAGAAGCCGTAATGCTGACAGGAAGAAGAAAAATCCCCAATATGGTTATTAATGTAGAAGGTATAAACATCCACACGGAAAAATATATAAAATATCTGGGAATAATAATAGATAAAGATATGAAAATGAGGGAGCACATTAAGCAGACGGCGAGGAAATCCGGAAAAACTTCTACGGCCCTAGAGAGATTAATGCCTAATATTGGGGGGGTGTGGGGTATGGTAAAACGGGTAGAAGAAAAGTCCTAGCCTCAGTGGTACACTCAATACTGCTGTACGGAGCGCCAATCTGGAGAGAAACAATGGCAATGACAAAGTATAAAGACATCCTTACCAAAGCACAAAGAAAACTTGTAATAAGGATCTGCTGTGCCTATAGGACAGCGTCCACAGAGACGCTGCAACCGATTGCGGGGATACCCCCAATTGAACTAATGGCAGAAGAGAGAACCACTGCATTTGCAGACAAGAATAAAACGAAGCTCGAGCTGAAAGCCAACACGTTAGGGAAATGGCAGGACAGATGGGCCAAGGAGACCGGATCGGCAGTATGGACCAAAAGACTAATACCAGATCTGAAAAAATGGGTAAATAGGAAACATGGAAACCTAAATTATTACATTACACAGATACTTACCAACCACGGGGACTTCAGAGCTTACCTGAAGCGTTTTAAAATCATAAGTGAGGAAAACTGCGAGTTGTGCAATCTAAAAGAGGATGCTGAGCACACCTTTTTTGTATGCCCAAGGTGGGTAAAGGAAAGAATGGAGATGATAACAAAAATAAAGTACGAGCTTACACCAGAGAACATAGTTAATTGCATGCTGGAAAATGCCGAAAACTGGGATCAAATAGCAAGAACCATGGAGAATATTCTAAAACAAAAAGAGCAGAGGGCAACCTAGAGGAGAGGACTGATGGAGGAAAACTCACTGAAGAAATGCCAGATGGTAGTAACGGTGCGGTTTTCCCAACTAAAAAAAAACCCTAAATGGACGAGCGAGAGGAAGCAAGCTCACAGCCAGAAGATGAAAGCATACTGGGCCAAGAAAACGCAGAAGACCCTAGCTGAGAGTTAAGAAGAGCCCCGTGGTCCCTAGTGCGCCAAAACGAACTAAAAAAGTATACATGTATGTGTTTAATTTACTCACAAATTAAAAAACACTTTGTTATGATAATGAGTACTTATTATCGATTATCGATAATGATAACCTGATCAATGAAACTGATCGATGGAAATCACAAAATGCTTTATAAATGTAGGTAAAATCAATTAAAAAGTGCAAGACATCGTCGAAGTTCGAACGAAACAAAGTTACGTTTACATACTCGTGACTTAATTCGCTCTGATTGGTATTCAACTTATCGTGGCAGCATGCTGCATTTTTTAGTTTTGTTTCATTAAATAAATTATCAATTTCGCTTTAAATATGAAAATAAATACATTTTTCAAAATCTATTAATTCTATCTTATTAGATAAACACACTATTTTAATGATTCTTGATTACTGTCAGCATTCCTATTCTGGACTGGTTCTGGATTTAATCTAAACAAAGCTACATACTAGTTTAGTCCACTAATTTTATTTTAAAAGAACTCCCTAAAATGGATAAATGAATTAAAAAAGAAAGCTTAACGACCATAATGATGATGTTAGCGATCAGGCTAACGAGCCCAAGTCCAGTACAAGTAAAGGTATTTCATCCTCAAAAAAAAATAATGTTGATCGTAAATATAATGATAGCCTCATAGTCTACAGATTTTGTTAACTAATGAATCTAGATGTCTCGGTTTAGAATCCCGGAGCGAATTTCATCCGCGTTTGTACGAAATGACAAAATGTGTAATCAGAGCCTCTCAGAGAAAATGCGAGGCCAGGTGAAATTCATATTTGAAGACCCCGTCCCACATCCGTTGAAAAATAAAAACTTAGGGGAACAAAAAATTATATAGTTTTTGTTGTGGCATTAAATATTTATTCAATAAGTAAATTTACTTAACAAAATCTTTTCGCGCTTTAGCAGCAGCAAATTCGGTTATAATTCAGTTGGAATCTTGGAAAGTGAGGCCCCTTAAATTATGAGGCCCATAGCGACTGCCCCTCCTGTCCCGACCTCTGAGAGACCCTGTGTGTAATTAATTCGCCGATAAACTTTGCAGAATATGTATAGGAGGAAGAAATAAAATCTCATACATCTCCAGTGAAGACATAGCAGCGAAAAAAAAACATACATGCGCCATCAGTTAATATCTCGCCGCATGTTATGTTATAACGAGGAAGAAATAGACTCTCAAATGCATCTACTGCTAATAAATTTCACGAACGTATAAATTACGACCTTGACAGTCTAGGCAACGAGGCAAATCTAGATGCAATTAATAGCATTCTACACATACTAAGAAATGAAGAAGAAGAAAAAGACTCTTTTTTCGTGTAGAAGTTACACACGGGAAGGAACATCTTTAGAAACTTCCAACTAGGTTTCTGAGACTATAAAAAAAAAACGTGAGGAAAATACGATAAGCCGCTTGGTTGCATTACTAAAAGAGTATTTAATAACCAGCAATCTACTTTGGCCGAAAAAGAATAATGACGACTTCATAAAATTTGGATTTACATCCACATCGAAAAATGCTCAAATTATTTCCGAGTGTGTAATTTGTGGTTGTAAATTGTCAAAGAATGTCGTGTTTTCGAAAGCTCTAACATCACTTGCTCACTAATCATCCTTCGCTGGCATCAGAAGATGTTAGATTTAGAAAACTGTAACCCGGAACGTGCACCATAATGTAATAATGATTCTATTTCTCTACAAATTAAATTCAATTGTCGTTGTGTTCAAAAGTCAAGTAACAAAAGTCAAGTTCGAAAGTCATTGTTGTCGTGTGTTCAAAAGGCAAGTAACTAGGCTTGGTCCTGAAAAGTGACCTGAAATCAACCAACACCTCACACAGACGACGAACCAATACAAAATGGCATTGATGATGACCAGGAGAACAATTGGCAAATCTTTGGGCTTAAAACCAAACCTGGTACATTGGTTGTACAAGGCGATAGTAAGACCCATCTTGACATTTGAGCCCACGATTTGGTGGACCAAGCTAAAACAGAAGCAAGTTGTAAAACTGTCTCTAGCGTTCAGAGACTAGCCTGCTTAACCCTGTAACTACTGGTATATTTTCACAAATCTGTCCGTCTAAACGCAAAACAAAAAAATACTGAAAGTGTTGTACAAAAGCTGATATCTCCATTTCTTATCTACATGTGATATTATAAATAAAAGTAGATAAGCGACGCCTGTTCTAGGCAAAATTCATCAAATCGTTTATTTACGAAAGCCGGATGTCACGAAAGTTTCGCACTGTCGTTTATTTACAACAGCCGTAGTCAAAGGGTTAACCCTTAATAATCACGGAATCGACGAGAATCGTACCTTCAGAAGCCCTGGAAGCAAACTTAAGCCTCCCTCTCCTGGATATTTTCATCACAGGGGCTGCTCGGATGGGAGCTTTCGGATGCAAGTGCTACAAAACATGTCAAACCCATACCTCAATAACGGATGTAATAAAAGAGTCAATCGTTAACAATGAAGGAGACTCGATGCCTGAAAGGCTTTCATTCAAAATACTCTTCAAAGCACAGCTAAAGTGCACAGAATATATTATATTAAATAAATATAATTAACATGTTCGTAACTATATAATATTAAGTCTGATTAAGACTAAAAAACAAATCCCATGTTGAAACAACTACTTCGTTTGTAACACTACACACACAACACACACCACTACTTCACTTAGGCTAAATAGAAAGAATTGATCTTAAATACAATGTTATTTATTTAGTACCCATTTAGTGACATGAATATGTACTGGGGGCTAGTAATAACATGCAAATCATCATCATCAACACTTAGCGCTAAAACCCTGGGTGGGTCTTCGCTGACTGTACAACTTTTTTCCAATTTGTTCGGTCTTCCATCAACCTAGGGTCAAATGGAATGTTCATTTTCCGGAGATCTGCTTGGATGTTATCTCTCCATCGCATTCTGGGACGTCCGAGCGGTCTCTTGCCTGTGGGAATCTCCTCCCATACCAGTTTTACAAGTCTTTCGTTATGCAGTCTGTGCACGTGGCCTGCCCATCTTAGTCGCTGTGATTTAATTTCTTGGACAATATCGGTGTCATTGTAGAGTGCTTTTAATTCGATATTGGTTCTGATCTTATACTGGTCTGTGGTGATGTCATGGTGAGTTCCGAAAAGTATTTTTCGTTCAAAGCGTCTGAGCTTTTTTTCGTTTGCTTTGGTCATGGTCCACGTTTCGCATCCGTATGTTATTACTGGTCTGACGATGGATTTATAGATTTTGATCTTTGAACTTCTTGTGAGATTTTTTGATTTTATGAGCTTATTCAGTGCAAATAGACAGCGGTTTGCAGATTCGATTCTGTCTTTTATTTCTTCGGTAACATCGTTGTCCGCTGTGATTACGGCCCCCAGATACTTAAAACGTTGTACTCTTTCGAAATTAAAGGTGTTGATCGTCATATTTTGTCCTATTCTGTCTCTTCGTGTCGTTCTATTTATACACATATATTTCGTTTTCTCTACATTAATCTTCAGCCCTACTTCACATGTTGCTCCTTCCACCTTGTTGAAAATGTCTTTCGTGGATAGAATGGAGTCTCCAACGAGATCTATGTCATATGCATATGCGAGTAACACTTTGGGACCTTGACCCGATAGCAATTCTGTTTTTATTTCGGCCGACCTCATGGCTTTCTCTAATACAAGGTTGAATAGTAGTGGAGATAACGCATCACTCTGTTTAAGTCCACTGTTGATTTCAAAGCTGCCAGACAGTTTATTATTTACACGTACTTTAGATATTCCACCCTCCATACAGACTTTGGTCATCCGAATGAGTTTCTTTGGTATTGAGAACTCCGCCATGGCATTCCATACTTGGCTTCTTTCTACGCTATCATATGCCTGTCGAAAGTATATGAAAAGATTGTGTATGGGTTTGTTATACTCCCATCCCTTTTCTAAAAGTTGTCTCAGCGTGAATAGTTGATCTATTGTTGATCTGTTTGCCCTAAACCCGGCTTGATATTCGCCTAGGACATTTTCAGCATAAGGGATTAGTCTACTAAGAATGATGTTTGAGAGGGTTTTATATGCCGTGTTTAGGAGTGAGATTCCTCTATAATTCGCGCATTTTGTTTTGTCCCCTTTTTTTGTGGATGGGCACTATTATGTTTTCCTTCCATCGTGATGGTATACTTTCTTCTAACCATATGTGCGTTATTAGCTGGTGGATTTGGCGATGTAGTGCGTCTCCCCCATATTTCAGAAGTTCTGCTGGTATCTCGTCCGTACCCGGCGCTTTGTGATTTTTCAGCCTATTTAAGGCCTTTTGGGTTTCTTCAAAGGAAGGATTTTTGACGGGCATGTCCGCTGTGATATGGATCTCTTCTTTGTGCTGTTCTTCCTGTATGATGTTTAGAAGGTCTCTAAAATACTTTTTCCATTCCACAGTTATTTCTTTACCGTCGATTATTATACGGCCTTGGTTGTCTCTCAGTGTGTGGATGGAATTGGCTCTATGCCCTCTTTTCTCAGAGGAAATTGCTTTGTAGAATTCTCTGGAGCCTGGTTTGGGCCGGTCTCTCTCCATAGTTTCATATTTTTGTTGTTCGTAGTTTCTCTTCTTTGTGCGTATTATTTTTCTTGTTTCTTTTCGACAGTCGTCATATTCCTTTTTACTTTGGTCTGTTTGCAGTTGTATCCAAGTCTTTCTTACTGTTTGTCTTTTTTCCAGTTGTTTCCGACATTCCTCGTCATACCATGTTTTTGCCCTCTTCTGTTTACTCCTTCCAAAGATCTTGTCAGCTGTCTTGGTTATTATTTCGGCAGTCGCTTCCCATAGCTGTTCTATATCATTGTCTTCTCTTTCCGAGTTCAAGGTTTGTTCAAGTTGTTCTCTATAGTTTTGTTGTTTCTCTGCATTGTGTATTTCGTCCATGTTCCATTGTGGGTTTATTGTTGTTTTATTGTATTTGTGGCTAGATATTCTGGACTTGACTTTTGCTCTGACTAAGTAATGATCTGTGTCTCCGTCTATTCCTCTCAGGCTTCTTACGTCTATAATATTGTTGCCATGACGGGCATCTACAATGATGTGGTCAATTTGGTTGCGTGTAATATGGTCGTTTGAGACCCAGGTTTGCTTATGGATGTCTTTATGCGGAAACATGGTTGACTTTATTAGCATATTATTAGCTGCTGCAGTTTCTGTGAGTCTTAAGCCATTGTCGTTGGATATATTGTGTAGGCTGTGTTTACCTATTGTGGGGTATAGGCTGGGCTCTTTGCCTATTTTAGCATTAAAGTCCCCGCAGAGTATGCGCATATCCTGTTTGGGCATCGTATCTATCTCTCTTTCTAGGACATCGTAGAAGTCATCCTTGATATCTTCATCCTTCTCTTCCGTTGGTGCATGCGCTGAGATAATCGAAATATTGTATCGCTCTCCCTTCATTCGTATGTAGCATATCCTTTCATTTATAGGTTTAAAATTTAGTATATTCTGTACTAGGTTGTCTCTAATCACAAAGCCCGTTCCAAATTCATGTCTTCCGTTTTTGTTACCGCTGAAGAAGATGGTGGATTTACTTATTTTTATATTTCCATCGTCTGGCCATCTTATTTCTTGGACGGCTGTTATATCCATTCGTATGTTTTCCAGTTGTTCCACAGCATTTATAGCAGCTCCACGTCTGTACCAACTCTGGACATTCCAAGTTCCAATATTCATGGTCCTTTTACATTGCATTTGTCGTTTTTTGTGTTTGTCTGTCCGGTTCCGAGGCAAAGTTGCAGTTTTCATAACTAGTTTCTTTTTTCCGAGGGTGGGTAGTTAACCCTCCGCTCAACCCTCCTCTTTTATCCGGGCTTGGGACCGGCTGCAGTAAGGTGATTTCAGAGCTGCATTATTTGCCAATTTGCAATAACATGCAAATACTGTTATTTAATTAAATATCTGGCGTGGTAGTCTTGTCATGTCATTTAATTTGTCATGGTAGTCCTAATAAGACTTAATATTATAGAGTTATGAAGAGGTTGAATATATTAATACATTCAGGCTAGATTTCGCCCTTAATAAGTGAATCTGATTGTATCTATAATTGGTATGATTTCACCACAATTATGTAAGAGAATAGTTATTTAAAAACTGCTAATAATGGGTTATTGCACATTTGATAATATGAGTACGAAAAAATTATTCGTTATTGAGAAGCTAATTCCGTTGTATAACAACAAAGATTTATTCTCAAAACATTCAGAAAAATCAATTCGTTCTGAATTAATCTAGATACGATTATCACGATAAATATCCTGACAATACCTACGCGAAGATATGAGTGTGTTGTTGGTTGCAATTCTCCACATATTATTTGCTCGAATCCGGATTTTCGGATTAGATCAACATAAAAACCTTTTAAATAATAAAAAATATTTTTAATCTCTAACTTTACTTTAAATGTAATTTAGTAATTAATATTTCATTTAATATTTCATTGAAAATTATTATCGTAAGTTATTTGTACAAAATATATTATATTTACAACAAAAACTCAAAACTCTTTTAAATCGATCTAATTGTTAGCTTGCCTCCGAATTTCTAAAGTATTGAGTGTATCGTGGCGAAAAAAGGAAGAGAATTACTGGTCTAGAAAGAGAAAAAAAAAACGATAAATTAGATGTACCTGCCACGGGGTAATTAAAGTTTATTCATATTTTATAAGAGAATTGATATATTAATAAATGTGATGGAGTATATATGGGCTTTAAAATATAAATGAGATAAATAATATGAGCAATTTATGAAACAGAAAACGTCCCGTCTATTTGTCGAATTTTACGGGCGAATGCTGGATAAAAATATCAATGTGAAAGTAATTGCAGGTAAGTAGAGAAAATGATAGTTTGTGTAAAACGCAGAGGGAAAATCATAGGACAAAAAGTAAATGAGCAATTGTATTTTAATCTACTCGATATAAAATTCATATACTGCTCAAAACAATTAGCGGGTCACTAATCTATCCTCCCTAAAATGCCTCTATTTAATTTGTTTAATTGGCACATGTATAAGTGTCAGCATACTTAAAGTATCAGTAATAATTAACAATATCCCCATACATCTGCTCAAAGACTGAGGAGCACTGCTCCGCAAGAGATAAATGTATCTTGGGGCCCACCGCTTGAACGCACAGCAGTTGGTTGCAGTCCTTGAATCCCACACAGATCCTGAAATTCCTAAAGGAATCAGGACTAGAGGAGGCGCTCTAAATGGGTAAGTATGCCAACGTTTAGAGGAAGAGGGTGGGGTACAACAGATCTACGAAGGTCGCAGTACAAATCGCCAAAACTACAATCTTCAATCATTAACAATAACTACCAAGACCAAAGTGCAAAACGAATTTAAATTAATTATTTATGTAAACTTTTTTATATAAACTGGTAACATAATAACGAGTATGTGCTCCCATATCACAAATAACGGCAATATTACACCTTCTTGGCATGCTTCGCAAGAGTCTTCGAAGGTCTTATTGTGGAATAGCGTCCTATTCTTCTACAAGAGTCGCCGTTAACTGCTGGATGGTCTGAGGAGGATGCGGGCGACCACGAACACGTCTGTCGAGCATATCCGTAACATGCTCTATTGGATTTAGATCAGAACTTAACGCAAAGCCCCTTCATTGTTTCAATTAGGAAGTCTAAAGTGATTCGCGCAGTATGTGGTCTGCGTTATACTGCATTAACAATAAAATTTGAGCTATTGCATATGCCAAAGGGACAACATGTTCTCCTAACACAATGTCAACATAGAAATTAGCATTAAGATTTCTTGGAACTACAAGGAACAAGGTCGGTTCTACTGTCGATACTAATCCCACCTCAAATCATAACTGAACCACCTTCAACACTTTCGAATTCCTGGCCAGTAGCTGCTGCGTAGCGTTCTACTGGGCGTCTGTAAACACGTACTCGGCCATTGCAACGAATAATAAGGAAACTTGATTAACCCGTGATGAACTCAGATTTCGATTGTCGAAGTTGCCATGCGACATTTTCACAAGCAAAATTCATCCTTGCTATTCTTTGGTGTCGTATCAAAGAGGGTTTTCGGACAAGTCGTCTTGCCGTCAAATTTGATTCCCTCAACCTATTCTTAATTATCTGGTCTTATACAGTAACTACATGCGTCGCCCTGAGGGAAATTAAGAGACCTTTCTCTGTAGAAACCCTATTGCGAAGACTCGAAAACAGTAAAAATCGATCTGGATGTTAAGTTGTTTTCCTTTTGGGTATTTGGGTAGCTGTATCCAAGTAACTTTTCCATAATCGCCGAATAACGGATAGGCTTATGGTGAAGTTTCTTGAAACTCGTCGAAGGCTTTCCCCAATTTCAATTAATGTTATAACACGAACAACTTCCACTCCGTTAGATGGCTGATTTTCACTTGACTTAAGTCAAACTGTTCGTTACAAAGATTTCTCTCTGTTTATTGATCTGAACAAGACCTTCCAGCTCTTTGAATCAAATTTGGCTACATGATTTCACTTTAGTGTTGGTAGTTCTTGTTAATTATTACGGATACTCCGGAAGTATGCGATGCTGATAATTCCCTATAATACGCTACAATAATATATAATTCCCTATATAGACGCTAAATTTAATTATTTTAATTGAAAGTTTTGTAAACGACTATCGTAAATTAAAAAAATTGTAATAAACTGCAACAAATTGATTTTTAAAAAAGTTCCGCATAGTTCCGATAAATAAAATATCTTTTAAAACAAAACAAACATTGAAAATTCTAGAAAAGCAAAAATTCTTTCCATATCGTTCCACCTTACTGAGAATTGCACCTTTCTTTCCAGGTAGTCGTGATGGCCACCATTTGGAAGAGTGAACGTTGAATAGTAATGAAATAGTTTTTGTATTAAGAGATGAAAGTTTTTATAAGTTTTCTTCGTTAAAGTGCAATTAACGATTAGTACAATATGTGTTGGATAAGTTTTGTGTCAACGACCTAACTAAACATTTATCTCTGTTTATTAATCTGAACAAGACCTTCCAACTCTTTGAATCAAATTTGGATGCATAATTTCACTTTATTTTTGGTAGTTCTTGTTAATTATTACAGATACTCGGAAATTAGGCGATTCTGATAACATCCTATAATACGCTACAATAATATATAATTCCCTATATAGACGCTAAATTTAATTGTTTTAATTGACAATTAAAACAATTAAATTTAGAGTCTTTCAGAAGTTTTTAAACTTTATTTGCATGTAATTTCCCGTTTGAATTTTCTGGAGACACAAATTGGCGACCCGCTAAATGTTTTTAGCATTGTTTTTCGAATCTTTTTCTGTTTTCAGTTTTTCATAAAAATGTTATTTACATAATATTTTCAATACATATTGTGTTAAATACGTTTGAAGTATTCTGAATTATTAAACATGTTGGGAGAAAAGACATAAGATATCTACTTAAAATAATCTTGTGCAGAATTTTATATTGAAAGAAGATTTAAATATATTTTTCCTGTCTCAACGTTTAACGATGGAGGATATTTTCCAGGAATTGAACGCGGTGAGAAAACAACTAGAAGCTGTAAACGAGAGCCTAAAGGATGAGAGGACGGAAAATATCAAATGGAAAAAGGAAGTGATGGAAAAACTAAATGAAATGAAAATAGAAAATGAGAAAACTAAAGAGCAGATGAAAAAGATCGAAAAGCCGCATGGAAGATAAAAGGTGTAGAGTTGCAGAAAACCATGGAGAAAATTGACAAAGCCGAAGAGGAAAAGGATAAAAGGGAAAGAAAAAACAATATAGCAATTAAGGGAATCAAAGAAGGTGATAAATGGGAAGATGAAGTCAAAAGCTTAATTACCGAGAAGCTTAATGTAGTCCCAACATATAGGGAAATGTTTAGAATGGGGAAGGAGATAGGTGGAAGGGATAGAGCAATCACAGTCAAGTTCGAAAAATGGGAAGAAAAGAAACAATTAATGAAAATGAAACATAAACTGCAGGGGACTACTATATATATCGATGATGATCTAACAAAAAAGGAGAGAGAAATGCAAACAATCTTAAGACAAAAAGCAGTTGATCTTAGGAAAGCAGGGAAGGTTGTAAAAGTCGCCTACAATAAGATCCTCATAGATAATAAATGGCACAGGTATAACCCAGTAACAAGTTCGCTGGAAGAGCTGTTTTTTTCACTAAGCACTAAAGGAAGTACGGGGGAGCATAACAGGGGAAGGAAAAACTTTAAAATAATAGCATGGAACATAGCAGGGCTAAAGAAAAGATTAAAAGGAAAGGAGTGCAAATCTATTGAGCAATACTTACAGAAATTCCACGTGATAGGGCTAACGGAAACATGGGTTGAAGAAAAGGACTGGAACGAAGTAAGAAACCTACTGCCAGCGGAATACAGATGGAAATGTCAATCTGCAAAGAGGATCTCCAACAGGGGAAGAGCACAGGGAGGGATAATTACCGGTATAAAGCTTGTAGCGGAGAAAGAATACAATATGGATATGGAAAACATCGAAGGGGTACAAGAGAGAGCAGTACGAGTAGGCGAAGATAAGTGGAGAGTAATTACTGTGTATAACAACAACAACCTAGAGAGCATTATGAAACACATTGAGAAAAGCCTGGCAAGGGATTCAGGAGAGAAAGTACTGATCGTCGGAGACTGGAATGTGAGGATCGGGGAACTCCAAGCTGGAAGTCTCCATGCAGAAGGGGTGGAAATAGCTAGACTTTCGAAAGACAAAACAGTTAACAAGGAGGGAAAAAAATGGTTAGACTGGGTTGAGAACCATAACTGGTATGTGCTAAATGGGTGCACAAATGGCAATTGGAAAGGGGAGTTAACGTATATTGGTGGAGGCGGTACCTCGGTCATTGACTTCGGGATCGCCAACGAAGACGCCATAAGATGTATCGATGTTTTCAAAATAGGAGAAAGGCTGGAATCGGACCATCTACCACTAGAAATTACCCTGTATGGTGAGATAGACAGCTGGGCGGAAAGCAAGGGTGTGGTTAAACAAACGGTTATGTGCAATGAGTCGGCCATTACGCGATACCAGGAAAACTTAGACAGGATGGATGGAGTAGAATATGCGCAACTACCGAAACTTACTGCTTTGATAAAGAAAGCACTAATTGTTAAAATATCACATCCATAAAAAAATTGCGGAATTACTTGAATAGGCGAGGAACTAATAGGTATAAAGAAAAGAACTATAGCCGAATTTAGAGCCTGGAGAGAAGGAAGAACAACACTCGAAAAGCTCAGAAATGAAAGAAGCAGAGACGAGAAAGAAACGAGAGTGGGAGGAATATAAAATAAAGAAAATCAGCCAGCTGACCAGAGAGTCGGACATTTGGAAACTGATTGCTGCAAGGAAACCAAAAAGAGAGATCTCATCAGTAATTAGCACAGAAAGGTGGAAAAATCACTTCTGTGAGTTGCTGTCCGTAGAGACAGAAATTAGGGAGCAAAGATGGAGAGATTTTAGACCAGTGGAATCGCAATCACAAGAGGTTATAGAGGAAGACGTTGAAACGGTTATGTCAGCACTCAAAAGAAAGAAATCTCCAGGCCCAGACTCGGTGCCAAGTGAGGCGTGGTGTCTAGCCACACCAATTGTGAAGGAGAGACTTTCACTCGTGGTGAACTTAACAGCTTTTTCAAAGGTAGCAAATAAATTATGGACAGTTGGAGGGAAGAAATTATTGTACCAGTTTTTAAGCAAGGAGGAACTAGAAAGCTATAAGGGGATAACTCTAATGGACACGTCATACAAGATCTATGCAAAGATACTGAAAAAAAAGTTACAAGAAGAAGCAAAGGAGAGGAATCTAATCACGGAGGTAAACTGAAGCTGACTTCAGAAAAGGACGCGGAACAACCGAACAGATATACATATTGAATTATGTCATACAAAGAGAAATAGCTAAACCTAAGGGGAAATTGTACGCGGTATTTGTTAACCTCAAAGCTGCATATGACTCAGTAGTGAGAGAGAAAATGTGGGAATATATGAGGGAGAAAGGTATATCGCAACAGATCAGGGAGAGCATTGAGCATCTATATGAGAGAACATGGTGTAGAGTGAAGATAGGTGAAAGGCTATCTGAAAGATTTGAGGTTAAGACAGAGCTAAAACAAGGGTGCCCGTTAAGTCCACTACTATTTTATCTATATACTGCGGACCTCGAGAGAACGCTAAGCTTAGGTCAAGCGGGAGGGGTGGTAATAGGGACGAAAAAGATTTGGAGTCTAGCTTATGCGGACGTCGTCGTTGTCTTAGCAGGTTCGAAAGTGGAAATGAAAGAGGTGTTGGTACGAATGGAAAAGTTTTTTAAAAAACGAATGTTAAAGGTAAATGTGCTGAAAACAAAGTGGATGCTGTTTCAGAAGAGAAAGGGACCAATGAAAGAGAGTTTTGAATGGGAAGCGAGTGAGATAGAACAAGTTAGCAGTTTTAAATACCTAGGCTTTATGTTCCAACAAAATGGGTCGTGCGCTGCACATATCAAGTATATAGTAAAAAAAGCGTGGGTGGCTGCTAACAGGCTCTGGGATACATGGAGAGTATACCTGAGGGAACATTTTAGGGCGAAAATGATTGTATGGAAGGCGTGCGTACGGAGTATTATGATGTATGGGGCAGAAATTTGGGGTGTGAAAGAGGAAAACGACATAGAGAGAGTGCAGTTACAGTTCATAAAGAGGGCCCTGCAGCTAGAAAAGTCCACCCCCTGGTACATCGTTCAACAAGAAACAAATTCTAACAAGGTGGCAAACACCGCGGTTATGAGAGTGGCTAACTCTTAAGAAAGAATAGTGAAAGACGTTCTGAAAGCGGTAAGAAAGGAGGGTAAAGGGAGTAATAAGGAAACAAAATGGGGATGTTTGCGCAAGCGTATGTATGAAAAAGGGGGATGGAACTAAGAAGAGATCGAGAGAATGATGAAAGAGGGAATGTTAGTGGAAAGGATTCTACTGGAGATAGAGCTGCAAGAGAGACAAAGACACATAGATGAGGGTACCTATAATAGAGACTACAGCAAAATCCAAGTTTTTGGCAGATGTCCAGAGTATCTAGTTAATCCTAAAGCCCCACAGGTAGCGATTGCCCGGTTTAGGTGCGGTAGTGAGGAAAGGGGTAGAAGATATTGGATGGCTGCAACAGATAGGACTTGTCGAGTATGTGGAGAAGGGAAGGAGCTGTGGGAACATTGGGTGTTTAGCTGTAAGAAATGTGAATGGAGAGCAGAGGAGAAGTCACTGGCGAAAAACTGGAAGAAGGTTATGGATGAGAGTGGCTCCGGTTTTGTGTACATGAAAAAAATATTGAAGTGCAAAGGACAGGGTTAAAGTCTTCCTTTTTTTATTATATTTTTTCTGTTTTTTTGAACTTTTGAACTGTTTATTTTTTGCTGTATTAATTTGGATATTTTTATTTTCCGTTTCATTCTGGTGTCTTCTTTTTTTTTTCTTTGTTTTTTTGTTGTTCTATTCTTGTTACAACACTAATGTAGGAACGGTCGTGTATTTACATTTATGCCAATAAAGGATTATTATTATATATTTTTCCTCAAACGTTAAAAAACATAACTTTAGCAACCTCGACAAAAACCCCCGATGGTCCGCACACAATGAGACTTAAGTTTAAGTTCAAATTATTTATATAAGTTCAAATTGCACAAAACAAAAAGTTTGGCGAAAACATTCATTTGTTAAAACTCCACATTACTCGCTAAAACCAAACGTTTTCTGCGTCAGATTTTTTTTTGTTAAAGCAGATGTTCTAAAAAGAGAGGATATATTGGTCTAAATGTCCCAGCGCCGAGCGGTATTCGAAAATGCGAAATTGTTTTTAGTTTTTTGCGACTACCGTAAATTAAAACGATAAGAATATTAAAATAATAATTTAATGTTTTATAATTTTTTGGCCGAGTGCCTTAAAGTCAGATGAAATTATTCCGGTACTAAAAGCAGGAGATAAACACTATCTATCCTACAAACTATAGACCGATATCTTTAATATCTAATATTGCTAAATTAATGAAAAAATTATATATAATAGGCTTATTTTCTTTTTTAACAAAGCACGATGTAATCTCAGGAAATCAATACGGTTTTGTAAAAGGCAGAGGCACAGATGAAGCCACTAATGTTGTTACAAATTTTATATATGATAACTTAGATAAAAAATATCCTACTATTGTTGCATTCTTAGATATAGCTAAGGCGTTTGACACGGTAAACCATGTAATGCTATTGCAGAAACTTGAAGCATATAGAATAAGGTGTTGCATATGAATTAGTTAAGGATTACTTGAGATGAAGGACTCAATGTGTTAAACTTAAAAACATTAACAGAGTACACAAGAAATTACTCCCTTATATCATATGCTGATGATACAGCTGTTCTATGTAAAGGACAAACGTGGAATGAAGTAGAAAGAAAATTATCTGGATGGTTAAACAGTTTGAGTCTTTGGCTGAGTTCTAACCAACTGTCGCTGAATGTACATAAAACTACTTTTATGACTTTTGCATGCTACAAAGATAGTTTACCAAACGATATAAAGTTAATTATAAATAATAACGACATTAAGAGAGTTCAATATTATAAATATTTGGGTATCTACATAGATAGCTGTATGAAGTGGGAATACCATATTTATGAAGTAGTTAGGAGATTGAGATATTTTGTCTTTGTTTTTTTATAAATTGAGTCAATATATGGATAAAAAACATTAAAAACTAAATATTATGCAATAATTGAAAGTTTAATTAACTATGGTGTTTCTTCTTGGGGAGGGGCATATGGTAATGCTCTTAAACCACTAGTTACATTACAGGACAGACTAATTAAAATAATATGTAATAACATACAGCCTCTCCTAAATGTACGTAAAACTTTTATTGTTGACTCTTTGCTACTCAACTATAATAAATGTAAGGAATTATATAATCATGTATCGGTGAATACAAGACATAAGGAAATCTATCTGCCAAAAATTTATAAATCTATTAGTTATAAAAAATCTACCTATTATGCTATTAAATATTATAATATATTGCCTAATGAACTGAAAACCCTAGTTTGTAATAAAAAAACAGTAAAAAGAAAACTTAAAAATTGGATTGCGAATCTAGATTAAATATTTTTATTTATATTTCTGTTTCTCTATTGTATGTACTTTTTTTTGCTTTGATTTTTCTTTGATTTTTGTAATTATATTTGTATATTAAGTTAGGTATATTTGTGAATTAAGATTTTTTTTTTGTATCCAGACCTATGTACAGATGGAATAACCATCTCTATAGGACAGATATGTACATATACATGTGTATAATATATGCTTTGTAATTTTTCTGGTTTTAATAAATAAATAAATAAATAAATAAATAAATAAATAAATAAATAAATAAATAAATAAATAAATAAATAAATAAATAAATAAATAAATAAATAAATAAATAAATAAATTAATAAATAAATAAAGAAATAAATAAATAAATAAATACTCGCTAGCTTTGGAATAGATGTTTGAAAGAAATTGTTTTCAAACTCGCTAAAAAAATATTTCAAAATACTAAAACTTCGTTATTGATAAAAAATTCTAATTGATCCAAATTTTTCGAAATGCTTGGATAGATAAGTAAAAATATATTCATCCTCCACTGGGAAATGAAGGAAACTCAGTTAACATTTTCTGCAATTTCCCTATCTGATAATAAAACAGTACTGCATCGAGTGGCTGCATTTATAGTCATAGTGAAATGTTTTTGCTTTTGCGAATATTTTTTGCGATTACGTGATTAACCTACCTACTTATGTATCGAATAAGGTAATATCTGCTACTAGGAATAGGGAATATGCAATTGATTTAAATTTACTTGATATTTTAAACCCGATACATAATGATCTTGACATTACATCTAATACATATTTTCTAACCATTATTTTCTCATTTCTTTTTATTTAATTGGATAAAACTTTATTCAAAAAGTGTAAAATAAGCGAGTAAAATTCAAATTTGCCAAACGCATCACCGTTGGTTGACTCTCGCCATTGGTCAAAGCATGATCTCACTTGACATATTATGAGATTTATCTGCGTCGATATTCATACTGTGCTAGTCGTGTATGAAAGCAAATTCTCTTTATTTATATTTCTATAGTGTATATATTACCTAGTGCGATTTTTGGTATATAGTGACATTAGAAATCATAAAGTTCTATGACTGAAAGTGGTTCAGTCAAAGCTTTGTTTTATATAATGTCTTGCCCGATTTCGCTTCTTCGTTCTGCTTGGTCAAATCTTATCAGATATTAAATTATTAAGCTTTCTATAGTTTTGTCTCGTCTTGTTAATGCTCTTTAGCCTTGTCTAGTCTTGTTTAGATTCGTCCAATTTTGTCTAATCTTGCCTATTCCTGCTTAATCCTGGATAAACAAAATTAAGTCTATATCTACTTTAGCATTCTACTATATTTTTTTATATTTTGCGTCTGTAATGGACTCATAACAGCACTCATATGCGTGCGGTTATGGCTCGTCGAGTGCTGTTATGAATTAATTTTTTCAAGGTTGGCACTGAAATTCAGAGCTGTCAGTATCAAATACTACGTAATTCTTACGTAGTAATTCGAAATAGGCAACTAAAACATTTTCCGAAACAACTGTAACCTTATTTGCATTGCACCACTCGTTAAATTTACTATTTTCTTTTTCATATCGTGGACGTGATTTATTCGGCAACAAATTTCTCACCGTATTAAAAGTAATTTCCTGAATTTCGGGTGAAATTTCAAGATACTTTCTCACCCGTTTTCATTTTAATCTTTAAATTAATTTAAAGTGTCAATGTAACGCCAATTATCAGTGTCACCAACCACCATACAATTTTCGAAATATGTATGAGCGATGTGTTTATTTAGAATTGGCGTAAAAGGGTACAAAATTGGTAAAAATATACTATAAAAAACTCGTTCGTAAGGCGATTTTCAGCACTTGTCCATTAGAATACTCCTCGCTACCCTCGTCGTTTTCCAAACTTGGACGCATGCTGAAAAATCGCGCTTACTGAACTCGTCCTTTAATATGTACACTAAGATTTCTACAAATTAACTTAAATTAATTTAACATTATTAAGGAAGTTTGGCAAAAAGTCGTGGCCATTACAATAATTCATGGAGGGAAAATTGGTAACCAATTGCCTGGAATTCAAAAAAATGAATTTTTGGAGAAAAAAATGAAAATTAAAATCCGACGGTTGGTTAGTCCGGCACGTTCAGTAATTAGGCGCTCCGCGATAATTTTGAATATTTGGATAATCCTGCGGTTGTCTGGTACCATATGTGTCGGATTATCCGGCGAATTCTTAACTTAAATAAGGCGACAACGATACGGCTGCTAGAGTGCAAATACTGCTCAGTATATCTGAAATTTATTTTTCATTTTTAGTAAAGTCTATTAAGTAATAATCTAATTGGTAATAATCTATTCTATTAATTAATTAGTATAACATAATAATTAAGCTCTTGGTTTCCTCCGCAGATTTACCCCCGTGGGGGTAATTACCCCTATGTTCGGAACCCAGGAATTAGGCACTTGGTATCATGAGTGTGGAGGGAAATTTTGACTTGACTTTGATGTTTTTATTTAATGGTTGATATGTTTTTATTATCTTTGATATTTACATTTAGCCTCATAACGTCTGTGGACGGCTTGAAGTGTAAATCATCGCGAGCGGCGAAAAGGAGTGGTACAAAATTATTAATATTAATTGATTGTTTACTTCCTTATGTAGTTAATCATATAGTTTATTTAATATGAAACATTTTAATATCCTAATAAATATTTTGTATTCGTGAAATTTTTGAATATTACCGAAGTTTATTTAATTTATGACGACGTTAATGTAAGAGAGTATACACTTGACTAGACATGAGAAGTCAATTTCTCAAATTGAGAATTATTCGACGCAGCCCCTAGCAGGCGAATACGAAAACGATTTTACTTAAATTTGGAGAAACTTAAATGAACGAAATATTGAATTGTATCATTAAATACATTCCGTTCCAATACCCACTGAACCAATTTACTCATTTAACTTATTGGATCTCAATTTGTTACGAATTTTAATTATCTAAAATTAAATATCATTAATTAAATCGTGTTTAATTGCCTTTTAATATTTTTAGGTTTTCTAGTTTTCTAAATAATTGATTTATAAGAGTTATTTCATTACTAATTAAATTTGTTTTTATTTGATTCATTTAATTTTTTGTTAGAAGCAATATTTTTTTTTATTTAGTAAACGCGTTTTAAATTTGATTACAAATTGTGTATTGTCTACAGCAGACAAAGTAATAGCATATCATCATATCTACTTACAGCAAGTTATCTCATTTTAATGTCTTTTGCAACCCACATTGTGTTCTTGTTGCAGACTGTTTTATTGCAAATTATTTTGATGTTGCCGTTCGCCGTTGGTCTCCGAATGTAGCGCACATTTCGAATATATTGTCACGAAAATCAGTTTGTTTTGACGGTTACACCAATACTGCATAATCCGTATGTACTTTATAATCAGTCAATATTATTACCGATAACATTTGTTCTTGTTCCCCGATTCAACTTTATTCTCGATTCCATGCAATTGTAATAAAATGCTTTACTAATTCATTTCAAATAAATTTTATGAATAAAACCTGCTTATTAATATTAAATAGTTTATTTAAATCAATAGACAGAACTAGAGATCAAAATAAGACTCCAGCTTAGAAACACTAGATTACCTCCAAAATAGTAAGATTTGATGTAGAACGACTCAAGAACACTCAAGAAGAGAGTCAGAGACTGAACAATAAAGATCTAAAGAGCTGGGACCAACTGAAGGAGACTTTTGTCAAGGCGGCCAATGAACTCGCCCCTCTCGCTAGAAGTAGAAAGCATCCGTGGTGGACTGAAGACTGTGACAATGCAATAGCCCAAAGACAGACAGCCTGGGTGAAGTGGAAATCTAAAAAGACCAGTGAAAATTGGCATACATTTTTGGAACAAGGAAAGGTTACAGTCAAGATAATTCCAGGAAACAAACGAACGTTCGCACAAAACCAACTAACCCAAATCGAAGAGAGCTTTACTAAGAATAACTCCAGATATGTCTTTGGAACCTTCAAGCAGACCCTCAGATAATACGCTCTGCCAATCCTCCACTTCAGAGACTCACAAGGCAAACTGGCTTTTAACGACAAGGAAAACTGCCACCTATTAGATCAGTAGTTTAAAAATCTACTCAACTGTGATTCACCCAGCGAAGACTTCGACTATAAACAAACCATACCAAAGCCGGACTCGGCTGAGATATTTAAGTATCTTGGCGAATGGATTGAACCTAACTTATCAAAAAGAGCATCATTATCCATGAGAGTCAGCAAGTTAGAACTAGCCTATCGACTGACTAAGCCTGTTTGCCATGAAGTGTCTTTCCTTGAACCGAAGAGGTCTGGTAGTGAAATTGGAAATCAGAGAGAGGAGAATTCTGAGTAAGATCCTAGGCCCAGTAAAGGAAGATGAGAAATTCCGAAGACGACTTAACTCTGAGCTCTACGAAAATATTGAGGGGCTCTCTGACTGTGCGAGGAAAAGAAACGTGGCTTTCTATGGACATCTTGTAAGATTGCCTCCAAACCGACTAACCAACCGTCTGTTCATCTTCTGGTAAAACAAGAAGGTTCGTACCACTTAGTTTCCAGAAACCGAGAAAGATATTAAAGAACTGGGAATAACAGATCTCCAAAACTGACAGTCTGTGAGACGTACCCTAAAGGAAGTCGTGGATTTCAGGAAAAAACCCAAAGGAAAGGTACCCCCTGGACAGAAGAGAGAAAGGAGTTGCACTGACAGAAGGTGCGACAATACTGGGCAAAGATCAAAGCCCATAAGTTGAAAAAGCGTGGTCCACAGTAGGCCCATCCGAAACAAGAAGAAAAAGAAGTCAGAACTAGATAGATATACCTAATATATTAGGTATTTGTTTAGTCTTGACCGTCTGATTTTATTTTTATTCACCATACGACAGAGAGCTCCTAGCAATATATGAGGCCGTGAAAAATTTTCGCCATACGTTGGAAGCCAGAGATTTTATCATATACACTGACCACAAACCCTTATGCTACGCGTTCAACACACACAAATATAAGTGTTGGCCGAGAAAATTTAGTCATCTGGCCCTAGTATCCCAATTTACAACGGTCATTATGCCTAATGTCCATTGTAAATCTCTGGTTCTCTGGAAAAAATTATATTGTGTGGGAGGCATTCTCTCCCGAATAGGAGAAGTAGAATCTGTCATTGATTTTGTGAATGTCGCCAAATTGCAGACGTCTGATGCAGAATTACAACAACTACTGATAGTAGATGAGGACAAGGAAACTTCACTTCGCCTTAAGAAGGTTTGTTGATAAGATGGGCAAAATTAGACGATCAAGACTAAACAAATATGACACATAGGGCGGACAAGATCATACACATAACTATAGGATGGACCATCTCAATCTGGTCAGTGTAACAATTGAATATTTTTGACAGGTGTCAATCGATCTGCTTGTTCTAAAGCGTTTTGGAGAATTTTCTTTGGTACAATTTCATGCCGTTATACACCCAAAAGAACGCGCTGAAACTTTCGATTTGATGATCTGCACATGTTATCTTCAGCCATTTGTCGTCCACTGCTGGACATAGGCTTCCTCCAGGTGTTTGCACTGCCTTCTGTCCCGCGCGGTGCTAATCCTGTTTCCCGCCACACGTTTAACGTCATCCGTTCATCTGGTGGGTGGTCTTCCTCTGCTTCTCTTTTCTTCTCTGGGTCTCCATTTCAAGATTCGTTAGTTGTCTTAACTGCGAGCCACGTGTCCATCCCGTCTCCACGAGTGGCATTTCAAATAATCGTTCAATTCTTTTAACGAAGTATAGTGGTCGTCTTGTGCCCAAACGCGATACAAATAGTCATTTCACTTCATTTTTGTTAGCATTGGTCGGTAGCCAACCGCAAAGGGCTCAACTGCATCCACGTCGTTCAAGCGAAAACATTGAAGCTGTTAGGGAAAGTGTTGCCTCAAAACCGAATGTCTCGTATCATAGCGGAGCTCTGGAATTAAACATCAGTGCAAACACTTTGAGGAAGATTTTGAAGGAATATCTGCACATGTTTCCATACAAAGTGCAGTTAATTCAAAGATTGTTAGAAACGGATAAGCCGCGTTGCTTGAATTACGCGAATAATGTTATTCAAATGGTTGAAGCTGAGCCAGATTTTTGGAGCGAATTCTGATGACCGATGTGGCTCATATCAAACTCTCTACTACCGTCAATAAGAAAAATTGTCGCTATTGGGGCATCAATAATCCCCACATAATTCATGAAAATCATTTCAAGATAAAAAGTTGTAAAACTGCTTGGGAAGGTTTATGCTCCGAGGGCATTTTGGAGCATACACCATCTCAAACAGTCACTTTTTATCCTGCAATGATTTTTATGAACTATATGGGGATTATTGATGCCCCAATAGGGACAAGTTTGTTTTTCTTCAGAGCTGGTGAGACAGTCAATAGCAGCCGATATCGGTGGAAGTTGGCACAGTTTGTGTTAACGCAAATGCGTTTGGAAGGGCTAAAAGACTTCTGGTTTCAACAAGACGGCGCAACATGCCACACTGCGCACTCAACAATGGACTTTTTGCATCAGAAGTTCCCGGAATGTGTCGTTCCCGGGACGTGGTGTCTAAAAAAGGCGATATTGACTGGGTACCAATATCTCTGGTTTTGACGCCACCGGACGTTCTTCTTGTGGGGATTTAATCGATAGTTTTATTAATTAATTTGAACAAGTAGTATTTAATTAATATGGCATGTGCTCCTTTAATATTAATAATAATAGCCGCAAGTTAAATCGCGTTCAAATATTAATTAGTTCGTAGGTATTGAGAATGCTCGGTATGTATGTAGCCGGTTAAAGATTTAAGCTGATACCAAAAGCACATGTATAAGCGAGGTTGAGAAGTTTTCTAGTGTTAGTTTAAATTTCGGCTGGTAATGTTAATTAAATCCATTCTAGTTAATTGCGTATTTTAATAATATCTAAGACAATGTGGAATAATAATAGTATGTAACTATATAGTATGTAAGTGTAATAACAATGAATGAGGCTGCATGTATAATGGAACAACTAGGAAGGCGAGATAGAATAGATCAGTTTGATAATAAGAACTAAGGTGACAGTATCGTAGTGGACAAATAGTGGTCAAGTAGTGGAGCAATAATAAATATAAAAATCTAAATCACAGTTTAAATGACAACTTTAAATAAAGTAATTTTGAGAAAACACAAAAATGTATAATTAGACAAGTCTATATAGAGGCTTTGCACTAAAGAGAAGACTAGGCAGATTAAACTACAGAGACGGGAACCGATTAAGCAGATGAGATAAAATAGGACAAAAAAGACTGATAATTCTGACTAATAGTCGAGCCTAGACTGTCAAAAAAAATGGTGGGTAAACAAGACTAACAACTAAAACCTGACAAGGCTTAACAGATAAGGCAGTCATGTTCATACAGACAAGACTAGAAGAACAAGGCTAATTCGATAAGATCAGACAATAAGACTAGACAGTCAAGATTACACCGGCTAAACTAGACAAGATTAGATGGACAAAACTAGAGAGTCAGACAGACAACGCTAGATTCAATCGAAATATGGTAAACTCAAATATATGATATTTAACATTTAATGCAAGAAAGTGAGTCAGTGGATATAGACTAGAAATATAGACATAAACTAACTAAAAAATGTAGACACATGAAAAATATAGAGACCAATCAGGATAGTAGAGCAAAACACTACGCAATCAGACTAATCTAAAAACTACTAATCTAAAATGAATATTAGTTTCGTTTTTAACTCGAAAATTAAATACTTTGAGTTTTTTCTTCAAAACCTCGACTTTTATAATGTATGTATACATTTCACTCCAGGAACTAGGGCTAGACAACAAAACCCGCAGACTCATCCTAGAAACCTTGACCAACACCCATTCCAAGGTTAAATTTAGAGGCGAGATTTCAGAAAGCTTCGACATAAGAACTGGAGTGAAACAAGGAGATGCACTTTCCCCACTTCTCTTCAACTGTGTCCTTGAAAAGGTTATGAGAGAATGGCGCAAGGAACTAAACAATTTGGGTGTTCAGAGTGGTATCAACCTGGGACGTAAGAACGATGGACTGGTTGAAGATTGTCTGGCCTTTGCAGATGACATGGCACTGTTTTGTTTGCTGATTGTTTCATGATTCTCGCGTTTGCTGATTCTTGAGATGGCAACAATGCAGGTAAACTGCCTCAGAAAACAGGCTGCCAAAGTGGGTCTTCAAGTGTCGCTGGAGAAAACAGAATTCTTCACCAACATCAGAGAAGCAAACAGAGAGATGTTACTTGAGCAGGGAAACATCAAGAGGATTGAGAAATTTAAATTTTTAAATTTGATCGGCGAATGGATTGAACCCAACTTATCAGAAAGAGCATCATTATCCAAGAAAGTCAACAAGTTAGAACTAGCCTATCGACTGACTAAGAACACTTACCATAAGAAATGCCTGTCACGCAACCTGAAACTTAAGCACTATACATCAGTGTTACGACCAGAAGCCCTATATGCCATGGAGTGTTTCCTTGAACCGAAGAGGTCTAGAAGAGAAATTGGAAATCAGAGAGAGGAGAATCCTCAAGAAGATCCTAGGCCCGGTAAAGAAATATGGGGAATTCCGAAGGCGGCATAACTCTGAGCTCTACGAACATATTGAATTGCTCTCTGACTGTGCAAGGAAAAGAAGGGTAGCTTTCTATGACCACGTTGCAAGATTACCTCCAAACCGACTAACCAACCATCTATTCACCTTCTGGCAAAACGAGAAGGTTCGTACCACTCGGTTGACAGAAACCGAGAAGGATATTAAAGAACTGCGAATAACAGATCTCCATAACAGACAGTCTGTGAGACGCATCATGAAGGAAGTCCGTAGATTTCAGGAAAACCCCAGTAGGAAAGGTACCCCCTGGACAGAAGAGAGAAAGGGGTTACACCGGCAGAAGATACGACAATACTGGGCAAAGGTCAAAGTCCAACAGTTTAACAAACGTGGTCCAAAGTAGGCGTATTCGAAAGAACATGAAGAATATGTATACATTTCGATAGCATCATCAATATGGTGCTAACATACTGATTATGTTAATAATGTTATCGAAATATGTAAAACTACAAACGTGAAATTTGGATAGTAGTTTCTTTTTGTGACCTAGAGACTCAATTAGAAGCGATTTTCCAAATTGCAACCCCTAAAGGGGCTTGTACACGGGCAACAAAAAATGCCCATTGCTGGGCAATATTTCTCAATTGCTGGATCAGCAATGTTGCTGGACAATGTGTTGCCGACATATTGCTAGGCAATGTGTAGCCCAGTATGTCTGAGCAATATTGTGACAAGAGTATGGACAGCCTCTCTCCTGATATGCGAAATTATGAGGTCATAAGATAAAGCTTCCGGAAAAGTTCCACGATTGACTTTCTTGTTGGGATGGTCTTGCAAGTATATAACATAAGAATTTATACCTGTTACAATCACCAAACTGTAAAAAGTTACCATGGGCCGCCTGTACTCGCAAGCTTTTTAACGTTTTATAAACATGATCATTGGTTATATTAAATTTATAAGTCACTGACGTTCAAGCATCCTTTTTAAGATTTTTATCCTTATATTCCGGTGACTCCAATATTTCATTTATGAAATATTGAATTTTTTGTAATTTCTCCAATTATTCGAAATGAAAAGGAGGAGATGAATGTAATCTTTCTAGTAAAGTTTCTAGTGAAATGATCGTAGTATATATTTTCAAAATCAGGAAAACTGACGTTCGTATTTGCCTTACTTGGTCCGAAACAACTGTCAAGGAAGCAGATCACAATTGTGATAGGCCTATTTACTGGAAACTACGAAAACATCTAAGCAAAATGGGGATCTGGAGTGATGAACAGTTGTGAAGAATATGCTATTAAATTCGTTGCCGTAAGTTTTTGATTCTAGAATTGCTTTAAAAGTTTTTGTGTCCCCGTCCCCGATATATGTACCATACTTTACGCCGACCAATTCATCAGCACGAAAGAACATTTCGAGGATCGATTTAACTTCCATTGCGCCAGCCGGGCTGTCGTGGTTGATATTACAGTCTGGTAAATGTTCCTCAAGAAACTGTTGGTACTCCTCGGTGTTTTTCTTGTTTTTCCAATAAGTGCATGCTTGACAATAGGCCGAAATCACCACAAAATCAATTACTTTGCCTGTTAAATTTCTAATTAGAGTTGTAACCCCATACAAGGACTAAAACCCGCGCTTTTTCCACGAACCGTCACCGGATACCTTCAAAATGTTTCTGTCTAGTACGTTTTGTTCCATCTTGTCCTGTTCCTCGCGTACTACTTTTTTGCGTGTCAGACCAAACACATTAACAAAAAACCAATAAATGTTTTGACACGCTGTCATAATAATTCTTGCTCAAACCGACACCCAACTCCATTAATCCGCAAAAATAGTTTATCCCTTGCCGTCCGAATCCTAGCATTCTCATTACAAAAGTTATCCGTCTGTTAATTTCGTACCCAGTGTTAACAAGGGGGCCGGAGTTGAGAAAAGCCGCAAAGACACTGAACCGTCACTTTGAAACACAAGCCGCGTTATCCACTCTCGCCGAACTTTACTTTCTGCTTGCACTGCTTCCATATCACCATTTCCGCGAGAGCGTTAAAAACACTCACGAACTCGATGATGCGGTAGAAATGAGTCAAATGAACTATGACATCGTTGGCATTGCTGGTTTTTAACTTTTTGGCGTGCGCGCTGCTGCCCTCCGCACCATTGTCTGTGTTTGAATACTGGTTCCCTTTGAACTTCGCCTTCCGAAATCGGTTCGGGCGAAAGTTGGGACGATCCTGATCCCTTTTCCGATTTATCGCACTGCACTTTTGAATTCACACGTGCGACCGGCGAACGGATTTGAACATATAAATATAGGTTATGTTCCTGACGTGGTTGCGGCTTGTAAACATGATGAAAACGCCACAGCGCACACAGGCGTATTTCAGCCGTCGGACAGGCACTCACTAAAATGCGTATAACTTTGCAAAAAAGTTCCGGATGGCCATATGCTTTTAAGGACTTATTCTCAGATAGATATGAAGTAGTTTAAAGCAAAAAAAATTTGCTCCAAAAAAAATTCCCCCCTTAAGAGCATGAAACTGCCTCTCAAATAATCTTCCAATTTGAAGCAATTGTACGTAGAAGACACCTGCTTAGCATTATAGCAAATGAGATCCCCGTAAAGAACATGGCACATAGACTCCTAGACCTAATACAGGGGCTGGATCTATTTACATGAATGGAACATGGTGGGGAAAACCAATAATGAGAGCCTAATGGGCTAACCCCAAGGACCCACATTGGTTGTAAAAAAAAAAGAACAATGAACTTACAACAAATTTTAGGAAGAAGTATCACCATAGCAGTTAGAGCATACCATATGACATTCCATTCAACATTCCATCCAAAAATAAATTTTACATTTAACCCAGGTTTTTTTTGTGTGGGGGTCGTTTGGCTGTAAAGCCTTTTTGCACTGCAACCAACTTGATCTTTTGTGCTTGACCCTACTACAATTACTCTCCCAGGAATTCAACTGCGTGAACGAAGTCTAAGATATTCCTGAGAGGTTTGCTACTCAGCTCCAATACGGTCAATCTTGGGACCCCGAAGTGGGCAACATATGGCTTTGTGTGCTAGCGCTACACATTTGCACATTATGTGTTCAGAGGTTTCTTCATCTGATTCACATAATCTACAGGCAACTTCCTCTGCCTTTCCCATTTTGTCTAGGTGATATCTCACCGGAAAATGTCCTGTGGGTATGCCTACCAAAGTTCTGATTTCTCTTCAAGAGAAGCTTAGCATCTGCTGCGTTATTGCGGCAGAATAACGCAGCAGATTTAAACCAGTTATAACGCGTTTTTTTTAGTGCAAAATGCACAACCGGCCGATTTTATTGTCATTAGATGTTGCTGAAAACTCATTACGATATAATTTACGTATTTCAATCAGCAATAACTTTGTGTGTGCGTGGCAAAATGTTTTTGGCAAAGACATTAACAGTCTGTCTCATGATATGCGAATTTATGAGCTAGTAAGAAAAAGCTTCCAGAAAAGTTCTACGATTGATTTTCTTGTTGGGATGGTCTTGCAAGTATATAACATAAGAATTTATTCCTGTTACATTCACCAAACTGTAGAAAGTTACCATGGGCTGCCTGTTTGTGCTTCGTGCTTTTGTGTAGTAAGTATTAACTCCACCTATTGTCGCATTGTAATCCATTATCAAATCTGGTTTAACTGTTTCGTTGTTGATTTTAGTATCATCATGCATGCTGGACACAAATACAACATTCGGGCTTTTTTGGGCATATAGGATACAAGAGTTCAATTTCCGAACTGGATTTTCTCGGTCAACTTGTTTGACTCAATTTTATCCATCAAGGAAATACTAGGGCCAGTAGATGTTATGGCTAGTATTATAGATACTTTCACTGATATGTCGCCATATAAAATCCTTTGACGAGGCATTAAGTCTACAGGCGTCTGTAGGCTGTTTCCTAACGTAAACTTCTATATTTTGGGTATAAAACATTTTGGGATTGGTCAGGATTGGTTAACTAACCGTCCGCTAAAAAGGTCTACTAAAACAGAACTGAGAATAAACGAAGGAAAAACTAAATTGAGGATATAGCAAGGTTTAAAACCAACTAAAATTAACTAGTTATCTCGATTGCCGGTTACAAAGGTGAAGTTTCAAATTAAAAAGAACGGTTTTCGAGGTTATTTTGCTTTTTTAATTTACAAATAAGCAAAATATCTGTTGTATAATTCAATATCCTGCGTGGTATTATCAAGGAAATTAGTTGTTTCAACATGGGATTGTTTTATAGTCTTAATAAGACTTAATATTATAGAGCTACGAACAGTTTGCATATTCTTCTTCTTCTTTCGAATAGGCCTACTTTGGACCACGCTTGTTCAACTGTTGGGCTTTGACCTTTGCCTAGTATTGTCGCATCTTTTGCCGGTGTAACTCCTTTCTCTCTTCTGTACCTTTCCTTCGAGGTTTTTCCTGAAATCCACGGACTTCCTTTAGGGTTCGTCTCACAGACTGTCTGTTTTTGAGATCTGTTATTTCCCAGTTCTTTAATATCCCTCTCGGTCTCTGTCAACCAAGTGGTACGAAGCTTCTTGTTTTGCCAGAAGGTGAACAGACGGTTGGTTAGTCGGTTTGGAGGCAATATTGCAATGTGGCCATAGAAAGCTACCCTTCTTTTCCTTGCACAGTCAGAGAGCATCTCAATATGTTCGTAGAGCTCAGAGTTATGCCGTCTTCGGAATTCCCCATCTTCCTTTACCGGGCCTAGAATCTTCCTGAGGATTCTCCTCTCTCTGATTTCCAATTTTTTTATTAGACCCCTTCGGTTCAAGGAAAGACACTCCATGGCATATAGGGCTCTGGTCGTAAGACTGATGTGTAGTGCTTAAGTTTCAGGTTGCGTGACAGGCATTTCTTATTGTAAGTGTTCTTAGTTAGCCGATAGGCTAGTTCTAACTTGCTGACAATCTTGGATGATGATGCTTTTTCTGATAAGTTGGGTTCAATCCATTCGCCGAGATACTTAAATTTCTCAGTCCTCTTGATGTTTCCCTATTCTAGTAACATCTCTCTGTTTGCTTCTCTAATGTTGGTGAAGAATTCTGTTTTCTCCAGCGACACTTGAAGACCCACTTTGGCAGCCTGTTTTCTGAGACAGTTTACCTGCATTGTTGACATCTCAAGAGAATCAGCAAACAGTGCCATGTCTTCTGCAAAGGCCAGGCAATCTACAACCAGTCCATCTTTCTTACGTCCCAGGTACCACTCTGAGCACCCAAATTGTTCAGTTCCTTGCGCCATTCTCTCATAACCTTTTCAAGGACACAGTTGAAGAGAAGTGGGGAAAGTTCATCTCCTTGTCTCACTCCAGTTTTTATTTCGAAGCTTTCTGAAATCTCGCCTCTAAATTTAACCTTGGAATGGGTGTTGGTCAAAGTTTCTAGGATTAGTCTGCGGGTTTTCTAGTGCTAGTTCCGGTATTACTTTGTTAAGCGTTTCTCTATGGATGGAATTGTAGGCCTTCCTAAAATCAACAAAGGTGACGACCACCTTGCGGTTTCTCATCTTGGAGTATGCAAGTACAGTTTAAAGGTTGAGGATCTATTCAACACAGGATCGGGTCCTCACAGGTTGCATATATTTATATATTCAAGCTACATTTGGCCTTTAATAAGATATTGACGATTTATCAATTTTCCACAAATTTCTTGTAAATTTCTGCAAGATTTTCCTACAGAAAAATTTAGCAGAATTTATTAAAATCGGTTGAAACTTTCAACCATAAATCAATAAATATTTATAAGCCCTTCTGAGTTTATTATTGATAAGCCCCGATGGCTCTGTTTAAAATTTTAAGTTATCTAAGCAACAGTTTTAATTAGTCTATATTCTTCAACGTTAAAACGTCTTGATATTGTCGGAAAATGCGAAATATTTTTGTTTTGTTTTCCGTTATTGGAAAATTTTAGAGCGTTTCTGTAATTTTTTTTATTCCAGCTGGTTACAAATACACAAATTGCATTTGCTAGCTGCTTCCGTTCGACAGATAAAACGTGATAACATTTGTAAAATCAAGCGAAATATTGAGGAATTTAGTCGCGCGTGCAGAGAACTGGGAAACTAATAAACTTTCCGGAGAAAATCCAAGTCTATTTATAGGGAAATAAATGAAAACGATGCCGTATTATATTTTAACCGTTTTATATATCGTAATTCCAATTTGAAATTTTGCAAGGAAAAATTGAAGTTTTTGAAAAAATTTACACATGAATTTGTTCTCCTTGTCGAGTAGTCTGCTATAACTAATTTTTCTGGAATTTGTGGCTTTTATAAGATTAAAAACGACAACGCACCTTCTTCTTTGTAACCAAACACCGAAAATTTTGACAAAACGAATTTCAATTTATAATCCTGTGAGATCCAGTTTTATGTGGTCTGTTAGAAAAGTATCCGACCTTTAGCCGGAGAAAAAAAATGGCATAACTGGAGCGTTTGAAACCTAATCACCCTCAAAGTAGTCTCCTTGGGACTCCACACACTTCTCCCAGCGGTGCCGCCAATGTTGGAAGCATTCCGAAAAGGCCTCTTTCGGAAACGACTTTAGCTCGGCTGTCGTTGCAGCCATAATGTCCTCTCTTGTCTGAAATCGCGTTCCTTTCAATGGCCTCTTGACTCTGGGGAATAGCCAGAAGTCGCAGGGGGCCATATCAGGAGAGTGAGGAGCCTGTAGAACCAGAGCAGTCTGTTTTTTCGACAAAAAATTGTGAACCAAGTGCGAAGAATGTGCTGGAGCATTGTCGTAATGGAGTCTCCAATTTCCTGATGACCACAACTCCAGTCGCTTGCGCCGCACAGCATCACATAGGCGACGTAGGGCATCCCTATCGTACTCCCTATAGTCGTTCCGTCATTTTACTTGCATTGAAAAACCGACTAGAGCACTACACACTACGTCACTCGAACACTGCTCGACAGCAACTGACGCTATCTACAGGCAGGAAAAAATTCACGCATGCACACGAAGGTTCAAGGTGGACTCATGCAAGCGCGCTTGATTCAAATCCATCAGGTTTTCAAAATAACAAATAAGGTCGGATACTTTTCTAACAGACCACGTATCGTCCGCGTACCTGATGTTGTTCATTAGTTCATGATAGACTATATAGTTTAATAACTTAAACTAATCTTTTTTAATATCAAATTAATCCTTTTTAAATTCAAATTAAACTTTTTCAATTTCAAATTGAACTTTTTTAATTCCAAATTAAACTTTTTTAAACTCAAATTAACCGCAACTCATAATATTATTTTTTCACAAATTGATACAAATTTGGGTGATGTAAGTTATGTAAATTATATTTATTTGAAGTCCTAATTCAAAGTTTCGAACAGAATTTCAATAAATTTACGTTTTATAAAATACATTACTTTTACCTTTTCACCTTAACCTTTTCACAAAACGATGCGAATTATTTTCCTGTGAAAATTTGCGGGATTTGCAGTGGGATTGAAACTCACCTGGAACAAAGAAAAAGATAATTAAATCGGTTATTTATCAATGGAAACGTTGGTTAGATTTGTTTTAAAACTCCTCTTCTTCAATTCGATTTTGAAATGAGTCTGAATTCATTTCAAAATCGAATTGAAGAAATAAATATATTATATTTTGCATATTGGCCAAAAATAAGGCCATTTTAATAAAAAAAAAATTTAATAAAAATTTCGTTGTCGATGCCGAGGGGTCTTCTCAATATCTCGAGATTATTGAGCGATTATTTAAGACCCATCGACTTAGACATATTGTAGATGTAGATTTTTAAAGATCGTCGCTGAATTAAAAACATTTTCGAATGCAAAAAATTAGTTAAATGTTGGTCTTAAGTTTTTTTCAATAACGTACAAAAATAATTCGTACATTTTCCGAAGAAGAAATAAGAAATAGAGCTAGTAATAATTTTCGCAGGTTAAAACATGTGAGAGAATACACAGATGAATTACAAGTACTTGAACAATGTAGAGGTAATTATTCAAAAACAAGTTTAGACACAAAGGAGATTTTTATAAAATATTATGAAGAATGTAGAATAAGCCCCCTCGAAGTATTTCCACCTTTTAGAAGGCAATTATGCCGGGTGGGGGGGCTTGCGCGCTCTAATGACTCTGAAAGCTATGCCGACGTTAAGCTAGCGTAGCTACCAGCACGACATCCCATATCGGAAAAGTTAACGGGGAAGAGCCAGACTAAGAGAGATGCCCGGTCCTCCAAGGATGGGGGTTAGGTCGTAAGGCCACCAGACCTTACACCTGTAAAAAACTCTGGATTGCTAAAGAACCCAGGAGAAACAAGCCTCGGACTCGGGACGGAAACTTTAGACGAAAACAGAAACGAAAATGGACTTTGAATTTTGGTATATGGAACGTACAAGGAAACATAAATAAGCTTCTAGAAGTCTTTACAGAGTTTAGCAGACGAAATCGGAAGAAGACAATTAGTATGGTTTGGATATACCAAAAGAATGGAGAACAGATGGCCCAAGAGAGTTCTGGAATGGATACTATCGGAACGAAAGAAGAGAGGACAACCGAGAAGAAGCTGTCGAGACGACATAAAAGAAGCAAAGGACGCTAGAAATTTAGAAGAAGAAATTTGTTACGATAGACAAAATTGGTGACAGAGAGGCAGCGACAGCCGTAGAAATCTGTTAATGAATGAATGAATGTAAAATTAGTGCAAAATTGCAAAATCGTCCTCGGAGACCAGAACGCCAAAATAGGGAAGGAAGTGGAATACGAACCATCCATAGGAAAACACAGCCTCCATGACGAATCCAATGACAACGGAAAAATGATAATACATTTCGCAACAAGTAAAAACATAATAATTAGCTCAACACCTTACTTCCCACACCTTACTTCCTTCTTCTTCTTCTTATTGTGCCATATCCTCAGTGGACGTTGGCGATCAATATGGCCCATCGGATTCGATCCACAGCCGATCTGAACAAGTCAACCGATGTTCTTCCGGTCCATTGTCGCAGATTCTTCAACCAGGAGATCCGTCGTCTTCCCTGAGACCTCTTCCCCTCGATTTTTCCCTGCATGATGAGTTGAAGTAGCCTATATCTGTTGCTGTTTCTCATGATATGGCCAAAGTATGACAATTTTCTGTGTTTGACTGTTGTGAGCAGTTCTCTGTCTTTCTGCATGCGTAGGAGTATGGTTTCGTTGCTAACATGGTGGGTCCAGGAAACGCGAAGCATTCGACGATAGCACCATGCTTCGAAGGCCTCCAGTCGCTTACTAGTTGCCTCGGAGAGTGTTCATGCCTCCACTCCATACAAAAGCTTAGAGAAGACGTAGCATCTAAGTATGCGTGTTCGAAGATGGATGTTCAAGCGCATGTTGCACAAAACATTCTTCATTTGGTTAAATGTAGAACGTGCCTTCTCTATGTTGATCTTTACTTCACGACTATGATCCCATTGGTCATTGAGGTTTACACCCAAGTACGATATTGATGGTACTCTCTGTAGTTGGGCCCCATTTACCAGGAATTGGGCATTAGACGCATTTTTGCTGACGATTAGAATTTTTGTCTTTGCCTTCCCACACCGTAACATACATAAACAAACATGGTTATCCTCGGACGGCAGAACGGCCAACCAAATTGACCACCTGACCATCGGTCAAAGAAACGCATCCAGCATACGGGATATCAAATTCCACAGAGGAGCAAATATTGACTCTGATCACCTCTTGGTTAAAGTTATATACAGAGAACGAATAGCCAACCGCGCAAAAATATCCCAGGAATCCCAAACAAAATATCACCTAGAAAAACTAAAGGAAGAAACAACACTAACAGTTTTCCAAAATAACGTAGCAGAAGTACTACAGAAACAGAAAGAGAAGGTGACAGAATACCAGGAAGAAAGCGAAATCGTTGAGGAGAAATGGAAAGAAATCAAGGAAGCGGTCACAGAAGCCACCAAGAACACAATAGGCCCCAAACCAAAGGAAAACAAAAGAGAATGGTTTGACGAGGATTGCAAGAAAGCCATAAACGACAAGAACGAAGCATATGCTATTTGCATAAAGAAACCCACCCGACTACAGAGGGCCAAATACCACAATGCCAGAAAAGCAACTCATAAACTGCTACGAAGAAAGAAAAGAACGGCCATTAACAACACACTGCTACAAATAGAGGAGGACTTTAAGAACAACGACACCTCCTGGTGTCAAGCATACAAGCAAATAAATATATTCAAGAAAGGTTTCCAGCCAAAGACTAGCCTATTCCGAGATGAGACAGGACAAATCATCGGAAACGAAACAGAAATACAAGGGGGGTGTAAACAATATTCCGACGAACTCCCAAGCCCAAACAGCAACCAGAATCCAGCCAACAAAGACCAGAGAATACTTGAACTTACAGCAGAAGAACGAGACGAGAACAACGACCCCCCAACTGAAGAAGAGGTAAGAACAACAACAAATCAACAGGTATGGACAACATTCCCTCAGAATTAATAAAATATGGAAGACCACAACTAGCGAAAGCGGCAACGGACCTAATCAAAGAAATATGGAGTACCGAAAAAATGCCGAACGAATGAAGAACCAGCATCATCTGTCCGATCCACAAAAAAGGAGAGAAGCTAGAATGTAAAAATTATAGGGGAATATCCCTAATAAGCACAACATATAAAGTCTTCACAACCATCCTTCGAAACAAACTAGAACCACTAGCCGAAAACATAGTTGGCGAATACAAAGCGGGTTTTAGACCAGGAAGATCGATCACAGACCAATTAAGCGCAGTAGAACAAATTCTAGAGAAATTCTGGGAATATGACATTGATGTGTACCAACTCTACGTGGACTTCAGACACGCATACGACAGCATAGACAGAGAGAATCATGCTAGACTTTAACATACCACGAAAATTAGTAAGGCTAACAAGACTACCAATGGGGAACTCTGAAAGCCGGGTGAAGATACAAGGAAACCTAACAGACTCATTTAAAATAAACCAAGGCCTCAAGCACGGAGATGGACTGCCCCCAATGCTCTTTAATCTAGCATTAGAATACGCAGTAAGGAAAACCACGGTAGAGCAGGATATGAAGATATGTAGGTTTCTTTCATTAAAGTTAGGTTTCTTTCAAGTATGTGACATAAACATACTTGAAAGAAACCTAACTTTATTGAAAGAAACCTACATACAACTAGAAAGCGCGGCTGAAGAAGTGGGCCTAAAAGTGAATGCAGATAAGACCAAAGTATTAATACAGAACCGAAGCAATAGGAGAAGTGGCCAGAACATGACAATAGGTAACGTAACAATTTTTAGGTAGTCAGAGGCCAGAACATGACAATAGGCGAAAACAATTTTGAGGTAGTCAATGAATTTACCTACCTAGGCTGTAACATATCCAACAAACAGGACGAAATGAAGGAAATCCATAGAAGAATCAGTAATGCCAATAAAGTATACTACCACACCTCGGCCATAATCAGATCAGGGAATGTCCACAGGAAAACAAAACTGAAACTTTATAAAACAATAATAATAACAATGTTTAATAACAATATGGAGGCGAGACTTGGACGCTCTCACAAAGAGCGGAAACAATGGTGAACGCATTCGAATAAAAGATCTTACGCAGAATATACGGACCGGTCCAAGAAAACGAACAGTGGAGAATAAGATAGAACCACGAGATCTATCAGCTCTTCGCAGAAGCATACAAAGCAACAACAAAGATTACAAAGACTTAAATGGGCCTGGCATTTACAAAGGATGGAAGAGTCAAGAGTACACAAGAGGATTTTCCAACAAAAACCGGCAAAAAGGTAAAAGACCGGTTCAAAACCGGTTCAGACAAAATCCAGGGGGACGCTCGGTCTATGCTCGGAACTCCAAACTGGAGAAAGGAGGACTGGCAGAGGATAGGAATGGCTGGAGAAAGAAAATAGAGGAAGCCAATGCCCGATTTGGGCTGTAGTGCCATTGGATGTATGTAAAATAATCGCAGAAAATTAATAAAAACAACGCTAAATTTATAATTAAACGTTATAGGAAGGATGGATCCGATGGTTACACGAAATTGTAGTGTCAAAAGAAATAGAAAATTATCTGAAGAGATATTAAATTATTGAAGAAAATCCATCGATTACGTAAAAAAAATATAAAATTGAAGATGTTTGAAAATAAAAACGTCAACTTGACCACAACATCTGCAATTAATGCATTAAAAGCTTTTAATATAACATTGAAAACCTTTAGGCTGAACCGTTTAAAGTTTACATCAACAATTGGAAAACGTAACAATTATGCAATTTTATTTTTATATTATGCTGGCGGAATAAGAAAATAATCTGACTTTGATTAACATGGCTGATGAATCCGTGGCCTTGTTACTTCAGCTGATTGTAGTAAATATTAGGCAGATGTCAATTAAATTACTGCTAGCTGTAGCAGGACAGCTTTCTGATCGTTAGTTACTTTAACTAAAACATAAGTTCCGAGTCGGAAATATAAAAATTGACCGGATTTGAACTTAGAAAACCATCTTTGACATTTACGAACGTCTAATGCTTTTGGATAAACAACGCAAATGTTTTTGGTAGCAACTGTTTTATTACTACCTTTTTGAAACTCAAATGTTTTTGGTAGCAACTGTTGTATTACTACCTTTTTGAAACTCCAAAAGCATACAATGCGGTATATGTATCGGTATATACCTGCTATTTCCCCATAAATATAAATAAAAATATAAAATTACGAGTAGTAATTATTTACGAGTTGTAATTATTTACAAGTATTAATTATTTACGAATAAATAAGTCATTCTTGACAAGACAACTTTAAAATGTCTTTAGAAGTACACAGCGAGCTGATAAATGACAAACGAATATCGACATGCGCAGAAACAACATTACTTTTCGGTCCCCCTAATATTTGTGTATAAATATTTCTTTATAATTCTATTACCCTATCTTTAATTGCATTGCGACTTTCTGATAACTCATTTATAAGCTTTAAATTCAAGTATTTTTCTTTAAAATCTGTAAATAAAGTTACAGTACATTCTAAAACCGCTTGTTTTACAAACTCTCTTCCTGAACGAGGTTTCCCTATGCGAACAATGTAATGGGATACTTGAAAACTAACAATCAAAAAAGTTTTTTTAACAAATATTCTGATTCCGTTTGTTCTATTGTAATAAATATGCTCCGCTTTCCTCGTTTGTTGAGAAGCCGAAATTTGAATACATTAACTTACATACAATCTTGTTTTTTAAAGAAATATTATATGGAATGTTTTCTGTTTATACTTGAAACAATTTTCAGTTTCCTTCATTTGCTCCTGAAATTTGTCGTCGACATTTTGTGGCTCCCCTATCGATAAACGAATTCTAAAGATTGCACGGTTTCAGATTTAAATGAACAAAGAAGATGGAAACGTAAGGAAATTGAAAAAAAGCTCAAAAAGACTTTATTAAAATTACATACATTTAATAAAAGGAAATACTTTAGACCTTTAGAAAATGGAGGGAAATGCACGATTATAATGAAATTTTTATGGCTTATTGGAATATTCGGAGGACTAATTAAAACGCGAAGGTAATTTGTACTGAAAATTTGTTCATTTTCGCAGCCTCTTATTTCGCTTTATTAGAAATTCCTGCAAAATGCCCTGCGAGGGATAAAACTATATACACGCCTGGTGCAGAGAGGTTTAACAGGTTAACTAATATTTAAAAGTGAATTTGATGGTTGCGTACGTTACTGCGTGGTAATCCAGACTTAATATGAAGTAATAGACCTTTTCATAGTTGCAATTTTTTTGTGCGTCAATTTTCGCCATGTTATAAGTCAAAATTGCCCAAACTTTTTGACGTATAACTATATATGAGCCCGAAACTTTCATATTCCCGCCTTTCAAACTTGGCGAATGCGCATACGCTTAACTAACCATAAAAAGGTCTATTCTAATTCTAAGCAAAATAAGTTTCGCACCTTTGTAACAATTATGCAAGATTTTCAGATTGTCTATTTCATGGAATTTATGAGCACATGCGAGACAATGAGTCTATTTGCGCGAATTTATGATCACATTCCAGACAAGGATTTGAAAAACAAAATATTGTCTTTTTTAAGACGAAAATCGCGAGAATATTCGGAAAACCCAGTCGAAAAACGTCGTCTAGTCTGACCTATTTACACGCTATTGCATTCGAAACAAGGAATTTCATATACGCCGGATTTTTTGAAGGGGTCAATTTTGTCTTTAGCATTATACAATATGTTGGACAACTTTGAGGAGAGTTTAAATGCCAGTTTAAATGCCGCTTTCGAAGGAAGTTTGTTATTTATTTGCTTGTTTGGCAAAATATGTAAAGGAGATGCACATATTTTATCTGCATTTGGAGTTTTTTGATATATTTGAGTCATTGTTATTTAAGTTGGTTTGTTATTGATTACATTTTGGATGAATTTTGTTAGGAAACTATTCTATCTAGCAATTGAAACGATGGTATTAAACTTTTTGATTCTTTTTCCAGAGCTAGGGGAATTTAAAAGGCTGTATGTATTAGGGATTGTAGTCACAACAAAATTTTCAAAAAATAAATCAAATAAATGAAAAAATAAATATCGAGACAGACAAGTGTAGACAGCTTATTTGTTTATTTAGATAAGAGTGGCTTATGTGACCAGCACTCCGTCTAGATGGACACTATGCTTAAAAAATTCTTAAAAAATAAATATCGAGACAGACAAGTGTAGACAGCTTATTTGTTTATTTAGATAAGAGTGGCTTATGTGACCAGCACTCCGTCTAGATGGACACTATGCTGGTCCATTTTAAGCCAGTTATGAACTGAGGGAATGAATATTTTGGTCGATATGACTGTTCTCGATGCCTCCCATCTTGCTTGCCATTCTTTTGGAAATATGAACTCAGCCTGTACTTGATCGATTGGTTGGGTATACCAAGCTACCAGCTCGCTCGTTTTCAGCGACTCCAGCATATGATTTCGGTATCACCCTATGCGTCCTAGAGCTTGTTATTTCATTTTCCACCTTTGATTTTCCTTGCACCTTCCCATGGTATCTTCCCTAGCTTCGCTCCTATGATCCAGGCTCAAGTCGTACGTTTCTCCACTTTCTATGTCAAGTAAATTGAGCGAGATTACTCTTTTCATGACAAGCAGTGTTTCTGTTTCCGCGGTTCTATAGCTTCTGCAGATGCGGATTGCGAGAGTTCTCTGTACGCGTAACAATTAATGATATCCACAAGCCTCCATTCACATGGGAGCGGCATAGAGAATGATAGACTGAATCGCTCTTTGGGCTTCTTCAACAACGTGCATTATATGGTAACCAAAGTTGAGGCTCTTAACCATTACGACACGAAGATATTTCGCACGCTTGATTGGTAGTATTATTGTGCCTTCCACCTCGAACTGTCTCTCGTACCTCTTTCTACCAGAGAGCATGACCGCTTCGGTTTTTCCGTGGCGTATTTGAAGTATTTTCGTGTTAGCCATCTCTATGTTTTGTGCGAGACTAGATTTGTTTACTTCTCCCTATTTGTCCTTTTTTTTCTTTGTGCCATTTCTGGAATTTGAAAGCGCTCTCCTGTAGATCAAGCACTTTCCTCCACCTCTATTTTGCACATGTCCCTCTTTATTGCACAGAATGCAGTATTCAGTTTGTACAGGATTTCCACTTGTGTCCGTATCCTGTTTGTCAGTGCAGGTGTACTCCGCTGTTTTGTGATGGAACTTCTACCACTTACAGCACTTTGTCAGTATGATTCTTTTTCGAACTGCCACTTCACTATGCCAACTCGGAGGAACGTTCTGTTAGTTAGTTTTTTCCGCGTCTTCGATATTGATGGTTAGCGTTGCGGCTAAAGTGTCATTTGCATTTGGCCTAAGGTCACTTAGTGCTTTCATGTGCTTTCTTCCATGGGTCCGACCAAGGCCTGGATACACCTGGAAATGGGAAATGGCACAGATCCGACAAGAGGCAAATCACCCTTATGCACATGTGGAAAAGTGAGTGCACTTTTTCACAGCACATGTTCTATTATTTTGCCACTTAACTGCACGTTGGAGAACCCAAGCCGAAACAAATATCAAGGACGCCGGAGGCAGCTGGCCGAAAGATGAGCACCATATAAAATCAGTGAATAAAGATCACAAATGGTGGCAGATATTTGACCACAATGATTTGAAACAATTGTCAAGTCTCGATAACGACCGAATAATTTACTATGAAAATTAAATGAAGAAATGGACCCACAGTGCATGACAACATATTGTCATACACACCGAATGCTGGACACAGAGGTCCTCACTTGTGCATTAAAATAAATAAGGTGTCTAGTCTTGTATATCTAGTCTTGTCTGTCCAGTCTTGTCTGTCTTTTCTGTCTTACCATGTATGTCTAGTCTTGTCTATCTGGTCTTGTCTGTCGAGACTTGTCTGTCTAGTATTGTCTGTCTAGTCTAGTTTCTCTAGTCCTGTATGTCTAGTCTTGTTTGCTTAGTCTTGTCTGTCTAGTTTTGTCTGTCTAGACTTGTCTGTCTAGTCTTGTCTGTCTAGTCTTGTTTGTTCAGTCTTGTCTGTCTAGTCTTGTCTGTTCAGTCTTGTCTGTCTAGTCTTATCTGTATAGACTTGTCGGTCTAGCCCTGTCTGCCTAGTCTTGTCGGTCTAGTATTGTCTGCCTAGTCTTGTCTGTCTAATCTTATGCGTCTATTCTGGTCCATCTAGTCTTGTCTATCTAGTCTTGTGTGTATAGTTTTGTCTGTCTAGTCTTGTATGTCTAGTCTTGTCTGTCTACTATTCTCTGTTTACTTTCTTTAACAGGAAATTAATCATCCGAACTTAGAAAATGTACAACAAATACAACTTTCTTCTAAACCTTATTGATTAAAAATAAAACGCTTATTCCCAAAGGGAAAGAATTTCCAATTTTGAATGAAATATGTGCTAGCTTACGTAGAACTTAAACCACCAACACTTCAGGCATTTTGGAAAGCTCCTTCCCTCAGATATTTCAAAGAGAGAATTTCTCACCCCCAGATGCAGAAATAGTAAACATTGCTGCTCGTTGAACCGGTGAAAAATTTCAAGAAAAAAACATTTTGATGTGGAGAGAAACTACCTCGGGAAGAGATTTTAAATGAGAAAGAAAAATTTTAAATGCGAATAACAATTATATTTTTAATTAGCGAATATATTACACACATGTTAAGGAATACAATTAATTACAAAGTTTAAAATGAGATGGTTTGCACCAAATTAATAATAGAATTGAAAGTAGGAGATTACCACTACATCTTCAAATCTGTCAGTAGCTACAATTACACGGAAATCTTCTGTTACTCTTTGGCACACCTCGCCGAAGAAGCGTTGTGTGAGCCGTTCGCTGCGTCAAAGCAAGTAACGGGAACGGTCAAGACCGATTTGTGTCAGGGGCTGAAGGCCAACAGATGTTATGAAAGAGTAAAGAAAATAAAGTATCTATTGTTTGTTTATTGATTTACGTTATCTGTCAGTTTGCCATTAGATAAGAGTTCCCGTTGGATGAGGAGCCGACGAGATCTTCTTATCTTGGACTCTAAGGTAGTAATTACACAAATTCTAACTTTATTTTCTTTACTCTTTCATAACATCTGTTGGCCTTCAGCCCCTGACACAAATCGCTCTTGACCGTTCTTGTTACTTGCTTTGACGCAGCGAACGGCTCACACCACGCTTCTTCAGCGGGGTGTGCCAAAGAGTAACAGCAGATTTCCGTGTAATTGTAGCTACTGACAGATTTGAAGATATCGTAGTGGTAATCTCCTACTTTCAATTCTACAATTAATTACGTTAATTACATTGAACGAATGGACAAAATTGTAACAGAGTTTGCGACTTAGTTAATACCTTTTAAATAACTGTACTAAATGTGAATAAGTGTTTCAAAAATATTTGTGGTTTATTTGTAAATCAAGTTAAGTAGTGATTTTGGAATCTCAAAATCAACAGCAACTTAAACATTTTTTATAAAATTACTAGTTACTAATTAAGTAGGTTACAAATTATTTAATTTTAAAAACTCCATTTAAAGGTTTAGAATTTCTATACATTACATCAAATAACATTAAACAGTAGCGTTTGTATCTTTTCTTCAAAGATTATAATTTCTAGGAAATTATTGTATACATATCGTCAACAAAGTTAACATCATTTGTATAACTAATCTTTCTTTAACAAACCTTCTTAAAAACAACTACTTCACTGGCAATCACCACGACTGACATTAGTACAATTTTAGTTTAATATTATCAAAATCTTCATACTCAACCAGATATAAATATAAACATCATATAACGTTGACAAAAAGCAGATTACATGACAACTTATGTAAAGAAAGCCAAGGTAGCCTTATCAACAATTTAATTTAGGTATTTGAAAATTATTATATTAACAAAATGTCGGACACCAACCGATAGGCACAGCACAAGGAAACCAACAAATAATTTCGATCTATTAAAATAAATTAAAGTTAAAAACACAATTTGTTAATATAATAATTTTCAATCACCATAATTAAATTGTTCATGAGGCTACCATGGATCTCTGTACATAAGTTCTAATGTAATCTGCAACTTTTTGTCAACTTTATATGATGTTATACGTCCTTAATAATTTGTCCATTACCTTCTCTGTAGGCAATAAAAAAACTTTTACTTCGTTTTTTGTAACTTTTGTATCAATTTGTAGCTCTTAAAAAAGATTTAATTAATAAATCGAAACGTCGACCAAAGAAGAATTAGTTTTTTTTTGATCGTATTACACGAATTCTACCGTTTGTATAGTAAAAAATACAAATCTTTTACTCTTTAACTAATAACTATCGTTATTACCCGCCCTTTATATATATATATATATATATAGGTATATATATATATATATATATATATATATATATATATATATATATATATATATATAGGTGGGTAAGGGGTGACGGCAATAATCACCAAGTAAGTCCGACCCAAATGTCAACCTTTCCTGCACGCGGTGCCCGCTGCTAGATAACGAACGAGGCTCTGGCGACCGAGTCATGGCGGTATAACCATTCCAACGAGAATAAAGGAAATGTATTCTCACAACATAAAGGAAGGCAACGGGATACCACCTTTATTATTCTTTCCCAAGACAATAACATGAGTACATTTAATTCAAAACTTTCCGGAGCTATAAATAGTTCCCCAATCGGATCTCCGGGGGGGACGGACGGCTTTAAATGTAACAAATATAAGAGCAAACCTAAGAAAACCATTGAAGATAGGAACATGGAATGTAAGAAGCCTATTTGAAGCTGGGAAATTGGCAAACCTCACACGAGAAATGAACAGACTTGAACTAGATGTCCTGGTGGCCTGGCGTCGGAGAGTGCAATGTGGATAACGGAGTATTCTTCTACTCTGGTAATGAAGATCCAAAACATAGGAAGGGTGTAGGAATCGTTATACCTAAAGAAATATTGAAATCTGTGGTGGACTTTGTCCCATACTCGGACCGCACTGCTTTATTGAAGCTCAGAGCCAAGCCAAACGATCTTCATATAATACAGGTATATGCACCAACTGCGGAATCGCCGGACCATGATGCAGAAAATCTTTATGATGAAGTCAAAGAATTGCTTAAATTGACTAAAAAACACGACGTCAACATAATTATGGGTGACTTCAATGCCAAAATAGGTAAGGGTAGAGTTGAGGAGTTGGTCGGACCATATGGTCTTGGAGAAAGGAACGAGAGAGGCGATCGACTTTTGCAATTCTGCCAAGAGGAAAGCATGAGAATAACAAATACATGGTTTCAACTACACCCTCGCCGACTTTATACCTGGAAATCCCCAGCGGACCGACTACACAATTTAGTGCGAAACCAAATAGATTTTATCCTAATTAACCAGAGATTCAGCTCGACCATCAAGAGGGCCGTCACATATCCTGGGGCGGATGTACCTTCTGACCATGTGCTGTTGATGGCCGTCTTGAAAATTTCCTTGTCAAGGCAAAGAAAGTCAACCACACAGCGACGGGTGGCGTTGGAAAAATTGAGGGACCCAATAATAAAATCTGAGATGTGTAATGAGATAAACACACAAATTCAAACAATAACATCGAATATTGGAGATGAGCCGACGCAATCTTGGACAAAGATAATGGACATTGCAACAAACTCAATGCAAAACAGATTAGGATATAGGACAAAGAACAAAAATCGAAAATGGATGACGGATGAGATTTTGTTGTTAATGGACCAACGTCGAAAACACAAGAACAAGGCGGACAGCAGCAGGTACAAAGAAATTCAAAGACTAATAAGATCAAAGATTAGAATAGCAAAAAACGAATGGCTTAAACGTGAATGCTCAGAAATAGAACAGCTGCAAAATCAACACGACGATTTTAATCTGCACAAAAAGCTAAAGGAGACTGCTGGCATATATAAAAAAATGAGATCAACTATAACAGTAAATATTAGCAACCAGATAGTCCTCGACAACAAAGAAAAGAACAATGTCTGGGAAAGGTATATTGAAGAACTTTTTGACGACGACAGACCCCCAGCTGGCACCAATAACTCTCTAACCAATAACTCTCTGACCGGCCCATCGATCACTAAGGGCGAGATTAAAAACGCTATACGTAATTCAAAAAATAACAAAGCGGCTGGCCCAGATGAAATTCCGTCAGAAATACTTAAACTCCTAGATGAAAGAGGCATCACAGCACTACATAAAGTATTTAACACCATATATGAGACAGGTCACTACCCCTAACAGTGGTTGTGCTCTACCTTTATCCCCCTGCCTAAGAAGACCAATGCAAGAAAATGTGAAGATCATAGACTTATTAACCTGATGAGCCACACTTTAAAAATATTCCTCAAAATCATACACCAGAGAATTTACAAGAAATGTGAACGAGACATAGGCGACTCGCAGTTTGGGTTTAGACAGGGTTTAGGTACACGAGAAGCGATAGTTGCAACACAAGTGCTTGTCCAAAACTGCTATGATCAGAGAAAGGATGTGTGTCTATGTTTCATAGACTATGAAAAGGCATTTGATCGCGTACAACACCACAAATTAATGCAGCTCCTCAATAGGCTTGATATAGACCAAAAGGACATTAGATGCATTGAAAACCTATATTGGAACCTAACAGCGCAAATCAAATTAGGCAATAATATGTCCAAAGCCATACAGATTAGATGGGGGGTACGAGAGGGATGTGTGCTGTCTCCACTCCTATTCAACTTATATTCGGAAACAATATTCCAAGAGGCTTTGGAAGACGTGGAAATGGGAGTCAAAGTTAATGGAGTGTGGATTAACAATATCCGCTATGCTGACGATACGGTCTTAATCGCGGATAACATACACGACCTACAACAACTGGTCAACAAGGTAGGAGAACAGAGCAAATCAATGGGCTTAAATATCAACATCAAAAAACAAAGTTTATGATTATCTCTAGAAACCTAAATATGTTTGAAAACTCCACCATAACATTTAACGCAGGGCCCATAGAAAGAGTAGAAAAATTTAAATACTTGGGCATCTGGCTTTTCGAAGACTGGACATCAGACAAGGAAATAAAATGTCGCATTGAACAAGCTCGACAGGCCTGTTCCGATTTTGACCTCAACCTAAGACTCAGATTCATTAAATGCTACGTCTGGTCGGTGCTTCTTTACGGTATAGAAGGTTGGACATTAAAGACGGCTGCAATTAACAAATTAGAGGCTTTCGAGATGTGGCTGTATCGCAGAATCCTGAAGATACCTTGGACGGCTAGATTAACAAACGAAGAAGTTCTAAGACGTGTCAACAGACAACGTGAACTGTTTGAATTGATTAAGAAAAGAAAAACGGCATATCTAGGGCATATAATGCGGAACACGAAATATCAATTCTTGCATCTATTGATCGAAGGCAAGATCGAAAGCCGGAGAGGGATCGGAAGGAAAAAAATGTCCTGGCTGCGAAATATCAGACAGTGGACAGGGCTACGCCATATACAGTCGTTGATACACACCGCAAGGAATAAGGAAGCAATGGAAAATGTTATCGCAAACATCCATTAATGGATACGCATTGGAAGAAGATATATATATATATATATATATATATATATATATATATATATATATATATATATATATATATATATATATATATCTATATATATATATAGGAGCTCAAATGTTGAAACAAACAATTTTAGAATTCAAAAAATTCCTGCTTACGAACATAATCATGAATATGTTCTATTTTTAATATTTTCTGTCTCTACCTGCAAAATTTATCATTTTCTTTTATTTCATAGCAAAATTTGTCGTCTTCGATGACATTTTGTGGTGCTCTTATCGAGACATTACCCTTAAAAGAGTTGCTACCCTTGATACCCTTAAAAGAGTTAAAACGATTACACGAATTTAGATTAAAATGAACAAAAAGTAAATAATAGCAAGGGAAAAAAAATGCATGAAACAAACTGTTACTTCTACTAAAAACATATTTGTTTCATAAAATAATCATAATCATAAAATAATGCTTTACCGTCGTTATGCTTTTAGCGAAAGGACGGTACACTAGCGACCTCAAATGAAGACAACTGTAACATCCTAGCTGATTACTTTAATAACCTACTTTTTTCCGTGTCCGGAGGTTTCCGGTGGTAGAAGGATTTAGCCACTGTGGTGGGATAGTGTTACCAGGGGGCGCCGGCATGTTCTGCATATACAGGAGAAAATGCTAAAATAACCTACTAAATTGCGATCAATTCAAAAATCCCATCAAGACCAAGGAACCCATTCCCAGATATCCAGATCCCCAGAATCGAGACCACCCAACAAAGGTAAAATCAAACGTCTCATTGCTCGACTCAAAAACAATAAGGCACCTGAAGAAGACACTGTGGTTGCAGAAATTTCGAAATATGTCCCTGCAGAAGCAGTTGAAGTCTTGCAGAAGCAAATAGAACAAAGTTGGACAGAATAAATCCTACCAGTAGATTAGAAAACATCCATTACTCAAGAAAGGCAGCATGAAAAACGTCAACAACTATAGAGGAATCACTCTACAGGTAACATACGAAACTCTGTCACTTGCTATCCTGAAGAGATAAGAAGCTGAAGTAGAGCATCAAATAGGCGAATACAAAGGGGGGTTCAGAAAGAGTCTTTCAACTGCCGAACAGATCCACAATCTCAAAACGATCATCAAATATTGCAATCTCAAGCCATACGTGTCGGTCTTTGTGAACTTCATAAACGCCTATGATTCAATAGACCGAACATCCTCAACGAATTTGGGGTTGACCTTAAACTCCTGGCACTAATTAGAGCCACCCTAACTGAAACAAAATCCAAAGTAAAGTTCCTAGGATGTCTATCGGACTCTTTTGAAGCCAAAACAGCAGTCAGAGACAAGATGACCGGCTCTCTCCAATGATCTTCAACCGCGTTCATGAAAAGATCATTAGGACCTAGCAAACACAATTATTAGAAGCTGAATATAGCCCTATGAGAACGGGAACATAATCCAAGGGGATTGTGGTTGACTGTTTAGCATTCGCTGATGACATCGCCATTCTGTGAAACGACATAGAAACTGCTAAGATGCAAAACGACCTTCTAAAAGTAATCGCGGAACAAACTGTCTTGCAGATACCATCTGAAAAAAACAGAAGTAATGACCGACATCAAAGATGCCTCAGCAAAACTCCAGACAAAATACGTTAGATTTTACCTAACCTAAGTACCTATCATCATTAGAAGTGGACTGGACAAAGAAGAACTTAAGGAACGAGTATGCAAACTCAAAATAGCCTATAAAACATCTCACTCAATCTACAACAAAAAATGCCTGTCCAAAAATACCAAACTACGTCATTATGAAACTGTTCTGATGCCAGTAGTTATGTATGCTGCCGAAACCCTATTCCTAAATGCCGACAAAAGACTCCTCAAAGAACTAGACAAGAAAGAGCGAAAAGTCGTTAGAGGTGTAATGGGATCAAATTACAAGAATGGCATCCATCATAAAAACCCGACAAAAAAGTTTAGAGTGGAATATTGAAAATTACAGAAACGATAAAGTGACGTAACAGGCTGCCACGGTATTATGGTTATCTTAAACGAATGGACGGAAACAGGCTGACAAAACAATTTTTTCACTTTTTTGACTTCAAACACAAAACCACAATGCCCTGGTCTATAAATACATAAGGAGACATCAAAATACTCCAACTAAAACCAGAGGACACCTTCAATAAAATCTCTTTTGCAAAAGATATTGACGAATGGGATAAACCGAAATGAACCAAAAAGAAGACAAGGTACCACCTGGACAGCGGAGCGCAAGCTGGCCCATTCACAGACAATGAGGGAATTCTGGACTCAAAAGAAAGCGACACAAACAGCCAAGGGGCGAATCTACTTCTTATAGAACTCTGTGCATTCTATACGCACCAGAAAAACTCTTATAACAACTGCTACTGGTCAGACTAGAAAGGGAACTCGAGACTGGAACACGATTTTCTGAAAGACAATACGGGACTATGACGGAACTATATATAAGCTAGCTTAAGACAGGTTTAACAGGTTAACTAATGTAAGAGAGGTAAGGAAATTATAAAGACAAAGTTCATCAGTAACAGCCGAACACGCAGACAAGAACGCTAATAAAACAAATTCAAGGTATTATGGATTAACACATCATCACCAGTTCATCAGCAAGTTCATCACCAAGACTGTTACTTCTGCACTTAGGGTATGGCAACAAGACCTACACTCTCATAAATGCTCACAGCTCGATCAACGAAGATAATCGCAAGAATCCAGACAAAGTCGAACAGTTCTGGGAAGAGCTAGAAGACCAGATGGCTCGGATACCAAAGAAGAACATCAAGGTACTAATGGGTGACTTCAATGCGCAGATTGGGAAGGAGAGAAAATATCAGAAGATGGTAGGAGAATATCCCGCACATAAACGTACCAATAGGAATGGGGAGAGACTGTTGAACTTTGTCCAGCTTTTACTTTACAGCTTGTGTAATGTCAACGACTTTGAAGCACTTCACGCACGTCGGAAAATTAAAATCCAATAATGCGGCAAGGGAAAGTTACCAAGATGAACTGAAGTGCCTTGAGTCAGGAAATTGGGATGTAATCCGAGACAAAATCCAAGGTGCTGCTGGAAGAACGATTGCTCTGATAAAGCGAATATGACAAAATTGGTGGAATACAGAATGTGACGACGCACTGAGATGGGTCGATCAGAGAGTTATTGGTTAGAGAGTTATTGGTGCCAGCTGGGGGTCTGTCGTCGTCAAAAAGTTCTTCAATATACCTTTCCCAGACATTGTTCTTTTCTTTGTTGTCGAGGACTATCTGGTTGCTAATAGCCAGAAAGGGGCATGGAAAAAATGGAGCTCAACTAAACGAGATGATGATCTATTAATCTTTCGAAATCAGACGAAACATACAGCACGGACTTTCAGAAGGACTAAGAGAAAATTTGAACAAGATCAACTAAAGACCTTTATCGGACGTTCAAATCGCGCTTAAGGGGTTATCAGGCACCAGGAATGTGCTTCAAGAATGAAGAAGGGATTATAAGAATGACCGATAATCAAAACTGTGACATCCTTGCCAGATATTTCGACTCACTGCTTAACTGTGATGCTCCGCAAGAAAACCTGAAAATGGAACCATCAGAAGTATCATCTCCCAATTCATTCCCTCTTGACAAAGACGAAATTTTAAACGACCGGAGTATTCAAGGACTTAAGGCAAACAAAGCTGCTGGTGCAGATGGTATCGTCGTTGAACTCCTACAACTCGGATCTGCGGGAGTCGTCAAATCTTTCACTCGGTTACTTGAGATTATATGGATAACTTTGAGGATCCCTGCTGACTGGCAAATGGCTTTGATCCATCCCCTTCATAAAAAGGGTGACAAGATGGATGTTAATAATTATAGAGCCGTCTCTCTTGTTTCTGTTCCTTACAAGATTTTATCGAAAGCGTTACTAACAAGAATAGAAGGGTTATTGGATTCTGAATTGGGTGAATACCAAGCAGGTTTTCGGAAAGAAAGATCTTGCGCGGATCAAATCTTCAACCTGCGGAATATCATAAAGTATAGGATGTTGGGACAGAATAAATACTTGTCTTTGTAAACTTCGGGAAGGCCTATGACTCTATTGATCGAAAAACCTCATTGGCAATTCTCGAAGAATTTGGAGTGGACAACAAGACGATGAATCTAATTCAACAGACGATTAGAAACACTTTCTCCAAAATAAAGTTCCGGGGGGAGTTGTCAGAGCCTTTCGAAATCAAAACGGGCGCACGACAAGGCGTCAGGCTTTCGCCAATGTTATTCCACTGCCTCTTAGAAAAAGTTATTCGAGAATGGACAAAGGGAATTTCGGATAAAGAGGCTTTCAGGATAGGGAGGGGTAAAGGAAGAATAACAACGGATTGTTTGGCATTCGCCGACGATGTTGTGATAATCACTACCGGTGTTGAAACAGCGATAAGAAGAACTGAAGAACTCCAGATAATAGCCAAGAAGACTGGGCTTCAAATTTCTTTTGAGAAGACTGTCATCATGACCAACATCAAAGACGCTCCTCTTTACTTGGAGTTGAGAGAAGCCAAGATAAAGCGAGTTAGTTAGCGAGGAGAGAGGAGACTAAAAGCTAACAAAGAATTATACCTGAAGACAGAGGGAATTGTAGCTCAAATGAGAAAAAGAAGAATACAGTTTTATGGGGACTTAGTGAGGATACAGAGTAACAGACTGACGAAGAGGTTTTTTGAATTTTCAGGAATAGGAAGACGGAGCCGAAATGGTTTCGGGAAGTGAGATTGGACTTGGATCGGATGGGGGTGAAACAAGAAGACATACTGGACAAAGAGAGATTTAGGCGACTAATTAAGGAGTTTACAGGTTTCCACGAAACAGGGGAATTGTCAGTGAGAAAAGGAAGATCTTACACGGATGAACAGAAGAAGGGAAGAAAGTGGGAGAGAGGATGAAGAGATATTGGCAGAGAGTGAAGACAAAAAATAATGTAAAAACTGTCAAACGTGATTCATAGTTGGTCGTAACGAATATATATATATATATATATATATATATATATATATATATATATATATATGTATATATATATATATATATATATATATATATATATATATATATATATATATATATATATATATATATATATAAACAAATAAGTTTACAAGTCTAGTCGATATATTGATGGTACTATTATATATTCATGTTACATTGGTTCAAGTTAAATGTTGATTTTGGAATCTCAACACAAATAGACGAGAACACTTTATTAAACAAATTATGTATATTTGCTAATTAATAACGTTTAAATTGTTATGCTATATTTTAGTATTCTACCTGAATTATTATGCTATATTTTACTATTCTACCTGAATTAGTTTACTAATTATTTCGTTTCAAAATATTTTGTCCTACGTTTGTAGCTCGTCAAGTGTTGAATTTGGAACGTAGAGTTTAGTTCCGTTATCAAATCTTGCACATTTTTAACATTTGCTGGTTTACTAATTGTTGAGTTTTAAAAACTAATTTCAATTTGTATTTGTGACCCCCGCAAAGATAACCTTGTACTTGAGCTAGATTGAATAGCTGTGACATCGGTGGGATTTAGATTATTAACATTACATTAAGAAATGTTACCATCAATAAGATATATGGCATTAAGGCATGTCTAACTATTAAAATTAAGTTTTTATCCTTGTATAATTGTTTCCATAAAATGCAGTCGACAAAGATCGAAATAAATTTTAATTTTATGGCGCATTGAAATTTTCTCGCGATGAATAATTAAAATGGGAAGAAGCGTATATAAAATTCGGATTGAAAACTCGCGTACCGTCTCCACCACTTATTTCGCCTTATTAGAAATTAATTCGGGGAAAAAGGAAAATGTATGCCTTGAGGAGGCGACTCGCATAGGCCCGTAATGGTTTAGATAGCCTTAGGAGCCACAGTCGAATTGAATTACTAGACGCAGCGGAAAAAAGTGGACAGAAAGATCTTTTACGGTCTCGAATTCATATTATACAGGATGGAGTGGTGGATATTGCCTGTTTTATGATAAGTAGAATCGAGCCGCGGGCCACAGTTCATATTATTATCCGCTTCGACGACATAATAATATTACGGGCGAGCGCAAATTTTTATACGTGTAGATTACAATAAACGATATATCCGCGTATTTATTATTATTGGGGGATGGAGGAATTGTACCCTTTTAAAGTACACGCGTTTGATGTAATCGGGGATTTTGTTTTACTTTTACCACTTTCCTCTTATGTATATGAGGGGACGTATAATAAGTATCCAGTTAAACTTCGATCTCACTACCTCTATTCTACACCCAAGTAAATGCAATGCATACAATGTAAAATCCAATAACTACAAAAGTTTTACTATAAAACTGTTGCAAAAATTTGCAGACAATGCAGAGATGAACTAAAAATTAGGATACTCTACCCTTTCTAGATACCCTGATCATCAGGACAAATGACAACCGTATTAAATTAGATAGGTTTTTTTATATTAAAATTAAGATATCTACCCGAACTAGTAGGTTTCTGGTAACCTACTAGTTCGGGCAGATACCTTAATTATTTGTCCAGCGCTCCTTTTCAGCACAAGCTGAATGTAGTTTTGGGTCTTAAGACTAGGATTTTTAAGATTGTCCGTCCAGATCTTCATAACGAAAGTATAACAGAAGAACAGCTACCCCGCAACTGAACTTAGGAAGTTGTTGTTCTCCAATCCTACAAGACAACCTGTCGCTGAGGTGGTCGCAGTGGACGATACTAAAATATTCAAGAGCTTACACTTTGTAGAATCACTTTCCCTCAGGATCAAGTCGATTTTCAAAAACAAAAGCCCAGCTATTATAGCAGATAAATGTCATAATACCATAAGTACATCTTTCAGTCGCCTTAAAGACTTAACGCTACAGTTACTGCAACTACAACTGCGTGCGCTACCACGCTAATGCAATCAAATGTAGTCTATCGTATACCGTGTGCTGAGAGTGAGCTGGTGTACGTTGGTCAGACCGGCCAAAGATTGTCAATTACAGAAGGTATTGCAGACTAAAATCCCACTCTTGTGCATTGGCAACACATTGTATTGACAATTACTATAGGGTCAATTATGATGACCTAAAAGTCCTTACAAGGCAGCCACATCTATCTGAGAGACTCTTCTTATAAATGTGTTTTATTCATAACGCCGGTGCAGTCATGAATTCAAGGAAAGACATGGACCGGTTGAGCAATATGTATATATATATATATATAATATGTATCAATATGTCGGTTGAGGCTTATCACTTTGGCGACGTCTAGACACAGTTGATTGGATGGGTGATTTTCTGTTTTGCTAGTTATTTTCTGTTTTTGCTACGGTTTGTGTTCTCTAGTAGCTCCACTTGTTATAATTTCTTAAATGGGTGTCGTTGAGCTACTTGTTTCTAGGAAGATTTGGGTATCATCCGTTTTACTTCGGTTTTTGAGTAAACTGCTGCGTAGTGGTTGATTCAATTTTCCAGACGACTTTTACGTCTTTAAATAATCTTTTTCCAGTATGCTCGTGACTTCGGTGTCCTTCCAATATCACTGACATTACTATCGATCCCAATGCGCATCTTCGCAGATCGCAGATCTTTTTTTCAACTTTAATTCATTTCAATAGATCGAAAACTTTTGGTTGGTTTCGTCGTGCTATACCGCTCGGTTTGGTGTCCGACATTTAGCAAATAAAATAATAATTTTTAAACTTCGTAATTAAATTGACCATGGCTCGCTTTACGGTAGTTGTTATGTAATCTACAACTTTTTGTCAAGTTATGTGAATTAATTCGCTTGTTTTTATAAGAAAACCTCCTGCTCATTGTTTAAGAATGATTTATTCAAACTTATTCCCAAAGTTTAAATACGTTTATTCTGCCTCTAACACCACTATTACCTTTAAACTGTAATTTACAATTATACTTTTTTAAAGAACTAAACTTATAATTGCAATTTCCATACGAGCGGAAAACTTTTTTAATTCACACGTTTCACACAATTATGTCCACGTAATTATCGTTACAAAACGCACTCATAACAATTTCATTAACGCTGCACTCAAATGTAGATTACTTGACCGACCCATTCTACTGAACTACTCAATACCTATCAATTTTAGATAAATTTAATCTCCTATACGTATTTTCCCACTGTCTTTTAGAACATTTATAAAGAACAACGGTCGAAACTTAAAACAAATTTCGGTAATACTGCAATAAATTTGATTTGCGGTAAACTCTTCTCTGACAAGTCCACTCTGTCTGATAGTGGTGCCTGTCTATCTTCTTTCGTCTGGCCTTGTCTGTTTAGTTTTGTCTATCTAGTCCTGTTTGTCTACTCTTGTCTCTCTAGTATTGTCTATCTAGTCATACCTGTCGACTCTTGTCTGTTTAGACTTGCCCGTCTCGATTGGGATCTGGCCTAGTGTGTGGCAGACAACATGAAGCCCGTGCAAGGAGTACCCTAAATGCTATGTAACATATACACGAGACCAACTGAGTTAGAATCACAGATCAAGACGCCTGGCAACGTGGTATACGTAAGACATTCCATAGGATCTCCAACCGAAAATGGAGATATTAGCTCGACAGATCGCTACATATATCAACTGGTAGTTAAACATTCTAACAACAATGGAACTAGAAACATAGATTTCTCAGCGTCAAAAGACTTAGTAGTCAGAAGCACAACGTTCCCACACAAGAACATTCACCTAGCAACTTGGAAATCTCCAGATGGGCGCACACTACACCAAATAGACCATGTTCTAATAAGCGCCAGATTCTACTCAAGCATAGTGTATATCAGAACCATGAGAGGAGCAACAGTAGGCTCAGACCATTTTATAGTCAAAATAAAATTAAGAACGAGAATAAATAAAGCACGTGCCCAAAAGGGAGAAAAAAAAATAAAATACAATCTAGAGAACCTAAAAAACAAAGATGAAAGCAAGAGATATGGAGAAACACTGGAGAAGAAGATTAAAGAAAATATAAACGAAGAAGAAGAAGGGGAGAAGAAGAAGAGCACGAGGAAACAAATAACACATGGGAAAACCATAAAAAAGCATAAGAGAAGCAGCAGAGGAGACCATAGGAATAGAACCCAAAGGACAGCGCAATCGATGGTGGAACGAGACGTGCAGGAGGGCAATAGGCGAGAGAAATAAAGCAAGACAACGACTACTGCAAAGGCCAACAAGAACTAAGGAACAAGAATACGCTATCTTGAGAGCGAGAGCAAAGGCAGTATGCAGAAGAGAAAAAAGAAAGACCTAAATGAACAACCATACAACAACTAAAAAATAACAAAGCCCCGGGTATAGACGGAATACCAGCCGAACTACTCAAACAAGGAGGAGAACTACTAGAAACTAAAATACATGCGCTAATAAAAACTATCTGGAAAACAGAAAAAATACCTGAGGAGTGGAAGATAGCCATAATCTGCCCAATATACAAGAAACGCGACCGACAAGACTGCAACAACTATAGAGGCCTCTCACTACTATGTGTCGCATACAAGGTTCTAACATCCATAATACGCCAAAGACTGGAGATATACGCAGAAGATCTAATAGGGAAGTATCAAGCAGGATTTAGAAGAGGGAGATCCACGACCGACCAAATTTTTACAACAAGCCAATTATGGAAAAGGCGTGGGAATTTGACATACCTATCCATCAACTATTCGTAGACTTTCGACAAGCCTACGACAGTATAAGTAGGGAAGCACTATATAACATCCTGAAAGAATTTAGAGTACCAAAGAAGCTAATCAAGATGATACAAATAACCATGGAAGAGACGCTCAATCAGGTAAGAATACAAAACCAGCTCACAGAAAAATTCCCAACAGACAAAGGACTAAGACAAGGAGATGACCTGGCCCCGATCCTATTTAACCTAGCCCTCGAGAAAGTGATCAGAGTCACAGGAATAAAAACTGACAGCACCATTTTAAACAAGTCATGCCAAGTTATAGGATATGCAGACGATCTGAATATAGTGGGAAGGAATGTAATGGCAGTGAAAGAAACATTTATGCAGCTGATAGAAGAGGCAAGACCGATAGGACTGCTGGTGAATGAAGACAAAACGAAACACATGGCCATAAAATCAAGGACGCGGCTGGGACAGAACATAACCATGGATAATATGAATATTGAAGTGATACGAGAATTTAAATATCTGGGCTCAACAATGAACGAACAGAACTTGCCACAAACAATTCAACAGAGACTGATAGCCGGGAATAAAGCGTACTACGCAGTTCAACGTGTAATGAAATCACAAATAGTGGGGGTAAAAACCAAAGTGAAAGTGTATAAAAGTATCATTAGACCGATAGTGACCTACGGCCAAACCTGAGGATGTGAGGACCTATTATTAAAATTCGAGCGAAAAATATTGAGAAGAATATTTGGACCGACCCAGGAAGAAGACGGGTGGAGGATAAAGTATAATCAGGAACTGGTACAACTGTATAAAGAAATACACCTAGTAACATATATAAAAATACAACGGCTGCAATGGGCAGGACACGCAGAACGCATGGGAGAAGAAAGAATACCACAGAAGATCTACAAAGGAAACATGGAAGGCAATAGGAGACAAGGCAGACCACGACTAAGATGGCATGACAACATACAAAAAGACGCAAGAGAACTAATAGGCATAAGGAACTGGAAAAGAGCAGCAGCGGACAGAAAAGGATGGAAAAGAATGCTAAACGAGGCTAAGAAAGGAGGAGGCTAAGGCCCACAGGGGGCTGTAAGGCCACGGATGGATGGATGGAGTTAAACAGTTGACAAAACCACCAGCTTCCAACAGATAGCTTTCAAAAGCTGAAAGATCTATCAGTAACTCACCGCACGAAGAAATTGGCTTTCGTCAAACCTAAGGTGGCAGAATACCCTACTATTCTAAAAATGATAGAATATACTTTTGCCAACACAGATAGTGATATTAAAGTATACTCTCACCAAGAACCAGAAATATCAGATGGTAAAATAATACCCGGGGCGCAAAAATGGACAGAAATGATAAATCAAAAACAAAAGAAGAAAGATTATCGAGATAAAAAGTCGAAAGAGTAGTATTTCTAAAATTAAAAGGGAAATCATATGCTGAACTACTTAGGACAGTCAAAAAAGAAGTCAACCCAGAAGCATCAGGAACACAGGTCACGGGAATAAAAGAAACGAAAAGAGAGGAGCTTCTTCTCGCAGTTGATGATGGGAGTGCAGAAAAATTTATACAATTGGTTTTAGAAAAACTTCCAGATATAGATATCCGATCAAGTAATACAGATACCCTACTGAATATTTAGGACATAGATGACGTTACAACAATGGAAGAGATAAAAGACGCGGTAAAATCTGCACTTGGTATTACAGGAGACATTAAATTAAAAAACATTAGACCTATAACAGTCAAGCGGCAACTATAGCTCTTCCCAAAACACAGGCAAATAAGCTTCTAGAGAAAGGAAAGCATAAGATTGGGTGGTTATACTGCAGAGTTAGGGAGAGGATAGATATAATGAGATGCTATAAATGCTGGCAGACGGGCCACTTTGCAAACTCATGTAGAGATGTGGTCAAGCGGACATCAGGCAAAAGATTGCCTAGAAGAATTGTACTGCCCAATCTGTAAGCTGAAAGGACATCAGGCATATTGCGGAACTTGTCCTTCATACAAAAAAGCGCTGTCGGAGGCACTGAGATTGAGACGGCAAAAAGTAACCAAAAAGACCAAAATCATCCAAATCAACCTCATGTGATGTCGTGCCGCACACGTTCTCCTAACTATCACGGCAATGCAAACCAAGGCAGATATTCTGATAGTTAGCGAATCTAATAAAAAAATATTAAGCGCGGGTGGTTGGTATACTGATCAAAGAAAAGATGCTGCAATACTAGTAACAAATCGCAACCTACCGATAATAAAAACTGGAAGTGGACCAAGTTACGTATGCGTAGAGACCCAGGAATATGTAATATATAGCTGCTATCTCTCACCTAACGCCCAAATAGACCAGATGGATGAGTGCCTTAGGGCAAAAAGCCTAGATTGTAGATTGTAGATATGGTGGTGACGACTTGTACTGCGACCTTTATAGATCTATTGTACCCCACCCTCCTCCTCCAAGTGTTGGTGTACTTACCCATTTAGAGCGCCTCCTCTAATCCTGATTCCTTTAGGAATCTCAGGATCTGGGTGGGATACAAGGCCTGCAGCTCCTCTGTGTTCAAGCAGTGAGCCCCAAGGTACATCTGTCTCTTGCGGAGTAATGCTCCGCAGTCTTTGAACAGATGTATGGGGGTTTCCTCTGCTAAGCCACAGAATCTGCATCCATCATCCTCCTCTAGGCCTAGGGCCTTGAGATGTTTGACACAGTCTGCAGTGTCCCGTCAGGGCTCCTGTCAGAATTCTGAGCTTGTTCCTGCTTAGTTTCAGGCAAGCTCCTGTTCTCTTCTGGTTAGAAGATCCCAGCATCACTTTGGATTGCCTTAGCCCTGGAAGTTCTTTCCAGTTTTTCATCCAATTTCCTCTTATTTCTTCATCTAAACTTTTGTAGATGGTGTTCACGCTCATACCGCAAAAGGGTTCTGGACCTATAAAGGGGATGCTGGATCCCTTGTTTGCTAGGTGATCAACTTCTTCGTTTCCGTCTATACCAGTGTGTCCTGGTACCCAGTATAGCGTTACTTTATTATCCCTGCCAAGCTTGTTCAGCTTCCCCACACAGTCCCATACCAGTTTGGATCTGATGGTGTATGAGCTAATGGCCTTGATGGCTGCTTGGCTATCTGACAGGATAGCAATTCGTTTTTTGCGGTAATTCCTGTCGAGTTTAAACTGTGCACATCTTTCGATTGCGTGTACCTCTGCTTGGAAGATACTTGGGGATGTTCCCATGGATTCGAAGTATCTGGTACGAGGTCCAAACACTCCTGCACCAGTGCTTTCCTTTGTCTTCGAACCATCTGTATACCACTTGATGGCATTTTGCTCTATGTGGTATGCTGAGGATTCGTCGCTCCAATCGGCTTTACTACTACACATTGCTGTGTAGTTTTTCTCGAAGTGGTATCTTGGCAGCGAGGCTGTTTCGGTCTCTGCTCCCGATTATTTTACCTCTGCCCATTCCTTCCTTGCTGAATCTTACGATCGCCGATCTGGCGGCGCTCTCCACCACAAGGTGCAGCGGAGTCAGATCCAGCGATTGCAGGTCTCACTATCATGGTGTACATCCATCGCAGGATAGTGGGGTTACAACCCCACGTTTTTCCTGCCAGATTTCTGCACACCATTAGGGCGCGTTTGGCTTTACCTACCACTGCCTCAGCGTGTCTATTCCATAGGAGTTTGCTATCTAGTGTGATACCCAGATACCTTATCTCCTGTTGGTATTCTACTGCCTTCCCATCTATGAGTATGGGATGTAGGCAGTTTAGTTTTCTCCTTCTAGTAAATGGTATTACCGTGGTTTTGCTCGGGTTGAGTTTCAGTCCCACTGTTTGACCCCATCTACTAGTTACATTGAGGCCTCTCTGATCAATTTCACAGAGCGTTCCCTCAAATTTCCCTCTAGCCATTATGACTATGTCATCGGCGTAACCTTGACATTTGATGTCTAGGTCGTTTAGCCTAACCAGTAGTTCATCAACTACCAGGCTCCACATTAGCGGTGATAGTACACCTCCCTGTGGGCACCCTCGAGTTAAAAAGCCTAAGAGAACAAGAGCAAAATTCAAAAATTATATCTGGTGACTTTAATACAAAGTCCCCCTACTGGGCATGCCCACATATCTATAAGAGAGGAGACATGCTAATGAACTGGGCAGCAGAAATGGATGTCGTCCAAATAAACCAAGGAGTGCAACCTACATTCATAAAGGGGAACTCAAGCTCCATAATAGACCTCACCTTCTCTACAAGTGGTATTACTAGCGAGATACTAGACTGGAGAGTATTGGATAAGGAAACAATGTGCGATCACCAATACATATCGTACAAAATAGAAAAAATGAGGGAGTACAAACAAATAACCCCGTAGAGAAACACAAGTTGGAATATTAAACACATAGATGAAATAAAAATTATACGCGTACTGTCAGAGGAAATAGCACGTTCAAATCCCAAAAGCGCAGACGAACTTGTAAATGTTCTGAGTAAAGTATGTGACGCAACGCTCAAGAAAAAAGGAAAACCCACAAGGAGAAAAATGGTATACTGGTGGAGCGAAGAAATTGCAAGCTTAAGGACTTCATGTATCGCAGCGAGAAGAAAGTGCCAGCGACAAAAATTAAGAAAAGGAGAAGAAGAAAAGACCAATGCACTGTTAAGCAAATACCTATATCTGAAAAAACAACTGAGGTATGAAATAACCACGGACAAGCAAAAACATTGGAAGAAACTGTGCGAAGACCTGGACTACCACACATAGGGAGATGCGTTCCAAATCTGCAGGAAAAGGTTGAAGGTCCAACAACCAAATGTCAACATGCCTATGAAGGAAATCAAACGTATAGTCGAAGTGCTCTTTCCACGTCAGGACCTAGTGAGATGGCAGCAACCAACAGTAGAAGAGGTTCACGGAAGAAGAACTAATAAACGCAACAAAGCGGATGCGTAAAGGAAAATCCCCGGGTCCGAACGGAATACCTACTGAAATAATAAAACTCTCCACTAAGCAAGAACCGCAGTTCTTGCTAGACGTAATGAACGAGCATCTAGCTGCCGGAAACTTCCCGAATAGATGGAAACCGGCGAAACTGGTGCTACATCGAAAAAACGGTAAACCAATAGGGACCCACATCATACACGCCATTATGCCTGTTAGATACTTTGGGGTAGCTCTCAGAACAACTAATATTACATCGGCTGAAAACAGATATTGAATCGGGAGTTGGATTGTCGAGTAACCAATACGGCTTCAGAGAAGGCAGATCCACCAACCATGCTACAGAAGCCGTCATGATCGCAGAAAATGCTAAATCAGGCACCCAATGATCCCGAACAATATGTGCATTAATAACACTGGACGTACGAAATGCTTTTAACACAGCCGATTGGAAACTCATTGTCGATGATCTAATAGCAAGAAATATAGCTCCCAGAATTATTCAAAGCTATTTCACCTAGGAGTAAAAATTCAAAGCTATTTCATCTAGGAGTAGAACCTTCATTTTGAAAACAAATGACGAAACCGAGGAAATAATAGTTAGTAAATGTGTACCACAGGGAGCGGTTATAGGCCCAACTCTGTGAAACATACTTTATGATGGAGTCTTAGGTTAAAACTTCCGGAGAGAGCTAGGCTAATAGGTTTTGCGGACGATTTAGCTTTTGTTATAAGAGCAAAGTCGGAACAGACGGTGATGCTAACTGCAAACCAGGAAATATCCCAAAATAACAGTTGGATGCAATCAAAAAAAATAAATCTGGCACCAGAGAAAACAGAAACGGTCCTACTAACGCGACTGACGAAGCTTGCGCCCATAACTTTCCATATAAAGAACGTTGGCATCTCCCCAAAAGAATCGTTAAAATACCTAGGTGTTATCATAGACAAGAGGCTCTCATTCCCCATCTTAACGAAACCGGAGCAAAAGGTATGAGAACAATAGCAGCAATGGAAAAACTCATGCCTAACGTAGGGGGGCCAAAGAGCTGTAAACGAAGAGCACTGAGTTGCGTGGTCCAGTCAGTGATGCTATATGGAGCCCCAATATGGGCACATCACCTTACATCTAAGCTAACTATCGATAAACTCTCGATAGTTCAGAGAAAACTAGCACTAAGGATTTGTGGCGCATATAAAACAGTGTCTGGCACTGCCCAAGTAATTGCTGGTATACCACCTCTTGAGTTACTGGCCAAAGAGAGAAAGGACCTATATGAAGCAGGCTCTAGCTAAAATGACAGGAAAATTGCTACAGATAATCTGTGCGATGAATGGCAGAGAAACTAGTGGGCGTCAGAAAAAGGACAATGGACGAGGCTGCTAATACCCAAAATAGTTCCGTGGATAAGCAGAAAACACGTAGAAATTGATTACCATCTAACCCATTGGGCATGGCTGGTATAATAATTATTTACAGCAAATACGAAGATCACCTGATAATCTGTGTGAATATTACGGTGAAGAAGACTCGGTTACCCATACAATATTTGAATGCTGTAATGTAGATGGACCACAGAAAGGGAAATCCAAAAATCAAATATGGACAAAAGCTTCGAACCCCGAAGTGTTATAGACTACATATTAGAGAGCAAGGAAAACTGGGACAAGATACACAAACTTGTCAAATAAATCATCAACACAAAAGAAGAAGACGAGAAAAAAAAACACAAAAGAAGAAACAAGAAATGAACTCTAGAAAATATAGTGTATATTAAAAAATATTTTTTTATAACCAGCACGCCGATGTCATACGCTGTTTCGTTCCGGTGTGCTTGGATGACGTCAAATCAAAAAAAAAGTCTTGCCCCTCTAGTCCTGTCTATATATTCTTATCTGTCTAGCCTTGTCTGTCTGGTTTTGTCTGTCTAGTCTTGTCTTTCTAGTCTTGTCTTTCTACTCTAGTCTCTCTTGTCGTATCTGTCTAGTCTTGTCGGTCTAGTCTTGACTGTCTAGTCTTGTCTGTCTGATCTTGTCTGTCTATTCTTGTATGTCTGGTCTTGTCTGTCTAGTCTTGTCTTTCTATTCTAGTCATTCTAGTCTTGTCTGTCTACTCTGGTCGATCTAGTTTTATCTGTCTAGTCTTGTCTGTCTATTCTTGTGTCTCTAGTCTCGTCTGTCTAGTCTTGTCTTTCTAGTTTTGTCTGCCTACTTTGGTCTGTCTAGTCTTGTCTGTCTGGTCTTGCCTGTCTAGTCTTGTCTGTCTAGTCTTATCTGTCTAGTATTGTTTGTCCAATTTTGTCTGTCTAGTCTTGTCTGTTTAGATTTGACTGTAAAATTGTGTCTGTCTATTCCTTTCTGTCTGTTACTTCTCTTTAATCCTGTCTTGTTCTTCAGTTTTCATTTGGATTTTCAAAAAACATTCAGTTATAATTTTAGAAGTCGTTGCTGGGATAATTCAATTTTAGCTTCAATATAACCTTTACATTAACGTTGATTAAAATCGAGCGGGGTAGAACAACATAGGGAAGGAAAGCAGAAGGATATAACGAATAAATTTTTAAGGAATATTTATTAAGCAATTTGCGTTATTTATGTAGTTCATCGGGATGCAATGAGCTCTTTGAAATAGCCATCTTTCAATGCTTTAAAATTACCTTGAAGCGTTAACAACTTTATAAGGAAATTACTGGAAAGAAGTCGGTATATTTTATTATTAGTAAAGAATTTATCAGTCTACAATCTAAACATTTTGTCTAGTATAGTAAATCTAGATTAAGTAAGACTTCACTAGATACTAGTTACCTGAAAAATAATAATTTTCCCAGAAAAACTTGCCCAAAACAGGCTTGTCTAGGAAATTTTTATATCCACCGTCGTGGGGGGTTTATAGTCGGGTACATAGTATTGTGCAACCCCACTTTATTATTCAGTCACGCCAAATATGCAACAACTAAGAAACTAGATCGCATTATCGGCTTCGAACTTGCTGGAGTTTCAGTGGTTCAGTTAGCATCTATTATTCGACATAATTAAGGAGTTATTGTTCGTAAACAGTTCTATCAATTAATAATATTATATTCCCTGCCCAAATACGCCAGATGCGTAATAGCCTAAACGCTCTAAAATAGTTAGTCCAAGTTCAACATAAGATTTATTTAAAACGCGTTTCGAAGTTTATGTCACTACTTGTAGGTTATCAAAACAAGACCAGATAGACTAGACTAGACGGACAAAACGCGAAAAACAAAACTTGACGAAGAGCACTAGGCAGCCAATGCTAGGATAGAATAGAAATACAAGACTAGACAGACAATACAAGACAGACAAGACTAGGCAGACAAGACTGGCCAGAAAAGACAGGAGAGCAAAGACAAGATAGACTAGACTAGACAGACGAGACTAGACAGACAAGACTAGACTGACAAGTCTAGACCGACAAGACTAGACAGACAAGACTAGACAGACAAGACTAGACAGACAAGACTAGACAGACAAGACTAGACAGACAAGACTAGACAGACAAGACTAGACAGACAAGACTAGACAGACAAGACTAGACAGACAAGACTAGACAGACAAGACTAGACAGACAAGACTAGACAGACAAGACTAGACAGACAAGACTAGACAGACAAGACAAGACAGACAAGACTAGACAGACAAGACTAGAAAGAAAACGCTAGACAGACAAGATTAGACAGACAAGACTAATCAGACAAGTCTAGACAGACAAGACTAGACAGACAAAACAAGACAGACAAGACTAGACAGACAAGACTAGACAGACAAGACTAGACAGACAAGACTAGACAGACAAGACTAGACAGACAAGACCAGACAGACAAGACCAGACAGACAAGACTAGACAGACAAGACTAGACAGACAAGACTAGACAGACAAGACTAGACAGACAAGACTAGACGGACAAGACTAGACAGACAAGACTAGACAGACAAGACTATACAGACAAGACTAGACAGACAAGACTAGACAGACAAGACTAGACAGACAAGACTAGAAAGAAAAGGCTAGACAGACAAGAATAGACAGACACGACTAGACAGACAAGATTAGACAGACAAGACTAATCAGACAAGTCTAGACAGACAAGACTAGACAGACAAGACTAGACAGACAAGACTAGACAGACAAGACTAGACTAGACAGACAAGACTAGACAGACAAGACTAGACACACAAGACTAGACAGACAAGACTAGACAGACAAGACTAGACAGACAAGACTAGACAGACAAGACTAGACAGACAAGACTAGACAGACAAGACTAGACAGACAAGACTAGACAGACAAGACTAGACAGACAAGACTAGACAGACAAGACTAGACAGACAAGACTAGACACACTAGACTAGAGAGACAAGACTTTTTTTTTTTTTTGCACGTGCTGGGAGGTGAAAAATCTGCAAACAGACACCATCCGGCCCGTGCCGAGTGGTAGTGTGGGGCTGCCCACTAGTGAGCGACCCACTAAAAACCCCCCACCATTCATATCCCCCAGCCCAAAACCAGAGAAACGTGTTGGAATCCATAATTGGCATTACTTCAACACGCTCCTCCCCCTTACATTTCCAAAGCAGTCATCAGCATTCACTCATTTTGCTGGGCACGCCGTCAATCGCCGTGCCCCCCTATACATCAAGTTTACAATAAATTTGTGCGCCCCCTTCGCACTAAGAGGGGCCCGGCGATTGGCACGCGCGGCTCGCACGTGGTAACCCCTCGGCCCGACTCGCGCTCGTGCCTTTCATCCTTCTCTTTTCTCTTCATTGACACCCAATCATACCAGTCAGCACGCCCCATTCATACTCACTGCGGAGCATAATCCTCACCATGCTCTCCTTGTTGACATTCTCTCCCACGCTGCGTTCTGCCTCGCTCCGCATTCGCACCCACCTCATACACTCAAAGACCGTATGCTCCGCTGTGTCCTCATTAGCACCACAGTACCTACAGTGCGCCTCAATCAGTTTGCCGATGCGCACCAGGTAGGACCCAAAACATCCATGCCCCGTCAGCGCCTGGGTGAGGTGATAATTCACCTCCCCGTGCCCACGGTTGACCCATTTATCAATAGCCGGAATCAGTTGCCTGGTCCAGGCTCCCTTTTCCGTTTCCTCGCAACGCTCTTGCCATAGGCGCATTGTTTCGTCCCTTTCAGTTTTTGGGTCATTACCTTCACACACTCTTACCCTTTCATCCGCCAGAAGGTCTAACGGGATGACTCCAGCGACGACCGCCACGGCGTCCCCAGAAACGGTCCTGTATGCACTGCACACACGCAGCAGCATACACCTTTGCACTATCATCAGTCTCTCTCTGTAACATTTAATCCTGAAAGCACGTATCCATGCCGGCACCCCATACAGGAGAATGGAGTGCACGACTGCATTTATAACCCTCCTCTTGGAAGCCAGCGGCCCACCTATGTTAGGCATCAGCCGTCCAAGGGCTTTCGCACACGCTGTTGCCTTGCACACTACTCGGTTGACCTGTTCGGACACCCTGAGGTTTCGCTGGGGTCCACCCCAAGGTATCTCGAAGACTCCCGAGCCGGTACGTCCGCTGTTCCTACTCGCACGGTCAGTTCACGCAGATTTATTCTCCCAATCAGCAAAACCGCCTCGGTTTTATTGGGAGCCAGGGTAAGCCCCTTTTCCCCTATCCACCAATCAATCCCACTAATTGCCTCATTCATTTTTGCATTCAGGCTTTCTTCCGTTCTGGCGACAGTGACAACCGCCAAGTCATCTGCGTACCCGACGAGTGTACCTCCGTCTGGCAGCCTCAGTCTCAGCACCTCATCATAAAAAATGTTCCACAGAATCGGTCCAAGGACCGAGCCCTGCGGAACACCAGACAGACAAGACTAGACACACAAGACTAGACAAACAAGATTAGATAGATTAGATTAGATTTTGTCTTCCACCTCTAGATCAAGCACTCTCCTTCCTACATAATTCTCATGCCTGCGCTTAATGTGACTAACTATACCAGAGCAAGCGTCTTTCTTGCACCGCTTTTGATATATCAGACACTTTTAGCCTTTTAGGCTGCCTCGTATGAAGGTATTTTTTATATGATCGTTTCTTGTAACACCACACATCCATATTAGCATCTTCATTTCAGCTACTTTAAGTCGTTTGCACTGTGACTGTTCTGTTGGCTAAGTTTCTGCTCCGTATAGCATTGCAGTTCTCACTGCACATTTGTAGGCTTTACTCTTAACTTGGATATTCAGTCTCCTGTCACAGAGAATACCAGATAACCTTTTTCAGTTTAACCAGGCAACATGAATTCGATGGGTAGTTTCCAGATCTAGATTGCCATCGTCAGATACAGTGGATCCCAAATAATTGAAACAGTCCCTGGTCTGTTGGTGGCTACCGTCCAGCTAAATAGTTTCATTTCCAGTTCCTTCAAGACACAGGTATTCGGTCTTATTCCTACTGATTTTAAGGCCTCTGTCCTCTATGGCTATTCTCAGCATTCCAGTTTATATTCCAGCCCTTCCTTGTTCGTGCTGCATAAAACAATAACATCTGCAAATAGCATACACCAAGGAGCTGGTTCTCTTAAGGTTTCAAAGAAAACATCCATTATAAGATTAAAAATATAGGGGCCTAGTGCAGATCCTTGGTGAACACCTACTTGAACCGGTATAGTATCTGACAATCCTACACTGCTTCTAATTCGTGTCCTTACTCCACGGTACATATCCTGAACATTGCCCACATTCTTCCTTGGCATCTACATCTCATGCATCTCCATACCTCCTGAGCGGGCACCCTATCGTAAGCTTTCTCTAGGACTATGAACATCATATGTAGTTCTTTTCTCTTCTCCCTGTGCCTTTCCATGACCTGCCTAAGTGCAAAAAGGCATCTGTTGTTCCCTTTCCCGGCATAAATCCAAACTGTTCATCTCCTATTCTACTATATAGTCTCCACCAGAAGCCTACTTTCAATAACTTTCTCTCAGATTCTCATTGTGTGCGACAAGAGTCTTATTCTTCTGCAATTTGCATCTTGAATGTCACTTTTCTCCTTATAAATGGGAATTATGGTACTCTCCGGTCATTCCTTGGGCATTATTTCCTCTTGAAGTACCTATTGAAATACATTCCACAATATATCTATGCCCTCTTCACCCAGACATCTCCAAGCCTCCACTAGAATTTCATCGGGGCGGGTTGCTTTTTCTCATTTAATTTTCCTAATAGCAGTTACAACCTCTTCCCTACATATGCCAGTTGTTAAGTTGTGATTTGGGATACCGTCCTCAACTACAATTTTCTACTACCTTAACCTACCTTCTTAACTACCGGGCATTTTCCTCATTTAGCAACTTTTCAAAATATTCTTCCCATCTCATCTTAATATGCTCTTCATCTTGAATTACAATTCCTTGTTCACTTCTCAGTTGCCTGATGTGTGTGATACGGTCTTTGAGTGTATGAGGTGGGTGCGAATGCGGAGCGAGGCAGAACGCAGCGTGGGAGAGAATGTCAACAAGGAGAGCATGGTGAGGATTATGCTCCGCAGTGAGTATGAATGGGGCGTGCTGACTGGTATCTTTTAAAGCTCTGTATAGTGCCTTATCGATCAAGACAGACAAGACTAGACAGATAATACTAGACAGACAAGTCTAGACATACCAGACTAGAGAGGTTAGATTAGACAGATAAGGCTATACCGACAAGACTAGATAGACAATACTAGAGAGACAAGACTAGACAGACAAGTCTAGACAGGCAAGTCTAGGCAGACAAGACTATGCAGATAAGTGTAAATGGATAACACTAGATAGACAAGTCTGAACGAGTAGATAAGACTAGACATACAAGACATACTAGACATACAAGAATAAACATACAACACTAGACAAACAAGACAAGACAGTCAAGATCAGACAGACAATACTAGACAGACAAGACTAGGGAGGCAAAAGTAGACAGACTAGGCAAACAAAGCTAGACAGACAATACTACAACAAGGAAGAAGAGAAGACTAAATAGATTTAACAATTAATACTAGGGACACAATGCCTGACAAGCAAAACGAGACAGACATGCTTAGACAGACAAGAGTTGTTGACATGTTGCAAGGCTAATATTAAACCATTTTACTCCCAAAGTTATTGTAATTGTTAATTTTATATCACTGTGAAATAAAGGATTTGTGAACATTTGTAACGGTAAAGTACTTAAATTTCCGGTTATAAAGATGATAAAATTACATTTGAAATTGAATTAAATTGTAAGAGCTTTTACGCTTACACAGCAGAAAGCTCGACACTTAAATCAAACAGGAATGTGTGTGTGTGTTTGTGTGTGACTATCGACTTTCGTTCCCGCGGCTTTCAATAAAAACCGAATTTAATTGTAAATCTTTACTGAGCACATTTTTCTTCTTATTACGCCCTCTCCTTTGGCAGGTTGGCGATCCACATAGCTAATATTGTTCTGCACACAGCAGCTCAAAAGATTTCAATGGAAGTGCACCCAAACCATCTTTTGAGGTCTTTCAACCAGTTCTGACGAGTTCTGAAGTCTACCAACAGATCTTTCCCCTTGAATATTTCCTTCAATTATTAGTCTCAGCAGTTCATACTTATTGCCTCTTATAATGTGGCCTATGTATCTAGCTATTATTTCTTTAATGAGGGCGATTAATTCTTTCGACTTCTTCATTCGTCTAAGCATTTCTTCATTCGTAATTCGTTGGACCCATGAGATGCGGAGCATACGGCGATATAAGTACATTTCAAACGCCTCAATTTTCTTTTCAGTTGCAGGGTCTAGGGTCCAGCATTCACATCCGTACAGCAACACACTTGAGACATAACATCTAATCATGCGAACCCTGAGCTCCAAACTCAGATCAGGACTAGTAAAAAATCTTCTCCTGTTTGTATGAATGTTTTCCTGGCTTGTTCGATTCTGGAACGGATCTCTCGTTTCGGATCGCACCACGCGTTGACTATGGTACCCAGATATTTAAAACACGAGACTTGCAATCTGATTGCCGTTAATCAAAATTGTTTCAGCAGTGGGTCTCTTAGAGAAAACTAGCAGTCTGGTCTTTGATATATTTATGTCCAATCCATGATGCTCACTATATTCAGTTATTCTATTCATCATATTTTGTTATCGGCAAGGACTACGGTGTCGTCTGCGTATCTGATATTGGTGATACTTACTCCATTTATTTTGATACCTTCCATGTCTTCCGCTAAAGGTTCTTTGAAAATTGCCTCCGAATAGATGTTGAAAAGGAGTGGTGACAATATACAGCCCTGTCGAACGCCTCTTCGGATTGACACAGTGTCAGATGTTTCTCCGTCTATTCTTACTTCGGCAATCTGGTTCCACAAGAGCAGTGTTTCCCAACCTTTTTCTCTTCGCGAACCCCTTTAAAGTCCGAAAGAATTTGGCGAACCCCTTATACTGGCAGGTAAAAAAACAATAACATTTGGTAGAACATTTATTTTCCATATTGCAAGTACAAACATAAATAAAACCATTATGATAGCTATAAAAAAAATCAATTCAACATCAATTCAACAAATCAAGAACCTGTCTTATAATTAGTTAAGCTTACGTTAAATTGGCCATTTTCCTCTGAAGATTTAAAAAAAAAATCCGCCAGCACAGAGGCAGCACTAGTGGAGGTACATAAGTTTTAATTTCCCAATGACAGTAATGTAAAACATACATTATAAAAATGGAATTAACAGAAGATGATGTTTATTGCCTAAAGAAGGCAAAAATCACAAAGATCTTTATTGCCTAAAACGGATAAACCACGGCAAGCAATCCATCGTTTGAAATCCCTTGAATTTTTGCAAATTACAATTTTGCTCCCGGTACAACATCTCCTGTTAATTCCATTTTTATAATGTATCTTTTACATTACCGTCATAGGAAAATCAAAACTTCTGTACCTCTACTGGTGCTGCCTGTGACGGATTTCTTTTGAAATTCTCAGAGGAAAATGGCTAATTAAAAAAAAAACTGTTAATGGGATACCCGTGGTTGTTTGATGGGGCAAAGCATTTCAAAATTTGGCTCAATATCTGACAATTTCAATCTCAGATCAGGTTCTGCATTTAACCTGTTTCTAGATTTATCTTTCAGATATGTATATGTTGAAAATCCTTTCTCACATAGATATGTTATAGATAGAATTTCTATAGCTTTTTTTGAGAGATCAGGATATTCATTTTTAATATTAAGCCAGAAGTCAATTAGATAACTCTATGAGTTTTTCTTTTTAAAGTTAGGTTAGGTTTTTAAATTTACATTCCTTGAAAAGGACTACGTATCCAGTTGTTTGAGAGGGATATGTTGCATCTCCTGGGAAAATAGTCATCAAAAGTTAATTGAAGATGTTTCAGATGTTCAGATATATTTATTTTAATGTTTTCATCAGGTTTAATTGAATTTTCTGATAAAAAAGTGGAGAGAGAATCAAAACATTCGTACTCATTCATTTGCAGGCATTGAATCCAAAAGTTAAACTTTTTTAGCATGGCCTCAATTTTATCATGTACACTGAAATTAGTGAAACCCGTGCCCTGTATTGACAGATTTAATTCATTTAATTTACAAAAAATGTAAGCTAAGTGTGCAAGCTTTTGCAGCCAAGGATTATCGAAGACAAAAGAGGACAAATGAAACGGATGATCAATAAAAAATGCTTGTACTTCCGATCTCAATTCAAAGAAGCGTGTCAACATTTTGCCACGGGAGAGCCATCTAACTTCAATATGAAGTAATCTTCCAAAATCCTCACAAAGAGCATCTTCTTCTTTTCTTTAATCCATAGCCGGCGCATGGAGAGGTAGTCGACCTCGTAGCCAGTACGCTGCTGTTGGTGCCGCTAGATTCCGTGCTCCATTCACTATACGCTTCCATGCTAATCGATCAGTTGCAATGGTTCTTGCCTCAGCTGTTGTTATTCGCTGGTTTTTTAAATCTTTCTCTACGTGTTTCGACCATGTGGTCTTCGGTGCTTGTTTTTGTGTTCTCCAATCAAGAGGTCGTTTTTTCCATAGGAGTTTGTGCGGTACTCGATTGTCGCCCATCCTACAGATGTGGCCGAACCATCGTAATCGGCGTTTTTGAATTTCCTCAACAATCGGTGTCTGTTGGTCGCACCTTTCTCTGATTGTCTCATTTCGGAGGTGGTTGAGGAGTGAGAGAATCTGTCTCAGGAATCGCATTTGGAAGGCCTCGAGCTTGTTAAGGTCTGGTTTGAGTAATGTCCATGTTTCCGATCCATAAAGAAGAATTGGGAGGATCAGCGTCCGGTATAGGCGTATTTTGGTTTTGATGGTAATATTCGTCCGCTTCCATATGCACCACTTGAGTGAAGCAAACGTTGCTGTTGCCTGGCCTATCCGGCTGTGAACTTCGGCTATCGAAGCTACTTTCTTCTCCACAACTAGTGATCCCAAATATTTGAACTGTGGTACCTGCTCGATTGTGGTTCCACCGAGGTAAACTCTGGCTTCAGATCCATCCGTTGTAAGCACTTTGGTCTTATCCGCATTGATTCTCAGTCCGTATGACCGGGCAATGCGGGAAATGTCATACAAGGTGTCTGTTGCTTCGGCATCTGTGTTGGCGAAAACCGCACTGTCATCGGCGAACATCAGATCGGTTACGAAGTTTTTGTCATCATATCGAACTCCGCGTCGCCCATCAAACGCTTTTCGCATAATCGTGTCGATCACAATGTTAAAAAGGAGCGGCGAGGCCACGTCTCCTTGCCGGACTCCGGTTCGAATCGGGAATTCCTCAGACATGTCGTTTCGGATACGAACATTGCTGGTTGAGCCGTCGTACGATGCTTGAAGAAGTTGAATGATTTTCAGTGGCACGTGTTCGATCTTCAGGGCTTCCCACAAGCTTGTCCAATCGATGCAATCAAAAGCAGATTTGAAATCGATGAAGACGATGACAGTTCGTTTGCCACATCGAATTCTTTCTTCCATTAGCTGACGGAGAGCAAATATCTGATCGATGCATCCTCGATGTGGTCGAAATCCAGCTTGTTCTTCCCGGCTTGTTTGCTCTCGATGTTTCTGTAGTCTTGATTGTATGATTTTCATAAATACTTTGCCGACGATCGAGAGGAGGCTAATATCACGGTAATTCTTGCATTCCCGACTGTCGCCTTTCTTCAAAATAGGCACAACAATCGCTTTCTTCCACAAGGATGGAACACAATCTGAATGCCATATATGCACTGTGAGAACGTGAAGTTGATGTAATAAGACGTCTCCCCCGGCTTTGATCATTTCGGCAGTTACTTGATCTCCTCCCGGCGCTTTACCATTTTTCAGGGATTTTATTGCCGTCTTCACCTCATTGATTGTTGGTTCAGTATCGGGAAACTGATTTATCGGCTGCTCAATAATCGGCAGTTCGAGTGCTGGACCTACTGGCGGATTGTGGTTGTACAGCTGAAGAAAGAATTCTCTCCACCGCTGTAGACGTTCCTGAGGAGAGGTCACGAAAGTTCCATCCAATTTTTTGATATTGTCATTTGTTGATGTTGTTTTGCCACTTAACCGTCGGATTGTCTGGTACAGCGTCCGGTACTCATGCCTTGACGCTGCTTCTTCCATGTCAGCCGCGATGTTATTCCAGTAAGCTTCCCGTTCCAATTTCATTTTCTGTCGAACTTCTTTGTTCAATCGTCGGTATTGTTTGAAATCAACGTGTTTCATTTGCTTCCGCTGGTCGACTAGATTGAGACAGTAGCCCGAGATCCATTGCTGCGTCCGTCGACGGATGGGCGGACACAGCTCCGTTGCACACCCCACAATAGTCTCAGAAAGTTGTTTTTCTTCTATGTTAATATCGACTGGTATCGTGAGTGCTGCAAATTTGTTGGATAATGCGATTTGAAATTTTCGGCTGGTTTCAGGGTCTCGCAGACAGGCCCAGTTCCTCTTGGCTGATGGTGGTGCCTTTTTCTTTGCTCTTTGTAATTTCAATTGTAGTTTCACTCGGACAAGATAATGGTCTGATCCACAGTCGGGTCCACGCATCGCACGTACATCTTTGAGCGTCGATCGGAATCTGGTGTTGACCAAAATGTAGTCCAACATCACCGAATCGTTGCCGGTTGGATTTCGCCACGTGAGTTGATGTTTGAGGGGGTGACGAAAGATGCTGTTGCCGATGATCAAGTTGTTTGACGCTGCAAATGATAAGAGGCGTAATCCGTTGTCAATTATTTCCCCGTATCCGAATTTTCCCATCGTTTCTTCCCAACCGGTTCGATCTGCACCCGTATGTGCATTAAAGTCGCCCATAAGTACGATTAATTCGGTTTGGGGTATTGTATCCAGTGTGTGTTGAAACTGGGCATAAAATTCATCCTTGTTTGTGTCCGGGCTGGTCTCAGTTGGGGCGTAGACGGATACGATATGGGTCTTAATCGTTCCATCAATAGTGATAACCGCCAGATGCTCGGATATCGGTTGGAATGCGATAACACTGGCAGAGGCCCGTCGATCAACCATAAAGCCAACGCCCGCTTCTCGTTTGTCGCCACCAGAATAGAATAGCGTCATCGTCTTGTCGATTGATGGTGGGTCAATCTTCATTGTCCCAGATCCTGTGAGCCGCAGTTCTGATAATGCACAGATCGATATTTTGCATTTCAATAATTCCTTGGCGATAATTTCCTTTTGACCAATGTGATGTCCCGTTCGCACATTCCATGCGGCGATTCGTATTTCTGATTTCGGTGTGATTAACCTGAGTCTTTGGCCAGTAGTCCACTTCTCACCAGCATCCCTGGTTCCCAAAGCTGGCGCATCGGCTGCCCCGGATGCGGTAGCATTAATTCGTAAGTGGTTAAGTCGTGTATCCATGCGGTTTCTTGCCTAGTTTCTTCGGTTTCCCGATTCTGGTCGGCGCGGCAGGCCGACCACCCTCCTCCTTTCACACCCTGGGCTTGGGACCAGACGACGGCGGAGACGACGGTGTATTAGGTCGAAAAAGGAGGGAGAGCAAAAAATACGTTTATTACATATACAAAGAGCATGGAATATACGAGAATTTGTAGCACGCGATTTTATAAAATTTACAATTTTTACAGCATCACTTAAAGTAGTAGATAACTTTGCAGGAATACGCTTACATGCCAATGCTTGTCTATGAATAAAGCAATGAGTCCATTGAATTTTCTCGTTGATCTTCTTTGCCCGTGCCACAAAACCAGAAAATTTTCCTGTCATTGTTTTTGCACCATCAGTACACACAACCACACAATAAGACCAGTTTCTTCCAAAAAAATAACCATTGATTAGATCGAAAATTGCTTCTCCAGTTGTGTAGGTTTTCAAAGGTTTCTTAAATTATACATCTACTTGAACGATATTTGCTAAAATATATCTCTCGTAGATAAGCAATACTGCGGATTTTGCTACATCGGTCGACTCGTCAAGCTGGATCGCAAAATAATTCGATTTTATTCTCCTCAAAAGTTCGTTCTCCACATTATTTGCTAAATCATTAATTCTACGTGATGCCGTATTCTTTGATAATGTAACAAGTTCAATTTTCCTTGCTGTCTTTTCTCCAAGCATACATTTCGATATCTTTTGCACATGGTCCAATTAAAGTTTCTGTCATTGTATGTGCTTGTCCAGATCTTGCAATTCTATAACTCACTCGAAATGATGCCTCAAGAGCCATTTTATTATCTTAGTTTGAGGATAAGAAATAAGAGACACTACACTTTATTATTATCTGCTGTATTAAAATACTCAATAGGTTTATCCCTGTAAGTCGGATGTTTTGTTTCAAGGTGTTTTAGAAAAAGCGGTGGTTTTAAACTGCTGTTGGCAAGAACTTCGTTGCAGATTACACAAAGCGGTATAGGTTTCGACTCTTCCCCAGCAAAATAAAAACCCATTTGTAAATAATCACTGTCATATTTTCGCTTTTTTTCCTTTTTTCTCACCATTTTCACTATTTTTTTCTTTGTTTTTAGTCTGATGAAATTGTAGCTCACTACTGCTTTCAGTATCATCATGTGTTGCTTCTACACGACTCGTTTTTAACCATCGATCCATAATAATATATATTATAATATATATATTTATATATATATATATATATATATATATATATATATATATATATAATTGGGGTATAATAGTTATTGAAAGTTATGTACACAAGAAGAACGTCACTAAACAAACAAAGCCGCAATAGCCACACTACTAATCGCGAACTAAATCACTCAAGGTTTACAACCCTCTGTACGAATATTTGCTAATACGTTATTTGGTATGCAATCTTTAACTAACAAACGAGAGGATATTCCAAATTATTCAACTTGTGAAAAGTAATTTAGGTTGCCTAGTAAATATATAATGCGACATCAAGCGATAGAACATGTACTTTTTGTTTGTCGGGCATTGCATTAGGAATGTTTTTGTTTTTCTTGCTTTTATGTTTCTTCGGCAATTTAAAATGCGTCCATTAAAATATTATTTTTGCGAACCCCCTTTGTACACCCCGCGAACCCCTAGGGGTTCGCGAACCACCGGTTGGGAATCGATCCACTAGAGATTCGTTATCAATGTTATATCTCTTTTGTCAATCCCGGTTACGGATAATATTTCCACTATCTTTTGATGCTTGACACGGTCGAATGCCTTTCGATAGTCAATGAAGCAAGCGTAGACAACTATGTTCATATTTCTGCACCACTGTGCTAAAACATTTAAGGAAAAGAGGGTCTAGTCCGTTCTGGTATCCAAATTGAGTGTCGCTTATTAGTTCTTCGCATTTCTTGTATATTCGAGTGTGGATTATTCTCAGAAGAACTTTAAGGATATGTGGCAATAGACTAATCATGCGATAGTCGTTGCATTGTGATCCGTTTGTTTTATTCGGAATCGTTACAAAGGTAGACTTGAGCCAGCTGGGAGGGATCTTTCCCGTTCTGTACATGGTGTTGAATAGTTCTAGCATAAGATCCAGTCCTTTGCGTTCTTGGCTAGCAATGGTTTTAAGTACTTCCATATGAACCTTATCTGCTCCCGTAGCCTTTCTGTTTTTCTGAGCCTTTAACGCGTGGATGACTTCACTCTTTGTAAAGGCTGGTCCATCTTCTCGATGTTCAATTACTACCCTGGAAATCTCATGTCTGTCATCATCAAAAAGCTCCTCCACGTAGCTCTTCCATCCTCTTAGTTTCACTTCGACACCAGTAATGATTTCATATCACTGTCATCACTGTGCACATTAGAAATTATTATTTAATTGTCGTTCCATTAATTATTAAATTGCGAGATATATTGAACTTTTTTTTCGAAAAGTTGATGTTTAAATCTCTTATAATAAGGAATTACACAACAGTATTTTATTTAGCTATATCTATAATCTTTCTTGATAAAATAGAGATTGGTGAAACCATCACATGTAATAGATAATCATACAAACTTAAAACAAACGGAACACAGCCTTTTCTGAGTCTTTTTAGGACAACCAAAACAAATTTCACCGAGATTTCTTTTAAGTTTGTATAATCTTTCTTGTCCGTTTAGTTTAGCCTATCAAGATTTTTCGGTCTAAACTTATCTGTCAGTTCTATCAGCATTGTTTTGTCTTACTAATATTGTTTGTCAAATGTTGTAAGACTAAAGTGAAAACATGCAAAATGCATCATCATTGTCCAGCCGTTTGCGTCCACTGCAGGACATAAGCCTCTTCTAACTCTTTCCAGGCATCACGATGTTGTGCTTTGTTCATCCAGTTTTGTGACACCTTCTTGATGTCATCGGTCCATCGAGTTGGTGGTCTACCTCTACTTAGTTTATCGGCACGGGGTCTCCATTCCAAAAGCCGTTTAGTCCATCGGCCATCCCTAAGTCTGGCAACGTGGCCTGCCCATCTCCATTTCATGTTGGAGATGCGTGTTATAATGTCGCAGACACCCGTCCTTTCCCTGATGACCTCGTTTCGTACCCTGTCTCGTAAGGAAATGCCTAGCATGGCCCGTTCTATTGACCTCTGTGTTACCTGCAGTTTTGCTGCGGAACGCTTTGTTAGTGCTAAAGTCTCTGACCCATACGTCATTACCGGCATCACACATTGCTCGAACACTTTCCGTTTGAGACACATTGGTAGTTCGCTCTTCAAGATGTTAGTTAGTTTTCCAAACGCTGCCCATCCTAAGCCTATGCGGCGCTGTATTTCGCATGTTTGGTTTTCGCGGCCTATGCGTATCTGATGCCCCAGGTATATATAGGAAGTTACTTCTTCTATATTAGCATCAGCTATTTTGATTTGATCGCTTAGCACTAGGTTGGTCAAAACTTTTGTTCTTCCCATATTCATCCTAAGGCCCACTTTTTCCGTTGACTGTTTTAGGTCGTTGAGCATAGTTTTTGCATCTTTGATATTGTCGGCTATTAGGACGATGTCGTCTGCGAATCTCAGGTGGTTAAATTTTTCTCCTTCCACTGTAATTCCTAGGCGTTCCCAAGATACCATTTTAAAAGCATATTCGAGAACCGTGGTAAATAGTTTTGGGGAGATAGTGTCCCCTTGGCGAATTCCCCTGCTAATTTTAAATTTGTTGGTATTGTCGTGTAGCCTTATACTTGCTGTAGCGTTTCGGTAAATATGTTCAATTAGCTTTGTATATCGATAGTCTATTCGTGCTTGGTCTAGAGCAGCTTTTATGGCGGGTAATTCAACTGTATCGAACGCCTTTTCGAAATCTATGAAAAGCAGGACAAGGGTCTTATTATGTTCATTACACTTTTCAATGAGAGTTTTTATAGCCTGAAGATGGTCTTTTGTCCCGTATCCCGATCTAAACCCAGCCTGTTCTTTGGGTTGGTAGAAGTCTAGTTTATTTTCTAACCTTTTGGTAATTACTTTGGTGAAAAGTTTATATAGATGTGGTAGCAAACTTATCGGTCTGTAGTTTCCGAGCTGTGTTATATCGCCTTTTTTATGTAGAATAACTGTGGAGGCGTTATTCCATTCGCCAGGTGTAGCACATTCTTCTAAGCAGGTGTTGAATAGTGCTTTTATGGCATGTAGTAGAGCGTCTCCTCCTTGTTTTATGGATTTGATATGTATGCCATCTTCACCCGGGGATTTGTTGTTCTTCATCTCTGCAAGAGCATTCTTAATTTCGGCTATCGATATACTTGGCATATCTTCAGACCCCTGATTTATGACTTTCCCGGTATGTGTTTGTGTCGGTTCCGCTGGTTGTTCTTGTAGCCGACTCATGTAGAGAGTTGCGTAAAATTCTTCCGCTATTTTCAGTATATCGTCTCTATTTGTGGTTAGTGTTCCCGTGCTGTTTCTTAGTTTGAAGATTTCTTTTCTTCCATTTGACATATTTCTTCTTAATACCTTCATACTTCTGTTGTTCTCAATAGCTAGTTTCGTTTGTTCTGTGTTGTATCGACGTATATCATTTTTGATGTCTTTTGTAATTGTCTTGCTTAAATCTCTTAGTTGTTTTGAGTTTCTATCGCTGTTTTGTCTTAGCACTCTTCTGAGTTTCATAAGCTCTTTGGTATGTTTGCCGATTTTGCTTATTTGTTCTTTATTTGGCTTACAGTATGTCTTTGTTGCTTCATTTATAGCTTCGACGATTTTGTTATTTATTTCGCCTGTTGTTTTGTGCCTATATTCAAACTGTGTAGTTTCCAAGTTGATAGTTATCATTTCTACATATTTGTGAACTTGTTCTGGTGTTGTCCAACCTGCCTGTCTTTTCTTTGTTACCAGCTTACGTCTTTCTTTACTTAGGTTTAAAGTTATTTTTGCCCTTACCATTCTATGGTCGCTTCCTGTTGTGAAACTATTTAATACAGTGACGTCGTTGACGATAAGCTTTTTGTCAGTTATTATAAAATCAATCTCATTTCTTGTGTTTCCATTTGGACTCGCCCCGGTCCATCTGCGATGTTCTTTTTTGTAAAAGAAGCTGTTCATCAAGTATAGGTTTTGCATTTTTAGGAAGTTCATAAGCATTTCTCCCCGATCATTCCGGTCCCCTGGTCCATGGTTTCCGATCACTATCTCCGCTGCATCCAGCTTCTTGCCTATCTTAGCATTAAAATCACCTCCTACCACTGTAAAGTGGTAAATTGAATAACTCGTAAAATACTAGTAAACATGTAAAATATACCCACCCTTCAAACTATAAACCTTATCAGATACCTCTATTGTCTCTACGTAACTACACTGATTTTATTGTACAATAAAAACCGTTAATCAATATATAAGCGCCGAAACTTTAATTAATAAATCGCAATCGATGCTGGTAATTCCAAATTTGACCTATATTTTTGCACAACGGGATTATAATTTATCCTTCAATTTGATTTAAATCATTGAATTGAAAAAATCACTTTGTTTTTTACCACACTTATATTATGTAAAAATGTTATATAACTTATTATTCACAGTTATATAAATTTCTACACATATCACGACTCGAGTTTCGACGTTTGACGGTCGTTTTCAAGTGATTTAAATCATTTTATTCGCCTTCTTTGCTGATCCGGAGATCTAGTAAAAGCTGTTATTAGATACATAAATCCAAACAGGTAATACTAGATGGGCAAGAGTGGATAGAATAGATTAGACAAACGGCTTAGACGCCCCTCTCAAGTCTTGCCTGTATGTATATCATAGATACAGACAAGACTTGAGAAAGACGTCTAAACAGGCTAGACAGACAGACTAGACAGAGAAGACTAGACATATGAGACCAGATACTTAGCTTAAACATACGTGCATCAACCAATATTATTACCAGTTATAACGTTCATAACGTATACATTGTAACGTTTACAAATCACCCTCATATAAAACAGAAATAAATTCAATTTGTCTAAATCGATACTCAATCGATTGGGAATTCTGCTGATACAATTTCATACTAGACAGAAACAAACATTGTAAATTTCTTATAATTAGCAAACACTGGAAGAGTTCAGAACAATTTAAAGTTCTTCTTCTTCTTATTCTTCTGTGTAGGCACTATGTGCCTGTTTCTATAACTTTCTCCCCAGCCCTTCGGCTCCTGCGATTTGGAAGACCAGGAGTCTGTCCATCTCTTCGGTGGTCTTCCAGAGGGTCTCGTTCTGTTGGGATTTTGTGTCATGACCCAGTTCGCGATTCGGTGTGACGCCATTCGTTCCACGTGATCCCGCCAGTATCTTCGACGGGCTCTTGCCCACCGCACGACGTCCTGGATTTGTAGGTCAGCTCTAATCTTAGAGCTCCTGACATGGTCTTTTATTGTGACTCCTCTTATTGATCTCAGGGTCCGCATTTCGGTCGTTCTCAGCGATTGTTGACTGATGACTCAGACCTTGTTTCAGCCGCATATGTGAGTATTGGCCTTGCTGTTGTCTTGTATACTCGGATTCTACCTTCTTGCGATATGTCTTTGTTTTTCACTCCAGATTATGTTATTTAGTGCGACAGATATTCGTCGAGCCTTGTTCGTTGCTGCTCGTACCTCTAGCTTGAGGTTTCCGTCGCTTGAGATCTCTACTCCAGGGTAGGTAAAGCACATCGCCTGCTCTATCACCTTGTTGTCGAGTTCTAGTTTGCATCTGGTTGCTGATCTGCTGGCTACCACGCACTTGGTTTTTTGATGAGAGATATCAAGGTTGTATCTCTTTGCTGTTTTGGAGAATGTTTGTAGAAGTCGTTGTAAGTCGTTTTCATTGTCAGCTATTAATACAGCGTCATCCACGTAGCACAGTATGTTGAAGAACTGGTTTCCCATCCGATATCCTGCTTTGAGGTTTTCCACACTCGTTATTATGTTGTCCATTATTAGGTTAAATAGGGTCGAGCTCATACTGTCGCCTTGTCTAATTCTATCGCTTACCCGTAAGCTCTCTGCTGACTTGGTTTTTATTATTATTGTATAGTTGTTAGTGTTGATGTCTTTTATTAAGTTTGTTAGTTTTTCCCCCGCGCTTCGGTTTCCTAATTCTTCAATCACATCGGCAATTCTGATCTCGAATGCTTTACTTAGGTCAACAAAGCACACGTAGGCGACCTTTGCGAACTCATTTGCTTTATCAGATATTCGCCTGGTCGTGGATATAGAGTCTATTGTAGATCGATTCTGTCGAAATCCAATTTGAAGTTATTAAAATAAATAGTTCCCTACTTTGCTCCAGTTTTTGTCACGAGGAGGGTGTTAAACCGGCGAAGAAGGAATCGCAACCGTATTATCTCAGCGTGGATGGGAGAAATGCTGGTGGGAACAACAATTGGGAAAAGACTCTGCTTGTCGAGAGTGCCCACATGGAGGTGTGTTATCACACTGATGTAGAGCCTGGTAATGGATGAATTACTGGCTAGGCTGAACGAAACCTTCCAGGTTTCGCAGAGGATTTGGAACCAATGACCATCTTCAAGCCATCAAAACTGTGATCGAAAAATCAATCGAATACAATAAAAAATGTCGTGTCGACTATCGTTACACTAAACTAATATATAATATATACAAAAATGCTACCATGATGGTAAAACTGCACGAAAACACCAACCCCATAAGAATCGGTAGAGGAGTTTGCTACTATGTCACCCAAACTGTTTATCACCGTTCTGGAATACGCCTTCGGGATGCTTGAATGGAGCGGAAAGGGTTTAAATATAGATGGCTTAAACCTAACAAATCTGCGCTTTTCGGATGATATAGCCTCGTCGTCTGACAACCTAAAAGATATCAAAAAAATGCTGGAAGATCTCCAGGAAGTTTGTGCTCGGGTCGGGCTAAAAATTAATATATCAAAAACGAAATTTATGACGAATCTAGTCCCTAGTGGAAATATTGATCTTGGTGACTGTGAGGTGGAGTTGGTGGATAGGCACACGTATCTTGATCATGAAATAAGAATCTCCAGAAACAACCAATCATGCGAATTAAAAAGAAGATTTGGGCTGCATATGGCAGACTTGGGGATGTGTTTAAGAGTAATCTCACGATTTGTTTAAAACGATCAGTGCATTCTACCGGTTATGACCTACGGCGCTGAAACTTTAACTCTGACAGTCACATCTCCTAAGAAGCTTAGAATAACACAACGCAAGATGGAAAGATCGATGCTCGATGTGTCACTTCGTGACCACGTTAGAAATGAGGACTTACGGGCAAGAATAGGAGTCACGGATGTTATATACCAAGTGGCTAAGCTCAAGTGGAGCTGGGCTGAACATAGGGCCTGCATGGCAGATGGGCGATGGACAAAAAGGCTGCACGAGTGGCGACCAAGAGCTAACAAGAGAAACAGGGGAAGACTTCCCACGCGATGGACGGACGATATCAAAGGAATAACCACAAACTGGATGCAGAGCGCTCAAAATAGAGGACAGTGGGCAGAGCAGTGGATGCAAAAAGGCTGATTGATGATGATGATGATTATTAGAAATAATTTGTGGAATTTTGACTGAAATCGAACAGCTACTTTTCAAAATATTAACACTTAATTCACCACACCCATTTTAACCGAGAAAAGGTTTTAAATTTAGTGTGCATCATTAATGATTAGGCCTATAATGCACACATTTACCTCACATATTTCTTTGAACGAAAAATCTGCATAAATGAAGATATAATCTTAACTACATAGAACCACTATTTGATGTAGTCTGTCTTATAAGCAAAAAATAATAAACATGCACGTACTAGACCAGCGATTCTCAAAGTGGGCGATATCGCCCCCAGTGGGCTACAACATCGTTCGCTTGGTAGCCCGGAAGCGATATAGCGGGCGGTAAGAAAAATTACTATTAAGTTACTTTTTGAAAACATTTTGGCTCGTCCTCAATTTTATCAATTCCCAAATCTGAAGGAAACTCAGGAAACTTAAGAAATATGTGATGAACATATTCTAATATTCACAAATCATTTGGACCTGTTACATAATGACATGTAAAACAGCTTCAAACACAAGATTTGTTTGGTTCAGAAGTTCCTGATTAGGTAATAACACCATTTTCGTGTTATGAAAACGCAGGCCCGGTTTTGGAAGAAGAGAAGAGTCAGGTTGCAGAATGATATCAACTTCATATATAGAATTCTGGTTTCATTGACCACTACCCATCTTTGTAGAAATTCTCGAAGAAATTATTAATAGCTTTTCCAACATTATACCTAGTCGAGTTAAGAAATACAGCGAATATTTTTTCTAAACTTAAAAAAACCTCATGAACATTGAACGTCAATTAGGTAAATAGATATCGCAACATCAATCTCATCCCTTAGATTTGGGGGGTGTTATTAACTTGGGCATATCACAGGGTAGGTAAAGCACATCACCTGCTCTATCACCTTGTTGTCGAGTTCTAATTTGCGCTACCATGCACTTGGTTTTTTTATGGGAGATATCAAGGTTGTATCTCTTTGCTGTTTTGGAGAATGTTTGTAGAAGTCGTTGTACGTCGTTTTCATTGTCATTGTTATATTGTGTACAAGTGTAAAAGTTTCTTTCAACATTGGGCGATGCGACAAATAAGTTTGAGAAACACTGTACTAGAGTATACCGACAAGATACATCTAAGTATATATTCACGAGCATGCGTTGTGCTTGTTTCAGATTAGTGTAAGTTTTAGTACTGGAAATATTAGGTCAGTCGGCAGTAAGTTTGTAGTCCACGTGTGTCTTCAGTGGAAACATATTAATAACTCGAAACAAGTTCAATCCTTGCAAACTTAGAACTCATTAAAGTATGCATAAACTTCCGCGACTTCAGTCAAAGACTCTCCTCCGGCAAACGAAATTTTAAATTATTTTTAACGTATTTACAAACTCGATTACTTTGACAGAAAATTTAATGGACTTAGAAAAAAATAATTAAAGTAAAGATATATATATATATATCCGGTGTGATACGGGAGGAAATGGAAATATTTTAAAGATATGTCTAGGAAGCAAAAATTAGCTAAATAAGCTAATATGTTTAAGTCCGATTTTCATTTGTTTCAGAGATAATTAAGTTTTTGTTTTTAAAAAGTTAATCAAGTTACTTTTGACAACGTTGTACTAAGTGCCATTTTGAAACAAAATATTAATTAGGTAAATGTCATAAAAAATGACAGTTGTAGTTATTTTACGAAATTATAAAAATTCTTCATATTTTCAGTAATAGAGAATATGCAGATATGGTGTTTGTTTATGGATTTTGTAATGGTAATTCTGTTCGTTCAGTAGAAGAGTAGCGACGTCGTTTTCAGAATCCAGGAATTCCGAATAGGCAAGTGTTTCAAACTGTTTTTACACGTGCTAGCGAAACTGGAATGTACGCAAGTGCACGGATTGTTTCTGAAAAACAGCAAGGGCTCCGTTTAAAACTTGAAGAAGATATACCGGATGTTGCAGAAAATAATTTAGGGATACGTACAAGACGCATTGCAATGCAATTTGAAATTCCACAAACAATGGTTTGGAAAACATTAAAACGGCAAGGTTCAAATGCTTTTCTACTGCAGAAAGTAGACGATTTTCCATTAAGACTATAATGTTAGCAATGGATTCGTGAAAATAGAAGATTACCCAAATGCATTTTATTTACTGATAAAGCTCATTTTACTCGAGACTTCTTTTACTCGGATTTTACAGTTGCCATAATAATCATCGATGATCGCTCGAAACTCCCCATTCCACGCAAGAACACAATTTCCAAAATCGGTTTAGTATTAATGTATGGTGCGTCATTCTAAATAATCAGCTTTTGTATTGGATGCCGTTTTACTAGGGAAGGTTATTTACATTTTTTTGAAGACCATTTTGAGGAAATATTGGACGAAGAACCTTTGAATATTCGACAACGTATTATCTTACAATACGATGGAGCCTCCCACCTCCTCATTATGAAAATATTGTGAAAAATGTTGTAAATACCCATTTCGGCGATCGCTGGATTGCCGGAGGAGGCCATCGAGATCACCGGATCTCACTCCTCTAGATTTTTGTCATTTTATGAAATACCTAGGCACTTCCAGAATTGTATTTCCCGCCTAGGTAGTTCGTGAAATGACCGCTCGGCGCCGGCATATCGTACTTAAAGCCGAGTTTCGCAATCCGACGCAAAACACAGTTTGATTCTTCCTGTAATACCTAGCGTCTTGTGGGACAGTTCAGACATTTTGACAGGTAACCATCTAAATCAAAATTTCTAAATTAGCATATCTTATAGAAAATTGGGTGGGTAAGGGGTGACGGCAATAATCACCAAGTAAGTCCGACCCAAATGTCAACCTCTCCTGCACGCGGTGCCCGCTGCTAGATAACGAACGAGGCTCTGACGACCGAGTCATGGCGGTATAACCATTCCAACGAGAATAAAGGAAATGTATTCTCACAACAGCCCCAGAACGGCGGACCGAAGTGCTACCGGGATAAGTAGCAAGCATTAACTAGCCAACAGCTATGGGTGGAAGAGCTAGAAAATGTTAGGGCACTCTTTTGTCCAAGAGTTGAGAAACCAATTCTGAAGGCGGATGAACTGCTGAAGCGGTCAACGGCATAAGAATGCAAAAAGCAAGGAGAAACTATTGCATTAAAGATCCTCGTGGATATCTCTAGAATCACCATTATGGCGATGAAATTCACAGCAAATTATTCCGGAGTAAAAAGTCTCCCAATCGGATCTCCGGGTGAGGCGGTTTTGAATGAGGTCGTGGAAAAAGGAGTGTCATTGAGATCAGACACGTTAAGAGTAGGCACATGGAATGCAAGAAGTCTATACTCGCCAGGAAGATTAGACAACATAGTACTTGAGATGGAAAGACTAAAAGTGCACATACTTGGGGTAAGCGATGTAAGATGGATAGGAATAGGCTCGATAAATACAGATAATGGAATGCTATACTACTCAGGAAACAATGACCCAAAACATCAGTACGGAGTAGGAATAATCCTAAACAAAAAGTTAAACTGGTCAGTTACAAACTTTACTCCCTATTCAGATAGAGTAGTAATGATACAATTAAAGACAAATACTGGAATTATGAACGTGATCCAAATATACGCACCAACTACAGATAAAGAAGATGAGGAAGTTGAAGAATTCTATACACAACTAAATGCAGTACTAAGAAGTATAAATCGTTGCGAAGTGACCATAGTGATGGGCGATTTTAACGCCAAGGTAGGAAAAACAAAGGTAATTGGCTGCACTGGTGAATTTGGCCTCGGGGATCGGAACGAGCGCGGTGACCGTCTGATTCAGTTCTGTCAAGATGATAATTTTATAATCACCAACACACTCTTTCAGCTCCCTAAAAGAAGGCTGTATACCTGGACATCTCCAGCCCATACAAAGGAGAAAATCATACGAAATCAAATAGATTATGTGCTCATCAGAAATAGATATAAAAATGCCGTAAAAGCAGTGAGAACTTACCCTGGAGCTGACATCCACTCAGATCACAATCCTGTAATAGCAAAGGTACAAGTTAAACTAAAGAAGATCATAAAGAAACAGAACAACAACATAGATATTCAACTTCTTAAGGATAAAAAGATACACGAAGCTGTAGTTGACCAGATAAAGCAAAATGTAACAACAGCAATGAAAGAAAATGAACTACATCAAGATGTCGACATAAGATGGAATCGAGCTCAAACAGTTCTGACAGCAGTAGTGAAAGAAAACCTAACTAGGAAAGCAACAAAAAGGAAATATTGGATGACTGAGAAAATCATAGAGCTCATGGATGAACGCCGGACCCATAAGAACCAAAATGAAAAACAGTATAAAATCTTACATAAAACGATTCAAACAGAAATAAAAAAGGCAAAATCAGAGTGGATCTCTAAACAATGTGAAGAAATAGAAATGCACGAAAGAAACTATGACAGCTTTCATATGCACAAAAAAATCAAAGAGATAACAGGAGCTAGAAAAACATTCCAAGCTAACCATGTGATCAAGAGCGCGGATGGCCGCATAATAACAGATGTGAAAGAAAAAGTAACGAAACCTACGTGCGGGAACTCTTTAATGATGAAAGACCAACACAAGTACCAATAAGAGTAGAAGACGAAGAACCTAAAATAATGAAACATGAACTCGAATATGCCCTCAACAGTATGAAGCCAAGAAAGGCTACGGGGCCGGATCAAATACCAGCTGAGATATTAAAATTATTCGATGAACACCTAATAGATAGTCTTCTAGACCTGTTTAACACAATATATGACACAGGCATCATACCGAAACAATGGCTTTTATCGACATTTGTATTGATCCCTAAAAACGCAAATGCTAGAAAGTGTACAGATTATAGGACTATTGCACTTATGAGCCATGCACTAAAAATCTTTCTAAAAATCATCCATAAAAGAATTTATCGAAAACTAGAAGAGGACATAAGTGATAGCCAATTTGGATTTAGAGAAGGGCTTGGAACAAGAGAAGCACTCTTCGGAATAAATATTCTTTTTCAAAGATGCCTAGACATAAATCAAGACCTGTTTGTGTGCTTCATCGATTTCCAAAAGGCTTTCGATAAAGTTCAGCATGACAAATTACAACAACTAATACTTAGAAAGAATTTAGACCGGCAAGACGTCAGGATAATTACCAACCTATATTGGGGACAAAGTGCAGTTGTAAAAATCGAAAATGAACTGACAGACGAAATAGAAATACGCCGCGGAGTTAGACAAGGCTGCATCCTATCCCCGCTATTATTCAACATATACAGTGAAGCTATATTTGAAGAAGCTTTGTTAGGAGAACCAATAGGTATAAACATAAACGGAGAGGTAATAAATAACATCAGATATGCCGACGATACGGTATTATTGGCAGGTGGCGAAGCAGAACTACAACACATACTCGAAAGAGTAAACCACCAATGTGAAGCTTATGGACTTCAAATTAATCTTTCAAAAACTAAGTGTATGGTAGTTTCTAAGGCACATAACCAACAAGTGCAACTAAATATCAACAATACCATAATTGAAAGAGTAGATTCCTACAAATATCTTGGAACCGTGCTAGACAAAACAAGCGACCAGGCAGGTGAGATACGAAGAAGGGTGGAGATAGCAAGATCAGCGTTTATGAAAATGAAAAAGTTTATTTGTAACAGAGACACTAATATAGAATTACGAATTAGAATACTCCGCAGTTATGTATTCTCTACCCTGCTATATGGAGTTGAAGCCTGGACCCTAAAGAAACCTGAACTAAAACGGTTGGAAGCGTTCGAGATGTGGTGTTATCGCAGAATGTTTAGAATATCCTGGAAAGATAAAGTCAACAACAAACAGGTACTTGAAAAGGTAAAAAAGGAATGCGAAGTCGTGCTGACCATTAAGAAAAGGAAACTGGAGTATCTAGGTCATGTCATGAGAGGCCCCAAATATAGTCTTCTAAGACTTATTATGCAGGGAAAAATTAAAGGAACCAGGAGTATTGGTAGGCGTAGAGTATCCTGGCTGAAGAACCTGCGCGAGTGGTTCAGCTATAGCAGCACGGAACTGTTCAGAGCAGCGGTGAACAGGATAAGAATAGTCATGATGGTGTCCAACCTCCGGTAGGAGAAGGACTGCAAGAAGAAGAATAGAAAATTGGAAGTTCTACAAGTTTTATTTGCAACTTTTTACAAGATTTTGCCTTAGTTTCAAGTTATCTCCCGTCAAAATCAACGTTTTTCAACACTGAAAACTCCTTTGAAGTTTTTCAAAATTTTGACAGGCATCCACCTAAATCAAAATTTCTAAATTAACAGTTCTTGTAGGAAATTGTATGTTCTACTAGTTTTATTTGAAACTTTTTACAAGATTTTGGATCAATTTCGAGTTATCTCCCGTCAAAATCAACGTTTTTCAACACTGAAAACTCCCTTGAAGTTTTTCAAAATATTGACAGGAAACCACCAGAATCTAAATTACTAAGTCTTATAGAAAATTGAACGTTATATAAGTTTTATTTGAAATTTTTTTCAAGATTGTTCCTCAATTTTTGAGTTATTTCCTCTCAAATTCAAGGTTTTCCAACTGTTTCAACAAAAAGGTGTCCCAACAAAAAGTTTTTCAAAATTCTGACAGACAAACACCAAAATCAAAAATTCTAAATTATAATTTCCTATAGAAAATTGAACGTTTTCAAGTTTTATTTTTAATATTTTTCGAAATTTTGCTTCAATTTCCTCAAATTTGCTTCAAAATTGGCATTTTTGAAACACTGAAAACTCCCTTGAAGTTTTTCAAAATTTTGACAAGAAACCACCAATATCAAAATTTTTAAATTACTATTTCTTATAGAAAATTGAACGTTTTACAAGTTTCATTTGAAACTTTTTTCAAGATTAGGCCTCAATTTCAAGTAATTTTCCCCCAAAATCAACGTTTTTCAACGCTGAAAACCCTCGAGATTTTTCAAAATTTTGACAGGCAACCACCTAAATCAAAATTTCCAAATTAACATTTCTTATAGGAAATTGAACGTTCTTGAGGTTTGATTGGACACATTTTGCGAGATTTTGCCTCAATTTCGAGTTAATTTCTCTCAAAATTAACGTTTTTCAACGCTGAAAACTCACTTGAAGTTTTCCAAAATTTTGACAAGAAACCACCAAAATGAAATTTTTTAAATTACTATTTCTTATAGAAAATTAAACGTTCTATATGTTTTATTTAACACATTTTTCAAGATTTTGCTTCAATTCCGAGTTATTATCTTTCAAAATCAAAGTTTTTCAACGCTGAAAACTCCCTTGAAGTTTTTCAAAATTTAGACAGGCAACCACCAAAATCAAAATTTCTGAATTACTATATCTTATAGGAAATGGAACATTCTGCAAGTTTTATTTGACACATTTTTCAAGATTTTGTTTCAATTTCGAGTTATTTTCCCTCAAAATTATCGTTTGTCAAGGCTGAAAACACCCTTGAAGTTTTTCAAAATTTTGACAGGCAACCACCAAAACCAAAATTTCTAAATTACTATTTCTTATAGGAAATGGAACGTTCTACAAGTTTAATTTGACACATTTTTCAAGATTTTGCTTCAATTTCGAGTTATTTTCCCTCAAAATTAACGTGTTTCAGGGCTGAGAACTCCCTGAGAAATGTGTGTTCTGAGTTTTTCTTGAGCAAATGAAATCTGTAAAGTACAGGAAACAAAATTTGGCATTGGTTTTACTATGTACCAAAATATTTAAAAAGTTACCTGAAGCATATACATTACATATAAAATACTATGAAAACGCATGCAGCGCACGCCTTATGGCAGGAAAATCAGGAATGCAGGAAGCAACCAGTGATAATGAAAGTGTTGATTTCATGTTTGCAAGAAAGAGAAAAAAGAATCGAACTTTTGTTATCATGGATAGTGATAGTGATTTAGAAAATGAGGAAAACATAAATGTAAAAAACGTGAATATTGAACTATAAGATGAGACACATGATGAGATTTTTGAAGAAAATTATTGGGACGATTGTACTGACATTGAAAGTGAAATTGAACAGCATGAAAGTGAGCTTACGGAAGATATAGAAACGTGGAAAGATGATGCTTCTCTTATAAAAATTCCTTTTGTGAGTAAACCAGTTCTCCAAAAGTTACGGAGGTAAAACAAACGGAGGTAGTTCGTACGATCTTTTTGAACTTTTATTTGATTATACCTTTTTCTCTTTGATTGTCAAAGAAACATACGGCGAGCAAGTACATAAGTACGGCGAAATGAATTTAAAGGAAAAATGGAAGTACTTAACCATTTCTGAATTCAAGGTGTTTTTAAGTTTATTATTACATATGGTAACATATGGAACTATCAAATGTCCAATAATTGATAATTATTGGAATAAAAGCGAACAATTTGGTTTTCATTGTTTTTGCCAACACATGACTAGACAAAGATTTTAAAATGTCTTACGATCGCTTCATTTCTCGTCTGATAATGAAATTGATCAGCGCCTACGGAAAATAATGCCAAGAGAACATGTAAATGGTACATCAAATTATGGATTCATTTAGTTGAAACTTTGGTTTTTAATTCCTGTAATTTTTATTTTACCCTACACTACACACATTGTGTTCAGTCCGCTCCTCGCAATAAAAATTTTCCGAGGAACTAGCTGCACACCCGATGTGCAATGCTCCTGGGGACAGTGTTCGAACAATATCGTCGACTCGAATAAGTTAAAAGAGATAAATATTAAATGAAATATTTTGAAGATAACACAACTTTAAATAACTATTTTTCTATTTATTCACTTTCTAGATCGCTGACGCTATCAATAAAGCCATAACCAAGAAAGCTATTAGAAAAACACGTCGTGAGTACTATTTACTAAAAAAATATGATATGATTACCGTCGATAATAATATATTTGTGGTAAAACAATCAGATGAGCGTGATAAATACCTGAGGAGGAAATATTCGATAAAATAGTTGATATTCATATTAATTGCGGTCATGGCTCCAGAGATAAGATGATGAGTATTGTTAAACAGATCTGCAATATTCCTCGGCTAGGTGTTTTTAAAGTGTTGTCAAGCAGAAAAAAAGTAGAACAGTCGCAAAAATTGTTGTGAAGCCGATTCTGACTAAACGTTTTATGACAAGAGAACAAGTAGACTTGGTTGATTTCCAGTCGAGCCCCGATGGAGATTATAACTGGTTATTATATTATCAAGACCATGCAACCAGATATCTGTGTTTACGGCCGTTGGAAACTAAACAAGTAGTATAGGGAATATGCATGAATTGGAGGGTGCCTACGATGAATGTGCAGCCAATGATGTTCATTGGGGACCTTAACGCCAAAATAGGGATGGAGGATATATACCAAAGAACCATTGGTAGATTTAGCCTACATGACGATATCAATGATAATGGAAATAGAACTGTCAATCTAAGTAGGGAAAGTCTAACGACTAAACCTACTAAGTAGGAAAGTCTTCAGTTCCTTCTAAACCCACCACCTCCTTATGGGATTTACATGTAAATCCAGCCTCTTATGGGGGAATTACATGTAAAATCTAGCACGATGCCTCTTATGGAGATTTTCATGTAAATCTAGAACGAAGCCCCTTATGGGGGGAATACTATACAAAATAGTTCTGAACGTGTCCGAGCGAGTATAGTTCTGAACTGTACGAGCGGGTTAGCATTAGGTTAGGTTACGGGATGTTAGGAATGAAGCGCGCTTCATTCCCAACATCCCGTAACCTAACCTAATGCTAACCCAACTAACCCAATGAGATTATAGCTGAAGAGAAGAATAAAAAGTTGACGGAAAGTGGACGCAGTGAACGGAAAGCGTACGGAAGTGGACGGAGTGGACGGAGAGTGGACGGAATGTAGATGGAAAGTGGATGGAATGGACGGAAAGTGGACGGAGTTTAGCGTGCGGTTACATAGACCTCACACCCTGTTTAGCGTGGGGCTACATAGACCTCACATCCTGTTTAGCGTGGGGTTACATAGACCTCACACCCTGTTTGGCGTGGGGTTACATAGACCTCACACCCTGTTTACAGTGGGGTTACATAGACCTCACACCCTGCTTTGCGTGGGGTTACATAGACCTCACACCCTGTTTAGCGTGGGGTTACATAGACCTCACACCCTGTTTAGCGTGGGGTTACATAGACCTCACACCCTGCTTAGCGTGGGGTTACATAGACCCCACACCCTGTTTAGCGTGATGAAAAGTGGATGCAAGTAGATGAAAAGTGAATGCAAGTAGATGAAAAGTGGATTGAAGTGGATGCAAGTATGACTTAATGGAAGAAAGCAGTTTGGATAAAAGTGTAGCTGAATATATTGAAGCAGGTGTACCCAAAGCTCATGATATATACAATGACTTAATGGTGGGAATAAAAGAAAACGTCTCAATGTTAGCTGACTCATTTAAAGAGTTGTTAAATTACCTGGATTTATTGGAACATCGATTTGATATTAGTAATTCTCAAACACGCAAACAGAATACCCCTGCAGGATTTCCAAGAAATTGCATTAATAAGAGAGAAGAAGATGAAGAAAGTGTTTTCAAAGACTATAATTTCGAAGGGAGCATACCTTACCAAAATGAGAAAATTGCAACCGGGAAGCCGTTTAATCCGCTTATTGAATGGAATGATCCTTACGATTAACAGCTGATTTAGAACTCTCAGCTCGGTCATATATGCCCGCTGGAATGTTTATTAAATTATAAGAAAAACAAACCTAAGAAATTGATTACACTGACATACGCAAACATCCAGCTACGCTTAACCGACTACTGATAAATCAAAATCATAATAAATTTGTTTAAGTTAAACACGGGATAATTTCTAGAAATTAATTAGAGCGCGATTCATAATTTATTAGTTCCACATGCGTTTACAGACCGGTTGAGACAGGATTGTTATCAGTGCTAGACGCTCAGTCCTATCCAGACATGTGGTTACATAAAAAAGATAATGTTTTGGAATGTTAAATATTTATTTTAAAATATCTTAAACTATGTAGACACATATTATAGTGCGTTATAAACTTATCTGATATCCAACTAATCACCTCTGATAATTAGGCAACTCAGAGCACGTATAATCTCCTCCGTTCACAAACATTCACCCATTTTGAATTTTCCCGCTATCCACCGCGCACGTATCTTGCAGCGCCATCTAGACATACTCGCTCGGATACGTTCAGAACTATTTTGTATAGGATTCCCCCCATAAGAGGCTTCGTGCTAGATTTACATGTAAATCTCCATAAGGAGCATCGTGCTAGATTTTATATGTAATTCCACCATAAGGGGCTAGATTTACATGTAAGTCCCATAAGGAGGTGGTGGATTTAGAAGGAACTATCTTTCCCTACTAATCTAGCCGCCTCGAAAAACATGGTAATTGGAAGTCCCTTTTCGATCACAAACGTATCCAGAAAGCTACGTGGATATCACCAGATGGAAATACGGAGAATCAAATTGATCATGTGCTCATAGATGGTAGGCACTGCTCAGACCTGATAAACGTGAGAAGTTATAGAGGCACAACTTTAGAATCATGCTGATCTTGTGAGATCTTGTGACCTTGCAGGCAAGAATTTCCAACGCAAAAAAAAAACAAGGGACAAAAACAGTTAAGATACAATACAGCTGCATCAAAGGACGAGACAGTAGTGGACTCATACAAAAACTATATCATAACACATTTAAATATTGATGAATCTACACAGTCGGTTGATGATCTCTGGGATAACTGTGAAACCACAATAAAACAGGCAGCAGAGAATATTCTTGGGTTTGAGACATCGAGGCCAAGAAATGATTGGTTTGACGAACAATGCCAAGAAGTCACTGAAAGAAAGAACAGGGCAAATAAAATGAAACTACAGCGCAGAACCAGGGAATCTGAAGAAATTTACAGAAGAATGAGAACAGCAGAAAAAAGGTACATAAAAAGAAGAAGAGAGAATCCGCGAACGGAGTCATGTAAGAGATAGTAACAGTACTCAGAAGTCAAAACGAAACTCGAAAATTCTATCAAAAGATCAACAAAATGAGAAAGGAGTTCAAACGAAAAGTAAACATGTGGACAGTAATAAGCAGGGAGATATACTCAACGACAAGGAATGACATTCTTTTAAGATGGGTGGAACATTTTTCAGAACTGATAGGAAGTGACGAAAACAACAACAGAACAATTTGAAGCTCGAAACAAAGACCAAGTCGAAGACCCTAACATTGATGACATCCGGAAAGCGATAAGGCGTCTAAAAATCTATAAAGCACCTGACCAAGATGGAATGCCCTCAAAACTGTACAAGCAGGGTGGAGACACTCTAGAAAAAGCGATACTTGAAATAATATTAAAAGTATGGCTTTAGCAACGCAAACCGTTCAAGTGGTAGGTTGGACTGATCTGCCCAATACACAAAAAAGGGGATCTACTTGACTGTGGTAACTACAGGGGCATAACACTACTAAACACCGTCTATAAAATACTATCATACGTCATCACAGAACATATCTAAGTATACGCGGAACCCAGACTTTGAACATATCAATGCGGTTTTAGACATGGCCGCCCTACAACGGATCAGCTCTTCATTTCACATCAAATTCTAGAAAATACCAATGAATTCTACATAGATACCTACCCTTTCTTCATCGATTTCAAGGCAGCTTATGATAGTATATTACGGCCGAAGCTTTAGGAAACCATGAATAAGCTTGAGATACCGGAAACTCTCATAAACTTCACAAAACTGACAATGTCTAGGGTATTATGCTGCGTCCAAATACAAAATGATATATCGAACCCGTTTGAAACGGGGTATGGCGTGAGACAGGGTGATGCGCTAGCATGCCTACTGTTTAACATAGCCTTGGATAAAGTAGTTCGAGAGGCCCAACTGAATAATAGAGGCACTATCTTCAAAAAATCTATTCAAATGATGATAAAGATATTATTACTAACCATACGACAGGCCAAAGAAACATTCACTACTTTTGAAGCCGCAGAAAACAACATGGAACTAATAATAAATGAACAAAAACTAAATTTATGGCGGCAACAAAAATCCAAAGAGTGCGAGACATTGGACAAAACATCACAATTAATGATCATAATTTAAAAGGGACGAGGGAGTTTGAGTATCTGGGTGCGACAATAACGGTAGATAATAACAACATGTTGGTAAAATATGTTGGCAAATAGGTGCTATTTTTCCCATTCAAAGTACCTTCGCAATCGTAATCTATCAAGAACTACAAAAATCAGGCTATATAGAACACTCTTCATACCAGTCTTAATGTATGGATCGGAAACATGGACCCTGACAAAAAGAAATGAATCTCTGTTGATGATCTTTGAAAGAAAGATATTGCGAAAAATATACGGGGTAATCCAAGAAGACGGTATGTGGAGACGCATGTACTTATAATATGTAACTTTGAAATTTACAACAGCTATAGACAAGCCGGTAACAAGGACATAGTACTTGTTACAATCTAATTTTAATTTACATGTAAATATGAGAGCTTCTGGATAAGAAAATGTTTATTTCGATACTTAATTATTTTGTTAATTTTATACAATAATAAATTATCGTTTTCATACTATATTAAAGCAAAAATTAATTTAATACCTTTCAGTCCTTTTTCAGAAATCTATTTGGCAACCATTTCTTTGTCAACCAGAATAATACCGCAGTTTTAAATCGGTCTGGCAGATGGTTAACGGTCGAAATATTGTCTGGCAAATTAATTTTAGATTTGTTGATACTTAAATAACATCATATCAAAGTTTCAGTTTATTTATATTTAGTTTCAGTTTATTTTTTAGTTTCAGCCATACTAAAATAATTTGAATTTAGTTTTTTTTTTAAATCAAAATTAGCGTCTGGCACATAGTAAGCAATGGCAAAAATGACTGGCAGTAATATATTTACATTTCGAAAAGCTAAATAAAGTTAGTAAAAAAAGAAAAACCTTCTTAAAATGATTTGGAAAATTATTATTTTACCTGTACAACTTACTCTGACGCCAGCCAGATAGCCCGTATGCCGACAGGGAAAGTGAGACACAGAGCATATCTAAAAACCAGCTTACCTAAAATTCTTTCTCGAAAACGTCGCTAGCTCCTAGACTACTCCCTATAGGTACCCGTTAACAAACATACCCAAGATCATCTTGCAGCTAAAACTGAACTACAGGAATCTCTAAAAAATCGGCGCTTTTGGCGCTTAGGCGATTTGGCGCCAAATTTCAAATTCTAAAAAAAATTTAATTTCAGGAATGACGAGCATTACTACAAATCATCTTAGAACGAAACGTTTCGTATAATCACGATCGAATTTGAATGCCAGAAAATCTAAGTTCTCAATCTATTATCAAAACGTTAGGAGTATCAGATCAAAATTGAAAGAGTGGTTCACGTCCTATCTTTCGGGTCGGACCCAGCTTGTGAAATTACAGAATTGTATATCAAATAGACAGCTTGTACCTTTAGGTGTTTCCCAAGGTTCAATATTGGGCCCCTTACTTTTTTCTATTTTCGTGAATGACATTGCCGATGGCCTTGCATGAGACTTTGAGTTATTTGCTGATGACTTAAAAATTTTCAAAGTAATTGCAAATCCTGGTGATGAAGGGCTACTTCAAAGTGATTTGCTTTTTCTGGTTCAGTGGTGTAGTAAAAATCTAATGGTATTAAATAGGGACAAATGCTTAACAATCAATTTTAGTCGGAAATTAAATCCTTCGTATTATCTGGTGGATAATGTCCTATTCCAAGGATCTAGGAATAGTTCTTGATAGCAGATTGTCTTTTACTTATCACTATGAATACATACTCACTAAAGCAAACAAAGTCTTAGGATGTGTGAAAATATATGGCTATGAATTTCACAATGTTCGCACACTAACTGTCTTATATGTGACATTTGTTAGATCAATCCTAGAATATGGTTCTATGGTCTGGTCGCCCTTTTATGAAACTCATATTGAGAGAATTGAATCTATCCAAAATAAATTTGCAAGATCGGTCAAATATAAGCTTCCGATTAGTATTAGAAACTCCACTAGTTTATGCAAAGTTTATCTTGGATTGTCTGAGCTAAAGATGCGTAGAAAATATGTAAGTGTATGTTTCATTTATAAACTTCTAAACAATATGATGCTCCCAGCCTTGTCAATGAGTTAAATTTTGGTGGCTTATTATCGTACAAGGGATGCTCCCTTATTTTATATCCATCACTACACCTCTTATTTTGCTTTATTATTGCCATTTAACTCAGCTGTGGCAGCTTGTAACAGTGTTTGTAATGATTTGGACTTCTTTGGCATGCGGTTCTCAACTTTTAGATCTAGAGCCCTTAGACTTACATGCTCATGATCTCATGATTTGAAGTATAAGTTTTGCAATGTATATTTAAAAGTATATTTAAAAGTTTTATTGTTATTTGTTTTATTGTTTTATTGTTATTGTTATTATTTATTTTATTAATTTTTAAAGGTACCCACTACCGTAAATAAATTATTATTTGTAATGATGATGATTTCGATAGGCGACAAGAGTTTTGCGAAGTGATGACTGAAAGGATAGGTGCTGATGCGAATTTTCTTTTTAACATTTGTATTTCTGACGAGTGTATATTTCTCCTAAACTCTATTGCAAATCGCCACAACTGTCGATTTTGGTCGGACGTGATTCCAAGGATTTTCCACAAAGTTCAAACTCAAAGTGCACTAAAACTAAATGTCTGGGCCGGAATTTTTGGAGACCGCATTAATGGTCCCATTTGTCTTGATGGTAATTTGACGGTTGAATGTTACCTGGAAGTGTTGGAAGATGTTGTCCACCCATTGCTCGTTGATATCGTTGAAAATGATGATCGTTACTTAGAAGACCACTTGACTTTCCAACAAGATGGAGCTCCACCACATTATATGCAGGCTGTTCGGGTATTTCTAGACAGAGTTTTCCCGCGACAATGGATTGCACGAAGAGGTGCTCTGGAGTGACCGACCCGCTCACCTGTTATAAGTCCTCTGGACTTTTTCTTGTGGGGTCATCTACAGAGTGGAATTTATGTCACAGAACCAGTCACTGGAAGAGTTACGTTGACGCATTATTAAAGAATGTCGTCAACGACAATCATGACACAGATCCTCCAAAGTGTAAGAGAACGTTTCGGGCGGAATTTGTATTTTTGTATGGAAGTTGGTGACGTACAGTTTGAGCATTTGTTAAACTAATGAATATCTTTTCTGGCGTTGAATAGTGATCATTTTTGCAGTATAGAAGAAATCTATGTGTGTACATATATTTCGACATATGTTCTAGTATCTGTTAGTGTATGTATATTTTTGAAGAATACTAAATGAAATAAATAAATTATTAACTTTTTCCTGAATTGTAAATCTAGCTTAGACATCGTCTATACGTCAAGCGAAACTAGATTTTTACACACAATGTTACGCTTAGTAGCCGTACTTTGCAACATTGTGCCAAAAAAATTAAGTAATTTCCAATATGGTATATAATCTAAATCTATTCCTTTCTTAACCCTTAACCACCTGCAATACGTCTCAGGTGAGAAAATTACTGCTACTTTGGGTCTGAGAGACGTATGTCAGGTTGGTCCGGGATGAGAAAGGAGGAGGGTTCGATGGCAGGCTCAGCAACAAGCTGGTCGCTAAAACAATCCCTGTTGCATCTCAATGCACGGGTTAGAAGAAGAAGAAGAATAAAAATGAAGAAAAAGTGCAGAAAAAGTGCCTACGGCGGGCTCGTTTAAAGGTTCAATTTTAGGAATAAAACTTTCTACAAAAAAAAACTTATTTTGACTTATGCTCAATTTTTAGGTACGATTTTGTAAACCGACTAGTAGGATTTAGGCACCTGGTTTCCCAAATAGTACTGATTGCAGAGTTTCCAAAAGGAAGCTACATTTTTTAATAAAGTAGACATAGCAGTAAAAATGCAACTAGGAGAAGCAACAGGATCATATAAAAATTTGTTTTCTTAAAAATATATTACAGAATGTCTAAATCAGTACGATTTGGTCTTCCCTGTATGTATTTATACATTATATTATAGGTTTTTATTTGTTATGAACTATTACTAATGTAATTGATTCTAAACATTTATTAGTTAGTATTTCACTTTTTGGTCAATAGTAAATATGTTTTAATAAAATATTACGAGGCAAATTTCCCCGGAGGAAGTTGTAAAAGGCGACGATAAAACACGTTTCGACTTGCATCTTCGTCTATTCTGAAGTGCGGAAAAATATTTTACAGTTTATGAAATTCCGCCCCAGTTGTTTCCCCCCATTCCGCTCTAATTTATTATTTCTGCCGTTCTTTCGCAAACCTCCCGAGGTTAATTCACCGACGAATATTTACAACTACACGAAATTTCCAACCCATTGTTTTTTTTATTAAAAATAATTACAACGAAATTATAGAAACGTTCCACAGGAAATTAGTTCATACATTTTTAATTTCTTTTTAACCTAATTTGTTAAAAATATACTGCTCAATTTATATAAATATAACAAATAATAATAATATATCAAACATACCGCTATAAATTCAGTTTTCTCCATATAAATGTATTTGTTAATCGTGTTTATGCAACATAACTTTTAACTGCGATGTTTCTTTCATTTCTGTCAATTTATTATATTTAGTTTGAATTGAATTCAATTCAATGTATGATGTATGAATTACTACGTAGTAACAGTTGCAACTATCCTATTCATATTATATTTAGAATCTAGTATAACTTCGTAGCGCTAACAGCCTATACCTGAAACAACGAACTGGAGAGTTGTATAGGTTGGAACAGCGCAGTTTTCCAATTACTTTACACTGGTGCCGCCTGTAATTACTGTCACGTATTAGTTCCAAAGTTCGAACCCTTGCTTTGAAAGAAAACTTTGACTGAAGAAAATTAAGCTACGGCTGCTAACAATAATGTCGTCCTACGACAACAAACTTACGGCAGACAATGATGTAATTAAATTGCGAGTTTTCTAATACGAGATGCTAGACATTGTCTAGCCAAGCCACTGGTTACTATCTTTAATCTAGCAATAAAAACGTTCCAAAAGTTTCAAAACGTGCTAGGATTATACCGATCTTCAAAAAGTGTAAGAACAACTTGAGAATTACAGGCCAATTGCGATACTTTCAAATTTTGCAAAAGTATTTGAACAAACTCTCTCAATTTCTCAATTTTCGCAGCCACATTTCTGAGTACCAACATGGCTTTCTACCCGGATGCACAAATGTATCGAACCTGGCCATAATCACTCAATATATAAGTGAAAAATTTGATAACCATGGACAAGTCGACGTGGTATAGAGATTTTTCTAGTGCCTTTGATTGTATAAATCATGAGCTACTCTTAAGTAAGCTTAGTTCCCTAGATTTTGTTCCATTTTTTTCTAAATAAATGGCTTCGTACTTATCTGGCAGAGTAAACTACGTTTTCTATAATGGTTTGAAACCTAATTCTTCCACATCCTCGTCAGGGGTTCCACAAGGTTCAAATCTGGATCCTCTTTTCTTTGTCCTGTTTATCGACAATCTGTTAACTACCTTAAAATGTCCGGCATTGGCCTTTGCAGATGATGTAAAGCTATATTCATCTATTTACAGACATTCTGATTCATAAACCCTTCAATCCAACATTGACTTACTGGTTGCTTGATCTTAACAAATTTATAGGACCAAGATGGGTATTCCACAAAGTAGCACAATGGGGCCTCTACTTTTCGCTCTATTTATAAATGACCTCATGCAACCCATATTAACTTACTTCACATTAAGATCAATTATGCGGACGATACATCCCTATTGTTATTAAATAGTACAATCAACGATATTACCACCGACGCAAAAAGGGCTGCTGAGACGTTAAAAGTGTAGTTTGATACTAATAGACTTAGGCTCGCTACACACGTACCGTGTGGATGTATCCGGCGCAGGCCCGGCACCGGGCTGAACACCGTACACACATGCCGGATGGATTTGTCCGGAACCGGATGGCCCACGAGGTCGAGCTACGAGCAGTGTATTTATTTGTCTTCAATACAAAATGGATCGCGAAAGAGTTATTTGTATGTGGTTACTTTTTCGGCGGTTACTTTGCAAGAAAAAAAAATGTGTGCAAGCTTCAATAGAGTTCCATAGCCCACCACAGCCGAGCCGGTGCCCGGCAGCCGGATGGCCAGTGGGGGCCGGCCGGTGATAATCCGACAATATGAGTCGGCCCGGCGCCGGATGGACTCACGCGGCACGTGTGAACTCCTCCATGCTAGACTATGCAACACCACCCCCTCCACCCGGTGCCGGGCCTGCGCCGGATACATCCACACGGTACGTGTGTAGCGAGCCTTAAACTAAACAAATAAAAAACTAAAGCAATAACCTTCAAAACGAAGCGGAATACGTTGCTTACCCTGAATAAATGTCAATTGTGAACGCGTATGGGCCAGTAAGTGATTCTGTAAGGCTCACAGGACTTCATATAGACCAATCCCTGAACTGGGATTATATATTCACATACCAACTTTGTGACAAAGAAACTGAACAAAGCTGTATTCGCTATGAGATCCCTCCAACGATATGTTGAGACCGACGTCCTAAGGATGGCGTATTTTGCTCCTTAGAGTTCCTCCTTAGAGTTGGAACTATATTCTGGGGAAATGGTATATACTACAAGTGAGTCTTCAAGATACAAAAACAAGCACTGCGAATACTCCTAAATTTGAACTACCGTGAATCCTGCAAAGGTCATTTTCGTAAGGTGAACATTTTAACAACTACACTCGTGGTGCGTTCAAGTGCTTGAAGCGCCGTTTGGGCACTCACATTCGCGCCAAAAGGAAGCGTGAAGAGTTGTCCAACATCTTGACTCAAATGCGTAAGGTCCAAGCGCATGTTAAGTAATTTGTTATTTGATTTTTTTTATATTTAATTTAATAAATGCAATACAAATTGTTAATGATAATTTAATGATTTAATAACTTTAAACAAATTATTATTCAACGAGAATAACGGTTGACCTTGCATTACATTAGGAATGGCCGAGCGCCGCGCGCTCTCCGCTCTCTTTCAGAAACGCTTATGCGCATGAGAATATGCTTCTAATAAAATTTATCGCAAATTGTATGCTCTACAATTTTTATAATAGATGTCATCATCATTGGAGCTATAGAAAACTCAATAATCGCGAAAAACAATAACGCCAACTTAAAGTGTTGCTAAAATAGAGTTTTCAGCTTATTATCTCTTATTCCAGGGTAGCTTTTTCTTCCCCATTTTTTTGAAGAAGTGATTACTCCTTTATGTCAGCTATTTTAAATATAAAAATTGTGGATCAGATTAAGGTGCTAAACTGAATAGAGCTAACAATAAGATTTATAATCTTATTTGCAAAAAGGAAACCAGCAATCTAGTCGAACGAAGCATGCGATGAAGCACTCGAAAAAAGTACTGAAAAATTGAGAATATGGAAATGTTCCAGGAAGGTAGTACACTTGGAATAATTCAGGCGTCAAAGGAAGGAAACATCCATTGTATTTCGACGGTCAAAACAATCATTTGAGAACACACAGTTGGAAGAAACTAATTTCACCGGAAACAACTTCACAAATTTCTACCAGACCTTTAAGAACAAGCTGAAAGGATACCAATCAACAAGTATGAGCTTCAGAAATGAATACGGAATAATCGGTTTGAATAACCAAGAAAACAGCGAGATACTTGCAATGTATTTTGATGTCCTCTTATATTGCCCACCACCGACCTCCAAACTAGAACCTCTGCCGCCACTGGAGGACCAAGGGGAGGACTTACCACCAGCGAGGGAAGAAATCAAAATTGCCTTACGAAGTCTGAAAAATAACAAGGCTAGTGGTGAAGACTCGATAAAGGCAGAAATGTTGAAATGGGCGGAACCGGAAATCCTTGACGACTTACACCAAATATTTCAGACAACACGGGAGATAGAGAAGATACCAGAACAATGGAGAACAGCGTTGATTCACCCCCTCCTTAATAATGGGGACAAAAAGGACGTCAATAACAATAGAGGCGTCTACTTACTTCCAGTCGCCTATAAAATCCTCTCAAAGTTCCTCTCAAAGAGAACCAAGGAGGGTTCCGAAAAGGTCGCTCCTGCGCAGTGCAGATCTTCAACTTGAAATCAATAATCCGCTAAAGAATGCAGAGCTCCAAAAAATTGTAGTATCTTTCATAGATTTCAAAAAAGCTTTTGACTCGGTGGACAGAGAAACCCTGAACGGTATCAATCGAGAATTTTGAGTAATACTAAAGTTGGCAAACATAATCAAAGACACATTAACAGGCATAAAATCCAAAGTGAAGTTCATGGGAGAACTGTCCCGGTCGTTTGAAATCAAGACGGGTGTAAGAATAAGGCGACGGACTTTCACCAATACTACTCAACTGCATCCGGGAAAAGATCGTACGAATGTGGAACTGATCTGCTTAGGGAGGAAATCAGGAGAAAATAAAGTCAACTGTTTGGCCTTTACAGATGTCTTTGCGATACTCTTGAAAAGCCCAACACTCAGAATAACCTCAAAAGATCGCCAGTAAGACGGGACGATAGAGAAAACTCGAGATAAATGACGCACAAGGACCAAAATTCCATGAAACGGGGATAGAACGGATTCATTCGTGAAACGATACAGCACAATGGTCTAGAGAAAGCTGCGGTAGGCGATAGGATCTCAAAAATGGAGAGAGCGTATGGATTTACAAAAAACATCTTTAACAACAAATGCATTTCCTGGAACGCCAAAATAAAGCGCTACGATACTGTAGTCAAAACAGCATGCCTGTACGCCTGTGAAAGCCTTTCAATGAACTACAGGCTAGAGAAGTTGCAGGTCTTCGATAGGATAAGCCTCCAGAAAATCTTAGGCCCAATCTAGACTAAAACCAGATGGAAACTTCGGAGCAACGCCGAAGTCTATCAGTATGTAGAAAAACTCTCTGCGCCCATGAGGAAACGGAGGCTAATATTTCTTGGGCACATGTACAGGTTTGACAAATCCGGATTAACCGAGCAGTTATTTGACAACTTTTGGAACCAAAAAAACAACTACATCATGGATTAAAGAAACTCAGAAATACCTTGAAAGATCTAACATCCCAGAGGCCCAAATGTTGGAAAGGGATGCGTTTCAAAACAGTATACACTATTTGGAAGGGTATCATGACGAGAGACGAGACGAGAACACCGGCAGCAATACAATTGAAACCGGTCTCAACCAAGCGACTCTCCCCTAAAATTAACAGAGATTTTCTTATCTCTTCACTCTATGGTGTAAAGTTTATTTCTTCTATAAACGGGGTTTTCAAGTGTTTTTTCAAATGTTTTATCTAATAATTTTATAGCAATATTCGTTTGTTTTGTGTTTTTTACGTCAAAAGAGTTAATAATATGCGCAATTAGGCTTCTGATTACATTTATTTTGTTGTTCTAAGCCTTATAATATACTGCAATATGCTAATCTTGTTTATAATTTCGATTATTATTTCTAGAAAACGTTGTCGTTTTCGTTCACACCCTAATGAAATATTGATACTAAAATTATAGTTCTTTGATGTAATTTACATAACTTAAGCGGATAGATTATACACTATTCAGGCTTTAATTTAATTATTTATTCTAAAACTCGAAAGGTTACAAAATATCAACTGATGGATCTATATATTGATTACATTAAAAAAAATACAGCGAAAAATGCGAAGGTTTTAACGTTCGCTAAAATTGAAGGAAATCGATTCACATACATACAATGAAAAATAGGATAAGGATTTACCCTTTATGAAAACTAGATAAATCCCTCTAAACCAGACGGATTCTTAAATTGGAGACGAAGGACCCCTGGGACTCCGTAGCATAATTTCAGGCTTCTGTGAGCTTAAGTGGGAAAAATGTCTACTCCCTTCTAAATTTATGCAATAAATAACAACTGGTTTTTATTCATCTAGAGTGCTTATATCTTTGGATATTTGAAACGAACACATCATAGCTTTTTCAAGATATACAACGACAAACTTTAAAAAACATAACAATGGAATCTCAGGCAGATGTTATATCTACAATTCTATATATATATATATATATATATATATATATATATATATATATATATATATATATATATAACTCGTTTGGCATAAGCTTGAAACTAGTTTCTTGCTTAAACTTGACACACTTGTATTTAGACCTCTAGGTTTTGGATACTACTACTACTACTAGACTAAGCACAAAGAAAGTTGGTGTGGACATGTTCAAATAAATCAGTTAGTGATAACTGAGATTGTAAACTTTATGAAGCCGGAACACAGCCTGAATATGAATATAATTATATTCAACCTTTCCGTAGCTCTAAAATATTATTGAGTCTTGTTAGGACTACAAAAATAAATCTCATGTACAATTTGCCAGTTATTTGGCATTATGGGTCTCACTCTCATGGTATTAAACGAGAAACAGAAAAGTAACTTTGGTTTTAAGATCATATCTTTCTATTAACTTAAGTGAATAGCAATCTGCTGAATAACCATCTCAGTTATAACTGAGATTGTGTTTAGAACGAATTATAAAAGCATTTTATATAATATATTGGTATATAACCATTTTAAGGTCCTTTCATTAAGCTGTTCCTATTTTTAAAATTAAATAAAACAAAGTATGTGTGAGATATCATCGAATTTTGTTATTTGCTTGAAAGGCCTATTATGTATGGAATATAACATCCTGCAAATGTCCGCCGCGGCTTCGCTGGGTGGCGCGTAAGTGTCCAATATTCCATGACTCTGGCGCATAAAAATCAGGATAAATCATTTTGAATATCACAGATGGCATGAGTTATGTTGGCTTTGAGGGCAGCCGTGGTTTGTGGCTTATTTGCATTGACAGGCGACTTGAGAAAACCCCACAACAAAAAAACTAACACAGTCAAATCGTACGATCTCGGTGGCCAGTCACATCACCTCCATGTGAGATGACCATGCCCTCAAATCGCTCGAGCAGAATGTCCAATGTGGCATGAGCTGTGTGGCAAGTAGCGCCGTCCTGTTGAAACCACTATCATGCAATTCAGACCAAAAGAAGTTGGTAATCATCGACCTATAGCGCTCGTCGTTGACGGTGATGGCCTGGGCAACGTCGTTCTTAAAGAACTATGGAACGATGCCGCTGCCAGCCCAAAATCCACACTAAACAGTGACCTTTCGGGATGCATTGGACGTTTTTGTATCTCAAATAGATTGGTATCGTCCCAAATTCGAATTTTATTTATTGACGTAACCATTCATTCAGAAATGGTCCTCATCGCTGAAAATGATTTTTTTATGAAAAGTTTCCAACTGCTCGAGGGCCCATTCAGCGAAAACACGTCGTTGTCTATGGTAGTTGACCATAGACAACGACGGGCGATCCGTAGGCGATTTTTGAAGGGAGTCAGTGAGGACGCGTTAACAGTGTCCTGGTCCAGTTAGTTCCAAATAGACAGCGTGGACCAGCCACTACCCAGCATAGTAAAAGCCGATTAGGAACACGACAGTCTCATCGGTTTCTGTCTTCTGCCGCACGAAATAATAATAATAATTATGTTTTCGACAGATCTTTTGTTTCGTCTTCGTGGTACACGTGTTGTTTTATTGTTAACTGAACCAGTGGACTCAAATTTATCCACCACTCAACCAATAGTCCTCTCGGTAAAACGATTATGGTGACTGTAAATTAGGGGAAGCGCGCAGAATGTTGCCCGAACAGAACACCCATTTTGATAAAACAATTTTATCTTTTGCACGTGTTGTTAAACGCTATATCCATCCATGTGATTTCGCAAAACAGACTGAATAATTGACAGTCAATTCGAGAGATGTAGCTTCAACAATATGACCGCTATTAATTGTCAAAGTTCGGAAGTACCTATTGGAAGATCCTATATATACAGTATATTCTCGGTAATTCGGCCGTTGGGTAATCGGACGACACGTCCAGTAATCGGGCGGTCTGGAGACCGCTCGCGCTCTTCCCTCCCACCACTCCATAATCCGGCGGTTGTCTGGTCCCATATGTGTCGGATTATCGAGATTGTACTGTATTATAAAATATCTGTTCATCATTTATATCAATTTTGAAGCAGTTAATGCAAAAAAAATTCAAATATTTTATTGCATTATCAAAAACTAATTTATACTGTTATCCTTATATTGCTAATTAAGTCATCGCATATAATACTTCATCCACATAAAAGTGACTTTCATCAGGTTTCTAATAAAAATATTTTATCACACGTCAATTTAGTAATGTTACGTTTTACAGCTTACAATTTTTGCTTTATGCCGCATTTGTTTGATAAATTCCGTGCGAATATTTCAGGGTAAAAATTTTTACGAGCGCAGAGCAATACATTTTTTCTCCGGACGTTTCAAGTTTTAAAATTTAGTGTTGGTTTCTTATCAAGTGCAATAATATGTGGACTACGAAAACTTGTCTGACATTGTGCAACGAGAGAAAAACTGGATTGAAATAAATCTCTCGGTGGGATGTGGAACATTTTTTTAAATATAATATAAAGTATGAAAAATTTTACCGCTTTATCTCGACAAAGCCCCGGATGAAGGTAATTTCTTTTGTCCCTATATAGAAATTTTAATCTCCTAACGGTTCTTGTTACGTGTGCAATATACTTTACTCTGTTTATTTAAGTGAATGTTTATTTACTTACTTTGGAGTGGAGTCTCTGGATTAAATTCCTTTATTACAATTTTCGTACAAATTCGCAAATCTAAAGGAAAGGTAAATCTTGAAGGCCACAAATTTATTAAATTTCTCTAAAAGAAAACAATCCATTTTTAATTGTAACATTTATGTCAATTATTCATTGGAATTAAATAAACACGATTTTTTTAACTCTTGTCATTGTGAGGACACAATATTACATAGACAAATCTAGACAGACTAAACTAAACTAAATGAGACTACACAGACAAGACTAGATAAAGCAGGCAAGAGTAGACAGACAAAACTAAACGGAGTAAACGGACAAGCTTAAGCGGACAAAATAAAATGGACAAGACTAGAGAGAGAAGACTAGACAAAATAACATTATTCGAACATTAATTAGTACTGTACTAAATGGAGCACTGACTCATGTAGACCCCATTTCAGGAAACTTGGTTGTCTGACAGCTACAAGTTTGTATATTCTAGGAAATAACATGATACACCCATAAACAGAATTCATAAGCACATCTTCCAGAAGCATCTACATCAACATCAATATGACACAAAAACAAGACTAGACAGACAACACTAGACAGACAAGACTAAACAGACAAGACTAGACAGACAAGACTATACAGACAAGACTAGACAGACAAGACTAGACAGACAAGACTAGACAGACAAGACTAGACAGACAAGACTAGACAGACAAGACTAGACAGACAACACTAGACAGACAAGACTAGACGGACAAGACTAGACAGACAAGACTAGACAGACAAGACTAGACAGACAAGACTAGACAGACAAGACTAGACAGACAAGACTAGACAGACAAGACTAGACAGACAAGACTAGACAGACAAGACTAGACAGACAAGACTAGACAGACAAGACTAGACAGACAAGACTAGACAGACAAGACTAGACAGACAAGACTAGACAGACAAGACTAGACAGACAAGACTAGACAGACAAGACTAGACAGACAAGACTAGACAGACAAGACTAGACAGACAAGACTAGACAGACAAGACTAGACAGACAAGACTAGACAGACAAGACTAGACAGACAAGACTAGACAGACAAGACTAGACAGACAAGACTAGACAGACAAGACTAGACAGACAAGACTCGACAGACAAGACTAGACAGACAAGACTAGACAGACAAGACCAGACAGACAAGACTAGACAAACAAGACTAGACAGACAAGACTAGACAGACAAGACTAGACAGACAAGACTAGACAGACAAGGCTATACAGACAAGACTAGACAGACAAGACTAGACAGACAAGACTAGACAGACAAGACTAGACAGACAAGACCAGACAGACAAGACTAGACAGACAAGACTAGACAGACAAGACTAGACAGACAAGACTAGACAGACAAGACTAGACAGACAAGACTAGACAGACAAGACTAGACAGACAAGACTAGACAGACAAGACTAGACAGACAAGACTAGACAGACAAGACTAGACAGACAAGACTAGACAGACAAGACTAGACAGACAAGACTAGACAGACAAGACTAGACAGACAAGACTAGACAGACAAGACTAGACAGACAAGACTAGACAGACAAGACTAGACAGACAAGGCTAGACAGACAAGACTAGACAGACAAGACTAGACAGACAAGACTAGACAGACAAGACTAGACAGACAAGACTAGACAGACAAGACTAGACAGACAAGACTAGACAGACAAGACTAGACAGACAAGACTAGACAGATAAGACTAGACAGACAAGACTAGACAGACAAGACTAGACAGACAAGACTAGACAGACAAGACTAGACAGACAAGACTAGACAGACAAGACTCGACAGACAAGACTAGACAGACAAGACTAGACAGACAAGACCAGACAGACAAGACTAGACAAACAAGACTAGACAGACAAGACTAGACAGACAAGACTAGACAGACAAGGCTATACAGACAAGACTAGACAGACAAGACTAGACAGACAAGACCAGACAGACAAGACTAGACAGACAAGACTAGGCAGACAAGACTAGACAGACAAGACTAGACAGACAAGACTAGACAGACAAGACTAGACAGACAAGACTAGACAGACAAGACTAGACAGACAAGACTAGACAGACAAGACTAGACAGACAAGACTAGACAGACAAGACTAGACAGACAAGACTAGACAGACAAGACTAGACAGACAAGACTAGACAGACAAGACTAGACAGACAAGACTAGACAGACAAGACTAGACAGACAAGACTAGACAGACAAGACTAGACAGACAAGACTAGACAGACAAGACTAGACAGACAAGACTAGACAGACAAGACTAGACAGACAAGACTAGACAGACAAGACTAGACAGACAAGACTAGACAGACAAGACTAGACAGACAAGACTAGACAGACAAAACTAGACAGACAAGACTAGACAGACAAGACTAGACAGACAAGACTAGACAGACAAGACTAGACAGACAAGACTAGACAGACAAGACTAGACAGACAAGACTAGACAGACAAGACTAGACAGACAAGACTAGACAGACAAGACTAGACAGACAAGACTAGACAGACAAGACTAGACAGACAAGACTAGATGGACAAGACTAGACAGACAAGACTAGACAGACAAGACTAGACAGACAAGACTAGACAGACAAGACTAGACAGACAAGACTAGACAGACAAGACTAGACAGACAATACTAGGCAGACAAGACTAGACAGACAAGACTAGAGAGACCAGACCAGACAGACAAGACTAGACAGAATTTTTTTTTGAGGGGCGTAGCTGGCGGCTTTTACCGTCACAGACTAGTGGTCCTCCTGGAAAGATCACACCCGCTCTCTCTCACACCAGCTACTCAGATGTTATGCGATAAGGGGTTCCTATCGCAAAACATCTGAGTGGTTGGTGGACTGGTGTTTGCATTTAACACCAGTTTAAAGCATTTGCTTTAAACTTTTTTCATCTTTTTCCTTGTTGTTCAAAATTTTACAAATGGAACAACAAATGAACCTTGTCCCAATTTTCTTTATATTCCAACATTTGCTTTACTAGGGTTCTGGAGCCGATTATTCATATGCGTTTCAAGTGTTTCTCTTGCTCACACTATCTGGTTCTCCGCAATACACGCACAATTAGTCAGATGCTCGGTTCAGTTTGTACAGGTAGTCTCTGAAACAGCCGTGGCCTATTAGCACTTGGGTAAGGTAGTAACTCGTTTTGCCGTGCATTCTGTTTACCCATGTGGCTACGTCTGGGATAAGGAGCTTTTCCCATTACCTCTTCTCACTGGACTCCCATCGTTCCTTCCATTCGTTCAGCAGTTCTTCTCTGACCCTTCTTTTTTCAATTCTGTTGTGACCAGCCTCGTGGAACTTTTTCCGCTCCTGAACCACTAGGTCGATCGGGAGGATGCTGGCAATAACCAGGGCGGATTGTCCAGAGACTGTTCGGTATGAGCTGGACGGTTGCGAGTTTGTGTGCGTTACTTTCTTTTTGAAGTTCACTGGCCCAGATTTGAGCACCGTGCTTCATAGTAGACTAGACCACCAAGCCCACCAATCTCCGTTTGCCATTTTTAGCTCCCCCTATCTTGGGCATTAATCTTTTTTTTTGGGCATTTAATCATTAGCCTTTTGTATATTAGTATTCCCAAGTACTTGAACTGCTCTTTTGGGAATATTAATGTATTTTCTAGCGGAAATTTTATCAAGCTGTGCTTCCTGAGGCCAATGGGAAGCACTGCCTCGGTTTTCTCTGGGGCTAGTCATAAGCTCTTAGATTTCATCCAATCGCAGATTTTTTTTATTGCATGGGTTGCCGTTACCATCAGCCCCTGTTATGTTTTAGATGTTACCACCAGAGCTAGGTAGTTAGCGAATCCAATTGTCGTCGCTCCCAGTAGAAGTTTAATTTTTAAGACCCCGTCGTATAATACGTTCCACAGGATAGGACACAGTATCGATCCCTGTGGAACACCACTATTAACTTCACGCACGTCAGTCTGCAGATTGCGGTATCAAACTAGTGCATCTAAGACAGCTTCTTATCATTCTTTTTAGGTAGGGTTTTGCTGTCAGGCTATTCATTATATGAGTCCAACTGGCGCTGTCGAAAGCGTTTCTTACATCGAATGTAAGGAGAGCGAACAGTTTTTTTGTTCTTTGCGTTCCGGAATTTGCTGATTTTGCGATGTTTAGGACGGAAGTTATAGCATCTATTTTAGATTTTCCACACCTAAAACCACATTGTTTATCCGATAGTCCAACTCTGGTGTCGAGCTCCATTTTTAGTCTAGTTAGCAGAAGCAGTTCCAGCAATTTCCCAGGTACATCCAGTAAGCAGATAGGTCTGTATGATGTTGGCTCTCCGATTGGTTTGTCCCCCTTTCTTATCAGGACGAGCTTTGCTCGCTTTCAGTTTTCAGGAAGGTTTCCGGCAACTAGCTGGGTTCATCATGTTCACGACGAAATTCGTATGATGTTGAGCTGTTATTTTTAAAATCTCAGGAAGTATCCAATCTGGTGCTGGGACTCTGCCACTTGTAATTCGTTTTGTAGCCGGATATAGTTCATCGGTATTGAAGAGTGGAATGTTGTTTACAATGTTGTTGTTGAGAATAGCACTTCCGTAAAAAGCACTTCCAGCACTTGGCGAACTACTTCCATTGTCATTGGTAAATTTGTGGGACGAAGTTCTAGATCTCCCCTGACGATCTGAAAAGCATCGCCGCATGTGTTGTTCTCTAGGTATGTATAGAGTTTCTTAGAGTGGTCTTGTTTGGATTTATTTAGAAGTTGCCGTAGCTCCTTTTTTTACTTTTATACGCTACGCTGAGCGCTTGGATGTTTCCGTGCTCGGTTGTTTTCGCCCTTTGACGCGATGTCATCCGTCCACCCGTATGTTGTTCTATTTGTTTTTCTAACAGTATGTGCCGGTAGAAGTGATGTTCGCTGTACAGAGTAATTAATGTATTTGGTGCCCAACAGCCAACACGATTCCGACGAGACGCCTTCTTCCGGCACATTCCGCATTTCAAAAAAGGTGAACTGCGTGTCATCAGGTCCACCTTTTTCAACTTCAGCCTGTACTCTAACCCGAGTGAGCAATTCAGAGTCGTCTTCATCGTCCTCTGAAAAGAATTTCTCTAGGAGTTGTCGAGAAGTATCAAAAATATCCAACGATTTACCGCCAACCTTAAAGCCACTCAGGTAGCTTGTGGAGGTTTTTCCCCCTTTATTATTTCGAAAATGAGACCCCATGGATTTACAATTTAAGACTGTGTAAAGAAATCTATCCAGTTCAGTTTCCTCGATTCCCAAATTTAATCCTTATACTCTCTTGTCTTAGTGTTGTAGACTATTTTATTAGATAACCTTCACAAGTTAACGTCTACTTTCTTGGTATTTTCCGGTATTTTAGCCTGTTACTCTTAGCGCAGGGCAGTAAGCTCTGGTGTCCACCAGGGGACAGTATTTCTTTGCTGGAAAAGTATCACGCGCAGCACTAACCATAGCCTGATTCAATCTAGTAGCAAATGATGAAATATGCTCCGTGATAAAACATTATTGTAGCTGCGGAGTACTGTCTTGTAAACAGAGCAGGAATTTACTGCTAAATTCTGCCAAATCCCCCTTTCTGGTACAGAAACCACCTTGGACTGATATACCGATGATCTGAAAAATTAATCCTATCGGGAAGGTGCCAATCCAAAAACATCCTGCTCCAGTTGGAGGTGGAAAGGGTAAGATCGATTACATACTGTCCATTGTGTCCGATGAAGGTACGTTCCGATCCAATGTTCAGTATGGTCAGATTATAGTCCGAAAACAAATTTTCAAGGAATACCCACGAAAAGGATTTTGGATTCCTAAGACTCGGAACTAACTTCAATAATTACTTTATTGGTGACGTCGAGGGCGTCGAGGACAAGTCTAGACAGACAAGACTTGGCAGATAAATCTTGACAGAAAATGCTATAAAAACAAATCTAGATACACAAGACTAGAAAGACAAGACCAGACAGACAAGACTAGAAAGACAAGACTAGACAGAAAAGACTAGGCAGGCGGGATTAGACAAACAAGGCTAGACAAACACAACTAAACAGACAAATCTAGACAGACACGACTAGATACACAAGATTAGACATACAAGACTAGACACACAAGACTAAACAGACAAGACTAGACACACAAGACTAGACAGACACGACTAGAGAGACATGACTAGCCAAACAAGACTAGATACAAAAGACTAGACAGACACGACTAGATGAGACAAGGCTTGACATACAAGGCTATATAATAAGATTATACAGAAGATATAGACAAAACTACACACATAAGGCTAGACAGAAAATATGAGACAGACAAAATCAGTTTGGAAAATTTGTTGATCAAAAGCAATTTTAACTTAAAAATAAAAAAACCGTGAAGATTATTAATATTAATGCAGGGATTAAGAACAGACTCAGGCCGAACATACTATGTAGTTTTTGTACATAATTAGTCCGAAAACTAATTTGAGAGCTACGAGACTTTCATGAAAAACGAGTTTTATAATTATTACTGCATTATATATAATAATAATCTCGTTCATTTAAAACACAAAAAGAACGTTTAATTTTAGCTCTGATTTGTCAAAATTCACAAAAAAGTTTACACTTTACCTTAATTTATCGAAGTGTAAACAAATATTTATCAACAATCAGAATATCAAGCAATGTAATACAAGTTTAAAAAAAACAAAATGACCTTATCGCTAGTTACATGGACAGATTCTGGATAATATACAAGGCGAAACAAGACAAAGTTTTATGACGAAATTTAATAACATTAAATTGACCAATCTAATGGATTAGCGACACTAGATAACATTAAATCAGTAGAGGTAATCGACAATGTGAGAGATCGAAGCCTTAGCTGTTTAAGTTTTTTCTGTTAGTTTATCTGCATTTTCAATAAGAATAAATTGGTTGCTTAAATAACTTAAGCTACAACGATGTTTATGGAGATTTTTTGATTTAGACTAGTGTATATTCCATGAATAAATACGTAATACATTATATAATTTGTCTGGTCTTTTTTGTTATGTATTGTTTGTCTTGTCTTAGCCCTCAAATCTTATCTGTCTACTCTTGTATGTCTTCGTCTGATAGTGTTTGATCCAGTCTTGTTAATCTCATCTTGCTTGTTTTATCCAGGCTTTTCACATATCTCTGTTTTCGTATTGTTTTGAAATATTTGCTTGAACTTTTATATAAAGCACATGAGGAATATACTGTGGTATGTAATCAATCGTCGAATGTGACAATGCAAAAAAGATTATTTTCCATATATTTGTTTATGCACTATCAATTTAACAATGATGTATCGAAAAAGCTCTGAAAGCTTTGTGCACACAAATCTTTTCCTCGTGTCGCGGACATGTAAAATAAATATAAACCGACATGTTTTGTGTGCGTGCTCGACGGATTCAATTTATAAATTGCATTTTGATCAATACACAATAATAGGATGGGTTTCAGTGTGTATACACGGAGCTTTTATTACCGTTGCTCAATACAATGCTCTAGATGCAATTTTCTTAGTGTAATGGTGGAATACAACGAGCGGTTTGACTTGTGTGTGATTTATGGTGTTTGGCTATAAATCAAGCAGACTGCTAAGGCTGCAGTCACGATCTGAATGTGCACTTGATACGTGGAAATTTCAAACGCGTTTACAAATGATTTAACATAAATTGAAACCTCGTAAAACCGGTAAGACTAGATAGACCAAAGCTTAGATAAATCAGTTCTTGTCACGCAAAACTAGAAACATGTTTGGACAGAATTTGGTGTAAATTTATTCATATTATCTTCATATTTCCTTTACATTTGTTATGAAATATTTAAAAAAATACATTGCTTTGTAAATTTATTTCGACAAGTAACGCAATATTTTAATAAACAATGAGGGAGAAATCCAAATTTCCGAAATTAATTACACATCGTATTTCAATGAAAGACAGATTTTAATTTGAAAAAAATGTTATTATTCAGTTTGGGATAAATATTCCCTGGCCATTGCTTATGCAGCGTCGGGTGTGTGCCGGTATTGTAAATAAATCACCGTGTGTATAATAGTTTTGTGGTTCGGTAGCTAATTTCAGGTCCGATAAATTATTAAATTATGGTATATATCACTGTTTATTGCTCCTTTGATAACGGTTCGAAAGTAAACGGTTTCAATTCCTGCGGAATGTGTGTGCTAAATCATTCAGAAATACAGAGATTACAGGTTTGCAATTTGCGCGTAACAAGTACAAATTCAGACCGTGACTGCAGCCTTGACGGACGCATTGATTTATTATCGAATGCCATTATATTTAAAATCGGTTTTGAATGCCAAATCTGTAAGTAATATACGTTACCTCACTACCGGATAAAGTTATATACTTACATAGAGTTATATACTTACATATATACTAACATACTTACATTATCTTACAAGCTATTCCTAAACGAACTTTTGAACTAACATAAAAAAATGAGGTTTACACTACATTACTAGACAAGGCTAATCAGCCAAGACACTACGTTGTTGATGGTCAGTAGGCGTGACTTCTTGTGTTAACTGAACTTAGTCTTAAGACCTAAGTCAAAATACGGTGTAATGTTGTTCGGAACGTCCAAATCCAAACATCGACGAGAAATGGACAAACCTGGATTTTTCTCAACACTAATCGCTTCGAGCGCAACTAGCGCCAGAGGTGAGACTTTTAAGAATTGCATGACCAGTTACGTCATCATTTAGCATTTATTTGTTTATATTGACATGTATTTTGCTAAATAAAAGAGTGATATATTATTTTACATAAACTAATAAAGTGCATAAGTAAGGAAAGATAGTTGTTTCTAGGCCACACCACCTCCTTATGGATTTACATGTAAATCTAGCCCCCAATGGGGGAATTACATGTAAAATCTAGCACGAAGCCCCTTATGGGGCATTACATGTAAATCTAGCACCAAGCCCCTTATGGGGGAATTACACAAAATAGTTCTAAACGTGTCTGAGCGAGTATGTCTGTGAAGGGAGGAGATTATACGTGCTCCGAGTTGCCTAAGTATCAGGGGTGTATAGTTGGTTGTATTGCGATAGAAAGGGTTGACTTAAATTAATTTGTGAAGCTGGCTGCTGCAATCGTGAGAATAGTTGATATCAGAGAAGTTTATAACGAACTATAATATGTGTTTACATACATTAAGATATCTTAAATTAAATATTTAACATTCCAAAACATTATCTGGTTTATGTAACCACACGTCTAGATAGCACCGAGTGTCTACACCGATAACAATCCTGTCTCAACCTGTCTGTAAACGCATGTGGAACTAATAAATTATGAAGCGCGGTCTAATTAATTTCTTGAAATTACCCCGTGTTTAATTGAATAAACATATTAAGATTTTGATTTATCGGTAGTCGGTTAGGTGCGACTGGTCGTCCAGCGCTGATAACAATTTCTCTTCTCAACTTGTCTGGATCACTTGACACATATGAAGCATTTTGATTGGCTCATTGAAAATCCGTTTGGGTATAAATAGGAGACAAACTACTTATAATGAATTAGTTATATCAACGCAATGTCAGTATCAACAGCAACAATGTCAGATTCGGGTATAAGTTCACCTACCTTTGCAACTTATTGCAAGATTTCAATAAAGAAATTAAAAGTGAATTTCGACTCATAAACGAAGTTAGCTGTCCAATATCCAAGACATTATCAGCTTCAACTGGATTCAGCGCGGTTAGAGGCTATTACCCGTGTGTTCGTATGTTCAACTCCCAAAGAAGTTTCACATTAATTCCAATCGAATGGTTCGCATTAAAAATTGAATGGCGAAAGGTGAAAACGTTCTTTTCAACATCAGCGATTAAACCGCTAAGAGGAGTTAAAAGGAAGTGCCCCAACTGCAACCCTTTGCTAGAAACTCAAAAGACGGAAATATCATATACCGAAATAGTACCCGCTTGCGACAGCTTCGCCATAACTTTTCACCCATCAGCTAAACGGAATAGAAGCAGATATATCACATTACAAAGCAGGGGGTTCAATCCGATCTAGATCAAAAGGCGGTATGCGGTATGCAAGATGGTTTATTTAAATTAATTGATTATCGTTTGGAACGTTTGAAAACATTAAACTTTGCCGATTATTACAACGAGTGGTTGTTACATTTTATAAACTTAAAAAGATTGTGACGTCACATCAACGCTTGAAAACCTACTACAAACATCTTCAGCTAGTCAGCAGTTTGAAAGCCTAGAATATATGTATGAGATATTGGCGTACAACAAATGTAAATTATTTAAATATATATAATCAATTCGACAGTGCAAAGGTTAAGATCACCAACGATGCCGTAGTACGAAGAAAAGCACGATTAGAGCAACACATTAAAAAACTTAAATAATTAAAACGATTAAAATTAACAATTAAAAGATATCAAGATGCTAAAAAGTGTTATCAACTTTTTTCTAAACTGTGTATCAATGGATAGGTGTTGTGCTTGCTGTAATCAGTATAAACTACATTTAATGACACATATAACATCCAGGGAACTACTATCGATGTGGGATGAGCTTCCATCGCATTTCCAAGAAGATGAAGATATATCCATTTTGAATTTTCCCGCTATCCACCGCGCACGTATCTTGCAGCGCCATCTAGACATACTCGCTCGGACACGTTCAGAACTGTTTTGTATAGGATTGGTGCTAGATTTACCTGTAATATCCCATAAGGGGATTCGTGCTAGATTTTACATGAAATTCCCCAATAAGGGGCTAGATTTACATGTAAATCCCATAAGGAGGTGGTTTGGCCTAGAAACAACTATCTTTCCCTACTTGCAAAAATTGAGAATGGACTCTAGGCCAACATATAAGCTATATCTTGCTTATTTGTAACTTTGGAGCGAAATAAACTCGAAAATCGTTTTCAGCACTTCGATTTCCTCCGGGTAACGAAAAAAAAAATCACGAAAAAATTTTCCAAACATTTTTCAACAAAAATTTTCCATCATTCCGTTCGAAAAATATGTGCTTTTACGGTTTGTTTCGAATTGCTCGAGAACGGTAAATAGCAACGAAATCATTTTCGGCACACAGAAACTACTCAATAAGACGAACAAGTCGCTGTGTAAATTGTCCGGCAAGATTCAATAATTTTTCAAGAAATTTAAAACTCAAATTTACCCGATTCTTGATTTGCTAAGTAGATGTCTCGGATACGGTTTTCAGAAGGTCATTTCCCCGTTAATACACTAAGACAGTCCGCGGGAATTTCACGACTTTCCGAGATCTCTACTCGAGCGCCGAAATTTCTTAAAAATTTCTTCAATTCTTGCAGGCGATATTGAATAGAAAGAGATAGCGAAATAAAATTTGCATATTTGTAATCCGCAGAAAAAATGCTTTCAGAAACGTTTTAAAATTTTGCTGTAACTGCTGTAACTTTAATTAACTTTTATATTATTATTATTATTATTATTAACTTTTATATTATTCATATTAACGTTTTTTTCGTTTCCGCGTTACTGACCCCCCGTGTCGATGATATTTCTTAATCAAAAGCTTCTTAAGTAATATTATATACGTTTTCTGACTAATTTTGGGACGCTGAATCGATTGGTCTAGACTAGAAGTCTCTGTGATACGGCGTTCAAAGGTTATGACAGCGTGAAATTTACCGGAAATGCGAGATTGTGTATTTTAGTGTATATTGTATATATTATTAATTAAATTATTTTTTGTTTTTTATTGTTGTTTTTACACACTTCTATTGGAGACTAAGATATTTCGGTCACATTATGCGAAGAAAGGACGACTCACTTTAGAAATTGATAGTCCAAAGAAAGATAAAGGGTAAGAGACCACGAGGAATCATATGTGGATCAACTATCCAAAGCCATAGGCGCAACTGTACACGAATGCACAAAAGCTGCTGAAAACAGGGAAGAATGGAGACAAAAAGTACAACAAATATGATCCCTAGGTCATAGCATTGCCACGATGCTCGGAGACGAGCGATACGATTGAGGAGAGATTGGAGACGAAGTTGTTTTTTTGGCTACGGCTGGCGCTAAGCGCGGTTATGCACTGAGCGAATGAGCTATAACAGCATTATAGCATTTTCAGCTGGGCGACCTGCACGAAATCGGTTCTTCACATAACTAACTTGTCCCAACAGCTCAAACTTTTCACAGTTATGATTGCCTGCAATTGCACGTGCTCCGTCGTAACTTAGACTAACACACTTCAATCAATAAATTGGATAGACGTTCTCCTGCGTCTGGGACGTTTACAACGTTCCCAAGGGCAACCCCATCAAAGACGGTCCGGTTCCTTGGTGCACCTAGAACCAACTCTCCTTCATCGCCGAAAAAATCTCACACCATTCACCAGTTTCGGCTCTTTATGTGGAACACTACAACAAGCCATTCTTGTCCCAACGCCTTCATTAACGCAAGAACCAAATCTTCTTCATCGTCGAACAAGTCACACACCATTCACCAGTTTCGGCTCTTTATGTGGAACACTACAACAAGCTATTCTTGTTCCAACGCCTTCATTAACGCAAGAACCAAATCTTCTTCATCGTCGAACAAGTCACACACCATACACCAGTTTCTGCTCTTTTTGCGGAATACTACAACAAGTGGATCATGTCCAACGCCTTCATTTACACCAAATCGAAATTCCTTGGTCTCTCGATCTGCGTGTACAACATCGGGCAGGCTATCGTTTCCCTGCTCTATCACGATGAACAGAATATTTTGACGTTCCTCAATTGTTACGGCAGGTTTATCCTGACGGTGACGTGACGCCGGTGACGATCACCTCCCCGAAGATTGGTATTATTATTATTATAAGGGTTAAGAAAAAGGCTATTACAATAAATCAAAAAATTTAATTCGCATGTTATCTCTCAAGATTCTTATTTCATGACCAAGATACGTGTAGCTATTCACCAACTCCACCTCACAGTCACCAATAGCAATATTTCCACTAGGGACCAGATTCGTCATAAATTTCGTTTTTGATGTATTAATACATTGAGTTCCTTACGAAATAGTTCTACGGCAACAAGATGCACGAAATCACTGATGTGTTCGCGGCCTACGAAAAGGAGTCCGGGGAGAAGTCATCAACGGGGAGTGGAACGAACTGATTGAAGCCATATGGAACGATAAAGATGTGGGTTGAGGATTGGGAAGAAGCAGGTGTTGCCGATAAGTCAGCAGAGATCGAGTCGAGGCGCTTGTGGAAGGACGTGACGGCAGGGTTGAAGTATAACGACATAGAGAAGGCAACGCTGGCCAAAGCAGATTCGGAGCTTAAGCAAAGGGAGGTGTCCAAGGCTAGGAAGGCTGGAAAGAGAACTGGTTGTTCATAAAACGCTGCCAGAAAGATTGACGAAATCATCGCAAACCTGGACGAGAACGATACTTTGTAAATTTGGTGTTTTTTGTACCTGTACAAGTTATCAAGCCCATTGTCTCTTGTGGAGAATTATATTGTCAGATTCATTATAGTAAACTTGTGATAATATAAAATCAGGTTTGGTAATGTTTATGAAAATCTAACATTCCAAGGATGTCTCGGAAAATTTACCAAATTTTTTACCAATATCCGCCAAAATCTCAATTTGAACAATCTGACTTATCTTTGGCGTTACCAGTTTCAGGCACCAATTTTCGCCACATGTTCGGCTACGAATCGCTGCTGATTTGAACTGAAACGTATTAAAAAAGCTGTAAAGCAATTAATGTGTGACAAAAACGGACAATACCTGCTAATGAGACCAAACTGAATGTGCGAAATCGCAATCAATCAGATAGCGACAACTGCAAATTTGATAAATGTTCAACAACGCCAGAGTCGAACGCGGCCCAGCCATTAAATTATCACGAAAAAACTATCACATCTTATGGATTTCTAAAAAAATCTTTTATTATTAAAAATTTGATATAAAATTAGTTATTTTTGTTATAAATAAAGAATAAAATCCACTAGTTTGTCTGTTAGAGTTTTTTTATTACAAAGGAAACCACTATACACTTTAAAATTTGCATCATTCTTTCACTCACACATATCATAGCCACACTCACAACAATATATATATTATATATATATATATATATATATATATATATATATATATATATATATATATATATATATATATATATATATATATATATATATATATATATATGTATAGATGCGAAGATAGTTTTATTAATGACTATATAATTAAACAAATACCATAGTATATTTTCAACCAAGAAAATATATATACGTTTAATGAGGGTGTAGTCAAAGCTTAGGTCGGTAAAAAGAAACTCTTTGTTATATACTCGAGCTTTCGGGAATGTTTATTCCCTTTCTCAAGACATCTAAAAATAATTTATTTGTTAGTACACCTACATGTTATTTAAGATGGTTTGTAAACTTCTTACTAACGTGAGGTTGACATAAACAGTAGCTTCATGATACACTGGACAAAAATTCAACCACATTGAAAAAGGATAATACCTTTAATACTTATTGAGTGAGGTATTACCTTGAGGTAATACCTTACTCAACAAAAAAATAAGATTTAGAATAAGAGAGTTAAGCCCTCATGTTTTATAATAAAACAGATTACAAAATAAAATTGAATTTACCAAAATTAATTACTTAACAAAAAGAACAAAATTGAAAACGTGTGCTACAACATGGTGCCACGGTGATGAAAACGGAAATGGACTAGTTTTTTTATTAAATTGTATTGACATCTTTAAGTGGATTGTGCGCAATCCCGGTAACTGAAACTAATTCATAATGCGCATGTAGCCGCACACGGGTGTTTGAGAAAATAATATACAAGCTGATTCTTTCCACCAACAGATAGATTACATTACAATGAATTTGAGAAAATCTACAAAAACGCCTTTTTTTTAATCAAAACAGCAGCCAACAGCATGATCAAGAAAAGACACGATTACGTTTTACGAACGAGATAGAATTTGATGTTCTAATTTTAGTATGTAATCATATATAATGCTAAGATTGTTAACATCAGTTTTCTTGTTCATACTATCGACCTCTCCCTTGATGTAAAACATTTCCTTAAAAATTCTTTTATGGTAATTTCTTTCTGTGCATAACACTCTCACCTTGCCAAAATCCATTGAATGTTTATTCATAATTACATGTTCTGACAAGGCACAAGACACCTTATCTAGTCTGCAATCACTTTTGTGAGACGTAATGCGTCCCGACAAACATCTAGAAGTTTGTCCTATATAAATTTTGTTACAATTCAGACAAGGAATATTGTATACCACATTTGATTTTTCTAAGGTGTCTAACCTGGTTTTTGGTTTTTGTGAATAAATTGCTATTGGTTATTAAGATGCGCTGGGCAATCTTAACGTCCTCACCTTTAAAAATGTTTATGAGTTTCGGTGTTAACGACTCTATATATGGTAGTGAACAGAAAAACGTGGGGTTGTTACTATGTGGGTTTTCCACATTATTCTCTTGACTTCTAATACTTGGTGGAAATCCTATTATGTTTACATTTGAAATATAGTGTGTATTTACAACATTATCCGTTTCCGGATTGAAGGGAGAACTGAACAAAAGTTTGTTAACTAAGTGATTCGGATATGAATTTTCCAACAGGATATCTCTCACCATCCCTAGGCATTCAATCACGAAATCCGGGTGTGACAATTTCATTACCCTGCTTCTCATCACCGAGACTAGATTGATCTTCATTTTCATCGGATGATAGGAATGAAAATTAAGCCATCTGTTGCTCGTGCAGGTTTTTCTGTACCATTTAGTTTTTAGTATGTTATTGCTTGTTCGGAAGACTTTCATGTCCAAAAACGGAATTGAGTTGTTAGAGTCTTCCTCTTCTGCTGTAAATTGTAGGTTGGTGTTATAACCATTGAAAACATTAAGCGCCTCACCCATTTTATCCCTAGGGACAGATAATATCAAATCGTCAATATATCTTTTAACAAAGGGTATATTGAAAGGTATTTTTTCCCAACTGTCTGCGATAAGATCATCCAAGACAAAATTTACTAAAATAGGGGATATAGTTGACCCCATTGGTGTACCAAAAATTTGTTTATAATATACGTCATTATGAACAAAAATATTTGAGTCAAAAATAAATTCTAAAGTTTGTTTAAAAGTTTCGAAATCAAGAGAGCAATGTGGTGTAACTTTTTCCCAATGTTTTCTTAAACTCGTTACTATAACAGATAACGGTAAATTGGTGAAAAGTGAGACGACATCAAAACTGACCAACACATAATCATCAGGTAGTTTTAGATTGTTATGAAACTGCTAAAAGTTAGTGAGTCGTGTACATAATAATCATTGTCTGAATCATAAGAATTAGCAAGTATGGTTGCCAGCCATTTTGCCAATTTGCTATTTGGAGAGTCTACCGACGACAGAATAGGTCTAACAGAGAGATTTGGTTTATGAATTCTGGGCAAGGTGTAGAGTCTAGGGGCAACCATATTATAAATAGTCAGTGTTTTACATGTGATTTCATCAACTAACTTGCGTTTCTTTATATTAGCGACAATTCTGTTAGCTTTTTATTGTAAAGTGCAAACAGGGTAGTTTTTTAATTGCCTGTAATATTTTGTGTCATTAAGTAACTCACAAGTTTTGTTGATGTAATCATCTTTTGACATTATTACTGTTACATTGCCTTTGTCAATCCTTACAACATAGAGGTCTGGGTGTTGTTTCAAAAATTGTTTGCCTTGATCAAAAATTTTTCTTAAATGGTGTGAATTATTTGAATTTTTATGAAAAAAGTTAGTTATTGTATTAGTGAATTGAGCCCGGTAAGTGTTCTGATGGTTTTTATCTACATTTAACAAAATGAGTTCGAAATCCGCTAATAGGTTGGATAATTTAATATCGCCTATTATGGGATTTATTCCAAACCTACTAACTTTACAAACTTTATAAGTTAGTAACTTTAGGACCAAAGTTTGGAATAAATCCCATAATAGGCGATATTAAATTATCCAACCTATTAGCGGATTTAGAACTCATTTTGTTAATTTTTGTTAATTTTTGTTAATGACACAAAATATTACAGGCAATTAAAAAACAACCCTGTTTGCATTTTACAACAAAAAGCTAACAGAATTGTCGCTAATCTAAAGAAACGCAAGTTAGTTGATGAAATCACATGTAAAACACTGACTATTTATAATGCGGTTGCCCCTAGACTCTACACCTTGCCCAAAATTCATAAACCTAATCTCTCTGTTAGACCTATTGTGTCGTCGGTAGACTCTCCAAATAGCAAATTGTCAAAATGGCTGGCAACCATACTTGCCAATTCTTATGATTCAGACAATGATTATTATGTACAGGACTCACTAACTTTTAGCAGTTTCATTAACAATTTAAAACTACCTGATGATTATGTGTTGGTCAGTTTTGATGTCGTCTCACTTTTCACCAATTTACCGTTATCTGTTATAGTAACGAGTTTAAGAAAACATTGGGAAAAAGTTACACCACATTGCTCCCTTGATTTCGAATCTTTTAAACAAACTTGAAACAAGAATTTATTTTTGACTCAAATGTGTTTGTTCATAATGACGTATATTATAAACAATTTTTTGGTACACCAATGGGGTCAACTATATCCCCTATTTTAGTAAATTTTGTCTTGGATGATCTTATCGCAGACAGTTTGGAAAAAATACCTTTCAATATACCCTTTGTTAACAGATATGTTGACGATTTGATATTATCTGTCCCCAAGGATAAAATGGGTGAGGCGCTTAATGTTTTCAATGGTTATAACACCAACCTACAATTTACAGCAGAAGAGGAAGACTCTAACAACTCGATTCCATTTTTGGACATGAAAGTCTTCCGAACAAGCAATAACATACTAAAAACTAAATGGTACAGAAAACCCTGCACGAGCAACAGATGGCTTAATTTTCATTCCTATCATCCGATGAAAATGAAGATCAATCTAGTGTCGGTGATGAGAAGCAGGGTAATGAAATTGTCACACCCGGATTTCGTGATTGAATGCCTAGGGATGGTGAGAGATATCCTGCTGGAAAATTCATATCCGAATCACTTAGTTAACAAACTTTTGTTTAGTTCTCCCTTGAATCCGGGAACGGATAATGTTGTAAATACACACTATATTTCAAATGTAAACATATTAGGATTTCCACCAAGTATTAGAAGTCAAGAGAATAATGTGGAAAACCCACATAGTAACAACCCCACGTTTTTCTGTTCACTACCATATACAGGGTATCCCAACGAAAATTTGACCCCCCTATAATTGGAAAACCGAATAATATTTCAAAATTCGCCGAGACCCGTCGATTTTTGTTCTTGGGAGGAGCTTTTTTGACAGTCAAGCCAACTCGATATGTTCATCCCCCTAATGCCTAGCTACCCCAACTTAAAAATTTCAAATGCAACTACCCTACTTGTGGCACATCATTTTAAAGCCCTTTTCATTGCGAATACAGTGACGTACAATTTTTAGAAATCGGTTGAGATTTGACAGAATTATTGGTTACAAACGAAAAGATGACAAACCAACGTACGCGTAGTAATTTCTACACAAATGCCCACCACTAATAAGTTTTTCATCTACTACACATGAACGTATTACCTAATTGTTATTGATGTGTCTATCAGCTTACAAAAAAAGTCAGAAATGAAATAAAAAAGCTGAAGCAAATAATAAATTAGATTTATTTGATAAATTGCTCAAAATGACCCCCGTTAACTTCCAAACAATAATACAGTCTGTTTTCAAATTCTGTTCGAACATTATTAAAGACATCCGCAGTTATTAATTGGCATTCTTCTACAATTCTCTGACGTGCACTTGCAATGTTTCCGGCTGAGTAGCGTACACTCGTGATTTTAAATGACCCCACAGAAAAAAGTCCAAAGGGGACAGATCCGGAGATCTTGGTGGCCATTCGACGGGACCTCTTCCGCCAATCCAATGCCCCGGGAAATGGTCATCCAAAAATTGTCGCACAGCAGCAGCATAGTGCGGGGGCGCTCCATCTTGTTGGAAGGTTATTTCATTTTCTAGTAAATTGTCGTCACTTTCTAAAATCTCTGTTATCCTGGGATCAATTGTACTTTCCAATAATTCTAGATAGGTGCTTCCATCGAGATTGCCTTGGATAAAAAATGGTCCAACAAGATGGTCGCCCAAAATGCCTGCCCAAACATTCAATTTTTGAGGTGTCTGAGTTTGAAATTCCCTGATTAAATGCGGATTAGTATCACTCCAATAACGACAATTGTGTCTATTCACTTCGCCATTCAACATAAATGTGCATTCGTCGGAGAAACATGTATTGTAGAGAAGATATGGATTCAGTAGAAGTTGTTCACCAAAGTATTCGCAAAATTGGTTACGGCGATCAAAGTCATCTTCATTTAACTCTTGAACCAGCGTCATCTTAAATGGATGAAACTTGTGTTTTTTCAAAATTCGATGAACACTGGAACGGGATACGCCAGAAGCTTGAGACACAGTTGTAATCGATTGCTTATTATCCATCTGTACATGACCCAAAACTGCCACTTCAACTGCTTCATTTCGAACTGGCCCAATTACTTCACGTTTCTTGTTTAAAAGAGAACTTGTTGCAACAAATTTGTCAATCAGGTGTTTAACGTACTGGTGGTTTACATTTTTTCAGGATGATTGGCATTAAAAATTCGTGCTGTAGCTTTAGCGCAATTGTGATTTAGATAATAAATTGCAACAATTTCTACTCTTTCCGCGATAGAATAAACCATTTCGAACACACGTTAATACTTTCAATAACGGCTGAAACTAACGATTTCTTGGTCACAAGCAAAAAACACCGACTTTTTTGTAGTACTGATTTTTGAAAAGGTCTGAATTCCTATAAACTTAATTATCTTCTACTAATAAGTATTTTAGTATCATGTTTTATTTGCTTCAGCTTTTTTATTTCATTTCTGACTTTTTTGTAAACTGATAGACACATCAATAACAATTAGGTAATGCGGTCATGTGTAGTAGATGAAAAACTTATTAGTGGTGGGCATTTGTGTAGAAATTACTACGCGTAAGTTGGTTTGTCATCTTTTCGTTTGTAACCAATAATAATGTTAAATCACAAGCGATTTCTAAAAACGGTACGTCACTGTATTCGCAATGAAAAGGGCTTTAAAATGATGTGCCACAAGTGGGGTAGTTGCATTTGAAATTTTTAAGTTGGGGTTGCTAGGCATTAGGGGGATGAACATATCGAGTTGGCTTGACTGTCAAAAAAGCTCCCCCCAAAAACAAAAATCGACGGGTCTCGGCAAAATTTGAAATATTATTCGGTTTTCCAATTATAGGCGGGGTCAAATTTTTGTTGGGATACCCTGTATAGAGTCGTTAACACCGAAACTCATAAACATTTTTAAAGGTGAGGATGTTAAGATTGCCCAGCGCATCTTAATAACCAATAGCAATTTATTCACAAAAACAAAAACCAGGTTAGACACATTAGAAAAATCAAATGTGGTATACAATATTCCTTGTCTGAATTGTAACAAAATTTATATAGGACAAGCTTCTAGGTGTTTGTCGGGACGTATTACGCCTCACAAAAGTGATTGCAGACTAGATAAGGTGTCTTGTGCCTTGTCAGAACATGTAATTATGAATAAACATTCAATGGATTTTGGCAAGGTGAGAGTGTTATGCACAGAAAGAAATTACCATAAAAGAATTTTTAAGGAAATGTTTTACATCAAGGGAGAGGTCGATAGTATGAACAAGAAAACTGATGTTAACAATCTTAGCATTATATATGATTACATACTAAAATTAGAACATCAAATTCTATCTCGTTCGTAAAACGTAATCGTGTGTTTTCTTGATCATGCTGTTGGCTGCTGTTTTGATTAAAAAAAAGGCGTTTCTGTAGATTTTCTCAAATTCATTGTAATGTAATCTATCTGTTGGTGGAAAGAATCAGCTTGTATATTCTTTTCTCAAACACCCGTGTGCGGGTACATGCGCATTATGAATTAGTTTCAGTTACCGGGATTGCGCACAATCCACTTAAAGATATCAATACAATTTAATAAAAAAACTAGTCCATTTCCGTTTTCATCACCGTGGCACCATGTTGTAGCACACGTTTTCAATTTTGTTCTTTTTGTTAAGTAATTAATTTTGGTAAATTCAATTTTATTTTGTAATCTGTTTTATTATAAAACATGAGGGCTTAACTCTCTTATTCTAAATCTTATTTTTTTGTTGAGTGAGGTATTACATAATACCTTTTTCAATGTGGTTGAATTTTTGTCCAGTGTGTCATGAAGCTACTGTTTATGTCAACCTCACGTTAGCAAGAAGTTTACAAACCATCTTAAATAACATGTAGGTGTACTAACAAATAAATTATTTTCAAATGTCTTGAGAAAGGGAATAAACATTCCCGAAAGCTCGATTATATAACAAAGTTTCTTTTTACCGACCTAAGCTTTGACTACACCCTCATTAAACGTATATATATTTTCTTGGTTGAAAATATACTATGGTATTTATATATGTATATATATATATATACATACATATATATATATATATATATATATATATATATATATATATATATATATATATATATATATGAGCTATTTATTTTGAAAGTGGCCTAAGTCCATTTTTCAAAGATATTGAGTTAGCTATCTTAATAATTATATTTTTACTTGATCTTTTTATACTGAAGTAACTTGTTACTACTATATTTAAAATCATTACGGTTTTGTAAAACCAAAATTTGCTGGGTTAATGAAGTGATGAAAAAGTTTATTTTGAAAGTGGCGTAAGTCCCATTGAGAGAGTTTCAAACCAATGTTGAAAATATGCAATTAAAGTTTATGTGATCTCATAAGCTTTATGTTTAATTATTAGTAGCAGTTGAATTATCAATGTGGAATGAATTTATTACAAACAATTTATTTTCAAATTTCAGTTTGATTTGATTTGCTAATGGATTATTATGGGTCTCCTGATGTACCATTGTAATTTTCAGTAATTCGTTAATAATTTAGTAATTATTTGTAACAAATTAAATTGCAAAAAAAAACTGTATGAGAATATGAATATATTAAAATATCCCAAGAGAAAACTTATGAATCTTTGAATATGAATTTCAATGTAAAAATAAAAAAACTACAAAAAATGACGAGACCACTCACAAAGCTCAAATACAAGGAATTTTGGTATACCACCTTTGTATACCACCTGCCCTGCCCAAAATAATTATTTTATATCCCTCCCACATACACCCACTAGAAAAGACTGAATAATAATTAATAAAACAATATTAATATTATTGTAAAAAATATGTTATTTATCATTCTTGATTTTATATCATAAAAGTGTATACATTTATCTTTATTTAAAGGAAAATTTATTTTATGTATGGATGGACTTCTGCTTTCTTAAGAATTAGAAAGGTCATTTAATTAATTTTTAAAGTGTCCATTTACGTCCATTTACAGCCATGAAAAACATATTATTTCTTAAATAACGTTTAATATGCTAATTGGGGTGATAAATTTGACTCCCTTAGAAACACCAAAACATTATTCTACTATGTTACCTGTTACCCATATTTTTAAATTTAATCCAATGCAAACACTTCAATATCTCGATTCGAACATAAATGGAGTTTAGGTCACTTTCAAAATAAACGCCTCACATATATGTAATACCATCACTTTTAATCATTCAATTACATTTATTTATGTGTTACGGGTTTTGTTCGAAACACTAATTAATATTGATAAAACGTAAAATGTACGGAAAATAATTAAACCATGATGAATTCATGTATTTTATTGGGGTCAGCGAGGGCGGCCTATTACTTCTCTCAAGTTTATGTTTGCCAACCAGAAAGGTCAACCTTTACACAACATAATAAAAATTGCACTCGGACAATCGATACCAAACAAATCTACACCAATCGTAAAAATCAGTTCATTTCCCCAACGGTTTTCTACAAATAAACAATTGTTTTTCCACATTTTCTTTTTCTGAAACTAAAAAAAAATAGCCAAGATCGGATATGACTATACAAGCCTGGGCAATACCGGACAAAAGCAGACAAGTTTGGAAGGACCAGAAGAAACCATACAAGACCAGACAAGAATAGAGAAGGCCAAACATAACCAAATAAGGCTAGACAAGGCCAGATAAGGACAGACGAGGCTAGACAAGGTCAGACAAGACCGGACAAAACCAGACAAGGCCAGACAAGACCAGACAAGACCTGACAGGACCAGACAAAACCAGGCAAGACCAGACAAGACAAGACCAGACAAGAACAGACTAGACAAGACAATACCAGACAAGACCAGACAACACCAGACAAGACCAGACAAGACCAAACAAGACCAGACAAATTAAAAAATAAATTACTTTATTCCCATTAGATAACAAATTATTTGTACGGGTAAAGATCTAAAAAATAGATAAATTTATCTTATATTATTGGTAGATGTCGCTAAGCTTTTAGAAGTTATTTTCCAGTAAGAGTTGCTTTAATCCCTCTCTGCATTTCTTGAATAGCTTTCTTCCTTTAAATACGAAGGTAGCTGGTTGTATATCTTTTTTCCAGTATTATATGGTCCTGTACAGAGACTTAGGTTAGTTTTTCCATATTTGTTCTTGGAGAATTTGTGTTTATTTTTAAATATTAAGCAGGCCATGTCTAATATATATATATAAAGATGCAAGCGTGAGAATCTCCATTTGTATGAAGAGAGGTTTGCATGAGGTATTTATGCCTGATATTGCTCTTATCACTCTCTTTTCTGCTAAAAACAGGGTTTTTGCTAGATGTGCTTGACACCATACCGTTATACCGTAAAGTAGTGTAGATTTTACCTCACTATAATATATATTCGGAAGTATCGCTTTTGATAAAATATTACGAATAGAGTAGGGTGGGGCTAATTGAGCATAGGGGTAAGTTGGGCAATCGAGATATCTGAGAAACTACACACCGCACGCTAACGCATTAAATAGCGTAAAGAAGGGGTTGCGGGAGGGAAACTCATCCCGCGACCGCCAGTGACCAATTGTCGATCGAGTGAAGTACGAGTGCGCTTTGTGTATTTTTCGCAGAAAAAGTAAAAAAAAAACAGTGACTGTGAATATTTCTTCTGTACGAGCCAAATATTATTCATATTATATCAAGTAAGTGTTAAACATTCATAAATTTAATATATTTCTGATAAGTATACAGGTATTGGATATAATTCAGTTAAAACAGTTTTTTCATAACCTCACTTTTGTTAAAAATGTTCGGGTTGGGGTTTATTGAGCAATAGTTGCTCAACTAACCCCATAATTTAGTACGAACGTAATGCATGTTTTTCTTTTTAATTTCGGATGCGGAGTTATAAAAGGAAAACTTCAAGAGGTTCATACTGTACTCAAGAGTTAAATGATGCTGCAAAGGCTGTCAATGAAGAAGGAAAAGGTGTAAATGCCGCCGCCAAAGAATTCGGTATAATGTTGTGATCTCGCGATTTTGGTTTAAAAAAATTTGAGTTAAGAAAACTAAGTGGACACCCGATTAGTTTTTGTTTATTTAGGACCATTAGTCTGGTTTATCTAAATCATGCGGGCAGACACTCGAACTTAGGGATCGTGCCGAGACGCCGAGAGGATTTTGTTTTATGAGTTCTGGAAATATTCCATAAAGATTAGGGGAGGACTCACAGTTAGGACAGACCTAGGTGATGAGGTAGAGGGGAAGTTAAAAAGGGGCAGTCAGAATTGAGCTAGCAAGAGAGTAATTGGAGTTTTGAAAACGAACCTCGGTATTTTCGTCGAAGTAAATTCCGGGTTTCGACCACAAGTATCGTAGAATTAAGTGTATTGTTGTTAGTTAGTAATTAGTTAGACCTAGGTGATGAGGTATAGGGGAAATTAAAAAGGGGCAGTCAGAATTGAGCTAGCAAGAGAGTAATTGGAGTTTTGAAAACGAACCTCCGTATTTTCGGCGAAGTAAATTCCGGGTTTCGACCACAAGTATCGTAGAATTAAGTGTATTGTTGTTAGTAATTATTGTAATAAGTTAGTGATTAGTTGTACATATTGTAAGATATTAGTAGATAAGTAGTATTTATTTACATATAAAGGACATATTTGCGTGTAATTCATTCATCCATTGTCCTGATCCTGGAGCAGCACCATACCAAATTACCAGTTCGCAACAGAGATACTATATTTTTGGTGGCAGCGGTCGGATGGTCATGATATTCCGTTAAAATTGTATGTTTTTCATTTTCACTAAAGTTTTCCTTCCGGACCTTGTTATGGCACACACAAATTTTGATTCCCGAATTTTTAAATATATATCTTAACATTAGCCTAACCTTACACCACTTCAAATTGTTACCAAAATTACTCCCTGCATAAAAATTTGTTATGTTATGTTCAATAAGTTTTTCTTTTAATTTTATCAAAATATAAAATATATTCTCATATGAGACCTTCAAAAGAGAATTGACTGAGGGTACGAAACAAATAAGTTTCCTATTATTAGTGATATTCATTAAATAAACGTTTCCCCGTTGTATGGTCAAGGTCGTCTTGCCATTGTAATTTATTTACGACGTCAACATAGGGTTCTAATGGTCTCGCATTTTCGTCGAATTCTAAACAAAAATTTGCGTTAGCAGGCAAATCATCTAGAAGTGAATCTTGGCATTCTTGAATACCGTCGTCGGGTATAATCACATTACCTTCTAAATACTTGCAAAAAATTTCGTAATCGCTAATTACTTCATTTGTCAAATTAATACTACGACTGGGTTCTCTGATAATAGTTTGATCCCAATCTATTCTACTTAAAGCGTCCGCGTTTTTATTGAATTTGCCGGGCTTGTAACTAACTTCGAAATCGAATTTTTCCAATTTGAGTCTCATTCGAGTTAAACGGGAATTTGGGGACTTAATATTTTTTAGGTAAACTAATGCCGAATTGTCACTGTGAACGAAAAATTTGTTGCCAAACAAATACGGTCTAAAATAATTGCAAGACCAAACAATGGACAATAATTCCTTTTCGCATGTGCTGTAATTTCTTTCGGCCTTATTGAGCGATCTTGATGCGTAAGCGACGGGCAGATCCTGACCTATCTTACCCTGCGACAAAACACTACCGATAGCATAATCTGAAGCATCGGTCGTTAATATGAACGGTTTTGAAAAATCGGGATAAATCAAAATTGGCGAATTAGTTAATAAATGTTTTAATTTATCAAACGCAATTTGTCAACGTTGTGACCAAAGGCAACCAAAGTTCCAATTCCTTTTTGGATACTTTCTGGATCCAACCGATTTTGAATTCCGAGGAATTCCACCAATTTCGGATTCTTCTGGATCCTGCCGCTGCCACCAAAAATATAGTATCTCTGTTGCGAACTGGTAATTTGGTATGGTGCTGCTCCAGGATCAGGACAATGGATGAATTAATTACACGCAAATATGTCCTTTATATGTAATTAAATACTACGTATCTACTAATATCTTACAATATGTACAATTAATCGCTAACTTATTACAATAATTACTAACTAACAACAATACACTTAATTCTACGATACTTGTGGTCGAAACCCAAAATTTACTTCGACGAAAATACGGAGGTTCGTTTTCAAAACTCCAATTACTCTCTTGCTAGCTCAATTCTGACTGCCCCTTTTTAACTTCCCCTCTACCTCATCACCTAGGTCTTGGTGTGAGTCCTCCCCTAATCTTTATGGAAAATTTCCAGAACTCATAAAACAAAATCCTCTCGGCGTCTCGGCACGATCCCTAAGTTCGAGCGTCTGCCCGCATGATTTAGATAAACCAGACTAATGGTCCTAAATAAACAAAAACTAATCGGGTGTCCACTTAGTTTTCTTTGCCGACTCGTGAGAAACTCAAATTTTTTTAAACCAAAAACGCGAGATCACAACAATAAAACGGATGACATTGACAAGATTTTTGAAGAAATTAGAGTCTGAAGTTGGTAATTTATCAATGGGTTATGTAAAACCGAAGCAAGTATTTTCTACCACGCAAGAGGATTCTTTAAAAAATACTTGTTACAAATGGCATCTATCTTCTATGGATATTCCCCGAAAGACGTTCGTCGTCTTGCCTATGAGTGTGCTGTTAAATTCAACATTAAAATACCATCCTCCTGGACAGCAATTAAGATGGCCGGAAAAGAATGGCTTACGATGTTTTTAAAACGAAATCCGGAGCTATCTATTCGAAAACCCGAAGCCACTAGTCTTGGTAGGGCAACATCATTTAATGCTCATAATATCAAAGTTTTTTTTGACAAATTTGCTGAAGTAATGGTTAAGCATGGATTCAGTGCGTCAGGCATATGGAATGTCGGTGAAACAGGAGTTTCCACCGTGCTGAACCAAATAAAATTGTAGATGCCAAGGGTAAGCGTAACATCGGCGCCATGACAGGAAGCGAGGCACTAACGTTACAGTAGTGACTGCTGTATCTGCTCATGGAACCACAATACCTCCTATGTCTGTGTTTCCCAGAAAAAAAATTAAGAGCCACTTTCTTAATGGCGGTCCCCCTGAATGTATAGGAGCAGGCAATGCCAGTGGATGGGTTACAGACGGAGAATTCTTTTACTTTATTCAACATTTCATAAAACATGTTAAACCGTCCAATGAGCATCGTGTTTTGATAGTATTAGACAATCACTCTTCTCATTTAAACGTAAAGACATTAAATTTGGCTAAAGAGAACGGGATTGTAATGTTGTCATTTCCACCGCATTGTAGCCACAAGCTGCAGCCATTGGATGTCTCAGTATTTGGACCATTCAAAAAGTACAGCGCTGCAGCTCAAGATACATGGCTACGTAATAACCCAGGCAGGACCCTGACTATTTATGACATACCAAAAATTGTCGCTGATTCATTGCCCTTTGTTCAAACAAGTATGAATATTGTCAACGGTTTCCGAAAGACTGGCATTTTCCCATATAATGCGAACATTTTCAGTGAGGATGAGTTTTCACCATTATTTGTAACCGACCGTATAGATCCAGAAACTGTCGAGCTGGAAAAAGATTGCCCAGAACAAGCTATAATATCAAACATTGAACTTGATCCTACTCCATCTACCCCCACCATCCATACTGAACCCGAACCTGGCACAAGCAAATTTTCCCCAGAAATTGTTCGACCATACCCAAAGGCAGATCCTAGAAAAAAAAACAGCCAAAACTACCAGAAGAAAGAGGAAAGCTGCTGTTTTAACAGACAGTCCCGAAAAGGACGCATTGCAAGAGGAACAAAATAAAACCGATTAAAAAGTTAAGAAGCCAAAGAAGAAAATAGTAAGAAATAGAAAGTGTGTTTTTAAAAAAATACTTCTGTCAAGTGCGGAAAGAAACGATGATAGCAACGATGATGATTATTTCTGCCTGGTTTGTTGCGAAGCCTATTCTGATAGTTTACCAGGGGAAACCAGGGAATAGTTTACCAGGGAAAAAAAGGGTTTACCAGGGGATAGTTTACCATGGATCCAGTGCCAAATTTGCAACAAGTGGGCACATACAAAATGTGCGCCAGTTGCTGGTCCTACTTTCCTTTGTATTAATTGCGACAGCGACAACGATGATTAAGTTTTCATGATTTCATTAATATTTTCTGTTTTAATATAAGCTTCTATTGATAATTACATAAATGTTCCAGTTAATTTTTAGTAGAAACACTGAGTCTAATCAAAAATTTAAGCTTAAATATGTAAAGTTTTTATTGATTCTATTTTTTATAAAAATAAAGACTATATATAGATAACTAAAGATTAAGATTAACTAAGCTGATTGTAAAATAGAAATTTTAATTCATGGCTAGTAAACATTGAAACATAGGTTTGGCTAGAATTTCTAACTGCTCAATTTGCACCATACCCGTGCTCAACTTACCTCACATATGGGGTACGTTGAGCATCTCTGACTTTCTTCACTTAAACGGATGTAGCTCTTAAATGCGATTTGTTAGAAATAAATTACTATGGACATTTTTGGAAAGGGATAAAATACTTACCCACAAGTATGCATAACATGCCATTAAAACTTATCGTTAAGGAGCTATGACCGATCAAGTGAAAAATTGCTCAATTAGCCCCGCCCTACCCTACTCCGAATAAGGTACGCTTTCGTATTTACTTTTTTTTATCATTATCACGATGGTATTGTTCCATTTCAGAGTCTCTTGAAGGTGTATGCAAAGGAGTTTCGCCATCTTATCTCTGCGTATATCACACTGACCGTTTTTTAGATTTAAGTACTCTATGGATCTACAATGAGTGTGGAATATCGCATAGCTGGTTTTGTTTTGGTTTAGATAGAGGTTATTTGCAGAGAACCACCTGTTGAAGGTTTCTAGCAAGTTGTTGGCGTGGGTTTCATTGTCCTTGTGAGATCTGTGGGATATTAAGAAACTGCTGTCGTCTGCATATAGAGTGCAGTGGTGGCAGTCAATGTATGTAGTTCTATCTGCTAAGTATAACGAGAATAGTGAAGGAGATACAAAAATACTACCTTGCGGTAGTTCAATGTCAGATGTTAGTGATTCCGTTAGAGATTTTTAAATAATTTTTCGATTTGTTAGGTATGACTGTAACCATTTGAACGTTTTTCTCCAAATTCCATATTTATCTAGTTTGCTTAGAAGTTGACTGTGAGAGACACAGTCAAACGCATTCGAGAGGTCGCAGAAAATGCCAACTGGGCTTTTACTATTGTGTACTTCCTCTAGATCCGTTGTAGCAGTAGAATCCGTTGAAATCTTGTGAATATAACCACTCCAAATTTCATTTCGCATATATATATATATATATATATATATATATATATATATATATATATATATATATATATATATATATATATATATATGATATATGAAGCTATATATGATAAGAAGCAAAGAACCGAGAGCGGCCGGCCTTTCTCTTCTTTCACAGGCTCGATGCAGCTGGCGGGGTGCTCTCTGTACCGAGAGTTATATCGGCATTTTCCAGAAAATATTTTACAGGGGCATTCTCAATACATGAAAGTACCCAGATATAAATAAAAATCAAATCAATTTTTTTTGTTCTATCCTTATAGTTTGCTCAACGAGCCTCAAAGTTTTCCGGCGCCTGCCCTCAGCGTTCTTCAACATATCAGCCTCGTTCTGTTTCTGCTTCATTTCTTCCTTCTCTTTTTCAATAACCGTGATTCTGTCTCGTTTACGTACAAAGACTGGCTGCAATCTTGGTCCTGTATCCTCTTCCGAATCCCTATATTCCTCATACTCCGAACTATCCGAAGATTCCGAATCTGATTTCTCTTCTCCTTAGCTATAACTTCTTCTTCTTCTTGTTTAATTAACAAGGCCAGACAAGAGCAGAGAAGACCAAACAAGAAAAAACCAGATCAGACAAGACCAGACGAGATCATACAAGGTCAGACAAGACAAGGAAAGACCAGACAAGACCAGACCAGATTAGACTGTACAAGACTAGACAGCACCAGACTAGACTATACAAGACCAGACAACACCAGACTAAACCAGACAAGGCCAGACAACACCAAATAAAACTAGAGAAGGACATACAAGACAAGACCAGACAAACCAGACAAGACTAGACAAGACCAGATAAGACCAGACAAAACCAAACAATACCAGACAGGACTAGAGAGTACCATATATAACCAGACAAGATCGGACAAGGCTGACAAAACCAGACTGAACAAAAGAGAAGACGAGAAAAGATCAGTCTCAGATACCAGAAAAATCCAGGGAAGACGAGACAAGAACAAACAAGTGCAGACAAGATCGAGCAAGAACCACGTCTTCGTGGTATGCGAGAGTGTTGAAAAAAAAGTCGATGTCTTTGCACCATAACTCGGCGCCACGATGCCCGGCGGCGGGGCCGGATACACTGCCGGAAAGCCAAAGGTTCAATCTAAAAACGTACTTCGAAAAATCGCGAGTTCGCCCCGGCACGTTGAACGAAGATCCCGAAGATGATATTTCCGAATCGGGGGCCCTACTGAAGCGCAGATCGTTTTTTTAGATTCCCACATCTATCCTGGGCGATGCGAAAGGAAATTATCGCGGCTGACCGTCGAACTCGCAAATTGCCGGCCAAAGAGGCAGATTTTTTGTCAGAATTTCGGACGCACCGGGCGAAGGGAACGACACAGGAAGCCAAGGGTGGTACCAAAATACTCGTAGCGGCGGGCGGCATCCCCCCGTGTTGCAAGTCGGATTCGGGTGGCAAATGTAAAAAAGGGTGATGTTTTCCAACGTCGGCAGCTCGACAGGGACGGCTCGGATCGCGAACCCTTAAATGCAAAGTGGCGCGGGAATCCTTTCCAATACGAACGTGCGCAGTTTCGAGTCGCTGCGCCCCGAAACGCCGAAACTGCAGCGATTAGACTGACCGCACCTTCCGCGAACGGGAGCTGATACGTTTCGAACTGTGGCAGGCGACTCCGTGGTCGCAGCGACGCGGCGCCGGTACCAAAATGCGCGTCTCAGCGCGGCGCATGTACCGCTCAACTTGGAATGTGAAAAACGCGACATGCTGGTCAGAAATCGACATTCAAGTTTTTCTCTGTGCAGATTAAAAGTTATAAGTGGGCGTCGCGACGCGATTCCGCGACGTCCAAAGATGGGTGCCGAAAGCCAGAAGACCATTCCACAATCTACTGAAAAACCCCGAACATTCACCGGGGGGGTAGGGGGGGAGGGGTTACAAAAATATGGACGTTTTATTTTCGTCATTAGTTTCTTGCAATAGGGCTAGTTTGAGCGGGCGGCGCGGCGGCTGCAAACGACAAACTCGAATTTGATCTTTTCAAAAACCCACGTGGTGCCCTCCTCCAAGTGAAATTCGGGAAATGCCACACGTCAGTCGTCTTAGAATTGATCGAAATTTGCGATCCCGTCCTGACCTGGCGATTCAGGTCATGAACGCTTCCCCACACGGACATCAAAAGTTTGCTTTACAAAAATTACCACTTTTACAGAGATCACTGTGAAGATGGCCAGGAAAAATTAAATTCACGAAAAGATTCCGATAAAATTTCGAAACACGTCCTCCGACACCACTCTGTGTCGGCACATTTTTCTGCGAATCCGTGTTCTCCGACTAAAACGCCGCCCTCGCGGTCTAAAATAGTCGGTGCATCAGATTCTTGTAGCCAAAGAATAGACGAACGAACCTACGTACGGCGATTTTCGAGAAGATTTCCGGATCGCGTAGTTTAGGCGACCAAAAATAAAGTTGTTTTTTTTAGCAAGAAAGAGTTTTTCGCACTTCCTAAAAATTTTAAATAAAAATATTGAAAAGCGAGGTGACAGTCGGACGTTTGACGGCGTTTCGGACACACTGACACCGGAACCACGTCCGGACAACGAAAGCTATCCGAGTTGTGGATACAAAAGCTTGAAAAATTCGGCCAGCCGCCCCCGTAGACGGCATATGTATGAAATTATTTTTAGAAAATACTTGAATCATTTGCAAATCAATTTTGTTAGATTTTGAGTCGTTAAACAGTTAATAAAAACGTTTCATATCAATATTTTTTTGTAATTCCAAAAAATCATGTTTTTTTGTCCCCTTATTTGTTCAGTGACTTTAGATCAATAGGTGACTGGGGGTGAAGCTGATTCCTGCACATGGTGCCCCTGCTAAGGTAGTTGGAATTTAATTTCCATTACCGGACTGAACATCAGCATTTGGTTGCCAGACTATACTTCTTAAGATCTCCTGGCATGACACACAAACCTATACAAAGTACCAGCTCTTTTCAGAGCCAATCGACAAAGCCCTTGGAACCAATTCTAAAAATCCTCCAGATGAACATTGAGGGAATAAGTAAAGCCAATAGTGATTTCCTGTCCAAATTGTTACTAGAGAACAATATTGATGTAATATGTATTCAAGAAACTCACACTTCTGATGGTTCACAACTGTACTCAAGGGGCAACATCAATGGCTTTAGGTTAATTGGAGCTACTTTCCATCAGTCTTATGGCACTGCAACGTATGTTCGTAACACTGCTACCAATGCTCATCTAATTTCAACAAATGATGATGATGATGTTTTTACTATCATAATAGAGATCAATAATGTGAAAATTTTGAACATCTATAAACCACCAAGAGTCCTGTGGCCTAACTCAGTTCTTCCAAACTATCCTCATCCTGTGGTATATGTGGGTGACTTTAATCATACCATCATACCATCATACTCTATGGAGATATCGGAATAATGATCAAAGTGGTGAAAGACCCACAGAGTGGGCTGATCTAAACAACATGCAACTAATTTATGAACCTAAAGATAAATGTACTTTTAAATCAGGGAGTTGGAACACTAAAACCAATCCTAATTCTGTGCTGTATTTCTAATGATCTTCTGGGACATAGTTTGCCAGTATTTCGTAAAGTACTCCATAACTATACACTACAGTACATAACTACAGTACACACAGCCAACATAGACCTATTCTTCTTGAAATAGGTATTCAGATACCAATCATTAGATCCTCAGCACTTCCACGCTGGAATTTTAATAAAGCTGACTGGGAAAATATTCAAGTGATCTGGACAGTATCGTGAGATGGATCCCACCTTGTGCTAATAATTACTGTAGGTTTATGAATTCCATACTTACAACAGCCAAGAAGCACATTCCTAGAGGAATGAGGAAAGAATATATTCCAGGTTGGAATGAGGCTTGTGGAAAGCTCTACACTGAATATCAGAAGGAAGGAGGAAATGATATTGCTGATGACTTTCTTCATAATTTAGATGAAGCCAGACGGAGTAGATGGAATGAAACTATCCAGACCATGGATTTCAAGCATTCCAGTAGAAAACCGTGAAACCTATTGAGCTAGAAGCTGTAGACTGCCTCATAATCCTCAGCCCGAACCAGCAGTTACACCGAACCAAGTTGCTAGTCGTATTGCTGGCCTGTCGAAAGTGAAACCTGATGTACACCATAAGAGGTTAATCAGACAAGAACTGTCCTTTATGAAAAGAAATTGCACTTCAACATCTTTCGATCCTTTCACTGAAGACGAGCTTTTGGTTGCCCTAAAGGCGATGGAAAATGGAATAGCCCCAGGTATGGATAAAATACATCCTGAATTTCTCACACATAGTGGAAAGAATGCAAGGAAGTGGATGTCACAGTTCTTTTCTAACATTGTACTTACTGGGAAACTTCCCCCAGAATTCAAGTGTACTAAGATTATAGCCTTCCTCAAACCAGGAAAGCCTGCTGATCGTCCTGAAAGTTACAGGCCAATTGCTTTATTAAGTGTCTGTTATAAGCTACTTGAACGACTCATTTATAACAGGATCAGTCCTCAAGTTTTCAACATCCTTCCAATTGAACAGGCGGGTTTCAGACCGCATCGAAGTTGTGAAGACCAAGTTTTGGCTCTGACAACCTACATCGAAACAGGCTTCGAAAAACGATTGAAGAATGGAGCTGTGTTTGTAAACCTCACAGCTGCATACGATACGGTTTGGAGAGATGGAGTTGTATATAAGTTCCTTAAACTAACAGGATACAAGTTACTGATACAGTTGTTAAACAATATGCTATCCAATAGGAAGCTACAAGTGCTAATGAGTAATAAGTTTAGAAAACTGAAAGTTCTCAATAATGGGCTCCCTCAAGGATCTGTGGTTCCACCACTGTTGTTTAATTTGTACATCGCGGATATACAAGCTACATCCTCCCGCCAATTTGCATATGCTGATGATGTAGCACTTGCTTTTCAACATTCTTCTGTGGATGAGATAGAAAGAAATATAAACACTGATCTGAGCACTTTGAGTGCATATTTTAGAAAATGGTGTTTGACTTCAAGTTCGAGCAAAACGGAGACCTGTATCTTTAATTTGAATAACATGCAGTTAAAAACTACCCTAAATTTGTCACTCAATGGGACTCCTCTACCTTACAACTCTCATCCCAAGTACCTTGGAGTTACTCTAGATAGAACTTTGTATTTCCGTAAACATCTAACTGGCAGTGCTGCTATACTGAAAACGAGGAACAACATTCTTCACAAACTCGCTGGTTCTATTTGGGGAGCTTCTGCTCCCACGCTCCGCACTTCAGCTATTGGGCTGGTTTATTCTGCAGCGGAGTACTGTTCTACGGATGAAAAGCTCACATGCTCAGAAGATTGATGTTGTCCTGAATCAGATTATGCGAATTATTACTGGCACAATTAAATCCACTCATGTCTTCTGGTTACCTGTATTTAGCCACATCGAACCTCCAAGACTTAGAAGAATGAAGAACTTGGTCCGAGAGTTCCACAAAATAACAGCGAACTAGTCTCTTCCTATTCATGGTGATGTAATTGGAGGATTTCATCGTTTGAAATCCAGGTCTCCACCCATTCAAACAGCTCAAGAGCTCATTTTAAGTAACTTCAGTGCCACAAAAGAATGGGAGAGTGAATGGTGCAAGTTCCTCATGAGTGGCAACTCTTATTTAATGCAAACCATCCTCCTCCTGGCTTTGACCTACCAAGGAAAATTTGGGTTGCTATCAACAGGGTTCGAACTGGCCATGATCGATGTGCATCATTGCTTCAAAAGTGGGGCTTAAAATCTTCCCCTAGTTGATATTGTGGTGACGTGGAACAGACAATTCATCACATTGTTATGGAGTTTGAAAGAAGAGCGTTCTCCGGATCCATGGATGAGTTCATGAAGGCTTCAGTTCAGGCTGTGCAGTGATTGAACCATCTGATCATTAATTTATGAAATCCCTTGTCGATATATTGTCGATATTATTGTCGATATTGTCATAGTGTATTTTTATACTTGTTATATTTTATGTGTGTAATACCATAAGCTAATAATAATAATAGGTGACTTATCTAAGTGAAAGAGGTTGCATTCCTAGCGACATTTTTATAAATATTTGCGCTGTGTTATTCCTTAAAATTGACATGGCAGTGAAAGGGTTAATGTTAATTTGCCTTATTTTGTGTATTAATACATTATTTTTTCAGCTCCTTTTAATTTTTCCACGAAAAATTTTATTTACAAAAACTATTGAAAATATTTAAAATGTATATAATTATTAATTGGACTCCCCTTCAATCGAAATATTTTCAAAACGAAAATTCAACGTGAAACTTTCTCTTTAATAACTTACTTCCGTTAGGATCGCTTCAATTATGAACATCGTCGGTCAGGTAATCTTGATAATATATGTGGAGGGATATTCAAGAGGACATTTACGTTCGTTTAGTGTTTATTGGTCTAAAACAAGAAGTAAATTTTAGCAATAAACTTCAGAGCTTTTAATTTTAACTGACTTTCAAAGGGTACGTAGACAATAATTAATAGTTTAAATTTTAAACTTTATAACATATTATAGGTAATATTTTTGGGCGAAACTTTGTACGAACTACAATAGTCCCATAATCTCTTTAAAACTAAATTATGGCGCTAATACCATCTGCTGGGATCATAAGTAAGGCGAAGCCATTGTCGTTTAGTTTTAATTTAAGAATATTTCGAAAGTAATTTTCTAGTTGGTGTTCCGGAAATTTATGAATATTGCGTCCAAGTTTCGCGAGTAAACAGAATTATATTTTAGGATTAATTATTTCCGTTATTAATTCGGAAAGTTTTTAAGTTTTTCGCGAAGCGGGGTATTTATTTCTGGACGCGATAGTGGAATTAAATGCAGAATTAGAAGTTTTAACTTTAACTCCGGCAAAAGTAAACCGCAATTTAAACTGATTTAAGGTAAATGGAATTTCGGTGCAGGTAAAACATTTTTACGTATTAAACTCGGGTTATTAAAGTTTTTGTGTTTAAATAAGAGGAATGGAAACAAGTTTTTGATGATATTTGCAACTTTTATTAAGTGGGACTTAATATAGAAAATTATTTCAAGAATTTGTTAAAAGAAAATAATCTGTTGAATATATTTCAGAAGGAGGTGACATTGATAGACGAAATTTTCTACATTCAAAGGGTAACCATTCGAGAAATTTTCGGACTGGAGTTCACAGAGTTGTGCAGAGGAAAATTTAGAAAAGCGCAAATCCGAACAATATTGACTTAAATATACGAAACTCTGTTTTTAGGGTTGCGTTGTTATCAACAAGGAAACCTAGAATAGTTTAGATATGTCAGTCCGTCCGTCCGTCTTTTTTTTCGGAGAGGAGGGGGAATGTATTGTTGCACTCCGGATATTCAAACCCGTGTAGTGTGGGGCTGTCTGATCGAGTTCTTCGTGACCAGCATACCCACTAAAACCCCTCCTCTGTCTCTACACTACACTCCACCCGGAACTGCGTGAGCATTACTTCAGGTGGGTGGTGGTGTTTGTACAAATTGTTTCCTTATCGTTCTGCCCTTTACCGTCCGTTCGTCTGTCCGCAGTTTAGCTCAGAGACTATTAGAAATTTAAAGCTGTAATTTGGCATGGATATACAAATTAGTCACGCCAACAAAGTTGTGAAATAAAATATTAAAAACAAATTTTTTAGGGTACCTCCTTTACACGAAAAAAGGCGATTATTTTTTTTTCTCGTCTACCCCATGGTGTAGGGTATCGTTGGATAGGTCTTTCAAGAATATTACAAGTTTATGAAAACAATATTTCGATTAAGAGATCCGTTTGTTAAATATTAAGCTTTAAAGTGCTAATTTTTGTTAGTCAAGTGATCGAACGGCAGCCGCATCATTTAAACATTATTGGTTATGTTGAACGTCAAACTCGACAACATCAATGTCAGCTGATTAAGTTATTGGTTATGAATTTTTTTTAGACATTTGAGTCATAAGAGTAAGAATGGTAACTATGGAACCCTAAATGTAGCGTGGCCCGACACGCACTTGGCCGTCTTTTTCTATTTAAACTTGGAAATTACTTTGTCGATTTAAAAGTCAACAATGGAAAGAACACCAGACAAAATTGGGCAAATTGTAATTTTTCCACACATAAAATCAGCATGAAAGGAAAACTGCCCCCGTTCAGCAATATCGAAATATTTAACGGGCTTTCAATAAATCTAGAACGAGAAAATAGTATTATCGAGTACAAGAAGTACCTACTCCATATCCAGCCCCACTCCCTACAGGAGTCCATACAAACACAAAATCACCAATTTGACAAATTTGAATTTAAATTTAATGTTAATACTCTGTACTGAAAGATTCATAATTTGTAAAAATATTATGTGACTTGTTATTCACAGTTATATAAATTTCTATACTTCACACGACTCAAGTTTCGACGGTTGATTTTCAATGATCTCCAACCACCGGTGTGAAACTGGCAATAACTTTCAGCAATAAAAATTTTGCGTAAAATTTTTATTTCAAAAGGCTATAACTTTCTTATTGATAGGGATTTTTCAAAATTTTCTTCACAGAACTGTTGCACAGTAAGTCACCTCATAAAATATTCCAACAAAATTTAATTTTCTTTTTACATGTAGGCATAATAATCATATTAAAGATCAACAAATATTCACATTTACTCACTTCTTACTAACGCGGAACGTCAAAGTGTATTATTTTCCAAAATTTTCCAACATAATTTGCAACCATCTATTAGGCCACAGTATTACCTTCATTTCTTAAGCAGGAACAGCGATTATTTAAGAAAGTGCATTCCACGCAGTTGCCATTTAATAGAAAAATCCAAAAGAGGTAGTAATTTTCAACATTTCTCAATTTTTCTTTCAAATATCACTAGAGAATGAATGTACCTAACAACGAAATAAAACATTTTGCGAAATATAAAAAAACAATTGAATAACGACCAAACTTAAAATGCAGCTGCTCCACGTAGCACCGTTTCATAGCCAGAACGTCAAATTGCAGAAAATTTTAACTTTTCTCAAATTTTCTTCCACAAATCACTTGTGAATAAATGTACCTAGACATGTGTAAAAGCTTTTGCAAAAATTCGCAAAAGTAAATGTATTCCACCCCACTTTCGTTCGCCGGGCACTGTTTTATTGCAATAGGGGTAAATAGAAGTAAATTTTACATTTTCTCACATTTTCTTTCAATTCCCACTACGGGATAAATTTATCTACTTATCTGTCGAAGCATTAAAAAAAAATCGTACAAATAATAAAATTTCACCAAGACTTAAAATACACCAGCTCGACGCAGCACTGTTTTATTGCTGGACCGTCAAATTGCTCTAAATTTTAACGTTTCAAACATTTTCTTTCATTTACTACTAGGGTATGAATATATCTACTTAACTATATAAGCATTTAAAAAAAATCGCAAAAATAATTGCATTTGGCGATGACTTAAAATGCACGCACTCGACTCAGCACTGTTTTATTGCTCGACCGTCAAATTGCTCTAAATTTTAACTTTTCTCTCATTTTCTTTCATTCACAAGTAGGAAATCACCTTTTCTAGCTCACTATAATCTTGCGTGCTATGACAGTTGTTATTTCTAGTATTTCTTAGATTTTTTTGTTTATCGGAGCTGGTACGTGATTGCAGGTAGACCTCGCCTTCAGTTTCGTTTGCTTCTGTATCTCTTGCGACTGTGAACTTGCTGGTTTTTATTTAATTTCGATTTCAGATACAGGTTTTTGTTTTAGTTTTATTAATTCACCAACTTTTTTGTTCAGTTCCGTTATTTGCGCGTATGAAATTGGTCTGCTATCACAATTATCGGTTGTAAATATAAATCTCTTATTACACTCTATTAGTTTATTAAGTTTCATGTTCAAGTTCATTTATTTGCACTGTTAAGGATCTCACAGACCGGCGCGAAAGTTTCGTTGCCGCGACCGCTGCGATATCGCGGCGGACCGATTGATACGGCGGCTTATGTATATGTTCAGACCGGCAAGCGCCGAAAATCGCGCATTTTTTAATAAAAAATGAAAATAAATATTTATATAAGGTTTTTTTGGCGAATAAGTTATTAAAAAATGTTGTTAACTCAGCGTTTCTACGATTCCATTTTCGTCTTTCTCAGGCTAAACAACTATTAATTTGCAATTTAAACCAAAAATGTATTAACATTGGTAAATAAAATTCGATTTAAAATTAATTTGAAGCATTATTAATTATTTAAAAATATATATATATATATATATATATATATATATATATATATATATATATATATATATATATATATATATATATAAATTAAATTGTATGTACCAATGTTAATACATTTTTTGTTATAATTGAAAATTAATACTTGTTTTCGGATTCACACATTATTGAGACCGAGTTTTTTCTCATATGAAATTAATAGTGTCACTTAAAAATTAATCTTACGGACCCACAACTTAGTCCTGCCTTAAGTTATAGATTGCAAAGTATTGAAATTTTATCGGCCAATATGCAGGAGCCTCATTAAAAAAAACATTAATATATTGTAATACACAGCTAAGTGCAATAGGAATCACAAACTAAAATATAAGAAAATAATGATAATTTAACACAACAATATTACTCCTATCCTGTCGGTGTTCCATAGAGTCGACCCCAAAAAACCCTCGACCCTGAGATTCGCACAAATCTCAAACGACGAACCTGGTGTTCCACAACGTCCCCCTAACTGATATTCAGAAAAACACTTTTTACGACAATCAGAAATTTTAAAATTCGTCCGAAAAGCTGACGAGAATACCAGAATCATCTTCGAACAAAACCGTCGCTTTCCTGACCCAAGACAGCATATGCAATGATTAGTCGTCGAACTCCACTCTTTAAGGGAACCAAACCAATGATTTGCAGACGACAACGAAGAACTCTGAGCCTTGTTTGTTCATATTGATGTTGTTTCCTAGACCAGTGGTGCCAAAACTACTTTCATTTGCGACCGAACATTTTCTGTAAAATTTTATGGCGACCCCTGGATAGAAGTAACGTGAACATTGTAATTCCCAGACGGATGTACCAACATCTCCACAAAAGCTTAAACAAAGCCCTTAATTAGTTTTTGAGAAAATTAAGTTTGAAAATTTCCATGTTTACAAATTCGATTTTCAAGGTGCAATTTGCAGAAAACTTCAATATTTGTTGAAATAAATATTAAAATATTGGGAAAATTTGCTAAATATTCCGGAACAGTTCTATCAACATCTCGCAAAATGTGAAACAAATCCCCTAATTAGTTTTTTAGAAAATTAAGTTTGAAACTTTTAATGTTTACAAATTTCATTTTCAAGGTGGAATTTACAAAAAACTGCAATATTTGCTGAAATAAATACTAAAATATGAATTAGGAAAATTTTCTAAATATTCTGGAACAGTTCTACCAATATCTCCATAAAATTGGAAACAAATCCCTGAATTAGTTTTTGAGAAAATTAAGTTTGAAAATTTCAGTGTTTACAAATTTAATATTCAAAGTGGAATTTACAAAAAAACTGCAATATTTGCCGAAATAAATATTAAAATATTGAGAAAATTTGCTATATATTCCGAAACAGTTCTACCAACATTTCCAGAAGATTTGAAACCAATCCCCAAATTACTTTTTGAGAAAATGATATTAGTAAATACCATTTTTTTGTAATATCCTTGTATTGTATTGGCCTTTCACTGTTTACTGCTAACGAATACACACGAAATGCCTTAAATTTTGTATGAATTAAAAGACTAAGAAAAAGACTCAAAGATTCTATATCGATCCCTCTGGGGGTCGCGGTCTATGGTTTGCACACCACTGTCCTAGACGATGACCGCCAAAAAGGCGAAAACACGCGGGAGAATGGCAACGTATCGGCCAATACACCGCCTCAGTGGTAAAGCAAGAAGTCTCCGCTTATCAAAGCAAATTACGCAAACTCGATAACAAAAACCAACTTATCAAAGACAAGTTAGAACTTAAATTTAAATATAATATTTTGTTAGAAGCTCCACCATGTTTCTGTTTTCTTTTTCAATATAGATTAGGCTCTTTGTCACCTAAAGGTTTTTTTTTTACTGTTTTTAATTATTTTTTTTTTAATAATTTACTGACACCTTTACTTGACAGACAAAACTAGACGTATAGACGAACAGGCTAGAGGGAAAGACTATACATGAAAGACCAGAAACAAGACTACATAGGCAAGACTATAAAGACTAAAAAGGAGGACAAGACTAGAAGCTGGATAGGCTAGACTAGTAATTTTAATACTCTTCTCTGCCTAGTCTACTCTTCTCTGCCTAGCCAACTCCTCTTTGTCTAGTCTACTCTTCTCTGCCTATTCTACTCCTATCTGTCTAGTTTACTCTTCCCTGCTTAGTCTACTCCTTTTTGTCTAGTCTACTCTTCCCTACCTTGTCTACTCCTCTCTGCGTAGCCTAGTCTTCTCTGCTTAGTCTACTCCTCTCGGTCTAGTCTACTCTTCTCTGCCTAGCCTACGCTTCTCTGTCTAGTCTACTCCTCTCTTCCTAAGCTACTATTCTCTGCCTAGTCTACTCCTTTCTGTCTAGTCTACTCTTCTCTGCCGAGTCTACTCCTCTTTGTCTAAGCTACTCTTCTCTGCCTAGTATACTCCTCTCTGTCTAGCCTACTCTTCTCTGCCAAGTCTACTCCTCTCTGTCTAGTCTACTCTTCTCTGGCTAGTCTACTCCTCTCCGTCTAGTCTACTCTTCTCTGCCTAGTCTACTCCTCTTTGTCTAGTCTACTCTTCTCTGCCTAGTCTACTCCTCTCTGTCTAGTCTACTCTTCTTTGCCTAGTTTAATCCTCTCTAATCTAATCTACTCTTCTCTGTCTAGTCTACTCTTCTATACCTAGTCTACTCCTTTCTGTCTATTCTACTCATCTCTGCCTAGTCAACTCCTCTCTGTCTAAGCTACTCTTGTCTGCCTAGTCTACTCCTTTCTGTCTAGTCTATGCTTCTATGTCTAATCTACTCTTCTCTGTCTAGTCTACTCTTCTCTGCCTAGTCTACTCCTTTCTGTCTAGTCTACTCTTCTCTACCTAGTCTACTTCTCTCTGTTTAGTCTACTTTTCTCTGCCTAGTCTACTCCTTTCTGTCTTGTCTACTCTTATCTGCCTAGTCTACTCCTACCTGTCTAGTCTACTCTTCTCTGCCTAGTCTAATATTGTCTGTCTAGTTTACTCTTCTCTGTCTAGTCTACTCCCCTCTGTCTAAGCTACTCTTGTCTGCCTAGTCTACTCCTTTCTGTCTAGTCTATGGTTCTATGTCTAATCTACTCTTCTCTGCCTAGTCTACTCCTCTCTGTCTAAGCAACTCTTGTCTGACTAGTCTACTCCTTTCTGTCTAGTCTATGCTTCTATGTCTAATCTACTCCTCTCTGTCTAGCCTACTCTTCTCTGCCAAGTCTACTCCTCTCTGTCTAGTCTACTCTTCTCTGGCTAATCTACTCCTCTCTGTCTAGTCTACTCTTCTTTGCCTAGTCTAATCCTCTCTGTCTAGTCTACTCTTCTCTGTATAGTCTACTCCTCTCTGTCTAGCCTACTCTTCTCTGCCTAGTCTACTCCTCTCTGTCTATTCTACTCATCTCTGCCTAGTCAACTACTGTCTGTCTAAGCTACTCTTGTCTGCCTAGTCTACTCCTTTCTGTCTAGTCTATGCTTCTATGTCTAATCTACTCTTCTCTGCCTAGTCTACTCCTCTCTGTATAAGCTACTCCTGTCTGCCTAGTCTACTCCTTTCTGTCTAGTCTATGCTTCTATGTCTAATCTACTCTTCTCTGTCTAGTCTACTCTTCTCTGCCTAGTCTACTCCTTTCTGTCTAGTCTACTCTTCTCTACCTAGTCTACTTTTCTCTGTTTAGTCTACTTTTCTCTGCCTAGTCTACTCCTTTCTGTCTTGTCTACTCTTATCTGCCTAGTCTACTCCTACCTCTCTAGTCTACTCTTCTCTGCCTAGTCTAATATTGTCTGTCTAGTCTACTCTTCTCTGCCTAGTCTATTCCTCTCTGTCTAAGCTACTCTTCTCTGCCTAGTATACTCCTCTCTGTCTAGCCTACTCTTCTCGGCCAAGTCTACTCCTCTCTGTCTAGTCTACTCTTCTCTGGCTAGTCTACTCCTCTCTATCTAGTCTACTCTTCTCTGCCTAGTCTACTCCTCTTTGTCTAGTCTACTCTTCTCTGCCTAGTCTACTCCTCTCTGTCCAGTCTACTCTTCTTTGCCTAGTCTAATCCTCTCTGTCTAGTCTACTCTTCTCTGCATAGTCTACTCCTCTTTGTCTAGCCTACTCTTCTCTGCCTAGTCTACTCCTCTCTGTCTATTCTACTCATCTCTGCCTAGTCAACTCCTCTCTGTTTAAGCTACTCTTGTCTGCCTGGTGTACCCCTTTCTGTCTAGTCTATTCTCCTCTGCCTAGTCTAGTCGTCTCTGTCTAGTTTACTTTTCTCTGCTTAGTCTACTCCTCTCTGTCTAGTCTACTCTTCTCTGCCTAGTCTTCTCCTCTTTGTCTAGTCTACTCTTCTCTGCCTAGTCTACTCCTCTCTGTCTAGTCTACTCTTCTTTGCCTAGTCTAATCCTCTCTGTCTAGTCTACTCTTCTCTGCATAGTCTACTCCTCTCTGTCTAGCCTACTCTTCTCTGCCTAGTCTAATCCTCTTTGTCTAGTCTACTCTTCTCTGCCTAGTCTACTCTTCTCTGTCTAGTCTACTCTACTTTGCCTAGTCTAATCCACTCTGTCTAGTCTACTCTTCTCTGCATAGTCTACTCCTCTCTGTCTAGCCTACTCTTCTCTGCCTAGTCTACTCCTCTCTGTCTATTCTACTCATCTCTGCCTAGTCAACTCCTCTCTGTCTAAGCTACTCTTGTCTGCCTGGTCTACTCCTTTATGTCTAGTCTACTCTTCTCTGCCTAGTCTACTGCTCTCTGTCTAAGCTACTCTTGTCTGCCTAGTCTACTCCTTTCTGTCTAGTCTATTCTTCTCTGCCAAGTCTAGTCGTCTCTGTCTAGTTTACTTTTCTCTGCTTAGTCTATTCCTCTCTGTCTAGTCTACTCTTCTGTGTCTAGTCTACTCCTCTCTCTATTGTCTACTCTTCTCTGCCTAGTCTACTCCTCTCTCTCCAGTCTACTCTTCTCTGTCTAGTCTAGCTCTCTCTGTCTAATGTACTCTTCTTTGCCTAGTCTACTTTTCTCTGCCTAGTCAACTCCTCTCTGTCTAGCCTACTCTTCTCTGCCTAGTCTACTCCTCTCTGTCTAGTCTACTCTTCTCTGCCTAGTCTATTCCTCTCTGTCTAGTCTACTCCTCTCTGTCTAGCCTACTCTTCTCTACCTACTCTGCTCCTCTCTGTCTAGTCTACTCTTCTTTGCCTAGTCTACTCTTCTCTGTCTAGTCTATTCCTCTCTGTCTAGTCTACTCTTCTCTGCCTAGTCTACTCTTCTCTGCCTAGTCTACTCTTTTCTTTGTAGTCTTGCTATCCATTATCTTTTATCATGTCTACTAATCCTGTGTAAGGTTAGAATTAAACTTATTTATCATTGTAACTCAGATTATGTTCTACAATTTATGGTTTTGGATATCTTGGAAACCTGTTCGTTTCATTGGGATGTTATTTAGTCGAGGGGGGGAAGGAAAAAAAATCTCTGGAGAGGAAGAATATAATAAATCTATAAGGGTTGGGTTAAACGAAATAATACATCTTAGAAAAAGAGCGGCGTGCGGGAGGATGTAAAGAGAAGATTTGAAATATTGCGTTAAAATAGCACGGGGACGGATTAAAGCTGAGCTCTTTTCTAATGGAATTTTTATTATACCTGCTCGCGCAAATAAATTATTACGTAAATATGGAAATTTATTAGGCGGATTTAATTATTTTCTCCTTTTATACAAAGGGTTTACAAAACGCGAGATTTGATTATAAACTTGTTGACAACAAAAATATATTCCCTGTTATATCACATGAACAGGTGTAACAGTTGTGACTAACCTTGACGCCCATAAGTTATCAATGAATATAAAAAGAAGAAAAAGATGCATACCATGTTCTCCACTCCAAATGTTATCCTATTATCCGGCAAAATTACCAAGGTACAATAACACATATCACGTGTTGACGTTCTAATTATTTCACTATCAAAATGAATAACTATATATTAATAATTAACTAACACTAAACTAAACTAACACTCATTGATACCTTAAATAATGTCCTTATATTTATTCTTTATTACACAAACAGATTTCGTTATTATCGACATTATACAGTAGTTCATACTATAATGTAAGGCGGGAAATTTAAATACTTAATTCAAAAATATGTTTCAACAATTTTCAAGTAAAATTTGAAATCAAACAAACTTACCTTCAGTGAAGTTTGATTGTAATTATATAAGAGTCTCGTTCGAGATGATTACTTTGTAGTACCGCTACTTTCTTATTTTATTCAATGACAAGTTCAGAGTTCAAAATTTGCGGGCTCACGTGCTACCTCTCACACTACATATAGTTTAAAGCGTATTTTAAAATTAAGGAATTTGTTTATCTCGTAGAATAAAACGCGGATTGTCAGAAAAAAAAAGAACGAACTTGATATTTTGTATTAACTAAAACGCGGACAGTATTCTACAACTCTCAATGTATCTATGACAGTTGTGTTTGAAGCTAGTGATGATGTGTGGCGAGTGAATTTGAACTTCAGATATTGCGATTTCAACACACCTCGTCAATCCGGCAGTTTCATGTTGTGTGGCATATACAAATGCATTAAATACAATATTAAAGAAAAAGATACAAAAAAATGAGTTAGAAATGAGAAAATTGAATTGTAAGTGACGCTTAAATTTAAAACGTTGTAGTATCAGATTCTGCAATTGTCTTCTGTTGAGTCCTTTGTGTAAGAATATCCTCAACTCGATCAGTTGTGCAGATGTAAGTAACATCGATTTGTCGTGACATGTGAAGATCCCTGATGAAGTTATATATCACGTCAACGTGCTTCAATCATCTGTGCTGCTAACGTTGTAAAAGGTAGATGCACCCCTGATTATCCTCATAGATAGTGATGGGTTGGGAACAGTTAAATCCCTGGTCCTTGAGAAGACCCCTCAGCCAAATTAGTTCAATGTCTGCAGAAGCTAGGGCGACCTACTCTGCTTCCGTAGAAGACAAAGCAATTGTGGCTTGCTTTCTCGTCGTCCAGCTAATGATAGATCATAGAACCTATAACAGGTACCTTGAGATTGATTTGCGGTCTGTATTTCCTCCCCAATCAGCATATCCAAATATTGATAACGGTTGTTGCTTTGGAAAGAACAGTCCAATATGTCTAATTTGTTGAATGTATCTCAGTATTTTCTTTAGTCCATTCCATTGTTCTTCATTTGAATGATACTGAAATCGGCTGGAGAAACTTACCGCAGCGCTGATATCATGTCTCGTAGTCAGCATTGAATACATCAGACATCCTATCATTTGTTGGCAGGGTTTGGTCTCGATAATAGACTCACTATCGGCGCCTGCTAGAGGTTTGACATTCATTGGAGTAAATGCACCCTTATAATTGTCCATTCTAAAACGTTGAAGAAGGTTATGCAGATAAGTTGGCTGATTCAGCATCATTCCTTATTCTGATCTTTGTATCTTGATACCTAAAACATCCGAAGTTGTCCGCGTCTTTCATTCGAAACTTCTGTCGAAAGAGGGTTCCAATTTTGTTCAATATTGATTGATTGCTGCTTGCCCTCAGGATGTCGTCCACATAGATTAGGAGGATGATGTTTTGTTCTTCGCTGAACATTCTGTAAAGGCATTTGTCATATTCCGATTGAACAAATCCTCGTGACTGAATGAATTTCTCGACCTCTTCGATCCAAGCTTTAGAGGCCTGCTTCAACCCGCACAGAGCTTTATTCAGAGTACAGACCAGACTAATTTCGCTTTCGAAGCCTTCAGGTAGCTGCATATAAAGCATTTTTTTTCCTTGCACTAACGCATTTCTCACGTCCAGGTATCTTGTAAAAAGATCTTGGTTGATTACAACCGCTAAATGCGTGTCCAGTCTAGCAACTGGGGCGTATACCTCGTCATAGTCGAATCCTTTTCGTTGAGAACATCCTTTTACGACTAAACGAGCTTTATACTGCACAATGTTGACATTTTCATCTCGTTTGAGCTTAAAGATCCACTTGTTGTTCAATGCCCTTTTTCAGTGGGTAGAGGGTAGAGAGTGCTAAAGATCAGGTATCGTTCTCGTCGAGAGCTGCCAGCTCCTCCTCGACTGAAGCATACCAATGAGCTGCATCTTCTATTCCCTGAATTTCTGCGTATGACATCGGTAGATTTTCAACGATGGTTTCAGCATTGAGGACCAAAGCCACATAGTCGTCGAATAGATTGGGCTCCAGAGCACTTTTCGAGCTCTGTTAATGTATGGCGGGTGAATTTGAACTGAAGAGACTTTCATTTCAACAGTAATATTATTTGTTGATGTTACAATAATGCTTATACAGATTAATGATAATCTCTGCACTCTGTGTGCTGTAGCTAGTGTTCATAAACACACAAATTTTAAAGTAAGCGACTTCAGATCGATAGCTTCAAATGGTTCAAGTGGCCCTGCCCAGTTTAAAACTGTTTCGGAATTCCAAATTGGACTGTATTTGGGCCTGGTTGGTTTGTTTTTGAAGATATCTAAAAAGACGACTGATGGAAGGGCCATTGCCAAAAGTCAGTTTGGCAATGGCCCTTCAATTGATCGCGGATCCTTCAAAATTAAGTGTGCCATATGAGGCATCGTGATTAAAGCGAAAGGTTAAATATTTTATCACTCAATACACCACTGGTTGAAATGGGTCCCTATTCATACTCCGACAATAGTACCACCAGTTCTTCAAAGCCGAACTGTACTGTTTAATCGTAGATTAATGATTGGATTAAGATGTCCACTGCTACTTCTGGAAATTATTTTTGCTGGTATGCACGCCTGAGAGCCTCCATCACCTATAACCTATAACCAGGGAAAGGTTCTTCACTAGCGGATGACTCAATGACCTACTTGATACTTACTTGTCACTTACTTCTTCTCTGAATATATTGCACGTTGCGTCTTGTTGGTTGGTCTGGCTAGATTGTTCCTGTTGTGTGGAGTTTCTGGGGGACGTCTCGACTGGAATTGTTTCGGGCTCTGGTACGAAGTCCTCTGACTCGTATTCTGGCACCAGTAGTCTAGTGCGTCCTGGCAATGGTTTGGGACACTTTCCCCAGCAGATAAAGTGGTGGCATGACTTAAGTCTTCAATCCCTTTACCCATCTTCTCTAATGATTTAGCTGTTTTATTTTTTTCTCCTAATCTCTCACCATACAGCAATGTTCCAGGTTTCGTTTTTTGCCGAAAGTTTTCATAGGCTAAGAAAGGACTGACATTGGAAAGAATTTTCCTGGCAGACGACTGGAACGTAATGATAGGCGGACTGCAAATATGATATATAAGCCCGGAGGGTTCAAAGATAACAAGAAAATCGACTTAGTTACTAAAGAAGGCAGAAAATGCTTGAAATGCGTTGAGGATAAGGAGTGGAGTGATATTAACGGGTGTACAGAGCGGGGAATTCACTTATGCTGGCGAAAGAAGCGCGTCGGCAATTGGTTATGTGGTAGTCAATGAGGTGGCACGAATGCCCATAATGAATATGCAAATAGTTTAGAGGGATGAATCTGACCATTTTCCACTGGAAATAACGTAGGAAGGTAAAGTTAAGTTATCTAGTCAAGCTAAAGTAGTACCGATTTGGAATGATAAGGCCATTGTTAAGTTCCAAAGAAATCTGTAAGGAATTACTCCGAGAGTTGGCAGTTTACAACGTATAATGAAAGTGGTCTGAGAAGCCATGGTACAGGTGAAGATGAAATGTGGAGTGGCTAAAGAAACGTATAGGTTTTGTCGACTAAGAAGTCAAAGAACTTAAGAAGTCCGTGAGGAAGAATTTCAAAAGGTGGAAGGAGGGTCAGAACTCGATGGAAGAATACAACGAATGCCGTATACAACTGAAATAGATGGACCTTCGAAAGAAGAAGGAGTGGGAAGACGCGCAATTCGAGAAGTTGAACGAGATCCGCAATAAAGCGGATATTTGGAAAATGGTTTCAGCCTATAAGCGGAAACAAAGGTGGGGTGGGAAACTGATTGGCCTATGGAGAACCTATTTCAAAGATCTGCTAACCAGTGGTCTGCCCGAACAGCTCGACGATGTCGCAGGAGGGGTTAATGGTGCAACGAGCTGCAGAGATGAATTTACGTGAGAAGGACTTTCAGGTGTTTTGGACAAGCTTCCGAGAAAAAAAAGCAGTGGGTTCGGATTATATCCCGCATGAAGCCTGGAAGCACACCCCGATAGTCTTCCAGAAAGGGCTTTTCAAAAAACTTAACGATATTTATAAGAGTTATAAAAGGATGCCGGTAAACTGGAAGGTAGGCTTAATTGTACCGATATATAAAGGTGGAGATAAGGAAGACCTAGTTAACTACCAAGGAATAACGGTTATGGAAGCGTCGTATAAAATTTATGCGAAGCTGCTGGAGCAAAAGCTTTTATGTAAAGAGGAATATAAAGGCCTGATCCCAAATGTTCAAGCCTTTTTTTCTTTGTTTTTGTTAAAAAGAATGTATTTAATTATTTATGCCAATAAAAGGATATTACTACTAGAAACGACTGGAGAAATAAAGGCCGTTCTAGTTTAAGAGACCTGATAATGCAATTGTGAATAAGTTTGCCTGTTTCGGCAAGCTTTTCTAAGAGTTCTAAACGATCTAATGGTTGTTCTTCATCATTTAGAACCATTGTAATGCCATGACTCAAGGCAGACAAGGCTGAACCAGCTAGATTTTATTCATCAACGGATTGTTGATCTCTTTTAATCCCCGTTTCGTTAAGAGTTGAGTTGTTGTTGTGATCGCACGTACTCTACTCCCTAGCTTTTCTTCCATCAAAGTGGTTCATCTGATTAAAGAAAATTTAAGGACTTCAGACTTTATAAGATGTTTCCCATTAACTAAAGAACGTTCCAACTACTCAAACCTCTCGTTCAAAAGTGGCGTGAGAAACAAAAGGCGAGCTAACGGTTCATTCTAAAGCTTTTGGCCTACTGGAGTTCACGTCAATTGGCATGCCGTATCTCCGCCGCAATTACCATCTCCACGTGATCCTGATGTTGATTCCCACCAGACTAAGCAGGCCATTCTCAATATTTACATCACCTTGTACATCAAGGGCTCATCATCTTCTACAACAAGCCGGCTACCGACACTGTTACTACGATAACATCCGACAACCATGCTATTTCCGCATGTAAAACTAATATTCTATCTAACAGCTCCTCGCTAACAAGTTACAAGACCTTACATCTTAATTGGACCCCATGACTCCGCCAGTAGTTCAATTAACAAAAAAATCTAATGGAGACAATCGCTACACTATTTCTACACTGAGGGAACCTGCGATCATGAGAACGGTTAAGATATTCCTTGCTTACTTTCATGACTAGCCTGCCACTGTGTGTTACGATAGATTTGCCAATTTACCAACACCAATATTAAATTGCTCCTAGCGTCAGAAGGCCTCCACATATATATAAAAGCCCTCCGTGCCATCTTCTTCAGCTCCACGATTGTTATGTGGTACGATCCGATGTGGAAGCCGACCTCTCCGCCTACAGATCCTACGTTTCTTCTGACAGGGTCATACATCTCCAAGAAGTCAGAGAAAGTCAAAAAAGTTATTATTCCAGTAACTCGCCCAAACGAAATTTTGAAATAATAATTTGACGTGTTCGGTTTTTTTAAACCTTTAAGGTACAAAACAGATGAATTAATTGTTCTTGTTTTTAGAAAAATTTAGTTTTAATGCTACATGATCATCTCCCAGAACTAATTTTACATCATGATCTAATTCTTTAGTATTAGCTTCCGCTTCATTAACACCCTCTTCGTCCTGACGCTCATTCTGATTTAAACTTTCATCTGAAGTGCCTGGCTCCTGGTTATTTTTTTTATCTTGCATCGGATTGATTTGTTAGTCAATATCTATGTTTTCTTTATTGGAGTTTTGAACATCATCAGCAAAGGAAAGGAAAGTTTTTCCCAGATGAATGCCAGATAATGCAAGATGCAGGTGCACTAGTAGTTATAGCCTCCTACGTGCAAAAGTCACTAGCCTGGTGCGCCCATCAAGACTCACACAAACTGAGTACAAGATATTGTGTAAATTTAAATGATATAGAATATCATGAGACCTTTTCAATGAAAAGTAAATTTTCTGCTGTTAATGCCAGATAAGGATTCACAGCACTAGTAGTTATTGCCTCCTACTTGCAAAAGTCTCTAGGGAAAACACGACATACCGGGACACAGCACAAGCAACCACCAGCGAAAACAGACAAAACACCGAAAGGAAAACACCGATTACAAAGACAACAATAGACAAAGTAACGGACGAACTAGCAAAACTGCTAAAGAAATACGCCTCTGTACAAACAGACGACGACGAACTCGAAAATTACTCAAAAACCATCACAAACATCGTCAAAATCATCAAAAATGACTAGAAAATAGAAAATAGACGAACTAAAGATTGTTTTCTGGAACGCAAACGGAGTCGAAAGTAAGAAACTAGAACTGGTAGCACACATCACGGAATACAACATAGATGTGGCGCTAATCAACGAGACGCACCTGCGACGCTGCAATCGCCTGAACATACCAAACTACCAAACCTACAGGAAAGACAGGGGCCAACAAGCCGCAGGCAGAGTTTCCATAATAATCAAGAGGAATTTGAAACACCACGAATTGCCCGAAGTTGACACGACGGATAACACAGAAACGATAGGAATCGAAATAATGACCGCAGACGGTCCACTGGCCTTGTATTCACTATACTCGCCACCAAATAAAGAAATGAGCACTCCAGACTTGGATAAAATATTTAGAAATAACACGGCAACGATAGCCGCAGGAGACTTTAACGCAAAACATACACAGTGGAACTGCAGAAAAACAAATAAAAAAGGAAGAGAACTAAAACGTTACACAGAAAACCGCCTACTAACGGTTCTAGCTCCAAAAGAGCCAACACATTTCACAAGTAATAACAGACACCCGCCGGACTTATTGGACATAGCGGTAATAAAAAACGTCACAGAAAACATCGACATAGTCTGTATTGAAGACTTGAGCTCCGATCACAACCCCGTGCACATGAACGTCCAAACGAAAAGTGCGAGAAGAACGTGCAAGAAAACATTAACAAACTGGGAAAAGTTCAAAGAGAACCTAGATATTACCTGCACAGACATTACAGACCCATTAAGCCTAGAACAGGCGGCACAAACATTCGAGAGCGAAATAAAGGAGGCGCTCCATACCGCCACAAGAAAACTAACCTTCAACAAAACAACTACACACCCACAGGAAATAATTAACCTAATACGCGCCAAACGGAAAGCAAACAAGACGTACCAACGTACATTAGCACCGACAGACAAAACGGTCCTAAACAGACTGACAAAAGAACTAAAACTGGCGCTACAAGAACAACACAACGCAGACTGGGAAAACAAACTAGAACGAATAAACGACACCAAGGACGAACCGTGGTACTTAGCCAAGACTCTAAAACCACAGAACCGCAACACAATACCACCTATCAAAAAGAACGACGGCAGCACAGCAACCTCTGACATTGACAAGACAGAGACTTTCGCAAACGCCCTCGAAGAACAATTCACACCAAATATCTCAAACGCAATCCACAACTCTCAAGGAATCTACGAAACGGTAAGGAGGATTCTAAACAGCGACATAAAAGAATCAACGCCAGAGGAAATAGCCGAGATAATAAAAATCCTTAAAAACAGGAAAGCACCCGGTTGTGATAATATTAACAATGTGACTATCAAGAACCTAACGCCGCCAGCTATAGACAGAATGAATCAAATCGTAAACGCATCGCTCAAACTCAGAACGTTTCCGACCCAATGGAAACACGCCACAGCAATACTGATTTCCAAACCCAACAAACCCAGGAACAAAACATCAAGCTACAGGCCAATAAGCCTACTAACAGGACTTGGAAAAATAACGGAGAAAATAATACACAATCGACTGACAGACATAGTTGACGAGAAACAAATAATCCCGGACGAACAGTACGGATTCAGACAAGAACATTGCACAACGTACCAGACAACTAGAAAAACCGAAGCGATAATTGACGCTTTCAACAGAGGATACGCCATGGGAGCGGTACTCCTGGACGTCTCAAAGGCCTTCGACAAGATGTGGCACGAAGGCTTAATATACAAAATGAATAAATTCAAAATCCCGATGGAGATGATAAAGCTACTAGCTTCGTACCTCGGCAACAGAACGTTCGAGGTGAAATTAAATGACACGATGTCGACTACACGTCCAGTGGGAGCGGATGTCCCCCAAGGATCCATACTGGGGCCCCTGCTCTACAACATTTTCACCGCAGACATACCAAAAATGGAAAACACAAAAATTGCACTATACGCAGACGACACTGCTATATTTACCAGAGGAATCCTGGCGAGCACGATCACCGAGAGACTACAAAACCACCTAGATGAGATAAATCGCTGGTGTAACACGTGGAAAATACAACTTAACGCTGAGAAAACTCAAGCCATCATGTTCACAAGAAGAAAATTCAAACACATCCCAACAAAACGCCTCAGCATTAATAATTCATGTATAAAATGGGAAAATCAGGTAAAATATCTAGGTATTATACTGGATAAAAGACTAACCTTCGCAAGACACATGGATCACATTGTGAAGAAAACCAAACAAATTAATGGCTATCTATATCCCCTCATCAACAGGAAAAGCAAACTCAACATGGAAAATAAGCTGAAACTGTACAAGACAGTAATACGACCAATAATGACATACTCGGCGACGTGCTGGAAGCAAGCTGACAAACACACAAAATACCGACTACAAATTATACAAAACAAAATACTGAGACAAATCACAGACTCGCGATGGTACATAACCAACGAACAAATACATAAAGACCTCGAAATGGAGACAATCACAGAGCACATAGCAAGACTTACACAAAAAATATTTGACAACATGCGACAACATGACAATATAACAATACAACAAACCGCAAACTACAAAACGAACATCAAGTGGAAATTCCCAAAACTGCAACAAACCACATTCAGACGATAAATAACACTGTTTTCTACCTACAGGGTACCCAAAGCAACCCCAGAGAAACAAAAGGACCACACCGACAACACAGCAAATGAGACAACACAGAAGAAACAAAGAAGGAAGCCAAAGGACCACAGCAGGACCAGCCGAGGACAAGAGGCCACAGCAGGATCAACCCAACCGAGGACCAGAAGCCACAACAGAAGAAACCAGGAAGAAAAAAAAAAAGAAAAAAAAACTGAAAAGAGCCGTTGTTTTAACGTTTCTCGATAAAAACCGAACCAAAAGACAAACAAAGAAACAAAGAAGACAGAAGAAAAAAAAAACCGAACCCAAACAAAACACGGCGGAAGGACGGGCTCACGGCCCACAACCGCCACAAAACAAAGGATCCCATATATAAGTCTCCAGCCTGATACGCCCATCAAGACCCACACATGCTAAATACATGGGGACGGGTTATTTTAAATGATATGAAATATCATTCAACCTTTTAATCTTAAGTATCTGTAATTGTCTCAAGTATCTGTATATATATATTTTTTTATTTGTTTATTTTGTTTACTAAGCCTTTAAGCCTAACCATTGTTTCTAATCTGCGCAGTCTATTGTCAGTCCTTTCCTCTTCTCTGTATCTCCGTTGTTTACTCTTAGCTATGTTAGCTGCGAATAGACCTTTTTACGGTTAGTTAAGCGCATGTGCATTGCCAAGTTTGAAAGGCGGGAATATGAAAAAAGTACGGGCACTTTTTGACACATGCGCACAAAAAATTTCAACTATGAAAAGGTCTATTTGCTACAACATTTAAAACAAATAATTATTTTTACGTTAAACACGTGGCTAAACACTCTCAAAACATGTGGTTTGGTCTAGCACAAAGAATATTATGAAGTGTGACCGGTAGGTTACAGTGAAACCCTCAAATTTTGAACTCTGATTTTGTTGTTGAATCTAGTAGAAAGTAGTGGTACTACAATGTAATCTCGAAGACGAGACTCGAAATATAATTGATGACAAAGACGAAATGCGTTAGTGAATTTCTATGACAATTAGCTTAAGCCAAGTTTAGTTATGCAAATTCATCTAGTAAGTTAATTCCACGCAGATTTCTGGCCTTTTGTCTTATATAAATTTGTTTACTTGTTGTTAGCTTGATAAGCCAACTGAAATGGATTTCCAGTGTACATGGCTAGATAATTATCCCTTGCTAATTGACCAAACATGATCACATGTTAGTCAGTGTATTTCAACTATAAATCCAAAGCCCCCGTTGATTACTTCCCAAGCAAACAAATATATTGGGAATAATATAAAATAATATGCATTTATTGTAACACAAATAATGTCATTATTTGTATGAGAAAATGTATTTTGGTTGTTTAAATTTAACGGTTTTCAGTTTGAAACAATGGAACACAATATGCAAAACAAATCGACTGTTTAAAACTACGTGATAGTTTACTAGAAAGCATATCTGATATTGCACGCATATAGTAAATTGTAACGAATACGGATTGAGCAGCTCAGTTCGGTGAGTGTGTCGGAGTTGTTTGGACGGAAAATGTGTAAACACAAACAATAATAGTTCCGTTTGCTGCTAGTTTTTGCCTGATAAAACGTTTCGAATAATCCAAACTGAAAACAGTTTAAACCAATTGGGATAAACATATTGGAATACTTTATAAAATTGGTAAAATTATTTATCTACGACCGCTATTGTAAATGATCATTGTTGTACAGTTCGCGGACTATGTAAATACATCTTAACAGACGTAACAATCCGCGATTAATGATAAGTTGTGATTATAATACACTAGTGCATTTAGTTTATGATTCGTTGATTGGTTGAAAGGTGCGCGTTAATACGATTATTAAATATAGTACTCCCTGATTTTGAAACAATCATAAAACGTCACATCACTCGCATCGAAGCTGTCATTTATTTCGTTTATCAACGTAAACTACCGATAAAAAGGTATGTAACCATTATGAAAGTATTTCTTTTCAATTATTTATTAGAATGCTATATTATTATTATTATTATTAAATTGATTCGCCACATTGGACCACTTGAGTCATTCCACGTTCACTTTATCTTTGAAGATTGGACTACTTGCTTCTCACGCTAAGCCCAGTACTTTTTCATTCGTTCCGCAAACGTTCCGTTAACGCAATTTTCTTAACTCCGAAATTTCTACCGGTCTTCTGTGTGTCATTTCTTTTGAAAATTTCTGATTCTCAAGAATGGTGTTAATTTTGTTTTTGTTCTCTGGATCAGTAATTTTGAGTCCAACTGCTTCAAGATCTTGCTGAATTAGTACTTACGTATTAACGCCACCACCGCTATATATTGGATCGAGAGTTCGCGCTGCCGCGCGTATGTTGTCTTAATTTATCTGTCCGCTTCGCGACGGGGAACCTAATCTAACCGGAGTTAAAAAATAAAGTATTTTGAGTTTTAAAAATGTTTTAGTTTTGAATCTAACCGAATCTAAAATTTTATGATTCATCATAAAAATTTTTGGAGTAGATTGGCGGCATTTAAAAATGTAGCGGTGGTGGCGTTAATACGTAAGTACCACTGAAATTTTTTTAACCCTGTCCTCCTGTCTTCTTTCCGAGGCTTCTCATCACTAGTTGTTTTAATATCCTGCTTTCGGGCAGTCGTAACATGAAAGAAACATGAGATTCTTTTCTACTTCATTGTGCTGGTGATTGGGTCATTTTCACAATAGATAGTTTCATTAGGCAGAATTCTCCAGACCCCATCAACCTGGTATTTTTTTATTGATGTTCTGATAATTCTTTGATCAGTCTTGACCGGTTCTTCTTTAATTTTAAATTTGGCACAGAGTTTCACAACCACAAGTTGCTTTCGGGAAAGTTACAGTTTGGTAATGTTGGATCTTAGTGTCTATTGACAGGCATTTCTTATTATATGTTGACCAGGTTAGAAATTGTGCTGTTTTCATTTTGTTGGTTCTACTTATCCATGTTACTTTCTCACCCAAGTTGTGCAAAATGATTTTTCCAAGATCAAGGGCGTACCAAGAAAGGGGTATAGAAACCACCTCGCCACACAGAAATATCTATAACATTACTAAAACCTCACCCTGGCGTCTTCGGGTGCAAAGAGCATGGCGAAGCAGTTCTGAAATTGTACGACAGATGGATACTTCATTTCATAATGCATAATTAATTTCATAAACAAATATGAGCTGACCCCCCGACCCTAGCTCATATCCTGGTTACGCTCTTGTCCAGGATAATTAAATTGTAGAACTATGTTAATTGCTTCATCATTTATGAACATTTTATCTATGCAAAGAGGATTCATAGGCATAATATCAGTTTTCTCAAAGGATATTTGTATTTTTGAAGCAATTTTCTGGAGATTTGTGATCTGAGCACAAACTTCTTCCATGTCAAGATTTAAGAGAGCTAAATTGTCCGAAAACCCAAGACAGTTTGCTCTTATTGATGGTTTTGCGACAATTTTGATTTTATATGGATTTTATTTTTGCCAGATTGTCATGATGTAATTGAGAGCCACATTAAAAGACAAAGATAACAATCACTTTGTCTGATTCCTGTTTTGATTGGAAAAGCTTTTAAAATTTCTCCTCTGAACTTGAACTTTGATTTTGTCTTAGTTAAAGTTAGCTGAATGAGTCTTATCCGTTTGGGATGGAGGCCATATGATCTAAGAATTTTTAGAAGTGTGGGTCTATGAACACATATCATATGGTTTTTTAAAAACTATGAATGAGATGAATAACTGCTTGCATCTATACTTGTAATACTCCTTTACTAGTTTCAGGCTAAGCATTTGGTCTGAGCAGTTTCTGCATTATCGAAATCCTCTTTGATATTCTCCAAGTTGTGGTTCAAGAATGTTTTTGATCCTATTGTAAATTATGTGGGAGAAATTTTTTTATGTGCAGTCCAAAGGGGTTATTCCTTTGTAATTATCTGGGTTGGTTCTATTTCCTTTTTTAAATAAAGGGTGCATTATTCCTGAGGTCCAGTGCTCTGAAATTTTCTCTTTGATCCACATTTCAATTAGATATTGGTGGAGAATTAGTACCGCAGGATTTCCAGCATTTTTCCAGATTTCTGCAAATACATGAGCTACACCACACGCCACACGTAATTTTTTAGTTCCTGAATTGCGACCTCTACCTCATTGATAGTTGGAGGATGGTGGTTAAAATAGTTGTGTCAGTGTCTACTTGAAATGTTTCCAGTGGGTCATCACAATTTATAAGTTTGTTGAAAGTCTCTATAAAGATCTCTGCATTTTCTTGATTACTATGTGCCCACTTTCTTGACTTCAGATTGATCTCTCAGCATCAATGTTGGGACTCACTACTTTTTAAGATATCTGCCAGAAGTTTTGTGATAATCTCTTGACTGTTTCTTCTGGAAGTTCTCATCTATCTTTTCTAGGGTATTTTTAAGATGTTTGCGTTCTTTTTGCTTAATTAGTTGCTTGCTTTCTTTGCTAAATTAGTTCTAGGCGTGATTCTTCAAACTTTTGGACTTGATGCCTTGTCCAAGCTTGGTGTCTTCTTTCTAATGCCTGGTCAGATTCTTCATTCCAGCACTCATGTTTTTCCTGAAATTTATTGGAGCCAACTCTTCTGCTATTGATTTTAATTTTGTGTCTTCTAACGTATCAGAGTTGATAGATGCTTCACCTGATATCCTATTGTATTACTCATTTTTGTTAAAGTAGTAGGGTGGAATTTTCTGCTAGTTTTTTTTCTGGGATTGGTGTTTTTCTTTGCCATTGGTGTTAATTTTATTTTGATCTCAACAAGATAGTGGTCTGAACCTGAATCTCTACCCCTTAAAACTTTTACATTGTAGATTTCACGATGGTGAAATTTATCAATGCATACATGGTACAGTTGCCATTCACCCTTTCGGAAATCAGGGTATTTCCAGGTTTTTAATTTGTGAGGTTTCCTTTTAAAACATATTGATTTGAGACCAGGTTATGCTTTCTACAAGTTTCAATTAACCTTTGACCATTATTCTTAGTCCATTTATGTGCAGGCCATTTTCCAATTATACCTATGTATCTTCTTTGATGTTCTGTATGAATTTAATGTAGTTAATAAAAAATAAATTTATTACATCAAATATAGGTTTCTTCTTAAACAGGGATACATTTGTGTGGTCGTAGATAAATTACAGTACATGACTCGGGGAAAAAATGGAGATTTCGAACGTCGTTAAAATATAGGGTGGCGGACTTTTACCTGGTGTAACTATTCTTAATCGTCTGTGGCACTGTTTAACTAAGATCAGAAAGCAAAAATGAAGCTTCTACATTGCGTGGTTCAATAAATATTCGTATTTTGCTGAAAATAATTGTTGACATTTTCAACGAGACAGATAGTAGACGCGAACGCAACTGACTCGTAGATTGTAGATATGGTGGTGAAGACTTGTACTGCGACCTTTATAGATCTATTGTACCCCACCCTCCTCCTCCAAGTGTTGGTGTACTTACCCATTTAGAGCGCCTCCTCTAATCCTGTTTCCTTTAGGAATCTCAGGATCTGGGTGGGATTCAAGGCCTGCAGCTCCTCTGTGTTCAAGCAGTGAGCCCCAAGGTTCACATCTGTGTACATCTGTCTCTTGCGGAGTAATGCTCCGCAGTCTTTGAACAGATGTAAGGGGGTTTCCTCTGCTGAGCCACATAATCTGCATCCATCATCCTCCTTTTGGCCTAGGGCCTTGAGATGTTTCCTAAGTCTGCAGTGTCCCGTCAGGGCTCCTGTTAGAATTCTGAGCTTGTTCCTGCTTAGTTTCAGGCAAGCTCCCGTTCTCTTCTGGTTAAAAGATCCCAGCATCACTTTGGATTGCCTTAGCCCTGAAAGTTCTTTCCAGGTTTTCATCCATTTTCCTCTTATTTCTTCATCTAAACTTTTGCGGATGGTGTTCACGCTCATACCGCAAAAGGGTTCCGGACCAATAAAGGAGCTACTGGATCCCATGTTTGCTAGGTGATCGGCTTCTTCGTTTCCGTCTATACCAGTGTGTCCTGGTACCCAGTATAGCGTTACTTTATTATCCCTGCCAAGCTTGTTCAGCTTCCCCAAACAGTCCCATAACAGTTTGGATCTGATGGTGTATGAGCTAATGGCCTTGATGGCTGCTTGGCTATCTGACAGGAGAGCAATTCGTTTTTTGCGGTAATTCCTGTCGAGGTTAAACTGTGCACATCTTTCGATTGAGTGTACCTCTGCTTGGAAGATACTTGGGGATGTTCCCATGGATTCGAAGTATCTGGTACGAGGTCCAAACACTCCCGCACCAATGCCTTCCTTTGTCTTCGAACCATCTGTATACCACTTGATGGCATTTTGCTCTATGTGGTATGCTGAGGATTCGTCGCTCCAATCGGCTTTACTACTACACATTGCTGTGTAGTTTTTCTCGAAGTGGTATTTGCATACCATTCCGTCTTTTGGTACTTCCAGCCAGGGAATCTTGGCAGCGAGGCTGTTTCGGCCTCTGCTCCCGATTATTTTACCTCTGCCCATTCCTTCCTTGCTGAATCTTACGATCGCCGATCTGGCGGCGCTCTCCACCACAAGGTGCAGCGGAGTCAGATCCAGCAGCAGCTCCAATGCTGCTGTCGGACACGACCCCATTGCCCCCGTGATGCAGACACACGCCAGTCTTTGAATCTTCTCAAGCTGTTTCCTCATAGAGGCCAGCTTGATTCTACTTCCCCACGCAACTGCCCCATAAGTGATTGCAGGTCTCACTATCATGGTGTACATCCATCGCAGGATAGTGGGGTTACAACCCCACGTTTTTCCTGCCAGATTTCTGCACACCATTAGGGCGCGTTTGGCTTTACCTACCACTGCCTCAGTGTGTCTATTCCATAGGAGTTTGCTATCTAGTGTGATACCCAGATACCTTATCTCCTGTTGGTATTCTACTGCCTTCCCATCTATGAGTATGGGGTTTTCTTTTAGTTGGGAACTAAACATAGGCCACACAGTTTGTCTGGGGTTTCGAATGGGGGTGTTTTCCTCACTCGCTCCTTCCAGCTCAAACTCTATGATCCTATGATCTGACATTGAGGGCTCACTTGAAACCCTCCACTTTTGAATTAGTTTACTTACGTTAGCGCTACCTACCGTAATATCCAGTACCTCATTTCTGGCTTTAGTGACAAATGTTGGCGTGTTCCCAACGTTGTACACAATTAAGTTCTCTTTAATGAGGTATTCTAAAAGGTACTCACCCCTCTTATTAGTGTCCGTGCTGCCCCACATCTCATTGTGTGCGTTCGCGTCACATCCCAGGATGAGTGGCAGCCTTCTCCTAATACAGTGTTCCACCAGATTTTGTACTTCAATGGGTGGTATGCTGTTACCATCGCCAGGGAAGTATGCTGATGCGATCACTACTTTGCGGTGGAGACCCTCGATCTTGATGAGGGCCTGAATCGGTACTAAATCCCGCATTAAAAATTCTGAAAGACATAAGTAATTTATGCCATTTCTTACAATAATGCAAGTTCTAGGGGAGACCTTACGGCTGTCCCATACCAACTTACATTCCCTGTTGCTAAGGCCTCTGATTTTACCTCTGTAGGTCCAGGGTTCTTGAAGCAGCGCTAGCCCTAAGTGCCGCTTGGTGAACATCCTAGCCATCACAGCTGAAGCTGCTTTGGCATGATGGATGTTCACTTGGGCTATTTTGGTGCGCCTGCTGGTCATTCTTGTTTTGTGACAGGAGGCGGCAAGTCCTCCTCTGTCCCTACAAGAACATCTACCTCTGCCTCTGTAGACATGGCTGGACTGCTCATGTCTACGAGTGTGAGGTCAAGGTCGGCTTCCTGGGAATCCGGGTTGACTTCCTTGTTCTCTGTGTCGGTTAGGTCCCGTACACATGGATTATTTTTACTTTTGGAATTCATATAAATCCCACGAGTCGCAAGGGAACTATAGGTCCACCACATCAGAGCCCCGCTTGATAGTGGTAAGGCTGGATACCCTCTGAGGTCGCCAGGTATCAAAGGGGCTCCGTAAGCGATGGCCGGTTGCCCTTGGCCATCAACCAGTCCCTTTGGCACGGGTCGCATGACACCTTGGAATTAAGGGTTTGGAAGTTCTTGGTTGTTCGCCCTCCGCCGAACGCCCCGACCGGAGTTGTTCCAGTCGTGACGTCCAACGGTATGTTGACGGCTCGTGAGGGCTCGACGTTGCCACGTTTATTTTTTTTCCTAAGAAAAATATTACACCATATGCATATCAAAATATCGATACTTTTTTAGGATACATCGATATTTTCTAATAAATATGTAGTAAGAACTTAATTTCAAGTCTAATCATCATCCAATTTAACCTAATCTAACCTGGTTTAAATCGACAGTAACTACCAAATTATCTTGTTTTGGATCGTGCTGCCGCGCGTAGGGATTTTGATCCGAAGAACGAAAAAGGTTGAGATTTTGATCCTGTAATCCGGCGAATCCGGAATTACTAAACGTTTACCGGATCCGGTGATGTTAATTTTTGCTAAAATAATCGCGCTGTTGCATGAGTAGGTACTATAAATGCGTGGTGCGCATGGCGCCAAAAGGTTTTTCCAAAACCAAAATTGATTTTGTGATAAATAATGTATACTTAAAATAATTAGCGTATTTTCTGGTATATAACGCGCACCTTTTTGCAAAAAAATGCCTCTAAAACTTAGGTCCACGTTATAGGAGCACAAAAAGTAAATTAAATTTTATGGTGCGCCCTAAGCACCGGCAAATACGGTATTTATAGTATGTTGATTATATTAAACAGACATTTAAATAGATATTATATTTCATGAGACAGATTCATCACAAATCCAATTTCTTCTAATAGTTTTCAATTTAATAAATTTATAGTTTTCAATTTAAAAAAATGTCAAAATCAAATTATTTTTAAAGAAATTAGGCTTGAGAAAGGCCCAATCTGGGTCGAAACGTTGGAATAATTTTGATAAAACTACTTCCAAGAATTGTCCATACACCTGATTTAAGTTACCTGATTGATGAGATTGAGATTAAACAAAAATAACATTTATCGACTTTCACTATTTTCCTCACTGTGAGACTATTTGGAGGAATTTTCAATCTAATAACCTCTAATTTCTCAAAAAAAAAAACACATTTTCAAAGACAGCGACCGGTCAATGAAGACAAGATTGAGCTGTGTTTTACAGCTAGGTCCGCATAGGTCCGATAGGTCCGCGTTATAGGCGCACAAAAAGTAGGTTGAATTTTAGAAACAAAATATACATCGAAATAGATATTATATTTCATTAGACAGATTCATCATGATGTCTGGCATAAATATAAGAATAAGACTTGTTAGCATGGTTAAATACCTAAATGTTGTGATCTCAGTAAAGCAAAGCAAATTATGTTAGATTTCATTTCGTTGATCCAGCCGGACCTGGACGGATCCGGCGGGATCTATGGAAATTCGGCCGGATTAAAAATGGTACCGGATTGCAATCCCTAGCCGCGCGTATATGGTCTTGGTTAATCTGCCGCTCCCCGGTGTGCATTCTAATCTAACCTGGGTTAAACCAATAGTCCTTGTCACTTTTACTTTTCTTACAGAAAAATTGAGAAATTGTGATTGACCACATACGCGTGTCAGCGTCGAGCAAAATTTCTCAAGTTTGCTGTAAGCAAAGTAAAAGTGGCAACGCCGATATGATTGCATACGCACACTTTTTGTCTCGTGACTAGAAATGTTTGAGCCGTTGCGTAAAATATGTCAATTTTTAGGACAAGAAAAACACCAATATTTATTGAACTAAGCAAACTAGAAGCTTCATCTTAGTTACACAGTGCCAAAGACGATTAACAACAGCTACATCAGGTATAAGTCCGCAACTCTAAGTTTCAATGAGTGTTGTATTTTCCATAATACCCGATGACTCGAGTTGTAAGGCAATTACGTACTAGCGTAGTTCCGTACGAGCCGTAATATGCTTCTTACAATTATTGTTACTTAATATACTAATTTATTATTATTATAATGCGCTACAACAATTGCAAATTATAATTAAAATGTTCATAATTTGGAGTTTCATTCGGCTTGTAATTTCAATTCTATTTTCACCACATTACAAATATGTTGCGTTATGTAAGGCTTGACTAGCACATAGCCAAGTTAGTTAGTTTAGACAAGTTTCAGTATTCAAACAACTTTGTTTTCAACAGTTAGTTTAAAATCGATTGCCTTTAACAACCGACTTCCACTTATATGATTACTATATATTTATATGATTATTTATATATTGTTGAGTTTGAAGATTTTGATATTATTAAATAGTAACATTTGTATCTTTCTTCAAGGATTATAATTTCTAGGAAATTATTGTATACATGTGCCCATAATTATGAAAGTGGTCTAAGTCAAAATTTAAAAAAAATGAGTTTATCAGTTATTTCACACCACATTATTAACACTAAATGAATTACATATATTTTTGAAATTACAACCACTACCTAATGGTTCATTATTGACGATATCGTAAAAATTACATTGAATAAATTTAATTTAAAATAATGCTTTGCGAAATAACTGATAAACTATTTTCTTTTTTAATGTTGACTTAGACCACTATCATAATTTTGGACACACATATCGTCAACAAAGTTATAAAAATTAGTATAACGTATAACTAACCTTTCTTTAAAAACATTTCTTAAAAATAAACTACTTCACTGGCAAACACCACGACTGACATTGAATTACATTAAGAAAGTTTTTGGGTTATATATAACCCTGTAATTTTCACAAAAAAAAACAATAGCCTGATCAAATACTAAAGATAATTATCGGTACTTACGTATTAAACGCCACCACCGCTACATTTTTAAATGCCGCCAATCTACACCTAAATTTTGTATGATAAATCATAAAATAAAACATTTGATTTAAAATTAAAACATTTTTAAAACAAAATACTTTTTTAACCCCGGTTAGATTAGATTGTCCGCTGCGAAGCGGACAGATAAATCAAGACAACATACGCGCGACAGCGCGAACTCTCGATACAATATATAGCAGTGGTGGCGTTAATACGTAAGTACCTAATTATCAATTAATTTATGACCATCCATATACGCGTTTCTGCCTTTTGGCTTCAGCGGAATGGCTTTATCATTAACAACAAATTAAAATTACAAATAATAAATACGACTTACCTAGTCTTTTATTTACAGCTAACTGGTATTATCGTATTTCAGATTATTCTATTTATAGTCGAACCAGGTATTTAGATTTTTGAGAACAAATATATGCTGCGCTTGTTGTACTAACAGACAATTAACATTGGTCAAAGCAAATTTATTAGAGAATTCTGTTCAACTTCATAGACCAAGAAGTCGTGATATAATTATTTATATATTGTTGAGTTTGAAGATTTTGATATTATTAACTCTTAACCACCTGCCATACGTCTCTGGTGAGAAAATTACTGCTACTTTGGGTCTGAGAGACGTATGTCAGGTGGTTAGGTGTTGAATAGCAACATTCGTAACTTTTCTTCAAAAATTATAATTTCTGGGAAATCATTGTATACATATGTTTTTTATACAAAGATTAGTTATACTATATTATTAGTTATACTATAATGGTGTCAACTTTGTTGACGATATGTATACAATGATTTCCTAGAAATCATAATCTTTTAAGAAAAGATAAAAATGTTACTACTTAATAATATTTATATTGGTACAACATTTATCCACAATAGTGATGAGCGATATGGTGTTTTCATATCATAGTCATCAGTGACTGCTATTTTTCAATTTCGGTGATTTTTCACAGTGACTGATCATGTTATCGTAGTATAAACTACAAATCTCGATCTTGCGCCTTGTGAATTCAAACTAAAATAACCAGTCTGATAACCAGCAACTGCTACACTGCCGAGCATAAAATTAGGGTCACTCCGTAACTTGAAGTGATTTTAGAAATCTTTAGAATTTTGTACGTGTTTTTTTCGGTTGTAACAGTTTATTAACTGATTGCTTGAACAAAACAAAAGGTTTTCGTTGTTCAAAGTTTATTGAAAGTACTGAAAATGAACAATTTTAATTTGATATGCTAAGTAATTTAATTTAATTTAACGATTTATTGCTCAACAGTTTTTATGACCAATGACAGAGCAAATATAAGATTAGTTACAACTAAACAATAATACATTAAAAAAAAATAATACAAACAAGGTAACACAGGTTGGGCACATAGAACAATTAAACATAAATAAAAATAAGGAATCAACAAAAAAAAATATACAAATACAACTCTGGTAACTCTGCTTGTCCATATACTATTTGAGATTTCGTTCAATTGTCGCGTTCAAACGCTTTATAAGATTAGGTGCTCGTCAATGTAAATATTTTGTTGTGGTTTCGCAGTTAATAAACGAAGAACCAGCGAAAGGTATAAGATTTGTTGTATTTTTTTCTATTGTATATTTACTAAAGTATAAATTAACCCGCAAGTCAAGCCAAAATATCTAACAAAAAAGTTCCATGACAGAGTTAAGTTGAAAAAGTATGCAGAGGGAGCAATGGGCAGTTATTTTGAGGGAGGTTTGGGCTGCCCAATGCTCCCATCTTTAATTAACTGATTTAATTAGAATGTTTAAATTATTTTAATTGCAGTTAAATGCCGTTCGTGTATAAAAAGAAGGGTACGCGACGCGAAATTCAAAAAGACATAATATTAATTGCCATGGAAGAAATGGCAAAAGGTGATAAGATAAAAACAACTGCTGATAAATATGATATCCCTGATCAAACTTGCAACTTGCAAAAATCAACTTTGTTGATTACGTTTGTGATTATACACTGTTTAAGATTATTTAACTTTTTATTTTTGGATTATATCATGGATATTGGGTATTTTAAACATCATGCCCAAACCTCCCACAGGGGGTGCCTGAACCTCCCTACCATTGGGAGCATTGGGCACAATTGACATGTTTCAGAAATTCTTTTGTAACTTTGAGACTGATTATAATTTGTAGACTGTTATTTGCAAACAATCTTGCCAAATGTATGGTGCACATGACCTAGGCGATACATATTTGATATATTAAAAAAGTGCTTTTTTATTACCTATTATGTGAATAAGTGCCCATCTCTCCACTACCTCGCCTACCTGAATTTAAAGGGGTGCAGAAGCCGGGTAAAAGTGACAATTTTGCATTTGCTAAGATTAAGACCTAATTGATTGCCATCGCACCAATTTTCAAGAATTTTCAGGTTCGCTTGTAAAACCAAACAGTCATCAGGGTGCTTAATAGACATGAAAATCTTAAGGTCGTCAGCATAAAGTAAATGAGGTGCTGATAGAGACGAACTTAAGTCATTAATAAATATATTAAATAGCAAAGGCCCTAAGTTGGACCCCTGCGGAACACCGGAAGTGGCAACGAATTCTGTCGAGGCATATCCACAATGAAAAACAAACTGCGATCGATTTGCAAGGTAAGAGGAGAATAAATCAATTAGGTTGGTTGCAAACCTAAAAGAGTGAAGCTTCTTCTCTTCTATGGAGTCAAATGCTTTAGAAAAATCAGTGTAAATGCAATCAACCTGACCACTATTATCAATAACTGGTGTTCTATATTGGGTAAAGACAACTAAGTTGGTGAGAGTTGATCGACCCTTCATTAAGCCATGTTGCTGCAAGGAGAGAATATTTTTGATACTATGGAAGATTGATTTATAAATGATGGATTCAAAAACTTTGGAAAAATTGGAAAGAATTGATATGGGACGATAGTTACCGATTTTCGATAAGGAGCCAGCTTTATGTATAGGACAGATCTTTGTGGATTTCCAAATAGCTGGAAAGGTGCCTTCGTGCAGAATCAGGTTGAAAATTTTGGTAAGTAGGTATTAAGTCAGGTTAGGTTTTTTTAAGTTCAGGTTAGCTGGTCAAGTTACACTTCAACTGCTTGAGGGTTGATAATACTTCATCTTCATAAACGTTAGTGAATTCAATAAGAGGGAGATTCAACCCGGATATATCCGAAACGCTGGTACAAGGATACGAGGGTTTATACACACCTTTAAAGTAATTAGCAAAGCACTCAAGAATAGTTTGAGGGGAGTTGAAAGTGAAATCTTCCCAAGACATTAGGCCCGGAATACGGCTAAGGCGCTTTTTAGAACGAACAAAAGACCAGAAGCGTTTCGGATCAACAGATATGTTATTGGCTGATTCCTTGATAAAATAAGAAAAAGCTGATCTTATCTGCAACTTTACCTACGATCTGACGAGTTTGAACCTAGAATAGTCCTGTAAAGATTTTGAAACCTGAAAGGTACGATGGAGTGTACGTTTCTTGCGAAGACCATTAATAATAGTAGGTGAAAACCAGGGAGGAAAGGTGGAATGATAAGAGGAGCAAGGTGGGACAAATTTATCAAGAATGGAATAGAGGAAGAATGTAATGAAAATGAAAAAGTTTCCTTTGATATGCTTTTGTTTAAACAAAAAAAGTTTAAGGATGTCAGTAGCGAGTATTCCCTCCTATGGCAGTGACAACAGCTTGCAAACGACGAGGCATGCTCTGGATCAGATTTTGTATCACATTTTGAGGAAGATTGTCCCATTCTTGCACCAGTATGTCACAACGCTCTCCAAAATTTCTGAGGGCCAGCACATTTGTCCGTAAACGTTTTCCCATCTCATCCCAAATATGCTCAATTGGTTTTCAATCTGAACTGCGAAACAAATCGCGTGATTTCACATTCCTCAATATACTGACTAACTATCCGAGCAGTGTGGGTCCGTGGGTTATCATGCATAAATGTTTCCTCGTCTCCAAGAATAACCATGAACGCTAAAACATGGTCTGCTAGAACCTCTGTCAGATACCTATGCGCAGTCAAAATCCCATTCTCGATATAGACTAACTCCGTGCGAGTGTCAAAAGATGTGCCTCCTCATGCCATAACTGATCCTCCACCAAATGAAAGTCGCTTGGTAATACACGATTGACCATATTGAGCATCACGCCTTGTCGTCGCCACACTCTTACAAGTCTATCTGAACCTGTAAGACAGAATCGTGATTCATCGGAAAACAATACGCGACTCCAATCCGCTCCAAGCCATGGGCGTAGCCAAGGGCGAGGTTTAGGGGTTTATTGGTGAAACCATCCTACGTTATAGAAAATCATACACCTATGGACTACCAAAAAACTTACAAATTTTATGTGAGATTTGTTTTGGTAGTCCTAAAAAGACTTAATAATTGTTATAGAGCTCCGGAAAGGCTGAATATATTCATATATTCAGGCTGTGTTCCGTTTGTTTTAAGTTTTTAATAGGATTTATGCTCATTGCAAAACACTAACAATGACAATAATACACAAACAGACAGATGTCTATACACGCCACTGAAAGCAAAACCACGCTGCCCTCAAACTTTCATTTGTTTCAACAAAAGCATTTCAAAGTAAACTTCTTCTGTTCATAACTTGGCATATCAAATTAAAATTAAATCATTAATTGTTTTAGCCTTAACTATATGAAACATTTTAAATAGTTTAAAAAAAAACTTATGTGATTTGTTTCACTTGATCTTTTATTGATTACTATAGTTTCACCAAGACAGTGGCATCTTCAGATCTAATACAAACATTACATATATTTATTAACCCTATGTTAAAATCCCATAAAACCCCATGTTAAAATCATATAAATATATGTAATTGTTTAATGTTTGTATTAGATCTGAAGATGCCACTGTGTTGGTGAAACTATAGTAATCAATAAAAGATCAAGTGAAACAAATCACATAAGTTTTTTTTTAAACTATTTAAAATGTCATAACAAAGGATGCAACAATTAACAAAAATAAAAAATAGATTTAATCGCAATATTTGTAATTGGCATTTAAAAATAAAATCACTTTGGCTTTGCATTACTTGATCTATTTCGGCTTGGATTTTTTGCGTACAATAAATAGATGTTTTTTTCAAAAAAATAATTGGCAAAATACAAAATTCGGTTTATTCATACAAAAAGCGATTACGTCATCAAAAAAAAGTTACTTCGTCCAAAATAAAGGGCTTGGATTTTTTGCGTACAATAAATAGATTTTTTTTCCAAAAAAATAGCTGGAAGATACAAAATTCGGTTTATTCATATAAAAAGCGATTACTTCATCTAAAAAAAGGTTACTTCGTCCAAAATAAAATATAAACACCCCATAATCGATTTATTTTTACAAATAATAATGGTTTAGTACAATTATTGATGGAAATGTACAAAGTTAAATAAATTCACCAAAAAAGGTTTAACTGTACAAAAACGGTTGATCCATCCAAAATTGATTGCTCTCGACAAACTTTTTTTTTATACAAAATACAATTATTTCTTCCAATAAACGAATACAATTTCCAAAAAAGACTATCATTGGATTAAATCATCAACAACCGCTGTGAAAGAAGAATTGAATGGTCAATCAATTTTTTACTTTGGTCCAAACAGTCAAAAGATATCAGAAATCAATATTTCAGAGTACAAAACAAAGGAAAACCTGAAATACTGGAATAGTTTTGAAGAGTACAAATCATATCAAATTTCAATGTGGAAAGTGACTGTGAATATTAATAAATGGGAAGATGTTTCCTGTTGTGTGTTCAAATATGTGTTTTATGAAGAATTACATATGTAAGCACAGTATTGGAATGGGAATTCTCTTGAAACTGTACAAAGTTCCATTGACACTTAAACAAATTCCATTGGGACAGAAGCCAAAAAGGAAAAAGGGGAAGACCTTCAAAACCTAAGTCAGCATTAGTTCGTCAATGAAGTTAAAATATAAAATATATAAGACTTAACCAACACATTATAAATTAAACCTTTTACATATTACATATTACATATTTTATAATTTTTTTTAAGAAGTAGTTTTTAGGACTAATATTGTTATATACTCGCATTGGCCATCGTATCGCTTCTTCTCATCAACCTCTCAACTGCTGCTTCGGGTGTTTCGCCCTCGCCAGGTCCATCAAGTACGCCCCTGCGTGTCTCAAACGACACGGTCTCAAGTGACCTCTTCAGCACTCTAGTTTGGATGTAAGCTTCGATGTTTGGTGTTATTACAATCTGCTGGTTATATCTGCTGTGGCTTCTTGTAGCCACCCCGTCCCAAGTCATCACATACTAATATTGTCATACATAATCTTGGTTTTACACTTGTGAAGCATTGATATTCACTCGCTAGCATGTCGTACTTATGCAGTTTCGTTGTCTCAACAGTGCAGCTGATCGTGGCTTGTTATTCGAATTTCAATGATAGTAGATTCATTTCGTTTCTTATCAAACACTACAATATCTGGCCGGTCATGTGCTACTCTTAATATATATTATAATGCATATAATATAAAATAAAACAATACAATAGATTATAAATTTTGAATTGGTAAAACCATACAACATTATAGATAATCAGATAAACTTAATAAAGACGGAACAGAGCTTGAATATATAAATATGCTCAACCTTTCCGGAACTCTATAATACTAATGAGTCTTTTTAGGACTACCAAAAACAAATCTCGTATGAAATTTGTCAGTTATTCTATAGCTTTCAGTCCACCTTCGTGGCACTCAACAAAAACCATAAAAATAACATTGATTTTTAAGATCATGTCTTTCCGATACCTTGAGTGGATAGCCATCTGTGGACGCGTTTCGAGATTTATCTCTCATCAGCACAGCTTTGCTTCCATGAACAATATTTTGTAAATCACTCACTTAATTATAGAGTTCCGGAAAGGTTGAGTATATTTATATATTCAAGCTTTGTTCCGTCTTTATTAAGTTTATCTGATTATCTATAATGTTGTATGGTTTTACCAATTCAAAATTTATCATTTATATCAATAACCTGCTAAGTTCATGTCTCTCTCACAAAATGTCAAAATTAAAAACATCTAACCCTAATCAACACATGGGTTTTCAAGTGAGTGATTTACAAAATATTGTTCATGGAAGCAAAGCTGTGCTGATGAGAGATAAATCTCGAAACGCGTCCACAGATGGCTATCCACTCAAGGTATCGGAAAGACATGATCTTAAAAATCAATGTTATTTTTATGGTTTTTGTTGAGTGCCACGAAGGTGGACTGAAAACTATAGAATAACTGACAAATTTCATACGAGATTTGTTTTTGGTAGTCCTAAAAAGACTCATTAGTATTATAGAGTTCCGGAAAGGTTGAGTATATTTATATATTCAAGCTTTGTTCCGTCTTTATTAACAATAGATTATAGCTAATAGTTATTTGATTCTAGTTCAAATTTTATATCAAGCAAATTGTTTTTGTGTAAATAGCAATTAAATGGATTGACGAAACAACCTTTTTATGTACACGTAAACCTTTTTTGGGTGAATTGAATTTATGTTATTGTACGATTTCGATTATTGTAAGTAAAAATTATAGTTTGGACGAAAAAACCAATTAGTAGATGATTACGTTTTATTTTGGATGAATAAACCTTTTTTTGGATGAAGTAATTTATTTTGTACGAAGTAACCGAAGTTTGAATTGATTAATTTATTTTGTATTTATCCAGCTATTTATTGTAGAACTTCATCCATTTATTGTATGTTGAGTTTTATAGGTATACTAGTAATCGAATATTGGATGAATACATTTTAAGCGATCTATTTCTACGTTTAGTCAAAACCTGACCAGCTTTAGAAAAAAGCGTTTCACATAAATAGAATATAAATAAAATGAAGTGATAAATGTAGTTTCTTTCCTTCTAAATGGTTATACGTATTGTAAGTTGCATACAGTGACCAGTGATTTTCTGATCACGGTGAGTAAATCACCGGTAGTATATCGCTCATCCCTAATCTACAATAATATGAATATTCTTTGAAAAATTAAACACACACATAAAACAATAATAGCAGGTCTACAAAAAAAAGTATTTTGGTGCGGCTCAGCGTTGACAAACATACTATTTAAATCGTATTTATACGACTTTTTTGGAGCTGACACGATGTACGATCATGTATTCGAAATCGTAAGCAAAATATGCGATCTTTCCAAATCTTTCAATCTTCATAACAAAATTACAAAAAAAATATTTTTAATAATATTTAAATAAACTTTTTCTTTGGATTTTCAATGAAGCCATCCAATAATTTTTGAAACCCTTAACCTTCTATACCACTCGCGCTTAACACTTATGGGGGTATTCTAGTGTAGAGGCATGTATTTCGCCCGGTTTTTGAAGCGCTGTACAAAGGAAACAAAAAATATTTTTAGTATACATTTTTTTATCATTTGTTTATTGATGTTTTATTATTACATTCAAAAAAAAAAAAAAATTAAAAATTAAATTGATAAAGTTATGACCAGTTAAAGTGAGGGGTCCAAAAAAAAGAGGGTGTCCTGGCGTGCATAATTCCAACCCTCCTGGTGATCTGAAAAATAAAAACCAGACGGATTCTTAAATATTATATATGCCGCTATCGTATGAACCTTGGTTCAAGTTAAAAAAAATTTTTTTTACAAAATGGCGGCTATTTGAAAAAAAATAAAATTTTGCATATTATTTTTAACAGTTTTGAATTTTTAAAAAATACTAAAAGAAAAGTTATAGTTATGAGCAAGGTCCACACGATAAAGGGATGTATAAACAACATCTTCTCCAATTTTGAAGTAAATCGGTCCATTAGAACTCGAGATATCCTTACCGCCAGCTCGAAAAAAGTAGTTTCGAGAAAAACGCGTTCAAAGTTTTGAGACAAGTTTTCGGCAATTTTACTTATAGAATGGTACAGAATACTTACATATTTCGGCGATTCCTGCTCCATATAAGAAACCTTCCTCTACTTCAAAATACTCATTCTCCGATGTTCTCTGGCGAAGACGAGCAGTTCTACCCTCCTTTGACGCCTCTGAAGTCCGGAGTTCCGAGCGCTCGATACGCGCTTCGTCCCGTCTCGCTGCAAAAGCATTAGCTTCTGGGCCAATCGTAATTCCCATAACATCTAAGATTTTTAATATGGGTATAAAACCTTCATTAAAAATACTAACTGCGAAGAAAGTGGCAATTTCAATTGTTTTCGGTCCAGCGTGAATGTGCTTCGGAGCAAAAGTCCATATAAACGAATTCAAAGATTCGTTATTATTTTGGGTTTCAGAACCCAAACATCGTTCCAATAAAGCATCAGCTGATAATTGTTCATAAATTGGTTTTATTACTTGTAAAACGTTGTCATTTAGAGGAGAATTTTTGTGGTCAAATTCGTCAATAGTGCCGTCTTCCATTGCCTTCTGATACTTGCACCAACTAGATGAACAATTCATGTGTTGAGGATTTTCGTTAGTTGAAATTTTATGAAAGTAGGTTGCCCACACATCTCTCTTCATGTCTTCAACAGAATCTGGATTTCGACGAATTGCCAAACCATAATATAAAGACAATTCATTGATTAGCTTATCAGTGAGTTTACCAGCTCCTTTGCCACCAATACCTCTATTCTCTTTTTTTGCTTTCCGTAACCGTGAACCCATGCGTTTTTGAACGTGCCCAACACACTCCTTTTTTCTACAACCGGGTTATCATTGTAGGGGTTAATATCAAGAATGCCTTTGAAAGTTTTTGTGTCACCATCTCCGATATATCGGATAAATTTGACATTATGCTTGGTTTCCGACCTCCCAAACATTTCAACAACCGCGTCAACCTCCATTTTTCCGGCGCTTCCTTTATGATTTATAGTACAGATTTCTTCATGCTCTTCATACCAATCTCGATAAGCTTGGATGTCATCTTTTTTTTTGTGTTTCCATAGATTACACCCTTGACAAAAACTTGATTTTACTATCGTATCAACAACTTTTTTACTGTACTTGCCGACGAGCGTAGTAACACCAAAGAGAGAATTGAAGCCTCGTTTTTTCCACGTGCCATCGCCGGAAACAGTCAAATAATTAGGATTAGCGTGAGGATCAGACTCAAATATTAATTCCTTTTCTTCTCTTACGGCTTTTGAAATTATTTGATCGTAAACCGCTGAAGCGGCCGTGTATACATTGCCAAGGCAACTGTAATATGTACCAATGGTCAAGCCTTGACAAATATCCATTATACTACAAAATATATTTATACCTTCTCTTCCTACTCCTAGCAATCTCATAGCTGCTACAATTCTTCGATTTACTTCGAATGCTTTATTTATAAAGGGCGATGATTGAATATATCGTACTTGCTCACACTCACATTGTAAAGCAATTTTAAACCCTAACCCACGAGCAGCTGTACGACTAAATTTTATATCTTGCTTACATGTAGAACACAGGATCAATGTTGAAAGCGTGGTAAAAACAGAAAAAAATTCTAAAATACAATAACCGTAATTGTTATTAATTATAAGTTCCTCATCCTGCGAATGTTTTAATTTTGCTGCAGATGCACTAGTGAAACTGGTTTCTTCTTCTTCAGTAAATTGATTACCGTTAAATTTCCTCCTTTTAAATCTGCATGGCCGTGCAGAACTAAATTTTGAAGTTTTTCGATCCATTACAAATTGTAAATAAATTTACAATTTATAAAATAATTTTCACTTGAAAAATGTTAAACGCGTTGTTAGGTTAGCACGTGCACTCAGTACGAAGTTTGGCTCAAAACTAACTTCACTAAAACGGCTATAACTCATAAAATAATAGGAATCTGGAAAAATCCTTTTAATGACATATTCTTGAATGTCTAAACTTTGGAAATATGAAAAAAAAAAAAACGTTTTTTTCAAAATTCTACACTAGAATACCCCCTTAAGTCAAATTATTAGAAATTTCACAACTAGGATTATCATAGAAAGTATCTAGGGATAACCAATAGATCCTACAAGCAGGGCAACAACATCAAGTGAGTCAGAGGGGTCTACTGAACCGACAGATTCCACTGGACGAAAAATTGTTATAGGATCATTTCATATTTGTTACCAGGATGTCTATAAAAAACTGATAAAAACTCGAAAATCGTGTAAAGAATGTAACAAATCAGTTTGCGATGAACATTCAAAATCAATTGTAAAATGTGACGCATATTTCCAATAATAAATTGAATATAAAAATATTGTATGTATAATTTTAAAAAGTTTTATAATAAAATTAATTATAAAAAAATTAAAATCAATTAAAAGTTAAATAAATCCGTTTATTTATACAGTCGAACTTCCCTAAGTCGAAGTAACACAGTTCAAGAGAAAAAAATTGGAGTTATAGAAAATTCAAGTTAGAGAAATACATAACTACAAAATTAGTAAAATTCACTTTAAAAAATTTATTCAAAGTAAATATAACATATGTATATATTTATAAACAAAAAAGAAATATACATTATTAATATAAAGTTATATAATTATAATTAATTAAAAATAATTATAATTAATATATTATTTTTTTGAAAAAGTCAGTAATTTTTAATTGATTTCAATTAAAAAATTCTCTATCTACAAAGTTCTCCAAAGTAGATAATGCGCGTTACACTTCTTGTCTTTAGAACACAGATATTCGCTACACTTATTTAGGTTAAGTAATTACGGATTTCTTTGTTCGTAGGTCGAATTGGCAGTGTTTCTTTGCTAGATAAGAGATCTTCATCTTCACGTTGTGTAATCTTGTTTAAAATATCGGCATCTGTTGGATAGTCCGCTATAACCACATCTTCATCTACAGATCAATAATCATTAAGAGACACAATTCTGGCTAGTTTGTTTCGCCTTGTTTATTAAAGCCAGCCTTTCTGAAACAATATTTTATAATTGCTTGTTGAATATCGATGTCCCACGCTTTTGTCAAGTTTGTATCAGCATCCCATAAAGTAATATGTTCGGGTTGATTGTCTACTAAGACAACTATTGTTTTTCACAGAATTATTCTTCTATAGTGCAATTTTATATTGTTAATAATTGGTTCATAGGTTGTAACTTTGACGTCATGTTTGTCGGGACAAGAACAACAAGAATCAAATTAAGCTGCTTAGTAATTTTTGAGTGTGACGGTTTTCTGCATTGCATTTCTTGTCTAAACTAGAAAGCCATTCTTCATAAATTGCGCTTGTCATCAAAGCTTTTCTGTTGCTTCTGTGCAGTCGCTGGTTAAAAACGTGTATCTTTAAAACATCGCGGATTTTTTGATTTTCCAGTCACCAACAGTTTAAGTTTTTCAGTAGCACCCACCATGGCGGTGATTCCTTCTTTGCTGTGTTTTTCAACGAAGCACTTGTCGTCTTTAAATGTTAATATTTTATTAAGCAAACTTTTAAAAAATAAGCCCGTCTCGTCCGCGTTAAAAAAATTTCCGGCAAGATATTGTTGCACCACTCTTCACAGTCATGTTCACTAACGTCTGCACTTTCACCACACATAACCTTTTGAATAATATTATGCCTTTTCCTGGGATCGAAATGCTAAATCAGTGTGTCCCAAACTCTCAGCAAAATAAAGAGCCTTTTCTCTAATAAAAAAATTAATATATATTAATAATAAATTAATAATAATTTTAAACCATTCCAAAGTAGCTTTGTCAAAGTCTTCGTAGGTGCAAATCAGTCGGCGTAGGTTTCAAACGTTTGCATCATTAGTTGCACCATTTTCGGCTTTGTTCAGAATTTCTTCGCGGTTTCTTATAATTGAAGAAAGTGTACTTGCAGGAATCCCAAAGTCTTCCGCAATCACTTTTTTCTTTTTGATTCCTTTGTCAACTTCACTTATCAACCTCACTTTGTCAGATAACGACTTCGTATTTCGTCGTATTCATCGTATATTCATCGAGTTTTTTTCTATGACCACTCATATTTGCAAATGTAACGGTAGAAGTAAGAAAAAGGAATGAGTCTAAACTCTAAAATTTCATTAACACATAGCACCTTTACTAAAACAAGTATATTACCGTTTATGATAGGCAATATCCGGTACCTTGAATTTTGGAGAGTACGCAGCGATTAAAAAATTGGAGTTATAGATATAATTTTCTATGCAAAATTTTAACATTGTACACATTTTTACTACGATTTATAGAAAAATTCGAGTTACGGAAAATTCGAGTGATGCAAGTTAATTTATATGTAAAATGCTATCTAAACGTATGAATTTCTAAAAACGTTCGAGTTATAGAAAAAATTGAGTTGTAGAAGTTCGAGTTATGGAAGTTCGACAGTATAATAAATGATATTTTTTATCCCTAGAAATAAGTTTAATTATTTATTTATATTTGGGGTACCCGGGTATTGAACAACGGGTTTTTTGACTTTATAACCAAAAAGTTTATATATTTTGTGGCATATTTTATTATTAATGTATATGAGTCGATGTCAATGGACTCAAATAACGAGGATCTGAAAGGATTTGATAATTTTACTTAAATACAAAAGATATGTAAGTAAGAAATAAAACATAAGTGTTAAGAAATACGCAGCGTACTATCCTGTCAACTCGTCGCCTATACCAGTGGTGCGCAAATTATTTTCATTTGCGACCCAACATTTTCTGTAAAATTTTATCGCGACCCCTGATGTAGCAACATCTCGACAAATGCTTAACAAATCCCCGAATTAGTTTTCGAAAAAAGTGAGTTTTCAATGTTTAAAATTTCAATTGAATTGAATTATGAATAGGATGGTTGCGACAGTTACTACGTGGTAATCCATACTTACACTGAATTGAAAAATTCACTTTGTTTTTTACCACACTTATATTATGTAAAAATATTATATAACTTATTATTCACAGTTATATAAATTTCTACACATATCACGACTCGAGTTTCGACGTTTGACGGTCATTTTCAAGTGACTTAACAAATTGATAAAGTTGAATATATACCCTTATAGTTTTGGTGGGGTGGGGGGGCGGTGTTTGTCCGAAGATGAGGACTTATCTGTTTGAGATTGGGTGAGATTAAAAAGTTGGGAAAAGATTAGGTCAGTTTGCTCGTTTAGGAGATTAACTGAGGGATTACGGGTTTTGTTGAAAATTTCTAATGACTCTAGGAGATTTAGTTTCGGGCCTTTGTTGCAATTATGCAAGATTTTTAGATTATCTATTTCTGGGAATTTATGATTGAATTCGAGACAATGGTTTGAAAAAGAACTAGTGTCTTTTTTCAGACGAAAAGCGCGAGAATGTTCTGAAAACCGTGTTGAAAAACTTCGTCCTGTCTGCCCTATGTACACGCTATTGCATTCGGAACAATGAATTTCGTATACGCCGGATTTTTTAATGGGATCGATTTTATCTTTGGCATTAAACAATATGCTGGACAACTTAGAGGAGGGTTTAAATGCTACCTGAAGATTTTGCTTTCGAAGGACATTTGCGATGTGTTCGCTTCTTTTGCCAAAATATGTCAGGGAGATGAAAGTTTTGTCTGACTTTGAGGTTTTCGGATAAATTTGGGCCATTGCGAATTGGGTTCGTTTATTATTGATAATGTTTTGGATGAGTTTTGTTGGGAAACCATTCTCTGTAGCGATTGAAATGATGGTACTTAATTCTTTGATTCTCTTTTCTGCGAAAAGGGGGATTGAAAAGGCTCGATGTATCATTGAATGATAGGCCGCTAATTTGTGTGTTATCGGGTGATTGATACGACGGGATTGTAGAGTTAACATTGGTGGGTTTTCTGTATAAATCAAATTCTATTTTGTTGTTTTTGTGAATCAGAGTAAGGTCTAAGAAGTTTATTTTGTTATCTGTTTCTACCTCGATGGTGAATTTAATTTTGGGATGAACGTTGTTTATTAGGTTGAGAAATTGGTCTAATTGACGTGTTGTACCACTAAAACACGCTATTACGTCATCGTCATATCCATACCAAAATGAAATATGTTTTTTGGAGAAATCTAGTTTGAAGATTTTTTCTTCGATAGTTGACATGAATAGATCGGCTAAAAGAGGACTTAATGGCGATCCCATTGCTAGACCTGATGTTTGCTGATAGTAAGTGTTATTAAATTTGAAGTAATTTTGATTAACACATGTTTCCAGGGCTTCATAAAGTTCAGATTTTATAAGATGATGACAATTAGCTTTATCAATTAAATTTTGTATGATTTCGAGACACTCTTTAGTAGGTATATTAGAAAACATACTACTAACGTCGAAAGATACGAGTTTTGAGTTTATTGGGGTCGTTATTGGTTTGAGGAGTTCCGAAAGGGCGAGTGAATTTTTTACAGAATATTTTGGGGTAAATTTGGTGTATTTTTGAAAAGAGTATTCAGTTTAATTGCCAAAACTCTTGCTACACTGTTAATATAGGAGACAACTGGTCTAATGGGAGAATCGGGTTTGTGAGTTTTAATGAAACCATAGAGTCTGGGAGCTGTGGGATTCTGATTTATGATTTTAAATTTCTCCTCATCTTCGGACAAACACCGCCCCCCCACCACACCAAAACTATAAGGGTATATTCAACCTCATCAATTTGTTAAGTCACTTGAAAATGACCGTCAAAAGTCGAAACTCGAGTTGTGATATGTGTAGAAATTTGTATAACTGTGAATAATAAGTTATATAACATTTTTACATAATATCAGTGAGGTAAAAAACGAAGTGAATTTTTCAATTCAATGTAAGTATGGATTACCACGTAGTAACTGTCGCAACCATCCTATTCATACAATATTTGTAATTTGAATTTAAAATTAAAATCACTTTGGCTTTTGCATTACTTGATCTATTTCTACGTCAAAATCTGACGAGCTTTAGAAAAAAGCGTTTTACGTGAATATAATATAAATACAGTGATGTGATAAATGTAGTTTCTTCCCTTCTAAATAGTTACACGTATTGTAAGTTGCATACGCTGACGCTGAGTGATTTTCTGATCACGGTGATTAAATCACCAGAAGTGAAATATCGCTCATCCCTAATCCACAATAATTTGAATATACTTTGAAAAATTAAACACAAACATAAAACAATAATAGCAGGTCTACAAAAAAAAAATGTTTTTTGGTGCAGCTCAGCGTCGACAACCGTACGATTTAAATCGTATTTATACGAGTTTTTTGGAGCTGACAATATGCACGATCATGTATTCCAAGGGTTCCCAACCTGTGGTACGCGTACCGGTACCGGTACACGCATGTCAAGCTACCGGTACACGCATGTCAAGCTACCGGTACGCGATAAGTGAACAATATTTGTCGTAATAACTGCAGTTAATGACACAGCAATCAGAGAAAAGAAATATTAGTATGTTTTTTTCTCTCTGCAATTGAGCTGAAGAAAACAATTTATCAGTAGTCAAACTATGTGATAAACGACATTAAGCAACATTAGTATCAGATGTCAGATTGGTTTGAAAAATATTTTACAGAAGATTTTACTTCCCAAAATTGGATTCGTAATCCATTTATATTTATTGCGGAAGTTCCGGATGACGTAATTGCTAAAGAATCCTCCATAGACCTTATAAGTGATGGTGGTTGGAAATTAAAGTTTAAGAGCACAAGCTTATTTTCATTTTGGCTGTCTGTTCGGGCAGAACTTTCATGCCAAGCTCTGAAATTTGTAATGCCATTCAGTACAACATATTTATGCGAAACCGGGTTTTCAACTATGGCAGCAATGAAAAACAAATATAGATCATTGCTCAATATTGAGCCTGATCTTCGCCTGAATCTGACAAAAATTGATCCCGATATTTCTACGCTGGTAAAATGTAAACAGGCGCAACCTTCACATTAATTGCAATAATTATTATAATATCTTTACATATTACATACATTTATATTTAGTATAATAAAAGTATTTACGAATTTAAGTGGTTTTATTGCAATTGAATACACCATGCTAATGTGTCCGCCTTTTTTTGTGTTGTCGTTTTTCTGTGTCCGCCTCGAAACAGATTTTAAGTAAATTTAATTTTTCAAAGAAAAGAAGAATAAATGTTATCTTTTAATTTTCAATTTACAAAGTCTGAACTAGAGATAGACATCTATATATTTAATTTTGTTATTTATTTCGTTGAAATCTTTTTCAGGGTAGGCCCAGAAAATTTCATTACTTTAGCATTTTGTACATATAGAGTTGCATTCTATTTGTCCAAAGTTTTTGCCAAAAAATGGATCTTCAATAAATTGAGAGTTAGGGATAATTTTTTTTTTGTTCGATAAAGTTTTTGAGAAAAAAATAAGGCCATTACTTGAAGTTGCGAAATATTTACACTGGTACGCGACCATATTGTCTATTACATACCGGTACAATATATTCAAAAGGTTGGGAACCTCTGATGTATTCGAAATCGTACGCAAAATATACGATCTTTCCAAATCTTTCAACTTTCCTAAAAAAATTAAAAATATAACAGAAAAATAACTGACTTGAACGTGCCATAAACTTCGTCTTTGGATTTATAATGAAGGCATCCAATGATTTTTTAAACCCTCTGTACCACTCTCGCTTTAGAAATACGCAGTGTACTATCCTATCAACTCGTCGCCTATAACAGTGGTGCGCAAACTATTTTCATATGCGACCCAACATTTTCTGTAAAATTTTATCGCGACCCCTGATGTAGCAACATCCCAACATCCCCACTTAACAAATCCCCAAATTAGTGTTTAAAAATTTCATTGTTTACAAATTTGATTTTCAAGGTGGAATTTACAAAAAACTGCAATATTTGCCGAAATAAATAATAATAAAATATTGGGAAAATTTGCTAAATATTCCGGAACAGTTCTATCAACGTCTCCACAAAATTTGAAACAAATCCCCTAATTAGTTTTCGAGAAAATTAAGTTCAAAAATTTGTCAAGATGGAATTTACAATAAACTTCGATATTTGCTGAAAAAAATATTAGAATATTGTGAAAATTTGTTACACGTTCCGAAACAGTTCTACCAATATCTCTACAAAATTTGAAACAAATCCCTAAATTAGCTTTTGAGAAAATTAAGTTTGAAAATTTAAATGTTTATAAATTTGATTTTCAAGACAAATTTACAAAAAACTGCAATATTTGCTGAAACAAATATTAAAATATTGGGAAAATCTGCTAAATATTCCGGAACAGTTCTACCAACAACTCTACAAAATTTGAAACAAATGCCCTAATTAGTTTTCGATAAAATTAAGTTCGAAAATTTGTCAAGATGGAATTTACAACAGACTGCGATATTTGCTGAAAGATATATTAAAATATTGGGAAAATTTGTTACACATTCCGAAACAGTTCTACTAATATCTCCACAAAATTTAAAACAAATCCCCAAATTAGTAGGAAAATATCAATGTTTTTTAAATTTCTTGATATTGACATTTCACTATTTAAAAGACAAAACAAAAAGATTCTCTATCGACCCTTCTGGGGGGTCGCGACCCGTAATTTGCGGACCACTGGTTTACGGCACATTCCTTTTGCAAAGAAAACGAATCCATCAACAGAATCGGACAATCAGAATGAGACTTTGTCTGATTCTGTTTGGTCTTGCCTTATTTTATCTGTTTTGTTTTTAGCTTTGTGTTAAGTGTATTTCACGAGACGTGAAATAATACAAAAGTTGAAAAAGTTTATCAAGTAAATAAAAATTTTATTGAAATTTATTTTTTTCAAAAAAATTTCGAAAATTGTTATTAATTAACGACAATAATAATAATTAAAATATTGCCAAGAATAACACATATTAAATTATTGTAAATAAAAATTTTATTCTAATTTATTTTTTCCAAAAATATTTCGAAAATCATTTTTAATTATCGACGATAATTTTAATTAAAATATTGCCAAAACATTAGAATGTTAGTACAAAAAATGTCCACTAACCTTTACACCGTCGCTAGTGTCAACCTTGAACACCTGTCATGTGAATTTCTCAGCGACTTAAACACTTTACGAACATTCCTCAACTTCAGCCGATCCGACCGTGAAAACTATCAAAATGCTCGTAGAAAACGCCAAAAATCGGAATACAACGGTCCGTTTCAATACCTTTGCAAAAATATCGCGAAATTCTCAAACTTATTTCATACTGACACGAGCTCTGACGCAACGAAAACACAATGACCTACGCGCATGCGCACAAATTCACTGCTAAAACATTCTTCAGACAAATAATATAGATTGCTTGTAATTTCAGGGCTAAAAACAAATTTATTAAATATAAGGAACTTATTTAATTATGGATGACAATTACTTGGTGATACAATTAAGAGTTTCGAAATTTTAATAATGCGAAAGAAACCGACAAAGCACGAGCAAAACCGTATGCGAGTATGTTTGAGCTCTTCCCTCCCATGCGCCAAACGGAGATAGAGAACATCAGCTGTTCAGTTTTCCAGCTCCTATTTTTTCCATATTTTATGATATTTTTCTAATGACAAAACGTAGATCAAATCAAATTAATAGCAATGTTTTATTTAAAATAGAGATTATTTGTTTAATTTAGCAAGATGTCGACAAGCTCTCAACTTTATTTCAAAATGACGTGAACTCTCTCGCGAAGAAAATTTAAGCAAACAATTATATATTTGTAAGTAATATACCAATTAGAGCATTAATATATTAGTTACAAATATATAATTAAAAATGATTTAATAAATATTTGTAATTTATTTAATAGATATTAGCAATTTCTCGGTGAGAATGAATTTGTGCGCATGCGCGGTTTTCGACAGAGAAATTTTCGTTTCGAACGTGTCTGCTTCAGTTCGCGATAAATTTGAGAAATTTATGGGAAATTTTGCAAGAACTTTAACGCAAAACGTTATAATTCGGTTTTGGGAGTTTTTGGGGGAACTTTTGTTAGTTTTCCCGGTCGGATTGGTTATAGTTGAGGAAAATCTGTGAAGTGCAAGAAAATGTTCCAGTCGTTGAGAATGTCACCTGACTTCAAGGTCAGCATCGGCGACGTCATCAAGGTTAGTGCTCATTTTTTATACTAAACTTTGCTTTGAGTATTTCACAGGTTTGCTTTTAGATTTTCACTAAAAACTCTTGTCTTAGACACATACGAATGGAGAGACTAAACTGGACTAGAAGTAGACAATAATGAAATACAAGAATAGACAGACAACACTAAACAGGCAAAACTAGACAGACAGGACTAGACGGACAGGAGTAGACAGACAGAGCTATACAGGCTAGACTGGACATACAGGACTAGACAAACAGGACTAGACAGATAGGACTAAACAGATGGAACTAGACTGATAGGGCTACTCAGACAGGACTAGACACACAGGACTAAATAGACCGGCCTTGACAAACAGGACTAGACAGACAGGACTAAATACACAAGACTAGACGGAAAGGACTCGGCAGACAGGACTAGACAAATAGGACTAGTCAGACAGTACTAGATAGACAGGACTAGGCAGACAGGATTAGACAGGCAGGACTAGGTAGAGAGGACTATTTTTATTTCGACATTTTGGTGTGTTTTGACATTTATGTCATTTTTTATACGAAAGGTGCGAAAAATGTGCCGATAAGGTTTTTATTTCTTTTAAAAATTTTATTTTTTTCTTAAAAAAAAAAAAAAAAAATTCCGTAAAAAATCCCAATTTTGCTTTTTTTTTTGTTTTCTTAAACAAAGTAACAATTTTGACAGCCCACCTTTTTGTCCCCATAAGTCGACGCGTTAAGAATCGCCTGGGAAACCCAAAAAGCCGCACCAACTGACACATGTCAAACCCAAAATTCAAACAAACGTCAATGATAATTGTCAACGTTTTTTATAAATAAAGAGGAAATCAATGCTAGAGTTATAATTAGGAAATAAAAGTGATTTAAAAATTAAATTAAAACATAAAAATGGGAAAAACCGTTAATAATATAAACGAATAAACGAAAATAAACCAAATAATCTTGTGTACCCTATGCTATGTATAAATAAATAATCACTTGTATAGAGACCACACACCCTTTGCATATGTGTAGTTTTGTTTTCTATTTGCCTATAATAACATACAATTATTAAATATTTATGAACTAGACAAATAGGAGTAGACAGACAGGATTAGGCAGACAGGACTAGACAAACGGGATTAGACAGACAGGACTAAACAGAGAGAATTCGGCAGAAACGACTGGGTAGATAGGACTAGATAGATAGGACTAGACAGACAGGACTAGACAGACAGGTCTAAATAGACATGGCTATGCAGAGAGGACTAAACAGACAGGAAATAGACTGACATGACTAGACCGACAGGATCTATTTTTTTTTTCTAAAATTCTTGGCAAAATACGATTTTTCCAAATGCATGGTATGATCCCCTGAAGAATTAAGTTGGCAACACTGCTGTAGCTCTGTATGTGTATGTAGTCGGTAAAGTAGGTAGTATGAACTATATTACCGTTAGTTAATGTCAGCTGATAGCTCCGGTTTATCTGCTATCCTCATTTTAATTCTATTCCGGTATTATTTGAAAACAGTCAACTTTGCTATAACTCCTATGAAATTTATCTTATTATTTTATAATGCCGAATAACTTATAAGTTAAGATGCTGTGCGAGCGATCTTGATATGTTTTGTTACATTTGTGGTGCATGGATATTAAAAGATATGAAAGATTACTGACACTGTAATTCGCTTGTATTTTGCTCACTTCGGTATTGAAATTCGCAACGTAGATAGTGTGGGCGCCTCATAGTGTTTGTAGGTGCATTAAACATTTGCGGCAATGGGAAAAAACGAACGGGAATGTTTGGAGTACGAATGATTTGGCGTGAACAAACAAATCATCATAACGACTGTTATTTTTAAATGACGAAAGTAGCGGGCATCAACAAAAATAATCGCCAGCAGAGTGGAAGTATCCCAATATATGTTCTTTCAACTACAAGAACTATTCCTCATTCAGACACTGCTATACCAATATTTCATCAGACACTACAGGAATCTCGGGATCAAATGGATGTTTCTGAACAAGTTGATGATTCTAAATACTGTGGAGAAACATCAAATCCTGAAACATTTTTACAAGGTGAGCTTAACTTTTTCGCTGCTATGGACTGCTATAGCAGTTCAATTGATTTGACGCCCAGGTGCTATGGACTGTTATAGTAGTCCAATTGATGTCTATATTGACTGCTATAGCTGGCTACAGACTTCATGAATTAATTGTGGCTTTTAAACATAACAAAGAGATTAATAAATACATACACGCTCATTGGAGCGTTGCGTTGTCCTGGATGAAAGATTCGCGACTCACCCCTGCACCTAGGGTCTTATCGCTGGAAAGATGAATATTTCAAGAAACCCCAAACAATAATTGTAAACTATGCGGATAGCCATATATTTATTTTTTACATTTTTTTATGTCTAGTCTTGTTTAATCTTGTTTAGTCGTGTCTAGTCTTGTCTAGTCTTGTCTAGTCTTGTCTAGTCTTGTCTAGTCTTGTCTAGTCTTGTCTAGTCTTGTCTAGTCTTGTCTAGTCTTGTCTAGTCTTGTCTAGTCTTGTCTAGTCTTGTCTAGTCTTGTCTAGTCTTGTCTAGTCTTGTCTAGTCTTGTCTAGTCTTGTCTAGTCTTGTCTAGTCTTGTCTAGTCTTGTCTAGTCTTGTCTAGTCTTGTCTAGTCTTGTCTAGTCTTGTCTAGTCTTGTCTAGTCTTGTCTAGTCTTGTCTAGTCTTGTCTAGTCTTGTCTAGTCTTGTCTAGTCTTGTCTAGTCTTGTCTAGTCTTGTCTAGTCTTGTCTAGTCTTGTCTAGTCTTGTCTAGTCTTGTCTAGTCTTGTCTAGTCTTGTCTAGTCTTGTCTAGTCTTGTCTAGTCTTGTCTAGTCTTGTCTAGTCTTGTCTAGTCTTGTCTAGTCTTGTCTAGTCTTGTCTAGTCTTGTCTAGTCTTGTCTAGTCTTGTCTAGTCTTGTCTAGTCTTGTCTAGTCTTGTCTAGTCTTGTCTAGTCTTGTCTAGTCTTGTCTAGTCTTGTCTAGTCTTGTCTAGTCTTGTCTAGTCTTGTCTAGTCTTGTCTAGTCTTGTCTAGTCTTGTCTAGTCTTGTCTAGTCTTGTCTAGTCTTGTCTAGTCTTGTCTAGTCTAGTCTTGTCTAGTCTTGTCTAGTCTTGTCTAGTCTTGTCTAGTCTTGTCTAGTCTTGTCTAGTCTTGTCTAGTCTTGTCTAGCCTTGTCTAGCCTTGTCTAGTCTTGTCTAGTCTTGTCTAGTCTTGTCTAGTCTTGTCTAGTCTTGTCTAGTCTTGTCTAGTCTTGTCTAGTCTTGTCTAGTCTTGTCTAGTCTTGTCTAGTCTTGTCTAGTCTTGTCTAGTCTTGTCTAGTCTTGTCTAGTCTTGTCTAGTCTTGTCTAGTCTTGTCTAGTCTTGTCTAGTCTTGTCTAGTCTTGTCTAGTCTTGTCTAGTCTTGTCTAGTCTTGTCTAGTCTTGTCTAGTCTTGTCTAGTCTTGTCTAGTCTTGTCTAGTCTTGTCTAGTCTTGTCTAGTCTTGTCTAGTCTTGTCTAGTCTTGTCTAGTCTTGTCTAGTCTTGTCTAGTCTTGTCTAGTCTTGTCTAGTCTTGTCTAGTCTTGTCTAGTCTTGTCTAGTCTTGTCTAGTCTTGTCTAGTCTTGTCTAGTCTTGTCTAGTCTTGTCTAGTCTTGTCTAGTCTTGTCTAGTCTTGTCTAGTCTTGTCTAGTCTTGTCTAGTCTTGTCTAGTCTTGTCTAGTCTTGTCTAGTCTTGTCTAGTCTTGTCTAGTCTTGTCTTGTCTTGTCTAGTCTTGTCTAGTCTTGTCTAGTCTTGTCTAGTCTTGTCTAGTCTTGTCTAGTCTTTTCTAGTCTTGTCTAGTCTTGTCTAGTCTTGTCTAGTCTTGTCTAGTCTTGTCTAGTCTTGTCTAGTCTTGTCTAGTCTTGTCTAGTCTTGTCTAGTCTTGTCTAGTCTTGTCTAGTCTTGTCTAGTCTTGTCTAGTCTTGTCTAGTCTTGTCTAGTCTTGTCTAGTCTTGTCTAGTCTTGTCTAGTCTTGTCTAGTCTTGCCTAGTCTTGCCTAGTCTTGCCTAGTCTTGTCTAGTCTTGTCTAGTCTTGTCTAGTCTTGTCTAGTCTTGTCTAGTCTTGTCTAGTCTTGTCTAGTCTTGTCTAGTCTTGTCTAGTCTTGTCTAGTCTTGTCTTGTCTAGTCTTGTCTAGTCTTGTCTAGTCTTGTCTAGTCTTGTCTAGTCTTGTCTAGTCTTGCCTATTCTTGCCTAGTCTTGTCTAGTCTTGTCTAGTCTTGTCTAGTCTTGTCTAGTCTTGTCTAGTCTTGTCTAGTCTTGTCTTGTCTTGTCTAGTCTTGTCTAGTCTTGTCTAGTCTTGTCTAGTCTTGTCTAGTCTTGTCTAGTCTTGTCTAGTCTTGTCTAGTCTTGTCTAGTCTTGTCTAGTCTTGTCTAGTCTTGTCTAGTCTTGTCTAGTCTTGTCTAGTCTTGTCTAGTCTTGTCTAGTCTTGTCTAGTCTTGTCTAGTCTTGTCTAGTCTTGTCTAGTCTTGTCTAGTCTTGTCTAGTCTTGTCTAGTCTTGTCTAGTCTTGTCTAGTCTTGTCTAGTCTTGTCTAGTCTTGTCTTGTCTAGTCTTGTCTTGTCTAGTCTTGTCTAGTCTTGTCTAGTCTTGTCTAGTCTTGTCTAGTCTTGTCTAGTCTTGTCTAGTCTTGTCTAGTCTTGTCTAGTCTTGTCTAGTCTTGTCTAGTCTTGTCTAGTCTTGTCTAGTCTTGTCTAGTCTTGTCTAGTCTTGTCTAGTCTTGTCTAGTCTTGTCTAGTCTTGTCTAGTCTTGTCTAGTCTTGTCTAGTCTTGTCTAGTCTTGTCTAGTCTTGTCTAGTCTTGTCTAGTCTTGTCTAGTCTTGTCTAGTCTTGTCTAGTCTTGTCTAGTCTTGTCTAGTCTTGTCTAGTCTTGTCTAGTCTTGTCTAGTCTTGTCTAGTCTTGTCTAGTCTTGTCTAGTCTTGTCTAGTCTTGTCTAGTCTTGTCTAGTCTTGTCTAGTCTTGTCTAGTCTTGTCTAGTCTTGTCTAGTCTTGTCTAGTCTTGTCCAGTCTTGTCCAGTCTTGTCTAGTCTTGTCTAGTCTTGTCTAGTCTTGTCTAGTCTTGTCTAGTCTTGTCTAGTCTTGTCTAGTCTTGTCTAGTCTTGTCCAGTCTTGTCTAGTCTTGTCCAGTCTTGGCCAGTCTTGTCCAGTCCATAAACAAGTTTAAACTATAAACAAGTTTAGACGGACAAGACTAGATGGCCAAGACTAGATAGACAAAACTGGATAGGCAATATTAGACGGACAAGACTATACAGACAAAACTAAACTTGCAAATTATTTTCGTTCCATTTTGACATAAAACAAAAGAATTTTGCAAAGTGTATAATTTCTCCACAATGCTAACTGAATTCGACTAGATGTATTGATGATTTTCGAATAGAGATTTTGGTTTTTAAAAATCTGGCAATTTTTGCTCATTATTTTGACGTTTTCGTCCAAATTTGACACAAAGCAAAAGAATTTTGCAAGGTTTATCATTCAAATTAACAAAAAAAAAACATTTTGTTTCGAAAATTTGTCGGTTTTCGCAAATTTGGCAATCTTTGCCAAATATTTTGACATATTCGTCCAATTTTGACATAAAACAAATGAATTTTGCAAAGTATGCACTCAAATCAACAAAAAGACAGAATTTTCTTCGAATAGAGATTTTGGTTTTAGAAAATTTTCGTCTAATTTTGAAACAAAACAAAAAAATTTGTCCGTACTAATTCCAATTATGCTTATAACATATTGAGATGTAGTTTTTTTTTGCGGAAGTTTTGGTACGATAGGCTTATTTGTTCCAAAGTTATCGCAAAAAACTTTGGACTGACTTCTTGAGAGATTTTCTAAAATTTACATTTGTTGCAATTCTCCTAGATTTTTCACAAACTTATGTAACTTTTTGCTCAATATCTCCGGAAACAACAAGGCTATCGTCCTGAATGAAACAACGCATCTAACAGAAATATAGAAAAATTCCTTGTTGTCTAAGTTATGTTTAAGTAGCTACAAATTTCTATTTAGACAATACCACCTTGTCCCCACTAATTCTAATTATTCTTATAAAATATTGAGATGTAGTTTTTCTTTGCGGAAGTTTTGATACCAAAACGCGGACGATAGCCTTACTAGTTCTAACGTTATCGCATAAAAACTTTGGACAGAATTTTTTAAAGATTTTGAAGAATTGGCGATATGCTGGAAAACGCGGCGAATAAACACAAGAATTTATGGGATATTTTTAGAAATATTTCTAATAAAAGTCATAGTAAAACCAACATAGACATTATAAAAAAGGTGAGAAATGATTGAAAACCCTTAACAACTGATCAATACATTTAACTTCGTTTTTAAAAATACTCCAGAAAAAGTTCTGCAAAATGTTATACCCACAGTGTTGACTAATCAACAAATTACAGAAAATTGTCACACAATGTTCCTAGATGAATACACAGAACACGAACTAACAACTCAAAAGTAATCTCAACTTTTTAATCTAACGCAGTCGTCTTCAGAAAAGTCTCCAACTACAGACAGACAACTCACCTGCCCACCAAAACTCTTGGTATAAATTCAATCTCATCAATTTGTAATACACATTTTTTTTAAGTTTGGTCCAATGTGGATATTACCGGTGGATACCCTTCAAACACTGCGGTCTAGTGCCCTATTTTATTTTGCCACCATTTTTCTCTTATAGGCCCAGAAACCTAGATGTTTTTATAAATGTGCGCTAATTAGTTACACATTTGTCTTCTGGTACAAATGCGGCTGACACTCGAGATAGAACTCGTTGCCTCCAGATTTGTTAGTTGGCGCTCTAGTTAACACTAGACCACGAGAGCCGACAAGACCACGAGAACCGACTTGTAATACACTTAAAAATGATCTTCAATAGTCAAAATTCGAGTCGTGTAAGTGTGTATATTTTCACAAAAATTGGTGGTTAAAACATAGTGAATGTTTCAATTCAAATAAACTAATTATTGTTTCTGGATATTATTTTGTATTCTATTTGAAAAAAACTTATAGAATGTGTTTAATAAAGGAAGTGAATATCCCAAATATCCATCAATGGATCGAGTCGTAAAATAAATATGTTTTTGCAAAAAACAAACTTTTTATGACAAACGCGGAATTTACGAGCATTTACTCGTATAAAAATGCTTCGATATCGCTTCGTCTGCCACTAGCACGGAATGAACTGCTCGATCTATTTTATACGCACGTACGCTTAGTGCAATAAGACGCAGGAAAATTTTATTAAATCAAATTATAAAAATGTAATTGTGAATTATAAAATGTTTTTTTCCAAACCTTAGAGTACCTACACCTAACGTGTTAAGGTAATAATCTATATAGACTCAGGTACAGTATTACATAAATGACAAACTCATATTAGTTGTGGACTAATCTAGCCCATTCCTTTCTGTCCTTACTGATTCTTTTTCCCTCGCTCCACGACAGTCACTTCTCGCTTAAAGTTTCTGTCACCACCTCATCCCATGTGTTTCTTGGTCTGTCCCTTGCTCTGCGCTTGTGTGGTCTCGCCTGCCATATTTTTTATTATAAAATGTAAATTTAAAAAATGTATGCAAACTTAAAACGTTCTGTTATTATTATTTGTACAAAAACAATTAAAATGTAATCAAGCTGTAATTTATTTGGAACTTACGTATTAACGCCACCGCAGCGAGAGGTCACGCTACCGCGCGGTATGTGGACTAGATTTATCTCCTCTAATATATCCTAATCTAACCCTTATCCAATATTCTTTCTTTTTTCGAATCGAGAGGTCGCGCTACCGCGCGATATGTGGTCTAGATATATCTGCTCAGTTATAACATAATCTAACCATCCATTTTGTTCAAATCTGTAGATGTGGTGGCGTTAGTACGTAAGTACTATTTAATTTTAATTAAAAATATTATAATTTTAATAAATTAATTAAAAATATTAACTTATAATTATAAGACATGGTGCACAAAATAGAGAAAAATAACTAGAGACAAAACTGTATTAACAAGACTAATACTAAATCAAGTTTTGACGAACAGACTATATCAGTAGATTTGTGGTGGTGCAGAATTTTCCAGATCAAAAATATTTCCAACATTCAATTTCAATTTTATTTTTATGATATTTTCAAATTAAAGTGTAGTCGACAGGTAAAACTGGACAAACAATCAGACTTAAATAGAGGAGAGTAAGACTCAATATTGTATAAGTAAGACTAATCGAACATGATTACAAAATAACAAAATATATAAAAGAGGCTTTTTAAAACCATGTTTTTTATTAAAATTTCACTAAATAGGTTAAAAACATTTGTTTCCATGTTAACTATGATATATAAACATTGTTTGACCAACTGGCCTCGATTCTGCGTACCAAACATTCTTTTTGAAATATATTTTACGTAGTTTTTCTGTCTGGTGCTATAGTCCTAGTGTACTTTTACCTCCTCCCCAAGCCTACAGTTTTTTTAACGTGGGTAGCGGACCACTATTTAGGGGTGGTTTGGTGGCAGATTACTATGATGTCTTTGCCAGAGCCATGTACAGGACCGTAGCTATATTCATTACTTGTCCCTCCGGGATTTGAACCTGTAGTAATCCTACACCTTAACTGCTAGGCCACCACCGCCTCTGTTTTACGTAGAGGAGATGCTTATAAAAAATTCACCCTCATATACGGTCGCTGATATGTATAATTATATTTAATGTGAACCACATTGAATATAGAATACTTAATTGAAGTAAAAGTAAGTATCTAAGGCAGTCGTTCCCAACCTTTTGAAAAATTGTACCCCTAAAATAAACTGCTAAAAATTATGTACCCCTCCCCTTTTTTTAGAGGTAAGGGAAAAAGGGTTTTAGTATGTTTAGACAAAAAAAAAATCTTTTGATGAAACAGTTTTATTATAAGCTTCACGATGTATATACTCTCTCTCTCTCTCTTAATGGCACTACAACCGATTGCCGGTCTGGGCCTCCTTCAGCATGTTTCTCCAAGCGGACCTATCACTCGCCAACGTTCTCCAGTCCCGTACTTGAAGTTTTTGTAGGTCAGTTGTTACCGCATCCTTCCATCTCCCTCTTGGCCTTCCGGCCCTTCTCCTTCCCTCTGGTTGGCCATTGAACAACTTTTTCGGAACCCTATGATCACCCATTCTCTGCATGTGTCCGAGCCATCTCAATCTTGCCACCTTGATAACACTCACAATATCTGGTTGATTGTAGAGCTGATATAGTTCGTGATTATATCTTCGGCGCCAGATTCCTCGTTCTTGGGTCGCTCCAAATATTGCACGTAGCATTCTCCTCTCAAATACACTTAAAGCCTGTTCTTCGCTCTGTGTTAAGCTCCATGCTTCTGCACCATAGGTTACCACCGGTCTTATCAGTGACCTGTACAGTGTGCACTTATGCTTGGGGTGGATTGTTTTGGACCTAAAAAGTTTAAGTAGCCCATAATAGCTCCTGTTACCAAGAGTTATCCGCCTTCTAATCTCCTCGCCCATCCGGTTTACGCTGTTCAGTTGCGAGCCTAAGTACACAAATGTATCTACTGTGTCAAAGTGCTTTCCGTCTAGTTCTAGCGTTGGTCCTACCTTCCGATGAGTTTCATTAGCCACCATGTATTTCGTTTTGTTTACGTTGACAGTGAGTCCTAGGTCATTTGCTTCCTTCTCCAGCAGCGAGTAAGTAGTTTTAGTCGCCTGTTCGCTTCTGCAAATTATATAAATGTCGTCTGCGTAAGCCAATAGTTGTGTTGACTTAAAGTACACAGTGCCGTTAGTATCCACTCCACTACTCCTAACGGCCTTTTCTAGTACGATGTTAAACAGTAAAGTTGCCAGTGGGTCTCCCTGTCGTAGTCCTTCCTCTGTTATAAAAGTCTCAGACAACTTGTTTCGTATTCTTACTACAGACGATACTTCAGACAGTGTTACTCTGGTTAGGGCTGTCAGTTTTTCAGGGAATCCAAAACTTGTCATTATCCCCCACAGTTTGTGTCTTATAACGCTGTCGTATGCTGCTCATTACATTTCTCCAGGATCTGCCTAATGCCAACAGTTGGTCTGTGGTTGACCTGTTTGTGCGGAAACCGCACTGGTATTCACCGATATTCTCTTCTGCGTATGGTAGTAAGCGACGGTACAACACATTAGCGAAGACCTTGTATGCAATGTTTAGCAGCGTTATCCCCCTGTAGTTAGAACAATCTAACTTATCACCTTTCTTGTACAATGGGCATATTATCCCTAGCTACCATTCATCCGGTAGCTTTTCCGTTCTCAATATTTTTAATATGAGATCATGCATGCACGATATTAAGGATCTACCTCCATACTTCAACAATTCTCCTGGAATGCCATCTGCACCTGGCGCCTTATTGTTCTTGATCCTGCGCACTGCAGTCTCTACTTCTTCTAAGGTGGGTTCCTCCACTTGCTCAGTCCCTAATATTGATGTTGATGTTGGCGTTATACTTTCCTCTTGGACTACGTGAGTGCTCTGGTTGAGCAGGACTCTTTTGACATTTAACATCCGTTTTCTCGAGGGAATGTTCATTATCTTTAGCGTTGGATGAACAAACAGCTGATTGGTTTATTGAATCAGGAAGATGTGCATATTTTTCTCTATTATTATCATAGTCACCATTAAAACTCAAGTTTATTCTTTTGGCGTCTAGGAAGCGTCTCATATGATGGTAATAAACTAGTAGATATTCTAAGTGGAGTCCAATAGATGGTTTTATTACGGGCATGCTTCTCACCAAATACAATCCCCATCTTGATAGTAAAACACCAGCGTTAACACTAAATTATAAATGCTATCCAACCCTATTTATATCGTGCAGAGTTCTTTGCATCAATGAGGGTGTGAGGTCTATGTGACCCCACACTAAACAGGGTGTGAGGTCTATATAACCCCACGCTAAACAGGGTGTGCGGTCTATGTGACCCCACGCTCTACAGGGTGTGAGGTCTATGTGACCCCACGCAAAACGGGGTGTGAGGTCTATGTAACCCCACGCTAAACAGGGTGTGAGGTCTATGTGACCCCACGCTAAACAGGGTGTGAGGTCTATGTGACCCCACGCTAAACAGGGTGTGAGGTCTATGTGACCCCACGCTCAACAGGGTGTGAGGTCTATGTGACCCCACGCTAAACAGGGTGTGAGGTCCTGGGTCCCAATTAATACTTTTATGTCTATACAGTATAGTTTCAGTACCATAGTATTACAATGGAAGAATGATTAACAATCAAGTTATACAAGTGACCTCTTTCATGTCTGCGTAAATTTTGAATCAATGAATATCGTTTGGTACACTCGTTACATTTAAACATGATGTATTCACACCAACGTCCAGTATTACAATCGAAAAGAGTGATTAACATTCAAGTTATACAATTCAATAGATAGAGAAGAATAAAAAGTGGATGGAAAGTGGATGCATGTGGATGGAAAGTGGATGGGAAGTGGATGCAAGTGGATGGAAAGTGGATGGGAAGTGGATGCAAGTGGATGGAAAGTGGATGGAAAGTGGATGCAAGTGGATGGAAAGTGGATGAAAAGTGGATGCAAGTGGATGCAAGTGGATGCAAGTGGATGCAAGTAGATGGAAAGTGGATGCAAAGTGGATGCAAGTGGATGGAAAGTGGATGGAAAGTGGATGGAAAGTGGATGCAAGTGGATGGAAAGTGGATGAAAAGTGGATGCAAGTGGATGCAAGTAGATGGAAAGTGGATGCAAAGTGGATGCAAGTGGATAGAAAGTGGATGCAAGTGGATGGAAAGTTAATGTAAGTGGATGGAAAGTGGATGTAAGTGGACGGAAAGTGGATGGAAAGTGGATGGAAAGTGGATGCCAGTGGATGGAAAGTGGATGCAAGTGGATGGAAAGTGGATGTAAGTGGATGGAAAGTGGATGCAAGTGGATGCAAGTGGATGGAAAGTGGATGGAAAGTGGATGCAGGTGAATGGAAAGTGGATGTAAAGTGGATGGAAAGTGGATGCAAAGTGGATGGAAATTGGGCTTGAATAGGTAGATATCTACATTATCTTTAATCCCATTGGGGTAGGTTAGTTGAGTTAACATTATAACCTTGACCTTGGAACTTCCGGGTTCGACTTCCGGCTTCCGGTTTCGACTTCCGGTTAGCATTAGATTAGTTGGGATAGGTTAGGGTAGGTTGTAGGTTAGTAGAGTTAACATTAGGGTAGGTTAGCATTAGATTAGTTGGGATAGGTAACAGAGGAACAGGAATGAAGCGTCGAAACCGGAAGGTCCAAGGTCAAGGTTAGGTTAGGTGGCCAAAGGTCATCGCGCATGCGCATGACTGATGTGGAGGTGGATTTAGAACATGACATCTTTCCCTACTCTCTGGGCGGAGAAGATAACAGTCAGATAAGAAAACAGACAGACAAGAAATCGAGCTAATAAAAACACGGTAGAATCATCTAACTTAAAAAAATTATAATAAGGAAATTAATCACAGGTAGTCAGGACATAAAAATCAGAAATCTGTTTTGATTTTAGTTGAACGTTTCGTCCTTTTATTAGGACTTCTTCAGCAACTACAAAATATAAACATAAATTATAACGTCTGTTTACGTAATATATAAAAAACATAAAGTCTGTAAAAAATATAAAAACATAATGCACATATAAGTTATACCTCAATCATACGAGTTCAGAGTTATATATATATATATATATATATATATATATATATATATATATATATATATATATATATATATATGTGTGTGTGTTGTATTGTTTTCTCGGGGATTCCGCGTTGATGCTGAGGGTTGGCTCTGAAAAGAACCGGATTCTCGACGTTTCGGCGAACTAACATTCGCCATTCTCTAGAGATATATGCGTTCGTACGGGTCAACCGTTAGACGCATACTGAGAGCTCGTTCGTGCGATGCGACTACTTATAGCTGTCTGGCTTCGGGTCATGCGTGTTGTGTGCGGTGCTTCGGTTCGGTTGTTTGTTTGTTTTGTTGGTCGTACATGAGTCTGGGGTGTCTGGGATTGCATTTTGAGGGTGGATATGATCGGTCGCCATGCTGGGGGCAGTCTCAAGGAATCGTCTCTCGTGTTCATGCAGTAGTCTGCATGAAAAACTGTCAGTTCTTAAGTTTATTGTATTATTTCGTTTTATATGAACCATTTCACTAATATTTCTCTTGAACCAATTTTCTTCTAAATCTAAAATAGTTGTCAAGTCAAAATTAAAATTGTGTCCAGTTTGGAAATGGTGTTCAGCCAAAGCTGTGGAGTTTGTTTTATGTATATTAATTGGTTTGCAGTCGTTTTTATGCTGATCTAGTCTTTTCTTTAGTTTTTGTCTGGTTTGTCCTATATAACATCTATTACATTTACATGGTATTTTATAGATCAAATTAGACTGATCTAATGTATCCACTTTATTCTTGAATTTCGTATATTTTTTGTTCACTTTAACTAAATTATAAAATACAAGTTTTATATTTGTTTTATTAAAACATTTACTTAGTTGATTTGATAATGGGCTTGATATTTATCAAGACATTCCGTATATTGTTTAATAGAATTGTTATATATATATATATATATATATATATATATATATATATATATAAATATATATATATATATATATATATATATATATATATTTATTATAAGAAAGATTACCAATTGTTTTATATGTTTTGGATATATATTAAACTGTGAACTCGTATGATTGAGGTATAATTTATATGTGCATTATGTTTTTATATTTTTTACGTACTTTATATTTATATGTTTTTTTTATATATTATGTAAACGGACGTTATAATTTATGTTTATATTTTGTAGTTGCTGAGAAGTCCTAATAAAAGGACGAAACGTTCAACTAAAATCAAAACAGAGTTCTGATTTTTATGTCCTGACTACCTGTGATTAATTTCCTTATTATTTATTAATCTAAACTGGTACGTGATTCAATATATCTATTAATAAAATTATGAAGAATTGGATGTCGTAATTAAGAAACGTACGATGTTTGCGCTTTGTGAACAAAAATTTTTCCGCCCCTAATATATACAATTAGAAAAGTAGGTTTCTTAATATAAAATAGATGTCGTAGACAATTTTAAACAGGGTGTTTATAAAAGAATCATCGGGTTTTAAAAAGATATAAGTAAAGATATTTCACGTTTTTTAAGTTTTACGTATATTATATTAAATGACACATGAAAATAAAGGGAAAATGTCCAAGTTTTAAATTATGCCAACACAAATGCTCGATGTGGGCTCTTCGGGTCATACGACACACGTCCAAACGGGAGTCCAGTTCGGCCCACACACGCTGAAATGTGCCCCATCGATACTGTCACAGCAGCAGTAATGCGTTCTCGGAGTTCACCCAGTGTTGATGGCATTGGTGGCACGTAAACCCTAGCTTTAATGTACCCCCAAAGAATAAAATTGCAAACCGTGAGATCGGGTGACCTGGTAGACCAGCTGAACAATACCAAGTCATGTACAGCACATCGCCCAATCCATCGGTGAGGTAGTTCCTCATTTAGTTAGCGACGCACTTCATTATGCCAATGAGGTGGAGCCCCCTCTTATTGGAATATGAAGTTGTTGGAATGCTCTGTCAGTTGCGGAAACAACCACCCTTGCGGCACCCTTGAGGTATGTTGTGCCCGTCACAGTGTTTTCATTGAAGAAAAAGGGTCCGTACACATTTGTTTTGGAGACTGCACAGAAGACATTACATTTTTGGGAATTTTTTCATGTTCCAGAATGATATGAGCATTTTCCGTGCCCCATATCCGAATGTTGTTTCGGTTCTCCTTTCCATATTATATATGTAAAACTTTGTAAATTATATCTTTTAAAAACCCGATGATTCCTTTGCAGACACCCTGTATTTTCTTCGTTTTTATTATAAATTTTAAATAGTCAACAAAATAGATGGTTTATGTAAACATACATTTATGGTTTATTACCGCTATATTTTCATGTGCATGGAACAAAGGGAAGTTCAAAGTGATTTATGGTTTCTTATCGCAAAATTTTCATGCACTAAAATGCAATGGTCATATTTATGAGAGATATTTTTATAATTACATGTGTACATATTTTTACGATTTTTAACGACATCAGTTAGAGTAAAAATGTCGTTGAGTGAGGGTGCTAATAGTGACAACCCTAATAAAAAGCTAGATGATATGAAAAGATTAGATGAAAGGGCTGACGCATTAAGTGAAATTGAACCAGTTAACCAACTGTGTTTAATGAAAAAATACATCAGTGACATCAAAATTTCAAATGTTTTCTAAATTTGAATTAATTAAAGATGATAAAAGGCAATAGAGTTTCGTAATGTGAAAAATCTAGAATAAGAAGAATAATTGGCAGAAAATACCTTAATGCGAAAGGTATGAAAAAAAACCATTTATTAACTGATCATCCAAAGACTTGAATAACAATTATCTATGTAGGGGAGAATTGCCAAATTCGTACCACTTAATTTCGAAGGCAGTTTATATATTATTTAGTAGCAATTTTAGTAAATATTATGTATCGCATCTATGCATTAAATCTCGACGTTGCAATTTAATATGATTTTTTAAATATTTATTGATATATCATTATGATATAAACACTTTTATAAGATCATGCAAGCAGTATGATTTAGGTAGCCAGTATCCTAAATGGTACCAGCCGGTTTCCAAAATCGTAAATCATCTGTTGGATTAAAAAGATACAAAAAAAAAACCTTAAGTCTAATATACAATACAATACAACAAAAACAGAAAATGTAATATTGAACTACTTAACTGAAATACAATTACGATATTGTCTTCTAATTGATTAATATTAACTTCTTTAGAAACTCCACCATAAGGTTCATGTACCCACTTTTGGCACATTAGGCATTGGATAATGTTTTCTAAATAAGAATTATTGCAAAGAAAACAGAATCAATCGTTTCATTTCATTTGCCACTTATATGAGAACTGGAGCAGCGATGTTGGTTGAAGTCGTGAAATCATTTTTTCTTTGTTTCGTTTTCATTGCAACTAATTTCTTTTTAGAGGGGCTACTGGTAAGCACTGTTGCCAATTATGCAGCCCTTATTAGCATCTACGACAGATGATTTTACTTTATATTCTAGGATGTAAAAATAAGATTCTTATTGAATGCTTTAGCTAGTGCAATTGAAGTATTTTCCGGTTGTCGAACCGAAAGCGTCGATTTTCTTTTTAAAAAAACACTTTTTGCCAGTGTTTTGATTAAATTTGTGTGGAATATTATTTTGCTCCACAATTTGATATGCTAAGCGTCGGACATCTGTTATATTTAAACCAAAAATTGAAGATTCTAGTTCAACAATGTGGTCAACTAATTCTTTATTAATTTCTTCAGGTATTGTTTGTATGACTCCAACCCTTTTTAATGTAGAAGTAGGTCTTTTTATCAATCCCTACACGGAAAAAGTACACTTTAAAAATTACAGTTTAAATAGTAGCAGCGGCCTTAGATTGCAGTCGCACACTGTAATTTTTAAAACTTATTTACTAATTATATCGGAAACTGCAATTTTAACAAAAGCAATTTTTAGTTTTTACAGTTTCAAATTCGTAAGGACGCTGCTACTATTTCAAACTGTAATTTTTAATGTGTACTTTTTTCCGTGTAAAGGTGTCTTCTTAACGTTGGCTTTGGAATTTTATACCGCCGAGAACATTGGTTGAATCCGTATTTTTTATTTATGTAAGCCACAAATGCTAATTTCATTTGTTCTTCTGTTCATACACAATATTTTCTATTTTCCATGCTAACAAAATTTGTAATTTTGTAAATCGTTTATTTTCGGAGTAAAATTTTAATAACAGTATCTTAAATCGTACGAGTACGATTCAGGAAACCACCATGTGGTACGATTTAGGAAAAAGACGTCCCGATAAATAATTGAAGCTAACTTTAAAACATTATCAGCATGTTTTATAAACTAAATAGAAATAAATAATATAACATATAGCTTATATTCAAGAATATATAGAACTACCTCAGAAACTGTAGATTTATATTAAATTCAACCGATTAAATTCGTTTAAAATTCACATCAGACTTACATGATTTCTGTTTGCTTCTATCATTCACAAAATAACACTTTTTGGTTCTATTTTATCGACATAAATAAAAGTTGATATCTTTACCACCAAGAGACATAAAAATGCATTAATTTTTAAATAAAAGAGCTGCTACGATTTAGGTGACTAGTATGCATTTTCCAACTCTCTTCTAATCAATAATCACGCATTTATTTATGACAATAAAATGAATGATTACCTCGTGTTGTACTATCTTAGCAAGTTTTAGCAAGATGAGACAAGACTAGTCGAGATGAGGCAAGACGAATGTTTCCAAGAGCGAGGCTGAATCGAGAGTAATTTTTTTCTCAACTAAAGAGACCGAGACGAGCTTTTTGAAACTTTCGCCTTATCTCGTTTCGTGTGAAACGCTAATATCAACAAATCCAAACAGTCTATCTTCAAGAAATCAATTAAAAAATGATATTCCAATTTAGACATAAATTTGAGACACACATCAACGGTCCAGACTAGGGTTTCTGAATATCCGCACTTATTCAAAATCGCGGTTTTCGGTTTTTGAAAATCAAAAACCGCGGTTTCGGTTTCGGGTTCGGTTTTTAAGAACTTTTTGTAGTCGTGTCTGATATTTAAGCGAGATCTTAGTATTGTACAAAAGTTGCCGCTTAGGGAAAATGATCTTTCGGAGTAGGTGGATGTAGCTTTAATTGTAGAGAGTGCTTGAAACAAAATATTTAATCTTTTTGTTCTCTCAGAAGTTCTTTTATATTTAGCAAACTCCTTTTTCATAAAATTAGAATAGCGATTTGTTTGCATATAAGTATTTTTATTTAATCCTTCTTGAATAGCTTTTTGTACTTCGTATTGCAAGGAATTCATTCTATTATAATTCATTCAATCCATTCTATGATTGTGGTCACAGTGGTGTAGTGGTGAACGCATCCGCTCGCTACACCTTCGATCCCCGGACAAACCGTGAAATTTTTCACGGAACTATGCTGTGGCCACCTCGTGGAAATTAATGGCAAACTACCACGAGTAATTCTGCCAAGAGAACTTCTCAAATAGTGTCGTTAGGAACCGGCGATAAACTGAAGGTCCCGCATATTAGTGTGACGATGCGTTCCACAATTATGCGCGATAGGCCACAATTATGCGCGACACTTCAGCAACGAAGTAAATCGACTGGAGAAAAAATTTTCAAGGAATAGTTTGGATTGGTCACTTCTTCTTATTCTTCTGAATTTGTCGAAACTTCGACTTCAACCTTATTGTTGTCTGGATAAAGTCTATTAGAACAGAGATTCTAACAGATTTAAATTCAGTGCATTTAATTGAAAATGTTAATTTTCAATTGTTATGAAACTTTATCTCGAGTAAGCGTAGCAGTAACAACATTACGCAGCGATGATTCTAACACATTTACGGTACAAGGTATAATAAGATTTTTGGAAAAGAAATTAATTGGTTCTGTCGCACACAGCGAGATGAATTGTATGGTTATTGCAAATTTTTGGTTCAGCAGGATAATCTGTACCATTTTTTTAATTATCTGGGCATCTTCATGTGTAGTATCTTACTCAATTATAATCCCACGGCAATATATCCCAGACTCAATCAAACTTTGAGGTTTTTGCGACTAAAAATTGAAAATCGCGTTGAAATCGCTCGATAACTAACGCCACGACGGCCCGTCAAAGTTAGATCTACCGAGAATTGGTTGCATTTGTTTTTTCAAAATTCCGCAGCTGCCGCAACAAATTCGACGTTTTGTTAGAGCAAAACGTGGTCGGAAAGCGAGTTTGAAAACCACGTTGCGAAATCTTTGACAGCGGCGTCGCGACGCCACCGGAAAGTTCAAATTGCCAATCTAGGTCGAATTTCGGGAACACGCGGTGATGTTGGCGCTGTAGTTTTCGCAATTTTGCAGATAGCGAAAAAAATGATGTTTTGGTGAAGGGACAGCTTGTGATAAAGCGCGACTAAAAACCGCAACGGCGTCGCGACGTCACCGCGAACTTCAACTTTCTAATCCAAGTCTCCTACAATATCATTTCTGAAACTGATTATGAATGAACCTAAATGTTTTTCTACAATTATTACGATTTTATTTGCAGAACAAGTTCCTTCAAATCGCAAAAACCTAAATTGCAATAAAAATTGTTTTCTCCATAAGTATTAATATTTAAGTATCTTCGGCGTCTCAAATTAGTCCACTCATCTAGCGTAATACTAATTTTCTGTCCATTTGCTTTTAATTCCTGATACTTTAAATTATAATAATCATTTCAATCCTTGTATTCCTTTTGAATTAAGGTTATAAGACCTGAAGAACATTTTGGCAAGATTTGGTTGAGAAACCGACCAGCTATTGCTTTCTGAATGAAAGCAGATTTTTAAATTGCTCGAACACACATACCATCGATGGTTGCCATTTTTGCAACAACAGTTTGCAATGTTTAATAGAGCGCGAATAGAACACTGATAGAACTTAAATATAACCGAAAACCGCGGTTTTTTATGACGGTTGTGCGGTTTCGGTTTTTTAACAGAAAACCGCGGTTTTGCGGATCGGATATATCGAACCAGAAACCCTAGGTCCAGACGCTACGTTTGTTACCTTTTGTTTGCACAGTCTTAGGACGGAATAAAAACGTTGCAATTTTTAGAGTGTCTACACCAGGCATGTCAAACTCATATGATATTGCGGGCCACATGATCTGTTTTGAATTAAGTTGTGGGCCGTATGTTTTTATTGTTAAAAAAATTATAAAATACGATTGTTAGAATGATTATATTGTGTATTTATTAGACTCAATGTTTTTATTAAATTAAACTAAAAATATTTTTCATTTTATTGCATTTATTATAGTCATCAATATTTAGTTTATTATCTTGAACTGATGCAATTTTTAAAATTGATGACATATATTGATCGTATATGATATCTTTGATGATATATGTTTATTCTTGAACTTTTTAAATTTTTGTTATTTTTCATTAAAGTAGTTGCAAAATAGTTGCTCGTATAAATAAAATTTCCCAGTTCCAAACATAGCCAGTAGCTACTGCCATCACAGCCATCTTCTGCCGGTGTAACTCCTTTCTCTCTTTTGTCCAGGGGATACTTTTCCTTCGGGGTTTTTTCTGAAATCCACGGACTTCCTTCAGGGTGCGTCTCACAGACTGTCTGTTTTGGAGATCTGTTAATCCCACTTTTTTAATATCCTTCTCGGTTTCTGTCAACCAAGTGGTACGAACCTTCTTGTTTTGCCAGAAGGTGAACAGACGGTTGGTTAGTCGGTTTCTTTTCCTTGAACTGTCAGAGAGCATCTCAATATGTTCCTAGAGCTCAGACTTATGCCGGGTCCTTTAGGGGGCCTAGGATCTTCCTGAGGATTCTCCTCTCTCTGATTTCCAATTTCTCTACCAGACCTCTTCGATTCAAGGAAAGACACACCATGGCATACAGGGCTTCTGGTCGTAAGACTGATATGTAGTGCTTAAGTTTCAGGTTGCGTGACTAGCATTTCTTGTTGTAAGTGTTCTTAGTCAGTTGATAAGCTAGTTCTAACTTGCTGACTCTCGTGGATAATGATGCTCTTTCTGATAAGTTGGGTTCAATCAATTTGCCGAGATACATAAATTTATCAGTCCTCTTGATGTTTCCCTGCTCTAGTAACATCTCTCTGTTTGCGTCTCTAATGTTGGTGAAGAATTCTGTTTTCTCCAGCGACACTTGAAGACCCACTTTGGCAGCCTGTTTTATGAGGCAATTTACCTGTATTGTGGCCATCTCAAGAGAATCAGCAAACAGTGCCATGCCATGTCATCTGCAAAGACCCGGCAATCTACAACCAGGCCATCGTTCTTACGTCCCAGGTAGATACCACTCTGAGCACCCAAATTGTTCAGTTCCTTGCGCCATTCTCTCATAACCTTTTCAAGCACACAGTTGAAGAGAATTGATGAAAGTCCATTTCCTTGTCTCACTCCAGTTTTTATTTAGAAGCTTTCTAAAATCTCTCTATAGCCCCCATAGCCCCATCTCTCCATTGTTTTTAGTCCATCCGCAAGTTGAATTTCCTTATCCATAGGAATATAAGTCCCTCGACCTTTATTCTGGCTTTTCTTCCCTCTGCGTCCTTTCCAATGGTCCCTTAAAGATCTTTGTGGAATTCCATAATGCTTTGCTGCCCCTCGATTTATTTTATTTGATTTGATTTCTCACATCATCCAGGGCTGTATGTAGAGTTGTGGGAGACCCCTTTCAGTTTTTCTCACATAAGAACGAACCATTTTTCTGAATGTAAAGAAATACTAATAGCTGCCACAATAAGAAAATTTTCTACTAACGCAAAACCTTAGCGCCAAGTTTAAAATAATACTTAGAGTCCTGGAGCTCAAACTCGCACTTACCCCGTGCGCTCACTTGGCCGAACTTACCTTATACAAATTTCAAGTGGTCATAATATTATTAATCGCCACTATTATATTTTATGAATATGCACAACCAATGATTGAAATTTGCAATCATCAATTATAGATTTTAGATTTAGTCGAAAATTTAATTATATGTTTTACGCCAATATATAAGGTAATTTTTACAAAATTACAAATAAAATTAGTTTCACATCGATGCAAATTACATTAATTGAATCCGTTCTTTCCAGAGTTTCACGCTTCGGATTAAACTCGATATTATTAAAATCGAATAATTGGTTGCGTTCAAAGGAAACGGAATTGGGTTAATTCTTTAAAAAAAGTTTCCCTTTTCAAAGTATTTTCCCTTTTTTACTGAATAATCTAATTTTAATAACGGCGAGGGAATGTTTAATGGCCATCTATGAAATGCAAATTACTCACACAATGTTTACTAAGCACTTAATGATTAGTTATAAAATTATTTACAATTACTTTCCGCTGAAATTAAATTGATAATTAGTTCAACTTCTATACAATAAGACAAAGAATACGTCACCAATTGAAAGGGATAAAATTAACAGCATTATGGGATAACATTTGGTGGGTAAAACTAGACAGGAAATGTTAAATTGATATCAAATATTTTGTAATTTCTCTTAAAGGTAGATTTCCGAGCAATGCGGCTCTGGCGTCACTAATGCAGCGATACTGACGCGGCGACATAGCGATAGTAATATGCACTATAAAAATATATGAGGTGCTGACTGGCGCTGAGCGCGTCAATGTCGCTGCGTTCGAATTGCGCATCATACATTTCCATAGTGCATAATACTATCGCTATGGCACGGCGGCTTTGACGCTGCGTTACTGACGCCACAGCCGCTTTGCTCGGTCTAGTCTACCTTAATAAGTGAAATATTTCATATATTTTAGCTATTTCATATACTTATCTTGAGAAATATTTGTGAAAAAATATAACTAAACTAAACGTGAAATTTGGTCATAAATAAATAAGAGATTACCAAAAAATATTTTGTTTTAAGACTAGGTACTTGATTTATAAAAAAAAATTATTAAATAATTTGAAATTCTTCGTCAATGGGTTACTTATTGATTTATTGATAAAATCTTAAGTTAATACCATCAAACACAATTATTAAGCTTTATGTATGCTAATATTTGAAACTTTTACAATCAACAAAGTAAATTTAATAAGAGCTGGAAGGTAACGGATGAAAGAATAACAGATTAAAAGTGATTTTGTTCGACGTACAAAGTTTCGCTAATTAATATAACAAGAAAGTGAAACCAGATTTTTGGCGAACAACCATCCATCCAGGTGAACCTTGCATGTAAAATTTCATAAATTCTAATTAAAAGCTAATTAAATATTTGCAGAATAAACATAATGGGCATGGGTATTAAATGAAGGTTTAATTAAATTAAACAAACGCTTTATGTCGCCCTTTCTTCCGCAAACAAACGCATCATAATTTCGCGAGTAAAAAATGAAATGAAATAATAGAACGCGTGCTATAAACAATAAACAAATATTTATTGCAACGAAGTCTTTTGTTATCGTGCTATGATATTAAAAATTACATTTACAGTGAGGTCTGATTCGTGACTCTGCATAAACTAATTAATATGTAAGATTTAAATACAGGGTGAAACTAACTAATTACAGATACAATCATACCAACTTATAACAGCTTAACACAGCTTGAATATATAAATTTATTCAACCTTTCCGAATCTCTAAAATATTCTTGTCTTTTTAAAAGTCTGTTAAAGTAAATCTCAAGTTGAAAGACAACCGATATTTGCGTTATTTTCTAGGACTAAGTTCACTTCCGTGACATTTATCATTCTCCTGATGTGTGAAGGTTTTAGACTTCTCGAAGAAAAATTTCTAGGGCAAATTTTCAGGTAATTTTTCAACTTCAACTTTAAAGATATTTAAACAAATATCTCATTTCATGTGAATGTCCGCACAAGACCAACAAATGCCTAACTACTTTACCTCCCAAATGCTCTGCATGTGGGTCCGCCGAACATGCCACTTGGTCACCGAAATACCTAAACCACCCGAAAGCTCCCATTGAGGGAGTATCAAATGTAACCTACCTACAAACCAACAAATCTAGGGGTGGTGCCTTGGTACACCATCAGTCCCATCATTCGGTGCCATCAGTCCCATATTCCATTTCGGTAGAGCCAACCCACCTTCCCTAAATAATCTATTGAATGAATGCCTTCATTTTACCATACCTTTTCTCCAAAATAAGATCCACATTTTCCTAGTATACATCCACCCCTATTCCTGTGTTGAACAGAACATTTTGACTATAGCCTCACGTTTTGAGATACTTTCAATCGGTGAGTTCTATGTGAACAGAACCAAATCCCGTCATATCCAATCCTTTATCAACAACTTCGTCCATAAACACACCAATACGACCTTCATTCTGCCTCACAACAATGATAAAAACCCCGATCTCATGCTTCGTACCGGAAACTTTACCAACTCAATTGGTGGCCTTGCACTTTCCCCCGACCTTGGTTCGAATCACTAGCACTAGCAATTTCGTGTCCGTGTGCAAATCGAAAACGATCATGGCAGATCCCTTTGGTTTAAGATTAAAAAACTTTCGAAACACCGACTCATTTTTTCCAAGCATTCTGAGATGATCGTTTACGCCATCTACCTCTCCTTCTTTTCATCAAACCAACTTCCACACAGTCAATCTATGGGTTATTAAAACACTACACCGTGCTGGAGCAGGCTGTAGGAGAAATAAATGTAGCAATCACCACGGCATTTGAATCCAGCTGCCCGGTAAAAACCGTGAAGGAGCATAAGGACGAAAAATGGTGGAACAAAAATTTGTCTACATTAAGAGCAAAAGTACGTAGGCTTTTCAACAAAGCCAAGCAATACGGAAATTGGCTAGAATACTCTGAGGTTCTTACCACCTACAATAAAGAGATCAGAAGGGCAAAAAGGGAAAACTTTAGGACCTTCTGTGAAAACATAGAATCCACGCCGGTGGCAGCTAGACTGCACAAAGCACTAGCGAAGGATAGAGTGGAAATGACAACCACTCTCAAGAAACCGGATGGGACCTTCACAGAGGACGAAGAGCAAAGAGCTCTCCTCCTACTAGAAACCCATTTTCCGGAATGTAGAGGATACAGGGAGACCGAGGGCTTGATGCAACCACGGAAACCACGGAAAAGCCGGGCCGACTGGAAGAGGGCAGCGTCCATCTGTACGGAAAACCGAATCAGATGGGCTATCTGCACTTTCCAGCCTTTTAAGGCCCCAGGTGTGGACGGACTAGTTCCTGCCTTCCTACAAAAGGGAGAGAGAGAACTAATGCCGTATCTTCTAAATATCTTTAGAAGTAGCTTAGCGCTCGGATATATACCGGAGCTATGGAGAAGGGCTAAGGTGGTATTTATACCGAAGGTTCATTTAGACCCATTAGTCTAACATCTTTTATGTTAAAGACAATGGAGAAGGTGATTGATAATTACCTTTGGACTATAGTGCTGGTAGGTACACCACTACACAGGAGTCAGCATGCTTACAGAGCAGGGAAATCGACAGAAACCGCCCTGTATCAGCTGAAAAACGAAATAGAAGCAGCACTAGAGACAAAGGAAGTAGCGATATATGCCTTCTAAGATATAGAGGGAGCTTTTGACAACACCTTACACGAGGCTGTCAGGGCGGCCCTCGAAAGAAGGAATATCGACAGCACTATCTCAAAGTGGATGGGAGAAATGCTGAGAACTAGAACGGCGGAGACACAAGTGGGAAAAGACACCATTAAGATCTCCACAACTCGAGGGTGCCCACAGGGAGGTGTACTATCACCGCTAATGTGGAGCCTGCTAGTTGATGAACTACTGGTTAGGCTAAACGACCTAGACATCAAATGTCAAGGTTACGCCGATGACATAGTCATAATGGCTAGAGGGAAATTGAGGGAACGCTCTGTGAATTTGTTCAGAGAGGCCTCAATGTAACTAGTAGATGGTGTCAAACAGTGGGACTGAAACTCAACCCGAGCAAAACCACGGTGATACCATTTACTAGAAAGAGAAAACTAAACTGCCTACATCCCATACTCATAGATGGGAAGGCAGTAGAATACCAACAGGAGATAAGGTATCTGGGTATCACACTAGATAGCAAACTCCTATGGAATAGACACGCTTAGGCAGTGGTAGGTAAAGCCAAACGCGCCCTAATGGTGTGCAGAAATTTGGCAGGAAAAACGTGGGGTTCTAACCCCACTATCCTGCGATGGATGTACACCATGAGAGTGAGACCTGCAATCACTTATGGGGCAGTTGCGTGGGGAAGTAGAATCAAGCTGGCCTCTATGAGGAAACAGCTTGAGAAGATTCAAAGACTGGCGTGTGTCTGCATCACGGGGGCGATGGGGTCATGTCCGACAGCAGCATTGGAGCTGCTGCTGGATCTGACTCCGCTGCACCTTGTGGTGGAGAGCGCCGCCAGATCGGCGATCGTAAGATTCAGCAAGGAAGGAATGGGCAGAGGTAAAATAATCAGGAGCAGAGACCGAAACAGCCTCGCTGCCAAGATCCCCTGGCTGGAAGTACCAAAAGACGAAATGGTATACAAATACCACTTCGAGAAAAACTACACAGCAATGTGTAGTAGTAAAGCCGATTGGAGCGACGAATCCTCAGCATACCACATAGAGCAAAATGCCATCAAGTGATATACAGATGGATCGAAGACAAAGGAAGGCACTGGTGCAGGAGTGTTTGGACCTCGTACCAGATACTTCGAATCCATGGGAACATCCCCAAGTATCTTCTAAGCAGAGGTACACGCAATCGAAAGATGTGCACAGTTTAACCTCGACAGGAATTACCGCAAAAAACGAATTGCTATCCTGTCAGATAGCCAAGCAGCCATCAAGGCCATTAGCTCATACATCATCAGATCCAAACTGGTATGGGACTGTGTGGGGAAGCTGAACAAGCTTGGCAGGGATAATAAAGTAACGCTGTACTGAGTACTAGGACACACTGGTATAGACGGAAACGAAGAAGCCGATCACCTAGCAAACAAGGGATCCAGTAGCCCCTTTATAGGTCCGGAACCCTTTTGCGGTATGAGCGTGAACACCATCCGCAAAAGATTAGATGAAGAAATAAGAGGAAAGTGGATGAAAACCTGGAAAGAACTTCCAGGGCTAAGGCAATCCAAAGTGATGCTGGGATCTTTTAACCAGAAGAGAAAGGGAGCTTGCCTGAAAGTAAGCAGGAACAAGCTCAGAATTCTGACAGGAGCCCTGTCGGGACACTGCAGACTTAGGAAACATCTCAAGGCCCTAGGCCTAGAGGAGGATGATGGATGCAGATTATGTGGCTCAGCAGAGGAAATCCCCATACATCTGCTCAAAGACTGGGGAGCATTACTTCGCAAGAGACAGATATACCTTGGGGCTTACTGCTTGAACACCGAGGAGCTGCAGGCCTTGAATCCCACCCAGATCCTGAGATTCCTAAAGGAATCAGGATTAGAGGAGGCGCTCTAAATGGGTAAGTACACCATCACTTGGAGGAGGAGGGTGGGGTACAATAGATCTATAAAGGTCGCAGTACAAGTCGTCACCACCATATCTACAATCTACAATGGGTTATTAACTTTTTCCAACACGACGTTATAACGAAATTAAGGCACCTAAACAACCTCCTCAACAATCCTCGCAACAACCTCTTATGCAAAGTGACTAAAATTCCATATATCGCAGACAGACACAAGCAGCTACTAGCCAAATTTAAAGACAGGGATTTTAATCGGACAATTATTATTATTATATTCGTGCCAAACAACCACATATAAATATAAATATAAAGCATAAATATAAATAGAAAGTAAAATAACAATAAAATATATAAATCACAGATAAATTGGCTATTCTTACTACTATATAATTCAAATTCAAATTCAAAACAGTTTATTTCATAATTTAAGCACGTACATACATATACAATAAAATGAAAACATATATACATCCTATATGAAATGTGTCAAACAGATATGGTTAACATGAAATGCCGATATTTGTGCTATTAACTTTTGAATAAAACTCTTGCACATTATAGGGTTCAATACTAATTAGCAGTTTAAATAACTGCATTTTAAATTGTTTGCTACTGTTCAAATGCTTAATATCCCTCGGTAAACTGTTAAATAATTTCATGGAATTATATGGGGGATTTCTCTCCGTAAGTGTTAAGGCATGCTGTGGTAGCTGAAACAGTTCTTTATTAAATCTCGTTCGCCGTTCGGTAGGTTTGCAGAAATTACTGAAAAGGTGATTATGTTTTCGAAGAAATACCATGTTTTCATAAATGAAGATGCCCGTTACTGTCAGGATATTGGCCCTTCTAAAGCATCCCCTGCAAGATTCGTTGTACATTAAGTTACTTAGTAACCGGAGGGCTTGTTTTTGAATCCTGAATATAGTTTGGATAGTAGTTGAATTTCCCCAAAACATGATACCAAACCTAAGAATGCTGTGGAAATTGGCGAAATACACTAACCTAAGAACATCATTATCTACATATCGCTGGAGGGATCTCAATGCGAAAACAGCCTTGTTTAGTTTCCCAGTTACAAAGGTTATATGACTGGTCCAGTCTAGATACTGGTCCAAATGAATACCAAGCAACCTAACGGACTCTTGAACCAACACGCGTTTGTTGTCGATTGCCAATTCCTCGGGGTACAATAATGAATTACGCTTTGTCTTAAAAAATATTGACTGTGTTTTTTCTTTGTTTAATATCAGTCTATTAGACCCAAACCATGACGTCAGAGATTCGATGACATTATTTACATTCGCATAAATATCATCCATTGTCTTATTTAGTATTAATACTGATGTGATATTATCCTTATAGCGATATAAAACGATATTATCCTTATAGCACACCACAGTTTGAGAGTCTGCTAAGGTTTTTGCTCTGTTTGTGAAAAAACTGTTAATTCTTGTCGCACTCACTAGAGGATCGTCATCACGGGTAACAAATGTATCACTTTTCATCTTAATTTCGGTAATTCGTCTTACTATATCCCAGGTAGTTCTTTGCCGATTGGACGATGTTTCTATTTCCATTCTAAACTGTTGCCTCTTTTCGTCTCTTAACAGCCTAGTATAATTTCTACGTAGGTTATTATACAGGTTCTTAAACGTGGAATTATAACGTGATACCGTCTGGAACAGATGTAAGTCCATTTCCATTTTCTTTAAACATGGGTTATTAAAAAAGCGTTGAGATTTTTTAGTGCTGTGTACGGGGACTCTAGGAAAGGCCTCGTTGAAATTACGCAGAAATATGTCCATGAAAGCATTCCATTGCATGTCGACATCCTCCGGTTTCACTTCAAAAATTAGGTTCCACGTTGCATTTGCCATTAAATCCCTGTGTTGTTCCATATTATTTCGGATGAACAGTCTAGCCATTTTTCTTGTGCGAACCGAGGCCCCGTTTTTGTACTCTACTGTAAAGATTTGAGCACAGTGATCAGACATGTGGTAATTTGAGGTTTCGATAGTGTATTCCATAGTGACATTAACTATTATGTTGTCAATACACGTACCAGACTCAGGGTGGCTTATTTCAGTTGCGGTGATGGTCGCGTTGAACGATTCCAACAGGGATGTGAATTCTTGACTTGTGTTCGATTCCTTGAGGCTATTGATATTGAAATCGCCAGCTATAATATATTGGTTATTGCCATTGCAAAGTACCACCAAGAGAGCATGCATCTTCCGTAGGAATAATTAAAAACACGCCAATGGAGCCCTATAGATGCCAATAATTATTATCACTTTGCCGTTTATGACTGACTCAATTGCAGAGCATTCAAAAACATGTATTTCTGCCAATCCGTTTAAGTCTTGTCTAGGCTTACAGTTAATCCCGTTCTTGCAATAAATTGCCGAGCCTCCGTGAGCTCCAGCTTCGCGGCAAAAGGAGGACGCCAGGATAAAATTGTTGATTTTGTATTGCCGAAGTTGTTCTTGACTCTTCCAGTGCTCCGTAAGAACTAGAAAATTGCACTGTTTATAAGACTCTAACATATATTCAATTCTATCTATTGAGTTACCAATAGATTGAGTATTTTGGTTTATCAATGTAACTCGATAATTCGCGGTTGGCGCGGCTTTGGCTGGTGTAGCGAGGTTGGCGCTTACACGGATTCCTGATTTTTCAATCGATTTTTCGTTAGTCTCTCTAAAAAACGGTTAATACATGTATTTCTCGGCCATGTTTCCGGTTTCATTGCGAGTTCATAATCCTCTGATGCTAACGATACTTTAAATGAAGAGTATTCTTCAGGGTATTTAGATATTAGCTTGGAGCACGTGACATTAAAAATGTTTTTACTATTCAGATAACGTACTAACTCCTCCGCTGACAAATTGGGGTCTAGACGAAAAACATGTAGGTGGTAATATCTTACTGCCGCCTTAATCTGTGCAATGTCATCGTTGCAACCGTGTATGATGTTAGACTTCCTATGTGTCCGTTTCTTATTACGCTGAGTCTCCCAGTTGCCGCTGTTTACATTACTTTGAGTGTTTATGTTTTCGGATTCGGATTCGGAAAGTCTATTTAAGGTTTTTGTGGTGGACGGAACATTCCTGGCGGAGATAACTTTTTCTGGCTTATCGCGTCGCGGATTAGACTCCTTATCACCGTTAGTGGGTACGATGTTCACTTTATCTGCAGGCTTTGGAGGACTTTTCACGATTTCGGCACAAGAATTCACAGAATTAAAATTCGAGTTAACTAGCTTCATATTATTAATATTTAGTTCCTTTATTTGTCCGGATAATTCACTAATTAGTACTTTCAACGGTTCCATGTGTTTATTTATTTGCACATTGATACACGAATTTAAACACGCGGATAACTTTTCATTACTTAGTTTAAGATCTTTGATTTGCTCAGTTAGCTTACCGTTTTGAACTTGCAGTGGCTCCACATGCTTTTTTATAATTTTCGATATGAAATTTTCAAAAACAGAACTTTGCAGAAAAGTAGTGAAATTATCAAACTGCTTTTCTGAAGGGGTGTTAGATCTGAGTTCTCTAGACATGTTTAATTTATATACAACCACTATACAAATTTAAAGACCAACTGCCGGCGGCTCGCACGTCTACACTCGCTGACTGCTGAGAGCGGACTATATAAGTAAGGTGTTATTGGGTTGTGTTAGTTACTAATTACTAAACTTGCCCTTCCCAATGTTTCACCACATTGATTGCATTTTTTAACATTTTTAGTAGATCCGAAGTAGTGCATGTTGTAGGGCAGTTTGGACACATCAATAGGTGGCTCACGGTATGTTCGTCTCCGCAGTTGCATTTTGTGTCTTTTTGTATTACGCCCCACTTCACAATATAACACTAGAAAATGGACACCTATTACGGAAAAAAGAAATCAAGATTTTGAATATGTACAAAATGTTAAATAACTCGAGATGAATGTAAATTGCGATGATCCATATTCTCTCCATAAATGATTTTTAACCGACAATATATTGCAAATTATCATAAATGAAACTAATAGATACGCCTCCCAAAGCGAGGAGGAAAGGCGCAACAGTAAAAGTAGTCACTATGCAGGAAAGGAAACCTTTTTTTGGAATTTTACTCATCAAGAGCAATTTCCGGAAATGAGATTATATTGGTCGAATACAATGTACATAAATTTGTGCATCAAAAAATCTATGACCCGACATCGTTTTTTGAAATTTTTTAAATATTTACATTTTAGCGACAATAGTACCGCAAATACTGAAATTCGTTTGAGTAAATGTCAAAATAATTTAAACGAAATTGTCAGTAGATTTAGAAACGTTATCAAACCAGGAAATAATATTGCTATAGATGTGTGTGATACCATGGAGAGGTCGTCTTAGATTTCAACAATATATACCGGGTAAGCGGCATAAATATGGAATAAAAATATATAAGTTATGCCTTCCTGGCAGAAATGGCGAAGTCATAAACAGAGGACATTCGCATGACGAAGTAATGCGTTTGGTAGACGACATGCTATATGTAGAACGTACACTTTACATACAGTTTTTATGCAAGTGCACCATTAAAAGAAGAAATTTTGCAAAAGTCAACTTTCCTGTGTGGTACCGTAAAGTAGTGGTACCGTAACGTTACTAACAGAAAATTTCTGCCACCTGAAGCGACCCAAAAGCAAAGACGTGGTACCTTTTAAAGTTTGATAAACCGACAAGGCGTTAAATTCTTAAAATGGACAGATAAAAGGCCAGTAGTCTACATGTTAAAAGCATGCAACCAACATATTTACGCTATGATGAAGACAACAAGGGAAAACTAAAACCTGTTGCTGTCTTCAAGGGCTAGATTTAGGGTAGTATTAAGTGGTAGAAAAGCAAGGGGTAGATTTGTCAGATCAATTGGCATCCTATTATAACTGTTTACGTAAAACTATCAAATGGTATAAGAAAATCGTTATAGAATTAATTTGTGGAACATCCATTGCAAATGCATGGTATATTCATAAAAAATGGGGAACAAAACAATATGATTTGTTGAAATTTCGAGAAAAATATCATAGCCTGTTGAATAATGAACCAAAAAATGCCATTTCATCTCTTGCTGTAAAATATACTATTTTGTGGCGTAATAATATATTTTTCACTTTGTAATGAATCTCAAATTTTCTAACTATTGGGGGTACCGGAAAATAAACAATTTTTTTTTAAAGTTTAAAATCATTTATTACAAAATTTTAGTATTATTAACTCAAAATATAATTTCCATCGTTTGAAATAACCTCTTGCCAACGTGCTACCAGATTTTGAATACCCTTTTTGAAAAATTCAGGTGTCTTCTGATGAAAAAATGAGCTTAAGTCATTTTCGATCGCATCTTGATTCTATATGTTTTATTCCGAATATGATGATATCTAATGATCTGAATAAGTGGTAATTCGATGGCGCCAAGTCTGGAGAATATGGCGGATGTGGCAAAACTTCCCCACCCTTTTGTTTTAAATGTTCTTGGGTGTCTTTCGAAAAATGTGATCTTGCATTATCGTGAAGCAAGATTACGCCTTTTCTGTTAGCTAACGCCGGGCGTTTTTGACATAATTTCTCATTCCACCTGGTCAATTGTTGTCGGTATACTTCTCCAGTTATCGGTTGCCTGTGTGGCAATGTGCCATGGTTACTTGTAATCAAAGAAGAACAAATCATTCGACGCTGTTGTTTGTGAATTTCGTTTAATTGATGTAGGAACTCACACACCTTGTCTGATGACAATCTTTCTTAAGTGTTCCTGAACAGTAGACAAGGACGCAGAGAGCCTTTCAGACACATATTAAATGGTTAGTCGCGGATCTAATTCCACCAGGTCTTCTAAAGCGTTCTCTCTGAAATCACTAGGTCTTCCACGTCGTGGAGCATCTGAGAGATTGGTATCACTTTCTCTAAATTTTCTGAACCAGAATTGGCATTTGCTTCATGTTACGATCTTGCCGTATACTGCATTATTTGATTCCGCCGCAGCAGTAGCCTTTAAACCTTGATCAAAGAGAAATCGCATAAAATGGCGCAGGTCTACTTCGTCTACTAATTGACTTGCCATTTTTAAACGGTTTACTCAAATAATCGAAACTCAGCAGAAAATGGTAGATTGACGTTTAGCCAACTAAATTTATTTGTCATAATCAGTTTACCTGCTGACAGAAACCAGTATAAGAGGTTACAAGTCACAACATTAAAAAAAAAAATGGATTACTTTCCGGTACTTCTAATATATTTCAAATTTAATAAATTGATTTTCGAAATCATGTGATTTGTTAATTTGTGTTATTCACTATTGTGTAATTCACGTCCAAGGTACGCAGTTCTTACAAAAAGTATTTTATTGAAATGACTGACTACAGTTTCACTTTCCCATTGCGGGGCAATGGCGCACCCAAGGGTGGTGCTTCAGGGTTTGACTCCACCCCAAAAGGGGCCTAGGCTAAATTTTTGTTTGAGAATATATAACTAAGAATCAATTTTTGTGATATAAACCAGATAAATTTACAAGGCAATATTTCTGATTATATTTGGTTACCTTAATTTAGGTTTCCGAGCGCTTACACTACCTTGCAACCAAGCCGGGCTTGGCAACCGAAAACCGAAATTTCGTGCGGAAATGATTTTACAGCGCTCCAGCTAATGGGGGAACGAGCTGTCGCGTTGCAAAATCAAACTTTCCACACTCTAAAGTAAAAAACTATTACAATGCTCCAACAAATGGGGAACTCGCCCTTCGGGCTCGTTCACCAACATGAGCTGTAGAATTGTAAAATCAACGTTTCCGCACTATAATGTAAACAACTATTTGTTTGGAATATTCTTTACGACGTTTAATTTTTCCTCCTTCTCAGCTGTGATTGTTCGATGTGTAGAAATTTCTGAATTAACTATTGCAAGAACTTTTTTCTTATTCTTATCTCTATATCGCTGACTATTAATTTTATTTTGGAGTTTCCTTCCTTTGGAGAGCACGCGAGTACATTTGGTTGCCTAAAACTTTGATAGGTCTGATTCGTGATTTACCATGAATTCTTCGATACAATCCAGTAATCTGAACCTTCCAATAGTCCGGCACTAGTATATCTACTAGTACATTCATTAAAAGTAGTCACTCTTGTACTGCACACTGATTATAGGGCTTGATATTTCCTTAGAAGCGCAGCGTTCTGTCAACACTGCCAAAAACTTTCCAATAATCCGGCACTAGTACATCTACTATTACATCCGGTAAAAGTACTTACTCTTGTACTGCACACTAATTCTACGGGTTGATATTTCTTTAGAAACGCTACGTTCTGTCAACACTGTCAAAAACTTTGACTATTAAGTTTGACGTTCAGAGTCAACTTTAAACATATGCATAGATGTGTTCTTTTAAACACATCTTTGAGTAATAGAATTTTTTTCTATAGAACGCAGCTATTGATGAAGATGACGCAAGTGTATCAATTTACCCCCTACCCAAATGTCATTCAGCGCGGCTATAGAAGTTTTCACTTCAAAAAAAAAACAAAGGGTACCAGCTACGTTCATAGCTGGTTATTTTTTATTTACTCCTATTTCAAGTAGTACATCTTTCAAGATACATAAATCATTCAAGTATTTTTTTTTTACTTTATCCTTAGTTTTGGCATATTTGCATTTTTGCGGAAAAAACCAAAACCCTAATTTTTGTATAAGCTTCAATTTACCAATAACGCGCTATTCTTATACCGTGGTCCAGACTTTATCGTTATTGGGGGGATTGCTATAGTTTTTAAATATTTTGTTACCAACAATTTAATAAATGATATTTAATAATTTATATTGTTAGGGGCTGCTCTCCCGCACCCCCACAAATACCTTCCCGCAGCCCCAGTGGTGCGGGCACCCCCGGTTAAGAACCACCACACTAGAACATGTGTAGCTATATAAGTTAGCTGAAACTTCTATGATTCGCAGTTCGTTGTTTGCCTGGATTTTTGTACTCAGATATTAGCGTAAGTGATAAATTCCTTTTCTTTCCCAAGTATAAGGAAAAAAAATAGAAAATAGACAAGAGAAATTGTATTGCTGAAAATTTGGAATTGTTATTGGTGTGAACGTACGTGTGTCCATATAGAGAAAAGAAATGTTTTATTTTTTGAATTGGTAAAACCATACAACATTATAGATAATCAGATAAACTTAATAAAGACGGAACAAAGCTTGAATATATAAATATACTCAACCTTTCCGGAACTCTATAATACTAATGAGTCTTTTTAGGATTACCAAAAACAAATCTCGTATGAAATTTGTCAGTTATTCTATAGCTTTCAGTCCACCTTCGTGGCACTCAACAAAAACCATAAAAATAACATTGATTTTTAAGATCATGTCTTTCCGATACCTTGAGTGGATAGCCATCTGTGGACGCGTTTCGAGATTTATCTCTCATCAGCACAGCTTTGCTTCCATGAACAATATTTTGTAAATCACTCACTTGAAAACCCATGTGTTTTCAACATCTAACCCTAATCAACACATGGGTTTTCAAGTGAGTGATTTACAAAATATTGTTCATGGAAGCAAAGCTGTGCTGATGAGAGATAAATCTCGAAACGCGTCCACAGATGGCTATCCACTCAAGGTATCGGAAAGACATGATCTTAAAAATCAATGTTATTTTTATGGTTTTTGTTGAGTGCCACGAAGGTGGACTGAAAGCTATAGAATAACTGACAAATTTCATAAGAGATTTGTTTTTGGTAGTCCTAAAAAGACTCATTAGTATTATAGAGTTCCGGAAAGGTTGAGTATATTTATATATTCAAGAAATGTTTTATATTTTTTCTCGCTTTTAGTTTTTCTTTTTATTGCAATTTCTCTTTTTGTTTTTTTTTTCTTCTCGATCTATGTATAGATAAGTTCTTATCTCTATAGGATATATACATTGTATATTTTTAGAAATAAATAGATAAATATAAAAATCATGTAAAATTTAATTTTACTATATTATCATTCAGCTATTATAATAATATAAATATAACAATAGATTATTCGTTTTTTGATAAAATTAAAGAATAAATGTTAAAATAATTGAATGCGATTATTGTTATGCGTTTGGAATAAAATAGGACGCAAAATAATTTAAACATGTTCGTACGAATTCATCACAATCCGACGAAATAGACGTTATTTCCAAAACTCCGCAATTAAAGCTAAAACTGATTTATACGGAAATAACCGCGAATATTTGGCCTGTTGTAAAAACAATTACTATTGTACTTTTGTAACCGTTTAGCGAAACTAATTTTAGCTTTCCAACAAAACGCTGAACAATTTTGTTCCAATCAATTCCACATGATTTGTTACAATCATTTATTTATTTTATTACTTAAAATGTAATAAATTGTTTTGTAATGGCTTTGCTTTCATATACAAATGAAATTTAGTTGAAATAGAAAAATTCAATTTATGAAAACTTAAACACATTTAACATGAAAGTTAATATTTACAGTTATTTTGTCTTCAGAACAATGAATCTATTTATTGTGTTATTCAAATTTAATTATTTTTAAACTCCAATTACCTTCATTTCTTTATGCACCGAAAAACTTGGAAGATAAGAATGAAAAAGTTAATTCCCGCACGGATTTGCGAGCTGGTGCAAAAAACACAACCAAAACAATCGAATTAGAAAACATAGTGGTCCAACCGATTCCAAACGTAAATAATCAAACCGATTCACAAAATACAGTCGTCCAACATACTGAAAGCGTAAATAACGAAAAATGGGAAACCCAAAGGCGAAAATCAAGAAAAACTAGGAAATCAAATATTATCCTTGGTACTAACGACGAATCTAATCAAATAAAAGCTACCACATGTGTTACGCACATGTTTATGCATTTAAACTTGATCCAAAACTTTCAGCAGATGATTTACAGCAATATCTAAAGAATAAAAAATCAGGTTATATGTACGAAAATTCAGTCCAAACATCCAGATGAGTACTCATCATTCAAAGTTTCGGTGCCCCTTGAGGATCTGGAAAATATATCGAAACCAGAAACTTGGCCGAGAAACGCCTGCGTAAACCGTTTTTTGTTAAGACTCGAAAGAATAACAGTGAAAACATAACAACAGTATCAACCGAAAAATATCCGAAACAAACGTAGTGTTTTAATATAGCACATGTGATGTTCAGTCGGTTAAAAATGGAACTAGCGGAACTGTTCATTAAAAGACAAAATATTAAAATATTGTGTATTGAACATTGGTGCACCCAACCTGAGCTAGACATTGTTTCTATTAACAACTTCACTGTACTTGTAGTTTCGAATTATTGAAGAGGCACATACAAGCATGGTGGCGTGGCCATATTTGTACGTGACGATATACATACTTCTAAACTAAATCTTGAAAACTTTTCTAAAGAAGTTGATTTTGAAGTTTGTGGTACAAACCTGTTATTTGAAAATTTTTGTATTGCATTGATATGTATTTATAGATCTACTTTAGGAAATTTGAATTCGTTCTTTGATGGGCTAAATGACATGTTAGTTGAAGTTCTTAAATCTCAAAACCCAGTATTATTGTGCGGTGATCTTAACATAGACAATTTAAAAGACTCCAAAGATAAGAAGTATGTTGCTTAATACTTCTCTTCAATTCAATCTATCCACTATTAACATGGGACCAACAAGAATAGGTAGAAGACCAGATGGGACACATACTAAAACAGCCATCGATTACTTGGTCACCAACTTAGACAGAAATGCATTTAAGAGCAGTTTGGTGGAACCAATTCTAGCAGACGATCTAAGTCAAATATTCCATCTAGATTCATCATATTCCAAATCCTACATTACAAACCATTGGGTCCTACATGCCATTATGTCATCTGATAGTAGATGAGCAATTGCTTGGTTTTGACGGAAAATGTCCATTCAAGCAATACATACCGTCAAAACCAAAAATATGGAATACAAATATTTTGGCTAAACGATTCGAAATCAATATAATTTGGAATCAATGGAATTCCATATTTAGGAAAAGGGGGAAATAAACGTACTCCATATTATGGTACAAATAGAAACATAAAGTGCGAATATTTTTTTACTACCAAACAATTGGCTCTGTATTTGAAGTCTGAGTTCTTGTCTCACTATTGCGGGAAAGAAACGAAAAAATAAGGTATTTATCCGCCAAAATTTTCAGGCGAAACGTTCTGGAGAACAATTTTCAATAGTTCTTGAATTTACAAAAAATCTCACGGTAGTGTCATACTTTTCAAAAACGGAAAATCTGCTATTTTATTATCAACAATGCATCAAAACCGGAAGTGTTTATTGATGACTACAAAACAGATCTTATGGAGAAGATGGTCAAAACTTATAAATGTACAAGAATGTTGCATTTTTTATGAACGTTTTAGACACGGTTATTGGCTGCAAATATTACATAGACTAACGTTTATAAAAATTAGAATTCTAAAAAAAAAACAATCGAAATACTATTATAGAGGAAGTTTCAAACAACGAGAGAATCAAAATTTGCGGAATAAGAGTTTGAAGGAAAGTATTTATTCTTCCTCCAGAAAAGAAACGGCACATATAATGTCATTTATGTGAAAGTGAAATCAAAGTATTCTAATATTATATACATTTTAAGAAGAATAATTGTAATAGTCATTGAAATATCATATGCAATAAGTGTGTAAATTAATAGAAAAATTAAGTTAGAAAGGGTTAGAAAGTGAAAAAAATGATTTATTTTGTTTATCCCACATAATCTAATATAAAAATATGTAGCTAATTTATTCAAACATTTATTGAATAAAAATAGAATGAAAAGAAAAAAAAATCTAAGATGAAATTGAAAAATAATTCAATAATTATACTGCCATTGCACTAAATTGTCACCGGCCGCTCAGGCCGGCAGGCGTAGGATGGCTGACTACTTGGTAGTATGACCTTAACGGTTAAGAAATATTTACGATGCCTCTAAATTAGTAAGATCCATCAGATCCACTGGACGAACGGATGGCGAGGTATTCGAAGACATGTTGATTTATCTAATTTCTTCAAAACTTGATACACAAACAAGTTGTAGGTGGAACGAATTTAGCGTGGAGACATGAGCCCCTACTTGGGATAATTGTACACAATTTCTGTCTCAACAATGCAACATTCTAGAAAGGAATCCTTAGAGTCATACGGAGGTCAAAGGAGGGAACTCTAGACGAAATTATCAAGGCGCACCCCATAAAGCCCCCATACACGTGCGAACAATTTGTGCAAATTCGGTGTTTGTGCAAACAGTTTGACCGTCTATGGGGCTGTTTGAATGGTTGCGCAAACTGTTTGAGTAAAATCGGTCAGGATCGAAATAATTTGTACAAATACTCCTTGTTTGAGTACTTGTTTGATGTGTAGGGTACGGTTGGTGCAAACTTTGTTTTCTTTTCCATTCTATTCCGTGGTTGAAAACGTAGTTTCGGTAATTTTTTTTTTAGTTTGTTGGTATTTACCTCTCCAATATGGCGAATAAGACAACAGATGATGAACAGCGGGAACTTTGGAGAGGGTTTATTGCAGTTTTTTGCAAATAATTTAACTATTCGTTTCTCAGCCACTAGGGCCAGAATAATGGCGGCACAGCAATCGTCCATGTCTGACATGTTCAACGAACAACACCACAAATCAAAATGATGTTTGCGCAAAAGGTTAATACGTGTATGTGCTAGCGTATGTACAAGCAGGCGCTTGTACAAACACCGACTTTGCGCAAATTGTTGCACGTGTATGGGAGGCTTAAAAGACCAACGCATCCTAGCACGGCCCACACGTTCGTTTCAGCATCAGACGCTCAGAAGAGAAATACTAATAGCAACAAGCAGTGTAACTTTTGTCCAGAACATCACTTTGTCAACAGTTGTAAGACGTTCAGGTTCATGCCCCTACAAGAACGTCTAGACATGGTCAATAAGAAGGGATTATGTGTGAATTGTGTACAAAGTAGAGACTGTTTGGAAGAGTATAAGTCCAATTTCAACTGTCTCTTATGCACAGGACGACATCACACATTACTTCATTTGGACGATATCACGAAGAAAGCAAAAATCTGTAATAAATCCGAGTCCCAAGACTTGAAGATTGAGAGAGAGAAGGCCGACCTCACCGTGCTAGTCATCCAACTCTCCAAACGCCTTGAAGAAGCCAAAGGTGATGCTGAAAGTCAGCTCGAAATCATCAAGAAACGTGATACTGAACTCCTCAAGCTCCGAAAGCTCTTGGAAGATGTCCATATCGAGCCCGAAGAAACCGCCTCCCTACTCAACAGGAAACACCAGGAAGCCGAAGCCGGTCGCAAAGCTGAGGAACAACGCAGCCAACGTCGGTCTTCCGAATTGGTTACAAAAACAATAGGATGATGTATAAACTAAGTAGGACATACTCTGAAGACAACATCCTAAAATTGCATCACTGTCTCTTAAAAACAGACTTTTCATTTATATCTGCGAGCGATGTGGAGCTAGGCTTTTAAAGAATTCCTTAATATCTTAACAAATAGTTTGGACCGATCTCTTCCTTTAGAACTCAGGAAAATAGTTTCCAAACCTATCAACAATTGGATATCGAATGCCATCATAAATGAAGGTAAGTCATTACGGAATAGTTATTGGATATTATGCAAGGCAGGAAGCTCACATCTCTACAACACATATAAAACTATGAGAAAGCAACATTCTATTATTATATCGAAAGCTAAAAGAATGTATTACACTAACCGCATTAATAATGCTAGTAATAAAAGTGGAGAAGCATGGAGAATAATTAACAACTCTATGAATGCAAGCATAAAAAACCTAACCATATTTCTTTAAAAGTAAATGGAATATTGATTTCAAATTCAAGTCAGGTTGCTAATGAATTTGCTAACTATTTTTCGACCATTGCTTTAAAAACATTAAATGCTTTTTTGCTTCCCACCCTCTTTGCTTCAATTTACTCTGCCAAAAACTAGACATGCATATTCTTTCTACATGTCACCTGTCGATAATACTGATCTACAACACGCTGTCTCCAGTATAGCCTCAAAAAACTCCACAGGAACCGATGGCATTTCAATCAAAATTTTGAAACACAATATTAAAACTTTGGCTCTTCCACTAACGCAGCTATTGAATAAAGCCATTGAAGAAGGAGTATATCCATCGGCGTTAAAGGCGTGCCACTACATAAAAAATCTGACCCTCAGATTTTGGACAACTATAGACCTATATCTTTAGTATCTATTTTCTTAAAGATATTTAAGCGATTAATATACAGTAGAATGATGGCATATCTCCTTAAAAATGACTTATTATCTGAATGCCAACATGGTTTTAGATCAAAAAGATCGGTGGAAACTGCTTCCGCCAGCTTTGTGAAATATACATCAGAGAACTGTTTTTTGATTTGCCTAAAGCATTCGATACCGTTAATATAGGCTATCTAATGGAAAAATTAGAATGCTATGGATTTCGTGGAATTTTTTTGGATCTTTTAGGATCCTTTTTAAGCGACCGACATTTAATTGTCAAAATTAACTACACACTTTCGAATAAAAAGTGCGTAACAATAGGTATACCACAGGGATCTGTTCTTGGCCCTCTTCTGTTTCTTTTATTTATAAATGATCTTCCAGGGTACATAGACGCTAAAACCATCTTGTTTGCGAATGACATCACAATTGTGTTATATATATATATATTATATGTGTATGTGCAAATAGTTTGGAAGAATTACATGCAAAGGTAGTGGAAACAATCGTACAATTTAATAATTGGTGTACAAAAAACAAACTTATCTTGAATAGTGAAAAAACTCTGTGTTTATACATGGGCAAAAGAAGAACTTTACCAACCTATTTTCAGATTGTTGTAGACAACCAACGCTATAAAATATCCAACTCTGCAAGATTTCTTGGGGTATTAGTTGATTCGAAACTGACGTGCTCGAACCACACAGAGTTAGTTTGCAAAAAATTAGCAAGAGCTTATTTTGCAATATCTCAATTGAAAAAGTCTATGCATACATGTACCTTGTTAAGCCTGTACTATGCTATTGTCTATTCACATATATCTTTTAATATTTTATTATGGGGTAATTCAAGACATAGCCACAAATGTTTCGTTATGCTGAAAAGAATTTTAAGACTAATATTTAATTTAAAGCGTCGACACAGCTGCAGAAATTGTTTTAGGAACAACAAATTGTTAACCGTACCTTCTATTTTCATTTATAAATGTCTGTGTTATATAAAAAAAATATACTCAGAATTACTCTATATCAGGGATCGCCAACCTTTTACCCGTGGTGTGCCAAGCCATTCTACCAATATGATAAGGGGTGCTGCCAGAATTTTAACTTATATAATGGGGTTTTAGAGGAGAAAAAATTTATACCAAATTTATCTTTTAAACATATTTATTAAAAAAATAACATAAATTAAAAAATTTTAATGCGAACCTTGTCTCTGCACATTTTTGCTTAATATTTCAATATCAGGGGTATAATTTGTGACTTTTAATTTCACACAAGATTCTGAATGTTCATTTGTTAAACGACTTCTTTGTGGACTCAAAATATGTTTCATATGAGAAAAAATTTGTTCACAGAGATATGTGGAACCAAAAGCGGAAAGGAGAGCACATGCAATTTTTTTTAAACAATAAAATCTTTCCGGCAATGACATCCAACAATTTAATATAGCAGTCGATTTTTCCATAGAGTCATCTTCCAGATTTTTTCGTAATTCCTTAAATTTTGTTTTCCATAATTCTGAAGATATTAGTTCCATAAGTTCCATTTCAAAATTATCAACATTCATCCACTCAAAAATTGAAAAATCAAACGGTATTATTAATGGATCTATTAAATCTGGTTTTATCAGGAAGGAAAATATAGGCAAATGAGCTTCAAAGTCTTTGCATCTTCTGGAAAATTCATCTTTGAGTGCTTCAACGTAGGTTTTAAGTTCATCTTTGTCTATGGTCGATTTATTTGCAAACGCTTTAACATTTGGGAAGTATTTGTAGGTACTAGTATTAATATCACATAAAAATACATTTAATTTTATAGCAAATCCTGTCCAATATTCAAAAAGTTCGAGCACCGTTTGGCGCTTTCCTTGCAATCTTAAGTTTAGTTCCTTGAGATGTTTAGTTATATCAGTCAGAAACATCAATTTGCATAACCATTCTTTATCGTTCAATTCGGGGAAATGTTGTTCCTTTTCATTAAGAAAAACTTTAATGTATTCCAGACATGACACAAACTTATTCAAGACATTGCCTCGACTAAGCCAACGAACATGGCTGTATAAGGGGAGGTCGACATATTCACTTCCCATTTCTTCTAAAAGAGAGTTAAATTGCCTGTGTGTCAATGAAGAGCGAGACACTATGAAATTAACTATTTTAACAACAGTGTCCATTACAGGAATTAAGCGCTGTGATAAAATTTTGGCAACTAAACTTTCCTGGTGTATTATACAATGAAAGTTCAATATTTTATGTCCAATATGATTTTCAAGAAGTTTGACAAATCCTTGCCAACCATTGCAGGTGCGCCGTCAGTAGTTACACAAAATATTTTTTTGATATTAATTTTCTTGCTGTCAAAATAATTTATGAATGAAGCAAGAATATCCTGCCCCTTAGTTGTCCCAGACAGAGGAATCAAATTGCACAATTCTTCATAAACTTGACCTTTATCCCAATACCGTACAAATACTGCAAGCCGTTTTACATCTGAAATTTTTTTACATCTGTACTTTCATCAACAGCGACGCTAAATGCAACAGATTCTTGTAGTCCAGAATTCTGTTTTGTTGTCACATTGTCTGCCATTTCAGTTATTCTTCTTTCAATCGTTCGCGCAGAAGCCGGTATTTCTCAAATTCGGGATAGTATGGTTTGTTGGTTAGGTAAATCGCTAAACAACTTTTCTGCACTTTTTATAAAGATTTCCTTTATATATTCCATATCTGTATAGGGTTTGACTTTGGCAGCTATGCAATGAGCAATTGCGAAGCTGCATTCTGTCGCCTTAGGCTTCGTTCCAGTTATTCCACAAAAAAAGCTACTTGTTTCTTATAACCAGAAACAGCTCTCTTTATAGTTTCACATTTCTCATCGTTGCTATTAAATGTGGACTGATGTTTGGTTTGGAAATGTCTTTGTACGCTTGACGTGCGGCATACGACACTTTCGTGACATATCACACATACAGCACGATCCTTTTGTTGTATAAATCCATATTCATTCGTCCAATAGTCTTGAAACCCGCGAATATTTAGTTTTTGTTTCTTTGCCTCCATATGATTAAATATGGATTAAAAATAACAAATATTAAACCAATAAGATACAAGTCTTACAAAAAAAGTTAGAACGGAAAGTAACGACCAGTATTAAACGAAATGCAAGTTTTACTGGATTGCAGGCAAATATGCGCAGCACAAAACGAGAAAGAGAGGGGCGAATGTATTCCGGCTTGAACATTCGTATAAGTCCGCTTCGATAACTAGTCGGTGCTGCGCATGTTTCATTCATTTTGCTCCGAATGCGTTTCCACAAAAGCATCGCGCAGATTTTCGTGACATTGGCAAGCCTCCTTAGATAAATTATATAATTATACATTTTCTCTTATTTAAAAATCACTTCATCTCGATATTTTCACGATTTCCCTGATTACTAGAGGTCAGAAAAAAATACGGTGCCGTATTTTTTTTCGAAAACCCGTATTTTTGATGTTGTTATAATAAGCTAAATTAAATATTTTATGTAAATATTAAAAAAAACGGCCCTCATGAAAAATTTAAACAAATATTCGGCGTTAACAGGATTTATAAAAGGTGAAATTTTGCTTTTAAATCTTTGATAAGGGCATTTATATTCATACAAAATAGTTGTTAAAAAATTATTCTTTGATTTTATTTAAATGTTTATTTTTTACAAAAATTAGCTTGTTTACTAGGAAATTTATAGCAAATTCAGACCTCCCCCCCTCCCACAAAAAAACCGTTTTTATTCAGTTATAGCAAAGACAACAAAGTGAACATTCGCTAGGAATACCGTATTTTACCCCCTAAATATATATTATAATTAAATTATATAATATTATTTTAAAATACCGTATTTTTCACCGTATTTATTCCGAACTCTGCTATTTACTTTGTAGAGTGCCATTCAGAAACTCGTCGCGTGCCAAGCCTGGCACGCGTGCCATAGGTTGCCGACGCCTGCTCTATATCCTCTAACATGCACACAGACAACACAAGAAATGGCAAATTATTACAAACTGAAAAACATCACACTACCTTATATGCAAATTCTTTTTTCTGTATTGGGGTTAAATTATTCAATAATATATCGTCAGAAATAAGCACTCAATCATACAAATCATTAAATGAAAAATTAATAGCTGGTATATTTTATGGAATTGATGAATACTTAGAACACCAAATTGATTAAACGATATCATTCAACGAGTGAAAAATTCCTACAAGTAGATATGTTGAGATTTAAAATTTTGAATGTATTCAAATGTATGTACTTGTTTTGTATTTATTGTCTTTTTTATATATTGCTTGTGTATTTGTTTTTTTTCGCAATTTATTTTACAATTTTCTTTTTTTCGAATGTTGACAATCACATCTGCAAATTATATATGTATATTATTTTTTATTTTTTTCTAATTTCTATATAATTGTAAGCAGCAAAGTGAATAAAGTTTTATTATTATTATTATTATTAGTATGTATTGTTGAGTTTGAAGATTTTAATATTAAATAGTAATATTTGTATCTTTTTTTCAAAGATTATAATTTCTAGGAAATCATTGTATACAAACAAAGTTGACATCATTAGTATAACTAATCTTTCTATAAAAAACATTTCTTAAAAACAACTACTTCACTGGCAAACACCACGACTGATTGAATTACATTGAGAAAGTTTTTGGGTTCCATATAACCCTGTAATTTAAAAAAAGTAATTTCTTAATGTAATTCAATGTCAGTCGTGGTGTTTGCCAGTGAAGTAGTTGTTTTTAAGAAATGTTTTTTTATAGAAAGATTAGTTATACTAATGATGTCAACTTTGTTCACGATATGTATACAATAATTTTCTAGAAATTATAATCTTTTTAGAAAAGATACAAATGTTAATATTTAATAATCCTTGTACAACAATGTAAGACAACAAAATTTGTGTGATGTTTCAATATTTTTACAGTTGTTGGCAAAAATGCGCTTTGGTCTAATCACATCATAATATTATTGCTAATTTTTGTGTAATAAATATTCAAATTATATTTCGGGAAATTAACCCTCGAGCCAAATAAGTTTATATTACGCGACACTCTCCTCACTTTATACGCATTTATTATTTTGTTCGAAAAGTTTTGCAAACAAAATTCAATTTGGATTTCGAAAGACATTACTGAACTTAAAAGATATTTTATTTTATGGATCCGGCCATAAATAATATTCTGTAATTTATGAATTAATAATATCCAGCTTTATAATAGGAATCCCGTTCTTTTCTTTACCTCGTATTAATTTTCCGAGGAGGTTTATATATATGGTAGTACTATATAGTACTATCTATATGGAGATCACCAGACGGAAGGACACTCAATCAAATAGACCATGTCACAAGATAAACCATAACCATAATAAAATAGACCATAAACACAAGATTTATGTCCAGCATACAGGTCGTCAGAAGCTGCAAAGGGGCAGACTGCAACTGGGACCATTACCTGGTGAGGATTAAATTAAAACAAAGGCCAGCCAACTCGAAAAAGCCAGCAAATAGCGGAATAGAAAAATGGGATGTGGAAAAACTGAACTTAACCAGGGTAAGGCAACGATACGAAGAAAAGATCGCCGAAAAACTAGGAGTGTTGACGGAAAATCATAGTATTGAAGAACAATGGACGGAAATTGCAAAGGGGATTAAGGAATCGGCAGAGGAGGCTCTCGGGAAAGTCCATAGGAAAAAACGAAACCAATGGTACGATGCAGAGTGTGAAGAAGCACGCGAGAAACAACAGAAAGCTAGGGCAGAGAATTTGCAGAGACCCACGAGAGCCAAACAAGCTGAATACAACAAGCAAAGAAAGGAAGCATCCAAATTATTTCGGAAGAAGAAACGGGCCCATTTTAACGACCAGGTGGCACAGATAGGACACCACCAAGAGAAACACGAAATTAGAGAATGCTACAAGATAGTGAACAACCTGCGAAATGGATTTCAGCCCAGAGCAACAATAATCAACAGTAAAGAGGGCACCTTACTGGCTGAAGAAAGTAAAGTGGTAGGTAGATGGGCGGAATATTTTAACGAACTCCTGAATACCTCACTACGAGTGGAATTAACTGGACAAACAGCTGAAGACGACCCAATTCACACACCAGAAGTAAGAGATCTGAGAGAAGATAACGAACCATCACAAAGAGAAATAAGCGAGGCGATAAAGGCACTAAAGAACCACAAAGCACCGGGACCGGACATGATACCATCTGAAATGATCAAAATGGGAGGAGACGCTCTGAACTATGCTTTACACCAGCTGATAGGAAGAATCTGGAGGACAGAAGAGATACCCGAGGAATGGCGGGAGGGGAAGATATGCCCTATCTATAAGAAAGGAAACAAACTGGAGTGCAAGAAGTATCGTGGTATAACTCTTCTTAACACGGCCTACAAGGTGCTGTCATGGATAATCGGACGAAGACTCCAACCGTACGCAGAGAGCATTATAGGACAGTATCAGGCAGGTTTCCGGAAAGGAAAGTCGACGACTGACCAAATGTTTACACTCAGACAAATACTAGAAAAGACATGGGAAATGAACATCAGCACATACCAGGTCTTCGTAGACTTTAAACAAGCATATGATACTATCGATAGAAGAACTCTCATGAAGACAATGGAAGAATTCGAGATACCACATAAGATCATTAAATTGGTAAATTGTACGTTAAAAAAGACTTTGAACCAAGTCGGTATCCAAAAAACGACATCGCACAAGTTTGAAACCATTACAGGTCTGAGACAAGGAGACAGTCTATCACCCATATTATTTAACATCGCGCTCGAAAAAGCTATAAGGAAAGCTCAGATAGAATGCAACGGTACCATCTACAATAAATCCACGCAACTTTTGGGCTATGCTGACGACCTAAACATCATCGGTAGATCGCTAACGGCAATGAAAGATGCTTACGGTAAAATGGAGAAGAGAGCCAAGGAGATAGGTCTGTCAATAAACAAGGATAAAACAAAAGTAATGATGGTAAGACCGGGAGCGCCAGTACACGCAGTAAATAATCTGGATATGGGAGAGTACACTGTAGAAGTCGTCAACAACTTTAAATATCTGGGATCAACCGTCACGGATCAGAACGACGAAGGGGTGGAAGTACAACATAGAATCATGCAAGCCAGCAGGGCATACTTCACTCTTAAATCCATCCTTAACTCGAAGCTAGCTAGCAGACAAACGAAGTGTAATATATATAAAGCAATCATACGACCCATCCTCACATATGGTAGCGAAGCATGGACGCTGACCCAGAAATCGGAAAAGATGCTGGAGATTTTTGAGCGAAAGATCCTGAGGAAAATTTATGGGGCAATTAACAGCGAAGAGGGCTGGAGAATTAGGATGAACTTCGAGCTATATCAGTTATACAAAAGCTCAGATGTGGTATCCCACATAAAACTAAGCAGGCTAAGATGGGCGGGACATGTGTGCCGGATGGCTCCAACAGCAGTGCCGAGACAAATACTCAGAGTGCCGGAAGGTAGAAGGAAAGCGGGCAGGCCAAGGGCGAGATGGGAGGAAAGTGTGAAAAGGGATGCGAGAGAGATGCTGGGGGTGCGGAACTGGCGGGCGGCGGCAGAGGAAAGGGAACGCTGGAGACAACGTTTGGTGGAGGCCAGGGCTCGCTTCGGGCTGTAGCGCCATTGGAGAGAGAGAGCACTATAAATATTATGATATAGTTTATCATCAAGGATATAACAACAATTTTAAATTGAATAAAGTACAAATTTTATTTATTTATTAATACATTTACTTTAAATTTACAATGTTAAATTAGACTTCAATCGTAGTCCAACATACCATTCGCGTCTGTTAAATCCATATGGCTAATCACGTGTTAAATAGAACATTTAAAATTTGAAGAAATATGTAAACCACCCAATCGTTGGCACTCCTCCAATTATTGGCAGCTTAGAGTTTAAAGTAATGGTGCAAATAATGTTTTCGAAATCGACCATGCCCCAGCTAAAAGTTCGCCAACAGTGAAGTTTACTTTTGCTGCCAATAGCCAAATCACCCCGCCTATGGTGATATTCCCGTATAAGCGCTTGCTAAGTAAAATTGCATTAAAAGTACCATCAGATTGGGGTATACGCCTCAGTGACAATGGCTGGATGAAAACAGAAATTTTCTCTCAATGTATAGAAAAAGTGTTACATCCGCAACTCGTGCGACATCAAGTACCATCAAGTAATTTTATTTGTAGATGGACACAAAACCCACATCTCTTATGCCGTCAGTGAGCTTTGTTCCTCATTGGATATTGTGTTTATAGCATTTTATCTCAATTGCACTCGATTGCTTCAGCCTGCAGATGTCTCAGCTTTTAGACCTTTAAAAGGTAATTCACAATGCGGTAAAATCACATACAATTATTAATGGTTTCCGGGCTACCGGTCTTTTCCCATGGGACTATGTAAGTAACAGCTATAGACTACTCGAAATGCTTGGGGAAGAATATAAAGAATAAGCTCGAAAGTGAAGAAATTCCGGAAACTTCGAGAATGATAAACAAAAAGGATTTTATCAGATATGCAGGATAGTCTACAATAACAGATCTTATAAACAAACAGTATTTGACAGTTGCTGAGCAAATTAAAAAAAACCTGTGGGATTTCTGCGATGGCAACGAAAACAAGCAACCACACAAAGAAAGCTTTGAAGAAAAAGAAGAAAGCAAACCGAAAGAGAACTCTGATACAAATATAAAAGACAGCAATTCGCTAAGAGCGCAACAGCATTAGCACCAAAGTTGACACTTTTAAGAGCTTCATGACCACTTCCGTCATTATTCAGCATTTATTTGTATATAATGATATGTTGTGACAAGTTGTTGTGTAGTGTAAATTGTCACTTGACAAAGCTTGACAAAGAAAGTCAAAATTTCGCAAACAAAAAGTTTGACAACAAAGGTTTAAATAGAAAATTTGATAAAAAATGTCAATTTTAAGTGTGACAGCAGAATTCTAAACTCGCAATTTCCTTTTTGACAACAAAAATCAATCAAAAGTTTAAGAAATAAACTTTAAATTTGAATTTTAACTATAAAATTCAATAAAATGTTTGATAATAAAGTTTTCTCAACACACATTTTGTTAACAAATGTCAAAATTTTAAATGTTAGAATGTCAAATTTTGATAACCAATGTCGAATTTCGAATGTCATAATGTCAAAAATATCAAATATTGATAACAAAGTCGAATTTTAAATGATAAATATCACAAATTTTTATAAAGAAATCGAATTTTAAATGTCAGAATGTCAAATTTTGATGACAAATGTCAAATTTTATTTGTCAGAATGTCACATTTTGATAACAAATATCGTTTTTTTTTAATTTTAACAAATATCGAATTTTAAATGACAAAATCTCAAAAAAGTCAAATTTTGATAACACGTCAAATTTTAAATGTCGGAATGTCAAGTTTTGATAACAAATATCAATTTTTTTTATTTTAACAAGTGTCGAATTTTAAATGACAGAATCTCAAAAATGTCAAATTTTGATAACAAATGTCAAATTTTAAATGGCAGAATGTCAAATTTTGATAACAAATATTAAATTTTATTTTTATTTTATTTTAAGAAATGTGGAATTTTAAATGACAGAATTTCAAAAATGTCAAATTTTGATTACAAATGTCACATTTTTAATGTCAGAATTCGCAATAAAAAAAAAACAATTTACACATTGATTATATTTTCTCTTCTTGTCGTCTAGTTTCCGTGTGCCGAAAATGATTTCGCTGGGATTTTTTCTTTCCGAGAGGATCGTAGAGAACCGAAAATGCAACATCTTTCCTGATCAAAATGATGGATTTTTTTGGCGATTTTTTCAGAAAATTTCAGGGCTTTTTTTCATGAAAATCATTATTTATCAAGTGAATGGAAAATTTAAAAAATGATAGGCAATATAAAAAATGACAGAAAAGGTAAAAAATGACAGGAAATATAAAATATAACAAGAAATGTCAGACATGACAGAAAACAAGAGATGTCAGACATAACAGATGATCAGAAAGAAAAGTGTTTTCCCTGCTGGTTGCATATATACTAATTGCATTTTCTTAGCCGCTTCCGTTCGCAAGATATGACCTGAGAGAATTGGCAATTTTTTTGCTGTTAAATATTGTATATTTTATTAAATTAATTATTATTTGTTTTGTCAGTTGTTTTTTATACACTATTATTGGAGACGAAGTTATCTCTTTGCCACGGGTGGCGCTACGCACGGTTACGCAAGCAGCGAATAGAAATAAAGAAATCTATGAGGCAAATACTTCAGATGCTACTCTTAAAGAACAGGGCCTTTTGGACATTGAAAATATGGATGTAATTATGTGTGATGAATTTGATAGTACATGTAGTATTCCTATAGCTCAAGAAGTCCTGATTGGAGAAATTGTTATTGACAGAAGTTGATGTCTTCTGTGTTGTCAATAACAATTTCTTCAATCCGGACTTCTTGAGCTAGAGGAATATTACATGTACTATCAAATTCATCTATAAATGATTCTCGGACTGATTCTTTTCGGAAAAACACTGAAAACATTAATTGTAACATACCCAAAGAAGATACTCAAACAACTGAATGTGTTCAAGTTACTCATACTGCACAAATCGAGACATGTAATGAAAGAAAGTACTGCAGATTAGATTATAGTTCAAACAAATCAATGCCTAGAAATAATGTCGTTCGCCCAGCTCCACAGGATTTTGAAAAAGTTTTGGAAACTGTAAGCAATCCAACTGTCACTACCCCTATGAAGTCAAACCTACGAGAATTAAAACTAGATGACATATTAGTGCTACCTAAAACACCTCAAAGGAAGGGAGTGAGACAAACTAGGAAGACACCGTATGTTATTACGTCAAAAAAAATCAAGGACGAAGAACGCCAAAAAATTAAAGCAAAGAAAGAAAAGGAAGAAGGTATACAGAAACGAAAGGAACAACGACAATAACAAAAATTAGCCAAAACTGAACAAATACTAAAGAACGAAGAAAAATGTGTCAAAAACGAGTTGTTAAGAGACATGAAACTACGAAATCTGCAAATAGAATGTTGTCTTCCAAAGATTTTTCCAATACAAACATTAATATTGCGCCAAAGAATAAACAAGAAAGATAAAAATGAAGTAAAATTGATTCAAGAAAAAGATAAACATAAAGTAGAATTGAAACAAGATAAAATTAATAAAGAGAAACGGGAAATTAATCAACAAAATTTCACAGAAAAATATCTTAAACAAAATATTAATTTTAACAGTGTTAAATTAAAAAAGTTAAAATGTCTTAGAAGATGTTGACCGGTGATAGAGATTAGCTTTTTGATTGTTTTCAGTAAGATTACAAACTGCATAAAATATTTAGGATATGTAGGGAGATTATTAAGTTTAGTAGGTTCTTATTCAGACTGATTAATATTTTGTAGGTAGGTAAGTACTAAAGTTAAAAGATCTCAAGGATAGACATTTAAGTACTGATGAGACTGCCAAACCGTGTAGAATAAGAGAAATTGTTTATATTATAAAAGTTGATTTTTTAAATATTTTTATTAAAGCTTTAAATACTTTAATACCTAATTAAAAGCAGATATTTATTTAGTACAACAGTGTTTTAATTATACTCTAGGAATAGCTAGATATTTTTAATGATTGGTAAGTACCTATCTCCTACTTTAACTACATGCCAATAATTATACGAGTAGATGCCAATATTGAAAATTTCTATGCCAATAATAGGATTTTCTGTAGTCTTTTGGATTTAAGTATGACATGTTTATTTAATACCATTCAATCACATAAAAATGGTTATAAAAGCAAAGATTAAAGTATTTTCTTTGATACTGTCACCTGTTTTGTCTACTAGCTCTTGCAAATGAAATTTTATGGTAATTTAATTTCAGACTGACTCTTCACGACTGATTGGATGGTTTACACTATTTTTTATATTTCTTCGATTTTTTTAAAAATCCAAAATTAAATTAAATTTTAACAAACTTGATTTTTCATTGACCAAATTAAAAAAAAATGTTACATAAATTATTTTTTTTTTAATTAAAACAATTTCTTACTAGCTACATTTATTTAAACAAATTACAACCAAAATGTTAAATTAATAATAAACGGCAAACTTTTCTAAAAACACTTTTTATAACAAATTAACTAAGAAAGTTACTAGATAATGTTGATTAAAACATGTTTTTGAAAATCATCAGAATTAATCTCAATCTCTTTAATTTTCTCTTAATCTTATTAATCTCAATTTGCTTTAAAATTATAAAATAAAAAAATAAAACCTAACGTATCTAAATTAAATGGTCTTAAATCTGATTATCTAATATTATCTGATGATAGTATCTGATTTTAATAGACCATTATTTAATTCATTAAATTATAATTATTTCTTAAAATGCAAATTATTTTCATATTTGAGTTACGTTATTATCATATTTAAGTATTAATATACAATCATATTTAAGTATTAATATATAATCATATTTATGTATTAATATATAATAATCATATTTAAGTATTAATATATAATTATATTTAAGTATTAATATATAATCATATTTAAATATTAATGTATAATATTTAAATATTAATATATATTATTTAAATATTAATATATAATATTTAAGTATTAATATACATCCTAAAACATGAGTTTGTTTATCCAAGACAAATTAAACTAAACTCCATCCAGCCTTACACAATACAAAATGTAACTCTGGATGCAATCAAATATTGATTATATACAAACAAATCCTCAATTTCTATTTTTTAAAACTAAATCGTTCGTTATCCTTTGTAACCCGAACACAAAGCACGTAAAAAACAAGACTCACCTTGTCTAAGAAAACTTTGCTAATTGCAAGTGGATGTAATCACCTGGCTATAACTAAACACTCGCACATTATTCTAGCGCACTGAATTCACGCACAAGTCACAAGCGGGCGCATTTTCACTCTTCGCAAACTTTCTGCCGACAGTTGTGCGCGTTTTCGCGAAAACACATTCCGATGGTTTCAGCAAGCGGTCGTTCGCCACGAGGTTTCCCGCGCCACTGAAATCCAGTTTGCCGTTCGGGTTCCTGAAACTTCGAAATTTCAGCTGCGTGCGCGCATAAAATGCGCGTTATCTGACGCGCTCTGTATACATACACTCTGCACTATCTTATTTATATTCAATATATATTACTAAAACCGAGCAATTTCGCTATTTAAATTAATATGCATAAAAGGTGCTGTTGAGGACTCACCCTCAAATGACGGAATGTTTTTGTTTTCAAACTTTTTATAAGACCAATCTAGATAATGACAGGAACCAACAACAAAAACTATTTCCATAGATAATCGAGGAAGGTATAATGAACATTTTGTGCATTTTAACTCATAATCTGGCATTTCACTTCAAATCATAACTGACAAGTCATAAATGACTTGTTTTTGGTTATCACTTTGTCAATCATTACATATAATCGCAAGGAAATGTCAATTTTGACAATTTAAAAATATGATTTCAGTCAAATTCACATATTCAATCTGTCAAATCTTAAATGACTTTTTTTTCGTTATCACATTGTCAATTTTCACTGACGTAAAGTCAATCCTCATTACATTTAATCGCAAGGAAATGTCAATTTTGACTATTTAAAAAATTGATTTCAGTCAAATTCACATTGTCAAATCTTAAATGACTTTGACACATTGTCAATTTTCACTGACGTAAAGTCAATAATCAATACATTTAATAGCAAGGAAATAATGTCAATTTTCACAATTTCCAAAATTTGACTCCGAAAATTTCCAAAATTTTGTCTAATATTAGTTGACTTTCTTGTGGTATCACATTGTCAATTTTGACTAACGTAAAGTCAATTAAAAAAGCAACTAATGTCAAATGGTACAAATTTTAAAATTATGACATTGCACCAATTTATTTTCCTTTTCTGTCAAAACATATAAAAAAATGTCAATATATGTCAAACTTGATTGAACTGTAAAAATGACAATTTTACAACAATGTTATTACTGAAGTTGTTAACTACATGTCAAGTTTGATAGTTAATGTTCATTTGATTTGACTTCCTTTCATTTGATTTGACAAACACATAGAAATGTCAATTTTGACAATTTGAAAAATTGACTACAGTCAAATTCATTCTTTCAAATTGTAAAATCTTAAATGATTTTCTTAAGTTTCACAGTCAAGTTTGACAGTTAATGTTCATTTGATTTGACTTAATCGCAAAGAAATGTCAATTTTGACTAGTCAAATTCAATTTGAAAAATTGACTAGTCAAATTCATTACTTCAAATTGTAAAATTTAAAATAATTTCCTCAAGTTTCACAGTTAATGTTCATTTGATTTGACTTAAACGCAAAAATGTAAATTTTGACAATTTAAAAATTGTCTAGTCAAATTCATTCTTTCAAATTGTCAAATCTTAAATGATTTCCTTTTGGTTGTCAATTTTGACTAACGTAATGTCAATCATCATTAGATTTATTCGCAAGAAAATGTCAATTTAAAAAAAAAATTATTTCGTTCTCAAATCTTTAATGAGATACTTACAAGAAATACTTACTTCTGCGTGTTTTTCACGATATACTTCAACTACAAAGCTGATCTGTCCAAAGTCTTGAACGGAATTTTGAACAAGCAAATAAGCAGTGCCGGTCAAAGCACTACCAGCGTCCTGGGCGAGATTTCTACGGCATCCTCTATCTCCCATTCAATTCCATACGAAAAAAGGCAAGGGATAGAATCATCATCATTAGTGCATTAGTTATGTGAAAGTGCCGGGATTTCATAAAAAAGGTAATAAAAGAAGCCAAACAACGCAAGTGGAACGAGCTGATAAAGGAGCTGGAAGATGAGTAGCGTACCAGATCGTCATAAAGAAAACCAAAATGCTGATATGCAATAATGCATAGAGGAAGAAAAACAACTGAAATGGGCGGATAAACTTTTCCGCACTCACCGGCCATTAAGATGGACCCCAGAAGAGAAGAAGGAAACCGACGAGATAGTACAGGAAATATCATCAGAGGAATTAAGGACTGCCGCTACCCAAATGACAAATGGAAAAGCACCTGGACCGGACGGGATAACTCCGCAAATATTTAGAATAGTGCTAGAAAATCACGAACACCTGTAGAGCATGCCAGTAGAGCATGCCTGAATAGACCTGAATAGATCTCTCACTAGACCGTGAGAGAGGTGAGATTCACACAAATCTGGAAAACTGTTCGCTTAGTGCTTATAGAAAAACCGAAAAAACACAAAGACTCGGAGGACAGCTATCGACCTCTATGCTTACTAAATGTACCAGGGAAATTATGGGAGAGCATCATAAGAAACAGACTGCAACAAGAGCTTGAAGAAAAAGGCGCCCTGTCAGAACAACAATATGGCTTCCGCAAAGGCACATTAACTGTCAATGCTGTCAGGAAAATACAAGAGCTAGCAAGGGTTGCCTCCGCCCCTTCCTATCGACATAAGGAATTTGCGATAATAGTGCCACTAGACATACGAAATGCTTTTAACAGTCCACCGTGGTCTGAGATTTTGAAAACGCTGGAAGAACAGAAGATATCGGCATAATTAGTACGTCTGATTGGAAACTATTTTAGAGACAGGAAAATAGAAATAGGGAAAAACAAAAAAATCGACGTAAGCAGCGGGGTGTCACAAGGCTCTGTCTTGGGTCCAACATTATGGATTGCATATTACGACAGGATACTCAGGCTGGTCCTCCCGGAGGGAACTCACCTCGTGGCATACGCGGACGATTTGGCAGTGCTGGTGATAGATGGCAATGCGGAATACCCGAAACAAAACGTGGAATGGTCGCTTAATATCATAGACCAGAAGCTGGAAAAAATGGGTCTTAAAATTGCACCAGAAAAATCCGAAGCATTGGTACTGGTGGGGAGAAGGACCCTATATGAGATGAGCATGGGTTTTAAAAATACGACAATTAAAACAAAAAAAAGTATTAAATATTTGGGCATACGACTGGATAAAGACCTAAAAATGTATACGCACTTGCAGGAAACCGCAAAAAACGTAAGCCAAACGGTAGAACAGCTGAGAAGGCTAATGACATGACATGCTTCTATTTATGACATGACATGCTTCTATTTATTTACGATTACTTCTCTCAACAGCTTGCTCTCAACATATGCCCAAGCTACAATCTCTTTCATTTCAATATAGTCTCATATAAAGATCTTACTTCCCCTATTCTTTCCAAAACCTGCTCATTTGTCCGTGTCTGTCCACTTTATTCCTATTATTTTTCTCCATATCCACATCTCCATACCCTCTATTCTTTTCCTATCCTTCTTTAAAATTGTCCATGTCTCACATGCGGACAACATAACACGCCATACAAATAACTTTGCTATACTTTTTCGTTTCAGAGCTTGTTACATAATATCCTACTTTTCTTTATAAAAGTTTTTCTTCTTTGGCCGTTCCTACTCGTGTGTTTATATCATTCTAGTTTCTCAAGCCATTCGTTACAGTGATACCTAGATATTTGTAGTTGTCAACCTGTTTCAGCTATTCACCTTTCACAATCACTGGCATATCTTCAGCTTCTCCGATCTTTATAACCTTCGTCTTTTCCTGATTTATCTCTAATCTGTATTCCTCTTCCATATCTTCGAGTTGCTTGACTAGTACTTTAAGATCTTCTGTACTTTCTGCGAACAGGAGTGTTTCATCAGCAAACAGTACGGATATAACTCTCCTTCCTCCAATATTTACGCCTATATTGCCTTACTAACAATCCGACACCATGGATTCTGCATAAATATTGATCAAGGTGTAGGATAAAGTACATCTCTTTCTCATATCCTTGCCCAGATCAATCCAATCCGTAAGATTTCCACCAACTCTCAATACTACCTGCTATGCCCATTACAACTGACATGAACCTTCTATCCATGAAGTTCACCCCTTCTTCATTCAGAATATTCATTAATTTTTCCCATCGAACACAATCAAATGCTTTTACGTGGTCGACAAAACACAAACTTCGATCTTTTCCTTTTTCAATGCACCTTTCACCTATCGTTATTATACATGCAATCGCATCTCTTGTTCCAATTCCTTTTCTGAATCCGAACTGCTCATCCGCCACGTTTTCTTCCTTTATTCTCTAGAGCCTTCTGTTTAACACTTTTTCGCCGCACTTTTTAAGTCCTATAGACTGATGGTTCTGTGCTCACCGCATTTCTTTGTGCCTATTTTTTAGCCAGAGGTATCATCAGCGTCTTCATGAAGTCTTTTCTGTCCATACTCTTGTTTCATATATATAATTACATAAAAATGTTAATGCACTCATTCCTCTTTCCCGAAGACACCTTAATATCTCTACTGGAATTCCATCCACCGAAGCAGCTTTGCTTGCTATCATGTTTTTCATTGATCTTTTTACTTCTGCGATCATAATGCCGGATCCCATATTGTCTGAACAGACCGAGTATTCTCTTTCCAATTCCAGTACACTTGGCTTATCATCCGTTTTTGACAGGTCTTTCATGTGTTCTTCCCATCCATTAGGGGACTAGGGATTTCTTCCTCGTCTTTCAGTACTTTTCTATTCTTGTACTTCATTACCACAAACACCTCTTGATGCTCTATCCCAAGTAATCTCTTTTATTTTGTTGTAAACAATGTCATGCTTGCCTAATCTTTCCAGTTCTTCCATTTCATTGCAAAGGTTTTCCAGCCAATTTTTCCTAGCTTCGTCAATTTCTTTTCTTAACTCCGTGTTTAGATTTCGGTATGTTCTCCTTCCTTTATCGGTACAGATGTTTTTGTACCTTCCTCTCTCGTCCATCTTGCTATCATTACCTGATTTATCCAAGGCGTTTTTAATCTTTTTCCTTTTTTAAAACCAATCTTCGGCTCAGCTGTTTTTATTGCTCCCATTTTCATTCGGTTCAACATCTTCCTCTTCTTGTACCGGCTTAAGATTCATTATCTATTCGTCAACTTTCCCACCTCTTCCTTTTGAACCTATATAAGTTCCATTTTCTTTCTTTCCGTGCCAGTTTCACCTTTTTAAGCTCAAATCTGATTTCCGCCATAAGCAGAACATTATCATGGAGTGATACCCGCACGTGGTAATCCACACGCTCGCTTCACTCCGTTTCTATATCTTTCTTGTAGTAGGATGAAATCAATTTGACTTCTGTAACGGTCATCAGGCGATATCCTCTTATGGACTTCTATGCGTCTTCTTTTATGGTTTCTGTGATACCATGTGTTGGGTGCTATAATTTTTGTTTCTTTGCAAAAATCTACCAGCCTATCGCCTCTCTCATTTCTCTTTCCAATTCCGTACATGCCAACTATTCCTCCTTGTCTTCCAGCTTCTGCAACATCAATCCAATCCCCTATTGCGGTTTTACAACAGCGCTTCCTTCATTATATCCTTTATCTTTGAATACACATCTTCTACCTCCTTGTCCTCATGGTATGTAGTTGGCATGTATACTTGGATTAGTAGTATACCCTTTGGCCCCGCGTTCAGCTTTAAAGCTATCACTCTATCACAGCCCTAAATCACTTGGGATACACACCTCAAGAGTTTCTTACTCACATGCAATCCTACTTTTCTTACCGCTGAAGAAGAACTTTGCAACATTACAGTTTTCCTCACCCTGCACTTCCCATCTTGCTTCACTTACTCCAATCATATCCAGTCTGTTTTTAATCATTTCTCGTAGTAGATTTTCAAGTTTTTCCTCTTTTAGTAGACTTCTGACGTTCCAAGTAACTATTTTCAATTTACCGTTTCTTTTTTCTACTTGGATGCATTCTTGGGGCACTGTCCACCCCTGAGTTCCGAATTGGGGACAATTTTACCTCCGTATAATTTAGTATTTGAAGTATCAATATTTCTTTTCGCCTCTTCCAGGCATTTTGTCATGAGATACCGTAAGGTCCTTAATTGATTGGTTTCCCCTATCCTGATGCCGTGGCTTGTAGAATGTAGATATAGTGGTGACGACTTGTACTGCGATCGTTATAGATCTATTGTACCCCACCCTCCTCCTCCAAATGTTGGTGTACTTACCCATTTAGAGCGCCTCCTCTAATCCTGATTCCTTTAGGAATTTCAGGATCTGGGTGGGATTCAAGACCTGCAGCTCCTCTGTGTTCAAGCAGTGAGCCCCAAGGTACATCTGTCTCTTGCGGAGTATTGCTCCGCAGTCTTTCAACAGATATATGGGGGTTTCCTCTGCTAAGCCACAGAATCTGCATCCGTCATCCTCGTCTAGGCCTAGGGCCTTCAGATGTTTCCTAAGTCTGCAGTGTCCCGTCAGGACTCCTGTCAGAATTCTAAGCTTGTTCCTGCTTAGTTTCAGGCAAGCTTTTGTTCTCTTCTGGTTAAGAGATCTCAGCATCACTTTGGATTGCCTTAGCCCTGGAAGTTCTTTCCAGGTTTTCATCTATTTTCCTGTTGTTTCTTTATCTAAACTTTTGTGGATGGTGTTGACACTCATGCCGCAAAAGAGTTCCGGACCTATAAAGGGGCTACTGGATCCTTTGTTTGCTAGGTGATCGGCTTCTTCGTTTCCGTCTATACCATTGTGTCCTGGTACCCAGTATAGCGATACTTTATCCCTGCCAAGCTTGTACAGCTTCCCCACACAGTCCCATACCAGTTTGGATCTGATGGTGTATGAGCTAATGGCCTTAATGGCTGCTTGGCTGTCTGACAGGATAGCAATTCGTTTTTTCCGATAATTCCTGTCGAGGTTAAACTGTGCACATCTTTCGATTGCGTGTACCTCTGCTTGGAAGAGACTTGGGGATGTTCCCATGGATTCGAAGTACCTGGTTCGAGGTCCAAACACTCCTGCACCAGTACCTTCCTTTGTCTTCGAACCATCTGTATACCACTTGATGGCATTTTGCTCTATGTGGTATGCTGAGGATTCGTCGCTCCAATCGGCTTTACTACTGCACATTGCTGTGTAGTTTTTCTCGAAGTGGTGTTTGCATACCATTTCGTCTTTTGGTGCTTCCAGCAAGGGGATCTTGGCAGCGAGGCTGTTTCGGTCTCTGCTCCCGATTATTTTACCTCTGCCCATTCCTTCCTTGCTGAACCTTATGATCGCCGATGGAGTCAGATCTAGCAGCAGCTCCAATGCTGCTGTCGGACACGACCCCATCGCCCCCGTGATGCTGACACACGCCAGTCTTTGAATCTTCTCAAGCTGTTTCCTCATAGAGGCCAGCTTGATTCTACTTCCCCACGCAACTGCCCCATAAGTGATTGCAGGTCTCACTATCATGATGTACATCCATTGCAGGATAGTGGGGTTACAACCCCACGTTTTTCATGCCAGATTTCTGCACACCATTAGGGCGCGTTTAGCTTTACCTACCGCTGCCTCAGCGTGTCTATTCCATAGGAGTTTGCTATCTAGTGTGATACGCAGATACATTATTTCTTGTTGGTATTCTACTGCCTTCCCATCTATGAGTATGGGATGTAGGCAGTTTAGTTTTCTCCTTCTAGTAAATGGTATTACCGTGGTGCCGTGGCTTCTAGCGAATTCTTCTGCCATTGGGGATGATTTCTCACTCCCTGGACAACAGAGTGCCCCAGTCCTATACCCGCCGATCCGCCATCCAGGGATGCCGTTGGGTTACACTTGGTATAGGGGTGACTTCTTATCCTGGAAGTCCCTCGTCAATATGTAAAAATGACATATGGTTATGCAACTGTCAAACCTACAGAAATTTAACGACTTATAATAGACCGTTTTACGGTTAGTTTAGCGCATACGCATCCGCCAAGTTTGAAAGGCGGAATATGAAAGTTTCTGGCACATTTTGTTAGTTTCACTGGTTATACGTTAAAAAGGTCGGGCACTTTTTGACGTATAACATGGCGGAAATTGACACATGCGCTCAAAAAAATTTCAACTAAGAAAAGGTCTATTAGGCTTGTCGCACACTGGATCTGCTCCGCTCAGCTCAGATCATCAGATCCGATTGGGTCCGCTCCTCTCAGCTCCGTCATTTTTCCACATATTGCATCCGCTCAGCTTCGTCACTTTTCCACGCACTCAATCCCCTCCCACCTCTCCTCCGGGTGAGTTAAATATGTGCTGCTATCCTGTTTGCATAAATGCCTTAGCGCATATATGAAACGTTAGTGTTGCGCCTACGTGAACCATCCGCCAGCATCCGTCCTAAAAGCCTCCGTCCTAGTATTCTTCACAAACAGAGGATAAGGAGCGGAGAGGAGCGGAACGGAGCCAAGCTGAGCTGAGCGAACGCAGTATGTGCGTTTCTATTTAAATACAAGGGTTTTGTATTTTTCTGGGCTGAAAGGCTGAGCTGAGCGGAGACGAGCGGACCCAGTGTGCGACAAGCCTTAACACAAAATATGGTCTTTCCGCACAATATTCTCGTTTCAAAGCACTAATTACTAAAAAGGGTCACATTGGCACATTTTTTTACTTTAATTTCGCTATATCTCTCACAAATTGTACTACGTTGTTGAACTTCGCTCCCTTCCCTAATCGGAATCCTGCATATATCCTTGTAAAAGGATAGAAATTACATTTTAAAATTAATCTGTGTTTTATTAGGGTGATGTTTACGATTTGTTTTTGGGGAATTTTTGTATATTAAAAAAAAATAATTCACACTGAAGGGAGAGTAGTATTTCAGGATTTAGTTTCGAATAACAGGGATTTTCTGCAAATTTATCGAAAAATATACTCAATTTAATTCTATTACGTTGGGTATCCAAATATTCACAAAATAAAGATTTCTTTTTAGTTTTCTTTATTTTTAAAACAATTTAATTTGATTTAATTAGTCAATCCCCTAAAAAATATATTTATGACAAGAATTGCCTTAGAATTCACTATTTTTCAATCAATTTACTTTGTTTGATGGAGATGTTGAGGAAAATTTTTAAGTGGGTACGTATAATTAGACGGGTCGTATCGACTGATAGTGATCAGATGTCTGTTCGACCAGGGTTTTAATCAGGAAAGGTAAGATCGGCCTAGGGACGATGTTAAGCTTGTTAAATCCATTAAAAACCGCTCGTGTTAGAAACAAAACTAGATAGGATTCAATCAATATATGAGCCGTTTATTTTGAAAGTGACCTAACTCAATTTATGTTCGAACCAAGATATTGAAGGGTTTGCGTTGGATAAAATTTAAAGATATGGTTAACAGATAACATAGTAGAATAATGTTTTGGTGTTTCTAAGGGTGTCAAATTTATCACCCCAATTAACACATTTAATGTTATTTAAGAAATAATATGTTTTTGATGGCTGTAAATGGACTTGGGACACTTTCAAAATCAATGAAATCACGTTTCCAATTCTTAAGAAAGCACAAGTCCATCCATACATAAAATAAATTTTCCTTGAAATAAAGATAAATGTATACACTTTTATGTTATAAAATCAATGATAAATCAAATGATAAATAACAGTTGTTAAATAATTTTTACATTAATATTAATATTGTTTTATTAATTATTATTCAGTGTTCTTCAATGTACTGCTGTTTGTGTATGCGAGTGGGATTTAAAATAATTATTGTGTGCAGGTGATATACAAAGGTGGTATACAAAAATTCCTTGTATATGAGGTTTGTGAGTGGTCTCGTATTTTTTTGTAGTTTTTTTTTATTTTTACATTGAAATTCATATTCGAAGATTCATAAGTTTTCTCTTGGGATATTTTAATATATTCATATTCTCATACAGTTTTTTTGCAATTTAATTTGTTATAAACAAATTATTAACGAATTGCTGAAAATTACAATGGTATATCAGGAGACCCATATGAATCCATTAGCAAATCGAAACTGAAATTTGAAATTAAATTGTTTATAATAAATTCATTGCACTTTGATAATTCAACTGCTACTTTAATAATTAAACATAAAGCTTACGAGATCACATAAACTTCAATTGCATATTTCCCATATCGGTTTGAAACGCTCACAATGGAACTTACGCCACTTTCAAAATAAATTTTCATCACTTCATTGACCCAGCAAATTTTGGTGTTACAAAATCTTAATGATTTTAAATATATTAGTAACAAGTTATTTCACAATCAAAAGATTAAGTAAAAATCTAACTATTAAGGTAGCTAACTCAATATTTTTGAAAAATGGACTTAGACCACTTTCAAAATAAACGGCTCATATCATGATAAATCCAAAAACACATGTATTTTTAAAGTCTAGTCTTGTTCGTCTAGTCCCGGAGTTGGCAGACCTTCAAGTGAAAAAAGCTAACTTGTCGTGGTAACAGGAAATATATCATATCATATATATATATATATATATATATATATATATTTATATATATATATATATATATATATATATATATATATATATATTGTGGGTAGGGTTTGGGAATACCCGGTCTTTTTAGACTCGGCGAGTCCGAGTCGAGTCCGAGTCCGAATCTTCGGGTCCGGTTCCGGGTCCGGGTCCAAAAGCACGAAAGGATTTTTCATGTTCACGCATATGGTAAAGCAAGGGATACTGTGTGAACTTGCCGATTAAGTTAAGTGGGACTTAGATAATTAGATAAACAAGTAATTTTGAGAATATTATGGTAAATATACAAGATAAGAGCGAAAGGCAAATGGATGAATTCCCTTCTAAATTGTCTAAACTAAAGTTAATTCATCTTGTCCGTATTCTTCGACATCATAGATGCTCTCGTCAGAATAATAATTTTCATATTGATCGTCATCAATACCATCTGGACCATGGTCATCTCCATCTTGCAAGCCGGTAATATTTTTCTTTTTATATACTACAAATTAAAATAAAGATAGTGTGGTTTATCGCGCGAGTATCTGACTTTAGTTAGTGGGAGCTGTTTTGATTGGTTTCCTTTTAAAGGTTTAGTTTTTATTTTAGTTGTTTTGGTTGTGAGGAAAGTGAAAGGTCGCGTATGTGTGTGGTAAAAGACACGTGGTGATAAGATACTATTGGTAGCTGCGGCGCGCCAGGGTAATCACCTATTCAGCTCTACAGTGCGCATCTAGTGAGGAATAGCTGAACTAGTAGCCGTGTTCTCCACCATATGTGAGTAGTTCTAGCTTGAGAATGGACGAATACGAGAACAGACCGAGATCGAACAGTGAGTCGATGAGTCCGTTTGAAAGATGCGCAAAGCTAAATCGGTCACCGATTCAGATAGCTAAAAGGTCGAAAAAAGATGAGATTAAAGATATAGGAAGAGGTGAGAGTAGTACAGTGCAGAGTGAGCAACTGGATAGAATTCTACAGGAATTAAAAGAAATTAAAAAGGAGTTCACAGCAGTAGACGGAAAGCTGGAGGAAATGAGAAGGGAAAACAGAAGGCTGGAGGAAAAGCTGGAAAGAGTGGTGAAGAGACGGAAGGAGGAGGAAGAAGTAGAAAAGGACTGAAGAAAAGAATTGTTATCGGAGCTGAGGGCAATAAGGGATGAGAATAAGGAAGTAAAGAATAGGATGTCGAAGCTGGAAGATGCAGCGGAATCAGTTAAGGAGGAGAAGGAAAGAACTGAGAGTAGGTGGGAGGAGGAACGACAAGCGCTGAGGGAAGAACTGATTAGCCTAAAGGATATTGAATATATTGGCCTGATATTGTCCGGCCTAAAACCAATAATCTCATTTGAATCAATCCGTAATATGTTTGCAATCAATTATGTATGCATACAGGATAGTCCGCTACCCATCCGCAACTCATTTTGAATTTTCTCCGCTTGTCTGTCTGTCTAATCTAGTCTGTCTAGTCTAGTCCCTCTATTCTTGCCTGGTGTTATGACTGACAAACATCCGGTTGCGTCTAATCAACAAGCCGTAAATCAAAATAAAACGTAGATAACAAAATGAAAGTAATAATATAAACATTATTAACAATTATAAGAAGAACAATCGAAAATATATTTTATTTAAATTAAACAATCCCTTATATATTTTAGTTCAGTCTAATCTAGTTTCATGTATTTAGCTTGGTCTGCCTAATCTCATGTATTAAGCCCCCATCTGTCTAGCTTCATCTAACTAGTCTCGTCTGTCTAGTCTTGCCTGTCTAGTCTTGTCTGTCTAGTCTTGTCTGTCTAGTCTTGTCTGTCTAGTCTTGTCTGTCTAGTCTTGTCTGTCTAGTCTTGTCTGTCTAGTCTTGTCTGTCTAGTCTTGTCTGTCTAGTCTTGTCTGTCTAGTCTTGTCTGTCTAGTCTTGTCTGTCCAGTCTTGTCCATTACATATTAATTGAGGGAAAAGGTCAACTGTAATTATTTATTCGTTAATCAGCCAATCAGCATCGAGGTAATTAGTTTAGCAATATCTGCCGCGGCGGATGATGTCATCAACTGTGGGATAGGCGGTCGGGCGGTATTTCGCTTAAGGCACATGCTAGAGCCGTTCTGACACCAGATTTGATTTTTCTCATCAAATGGTTTAAAATGGTCTAGTCTGTCTAGTCTCATGTATTTAGTCCCGTTGATGTATCTAGCCCCGTCTATCTAGTCTCATGTATCTAGCTTCGTCTGTTTGGCTCCATGTATCTAGTTTCATGTATCTAGTCTCATGTATTTAGTCCCGTCTATCTAGTCTCATGTATTTAGTCCCATGACTCTAGCCTCGTCTGTCTAGTCTCATGTATTTAGTCCCGTTGATGTATGCAACCAACTTCACACCTCATTTGTCTCAACAGGATCTAATTTTGAATTTCCCCGCCTCGCGTCTATTATTTGAATTTTCCCGCGCATCTGGAAGTTCCGAAAATGGCGGCCGGAAGTCGAAACGAGAAACAGGAAGTCGTAACCGGAAGTCGAAACCGGAAGTTCCAAGGTCAAGGTCAGGTTAGGGGTCAAGATTAGGGGTCAAGGTTAGGTTAGGGGTCAAGGTCAGAGGAGGTTTGGGGTGGAGGAGGGTCTAGAACATAGGATCTTTCCCTATTACCTGGAAGTTCTGAAAATGGCGACCGGAAGTCGAAACCGGAAACCGGAAGTCGGAACCGGAAACAGGAAGTTGAAACAGGAAGTCGAGACCGGAAACAGGAAGTCGAAACCGGAAGTCGAAACCGGAAGTTCCAAGGTCAAGGTTAGGGGACAAGGTCAAGGTTAGGTTAGGGGGTCAAAGGTCATCGCGCATGCGCATGATTGTGGTAGCGGTGGGTCTAGAACGAAGGATCTTTCCCTACTGATAAGGAAAGACTGTTTAAGAGGGCGCAAGTGGGAGGGTGTGTGATAGGTAGAGAGAAAGTATGATGCCTGGCGTTCACGGATGATATAGTAGTGGTGGCAAAGAGCGAAGGGGAGATGAAATAAATGACGAAAAGCCTAGGGAGGTATGTGAGGAAGGAAAACAAAGAAGTAAATGTGGAGAAAACGAAAATTATGTGTGTTTAGTAAGAGAAATAGGAAGGACGAGGAGAAGGAATGGGAAGGTAGAACAATTGAGCGAGTTAAGAAGTATGGGATAGAAGGGAAGGGTTGGATACTAGAATTTAGGACGTTGTTGTGATATATTCCAGAAGATATTTTGAGTTATTTTATTTATAATGTCGCATTATTTTTATTTAAATGGGGATTGAATGTACATACAGGGATCCAAAAGCCCCGTAGGAGAAATAAAGATTATTATTATATAAATTGTTTTCAGTCTTAAAGTAACATGCACTAATTTATAGACTTACAACTATAAATTAAATCGGTAGCGTCGACAGAATCGACAACTAGATTATTCAGACTACATTAAGATTAATCGCACCCATCCATGTACACGAATATATTACCCACACTTTAATAAATCGTTAAAGTTTTTTTTTCTAAAGTAAAACGCGAAATTTATGTCTCAATTCTCCTCGCAATTATTTATTTTATCGCCGGGAAATAAAATTTTATGGAAAAAAAACAAAATCCGAACTCATCTCGTGAAATATTTCTTAATTACTGTCTCGTTTACTTAAATTTATAACAAGTGGTTGCACTTACTAAATAGCGAGTAATATTTACATCGGCCCGCTCGAACGCCCCCGTTATTTGTGGAGCACGCGTAATCACTTAATTACGTCATTAAGACACCGCACTATTCACTACCGCTTAGCGAAATAATATTTATAATTGACACTATAAACTACCCTGTGAATTGCACCGACTAATTAAAACAAACACAAAAAATATCAACTTGTTTGGATCGATAGAGCTTATGCTAAATAGATTAAACTTAGAAGAGAAGACATTTAAGCTATAGAAATATACCTACTCGATATATTGCATATTTAAGCAAAGAAATAAACTAAATGGATCGGATTTATCAGGGATGAAAAACTCGCGGACCGCCGGCAGCATGTCGACCCTTCACTTTCTAATGCGGCCCTTAAAAGATTTGTCATAAAATAATCTTTTTCCACACAAATAAGAGAGAGTAGCCTAATTTGGACCGAATTTACTCTCTCTCTAGTCGTTTACTTCATGGCTTATGTGTGGTGACCTCATACTGAAGTTTTATTATGTCATAGTGGAGTTTAGAACTGGTGAAAGGGCTATCCCAGATGAAAAATGGCAAAGCGGCAGGAGAGGACAACATCCTGCCTGAAATGCTCAAGGAAAGTGATATCAAGACGAGATAAGAACTAGTGAAATTATTCAATGAGTGTTTTACAGAAGAACATATACCCAAATATTGGGAGAATACTGTAGTTGTTATGATCTACAATATGAAACGTAATCCGACTGACCTCGAAAACTACAGGCTAAACTATCACAGATATATAAATTATTCACCAGAATAATCACAAACAGATTAGAGCGAAAACTCGAAGCTTACCAACTAAAGGAACAGGATGGGTTCCGCAGCCATTATAGTACGACAGAACATCTACACACAGTAAGGCAAGTGATCGAGAAAGCTACAGAATATTACATAAGCCTATGGATGCCTTTTGTCGATTTCCGAAAAGCCTTCGACACAATAGAAATCTAGGCAATAATAAAATCATTGAGAAATGTTAGAGCGGTTCAACGTTATATAAACCTTTTTGAAAACATCTATAGGACTTTGACAATGTCGATAAGACTTCATGAGTCATCTAACAAAAGAAACGCCAAAAGAGAAGTTCAGCAAGGGGACGTAATATCTCCAAAACTATTCACCTTAGTACTTGAGGATGTTTTTAAAAAATATAATGGGAAAACAAAGGATTTAACATAGATGGTGAACGCTTGCACAATCTAAGATTTGCCGACGATATTGCACTATTTGCAAGAGATAAATAGGAATTGATTGATATGTTGGAAGAACTACAAGATGAGGCTGCTAAAGTAGGAACTACACATGAACTACACAAAGACCTAGTTTATTACAAATATACCAAATGCAGACGTAACAATACCGATTCATGACAGATTTCATGACAAAGGACAGAAACATACATATACATTGACCAATTTATAACACCGGGCAAAAAAAATCAAGAAATAGAGATTGATAGGAGAATTAGATTGGGACGGGCGGCCTACGACAAATTAAAGTACATCTTCAGCGTGAATATCCCAATGACTCTAAAAACAAAAGTCTATAACGAGTGTATACTGCCTGTTCTCACGTATGGTTGGGAGAACTGGGTAATAACCAGAAAGATCAAACACAATATGGAAGTATATCAGAGAGCCATGGAAAGACGAATTTTAGGAATTTCCCTGAGAGACCACAAAACAAATACATGCATAAGGGAAAAGCCAAACTCTTCGACATAATAAAAAGAATTGGTTCCCTAAAATGGCAATGAACAGGACACGTGGCTAGATATACAGAAAACTGTAGCAGGTATATCACCAGATGGAGACCTTGGGAAGAGAGGAGTGTTGGAAGACCCCAGCAAAGATGGTACGACGAGATAAAGAAGGTCGCAGGCTTAAATTGGTATTGAGTTGCGCAAAACCGAACTCAATGGTCAAATTTGGCAAAGGATAGAAAACGGCAAAAAATGGTGGAGTTAGCGATCTTCCTCCATTTACCCCTGCCTGCCGCCGTTCTTATCTTTTCTTGTAGTGGTGTTCTCTTGTTGTGGTGAGCGTTTTGGAGAGCATCCTCGAGGTCGCATATCTTCAATTTTCCCTTGGATGACCGGTTTTCCGAGATTGTCACCCGTTACACGATTGACTTACACGTCCAAAATATTTAAGTATTTGTCGATTGATAAGGGTTGATAGTCTTATGTCAATGTCGGGTTCTTTTAGTATAGATTCATTAATTCTATGCGCTGTCCAAGGGATCCTGAGTAACCTACTCCACGTCCACATCTCGAAAGCGTCTATTTTCTGCCGATCCACTGCTTTCAGAGTCCATGCTTTGGCTCCGTATATGCAATTGGAAACACCAGTGTGTTGACGAGCCTTCGTTTTGTTTCTTTCGTGATGTGGGCATCTTACCATACTTTGGTTAGTTTCGTCATGGCTGTTTTCGCAAGAGTCTTCTAATTTATGTGGACGTATTGCCGTCACTATTTATGGAGGACCCTAGATAAATTATGTTGTGGACGTTTTCTACGTTTATTATATAGGGTGGATTTTCTCTCCTATTGCCACGATCTACCACCACCAGCTTTGTTTTTTCGGCGATTTAGCTTAAGGCCGAATTCTGAACTTTCTTTCTCAACTCTTCCCAGAAGTTCGTTCATTCATTTCTTCCCAGAAGTTCACCGTATATATTAAATAGTAAGGGTGGTGAACGCATCCTTGTCTAACTCTTCATCCTATTCTAAAGGGTCTTGAGTTTGTTCCCTCAATCTTGATAATTCCTTTGCTGTTGTCGTATAAAATTTTTAGCAGAACGACAATTTAGGGACTGGTTCCCATGTCTAAGAGGGCATTCCGTAATTGGTGCTAGTTTGTACAGTCAAACGCTTTGCTGTTGTCGAGGGCTTTGCAAATTTTCTGGCTTTTTCAATAATTTGCCGTACATTCATGATCTGCTCTCAAGTGCCTTTACCAACCACGAATCAAGCTAAGTCCTGTGGAATTTGTCGGTCTAAGAAGCTTCTGAGTCGTTGTAGCAGAATTATGTGCATGATCTTGCTTGGGTGGGAGATTAATGCGATAGTTCTGCAATTACTGCATTTGTGCCTTGATCCTTTTTTGTGTAGTGGAATGAAGATAGATGTATTGCAGTCAGTTGGTCGTTGCCCTGAGTGCTATACCTTGTTTTGCGGCTTGCACACAAGAGGTGGATGCCTTTTCAGAACAGCTGTTTTAGCATTTCTCCACTGATATCATCTTCCCTTGTAGTTTTGTTGTTCAGGAGCAAGTTGATGAGTTGCTCAATTTCAACTTTTAAGATGTCCGGTTCCTGTTCTACTTGTGTGATGGGTGGGAGACAAACTGTTCCCTGACGATGCTCTTCATCCGCTTAGAGGTCTTCACAGTATTGTCGCCATACTTCTACTACGTCGTCGATGTTGGTTAAGACTTTCCCATCCTCGTCATCCATTTACCACGTTCTTGGCTTGAACTCTCTGGTGATTTTGATTCTTTGGAATAGATCGCGTGTTTCGTTCGCGTTTGCCAATCTTTCAATCTCTTTGCATGTATCCCCGAAGTGTTCGTTTTTATCTCGTCGACATAATCTTAGCATTTCGCGACTTAAAATTTCATATTCTGTCTTCCGTTCTTCGGTTATTACACCTGTCTGCTTAATGGTTTTTTTCTCTTCACTGCATTTCAGGTTTCGTCAGTAATCCATTGCTTCTTTTTACCCTCTCTAGCACTCTCGCGTAAGACTTGCTCTTTGGTTGTCAGCATGTTTGTTTTTCTTCCATGCCATAGTTCTTCAATCTGCATCTGACTTGTGTTATCTGGGAGCGCTTTTAAGTTGTCTTCTAATTTTGGCCTGAATTGGTCCAAGTTGTCAGACCGTAGACGCTGGGTTTTCTTTTCCGCTTTATTTGTTTTGATGTGCATTCTAAATTGGGCCTTAAGTAGTTTATGGTCGTTACCGCATTTGAGACTTGGTAGAGTTTTAACACTATTGACGCTGCATCTCCATCTTGAGTTTACAAGAATATCTATAGTCTCTTTGATTTCTATAGCGCCCGTCTGCCGAAATCATCGTATATCGGCGCCTTTGGTGCTGCAGAAACATGCTCTGCGTAATGGTCAGGTTATTTTCGATACAGAATTCGGAAAGTTTTTATTCGGCCTCGTTCCTGTTTCCTATGTCCATGTCGTCCGATCATATATTTTCTTTGGTTTGACTTGAATAATGTTTAAAATACACGGTTTTGCATTAATCCTAATGGTTATTATTCTGGAACTGCTGGGATTGTAACCTAGAATACTTGTTTGCGTTTGTTTTGGAATCAGTACAGCCACCACGTGCATTGAGTCGGTTGGTTGAGCGAAAAACGTATACAGTGTTACCGTTGCTTGAGATGAAATGACCGCTGCCTTTCCAATGCGTTTCGCATATACTGATAATGTCGATATTTTTGACTTCCTGTTCAATGATGTCTAGCTTGGCAGGGTGTAGTACAAGACCTTGAATATTCCCAGTGACCGTTGAGACTTCTTTGCGAAGAGATAGTTTTGTTGGACCGAATTTACAGTTTTTGTTTAAAATCCTGCAAAAATCGGGTTTAGTGAAAACACATAAACAACTATCTATAACAGAATAGGAACTTTATTGCTACGCATTTGCAATATTACATAAGGTTTGATCTTTAATTACCCACCCGCGCTGGTGTAAAAAGTACACCGATATTTCAAGAAATGTTATCGCATGGTGCTTTGGTTCCCCCATCTATCAATGTGTCTCCTAAATGCTCACGCAATATTGCTTTGGAAACGAACTTTTTTTCGAACTTTTTTCTTCCTGTGCTGCAGTTTGTTGTACAAAATACACCGCGCGAGTAGTTATGTAACTGCGATTCTGAAGAAGAAATACCAGCCGATGATGCTGATAGGTCTACTGACCAATACATAGAGGAAAACGAGTATGATTCGAAAGTAATGAGACCGATTATTTCGACGAACAGAATGAAAATAACAATCACTTTATTGCTTAATATATAATGACTAGTTGGCACAAAAAAATCGGTGTAAAGCGGGTGCTAATAACTTAGTGAAATTTGTTCAAAAATACATTGAATTGAAAAATTCACTTTGTTTTTTACCACACTTATATTATGTAAAAATATTATATAACTTATTATTCACAGTTATATAAATTTCTACACATATCACGACTCGAGTTTCGACGTTTGACGGTCATTTTCAAGAACTCATTCACGGTCATTTTCACTTGAAAATGACCGTCAAACGTCGAAACTCGAGTCGTGATATGTGTAGAAATTTATATAACTGTGAATAATAAGTTATATAATATTTTTACATAATATAAGTGTGGTAAAAAACAAAGTGAATTTTTCAATTCAATGTAAGTATGGATTACCACGTAGTAACTGTCGCAACCATCCTATTCATTGTTCAAAAATGATTTCTATTGTGAATAGGATGGTTGCGACTATTACTACGTGGTAATTCATACTTACATTGAATTGAAAATTCCCTATGTTTTATCTCTTATATGATACTTATATGATACGATTTTTATTGTTGCTTTCTGTAATTATATTCGATGATAAAACTACAAGGAACAAAAGAAAGCAGATTGATAAATGGGTTGCAATAAGATGGATAGTAGATGAATTCGTAAAAAATTGCTAAAACAACTACTCCGTGGGCAAATTCTTAAACAAGATACCTTTTCGAGGACGCTGTGCTTTTGTACAATATATACCAAGTAAACCTGCGAAAATCTACTGCGATTGTTCGCCGCTTGCTTCAGGAAGTGAAAGGTACTAACAGAGATTTAACATACGATATGTGATATTTAATAAAAGAAACCTAAGACGGAGTTAACACTATCGATAAAATGTGTAGCAGCTATTCTGTATATTCTTTCTGGCTATATTCTTTCAACTGATAAAAATAGTGGGATTATTTAAGACAACTGCTTAATAATGCTACTCATGGAATCCATGCTGGATACAAAGGTTTTGCAGAAGTTCATCTTTGGCATATGATATGCCCTCTATATTTGCAGAGATAACTGTGGCCCTGAAAAGGACTTGGTTGGTGTTTCTGGTTTGAAAGGATCAGCTGTCAAAGAGTTTTTATTAATTCTCGGCTATTATCCAGGGTACGCCCGATTGCTTTCTTTATCATTCATCATCACCATCGCAATCTTCGAAGAGGCTGCTTTCATGTACCCCTTTGGAGGACGCTGTGCGGAAAGCCCATCCACAAGCACATAATGCCCAGACATCAAAGAGAAATTCAAGAGGAAAGTAACGATCTTACAATACCACTTAGAATGGCAGAACTGCAGAAGGCTACCAAACAGACTACAAATGGAAAATCAGCCGGCTTGGATGACATTCGGACAGAACAAATTAAGCACTTTAGCTTAAAAGCAAAGGAATGGATACTCCAGCTCTTCAATAACTGCATGAAGAAACCTCAAATCCCAAAGATATTACGGAAGTGCCGTGTGATAGCTCTGCTGAAACCTTGCAAAGAAGGGAACAAACCGATAAACCTCAAACCAGTTAAACTCCAGTCTCACCTCTACAAACTACTAGAAAGAATGAGTCTGAATCGCCTTCTACCCGAAATTGATCCTCTGCTCATACCCGAACAAGCTGGAATTTGTCCCGGCAAAAGCTGTACTGGACAGTTGCTGAACCTTACTAAGTTCATAGAAGATGGTTTCGAAGCATCTAAGGTAACTGGAGTGGTATTTGTTGATTTATCGGTAGCCTACGACACTGTTAACCATCAGCTCCTACTTGCTAAGGTCTACAACTTTGACTAAGAACTCCAGCTTAAGCAGGTTCTTTGCCACTCTCCTGCTGAATTGGTGGTATTTTGTGAATTTCCAAGAGCAACGCAGCTGATGGAGACTACCGAAGCATGTCAGACCTCAAGGAAGGGTTCTCGCCCCATTTATGTTCAATGTATATACAAATGACCAGCCCATAGCTCCCAACACCAGGAGTTTCTTGTACGCTGACGATCTCGCACTTGCTGCACAGTGTAAAGATTTTGATCAGTGCAGAATAACCTCACGAGTGCCCTTAAGGTACTGTCCAAATACTATTTCGCAAACCAACTGAAACCAAATCCCTCCAAGACACAAGCATGTGCCTTTCACTTGAGAAACAGGGAAGCCTTTCGTGAATTGAAGGTTGTATGGTCAGGAGTAGAACTGGAACACTGTTACATCCTCAAATTTCTAGGAGTGACATTGGACACAGCTCTTATCTACAAGAAACACTGTCACCAACTCAACACCAACTCAAAAGTTTCCACCAGGAGTAATCTTCTGAAAAAACTGACTGGTTCAAAATGGGTTAGTCACCCTGACACCATTCGAACATCTGCAATGGCATTGTGCTGTCCGGTTTGGTATAACTCAACTCATGCTAAACAGATGGACGTAGCTCTCAATGAAACATGTAGAACTATAACTGGCTGCTTAAGATCAACACCAACTGAATGCCTTTACCAGCTCGCAGAAATAGCACCACCTTCGATTCGACGAGAAATAGCTGCAAACAAGGAAAGGAAGGAAACTGAGCAGGAAGCAGCCCATCCTCTACATGGGCATGAACTACATACTCAGAGGCTGAAGTCTAGGAAGAGTTTCCTAAGAACATCCAAAGAATTGAAGACTACATGCGAAAAAGTCAGGCTAGAATTATGGAAGGAATTACGGAAAGCTAAGGAATCTCTTCCCCTGGGCTGGAAAAGGATAGCCAAAAACTTTGCCTTCTGGTCATGATGGAGGATGGTTCACATGGAAATCCTTGAAAAGATTAAGATCAGGAGTGGGCAGATCTAAGACCAATGTAGCAAAATGGGGCTCTATTAAAGAAGATAGCATCCAGTATGACTGTGGAGAAAACCAGACTGTGAAACATATGCATCAGTGTAGATTATGTCCGATCTCCTACACAGAAGATGAACTTTATGAAGCATCACAGAATGCAGTGGAAGTGACCAAGTTTTGGTCAAATATTATATAATGTTTGTATTCATAGTATTGGTATCCGTATTTTATTTGATGTTTTCTGACACGAGAATAATAATAAATAATATAAAGCCCAGAAAACCTCTTGGAGTGAAGCCAAAGCAATGACCCAGAATAGGGTCCGCTGGAGGGTGCTTATGGAGGCTCTATGCTCCACCTAGGAGTCCAGAACCCATATATATATATATATATATATATATATATATATATATATATATATATATATCTTTTGTTCTCGTTCCACTTGGAAGTGTGCCGTCTCCGGGTCTGGTTAGAACAAGTTACTTTGTTGACAAACAAATAAAAGAAATCATTAATAAGTTTAAATTTAAGAAAGAACGCTCGGAAAAGGCTCGGCAACTAATCAAAATAATGAGAACAAAGAACCATCGGTGGTTTTGCTTTTTATGCAAAACGATCAGTAAAGAAGAAAGTGAATCATTTCCCTTCAATTTACCTTCAATGCCGTAGATGCCCATACTGGTAGTGCCAAAGTATTCCGCAAAAAGAAAAATCTTAAAATTACTTTTTTATATTTATATCTTATTTAAACTATTCTTTTATAATAGTCTATCTTCTTATTTTTTGGCAGTTCAATTAAGAAAATCTGTAGTCCAATTTAAGCAACTGGTTGCCTAGAATGAACTGCAGTAAGTGTTTTATTTATTTAATTATAACTACCCGCGTCCGGAATTTTCAAGTAAGTACGGGCGTAACTACGCTATATAAGCATAAATGAATATAATGATCGATTATAAGCAAAGAAAAAGTAATAAGATTTTACATTTTATTTATTAGCTTCATTCGCTGCTTCGTTCGTCATTTTTCCATGAATCGCATGTAATAACAGTGACGAACTGTTTCATCTGCAACTGCTTGAAATGTTTGTCAAATTGCAACTGCCGCAGATTAGTGCTGTAACTCTATTCTTTTGTCTACCACAGATAAAACATTTCGTATTTTTACAGGCGGCGGCTCCTCTAACACTGTTCACTAGTTCATCTAACACTGTTCTCCTCCATGTTTGAGCCGGTCTTCCTCGTCGTCTCGTTCCTTGGGGATTCCAGTCTAGTGCTGCCCTTGCAATGTCGTCTGGTTTTCTTCTTAGAATGTGGCCGATTTATCCCCATTTTCTTTTCTTAATGTCGTGCTCTATTGTTTCTTCTCCGCATCGTTTAAGAAGTTGCTCATTAGTAATTTTCTGTGGCCAGAAGATTCTGAGGATGATTCGTAGACATTTGTTGGCGAAAACCTGAAGTTTATGTTTTGTGGCATTAGTGTTTTTCCAGGTCTCACATCCATATAAGAGGATTGCTTTGACCTTTGTTCTATATAAACGCAGCTTGCTCTTTGTTTTTATGATGTTGGACCTCCATATTGTGTTTAGTTGCCTGAATGCCATCTGTGCTTTTTGAATTCTGTTTAGAATGTCTAGGTCTGTTCCGCCCGTCTCGTTGAGAATGCTTCCTAGATACTGAAACTTTTCTACATTCTCAATTGGTTGGTCGTTTATTTGAAACGGTGCGTCGTTATTTGTGTGCATTCGCATCGCTTTTGTTTTTGAGACATTTATTTTCAACCCTATCTTCTGTGCCATGTCTGATAGTAGGGTGAGTTGCCTTTGCATACTTTCATAGGTATGCGAAAAAAGGCAAATGTCGTCTGCGTATTCGAGATCTTTGAGATTAGAGTAAAGAGACCATCGAATACCATCGTTTGGTCTGCAAGACTTTTCCAGGATATAGTCAAGAGCAATGTTAAAACGCAAGGGAGAGAGCACACATGCTTGCTTCACTCCTGATCTCACCGGAAAAAGGTTGCTATGTGCTCCGCTATGCAGGATACTACATGATACGTCATGGTACAGTTCTCTAATCGTGTCGATGATTTTTGTTGTCACGCCTCTTGTCCGTAGTATCTTCCATATAGCAGAGTGGGATAGGCTGTCAAAAGCACGTTCAAAGTCGATGAAAACAAGATATAGTGGCGATCGCCATTCAACGGATTGTTCTATAATTATTCTTGTTGAATTTATGTGGTCTATGCATGAGCGGTTTGGGCGGAAGCCTGCTTGGTTTGGACGCAGTATGGGTTCGAATGCTTCTGCCAGCCTATGTTGGATTACACTTGCAATCATTTTGTTTATGGTGTTTAACAGCGTTATTCCTTTCCAATTTTTGCATTGCGTTAGGTCTCCTTTCTTTGGCAGTTTGATAATGAGACCATGTTTCATTTCTGCTGGAATTTCTTGGTTTGTCCAGATCCCTTTTATTATTTTTGCAAGTAGAGGTGCAATCCATTTAGGGTCTACCTTGATTAGTTCGGCAGGTATGTTGTCTACCCCTGCCGCTTTGTTGTTTTTCAGCTGCTTGATGGTATTTAGTATTTCTGTTTTTGAAGGCGCGTCTATTTTTATATTCAGCTGTTCATTTGCATTGTCTTCTGGAGCTATCTCAAGTTTGTCTTCCGTGGGTGAGCTGAGCATATCAGCAAAGTATTCCTTCCACCTATCGAGCTGAGTTTCTGGGGTGGTCAGTGGGCGGTTGTCTTTGCTTCTAACTATATTTGTGGTCTTTGTGTGCTTTTTGGAGAGCTTATTTGTCAGTGTGTAAAGAGTCCTCGAGTTGTTATTTTTGGCTGCTTCTTCTGCTTGCTCACATATCAGGTCAATCCATATTCGCTTGTCTTTTTTGGCAGATGCTTTAATTTGTTTGCATAGTTGTGTATATCTCCAGATTGCATCATTTTTTGTCATCGAAGTTTTGCACTGGAGTACCAGTTTCTTCGCATCCTTTCTGTCTTGTATAAGTTGCCATGTTTGGTCTGAGATCCAGTCTTTTCGATTTCTTTCCTTTGTGCCAAGGGTTGTTTTGGCCGATTCGAGTAGTATCTTGGCTAAGCCATCCCAAGATGTTATTGGATTTTGGTCTGCATTTTCATGCAGGTTTGTTAGGAAAACTTTTTTGCAGTCTGGTTGGCGCAGTTTGTGTAGGTTGAACTTTACTCTCTTTGATTGTTCAGGTTTCTTTTGGTATGGCCAGTTTGATTCTGAACGTGCCGAGCAGAAGGTGGTGGTCGCTGGCAATGTCTGCACCCCTTTTGTTTCTGACATCAAGTAGGGATCTCCGCCATGTTTTCGATATGGCAATATGGTCAATTTGGTTTTGGGTTTTCTTGTCGGGGGATATCCATGTGACTTTGTGGATTTGCTTGTGTGGGAACACTGTTCCACCTATAACTAGGTCTGATGTTGAACAGAGTTTCGTGAATAGTTCACCGTTTTCGTTTCTTTCCCCACATCCTTCTTTACCCATGATGTCTTCTAGGTTACTGTTATTTGTCCCGACCTTAGCGTTGAGATCACCCATGAGTATGGTGATATCACCTCTGTTTATCTTCCTTAACGTACTTTCAAGGATATCGTAGAAATTTTCTTTTTCCTCAGCACTCGCACTGTTTGTGGGTGCATAGCATTGTACAAAGGTGATATTTCTGTATTTAGTGTGGAACCTTGCTGTAATTATTCTGTCATCAATGGGGTTCCATGATATTAGGCTCTTTCTGGCATTTTTAGTAATTATGAAACCAACGCCTCTTTCATGAGACCCAGTTTCTTTGCCACTGTACAGGAAAAGCTACCCAGATTGTAAGTTGAGCTCCCCCTTGCCAAGCCAGCGAACTTCTGATAAGCCTAAAATTGAGATGTTGTAGTTATTTAATTCTCTCACCGCTTGATGCAGTTTTGATGGTACGTATAGAGTTTTTACGTTCCAGCATCCAAAACGTAACTTTTCCTTAAGTGTAGCCAGTGTTGTCTTCGTTTTGTCCGTCCGGATTTGTGTTGTAGAGGTTTCATTAATAGCATAGTTTAGGCCAAGCAGGTTATTAGCCCACTGTGACCGTAGTTTGGTGCTGGGGCTGCCAGCTATAGCGTCCAAACCAGCCTCCTGTTTACAGGATTTAAATCAGCCGCCCATTCTGGGTCAGACGCTGTTGCAGCCGCCCAATCTGGAACAGACGATGCGGATTTGTAGCCGCTCATTCTGAGTGCAGACGCTACATTTGTAGGTTTTGGTCCGCCCCGGGTATTTGATTTCCCCGGTACCACCTATATCTATGAGGCATCCCCCTATACGCCACCTGGGGAGGCGCCCGATGGGGGACCTACAACCCCACACGGGGAACAAAAGATATGAAGAGGCAATAATTTTGAAAATATCGTCACTTTTCTGAAATTCATTTAAAATATTAATTTTGTTTAGCTTATATCTCAAGTAATTCGAATACAATTTTATTGTACAATGTCTCATTTTGTCGATAATTTAATCTAAATTATGCTTGTTATGAAACTTAATTAAACATTGTTAATATGTTCTTAGAAATAAGTAAGTTGCAAAACATATCAATTTGAAGATAGTTTAATCTAGTTTATGGATTCTTTTGTTTCATAGCAAAATACCATATATTTTCAAAAATATTTTCATTTTGTGACATAAATGAATTAGTTTCATTTAGCTTATATCTCAGTTAGTTCCAACCCAATTATAACGTGTATATATCATTAAAACAAAATTTTCACTTTGTTTCTAGGTCATTAACTCATTTAAATATTGATTATATTTTCGGAGACAGGTTTTAGTCAATATTGAAACATCGACTCTTACCTAAGTATTAACACTACAGAGGTACTTCTACTATTACCAATAGAAATATTATTTGCCATTTTAAAGTTATTTTAATTCAGTTTACATAGTGTTAGTAGTTATGTAGAAATTAATATGTGATTATAGTGTTACTGGCTATACACTATGGTAGTTTTGACATGTGGCTCCACAGTATGGTGAACCAAAGTGAAACAAAAACAGGCCATCAAAGAACTCTCCTATGTTCAAAGACTGGCCTGTTTTAGCAATTACGGGAACGATGAAAACCGCCCCAACTGCGGCTCTGGAGGTGATCCTAGGCCTGGATCCTCCCCTGGATATCTTTATCATGGGCGAGGCAAGGATGGGAACTTTCAGATGCATATGCAATGGCACATGGGAATCTCTGGCGAGGTCATGATAACGAATGTCATATCAGAACCGTACCTCAATATAGAGGGGGATTCGATGCCTAAAAGGCTGTCATTCGATCTACCCTTCGAAACACATCTACGATGGACAGAAGGCAATCAAATAACCACTTGCCGAAGAGGACTGGACTGGTATACAGGCGGCTCCAAGAAGGACAGTGGTACTGGTGCAGTCCCTGGGGTGCAACTTATCTGTACCCTTTGACTACAAAAGTAGAAACATCCGCATTTCCGGTCAGTCAAGCTGCGATTAATGCTCTAGCGTGTCTCGAAATCAAATCCAAGACAGTTTGGAACTGTCTTCAGGACCTAAAAGCCCTGGCAAAGCATAACAAGGTCACACTCGCTTGGGTGCCTAGCCCCACAGGACTGGTGGGTAACGAAATGGCGGATAAGCTAGCAAAAGATGGAGCCTGCAAGGCAAACATCATTGCTGAAAGCGGACCCTACATTACAAAGACCACGACCCGAAATAAAATCTGTAAATGGGTAGCAACTAAGCACCGTCTACAGCGGGTCAATTTGAATGGTCTGACATACAGCAAACGAATGGTAGCTAAACCATCGGAAACAGGGTTTCACTCTAACTGCTGAAACCCTGCAACTGCCAAGGAAGCAGATCGCAATTGTCGTAGGCCTACTTACAGGACACTGCCGAGAACACCTGCATACGAGACACCTGCATAAAATGGGTATCTGGAAAGATGAACCTTTATGCAGGTTATGCTATGAGGTGGACGAAACCGCCGCCCATATAATCTTCCACTGTGAAGCAATTGCACGTAGGAGACATAAGCTTGATATTACAGCTGAAAGAGTCCCCGTTATAAATATGGCACATAGAATCCTGGACCTAATAGAGGGACTGGATCTATTTGCATGAACAAAACAATGTGGGGAAATACAATAGGCCAATGGGCCGCAGTGTTTTAAGGGCTAACCCCCCAGGACCTACATTGGTTAGAGAGAGAAAAAAAGTGTTACTAATGTACAGTGTGTTAGGTAAAATTGGGCAAAAAATCAAAGGGTTATTCCTTGGCCTATTCTAAGAATATTTTGTCCTACGACGATTTCTGAAAAACCTTTTGTTTCGAAGATACACGATGAACAAAGTTTGCGACATCCATATTCGATATTTGTTGAAATCATTAATGTAAATATAAGTATGGCATACGCCAATGAGTTTATCAAAAAGTTAATCAAGTTTATCAAGAGTTTGTCAAGTACAAAAAAATGTTGGAGATAACTTGGAACGGCTGTTTTATCTACTAACGTACAAGTTGATTTATTCGGATACGTCTCGTCAGTGATCATCAACTACATCGATCGGTGATCATCACCTACATTGGTCGCAGTTGTTTATACGATTGCCTACAAACGATCTGACATACTTCTAATTGACCTTGACGCCATAACAGCCATACTCATAGACATCGCAGTTCCGTTGACACATAACTTCCGAAAAACAGAGACAGAAAAAATTAATAAATACGAGGATCTAGCCTGGCAAATCAATGATATCTGGAAACTGGACAGCATGTATTTACCCAATTGTAATATCTGTTGAAGGAGTTGTCTCATCCAATTTTACAAAAAAAACATTGAGAAACTTTGCTTGCCGAATTTCATTTTGAGGCATGCACAGAGGGCAAAGATTTTGCAAACCTGTCACATTGTGCGCAAATTTTTTAATTGAAAATTGGTTAAATGATCCAGAGTGAATTTCCGAATTTCAAATTTTTCCAGCGTAAGCTGAGAAGGTGCAACATTGCAAATAAAAATAATAAACACAAAGAGGAAACGCCGTAGCAGCTGAAGAATTAAAATTTCAAGAACTAAGCCTGGAAAAGACATGTGCATATCTGGGAATATTGCATTCTTGAGATCCGAACATAGAAAATAAAGAAAAAGCTGAAAGAACTGATGCAACGAGTTCGCATGATACTTAAAACACAACTGAATGCCAAAAATATATTATTTATATAACGTTCTTGAGGTATGTGAAAAAAATTGTTTAAAAAATGTCGTTAAAGCGACGTTTAAACTATTTAAAATTAAAATTTTTAATTTTAATTATAAATAGATTATATGTTAGTACAATTTTTGTTTAAATTTAAAAAATAATAGTTGTTTAGCCTGAAGAAGACGAAAATAAAGTCGTCGAAACGTCGCTTTAACGACATTTTTAAAATAAATTTTGTCCTCATACCTCAAGAACATTATATAAATAATTAAAATATTGAGATATGATTAATGCCAAAAATAAAATTACGGCTATCAATACATGGGCAATCCCTTATATAGCCTACACATTTGGAATCGTATCATGGTCACAAACGGATCTGGAAGCGTTAGACATGAAGATTAGAGTAGCATTCACAAACAACCGAATGCTCCAATGAGAGATTGTATATTCCTCGCACGGAAGGCGGTAGAGACCTGAACTGCCTCCGCATAATACATCATAAAAAATTAAAAAACCTGAGACAGTACTTAAAAAATAAAAACCTAGATTTATATAAACAGCTTGTTGCCCTTGACGAAACCTACAAATGGCCATTCTAGAGGAAGCAGAAACTGAAAACATCAATGAAATGGAAAGTACCTGCCGCCGAAAAGACTTACATGGACGTTATTATACCAGCTTTCATCATCCGGACGTAGACATCAAAGGTTCTAACACCGACCTTACAGAGGGATCTTTATTCAAAGAAACCGAGGTGTCACTCCTTGCAATACAAGATCAAGTTGTCCCTACAAGAAGTTATACACGAGTGATCCTGAAACAAAATACTCCCTCAATAAAATGCCGATGTTGCAATAAAGAAGACGAGTCTATTCACAAGCAAAACATCACTATCTTACTAGACATGATAATATGGGTAATGTTATTCATCAACTAGTAGCACTCCGCCAAAACTTAATCAGTAACTTTACGCCATACCATCAGTCTATCGCAAAATCTGTAATTGAGAACGATAGTATAAAATTATACTGGAATCTGGCGGTCATTACAGACAAAACGATACGTGAAAATATACCAGAAATGATAATATGGGACAAGAAGAAGAACATGGCAACAATAATAGATTTTTCGGTACCCCTAGTCGACAATCCAAACTGCGCCTATGCGGAGAAAAGTAGACAAATATCAAGGTCTGGCATGCGATATAAAAAGTACAGGGCGACTGGTGGTACAAATACTACCCATAGTTTGTGTGCGCAAATGGTTTATTCCATAAGACCGTCGTGAAGCATCTAAAGACCCTTGATATCCCGCGCAACGTAATAATATGGATGCAAAAAGCCGCCATCCTAGGAACGGCGGGCCTAGTAAGACGGACGCTCAATGAATTTGGTAATTGGGTGCATGGGAGACATCAAGGACTCGCTCGTTTCCAATCTGAAAATCATTCCTGCCTGCCGAAAACCGGCAGAGACCCTTGCGGCTAGAATGCAGAAAGCGGTCATCTTGGGGTCGTTGCATCTGATTAGGGCACATAATTTACGGGATTCATAGCTACTGAACTCATGGCTTTTAGGAGTGGCCATGATGTACGAACAGGACCTGATCAGCAAGGAACCTCGTGAAGGTCGGTACCACGGGGAGCTCCTTCTGGTAAAAAAAATCGGGATAGGGTAAATGTATTATGTTGGTGAGTTGCGCCACCACATCCCCGAGCCTAGAAGAGTCAACCTCGATAAATAAACATGGGCTCTAAGTCGACTTGCCCTTATCGTCGTCGAACCCCCTTAATATCAGTGCCGCACTCTGTTAGGTTGACGACCCAGCAGAGTTTGATCTATTTGTCCCTACAAATAGAAGACCGGCCTCCCACATCAGTTTCTTATCGGATGAGGAACAGCTACAAGTGGGAGCTGCCATACCAGATGGTCTCGACGGCATCGACCTTGGTCATATTAACGGACGCTTTAGGTGGACGAATGGACTTAGGGATGACCTTCTCGCATGCTACAATCGCAGCGCGCCGATCCGCAGGGAATACAAGGCGCGGATAAGGCGATAAAGGTGATATGCATCCTGAACACCGCGCCATATCTCAGCAACATCTGAGAGATAAGGTATCCTACCTGCGTAGGGTCGGCTACATTAAAGCGGACCTCCAACAGGCAGCAAACCGGGCCGAAGAAGAACCAGCGCCACCACTACCGCTGGTGCGGCATAATCTGGGCTAGCTTGCTTCAGAACACCGAGGTTAATCTGAGGACAAGGTGGGATCGCATTAACACCAAGATCTTAGCGGATATAGATGCGTTGGTAGACGATGAACTTCCAGCAGATGGAGACATCTGGCGTATATAGCGCCGCAAGGCGACTCGTCCCGGAAAGGCGATGTGAAAGATCGTCCGACTTGGTCGAGGAAACCTAACGCTTACAGCGCTTACAACAAGTTGAAACCGAAGTTCAGTCGGCGAGAAGGCACGCATCTCGGATACAGTGTGTGATGGATTTTATCTTGACCGTGTGGATTAGTTATTCTGGGTTGGACGGACTAAAGAATAGACGAGATATACTGGTGTTATGGTTGCGGCGTAGAGTGGCTTTCACACGCCTGATTTTGGGCGTAAACGCCCTGCAATCAGGCGTGTGAAAGCCACTCTACGCCGCAAGCATAACACCAGTATATCTCGTCTATTCTTTAGTCCGTCCAACCCAGAATAACTAATCCGCACACACGGATCCAGCTTATTTATTCCCTCCAGCTTATTTATTCAACATATAAGTATGGATCTGATAATATGGAGACCAAAGGGGACTTGCATTCTCGAGGATGGACCTCACAAATGCACAATACAAAGTCATAAAACAGTAAATATCACTAAAATCGTCAAGAGATTTTTTGAAAAATTCACCACGCGCAGACTACAGGCCGCGGATAGAAAAAAACACCAGACTATATAGTAAAGGTGTCAGTTTTCTGGATAGACCACGTATTGGTGGTTTGCAGGCGTGTTGAAAGAAAGACGAGAAATCTCCACGTCTTTGTTTGTCCATAACTCGGCGCCACTACGACGTCGACGGCGACGTCGCTTACACTGCCGCAAAACCAAAGGTTCAATCTAAAGATCTGCGTTAAAAAATCGCGAGTCCGCCTCGGCACGTTGAATGCAGACGGCGGCAAACTTGAAGGTGCACTTTTACAGTGTTAGAACCTGCACATTTATGAAGATATTTCCGAATCGGAGGGCCCTACTGCAGTGCGGATCGGTTTTTTATATCCCTGCATCTATCCTGCGCCGATGACCGTCGAACTCCCAAATTACCGACCAAAGAGGCGATTGCTCATTTTTTTTAGCATTTCGGACGCACCGGGCGAAGGGAGCGACGCAGGAAGCGAGAGTGGTATCAATATACACAATATACACGTAGCGGCGGGCGGCATCGCCCCGTGCCGTAAGTAGGATTCGGGGGCGCGGTGATGGATTAAACTCCCAAACAAACTAATAGGTTCTATGCCCGATCGAACGGCGCCGGTGCCGTTCCGATCCGTCAATTGGTTCGGACGTTCACTTTTTGCGCATTTTTCTCTTTGAACTGCCGCAGATTCGCAAAAAGTGGTTGCAGTATAAAAATCTTGCCGGCATAGTTTCGGGCAAGTGTTCTTAGGAGAACGAACCCAATCGGCGACCTGGAGCCCTTTAAATAAGTGTAGTGTGTTCGTGGAAGTGATTGCAAAATCGACAAAAAAAAAAGTTGCATTTTCTCTTGCACCAGGTGAACGGGACGTCACAGGACGGCGAGCAAAGGCTCTAAAAACGTGGCGCGGCGGCAGCTTAACCGTCCGGAAAGAACTTTTGAGATCCGACTAAAAATTCGCCTCGAAGGTAAAAAATTCGCGATTTTAGGTTTGGTGCGTCCGAAATTGAGGGAATTGAGTCGCTAAAATGACACCGCTCAACGGGGCTCTCAGTTTTACACCAGAAAAATGTACAATCCCATTTGTGCCGCTGCCGCCACTTCCGTCGGCCCGTTTCCTCAAGAACCTCGATTTTCGGGAGGACGAAGGCTGGGAATGCACAACGTGGGGACGGATATTTGCAGTTAAAACATCGAAGACGCGCGGTTAAACATTGAAGATCTGCCGCCTCCGGCGGCATGAAAAACAGAATTTGATCTTTTGAAAAACCCACGTGGTGCGGTACCCCAGGTGAAATTTGGGAAACGCCAAACGTCAGTCGTCTCAGAATTGATCAAAATTTGCGATTCCGTCGTGACCTGGCGATTTAGGCTGAACGCTTCCCCACACGGACCTAGAAAGTTTGCTTTATATAAATTATCACTTTTATGGAGACCACGGGGAAGGTGGCCAGGAAAAATGGAATTCACGCAAGGATTCCGGTAGAAAATTTCGAGACGCGTCCTCCGACACTACCCTTGTCGCTGCGCGACTTTTGTCGCCGACGTTATTCACATTTTTCTGCGAATCCGGGACCCCCGACTAAAACGCCGCCTCCGGCGGCCCCTGCGGTCTGAAATAGTCGGTGCATCAGTTGCTTCTAGCCAAAGAATAGACTAACGAACCCACGTATGACGATTTTCGATAAGGCTTCCGGATCGCATAGTGTAGGCGACCAAAAATGACGAATTTTATGCAAGAAAAAGTTTTTCGCACCTCCCAAAAATTTTAAGTAAAAGATCGGAAAGTGAGGTGACACTCGAACGTGTGGCGACGTTCTGGACAAACAGACACCGGAACCACGTCCGTGCGACGAAAACTCTCCGAGTTGTGTGTGAATAAGCTTGAACAAATCGCCCAGCCGCCCCCGGAGACGGCATATGGGTGAAATTATTTTTAGAAAATACTTATCTTTTATATAATATCTTTTGCATTTTAGTTGTGTTAGATTTCGAGTCGAAAAATCTCCCTCGAAACCTCCCCAATAGTGGCTCGCATAGGGCCTCCCTACACTTGTGTAACATCATAACACCAAGCACAAGTGTAGGCAGTAGGAGGAGGTCCAGGTCCTACTTAGGACTGTAGCACCCTTGGAGTAGTTTTCGAGTCGTTCAACATATATATTTTATAGTTTTTATATATATATATATATATATATATATATATATATATATATATATATATATATATAATTTTATATATAAATTAATAAACTATAATTAATAAATAATTAAACAGTTATATAAACATTTAAAAAAAACAAAAAAATCATGTTGTTTTGCCCTCAAATTTGTTCTGTGACTTTTGAACAATAGGTGACTTATCTATGTGAAAGGGGAAAAGTACAGGCATATTTATATATATTTGCGCCGTGTGTTATTCCTTAAAATTGCCATGGCAGTGAAAGGGTTAATATCAGCCACATTAGAGAAAACGAAATCTAAAATAGACGCATATACATTAGGAATCAAATGTATTTGGTATAAGCTATGGAATGCACAATAGTCTACTATACATGAAGTCTTGGGTGAAGCTAGATTGTTCACCTTCACACCAAGATCATCATTGCTCCACTCAACATTAGGAAGTTGAAACTCTTCAGTTAACAGAATGTTATCACAAAATGCGCATAAGGTATGTAAAAACCGATTTCAACATCAGTTCTCCTTGAATGCTTGAGTTGGAATTGTGGGTGACTATCTAATTGGACCAGTATTTCTACCAGCAAGACTTACTGGCTAGATGTATAACAACTTTTTGTAGGAAACACTGCCGAAGTTTCTGCAGGATGTACCATTGGCGACAAGAATTGCAAAGATGGTTTATGCACGATGGTGCACCACCACATATCAGTTTGGTTGAAAGTATAACAAGAATACAATACCTGGTAATTCAAGAGCTTAGGGAAGAGTACCAATCCGCTAGGAAACTATTGAAGCAGCAAAGGCTATAACATGGCAAAAATTAATCGACGAAGTGAATAAAAATCCCTGGGGGAAAGCATATAAAATAGTTATAAGAAGGTAAATAAGTTAAGGACACGCGCTGTATGGACGAAAAAAGATACTCTCCAGCCGGTAGCAAAGTTGTTTCCTGAACGACCGGAGAATCGTTGGACCCCCGCGTAGGAAGTCGAAATCCTTTTATTCTTGATGAATTGAATACGGCTGTAACAAAATTGCGGATGGGAAAGGCAGCTGGCCCAGATGGCATCCCGGCCAAAGTGATCCGTCTGGTGGTAGCAGTGGTTCCTGAAACGGTGCTTTCGGTGGTGAACGACCTCTTAGTAGTCAGTGTGTTTTCGGAGAAACGGAAGGTGGCCAGATTAGTACTAATACCGAAGCAAGGCACGAACGAAGATGGAACACCCAAAGTAAGGACCAATATGCCTGCTATGCACTATGGGGAAGCTATACGAACACCTCGTCAGAGCAAGGCTACACGAAGAAATTGACGAAAGAGGCGGACTTTCAGAAAGGCAGTACGGTTTCAGGCAGGGACGCTCAACTATTGGTGCTATGGAGGAGGTAATTAATTTTTGCAAAGTTAGCAAATGGCGGATCATGGAGAAGTAGAGATCTGTGTGCTCTTACGACTATTGACGTGGAGAATGCGTTTAATACGGCCTCGAGATGCAAAATAGTGGAAGCCCTAAAGAAGAAAGAGATGTCACCAGAAATTGTTCCCATAACTATGAGCTATCTAAGCGACAGATGGTTAATAATCGAAGACGATAGAGCAGTCAAGACGACCTGTGGGGTTCCGCAGGGCTCGGTTTTGAGGCCCGCCTTATGGAACGTACTCTATGACGTGGAACTGGAGTTGCCTGTCGGCACCCGGACAGTAGCGTTTGCTGACGACTTGCCTCTTCTGACAATGGGTCACAAGGAGAACGACTTAATAAACCTAACAAACCAGTCTCTAGCCAAAATAATGCAGTGGATGGATAACATGGAACTAACCTGGTAGGTGGCAGGCAGGTGTGCTCCTGGTAGGTGGCAGGAGGCCGAAGACAGTGCAGTTTCAGCTGCGTGGGATAATAATTTAACCAGAGAAGAGTATTAAATACTTGGGGGTAGTAATGGACCAGCGGGTGAGCTTCACGCCTCACATTCATCATGTGTCGGCCAAAGCGGAAAGGACGGCCGCGATGCTGGGGAGACTCATGCCGAACGTCTGTGCAGCTCTTAGCCTGATCAAGCGTTTGCTGTCTTCGGTGGTCACTTCAATCATACTGTACGGAGCGGAGATCTGGGAAACCGGAATGGAACTGGGAAAAAACAGATCAGTTATGATAATAGCACAGAGGAGGACCTTGATCAGGGTAGTCTGGGGAGGCTGCATACCGGACAGTATCGGCAGAGGCTGTACAAGTGGTGGCTGGATCCCCACCAATAACATTCCTTGTCGACGAAAGGATAACTCTCAGAAAATGCCAAGGCCTGTCCAAGAAAGAAGTGCGGCAGCGCACCATGGCGAGTTGGCAAAATGCCTGGCAGGAGGCAAAAAACGACGCATGGACGCTAGAATTAATACCGGATGTGCAAATCTGGGCTGAACGTAAGCACGGAAACGTCGACTACCATGTGATCCAGGCGCTAACGTGACATGCTTTTTAATGCCTTTCTGCACGGAATAGCCAAAAGGCGAAGCGATCAGTGCTGGTACTGCCGCGAAAGGGATGACGCGTGTCACACAATATCATCATCATCAGTAGTGCTACAGCCCTACAGGGCCTCGACTTTCTCCAGCCTTGTCCGCCATCCTTTCCGGTCTCTGGCACGGACCTTCCAGTCAACTGCACCAATTTTTCTGGCATCCTCAGAAACGCCGTCGTTCCATCTCAGCCTTGGTCTCCCTCTGCCTCTACTGCGGGTTGGTATGGCCTCAAATTTTCTTGGCGTTGGCACGTTGTTGTCATAGTGTGTTACATGTCCTGCCCATCTTAACCTGCCAATCTCGATTGTTGTTATTATGTCTCTGTTTCCTGATCCTCTGTATAAGTTATAAAAAAATCTCAAAATTATATCTTTTTCTCCAGACGTTATCCTCTTGGACAGCACCATAAATCTTTCTTTGGATTTTTCCTTCAAATGTTGATAGTAACGTCTCATCTGCTTTTGTTGGGGTCCAGGTTTCCCAGCCATAGATTAAAACTGGTACAATTAACGTCTAATACATACTGATCTTTGTCACACAATATTCTATTGTGACGGATGGGACAAGCTGAGATTAGGGATGGCGAAGAAAATTGGTGTATGGCCGGAGAAGGAGAACATGACCGAAACCATGTTAGAAAGCAAAGATAATTGGGACGCAACCGCGGAGATGCTAAAAAGCATAATGAAGCCCAAGGAAGTAGATGAGAGGAGACTAGAAGCAGGGCTGCAAATTACAAAGTAACAAAAGATTGTGAACCCAAAGTTGCCGAGTGATAATAACCCCAGTAGGTGCAAACCACGGCAACGCTAGGGACAAGATGAGAAAAAGGAGGGAGGTGGTTTTAGCGGGTATACTGTGGATAATAGGTGTTAGGAATAAATTTATCACTCACGTTTTGTAATAAGAGGAAATATATTTACAATAATTAAATGACACTAAATAACACTATAACAATATAACAACGGAATCGCGGAGCTGCAACCTACTATAAACATATTGGCGTGACTGCGGCTTGGGTGAACTGTTCCGGTGATCTGAACTTGACGAACTTGTTGAACTGAACTCAGTGAACTGCTATATCGAACTTAGCCGGTTAACTGACTGTGTTTCGGTGGTAAGCGTTTTTATATGGTCCTTTTTACTACTTCTTTTGGTGACGTTGAAGGGACCGTCGAATTGGGGCTGCAGCGGTTCTTTGACCGCGTCGTTTCGTAGGAAGACGTAAGGTGTTGTCGCCAGGTCCGTGAACACAAATGTCTTTCTGTTCCCGTGCCGTGACGCTGTTACGGGTTTAATTAGTCGAATTATATCCCGCAATTGCGTAATGAAGTTCGCGTCGCTTTCTTGCTGCGTTGGCTTGTTAGTTCAGAAGAAATCTCCCGGTAGGCGTATTGTCGCACCGTATACTAACTTTGTTGGTGCTGCTTCTAAGTCTTCTTTGACTGCAGTTCGAATGCCCAATAACACCATGGGAAGTAAATTCCGCCCATCTCTTCGTTTCGTGGCATTTCATTGCTGCCTTTAGCTGACGGTGGAATCTTTCTACCATGCCGTTAGCTGCTGGATGGTAGGCTGTCGTTCTCAGGTGTGTCGTACCTGTTAGCCTCATCAGTTCTTTGGATAGGTGGGACTCGAACTGTCTTCCTAGGTCAGATGTAATTTTGGACGGAATTCCGAAACGTGAAATCCATCCCTCGACTAGGGATCTTGCCACGGTCTCGGCGGTTATGTCTGCCATAGGTATGGCTTCCGGTCATCGCGTGAATTGATCCACGCCGGTGAGGCAGTACCTGGCTCCACGGGATGTGGTTAATGGCCCTATAATATATATGTGAATGTGTTCAAATCATTCTTCTGTATTCTTGATTGCACTGGCGGGTGTGGTTACGTGACGAGATATTTTTGAGCGCTGGCACGGGATACAGGTCCTGGCCCATTCTCTGCAGTACTTTGTTATGGCTGGCCATATCAAGCTTTTGCGATGCTCGTATTCCAGGGTGGGCCAATACGTGCAAACTGTTATACGCTCCGACGTAGTTGCGGGACGTATGTGCGAATTGTTCTTTTTGTTTTTGAACAGTGGCGAGATCTTCGAGTTTGACTGCTACTGATATGGCCTCGATACGAGACAAAACATCGGCGGCCGTGTTCTCCGCTCCTGCGACGCGACGGATGCCGGTCGTGATTTGTCCGATGAAATCTAGATATCGAAACTGCCGCGGCGAACACTCCTCTGGCTTCTGTCTGAAGGCGAACGTCAACGGTTTGTGGTCCGTGAATATGGCAAAAGATCGCCCTTCGACGAAATGTCGGATACGTTTGACGGCAGCGTATAATGCGAGCAATTCCCGATCGTAAGCACTGTACTTCTGCTGGGCTGTTGACAAGGCTTTGGTGAAATATGCAAGTGGTTGTTGACAAAACGGCTCACAAGGCATAGTCGGAAGCATCGACGTTTATCGATAGTGGGGTTCCCATTGTTGGATGTGCGAGCATGGTGGCCTTGGCTAACGCGTCTTTTATGCTGTGGAAGGCTTGTTGGGCGTTTTGCGTTAAAGTGATGGGAGCGTTACCATTTATTCTCGGGCCCTTTAATAATTCATTTAAGGGTTGTTGGTAGGCGGCCGCGTTTGGGATGAAACGTCTATAGAAGTTTATCATTCCAAGAAATTGGCGAAGCTCCGTTATCGTCATTGGTATTGGAAATTTTTGTATGGCTTTCACCTTGTCATCCAGTGGTTGTGTTCCTTCCTCGCTAACCGCGTATCCAAGAATTTGGACTTCATGTTTTCCAAAGATACATTTTCCGGGGTTTATGATGATGCCGTAATCGTTTAATCTCGAGAAAACGATTCGCAGGTGTTCAAGATGTTCGGCTTCGTTCTTGGAGGTGATGAGGATGTCGTCGATGTATGCGAAGCAAAATTCTAGACCCCGCATGACCTCGTCGATGAACCGTTGGAAGGTCTGCGCCGCGTTTCTTAATCCGAATGGTGTCCCTAGGAACTCGAATAAACCAAACGGTGTTGTTATTGCTGTTTTCAGGATGTCGTCCTGTTCTATCGGGATCTGATGGTAGGCTCGTACCAAATCGAGTATCGTAAAGATTTTTGATCCGGCCAATGATTGCGAGAAGTCCTCGATGTGCCTCATGGTATATCTGTCTGGGATGGTCCGTGCGTTCAGTGCGCGATAGTCGCCACATGGGCGTTATCCGTTGTCCTTTTTTGTTACTATGTGTAGTGCGGACGCCCATGGGCTTTTCAACGGTCGAATTATACCCTGTTGTTGCATTTGATTGAATTCGGCCTTGGCTAGCTTCAATCGGTCGGGCGCCAATCTTCGTGGGCGGCAATACACTGACTGACCTGGTGTGGTCCGTATATGATGTGTTGCAGCGTGTTTTACTTAACGGTGCAATCTTGGTGGCCTGCAGAGGTCGGGGTATTCGGTTAGAAGACGGTCATATCCTGAATCCCCGTGGACTGTTCGAATGGACTGGATTTCTTCGCGTACTTCTTGAACATACGTGGTAAGGGAGGTGGTATTGTCGACCAAGCGTTTGTTCCGTGGGTCCAACAGGAGTCCATAGTGTGCCAAGAAATCGACTCCTATTATCGGTCTTTCCACGTCCGCTATTACGAAGTTCCAATTAAAATTGTGGCGGAGAAGTTGAGTGTTAGCATTGTCTCGTAGGTTTTTGTTTTTGCATTGTCTCGTAGGTGGCGATTGGCGTGCCGTTGGCTGCAAAGAGCTCGTAATCCGATTTTCTGTGGCGACCACTTAACCGTGATGTGGGAACACGCATAGATCTGCGCCGGTGTCGACAAGAAAGGCTATCTTCGTTTCTTTGTCGGTGACTTAAAGACGGTGAGATTCTGATCCATCATGGACCGCCGCTGTCAATGATGGTTCTGTCCGTTTCCCGAAGCCCTGTAACTGCATGGTGGTTTGCACTTGCAGGGTGCTTGCATGGTGGTTGCTGCGCTGCCGAAGGTCTCGTGGTACCAGCACTGATCCGCTCCTAACCCGTTGTTACTGCGGCTGCGTCTTCGGGACCTGTTGCGGTTCCGCGGATTTGATGTCCTCTGCCTGTTCTGTCTTGTGAAAGCTCGTCCACTCTGAGGGATAAGCTAGAAAGCGTGTCCAACACTGTTTTCCAATCGTGGACTTGGCTCACTGGTGGTATCTCTTTGGGGAACGTGTTGATTTCGTGAACGCGGTCGACCATGGCCGCGAGTTCCTCGACGGCTCTGACCAGCGAGACGGCTAACGCGCGTTGCGTTGACGTAGGCAGCCTTTCCATCCACATGGTCTTGATGAAATCGTCCGTGATTTGGCCTCCGGCGAGGGATTTCATCTGGCGTAACAGCTGTGACAGAGTTTGGTTACCGGTGTGGACGTTTTCGAGCAATTGTCGAACCTTCTTACTAGTCGACGCGGACAGTCGTTCTATCAGGGTTCTCTTCACCAGTTCGTATTTTCCGTCGGTGGCAGGGTTGTCAAATAAATTTTCAATTTCTGCGCTGTATTCTTGCTCCAGCGAGGCTATGAGGTGGTTATATTTCGTACCTTCACTTGTGCTTCCGCTGGTTTTGAACATGGCTTCTACGCGACGAAACCAACATTCAGGTTTCTGTGGCCAGAATAGAGAAAATTTTCCGACGATGCGGCAAACTTCGGGCGCGGTTTCTTCCATATTGGCGTGTCTAGGTTTCTCTTATCGATCACGACGACCAATTTGTAGATGATCGGATTCCTCTTGTGGATCAAATCGGGGTCACCAATTTGTGGGTGATAGGTATTAGGAATAAATTTATCACTCACGTTTTGTAATAAGAGGAAATATATTTACAATAATTAAATGAAACTTAATAACACTATAACAACGGATTCGCGGAGCTGCAACCTACTATAAACTTATTGGCGTGACTGCGTCTTGGGTGAACTGTTCCGGTGAACTGAACTTGACGAACTTGTTGAACTGAACTCGGTGAACTGCTATATCGAACTTTGCCGCTTAACTGACTGTGTTTGTCATGTCATGTGTCCTTCGCTTTTCGACGGTCATTGAGCCTTCCGCTCAGCTGTTCCGTCGCCTTGTTGTTTGTTCCTTTTTTATGTCGGTTCGTTTGTTTGTTTGTCGGTTTGCTACTGACTGTGTGTTCCGTAGTGAGCGTTTTTATATCGTCCTTCAGGTACCTGGACCCGTTTTATTGGGGATTGTTTTTCTTCTCTGCTGTCTCAAACTAATCTTTCTTAGATTTATATCGTTAGAAAATTCTAATATTAATCCTATCATAAAACACAAATATTAAATCTTTTAGAAATCTTTCGAAGATTATAATCAATCCTACCATAAAACATTAATATTAAATCTTTTAGCATTTGTTCGACGATTACTGAAATATTTCTGAAAAACCGTTCAGGTGATTACAGTATTTCGTCTGTTTTATTATAGTGTATTATACTATAATAAAACAGACGAAATATTTTTAGGATTCGCTTGGGTATTATAGCAACGACCCTAGCGTAAAACTAATTTCTTTGAAAAGCCTTTTACGGAAAGGCCCATTGCCGCTACAATACTATCTCTGGGAGAGAATGGAGTCACACACTACCCAGCTAGAGGGTGCCAATAAAAGGTTTTCCGCTCCTCCTCCTCCTAAAGAAGAAACAAAAAAGAAAAATAATAAAGAGTTTGGTTGCTCGTGATTTTTTAAGATCGCTGGATTGGTAGAGGTGGCCCACATACATGGACTGCTCGATCCCCAGGCTTATACCCCCTGAATTATTACTTATGGGGCTACCTGAAATCATCAGTATACGCTGCTCCAGTGGAGAATTTCACCGAATTGCGAAATCCGATAATTGCTAGGTGTAACTCAATTAGAAACAACGCTGGTGTGTTTGAAGATTGAATGCTTGTATCTAGGCTATATGAAGGTATTTCGACCATTTATTGTAGATTGAGCAATTTTGCAAGTTACCTTTTTGATAATAAAATGTTGTTACTGTCGAAAATTTTGTTCACCCTGTATCTTCGAAACAAAGGGTTTTTCAGAAATTATTATAAGACAATATATTCCTAGATTAAGGAATACCCCTAGGCCAATAAATAATCCTTTGAATTTTCGCCACATGTTTATGTAACACCCTGTATAAAAATATTTGAAAAAGTCTTTATAATTAATGTTTAACTTTTATTTCTTCATTTTTGTTCAATAAAAAATCTGAAAATGTTTAATATAAAAAGTTCAATAAAAAAAAGACTCGTAGCTTAACTGATCGAACGAAGGGCGTTGGAGTGTTTCATGTTTGAAAAGCCGCAAATGTTTATGCAATTAACCGCAGTCTGCCGATCCTTTTGATTAGATACAAGAACTTTGCAGTCTTTTTTGGTCAATCCATTCTATCAACTACTTGTATCTAGTAGCGTTAAATTAGTCCGGACTTACGTATTAACGCCACCACCGCTACATTTTTAAATCCATCTACACATAATTTTTTTATGATTACTCATAAAATAAAACATTTTATTTAAAATTAAAACATTTTTTTCAAACTAAAAATACTTTATTTTTTAACCCCGGGTTAGATTAGGTTGCCCGCCGCGAAGCGGACAGATAAATCAAGACAACATACGCACGGCAACGCGAACTCTCGATGCAATATATAGCGGTGATGGCGTTAATACGTGAGTACCAATTAGTCTAGTTAGATACCACAATTAGTCTAGTCAGATACCAGAAAACAATAAATATAAACAAGTAGATTTAAACTGCTAGACAAGATGAAATACTAGACTAAATTGATAATTATATGCAACAGTCAGGACTAAACTGGAGAGACAAAATCAGAAAAGCAAGTCTACTTTGTCTGAACTTCACAGTTACAGTTAATCTCACAAGGTTAAATTGAAATAAAAATCGAGAGTTACACAATTTTTATCGACCTGGAATTTGTTATTGTTTATTTACCTTATCGGCTCGATTACTAAGTTACTTTAAACTTCTATGTAACACTATATACAACATATATACGAAAATATTTGTGTAATTTTGTTAAAATCTTGTCAACATGAAATAAAAATAATTAGAACGTCTACAATATTTTAATAGATATATTTGTCTGAAACCTTTCACAAATAAAATTATTACAGTTCCTTAACCTATTTTTATATCTGCAGAAACAAACAAAGTTTTTCATTAAGGCACAAGTCAGCGAGTCTGATATACAGACGCGACTCGCAATCGATTAATAATTAGATAAAACGTCCATAAATTCCAGCATGTCCTCCTCGATTATTTCCCTGAACAAATCGTTAGTTCGAAAAGAGTCGATGATGCATTTGCTCCTGTCTTCGAATAGAAATCTTTCAAACGACTCATCCGATCCTAAAGACTCCCCTATAAGTTCGTCGGGTAAGAAAGTAACTGATCGGTCCACGAGGGCGTGAAGCCTTGCGCCCGCTTCCACATCCTTACAACTCTCCGCAAATTCTTCCCTTTGAAAAATCTCGTTTCCAATTAATCCACTCCCGTTTAATACACGCACAACACACTCATAATAATAATCTAATAGATAGTTATAATGCACATCCCTGAGTGATTTTCTTGTGTTGGTTTGTATCATCTGAATAGCATCCTGTGTTGGTGGCCCATATTTCAAAATTTGGTAGTCTATTAAGCTTCCTTTAACCGGTTTCTCTTCTTCGTAAATAAAAAGGAAATTATTAGTCCATAAATCTCCGTGCAGAACCGTGTTTAAATGTTTATCGCTGATTTTTTTATTTCTCAATTTGTTAACTAATTCTTGCAGCTTGATTTTGAAGGTGTTTTTTTGTTGTTGGGTGAGTTTCAAGTGATCTATAATTTTGGTGAGGCCTTCTATGGTACATTTGAGCCATTTCGAAGCGGGGTTGGGTTTGTCGGTGAAAAGTATGTCGTCCAAGTGTTGCGGGAATTGTTCTAGTAAACAAATCGATTTTTTCTTTTCGTAGATTATGTGGGAACAGTGGAACTTGGCTAAAGTTTCCAAAGCTATTTCACAGTGATTTAAATCAAAAAGTAATTTCTTTTCCCGCATCTTGTAATGTTTTAGGGATAAATCTTCCATGACTATTTTATATGGCGTGCAGAAGAAGCCTTTAGGGGAGTAACTGATGTCGATGCCTTCCGTAAGATATTCCGTTTGTAGATAGTTGTAGAAGAACTCTTCTTTTTCGTAGGCATTTAATGATTTGGAGAGCTCGAACATGGCGGCTATGTTGCCGCTGAGGACTTTCAAAAAGAATCTGTGATTGGATTCAGTTTGGTCGGCTGTAAATTGCATTTTTACTATGTAGTGCTCGCCTATCAATCCATCGATGGTGTCAGATAACGATTCTATTGTGCACGAAGTTAGAGTCACTGCTTTTATTTCCAAGTAATTGCGCAGAACTGATTCGCACTCTTCTTTGCTCAACATCTCTTTGAAATCACACATCGTAAAATGCGACACACAACACGGAAAAGTTCAACCTTTTTCTTTTCTTTTTACTAGTTCTCTCGCCGCGACCGCACTCCACTAACTTCGTTATAATACTGGCTACTTAATTGAACAATCACTTATCAACAACCAACTCCGTGAATCATTGACCAGCGTCGTACTCGTAATAAATCTCATTTACGTAATCTCCACGAACCACATGTTCTCTTACATGATTTGTAAACTTTCCATTTTATTTCGCAAATTATTAGTTGTCCCGTTAAAAACAATTCTTCCACTACAGTAAGAAACATATTATCTACGTTAAAAGCAAAGATAAAAAATACAAATAATAATGCGAATGACTAGATTAGACAAATCAAATAGATAAAAACTTGGCAGAATAGAGACGGACAAAAACAGGATATTAAATAAATTAGTCTTGGTCAAATAAGTCTTAAAACTGTCCATTCCTCTCCAGTTTTGTCTATCTATACTTGTCTTTATAGTACAGAGTAGCTTAAATAATTAAATAAAGCATTTTGATTTGATTTATTGTCTACGGAAGGGACAAGATTAGGAGTTCAGAGATCAAGTATCATAAACATACGCAGTAATCCATGTAGATAATATTAGAGATTATAGACAATAAATTGCAGACAGATAGATAGATTTGAATAGACTAACCTGCACAGTTTAGCATAGATATGCAGAGTTAGATAGTCTAAACTCGAACATTATAATAAAGTTGTAAAATTACGATTATATAGTCAAGGTTGAAATATATTATCTGCATTGTTATTATTAGTTGGCTAAGGTTAGGCTAGTCTAGCATGCTCGGTTAAGCTTAGACAGTCAATATTATATAATCAAGGCTAAACCACTAAAATTAATTAAACAAAATTTAAGCAATTTGGGCTGTTTAGTTAAGTTTAGCCAAGGCTAGATAATGTAGTCTGCGTAGTTTATCGATTAGTCAAGATTAAAATAGTCGTTAAAAGTAAACTAGACGCTGGATCAGTCTGCAAAGTTAAAGCAGTCTAATTTGCTTAATTATAGTTTTGTAGTCTTTCTACAAATGTCTAGTTTGTATAGTTAAGGTTAGTTTGACAAGGTTAGGTTATTAGATAAGATTAGATTAGTCATAAATAGCTGGACAAGCTATTAATCTAAATTAGACTAATCATAATTAGACTAATCGTAATTAATCTAGACTCTATAGTTAAAGTTTGATTAGGTTAGGTAGTTAAGGTTGGCTAACCGCTAGTAAACCAGATTAGTGATTTTTTTTCCATGGAAGAACTTATAAGGGCCAGTATGCGTATTCGAAGTGGCAAAGCCCCTGGTCCAGACTGACTACCACCAGAAGCCATCAAAATTGCTGTCAAAAGATGCCCTGAATATATCCTAAATGTCAGGAACAACATTTTGGCGGATGGAAACTTTCCGAACATCTGGAAGAGAACGAGGCTAGTCCTACTTAGAAAAGGGGACAAGCCCATAGAAAACCCATCGTCCTATCGACCATTGTGCTTGCTCGATGCTGCTGGGAAACTGCTTGAACAGTTAGTGCTACACAGGATAAAGATTGAACTCAGTCAAGGGAAAAACCTATCAGAAAAACAACATGGATTCAGGGAGGGCAGGTCAACAATGGACGCTATTATGCGAATCATGCGACGTGGTGGAGAAAGCCTCAGCTGGTATAAGATTAGTGTGCTTCTTACTTTAGACGTTAATAATGTCTTCAATACAGCAGCATGGCAAGATAGGATGAGGTTAGTGAGAGAGGCTTCCCCCCATACCTGCTGAGACTACTGGGCAATTATCTACATGAGCGCAAGATCATAATCGAAGCAGACGCTGAAGTCGTGGAGCGAGAAGTGCACAGCGGTGTTCCACATGGTTCAGTAATAGGTCCTACATTGTCGAACAACCTGTACGACGGAGTACTTAGGCTAAAGTTACCAGAAGTTGTTAGGTTTTGCTGATGATATAGCGCTGCTAGTAGCAGGAAGCCCTATGCCCCACTGGAGAAAACAGGAACTAAGAGAGAGTAGCAGGAAAAGACGAGGAGAGAGTAATGGAACATGCAAAGAGAACATTGCACATATTAATAAATGAATGGAGAAAAAGCACTTAAGGCTGGCCCCTGAAAAAACGGAAGCTGCTCAACTGACCGGAATGAGACATATAGGGCCGATAGTATTTAAGGTCAGAGACGTAACAATAACGCCCAAGGAGGCAGTTAAATATCTTGGTGTGATTATTGATAAGAAACTGTGTTTTACACCACATATCATGCGAGCAGCGACCAAAGCCCTCAAGATAACGGCAGCACTGGAAATGATGATGCCCAATGTCGTTGGACCAACAAGTAGCAAGCGAAAGATTCTATGCTCAGTCGCTCACTCGGCAATGCTCTATGGTGCCCCGGTCTGGGCAAACGCAGTCGAGAAAGAGACCATTACAAATAAGCTGGTCACAGTGCAGAGAAAACTGACACTACGTGTGTGCTGCGCTTACAAGACCGTCTCAACGGATGCAGTGCTCCTTTTGGCAGCCATAGCACCCGTAGAACTCCTGATAAAAGGAAGAAAAAAAACTGTACAAGAAGCGGAATAGCGGGCAGAAGAGAGAACTTAGCAAAATTGCCAAACAACATCTTTTCCAGGAGTGGCAAAACCACTGGACATCTGTACGAACTTCTTCTTCATGTGCATATCCGATTTCGGATGTTTGCGATGAGCATGACTATTTTCACTTTATTGGTTGATATTCTGAAGAGCTCGTTCGAAGACTTCCCGTACCACACCCTGAGATTCTGCAACCATGAATTTCTTCTCCGTCCAGGTCTTCGTTTTCCGTGTATCTTGCCTTGAATGATGGCTTGTAATAGGGCGTATCTGTCCTCGTTCCGCATGATGTGGCCTAGATATTGGAGCTTGCGGGTTTTGATGGTGTCCATGATCTCCTTCTCTTTCTTCATCCTGTGGAGGACTTCGATGTTTGTTACCCGGTCTTTCCAAGATATTTGCAGGATACGTCGATATAGCCACATCTCAAAGGCTTCAAGCTTTTTTGTTGTTGCATCATTTAGTGTCCAGGACTCGACTCCGTAAAGTAATATTGGGAAAATGTAGCACCTCAACATGCGTACTTTGGTTTCAAGATGTAGTTCGTGATTTTTGTAGAGGTTATTCATTGTATTGAAGGCAGCTCGGGCTTTTCCAATTCTACATTTTATCTCTTGGCTATTGTCCCAGTTTTCGTTCACAAGTGTACCTACGTATGTTGTTTGTCTCACTCTCTCTATTTGTTGGTTGTGAACGTAGAGATTTGCATTAGCTATTGTCTTTGCTAATGACCATGAATTTTGTTTTGTTGTTATTAATGTTAAGTCCATATTTTTCACTAGCCGCTACAATTCTGTTCATTAGTGTTTGTAGTCCTTCAAGAGAGTCAGCGAATACCACTGTGTCGTCGGCTTATCGGATGTTATTCAATCTGACTCCGTTCAGTAAAATGCCTTCTTCTATGCCTTCTAGCGCTTCATTAAAGATCTGTTCGGAGTATAGATTGAACAGAATCGGAGAAATAATGCACCCCTGCCTTACCCCTCTAGCTATTTCAATGTCTTCTATTTGTTCCTCTTCAATTTTCATAGATGCGGTCTGTTTCCAGTACAAGTTAGTGATGATAGGTCTTTGGCGTCAATTCCCACTTGTTTAAGGATGTCTATCATTTTGTGATGTTGCACTCGATCAAACGCTTTCTGATAATCGATTAGGCATACGTAGATATCGCAGTTTACGTGTCTAGATCTTTGAAGATAATATTTGTACGAACAGACAGTGGACAAAATTATTAATCCCACAAGTTGTAATGTGGGTAGAAAATATGGGGATGTGCAAACAAGAGCAACAGTGTCAATGTACATGCCCCAACCAACAATGACAACATACGCAATCCAGACAGAACTGATAAATTCTGGGGAGACTTAGAAAATATTATCTCTGAACTTCCAGAGAGGCACACCGTCATACTGCTGACTACAATGCTCAATGGTCAATGGTGACTTCAATGCTCAATTGGGAAGAGAGAATAAATACAGAAACATAGTGGGCAATTATCCGACCCATAAGCGAACCAACCGCAACGGAGAACTATTGGTGGATCTGTGTAGGACTTTTGGGTTGCTCATGAAATCTACAGCCTTCAAACACTTTCCAAGGAAGCAGAAGATTTGGATTTGACCTAATACCAACCTGGATGAATTCCAGATAGATGATGTGGCCATTTCACGGCAATCTCAAAAGGAAATACAAAATGTGAAGGTACTAAGAAGCGCCAATCTGGACTCAGACCACTACCTCCCAAAGATCAAAATAAGACTCCAGCCTAGAAACATTAGATTACACAGAACCTCCAAAATGGTAAGATTTTACGTCGAGCGACTCAAGAACAGTCACGAACTAAGTCAGAGACTGAACAACACAGACCTAAACAACTGGGACCAACTGAAGGAGACTCTTGTCAAGGTGGCCAATGATCTCGCCCCTCTAGCTAGAAGCAAGAAGCATCCCTGGTGGACTGAAGACTGTGACAATACAATAGCCCAAAGACAGATAGCCTGACTGAAGTGGAATTCTAAAAAGACCATGGAAAATTGGCATAAATTTTTTGAAACAAAGAAAGGTTACAGCCAAGATAATTCGAGGAACCAAACGAACCTTCACACAAAACCAACTAACCCAAATCGAAGAGAGCTTTCCTAAGAATAATTCCAGAGATTTCTTTGGAACCTTCAAGCAGGTACTAAGAAAATACGCTCCGCCAAGCCTCCACTTCAGAGACTCACAAGGCAAACTGGCTTATAACGACAAGGACAACTGCCACCTTTTGGCTCAGTACCTTAAAAATCTGCTCAGCTGTGACCCACCCAGCGAAGACTTCGACTATAATCAAACCACACCAAACCCGGACTCACTGCCCCCTTCATTGGAAGAAGTTGGCCAGATCAATCAACTTCTTAAGAATAATAAGGAAGCTGGAGAGGGCTCTATCGTTTCTGAGTTGTAGAAAGGTGCTGGAAACAATGCCGCGCAAGCTAACCGAGATCATCCAGGACATCTGGGAAACAGAGAAATTACCACTCGATTGGAAATCTGCTCTGATCCATCCGCTTCACAAAAAGGGAGATTTTACTAATCTAAACAACTACTGTAGAATTTCTCTCGTCCAGGTTACATACAAGATTCTCTCGAAGACGTTACAAACAGAGCAGAAAATCAGCCGGATAGTCAACTGGGAGAATACCAGGTGGGCTTCAGGAAGACCAGATCCTGTGTTGAAGAGATCCTCAATCTTAAAACTGTACTTGCATACACCAAGATGAGAAAGCGCAAGGTGGTCGTCACGGTTGTTGATTTTAGGAAGGACTACGATTCGATTGATAGAGAAACGCTTAACAAAGTACTCCAGGAACTAGCACTAGACAACAAAACCCGCAGACTAATCCTAGAAACTTTGACCAACACCCATTCCAAGGTTAAATTTAGAGGCGAGATTTCAGAAAGCTTCGAAATAAAAACTGGAGTGAGACAAGGAGATGGATTTTCCCCACTTCTCTTCAACTGTGTCCTTGAAAATGTTATGAGAGAATGGCGCAAGGAACTGATCAATTTCGGTGCTCAGAGTGGTATCTACCTGGCACGTAAGAACGATGAACTGGTTGTAGATTGCCTGGCCTTTGCAGATGACATGGCACTGTTTGCTGATTCTCTTGAGATGGCAACAATGCAGGTAAATTGCTTTAGAAAACAGGCTGCCAAAGTTGGTCTTCAAGTGTCGCTGGAGAAAACAGAATTCTTCACCAACATTAGAGACGCGAACAGAGAAATGTTACTAGAGCAGGGAAACATTAAGTGGACTAAGAAATTTAAGTATCTCGACGAATGGATTGAACCCAACTTATCAGAAATATCAGAGTATACCATGGAGTGTCTTTCCTTGAACCGAAAAGGTCTGGTAGAGAAATTGGAAATCAGAGAGAGGAGGATCCTCAGGAAGATCCTAGGCCCGATAAAGGAAAATGTGGAATTCCGAAGGCGACATTATTCTGAGCTCTACGAACATATTGAGAGGGTCTCTGACTGTGCAAGATAGAGAAGGGTAGCTTTCTATGGCCACGTTGCAAGATTGCCTCCAAACCGACTAACGAACCAACTATATATATATATATATATATATATATATATATATATATATATATATATATATATATATATATATATATATATATATATATATATATATATATATATAAATATGTATATGTATATATGTATATTTTGCATTCGTAGAAAATTTTCATATTGTGGCAGCTATGTAATTGATTCATACGCATGAGCAAGAAAACAAAAACTGCAGACATGAAAGTGGTACACAATGTTTGAGGACCTTCAGAACAGTTAGGAAGGTTTATTTTATCCTCAATTATTTCCTCAATCAGTTGTGTTTATTATGTAAATCTTGATTTACTATACCATAATTGTTTTAAAATTAGTGAGTCTAAACCTTTTCTCGCACTTGCCCCGACATTTTCTGTCTACGGGGTAAATGCGTGTTTGAGCTGAGGTAAGTGCTCCTTCCGTCACGCACTTGCCCTAAAATTCTGATGTGAGTACTCATGCTTATAAAAATGTTGTATTTGAGGTTTTCACAGATAGAAACACGGATAAAAAATTGTTTGTTTTCTCGGGGATTTCGCGTTGATGTCGAGGGTTGGTTCTGAAAACAACCGGATTTTCGACGTTTCGGCGAACTAACATTCGACATTTTCAAGAGATATATGCGTCCGTGCGGGTTAACCGTTAGACGCATACTTGTAGGTTTAAGTGTGGCGGATGAAATTGCCTTTTCCTCAAAATCTGTAAGAAATATGTTAGCTATTACTGGGGATATAGGTGAACCCATTGGTGCTCCTACGACTTGTTTGTATATTTGACCATCGTACCTAAAGTATGTACTCTTTAAACAATGTTCTGCCAGATCTGATACATACTTTTCTGGATTTAATTTCGACTTTATAATGTATGAGGCCTCAGGGACCGGTACTTTTGTGAATAAAGATACAATGTCAAAGCTGACAAGGAGGTGGTCGGGCTGGAGTTTGTAATTTTTCATTTTGTCTATGGAGTGTTCGGCCTTGCGGACATTGGAATCACAATCTTCGGCGTATGGTTGTAAACATTTTGCAAGAAGTTGGACCGGTGAACCAACGGAGCTTACTATTGGTCGGAGTAGGGTTCCCTCTATCTTTGTGGATCTTTGGTAAACCGTGATGATTTCTCCCTTGGTACAACATAGTTCATTGTTTCCTTGTCAATGCTGGAGCTTAGAATCTTTTGTCTAGTAGTTTTCTCAAGATAGGTTGTGGGGTCCGTTGTACTGGGTAGATTAGCTGGATCATCTAAGATTGTGGTCATTTTTCGTTTATAGTCGGCACTGTTCATGACTACAGAGCAATTTCCCTTATCAGCTGGTAAGACCACAATGCTGTTGATTTCTCTTTGTGTCATGAGGGCTTTGAATTCCTCGTATGAGATGTTTCTTGTGGGTGATTTGGCAGATCTTAACATGTGACATGTTTCCTGTCTTTTTGTCTCGGCTGATGTGGCAGGGAGTTGTGAGATAGCAGTCTCGACACCAGTGATTATGTCTTCTTTGGGAAGGCGAGTTGGTGCGATTGCAAAGTTAAAACTCTTGGCCAGTACGGTTTTGGTAGGTTTGTCTAGGGGCTGATCTGAAAAATTGTAAACCACTTTGTCGATGTAGAGTGGTCTGAGAAGGTTGTATTTTTCTTTCTGTCTATTGGTGATTAATAATCTATTCTGTTCGGCTCTGTTGTTAGATATTAAGTCTATCTGTTGCCAGAGGAGAGGGTGTAGCATAGTAGTTAGAGTTATGTAGTTGTCAGGATAGTTTGACTAATGCTGTCAAGTTTCTATCGTTTGGTTTGGATTTCGTCCCGAAGCAATGCTTTGCTTACTTTGTGTAGTATTTTGTTTGACCTGGCTGTCGGATTCTGGTGTGACAGCGTCATACAGACGGGTGTTATGTCTGTATCTCTACAGCGACGTAAAAAAGCTAAATCGCATAATAATTGAGAGCGCTTTGTCCGTAGTTTCTTGAAACTACGGGTGAGGTGGTAAATTTCCTCCCCGTGGAGGTTTATAATGTTGTATTTGAGGTTTTCGCGGATAGAAACATGTCTTGGTTTGTTTTCTCTGGGATTCCGCGTTGATGTTGAGGGTTGGTTCTGGAAAGAATCGGATTGTCGACGTTTCGGCGAACTAACATTCGTAATTTTCAAGAGATATATGCGTCCGTGCGGGTTAACCGTTAGACGCATACTGCGTCTACTACAGCGGTCTGCGTTTGCTACTGTATGCGTCTAACAGTTAACCCGCACGGACGCATGTATCTGTTGAAAATGGCGAATGTTAGTTCGCCGAAATGTCGAGAATCCGGTTCTTTTCAGAACCAACCCTCAACATCAACGCGGAATCTCCGAGAAAGACTTTATTTAATTTTCTCGAAAGAGAAAATGGACTTACACCACATTCGAAATAAACGGTCCATATAAATACAAGAATTGGCTATCGACCCGCGGTCATTCAGCCATGCATTAATAATAAATCATCAGCTAATCCTAAGTAATAAAGGATTATAGACGAGACAAAAGTATGAAACATTACCTGACAAGAATAGACAAAACTACAGAGAATTGTCTAAAACTAAAGACAAGTTAAAGTTTTTTTTACACTTTTGTGAAACTTCATCCAACATATTTGCAACCAAGTTCCTGTTCTCCATTAGTGTTTTTGCTTATCTGTTATTTAATCGCATTTTTAAGATTTTTTATTGAAACGAAATTCTCTCATTTCATGTTTTCTACATTGTGTTATTACATCATAATAATCCTGTGAAACATAAAATTATTTTTAGCCATTTGTATAGCCTTTTTTTATCATGCCAAAATCTGCATCGTGCGGAAAGTAAAAATTTGTACCCCGTTTGTGCCCCGAGAATAAACACATATTTACACGAGATTATCCACAGATTTACAGAGTTGCAAGACAGGACTAAAGGGACTAGACAGACAATACTAGACAGCCAAGACTAGACAGATAAGACTAGATAGAAAAGACTAGATGGACAAGATTAGGCATACAAGACTAGATAGACTAGACAGATAAGAGTATACAGACAACAAATTCATGAGAACATGAGGACCCGCAAAGATCAACTGCAACATCATCAAATACAACATATTCTAACAAGCGAAAAATTTGTAAAGTACGACTTTGCCACAATAACAAAAAAAATAATACATAAGAAAAATGCCAAAAGTATGTTTGCGGAAGATATACACATAAAAATATTTACACTTTCATTTGCTTAAAATGTACAAATAATGCATACATTATTTTTTTCCAAATGAAGTAAATTTTTTTAAATTGTTAATCCTTCTAATAACTTGTTGTATAACTGTAAATAATATAAAATTATTAAGTATTAATTTTAAACAAATTTATTTACACATTTGTTAGAATGTGTATTGTCAGATTAGGCATACAAGACTGGATAGACTAGACAGATAAGAGAGACAGATAAGACAGATCAGAGAGAGATAAGAGAAAAATATTCTTTCAGAATGCAGTCATTTTGACTGCTTTGGGGGCAATATAGGTATATACTAAGTTTCAGTCTTTATAGTGTTAAACTGCCCCTGGACGCGAGACAAGTTAGTAGTAAAATATCAGAACTGTCCCACCAAGGGCGTGACGTCTGGTCACTAACTTAGACACTAAATTAGACGTTACGATGATACTAGATAGATGAGTCCCATATTGTACCTTTAGACATACAAGAAAATAAATATAATGAACAATACTAAACAAACTAGGACAATAAACTAGGTTGGATTTATGGATGGACTGGATGGATAAGGATGGACTTATGGACAATAAACTAGGCAAACAATACGGGACTGATAAAACTAAAAGTAAATCAACTCATGGTTAAATTTTATACACGTGCTTTGATTTTATTGATGTAACCCACATCGCTCAATTAAAATGCATTAAATTTGAATCAATCTAGTCCAATTTATTCATAGTGGGATGTGACGGTTATTAGTATTTAACATTAGCAGCTAAAATGTAAAAATCGTCGTGAATGCTTCAGCTATCAATTGAAATATCTTGCTTAATTTGCTTTTTAATAGACTCGATAATATGTAGTTCAAATGTTTATATTCTCCGCCAAACTAAAACGTCGCGTCAAGTGTGAAACGAGTTTGCTAAATATTTGCTTTGCTATCTCAAATAAAACATAAAAATGAATATCTCAAAGGTTAAATGTTACTAATTTAATAACTTAATGTTTATTTCAGAAAAAAAAAACAGATTGCATAATAATGTTTACTTAACCTATCCTACTTTAACAAAAAAGTATTTAAAAACTAGCCACGTAATTATCACCTATGTTATTGCTGTTTGCATTTCCTAAATATGATAATTTATATAAACCTAATTGTAATTGAATAAAACAAACATGTATTTATAATAGTTTGCTTATCTGAGATGAATCTTTCAATACATTCAAATTAGGTTTTCTGATTGATACAATATTAAAACGGTAAATTTCACGAATAATCTTCGGGCTTCGGATATTGGAATGCCGACTATCTGCATAATAGTAATAAAATTGAGACCTGGATAACTGAGTTGGAAAGCATGTTTGCAATATATCATTGAATATTAAATCTCCCAGCTGCGGATTCAATTTAACGGCGTATTACCTACGCGTTTTCTTCAATATAAATAATCAACAGGCAAAATCCGTGCAGAACTCAAACGAAATTTATAATTTCCAGATTTTTTATATTAAACTAATAATTTAAATATTAAAATAATTTAGGAACAAACTTGTCAAGTCTTGAGGTGTAGCAAAGGCTGTACAGTTAAAGTTGGATATATAAATTCTATATTTTATTTAAAATAATTTTATTACAAATTGAATAAAAAAATCCCCATTGTTCTCTAACACCTAGTAAACTTAAAAAAAAACAGCGGTCCACGAAATTAAAAATATATATATATTTAACAAATGTTCGATGTTAGTTTTAGTATAGATGTAAATTTTGGATTCAATTTATAAACCCGTGAGGGCAATAAATATACATAATACCTATATTTAACAAATATTACTGCTCCGCGGACTCAAAAAGGTTGAGAAACGCTGGTCTAGATTACATAATTTAAGTTGCTTATTGTTACTTAAAGTTAGAATATTAGATATTGGAGACAACGCATTGGAGTCTTAAGACAAAGCAAGGAGAACAAGTCTAATTGGACAGTTTCGCTGACACGACACACTTTAGATAATTTGAAAGCAATATTTATTTAATTTAGAAATTGATTGATTGATGAATTGACTCATTTTCCACATTCAAAAATGAACATTTTTCCAACATCAACAATAACAAAGGAAACTCCGTCGCGCTCCTTTTTATCCCACTTACTTTCTATTAATATTTCTTCCTTCACGCACCCTACTTCTTTCTCAAACCGACTTTTTTTCTCCACCACTTACAAAGAAATATGTTCGCACAAAATTTGATTTAGGCCTAATATTTACACTTGTATTTGTTAGCTTTATATGGCTTCAGACGCCATGAATTGCAGGATTTACGCACAGCACAGTAAACCTCGGAAAAATTACCCCGGACTTGCGTCATAAGAGCCGCGGAATAGCTAGCAAAGAGCCGAGATAAACCTTAATAGATGTTGCCTTTACGTATCTTATTCAAGCTGACTTTAATGTTCTCGAATACTACTGGGACAAGTTTTTATTTTATTTAACATGTTATCACCTCTTCAACCCTTCTTGTTTACATTTTCATTTACAAACAAGATTAAGACTTTTCTGCAAAATTTGATTAGTTTTGTTTTCTCTGCTCATTATCGCTTGATCTCTCTTAACTATCGTTAAGAGATACAAGATACAAGAATCAAGAAACGAGACCCGACAAGAATATATTAATTCACTAAAGGCAAGACCAGGCAAGCACAGATGTTTGTGTCGTTCTGTCTAGTCTTGTCTGATGTTACCCGGTTTCTGTTAATGTTTTCTTTATGCCATGCATCTACTTTATGCCATGCATCATCTGTTATTTTTGGCTATTGTTTCTCTTGCACTTCGTCGTCGCAATACTCGCAAAAGTAAGTCTATTATTGTATCTTTTGCCTTTCTAGTTAGACTATTGTTTCATTCCCATAATTTCATTCAATATTTGCGGCTGTAACTTTTATTTATAGAAATAGTAAACACTAAATTCTAAATTACACTAGAGGCTAGACAGACAAGACTAGACAGACAAGACTATACAGACAAGACTATACAGACAAGTCTAGACAGACAAGACTAGACAGACAAGACTAGACAGACAAGACTAGACAGACAAGACTAGACATACAAGACTAGACAGACAAGACTAGACAGACAAGACTAGACAGACAAGACTAGACAGACAAGACTAGACAGACAAGACTAGACAGACAAGACTAGACAGACAAGACTAGACAGACAAGACTAGACAGACAAGACTAGACAGACAAGACTAGACAGACAAGACTAGACAGACAAGACTAGACAGACAAGACTAGACAGACAAGACTAGACAGACAAGACTAGACAGACAAGACTAGACAGACAAGACTAGACAGACAAGACTAGACAGACAAGACTAGACAGACAAGACTAGACAGACAAGACTAGACAGACAAGACTAGACAGACAAGACTAGACAGACAAGACTAGACAGACAAGACTAGACAGACAAGACTAGACAGACAAGACTAGACAGACAAGACTAGACAGACAAGACTAGACAGACAAGACTAGACAGACAAGACTAGACAGACAAGACTAGACAGACAAGACTAGACAGACAAGACTAGACAGACAAGACTAGACAGACAAGACTAGACAGACAAGACTAGACAGACAAGACTAGACAGACAAGACTAGACAGACAAGACTAGACAGACAAGACTAGACAGACAAGACTAGACAGACAAGACTAGACAGACAAGACTAGACAGACAAGACTAGACAGACAAGACTAGACAGACAAGACTAGACAGACAAGACTAGACAGACAAGACTAGACAGACAAGACTAGACAGACAAGACTAGACAGACAAGACTAGACAGACAAGACTAGACAGACAAGACTAGACAGACAAGACTAGACAGACAAGACTAGACAGACAAGACTAGACAGACAAGACTAGACAGACAAGACTAGACAGACAAGACTAGACAGACAAGACTAGACAGACAAGACTAGACAGACAAGACTAGACAGACAAGACTAGACAGACAAGACTAGACAGACAAGACTAGACAGACAAGACTAGACAGACAAGACTAGACAGACAAGACTAGACAGACAAGACTAGACAGACAAGACTAGACAGACAAGACTAGACAGACAAGACTAGACAGACAAGACTAGACAGACAAGACTAGACAGACAAGACTAGACAGACAAGACTAGACAGACAAGACTAGACAGACAAGACTAGACAGACAAGACTAGACAGACAAGACTAGACAGACAAGACTAGACAGACAAGACTAGACAGACAAGACTAGACAGACAAGACTAGACAGACAAGACTAGACAGACAAGACTAGACAGACAAGACTAGACAGACAAGACTAGACAGACAAGACTAGACAGACAAGACTAGACAGACAAGACTAGACAGACAAGACTAGACAGACAAGACTAGACAGACAAGACTAGACAGACAAGACTAGACAGACAAGACTAGACAGACAAGACTAGACAGACAAGACTAGACAGACAAGACTAGACAGACAAGACTAGACAGACAAGACTAGACAGACAAGACTAGACAGACAAGACTAGACAGACAAGACTAGACAGACAAGACTAGACAGACAAGACTAGACAGACAAGACTAGACAGACAAGACTAGACAGACAAGACTAGACAGACAAGACTAGACAGACAAGACTAGACAGACAAGACTAGACAGACAAGACTAGACAGACAAGACTAGACAGACAAGACTAGACAGACAAGACTAGACAGACAAGACTAGACAGACAAGACTAGACAGACAAGACTAGACAGACAAGACTAGACAGACAAGACTAGACAGACAAGACTAGACAGACAAGACTAGACAGACAAGACTAGACAGACAAGACTAGACAGACAAGACTAGACAGACAAGACTAGACAGACAAGACTAGACAGACAAGACTAGACAGACAAGACTAGACAGACAAGACTAGACAGACAAGACTAGACAGACAAGACTAGACAGACAAGACTAGACAGACAAGACTAGACAGACAAGACTAGACAGACAAGACTAGACAGACAAGACTAGACAGACAAGACTAGACAGACAAGACTAGACAGACAAGACTAGACAGACAAGACTAGACAGACAAGACTAGACAGACAAGACTAGACAGACAAGACTAGACAGACAAGACTAGACAGACAAGACTAGACAGACAAGACTAGACAGACAAGACTAGACAGACAAGACTAGACAGACAAGACTAGACAGACAAGACTAGACAGACAAGACTAGACAGACAAGAATAGACAGACAAGACTAGACAGACAAGACTAGACAGACAAGACTAGACAGACAAGACTGGACAGACAAGACTAGACAGACAAGACTAGACAGACAAGACTAGACAGACAAGACTAGACAGACAAGACTAGACAGACAAGACTAGACAGACAAGACTAGACAGACAAGACTAGACAGACAAGACTAGACAGACAAGACTAGACAGACAAGACTAGACAGACAAGACTAGACAGACAAGTCTAGACAGACAAGACTAGACAGACAAGACTAGACAGAAAGACTAGACAGACAAGACTAGACAGACAAGACTAGACAGACAAGACTAGACAGACAAGACTAGACAGACAAGACTAGACAGACAAGACTAGACAGACAAGACTAGACAGGCAAGACTAGACAGACAAGACTAGACAGACAAGACTAGACAGACAAGACTAGACAGACAAGACCAGACAGGCAAGACTAGACAGACAAGACTAGACAGACAAGACTAGACAGACAAGACTAGACAGACAAGACTAGACAGACAAGACTAGACAGAAAAGAGTAGACAGACAAGACTAGACAGACAAGAACACACAGAAAAGACTACATAGACAAGACTAAACAGGCAAGACTAGACAGAAAAGACTAGAGAGACAAGACTACACATACAAGACTAGACAGACAAGACTAGACACACACGACTAGACAGTCAAGACTTGTCCGACAAGACTAGACAGACAAGACTAGACAGACAAGACTGCGCTTGCTGGAGGTGAAAATCTGCAAATAGACACCACCCGACCCATGTCGAGTGGTAGTGTGGGGCTGCCCCCCAAAAGGGGCGACCCACTAAAAAAACCCCACCATTCAGACCCCCCAGTCAAAACCAGAGAGAACGTGATGGAATCCAAAATTTGGCATAACTTCACCACGTTCCTCCCCCTTTCATATCCAAAGCATTCATCCATTCATTCGTTGTGCCGGGCGCGTCGTTAATCGTTGTGCCACCCCTCACATCAGAGTTTACAATAAATTTGTGCGCCCCCTTCGCACTAAGGGGGCCCGGCGATGGCACGCTCGGCTCGCGCGTAGCAACCCCTCGACCCGCCTTACGCTCGTCCCTTTCATCCTCCTCCTTTCTCCTCATTATATAACCTATCATTCCAGTCAGCACGCCCCATTCATACTCACTGCGGAGCATGATTCTCACCATACTCTCCTTGTTCACATTCTCTCCCACCTTGCATTCTGCGGCGCTCCTCATTCTCTCCCATCTCGTACAATCGAAGATGGTATGCTCCGCAGTGTCCTCAGTCGCTCCACAGTACCTACAGTGCGCCTCAACCAGTTTCCCGATGCGCACCAGGTAAGACCCAAAGCATCCATGCCCCGTAAGCGCCTGGGTGAGGTGATAATTTACCTCCCCGTGCCCACAGTTGACCCATTCATCGATAGTCGGAATCAGTTGCCTGGTCCAGGCTCCCTTTTCCGACCCCTGCCATAGCTCTTGCCATACACGCATTGTTTTTTGCCTTTCATTTCTAGGGTCATTACCTCCCCAAACTCTCAGCCTTTCATGCGCTAGAAGGTCTAACGGGATAACTCCAGCAACGACCGCCACGGCGTCGCCAGAAACAGTCCTGTATGCTTTGCACACACGCAGCAGCATACACCTTTGCACTCTCATCAGTCTCGCTCTATAAAATTCAATCCTGAACGCATTTATCCATGCCGGCACCCCATACAGGAGAATGGAGTGCACGACCGCATTCATAACCCTCCTCTTGGAGGCTAACGGCCCACCTATGTTGGGCATCAGCCGTCCAAGGGCTCTCACACATGCTGTAGCCTTGCTCACCACCCGGGTGACCTGATCGGACACCCTGAGATTTCGCTGGAGCTCTACCCCAAGGTATCTTACAGATTCCCGAGCCGGTACGTCAAGTGTCCCCATTCGCACGGTCAATTCACGCAGCTTTCTTCTCCCAATTAGCAGGACCGCCTCGGTTTTGTGGGGAGCCAGAGCAAGCCCTTTTTCCCCATCCACCGACCAATCCTACCAATTGCCTCATTTATTATCGCTTTCAGACTTTCTTCCGTTCTTGCGACAGCGACCACCTCTAAGTCGTCAGCGTACCCTACGAGTGTAACCCCGTCTGGCAGCCTCAGTCTCAAAACCTCATCATAAAATATGTTCCACAGTATCGGCCCAAGAACCGAACCCTGTGGAACACCCGCACTCATTTTGAAGGTTTTACCTTCCACAGTCACTATCTCCCTATCATTCAAGTAGCTCCCCACCACCTTTCGAAGGTAGGGAGCTACCCCCTTTAGTTCCAAAGCCTCCATGATTCCGCCCCATGGGACCGAATTGAAGGCATTTTTCACGTCCAGGGTTACAAGCACGCAGTAGCTACGGGTACGCCATGGACCCGTATTAGCTAACCTTGCTCTCTCTATCACACGCATCATTGCGTTCACTGTAGTGCGGCCGCCTCTGAACCCATACTGTTCCTCTGAAAGACCCCCTGCCCTCTCGAGATCCTCATTTATCCTAGCTCCGATCATACTCTCAAACATCTTCGCTATCCCATTCAGTAGGCAGATTGGCCTGTAATTGGCTTCCTCTCCTTCCTTTCGCTCTTTTTCAATCATCACCAGTCTCGCTCTCTTCCACTCTTTGGGGAAACTGCCATTCATCAACAATGTACTGGGAACAGCTTCTTGACTTCCGTCATTAGGCTATCCCCCCGGAGAGTATTAACCCTGTGCGCAATTTTTCTGTTGACGATCTTATAGCCGTCACCCCAGATGTTATTATTCACCTCTTCGCAGAGCACTCTCCAAGCTTCTTGCTTGGAGTTCGCGATGGCTCTGCGAAGTTCCCTGCGTGCCAAGTTATACCTCCTTCTGCACTCCTCACGCACTTCCTCATTTGCTCGCCTATTGCTCTTCACCATGCATCTCCTTTCACGCAAACAGGTTTTACGCTTTTCAGCTACCTGCCCATTCCACCAGTAAACTGGCTTCCTGCCTCTGACGCCCCTCCGTTTTCTCCGAAACACCACATCACAGGCCCCGTGAAGAACTGCTTCGCAGGAGCTCCGCAATCCATTTTCGGGGCCTGTCCTTTCAGCCAGCTCTTTCATGACGTCTCCCAATCTTTCTAGTAGATCTTTCTTGTCCACTCTCCATCCATTCGTTCTACAATCAACCGGTCCCTCAGAAACATCCTTTCGTACGTCGAAGAGAATATCCTGGTGATCACTCAGATTCTCTCCCTCTCAAGACAGACAAGACTAGATAGATAAGACTAGATCGACAAGACTAGACAGACAAGACTAGACAGACAAGACTAGATAGACAAGACTAGACAGACAAGAATAGACAGACAAGACTAGACAGACAAGACTAGACAGACAAGACTAGACAGACAAGACCAGACAGACAAGACTAGACAGACAAGACTAGACTGACAAGACTAGACAGACAAGACTAGACAGACAAGACTAGACAGACAAGACTAGACAGACAAGACTAGACAGACAAGACTAGACAGACAAGACTAGACAGACAAGACTAGACAGACAAGACTAGACAGACAAGACTAGACAGACAAGACTAGACAGACAAGACTAGACAGACAAGACTAGACAGACAAGACTAGACAGACAAGACTAGACAGACAAGACTAGACAGACAAGACTAGACAGACAAGACTAGACAGACAAGACTGGACAGCTTATTTGTTTTCACATATGCTGTAGCATATTTATTCAGCATCGTGGTCCAGTCTCTTAATTTGAGCTGCACTGCCGTTAAAGTTTTTCCACCATGTTTTGTTTTTATTTGCTGCTTTTAATTCTGTTTTGTTTTTTTTTGGCCAGATAACTTCGGCTCCATTAACCCATTTTTGACCTCTGTACACAAGCAGGTACAACGGTTTTATTGTAACTCTATATTGAATGTAGCAGTGTTCTGTGAGAAGACAACATGTGATACTGAGTCCGTTTCGTCTCTTGTGCGTAGCGGTAATCCCTCTTTCCAAATCTGTGGGGGTAGGCCTGAAAGATTCCATGACCAGTGATCAGTTGCATCGCGTGGTGTGTCAGCTGTAGATTTGACAAAAACTCTTCGTCCAGAGCCCAGTTTTTAAGACATCCTGTCTCAACTGCTATCCTTTTAGACTTTAAGAAGCTATCATTTGCTTAATAGTTTCCCTAGGTGTTTTAGTGTATGGAAGTGGGATATCCTGCAAATCTTCACCAGAAGGATTTATGCCTGAAGCTTGCCTTATCAGACTATCTGCCCGTTCATTTCCATCTACTCTGGCATAAGCTTTCACCCAGTGCCATCGTAAGTTGACTCTGCCTGATAAGTCTTTTGCCGCCTGACACGTTTCCACTAAAAGTTCTGCGGGCTTTTTAAGATGTTTTAAGGCTTCCAAAACTGATTGGCTATCGCAGATGAAAAAGATTGGATGTGGTCTATGTTTACGAAGACATATTGCACAGCCCTATTAATTGCGGCGAGTTCTGCTTTGAAGATAGAACAATAATTTTATAGTCTAAACTGCTCATGGAATATTTCCTCATCCCCCCTGTATACGACAAAAGCAGACCCGACTCCGTATTTGAATTTTGAGCCATATGTATGCATTCGAGAGAACAATGTGTTTGTCAAAGTCAGATAGTATTTCATGTGGCTAACATCTGACGGGTGAATAAATTCTTCTATATTTGCGCGTGTTTTGATTTGGTTTGGGGAGGCGTTTAATCTAGTAACTTCCCTAAACAGATTTCCCTCCATGGAGTACATATTGACGGTGAGTGCACCTTGTTCGACCTTTAAGTCTATTGAAGCAAGACAAAAGATGACAGAAGCTGCCTCCGTAGAGACCGTGCGGTAGGCTTTGGCTCGAATGGTGGCAGGACGTTGCGCTCCCAGCAGCTTCAAGTTAACCTTTGATTCACACGACATCTGCCATATTGAGGCGCCATAGAGCATGGTCGGTTCCAAGACCTGTAAATATCTGATATAGCTGATGTATTAAGACCCCATTCCTCCCCAGATGCTATGCCCATCCTTAAGAGTTTTTGACTTTGGCACAAGTCTGCTTGATGTGGACTTGTAGACGATGTAAAATTCGGGCACCAGTCGATTAGAATACCTCGGTACTTAATATACTCTTGGCATTTAATAAGTTCATCTCCAAGAGCAATAACCGGTCTTCTTTGCCTTAGTGATTTACCGAAGAATAAGGCCTCTGTCTTAGCTGAGTTGAGTTGAGTTTGCATTCTACTGTCCACTGGCGAAGGGCATCCAAGGCCTGGTTACTTTTCTGTTTTGGCTCGGTGATTGTTCTACTATCGACGAGAAGCATTGTGTTATCCGCGTAGGCAACTTACTCACAGCCCTCTGGAAGTTGTTTATCAAATATGGAATTATTTAAAATCTTCCAGAATCCTGGACCTGACTTTGAACCTTGCGGAAAACCTTTTCTAACGACTTTTTCTATATAAATACCTGGCTCTGAGATAATGGCTTTTCTTTCTGCGAAGTAACTCTTTGCCAAATTAATTATGTTGTTCGGACAGTTTTGAGAGATAAGGCTAAGGATAATTAATGGCCACCAGGCGTTATCAAGGGCTCCGCGTATGTCCAAGGATATGGCTGCACAATATTGCTGTTTATTTCTTGATGACCTTATGATCGCTATAACTTTGGTAACTGCATCGACTTTGCCAGCTCCCTTGCAAAATCCATACTGATGTGTACATTGTGACTGTAGTAGAAATGCTCGAAATTTGAAATGAGTTGTGCATCTAGGATTTTCCCAAACACAGTATAGCAAGCTATCGGTCTGAAATCTTTTGCTGCTAGACCAGGTTTATCCGGTTTGCGAATTATTTTTACAAGTTGCAGCTTGCAGCAGGCAGGGAAAATCCCATAAATAAGGCACTTGTTAAAAAGTTTAAAGGAAATTAGTGGAGCAGATTTGAACGCAACTTGAACAATGTCTGATGAAATTCCATCGATACCTGGCGCTTTCTTTGGGTCCATTCTTGCAATGACCAATTCGACCTCCAAAAGGGAAAAAAATATGTCGTTCGATCCTCCTTTCTCTGTTATTGCCTCTTCTCTGATTTGTCGGTGTATGTCGCTTTCTAGGAGACGAGACTTTCTGACGAGAACCATAATAAAACACACTGTATCTTAGCCACCTTTTTAACTATCACTAAATGGATAAGAAGAATGTAGAAAATAAGTCTTGCGGAGGAGAGCACCACGGAGAAAATCCTTAAAAAAATGGAATCCCTAAAACGAAATCCACCTCCAAATCTCCAAAATCCAAAAATCCAATCTCCAAAATGAGAAAGCCTATTAGAGTCGAACCACAAAAAAAAAAAAACGAAGAATGGAAGACACCACATCAAATGAGATCAGCATCTTTCGCTGATGTCCTGGAAAATCCAAGCAAAACTGAGACTTCCAAACAAAGTTCCATGTCCTCAAATGAAAATAATTCTATACGAAAGAGAACAGACAAGATCGAGCAATTACCAGAAAATTAAAAAGATTTTGAATCTGCAATTAGGAAAGTGACGGCAAAGGCTCATGAGTTGAGATGGCTCATGGCAGCAATTACAGATACCAAACTTGAAATCAAAAAACGCGGTGGAAGAACTGTGTACCCTCATAGGCAAACTGGGGAAAATATTTCATAATTGACAACTATTTATAACAGTCACATAGACAATGCCTACTCAAATTTGAAAAGTTTTTATAACATCCACTTTGGGACAGCTTTTTCTTGACCTTTCTCGTTACTTGCTTTGAAGTAGCGAAAGGCTCACACAATGCATCTAGAGCGCTGTGTGCTAAAGAGTAACAGAAGATTTCCGTGTCCCTCTCTTGATTTAATTAGTAAAGCTGTCCCAAAGTGGATGTTATTAAAACTTTTCATATTTCATAATATTTCTTAGTATTACGTAGCTGTAACTAAATCTGGAAAAGTGACGTGCTTTGTATGGGTGGAGCTGCAACAACTTATCTTATACAGTTATTATTTTTCCCCAAAGGAAACAATCGAGCAACTGTTCAAATCCCTTGCAGAACTAAGTCAGAATATCAGGAAACAGCAAAATAAAGGAAAGATAATAGCTGGAGATTTCAACGCAAAGTCTCCCTACTGGAAAGCTCCCTATATGGATAAGAGAGGAAACATGGTTACGGATTGGGCGGCAGAAACAGATTTGGTCCTGCAAAATCAAGGAAATGATCCCATATTCATAAGGGGCAACTCATGGTCCATTATAGACGTCACATTTTCATCCAACTCTATAGCTAACTTGTTCCAAAGCTGGAGAGTGTTGAATAAGGAGAGTCTGGGCGACCACCGGTACATTATGAAATAAACGAAAAACAAAGATCCAAACAAAACGTGTACTCGTTCAAGCCTGGCTGGACTACACAATATCTTAATGAAGAGAAGATAAAGCAACACCTAACAAGAGAAGCATCAACTGGTCAAACAACGTACGCGGACTCACTAGTTCATATGATGAATAGAGTATGCAAAGCCAACTTGACAAAAAAAGAGGACAAAATACAAGTAAAGCAGTGTACTGGTGGCAGCGCCGTCGTTTCCTCAAAATGGGGGGACCGCGCAACCTCTGTGCCCCCCCCCCTAGTCTTTTTCCCCCCTAGAATTCGCCCGATTGACTGACGCCAGCGACGCTACTGACTGGTGGATAGACGAAATCGAGCGCATGAGAGCAGCATGCGTAGCTGCCACGAGAAGATACCAACGCCAAAGGAAAAACAAAATATGTGCTGACAACATGCAGGTACTGAATCAAATATATAAGACTGCAAGAAAGGATCTTCGTCGCCTTATAAATAGAACGAAAGAACAACATTAGAGGAAACTTTGCGCCGATCATAGGAGGGGACATATAGTTGGGGACGTCTTGCAAAAAATTAGGAGAAATCTAAATATCAAGTCGCAACACCTACTAATGACAATGGAGGAAGTGCGCCGTGTGGCTGAGGAACTGTTTCCACGGCATACCCTTATTGACTGGGAACAGTCCGAAGTCAGAAATACACCACCCTTCACTGCGGAGGAACTAAAGGCAGTTGGCATGAAAATAAGGACCGGTAGAGCGCCAGGCCTGAAGATGACGCTGTCAAATCAATCTAAATTTGTACTAGACACCATGAACTCACTGTTAGTTGCCGGAAATTTTCCAGACAGATGGAAGAGAGCAAAGTTAGTCCTTATCCGAAAAGGGGATAAACCGATTGGCGACCCTAGATCGTATAGGCCAATCTGTCTACTGGACGTCTCTGGTAAATTAATGGAATAACTTCTGCTAACTAGATTAACAGGTGGCCTCGGCCGGAACCGGATTAACCGACAAACAATTTGGATTCAGGAAAGCAAGGTCAACCATTGATGCCCTAAGGTCCGTTTTAGAAATTGCAGAAAAAGCCAAATCGGGATCGCAGAGAACCAGAAAAATGTGTGCTCTCCTAACCTTTGACGTTAGGAATGCCTTCAACAGCGCGAACTGGTAAGATATAATGGAAAGCTTGAAAAATAAAGGTATATCTCCCTACTTATTGCTCATGTTAGGAAGTTACCTTAGCAATCGGAGTTTGTTGTTGCAAAGCGATAGAGAGATAGAAGAACTTGAAGTTAGTAGTGGGGTCCTACAGGGTTCCATACTAGGGCCTACCCTCTGGAACGTACTATATGACGGAATACTAGCTATGAAACTGCCAGTGGGGGCAACAATAATTGGTTTCGGCGATGATATAGCATTGGTAGTTAGAGCCATAACCGAGCAAGGTCTCATGAAAACGGCAAACCATGTAATTGCTCAAATCGGTGCATGGATGAAATCCAGAAAACTTAGCCTAGCAGCAGAAAAAACCGAGGCGGTTCTGCTTATAGGTCTGAGAAAACATAGCCCAATAAAATTTAAAATGTAAGACATAATGATAATATCAAAACATGAAATAAAATACCTTGGTGTGACGATTGATAAAAAGCGATCGTTTACTGCACACTTAGCACAAGCGGCGGCTAAAGGAATGAGGATTATGGCAGGCTTACAACAGCTAATGCCAAAGGTAGGGGGCCCCAAAAGTAGCAAACGCAGAATTCTGAGCTCTGTAGTTTGTAGAAATTTACAAAAATTAGCAGCTATACAACGGAAAATGGCTATACGCGTATGTCGTGGGTATCTAACGGTATCGAGGGAAGCTGCCCCGGTCATTGCAGGCATTCTCCCAATTGACCTACTCGCAGAAGAGCAAAAGAAGCTTTACGAATCCGGCTACAACAAGATATTAAAAAAAGCCCGAGAGGAACTTCTCGAACAGTGGCAGAGAAGGTGGGAGCTCACGGATACTGACAGTGGGCCAGATTACTTATTCCGAGCATCGCCACCTGGATCAAAAGAAAGCACGGTGAAATAAGTTATCATCTGACTCAAGCACTTTCTGGCCATGGTTGCTTTAGAGATTATCTACACAACATAGGCCGGGCTTCAGACGAATTATGTGTGTACTGCGGGGAGACAGACAGTGTGAGCCATGCCATCTTCGAATGCTGGAGATGGCAAGACGAAAGGAAATCGGCAACAGCAAATATGGGAGAACCTATTGGTCCCAGAACCATTATAAGTTACATGCTCGAATAAACAGAAAACTGGGAAAACATGCAGCGGTTAATTTATACCATAATAAACAAAGAAAATGACGAGAGGAAGCCCAACAAGAGACTCAGTTGAAGCACGTTTTTTACAATATATTCATCCGTCACTCTGAGGTCATGCGAAAAGCATTTCCAGAGTGATCGGATGTGTTTCCTGGGGGATCACTTGTCTGGTAAGGACTATTCCGCCAGCTACGCAAAAAAAAACAAAAAAAAGGACAGACAAGTCGTGACAAACAAGACTAGGCAGAAAGGATCAGACAAATTAGACTAGACAGAAAAACTAGACTAGGCAGCAATATGCAGGCTAGAATAGTCAGAGCCACCTAGATAAGCAAGTTTGTAACATAATTTTACTAAAAAGTTTGCAACTTAAAGTTACATTTGTTGTTTACAATGGAAATGTATATTTCGAGGAATTCGTGACTTGAAAAATGTTAAGGGCAGTAAAATTTAAAGAGGCAGTGTAATTTAAACATTGTAAACGTTAAAATGTTACATAATAATGCGGTGCAAAGCCACAGGTGTATAAAAATAAGACTTGCAATTTTCTTTATGGCATATAAAACTTACCCAACTCAGCGTCGGTTGAAATGCAAGATATCACAATTCCTACTTTGTAATCCACACAATCGTAACAGGATTACAACAATAATATACATATTATTGCACATTTTTACACTTTAATCACGAATTTGATCAAAGTTTGAAAATGTGCAACAAGATGATTCAATATGTTTAATAATTTGCAATATCTTTCTCATTTTCAAAGTTTTTTACTATTAATCAAGATATTCCTAATTTTATAATAATTCTATTACATGCCAAAATCCAAATTTAACCCAGGTTTAATTTTATGAACACCTATAAAATTAAACCTGCATTAAATTTGGATATTGCTGACATTGTTACTAATATTGCTGAATGTTCAGTGTAGTAAAAGAATGGAACGAGCTTGGTAATGCTCAATTTTAAATCTTGCAATTCTCTGTATGGCATCCACAATGCAAATCGAGTAATATTTGAAGAGTTTTCTAGCAAGCAAATTGGAAATTTGCTTGAAATTGAGCTCATCTCCATTCGGAACCCGATCCCAATGTTATTCAAATAATCCCAAATTAACATCCATACCAGTTTCCTCATTTTATCTAAATACTTCAGAACTGTGTAAAGTTTGTAGCATTTTTGTAAAACAGATAAGTGCAATTATTCTAACTAGATTCAGTAATTCTATCTAATTTATAAAATTTTAACCTAAATTGCATAAAAGAAGCGAGAATATTGTTTTTAACGGTGGTAATTTATTCTTTTATTGAACTGTACTATAACTACTCTAACTATTGAAAATGTAGTTTATCATGAAATACGAGAGACTAATCTTGAATTGAAGACGCAAACAATGCGTAAAATGTCTTAATTTGGGGCGAAATATTTCGCATCCCGGCGTGCGGCATTAAGGATTCATGAATTCAATGCCTGGGCCGGTGAAATTAAGTCGGGACACGACTCCTTCCCGCCGCCACCATGGATTTTCCATAACAATATATGTTTGCATATTATTCTACCACTAATGGAAGATTTCACTCTCGAAAATAGTTACCTTATTGGAAACCTCAATTAAAACCCGAAATTTAGTTAGCCCTTTGTATGCGACACCCCAAAACATATTTACATAATATAATTTAATTAAAACGTGCTATTACATTACACTATCTTTCACCTTGTGAACTTTGAATAATATTGCTAATTTTCCTATTCAAAATAACACAACTTTCTGCCAGGTAGAAAACAAGGTCTATTATGTAAAAGTTTGTAGAGGCTAAACGCTTTGATAGCGCTAATTGATCTATGAATATTTAATAATATAATCAGTTATTTTCCTAAATTATTATACAAAGTTTTACATTTTATTCCATTATCATGAATCATTTACCGAACTTATATGTTTATATAAAGCGTGGCACAAGAAAACGGGAAACTTTTTAAAATCCAATACAAGAAAGTGTGATGGAAGAAAAACATTTTATTTATTGAAACTTTAAAATTTACCATTTAAGAAACATTAATGGCATTCATCAGTTTTTAGAAATAACATCATCTGGCTGCTGTCCTCCTGTAGGAATGCATTCTTGAAATCTGCTTCAAGCGGTCAAAGAAGAGTCTCAAAACTCTTCTTTGGCCGCTGCTCCTCTCCTGTGATTCTGCGAATTTCATCTTGATTTCTCTGTTTTAACTCATCGACTATTGTGCACTTTACTCGCTTTACACGCTTTACTTTACTCTTGAGATAGCCCCATAATAACAATCACAAACGGACAAATCTAGAGATCTAGGGGACCAGGAAAGATTACCGAATCTTCAGATCACACAAGTACTGAAAAATTCTCGCACAACTTCCATTGATTGCCATACAGTGTGTGATGTTGCTTCATCCTTTTGAAGCCAGGTTTCTTGAACATGTGGAAAGCTTTTAAATTTACGTGTAACGAATGATTTTATCATCTCCACGTAACGATCCGCGTTAACAGTTACTTGTAGAGATTTGCAGATTTCGGTGGTGAATCGTAATGCGACCTTCATAGTTCTATCGTACCCCAGTTTTATCCACTTTCAATTCGTCTCGTTTCATCCACCCGTCTACAGTGCTTAACGTTACATTCACCTTGAGTACCAGCTCTTCGGATTTTTTTGCACACGCCAATAGGGCCAGGTCGTTCGCGAAACACTTATTTATTTTTTATTAAAAATAGAATATATCGTATTGAAATCGCGGGCCAAATTAACAGGCTTTTTGGGCCGCATTTGGCCCGCACATTGGGAACCACTGCTCTATAGTGTCTATGTCAGCTCTAACTGGCCACACGCAATATTTGCGAAAGTCTGGTAGACCTGCAACAGGACTTATTTTTGCTAGCCCCCTGCCCAGCCAGAACCGGACAGAACGTGATGGAATCCAAAATTTGGCATAACTTTATCACGTTCCTCCCCCTTTCATATCCAAAACATTCATCCGCATTCATTCGTTGTGCCGGGCGCGCCGTTAATCGCCGTGCCCCCTCTCACATCAGAGACAATAAATTTGTGCGCCTCCTTCGCACTAAGAGGGGCCCGGCGATGATGGCACGCTCCGCGCGCGCGTAGCAACCCCTCGACCCGCCTTACGCTCGTCCCTTTCATCCTTCTCCTTTTTCCTCATTCCAGTCAGCACGCCCCTTTCATACTCACTGCGGAGCATCATTCTCACCATACTCTCCTTGTTAACATTCTCTCCCACCTTGCATTTTGCGGCGCTCCTCATTCTCTCCCATCTCGTACACTCGAAGATGGTATGCTCCACAGTGTCCTCAGTCGCTCCACAATACCTACAGTGCGCCTCAACCAGTTTCCCGATGCGCACCAGGTAAGACCCAAAGCATCCATGCCCCGTAAGCGCCTGGGTGAGGTGATAAGTGAGGCAACAGGACCTGCTAAAAGCCAAAAGTCAAAACAAGTATATCATACTCAAGTGGGATTTCAACACAAAGAATACTTATTGGGGGGTGCAAAAACAGGCAGACGAGGGGAAGAACTGCTGGAATGGGCTGAGTCCAGGGGTCTCACCATTCTAAACTCCGGGAGAACACCAACCCTAGTCCGACATAACGGAGTATCACAATGACGATGTAGTTGCAAGAAACCCGCGGTGGTCGGTCCTTAGAAACGATCTGTCGATGAGCGATCACAATTTCATCCTAACTAGAATACCTGCCACAAGCAAGAGGACAAGAGTAAGGTGGAGATACGGTATTGCAGACATGGTAACACTAAATAGGACTTTCTCGGAAGGAATTAGTAACAATGAAATTACCACGGAGAGCTGTCAAGAGTCTCAAGCATATAGGAAAATCACACCACTCCTGAGGTGCGGAGAAGACTACAAATTGTCCTACTTGTGGTCAGAAGACATACAAAACCAAATTTTAGAAACAAAGCGTAAAGGAATTCCAAAGGAGCACAAAAATAGGAGATAGAGGGAAAACACGGTTTGAATATATACAAACAAAGCGAACGCTCAAAAGGTTAATATCAGAGTTAAAGAAAAAAGCCTGATCCAAATTATGTGGCAGCCTAGAAACTGACATCTTCGGTGAAAGATATAAAATCGTCAGAGCCCAATTAAATGCACCAAATCCGAAGATCAGACTATCGCTGCTAGAACGTGAAGAAGTTTTCGCCCAAATTTCCATCACTAGAGGAGAAGATTACCATCTACGGGATAGCCGTCTCACGACTTTCTCAAACGTCAACGACCTCAATGAAGACGAGGTGATAAGAGCATGGAAAGAATAAATTTGGGCTAGTCTCACGATCAGGATGGTATACCGCCTGAAGCACGAAAGGCAGTTATAGGCAGTAACACGGAATACTTTGTAATCCTCTTCAACTTCCTGCTGGAGTCGAACCGGTTTCCCGATGCATGGAAACTCTCAAAATTAATCTTAGTTGAAAAACCAAGGAAAACAGTGGACGAGGCAGTTAAATATAGACCAATATGTCTGATCAATGTGCTGGCTAAGGTGTACGAAAATAACACACTCTTCCTCTAATCGTTGGTATACTTAGTCATTTAGAGCACCTTCTCTAGTCCTGATTCCATTAGGAATATTAGGAACTGGGTGGGATTCAAGGACTGCAACTCCTCTGCGTTCAAACAGTGGCCCCCAAGGTAGATTTGTCTCTTGCGGAGCAGTGCTCCGCAGTCTTTGAGCAGATGTATTGGGGTTTTCTCTGCTGAGCCGCAGAATATGCATCTGCCATCCTCCTCCAGGCCTAGGATCCTAAGGTGTTTTCTAAGTCTGCAGTGTCCCATCAGGCCTCCCGTCAGAATTCTAAGCTAGCTCCTGTTTAGTTTCAGTCAAACTTTTGTTCTTTTTTGGTTAAAAGATCTTTGGATTACTTTGGATTGTCTTACCTCTGGAAGTTCTTTCCAGGTTTTCATCAATTGTTCTGTTATTTCTTCTTCTGGGTGTCTTATTTCTTCACTCCAAATGGGTAAGAACTTTTGTAGATGATGTTCATACTCATACCGCAAAAAGGTTACGCAAAAAAGGTTACCGCAAAAAGGTTACGTATCTATAAAGGGATTACTGGATCGCTGGTTTGCTATGTGATCGACTTCTTCGTTTCGATCTATAGCAGTGTGTACTGGCACCCAGTATAGCATCATTTTATTTTCTCTGCCTAGCTTATATAGCTTTCCCACACAGTCCAATGCCAGTTTTGATCTGATGATGTATGAGCTAATGGCCTTGATAGCTGCGTGGCTACCTGACAAGATAGCAAGGATAGCAATTTATTCGAGGTTAAATTGTGTACATCTCTCGATTGCATGTAGCTCTGCTTGGAAGATACTTGTGTAGATTCCCATGGAGTCAAAGTATTTGGTACGAGGTCCAAATACTTCTGCACCATACCTTCCTTTGTCTAATCTAACGAACCATCCGTATCCCAGTTGATAGCGCTGTACTTTATGTGGTATGCAGAGAATTCGTCGCTCCAATCGACTACTACATTGATGTGTAGTTTTCCTCGAAATTAAATATTTGCATACCATTTCGTCTTTAGTACCTTCAACCAGAGGATCTTGGAAGCAAGGCTGTTCCGGTCTCTGGCCCCGATTACTTTACCTCTGCCTATTCCATTCTTGCTGCCGATTTAGTAGCCCCTTCCACGACAAAGTGCAACGGAGTCAGATCCAGCAGCAGTCCAATTGCTGCTCTCGGGCTATTGCCCCCGCGATGCAAACATACGTCAGTCATTGAATCTTCTCAAGCTGATGATTTTTCATAGAGAGTAGCTTGGTTATACATCCCGATGTAACAATTATGTTATATTTCTTATATCCCCTTGTTTAGGTTAATAAACACAACAATTATGTTATATTAGTTTATTTATCTTTTATTCCCAAAATAATAATGACTACCCATTATACATCCCACGATGTTGCCCTCTATTATCCAGGCAACATCAACAGAAACAAGATTGTAACACTCTCCCCCTATTTACAAAAAAAAAGAAAAAATACAAAACAAGTTTTTTTACTTATTCTAAATTCTGTCCACATTCCAGCAGTTGGTTGGCATGTCGTTTCCATTGAAGTCCATCCACCTCTATCATCTAGGTCACCCCTGGTACTAGGATCTCAATAACTTTATCTAAAGACCAATTCTTTATATTTTGCTTAAATCCTTAACCATTACTCTTTCTCCAGTTACACATGTTTTATATGTGTTTTTACTGTTGTTCGTTAATTTTATTTGTTCATCATCAATTTTATCATGTATAGGGTTTGGCCGCAGCAATGAGAAACGACATCTCAATTTTCTACTATACATACGTTTTGCAGGACTTCGACCAGTGGTTTTGTGTATAGTACATCTATAGTCAATCAAAAACAGATAACAAGCATATTCCACTAGTAGGGAAAGATGATGCGTTCTGGCGCCTCCTCCTCCTCCTACAACCCCCCCTGACCTTGACCATGGAACTTCCGGTTTCGACTTCCGGTTTCCGGTTTCGACTTCCGGTGTCGACTTCCGAATGGGCGGGAAAATTAAAAAATAGACGCGAAGCGGGAAAATTCAAAATTAGATGTCGGCGGGCAAATTAGGTGTGTAGTTGGCTGCATATATCAACGGGGCTAGATACATGAGACTAGATAGATGGATCTAGATATATGAGACTAGATAGACGGGACTAAATACATGGGGCTATATACATGGGGCTAGATAGACGGGGCTAGATACATGAGACTAGACAGACGAAGCTAAATACATTGGGCTAGATAGACGGAGCTAGATACATGGAGCTAGACAGACGGGGCTAGCTAGATACATGAGACTAGACAGACGGGGCTAGATACTTGAAACTAGATAAGACTAGAAGAACTAGAATTTATAAGGGATTGTTTAATTCAACTAAAATATATTTTCGATTGTTTTTTCGTTTAACTTAATAAACATAATAAGATTTTGATTTAAATAAAGATTCAGTAGTTGGTTAAGCATAGCCGGATGTTTGTGTTTGTCAGTGTAATCAATTTCTTCGAATTGTTTTTCATATTTGTTTTTCGTTTTAATTTTGATTTACTGCCCTGGCCGTCTAGCGCTGATTACAACTCCTGCTATCTTATAAGCGGTGCTCGAGCGGAGAAAATAATAAATTATGAAGCGTGGTCTAATCAATTCCTTCGGCTTATTTTTCGTTCAATTTTCTGGCATCCACTTTTCATCTACTGGCATCCACTTTCTATCTACTTGCATTCACTTTTCATCTACTTGCATCCACTTTTCATCTACTTGCATCCACTTTTCATTAAGCTAAACAGGGTTTGAGGTCCATGTGACCCCACGCTCAACAGGGTGTGAGGTCTATGTGACCCCACGCTAAACAGGGTGTGAGGTCTATGTGACCCCACGCTAAACAGGGTGTGAGGTCTATGTGACCCCACGCTAAACAGGGTGTGAGGTTTATGTAACCCTACGCTTAACAGGGCGTGAGGTCTATGTAACCCCACGCTAAACAGGGTCTAAAAACAAGCTAAATTTCCTCAAAAAATATTACTCAAATCCAATTTTAAGCAACTACGTGTGAAACTAGACTAAATTATCTACAATTTGATATAACACACAACTAAATTACTCAACAATTAATGCCAATTTTGAGCAAATTATGATAATTTTAAAAATAGAATTTTTTTGTTTTTCCAAATTTTCTCAAAAAATATTACTCAAAACCAATTTTAAGCAACATCGTTTGAAACTAGACTAAATTATCTACAATTTGATATAAGACACAACTAAATTACTCCACGATTAATGCCAATTTTAAGCAAATTATGATAATTTTAAAAATAGAATTTTTACTGTTTTTTCAAATTTTCTCAAAAAATATTACTCAAAACCAATTTTAAGCAACATCGTGTGAAACTAGACTAAATTATCTACAATTTGATATAAGACACAACTAAATTACTCAACAATTCCTGTATTCTGATGATGATGAATTCACTATTTTTGTAATTTTTTTTCCTTGTGATTTAAACATTTGTGTTTGTTCTTGTCCTCTCTCTTGGTTGAATACTAACTTATATGCTGTCTCCGCTGTCTTCCCAATAACAGTTAAAATTTCCCATGTTTTATCAGCTGACTTTAACAATTCGAAATTTACTGCATCACAATAAGGGGCGTACCCATATTACGAGACCCGTTCAGGGGGGGTAGGGGGGTCTTCAAAATACCACGCTTGGTCACTGGGCCGGGGGGGGGGGGGGGTCTTAGGTTTTGGTCACGTAGTAAATCTCCTCTAAGCCGTCCAGGGAAATGTGCTTTTTCGAGCTATATTCATGTAACACTCGTTATTCCTATTCAGTCTTTTTTTCTATTTTAGTTCTTTTACAACAGTGATTTATTTCTATTGCATCGGCTACGCCCCGCTAATAATACATTCTTCCAGGTATTAATTATAGAAGATTCCAATTTCCTAATTTCGGTTGTTTTTAGACTAGCAACGAATAGTGTATTCGGCCACACGCCGAATACCGAATATTTTGCAGGCTTTCTAGCCGAATAGCCGAATATTGATTTTTTCAATTCAAGTATAGATTACACGTAGTAACGGTCGCAACCATGCTATTTACCTAGCGTTTAAGGCCCGTTCAAAGACGCAGCGGCGTCGGTATGCTAGGGCCTTTCAAAGTCGTATCGGCGGCGGCAAGTTATTGCCTTTCAAAGAGACAAGCGGCATGGTAGGGCACTTTGAAAAATGCCGGCGAACTGTTATGGCGTTTTTTTAAATGTAACCCTCTTATTGGCCGCCTTGCTTCCTCTTATTGTGGGGTGAACGTGTGGCGGTGAGAATAGAGATCAGAAGGAATTTAGAAATATAGCGTTTCTAAACATTTGTAAAAATCTTATAATAAATATTATTATAGTGTTTTTCGTGTCGATACAAAAATGTCGTTGTATGATCGGCTATACAATGCATTTATTAAATGTCACAAGGATTCCTTGTTAATGCAGACAATACAAAAAAAGACAAATGAATTTTGGGTGCCTTTAAGGAATGAGCACAAAGCTCATTCCTTAAAGGCACCAAAATCCAAAAGAGTCCAAATGAAAATGAATCCAAAAGAGCTGGAACGTCTCACACTGTTAAAAATCGAGGAACTTTGTCAGCTTGGGACTAAGAAAAGCGCTCGTCTCCTTAATTTCTTCGTGAAGGTGAGTATTCTAAGCGTATTTTGTTGAATGCTTAAAATGGTTTAATATTATTTGCATATTTTTTAAGTATGGTCTTATTTGCATGTTTTTAAAGTATGGTTTCTGCTTTCGCATGTATGAACATTGGTAATGAAAATTGAACTATTTTTTGTATTTGGTGAATGTAGCTACCTGCACGACAACCTCCAGCCACACATGAAGCTGATCTCAAAGTGCTTCCCAACACCGAAGGTATCAGTGATAATAATAATAAATCTTCTGTATCTACAACAGCTCCGACACCAAAACAGGACGCTTTGAAATCTGAAATTTCAGTACTTGAAACCGAATTAAATGCTACCGTAAAAAAGCGAGATGTTGGACTTGGAAAAGACGGAATTGAGAAGAAAATAAAAAAATTAAGGCATGATACTGATGTGAAGAATAAGGAGTTAAAGAACAAATGTATATAAATATATATATATATATATATATATATATATATATATATATATATATATATATATATAAATATATATAAATATATATATATATATATATTCTAAGTTATTAATTATTATTCTAAATTATAAAAATTCTAAAACATTAGCTGAGATTTGTTCCCAGGTGGTTATTGACGGCCACAACGTGATAGCAGAATATGTGCCTCCTGGGGAAGTCTTTTCGGAAACCGCAGAAGTTTGTGACACCTGGTATGCAAATCACGCTCGTGAAAGTCAATAATTTCTTCAAATAACGAAGTGCGCCGATGATTCCTGTTGCGCTCCACGCCGCAGTGCACTTAGAAATATTCTATACCAAGGATTTTTGCCGGCACCTTTTCCAATGTAACAAAACCCTTTCCGTATACCAAACCCAGATGAAGTCGGAAAGGAAATTTTTCCATCATTGTTTGTGCGACGGTGTATAACACTACGTCCGGATCTCTCACAGGGTAGAGAAATACCCTACGATTCATATTGTCCATCTATTAAAGATGACATCACCGGAAGGACGTGCTCAATTTGTGGAATTTATTTTGCCTCAAAAACTTCCATGAACAACCATCGCAAAAACGCGCATGGTCGTGCAGTGGACGTGTCTCGCGTGAGACCTCTACGGATTCTCTCCAGGAGAGCACAGGAGGTCTTGTGTGTCGTGGAGGAAAGCGGGGAGTGGATAGACGTCGAGGCCGTTGATGAGGAGAATGTAATCACGTCTGAGGAAACTCCTGATGCTACCGCCCCCGTGATCTACGATGTGTCCGAGTGGATTGATGTTCGTGTTCGTTGAAGATGAAAAATAAATGTGAATAAAAGAAAAAAAGACTTTTGTTTTTGTATAATTCTGTTGTTCTGCTGTTTTTGTATAATACCTGTTGCAATATGTTTCTACATGGGATATGCGCGCACACTTGTTGTCACGCTGCAAGCGCCGTAGTAATAAAGACAAAAATAAATCTTTTTTTTAACTTTTGTTTGTAAAAATATATTTAAACCCATATTTATGAATTACTACGTGAAAACTAGGGGGGAGGGGAGGGGTGCTGGCATATACTACGGGTGGTCACCGATGGGGGGGAGGGGGGTAAAAAAATGTAAAAAATGGGTCACGTAGTATGGGTACGGTCCCTAAGTGCCATTCAACAAACTTTCTTTTATTTCGGAGTCCAAATTTTTGAAATCACAGTTTTTTGACAATTTTTTTTAGTTCAATTATAAACTGTTCTATAGTCTCATTAGGTTTTTGACATTTTTTTCGAAATTCTGCTTGGTGTATAGCGTAGTTTTGAACTGGATGGTAGTATTTCTTCAATTTGTCACAAATGGTTTCATATTTCTCGTTTCCTGGTGACATTGGTGTACACAATGTAGTTAGTAGTTCGTAAACATTGGTACTTAACTTGGTAATCAGTAATGGAACTTTTTTTATTTCGGGAATATCATTTAGCAGCACAAAACACTCAAATTGCTGGATGTAAGCATTCCAGTTTTCACCAGTAAATATTTCTAATATTGGTTTGAGCTCATATTGGTTGTTATTTTTGTTGGATTTAGTCTGTCGATGTATTTACGTAAATATATTCTTAGTTCCTGAATAGTATGTGCGTCTGAGAATATGGGTTTCTTTCTGACCTAGTTTATTCGCAATTTCTACGAGTTCCTTTTTTGTTTTTTCTTGAATCCACGTTTTCTTTTTTTGTTTGATTTGTTCTTAAATTAGATCCATTCGTTTTTTGCTTTTAGGTTAGTTCGCGATTTTATTTTGTAAAGTATAAAAATACTGTTCTTAGTATTGTCCAAATGCACACACTTTTTTTAGGGTTCGTTTCACGCTCGTCCCTGCGGGGCAAGGTGTAACCCCTACCAGGCGCGTCCCCGTGCGGCGGATAGGAGATTGCACACGCGGACCAACACCATTGCACGGTAACCATGCTTCGGCACGAGATTACCAGTTTTCTCTTATCTTTCCTTCTTTGATCTTTCGACCTCCCTTGGTCAACTCTTCGGTCTACTCATGACCACCTTTCAACTCCTGATGCTAGTAGTTATCGAGGGCTAGGGAGTTAAACTTCTTTCTTCTTCAATCTATTACTCCTAATCCTACAGTGGTGGACCTGACCCGTGCCAAGAGGATGCATGGCCAGAAGGAGGTCAGTCTGGTCCCTAACGAAAGGAAACCTGGCAAAAGGTATAAATTGCACCCCCCCTCAATGGATAGTGCAAACCGAGGTAACAACCACCAGGTGGGTACGGGCAACAGCTCGGAATCCCACCCTGCGCAAGCAGGCCGCCCAATCGGATCTGGTGTGGGCAACAATCCATTCCCGGAACGTGAGTTCCCCAAAAAGTCCACCCGTAAAGGGGGACTCCCGTCCTCTAAGGACAACAGAAGTAGCAGGCTAACGAAACCCGGGCCTAGCACTAGTAATGATGCAGAGCTGAATAAAGCGACATCTAGCAAAAAAGAGGTGAAACCGTCCGTCAGAGCCTACAGGGATAGAAGGGCGGCTTACAAACTCCTCGATAAATTTAAGGGCATCCCGGAGGAAAAGCGGTCTGATCAAGACAAGGCGAAACTCGAGTGGGCCCTTAAAGTTACGAAAGAGCATGAGTCGGCGGCAACCCAGGGATCGTCCAAAAGAAAGGACAGATCGATGGACGAATCCCCGCTCATAGGGAAAAAAAGGGCACGACTGGATCCTTCGCCACAGTACAACAAAAAGGGACTCCCGAAGCGCTCATACAGTGAGATCATGAAAGATCATCTGGTATGGGCGGTCATTGACAGAGGTCACCGGGATGGGAGTATCGCGCCAGCCAAATGGGGACTGGTGGAAGAGGCTCTCTTGGGCAAATACCTGGACATTCTCCAGAAGAATCCAGGCCCAGCTCCTTGCTGTAGAGACGCAGGTTGGCATCAAGGACATATAAAGCTGGTGGCTTGTGCAGATCAAGGATCAGCGGACCTGTACAAGCAAGCCATCGGGGAAGTGGGGGATGTCTGGCCAGGCGCCCGAATCGAGGCTGTCTCAAGGGAATAGATCCCGAGCAGACCGAGATCGAGAGCCTGTATCCCGACGGAACCCTCTGACCCGAGGACAATTCTGAAGATAATTCAGACCAGCAACCCCACGCTTCCAACTGAGGATTGGAGCGTTATCAAAGTTAGCGAGGCAGCGGGTATGAGAAGGCAAGTAATTGTCATCTTAAACGAAGCATCTCTAGCGCCACTGGCAGAAAGTAAGGGAGTGATCAGCTACGGCTTCGGCTCCACTACCCTGAATGTTTACAAGAGTGACCAGAGAACCCCAATCCCCTCGAGGGAAAGGGAGCCTCGGTCACATTCAGACAGTGAGATGTCAGATATGGGGGTCACGAATATGTTCGGACCTCTCCATCTAGATGAGATTAGCGAAGCAGAGGAGAATCTGGCGCTAATCTTTGTCCCCGAAGACGACAACGACGTAACGATCGTCGCGGTGCCAGAAAACTCTCTTAGCGATGGTGGGGGTAATACAATGTAACCTCCACCACTCCAAAGCAGCCTCGGCTGCTCTGCTCCTCCAACTGTCAAAGGGAGGAGTCGACATCGCCCTAATCCAAGAACCCTGGGTCGTGGGTACCAAGATCTGTGGACTGGGCTCTGACAAGTACAGGTTACTGTACGTAAAAAACGCAGGTAAGTCACGCTCGTGCGTCCTGGCGGATAAAAGCATCAACGCTTTTATGATGCCTAACCACAGCGATTGCGACACTGTCACTGTATCAATGGGACTTTCTAATCATAGGTTATGGATGATCTCAGGATACTTCGCCCATGAGAAGGAAAGTCCCCCAGAGGGTTTCCATGGTATAATCACAGAAGCCAACCGAGTAGGGGCGGATGTGATCATTGGAGCCGATGCCAATGCCCACCACACCATATGGGGCAGCTCGGACCCGAACAACAGAGGTGAGTCTTTACTAGAATTTATACTAACCTCCGACCTAGAAATATGTAATATAGGTAACACTCCCACCTTCACCACAGCCGTGAGAGAGGAGGTACTTGATATTACACTCGTTTCCACTAAAACGCCTAACCTTGTAAGCAATTGGAAAGTGTCAAAAGAACACTCCTTTTCTGATCATAGGTTTATTGAATTTAAGGTAGGCATACAGATGCAAACTAGGCCTAAGTTTGTAGACAAACGGAAGACTGACTGGGGTAAGTACAAAACTACCCTATCGGGTCTTCTATCGGAAGAGCCGCCCCCAACACCAAAAAACAGGGGATGAGCTAGACAGAACTGTAAAACAGTTCACAGGTACCTGTAACAAGGCCATGCGCACATCATGCAAAGTCGTGAGCAGGATAGGTAAGAGCAAACCACGGTGGTGGACGCCGTTAATAAGCTCCCTAAGAAAGGAAAGCAGGAGGCTGTTCAACGAGGCAAAAAGCACCAATGAGTGGACTGGCTATAAGAACAGCCTACGGAATTTCAAAACGGAGGTTAGGAAGGCCAAAAGGTCATCCTTTGCTCGGCTCTGCGAGCAAATAGAGGAAACCTCAGAAGCCAGCCGACTGCGTAAAATTTTATCTAAGGATCCGGCAGTCCAAAGCTTCATACAGAAGCAAGATGGAAACTGGACAATCTGATGCACAGAAACGCTGGAGGTACTCATGGATACACACTTTCTAAACAATGGAATAAGTGTAGTGGACTCCACCATAACTGCTCCACCTCGGTATCTGGCTGACAGAATTGTAGGTGGAGATAAGCTAACCTGGAGCATCAAAAGCTTCAAACCCTTTAAGTCACCTGGACCTGACGGGATCAGTCCAGTTGAGCTGCAAGAGGCCATAGATATAGTTACACCTTGGTTGGAGACTATGTTTAAGGCATGTATAAACCTCTCATACATCCTAAAAATATGGAGAGAGGTCAAAGCGGTCTTCATCCCAAAAGGAGGAAAGGCCTCACACACCTCCCCCAAAGACCTGAGACCAATCAGCTTATCATCGTTCCTGCTAAAGACACTTGAAAGACTGATTGACTTGCACATGAAGGAGGCATTACACCCTGAAATGCTGTCAATGTCTCAGCACGCATACACAAAGGGGAAATCCGTGGAAACAGCACTCCACGCCTTGGTAAACCAGATAGAGAGCTCGATGAGGCATAAGGAGTTCGCGATGGTTGTCTTCCTCGATATAGAAGGGGCATTTAACAACGTGAAGCCTGAAGCCATAGAATCAGCCTTAACTGGACTAGCCATGGACAATGCTCTATGTCACCTGATCGGAAAAATGCTCCGTGAAAGGAACATTAGGGCCACAATGGGAGAATCCCACATAAGAAGGAAGGTGAGTAGGGGAACCCCACAAGGAGGCGTCCTTTCGCCATTGCTTTGGAACATCACGCTAAATGAGCTGCTCCTCCAACTTCGGAAATCCGAAGTTGGATTTCCGAAATCCGGCTGCAGGGTCGTCGCCTATGCGGATGACGTAGCAATAGCGGCCTCAGGGAAACACCTCAATACAATGTCGCAACTTGTTGAAGGAGCCCTATCGAAACTAGCGCAATGGTGCAAAAGCTGTGGCCTAGATGTCAACCCTGCGAAAACCGAGCTAGTCGTTTTCACAAAGAAACACAACATCCCAGAATTCAGGCCCCCAATGCTAAAGGGCACTGAACTGGCGATCAAGGAGAGCGCCAAGTACTTAGGTCTCATACTAGACCGAAAGTTATCTTGGAAGCTCAACATAAACGAAAGAGTACGGAAAGCAACGGTGGCGCTGTACTCTTGCAAGAGAGCGGTGGGGAAGTCTTGGGGCCTCAACCCCAAGATTACCTTCTGGCTATACAGAGCCGTAGTTACACCAATACTCTACTACGGCGTTTTCATATGGTGGCCGGCACTTAATAAAAGAGTCCATCAAATGGCGCTTACAAAAGTGCAGAGAATGGCGGCGCTCATGATAACGAGAGCCATGAGAACGACGCCTACGAAAGCCTTGGAGACAATCCTGGACATAGCCCCGGTCGATTTAATGGGCAAGCAACTTGCCATTACCACAGCACTTAGACTAAAGTCAGTGCGAATGTTGACATCGGACTATCGTGGACACGCCGGAATAATCAATGAATTTAAAGGGGTGCCCAAAAACATAGACCGATGTCTAGCAACACCAGCTTTTGGTAACAACTTCTCATACCACATACCCTCTAAAGAGGAGTGGATGGAAAAGAAAGAGGTACCAGCAGGACACACGCAGGTCTTTACAGACGGCTCACGGAAGGAGGACAAAGTAGGCAGCGGAGTTTTCTCCAACGACCTCAACCTCATAATTAGCTTACGCCTGCCGGACTACTGCAGCGTTCTACAGGCGGAGGTAACCGCCATAAAAGGGGCAGCAGAGTGGCTGATGGTTAATGGGGACCCTGGTGAACAGATCCACATTTACACCGATAGCCAAGCTGCTCTCCGGGCAGTTACTAGCGTGTGCACCAACTCAGCAGTGGTCTCTGGCTGTCGGAGAAAGCTGAATGAGCTCGCAGCACACACAAATGTGAGACTCACGTGGGTACCAAGCCACAGCGGGATCTCAGGTAACGCAAAAGCGGATGAGCTTGCAAAGAACGGCACAAGCCTGCACTCAACCGAAATATTACAGGATATTAGTATTCCATTTGCCTCGTGCAAGGAGACCATAGCCGAAATAACCTCGAACCTAGCGGAGCGAGGGTGGAGGGATGAAGAAACCTGCGAGGTAACCAGGCAAATATGGCCTCACCGAAACAGGAAAAGAAGCACCAACATCGTCTCTCTAAAAAGAAACGATATCAGACTGGCAGTGGGAGTCATCACGGGACACTGTCCCATTGGCAAGCACACTGAGAGACTGGGCATAGCGAAGCGGGACTACTGCAGAGGCTGCCTGGACGAGGAGGAAGAGGAGAGTGTTCAGCATTACCTATGCCAATGCCCCTCTCTGACCGCAACACGATTGCTCTTCTTAGGCCGACCTTTCTTGAATGATCTCTCTGACCTCGCATCACTAGATGCGCAGACTCTCATAAGGTTCATCCACGGCTCGAAATGGTTTGACAAAATCCCCTGAGGAGGGTTGTACTGCAAGTACCGTGGTAACACAACGGGCCCATCTGAGGCCTATGTGAGCATTAGCTGCCACTTAAACCTAACCTAACCTTCACGCTCGTCGCCAATGTTATATTTCGTATATCCTCTTATTTAGGTTAATAAACACAACAATTAATTAATGTTAGTTTATTTATCTTTTATTCCCAAAATAATAATGACTATTTCTTTTTCATATATACCACCACATTATACATCCCACGATGTTGCCCTCTATTATCCAGGCAACATCAACAGAAACAAGATTCCAACAAATTACTTCCATGTAACGAAACAACACACCATACTGTCACCTTACTAGCGTGTAAAGGCTGCTCATGAATTCTATTAGGATTTGTGTCTGTAAAGTAATCATAGTTCTGCTTAAAAACTGATAAAGACTGATCAAAGTCAATCCTAAACGCTAGCTAATATATTCGGGAGGGCCCCGGAATACCTTCTGTTACTCCTTGGCACACGTTGCTAACAATAAGATGCGTTGTGTGGGCCGTTCGCTGCGTCAAAGCTAGTAACAAGAACGGTCAAGACAAAAAAATTGCCAGGGCCTCAGGGGCAGCAGTTTATTAAGCACTCAAATAAACAGGAGTAAAATAAGTAGAAGGTGCAGCAGGGACATCAATCTCAGGATAAATGAGGAAAACACTCTGTTAAAGTATATAATAAATAAATAATAAATATATAATAAATGGCATACCCTCCTTTTTACAATTAAATAAACATTCGATGATTTCGCTTAAAAATACTCGTTTTTTTTTTACATATCAAAATGAAACTTCTTATTGGAAGACCCTAGATATGAGCCACTAAAATGCAATTTTATTCCGCTATAAAACTGCTTTTGTTTTCTTTAAACGTCCAATTATCTACTTAGCCAATAACCAAATTATTCACGTTTGGGTTTTCGAGTTGTTTTTTGCTGTACTTGGAGTGGTTTGTAAAATGTTGGTGCTGCATTTAAACAAATATCAGAACTAAATAATTTTAACATTTCCTAAATTTCCAAATATTTTTTATTTTCCAAGTATTTTTCTACAGCCCGCGTTCATTTATCAGTTTTACCCCTATTTACACCTGCAATTACGTTTTTTAGATGTTTGAACAAAAAAAGTGTATGTCAGCATGCAATATCAATACCGATAAAAATAAATTATAAATGAGAAAATCTTTGTGCCACAAAACATATAATTTTTTACATTATATTTCAAGATTTTTTTTTGTACGTAAAGGGTTTATTTTTGTGATAAATATTTGTGAATAAAATATGATTTTTTTATGAATTGTAAACATTACTAGAGGTTTTCCATATTGGCCAGTCGACTGGCAAATATTAGCTGTATGTTTAGGATGTCTGAGTTGACAATATTTTTTTCAGACTATTTCAAAATTTATTAACTTTTCAGTTTACTTAAAAAATCGATACTGTGGTTGTTACCGATTATGACTGAAATTACTTTAATGTTAGAATTAACTAAACCTTTTACTTAATAGAAATAAAAGTTTCACAAATAAGTTTTATTCAACACTTTATCGATTTCGGCTTCTTAGGCCTTCGTCAGAAGATTACACACATACAAGAATGTTAAATTTTTTTATATACTATCTACTATCTGTGAGGGATAATGGGATTACTTAGGAAATTCCCTAATTAGGAAATGCCAGATATTGGAATGAATTAAATCTGGCTGGTCATTTAGGATGTTTGAACCATTCGTAATGGCTTTTTGTATTTCACATGCTTCTAGAAAATTCATCTTCGGACCTTTAGCAGTGACATGCAAATTTTTTAGATTAGTCTTATAGCAGATATGATTCACCTCATTCAAATGTTGTAAATTTGAGTCTTATTTAGGTGACCAGTACGCATATGTCAACTCTTCCTTATTAGTGTTTGTACAAGCATATATTTCATTATTTGTCTCTAATATGGCTAGTTTTCTTTGCCTAGCTTTGTATATCTAGCTTTGTCCATACTTAGTTTACCCCTTCTTGAAAATCTATGATTAATCTTATCAGGATATTCTAGTCTATCTAGTTTTGCAATTGCGTTACATATTTGACTGATGAAGTGGACACAATGAAATAAAATGAAATATTTTACTCGAAAGTTACCAATGCGAGAGAATTCTCCAAAGAAAGAATTCCTTTTCCTTCTTTTCTTTGTTTTGTGTTCCTTGTAACATTAAAAAAAAACCTAATAGAATGTGAAAAATATGTAGATAACACGTTTTTAGTTTTTATTTCCACCCTGGGCGAACGTATTCCCTAGCCGTAGCCGTTTCCTTTTGTAAGTACGGCAGGTAGCGCAACTTCGCGCACGCATTCCGCCTGACAATAACAAAATTTTCACTTTTCCACACTCCGCTGCGGCTGCTCCTTCGCTGCTAATGTCTTTTATATGCGTCTTGAATATACTTATTGTCGCACCTTCACTTTATAACGCACACACCGAAATATAACAGGTTCATAAAAGTATATCTTTATATAAAGCAACTTATTCTCAAACTTTATCACAAAACTTCGTGTTAAATTTGAATTTTGCTTACTGAATGCTTTTTTCTTTATTAAAAATTAAATCAAATACAGATAGATAAGACATTGGTGAATAGATAGACACAACTAGGCTATGCAAGACTAAATAGACAAGGCTAGACAAAAAAGAATAAATAGGCTAGAGATAAAAGACTAAACTATACAGACAAGACAAACAATACTAAACTAGACAGACTGGGGCGGGCAACCTTTTTAGGTGATGGGCCAGTCAGAGTTCATACTAGCTGACGCGGGCCAGAATTTGTTTTTTCTGCACGCACCTACGATGCAAGCATGCGCATTCACGAGTTTAAGCGCATTAGTGTTTGCGCCAAGCCTCGACCCTTTACGAAAGTCAGCAATTTTACAAATCCTCAAAAGTCGTTGAAATACCGCAAATGCTGAAAATCAAACATTTTAACTTTTTCGAATATTTTTTTCGCAAAATTTCTTTTCGAAGAATTTGTCACAAAAATCGATACCAAAATTAAAAGTTATATTTAGTTCTGCGATCTGCGGACCAATTCTTGTGTATTTAAAACAGATTTTCGCCGGCCGCATTAAGCACTTTCGCGGGCCGCAGTTGGCCCGCGGGCCATATGTTGCCCATCACAGCTCTGCACATACAAGACTAGACAGACAAAACCAGATAGGCAAAACTATACAGAATATATAATGCGCAGCAAAGCGGCGCAAGACTTGATAGAGGCTACCGCTGCCGAACTATCAATAGACATCGCCATCCTCGGCGAACCTAATAAGTTAAGGATATCGGGAAGAGACTGGTACAAGAACCCAAACCGTGACACTGCCATCAAAATATACAGCACAAACGACAACACCGTTACTAACAGCGACAATGGTCCCGGCTTCGTCTGGGTAGCACTAAAGAAGTTAGTTATATATAGCTGCTACTACTCACCCAACGATAGTTATCAACAGCTAGAAGCCTCGCTAAGCGAGCTAGGAAAGAGCATCAGGAGGCAAAAATTCAAGGACATAATCGTAGCAGGAGACTTTAACGCCAAATCTGCGCTCTGGGGGAGCAAGAAAAGCGACAAGAAAAGAGTCATCGTCGCGGAATGGCTTGCGAAACTGGACCTGGGGGTGATAAACAGGGGCAAGAAACCAACGTTTCAAAGACGGGAGTCGAGCTCCATAATTGATCTTACACTTGCCACCGCTCCGCTTGTAGGCAAGGTCAAAAAATGGGAAGTTCTCGATCGAGAAACCCTCAGCGACCACAATTACATCTACCTGGAACTAGGGAGCAAAACGGACTTTAGCCCAGCTGGAAGCCGGCACCACAACGGGGGGTGAAACATTAAGGAGGAAAAAATAGCAGATGCACTGGAGCGACGCTTGATGAACTTGGCGCTGGTGGACTCGCCCGAAGGAATGATCGATTACCTTACGGCCATATGTAAAGACTGTCTGCCGGCCAAGAAAAGCTCTACCAGAAAGAAACAAGTCTACTGGTGGACGGAAGAAATAAGCAACACCAGTAAGATATGTGGACAGGCCAGGCGAGCTTACCAGAGAGCCAAAAAGAAAACCGCAGAGGAGGAGACTAGGAAGGAAATCCTCAGATTAAATTATGTAGAGGCAAGGCGAACACTGCGGAAGTTGATCAACAATGGGAAAAGGCGATGGTGGAAAAACCACTGGGGCGTCGCATATTAGATAGCCACCTAAAATTAGAACCTCACCCAGAGAGCTAAAGTGCAGAAGCTCTGTCATGCGCCCTTACCCTGACGCGACGGAAAAAAACATTCGCTCCTTGTTCCCTACTCATCCGGCCCGAACTCGGAGAGAGAGACCAACACGATGCGAGGTGCCGGAATTTACAATTGAAGAACTCGAAGCTGCCAGTGACCGACTCAGTAATGGCAGAGCTCCAGGACCGGACTTGATACCTTCGGAAATCGTCAAGGCAGCATGTAGGGTCGTTCCACATTATGTTCTCGATGTCATGAATGGCACGCTCAAACAGGGTGTCTTCTCAAAAATATTGAAAAAGGCCACACTGTCTTCCTCCCCGCAGTACTGGCACAGGCTGTTAGAGGCTCTACATATTTTGTGTAGATAGTCCCGAAAACACCCATGGCGACGGAGTACCTGAGTGAGGTGGTAATTTACTTCTCCGTGCTTCCTTGTGATCCATTTTTCCACGTCGTTTATCAGGAGTTTGGTCCACTGTCCCTTGGTGCTTCCTTCCCAGTGCTTCTGCCATGTCCGGCAGAATAATACTCTTACGAGCTAATACTCTATTGAACTAATGCCCGACTAATACTCTTACGAAGAGGCGACAAGCCGGCCAATGAGGCAACTTCCTACAGACCTCTATGCCTGCTGGACACTGCAGGTAAACTGCTTGAGCAGCTGCTTCTCAAAAGGATGAAAGAGGAACTAAACAGCGGTGAAGACCTCTCAAGAAACCAATACGGCTCCAGGGAAGGCCGATCAACCATTGACGCCTTAAAGAAAGTGATGGGCATCACCGACTAGGCCAGAAAAAGAACCAGGAGTACTCGCAAAATATGCGCCCTTATCACACTGGATGTGCGCAACGCCTTCAACTCGGCCTGTTGGCAAGACATCCTCGATGAGGCGACGCGGCGTAGATTCGCACCATACCTTCTGGCGATGATAGACAGCTACTTAGCTGAAAGAGAGATCGTCGTCGAATTAGACAACGGCTGCACTACAAAGGAGATCCTCTGTGTAGTGCCGCAGGGATCAGTGATGGGCCCGACACTATGGAACATAGTGTATGACGGAGTCCTCAACCTGGATCTGCCTAAAAGCGTAGAGTCCGTCGGCTTTGCAGACGATCTCGCACTTGTAGTACGAGACAAAACCGAACAGGGTGTAATGAGGAAGGCCAATAAAGCGATGCTCTTCATTGACCTGTGGATGGACAACAAAATGCTCAAGCTGGTTCCGGAGAAAACGGAAGCGGACCTATGAACGGGGAGGCGGAAAATTGGGGACATAAAATTTAAGCTGAGGGACACTGTCAACACCCCAAAGAGTGCTATAAGATACTTAGGGGTTGAAATATATAAAAATCTATCATTCCGGGAGCACGTTAAAAAAGCAGCCGATAACGTCCAAAAAACCCTGTGCGCGTTGAAAAGGCTAATGCCTAACGTCGGAGAACCTAGAAGCAGCAAAAGAAAACTAATGTGCTCGGTGGCCCACTCGGCAATGTTATATGATGCCCCAGTATGGGCAAGAGCCATGAACGTGGAAGTCATCAAGCACAAGCTGGGAGCGGTCCAGAGAACGCTCGCAATTCGAGCCAGCAGTGCCTACAGGACCGTGTCAAGGGAGGCGTCACTGGTAATTGCGGGAATGCCGCCAATAGAGCTGCTAGTCATAGAGAGGCTAAACTCACAGATTCAGAGAGACTCAGTTGCAGTACTCAACAAAAAAGAAATAAAAAAGACGGCAAGCAGAGACCTACTACGGACATGGCAGAAGCACTGGGAAGGAAGCACCAAGGGACAGTGGACCAAACTCCTGATAAACGACGTGGAAAAATGGATCACATGGAAGCACGGATAAGTAAATTACCACCTAACTCAGGTACTCAGTGGCCATAGGTGTTTCCGGGACTATTTTGTGGAGAAATAGACAGAGCCTCTGACAGCCTGTGCGATTACTGCGGGGAGGAAGAAAGTGTGGCACGCACTATGTACTCGTGCTATAGGTGGGACACCGAGATGAGCACCCTACCAAAAGATATTGAACCGCGACCGGCAGTACCCTACATGCTGCATTCTGAAGACAATTGGGAGAAAGCTTAAATTTTTATACGTAATATAATCACCTATAAAGAGCAAGACGAGAGAACCAGGCAGAAAATAGAAAAAGAACGACAAAACCAGAACCTCTAATCAGCATGACTGGATGGGGGGCAGTAAGGTACGTGCCTAAATATATTAATACACCAGCATCCTGAAGTCATGCGAGGAACAATACCAGGATGCCAGGGTTTCCGGGGGGGGGGGGGGGGGGGGCACTTGTCAAGTTAACCCAGCTACGCCCTTGCTACGCCCGCTATAACAAAAAAAGACAAAACTATACAGACAGATAAGACTAGACATACAAGACTTGCTTGTTTATGAGGGTGTATGTAGATGGCATCTTACGGTTAACCATCAACCAACTATATTAGGTTTTTAGTTCTAGCCGTTCCTTATCCCATCGCGGACATTCGTAAAACGAGTGGTCACATTGTCCACTTCACCGCAGTAAACACAGTCTGGGTCAGATGCCCTCACAATGTTATGGAGATAATCTCTATAGCATCCGTAACCCATGAGAGCCTGAGTGAGGTGGTGTATTTCTCCATGCCTACGACTAGTCCACACTTCCATGACCGGGTTGAGGATTTTCGTCCACAGGCCCTTTACTGAGTTCGACAACGCCTCTTGCCATTCACGTCTGAGTTTGTTGCTGGCCTATTTTCTTGCAATTCTGTGTTTCCCTGCCTCGTGCAGGTCTTTACTGTACATCGCTTATAGTTCAATTGGGGGGATTCCCGAGATTACGAAGACTGCGTTCCGAGATACCGTTTGGTAGACGCTGCGTATGCATAGAGCCATTTTCCTTTGGGCCATAGCTAGTTTAGGTATTTTTACATTATTTACTGCCTACCCTGACTACCCAGATGGGAGCACCATATATCATGGCAAAATGTGCCACAGTGGTTAGTAGCCTGCGTTTGCTACTTCTAGCTCCTCCTACATGGGGCTTGAGCTTCTCGAGTGCGAATGTCCTTCTCATTCCCTTCTCTCTGAATCTCTTTGAATATGTTCAATGAAGCATAGGCTTTTATCGATCGTTATGCCTATTAGATATTTTACGCTATCCTTCGGTTTTATGTCCACGCCCATCACTTTAAAAGAGGCATATGCCAGTTTCCCTTAGTCCGTCAGCAGGACGAATACAGCTTCTGTATTTTCCGGTGCCAAATTTTGGGATCGAGTTGACAACCAGTCAATAAACTCAATTGTTAGGTTATCCCTGGCCCCTTTCTGTGTTTCGAACTATGGCGGTGTAGCTAGGTCATCTGCCATATCAATAATGTCAACTCCCTCGGGGAGTTTCAACTTAAGGACACCATCGTGGAGTATGTTTCATAGAGTAGGGCCCATGATGGAACCTAGCGGAACACCGCTGGTGAAATTGAAGGGTCGGGAATCGTCTTTGGCGTGTATCTGCGCACCATCCTCAATATATATGGATAAATACCTCTATCGTCGGTTCTACCATTATGTGCTGCCAACTAGCGGAATTAATTAATTAATTATTAGTGCGCATATTTTGCGGGTTCTTTTGGTACCTTCTTTTCCGCTTTTTGCTACGTTAATAACGTGCTTATTTGCATCCATCGTTGATTTCCCTTCTCTGAAACTGTATTTCACATCGATTGATCCCATTTTGGATTTCTGTTTCCAATAAAGTCACCACATTTTCATTGAGACAAAGCGGGACAAATGGGATGAAATGAGAATTATAATTTAGTTACGAAAGCAGACCAATAATTAAAAAAAAAATATTTTATCTACTCACACACCAAAATGAACACATTAATACTTTATTGTATGTGAAGGAGGCCATTATAATAATAGTGTGTAAAAGTATCGAAATCGTGCGTAAAAGTTCAATGTAAATCAAATGGAGTTTTATTATTAAACGATTTCTGTTTGTTGTTACTATCGCAACAACTTGCGTCATTAAACAAAAAACATAGACGTAGTGAAAATAAATTTTCTGGCGTGCACTCTTAACGCCTCATCAAAAAAGATCATTTTCGCAAATATTATTTTTCGGAAAATGGTTACAAATATTTTTCAAAACATTTTTCCACATATTCCCATAAAAGCTCCTTTTTTAATTCGAGAATTTTAAAAAAAATCATTGGGTGTCACTAAAAAAAAGGAGATTTTATGGGAAAATGTGGAAAAAAAATAGGGCGGAAGGACCTTGTGGTCGATAGCCCTTTGTATAACGCATAAAGTATACAATAAATATTTTCTCTCTCTGTAGAAAAATTTTATTTTATATATTTTATAAAAAGCGGAACATTTTTAAAAATCGGCGGGACGCGGGACTGTCTTCCAAAAAGCGGGACTGTCCCGCCAAAATCGGGACGTGTGGTCACTAGGTAACATTTCTGATCTAAAAATATGTAGTCTAGTCTAGATAATATATTTGCCTTAATTTAGATAACTTTATTAAATCTAGATAATACGACAATTGTAGTCAATCCAGCTTTGTCAAGTCAAAATAACATGCTAATGCCAGTCTAGATAACTTTGCTAAGACTAGATAACATGAAAAATTCAGTCTTTATATGTTGATTTTAGTCTAGATAACATGTTTTCTTAGGTCTAAATAACATTGTCAAGTCTAGATAATACGAGTTTGATGATTGTCAAGTCTAGATAAAACTTTATAGAGTCTAGACAACATTGAATTTCAAGTTTCGATTTGACCTATTTAGTGTAGATAACATGTTTGCTTTGGTCTAGATAACTTGGTTATGTCTAGATAATACGACAATTCTGGTCAAGTCAGCTATGTCAAGTCTAGATAACACGGCAATGGTAGTCTAGATAACTTTGCTAAGACTAGATAACATGGAAAATTCAGTCTTGATTTGTTGATTTTAGTCTAGATAGCATGTTTGCTTAGGTCTAGATAATTTTGTCAAGTCTAGATAATACGAGAATTCTAGTCAAGTCAGCTTTAGCAAGTCTAGATAATATGGCAGTTCTCCTCTAGATAACTGGTTAGCAGCAATTTATCTAGATTTGGTCTGATAGTGCGGTAATCTATATTGAGTAAAAAAAATTCTCAGTATCATAATCTATATAGATAACCAGAATATTTTTGACCATGTTCTGTATTTATCTAGAATTAGGAGGTTCCATTTGTTTTGTATCTATTAGGGTATACTGGTTCCGTGCCAAGGGCGTTCTCTCCTCACATATATACTTATCTAGAGTAATAACTGGGGAGTTTCCTTTACCTGAAACGGACGAGGAGAAGTGTTTGATCAAAAATTTTCATTATCTTTAACATCTGCGGAGGTGGAAAATCGGAGGGGGGAGCGGGGGCGGATTCGAATTTTCTCTTGGATTTGCAATATTTTTTGCAACCGGAGGGTTCACTTAGGAGATGCAAAATGAAAATCGATACAGAGCGAACAAAAATTTCCCGCAATTTCTGCAAAAGGATTCTAGATAGAATATTATAGTTTAAAGTAATTTCTACTACAATTAGTTATCTAGGCCTATGCCACATTTGGCTTGTCTATATAGATTCGTTATTGAGATACGAGTTAATCTAAGTCTTCAGGATTTTTCATGGGATTATGATTATGATGGGATTGATTTTTTGGCGAAATGGTGCACGTTTTGAAAAAAAGTTTAAAAAAAACGTTTTTTAAAATTTAACCAAAAAAAAAGTCATTAAATTGTTCATAAAAAAAAAACAAGTAGTATAAAAAAAATCCTACGTGGCTCGATAGAGTTAGGTTTTTGGAATATACTACCGAAATTTCAGATCGATCGGTGAATATTTGCCCGAGCAATGTGTCCACCCAATTAAGAAGAACTGGTTTCGAGAACAACGCGTTTAAAGTTTTAAGTCTAATCTACGATGCCTGCACCATACAACTGGCCTTCTAAATCTATCTCCTCTATCTTTTTTGCTATTCCGAATTGCTTCTAAATCGATGCGGGCTTGTTTAACGCCGATAATCAGTGATCTCTCCGCCTTCTGTATGCGTTTCTCAACCAAGTCACCAAGCACAAGCTGGGAGCGGTCCAGAGAACGCTCGCAATTCGAGCCAGCAGTGCCTACAGGACCGTGTCTTGGGAGGCGCCACTGGTAATTGCGGGAATGCCGCCAATAGAGCTGCTAATCATAGAGGGGTTAAACTCACAGATTCAGAGAGACTCAGTAGTCAACAAAAAAGAAATAAAAAAGACGGCAAAAGACCTACTCCGGACATGGCAGAAGCACTGGGAAGCAAGCACCAAGGGACAGTGGACCAATCTCCTGATAAACGACGTAGAAAATGGATCACCAGGAAGCACGGAGAAGTAAATTACCACCTAACTCAGGTACTCAGTGGCCATACGTGTTTCCGGGACTATTTTGTGGAAAAATAGACAGAGCCTCTGACAGCCTGTGCGAGTACTGCGGGGAGGAAGAAAGTGTGACACGCGCTATATACTCGTGCTATAGGTGGGACACCGAGATGAGCACCCTACCAAAAGATATCGAACCGCGAACGGCAGTACCCTACATGCTGCAGTCTGAAGACAATTGGGAGAAAGCTTAAATTTTTATACGTAATATAATCACCTATAAAGAGCAAGACGAGAGAACCAGGCAGAAAATAGAAAAAGAACGACAAAACCAGAACCCCTAATCAGCATGACTGGATGGGGGGCAGTAAGGTACGTGTCTAAATATATTAACACACCAGCATCCTGAAGTCATGCCACGAGCATTACCAGGATGTCAGAGTTTCCGGGGGGGGGGGGGCACTTGTCAAGTTAACCCAGCTACGTCATTGCTACGCCCCCTATAACAAAAAAAGACAAAACTATACAGACAGACAAGACTAGACATACAAGACTTGCTTGTTTATGAGGGTGTATGTAGATGGCATCTTTCGGTTAACCATCAACCAACTATATTAGGTTTTTAGTTCTAGCCGTTCCTTATCCCATCGCGGACATTCGTAAATCGAGTGGTCACATTGTCCACTTCACCACAGTAAACACAGTCTGGGTCAGATGCCCTCACAATGTTATGGAGATAATCTCTATAGCATCCGTAACCCGTGAGAGCCTGAGTGAGGTGGTGTATTTCTCCATGCCTGCGACTAGTCCACACTTCCATGACCGGGTTGAGGATTTTCGTCCACTGGCCCTTTACTGAGTTCGACAACGCCTCTTGCCATTCACGTCTGAGTTTGTTGCTGGCCTATTTTCTTGCAATTCTGTGTTTCCCTGCCTCGTGCAGTTCTGTACTGTACATCGCTTATAGTTCAATTGGGGGGATTCCCGAGATTACGAAGACTGCGTACCGAGATACCGTTTGGTAGGCGCTGCATATGCATAGGGAAATTTTCTTTTGGACCATAGCTAGTTTCGGTATTTTTACATTATTTACTGCCTCTACCCAGATGGGAGCACCATATATCATGGCAAAATGTGCCACAGTGGTTAGTAGCCTACGTTTGCTACTTCTAGCTCCTCCTACATGGGGCTTGAGCTTCTCGAGTGCGAATGTCCTTCTCATTCCTCTCTCTCTCTCTGACGCCTTTTGAATATGTTCAATGAAGCATATGAAGCATTATGCCTATTAGATATGTTACGCTGTCATTCGGTTTTATGTCCACGCCCATCACTTTAAAAGAGGCATATGCCAGTTTCCCTTAGTCCGTCAGCAGGACGAATACAGCTTCTGTATTTTCCGGTGCCAGATTTTGGGATCGAGTTGACAACCAGTCAGTAAACTCAATTGCTAGGTTATCTCTGACCCCTTTCTGTGTTTCTAACTTTGGTGGTATAGCTAGGTCATCTGCGATACTTATAATGTGAACTCCCTCGGGAAGTTTCAACTTGAGGACACCATCGTAAAGTATGTTTGATAGTGAAGGGCACATGATGGAACCTAGCGGAACGACGCTGGTGATATTGAAGGGTCGGGAAGCGTCTTTGGCGTGTATCTGCGCATCATCCGTAATAGATATGGAGAAATACCTCTCTCGTCAGTTCTACCATTATTTGCTGCCAACTAGCGGAATTAAAGGCGTTCCTGATGTCTAGTATTAGTGCGCATATTTTGCGGGTTCTTTTGTTACCTTCTTTGGCGCTTTTTGCTACGTTAATGACGTACTTATTTCATCCATTGTTGACTTCCCCTCTCTGAAACCGCACTGTCTTCCACATCGATAGATCCAATTGTGAAGTTCTATTTTCAGCCGTACTAAGATTAATTTTCCTATGCTATCCGGGATGCATATAGGTTGCTATCGCGAAGAAAGATCTGTGGGTTTGTCTCCCTTTTGATGAGCACTCCCTTTTGATTATCCTGCTTTAGTTAGTCTGCGAAGGAACTAGCCATTAGACTCCTGTTAAAGCTCCTATCGTCTATCCTAGGTTGCTCTCTGTTCTTTTTGTTTTTGTTTCTCCGCTAGATATTCTCCGCAGTTCTTGTTATTTGGCATTACCAGCATGCCATTAACAATGTTCTCCGGTGCAAGTTGGTACATTATTTTTGTTTCCATTTTCTTCCTTTCCATTGCCTACCTTTGGCATACAAAAAAAGTATGCACAGCATCCTCTTTTAAATTGCACATCTTCTCGTTTTCCTCGCTTATGGTCCTAAATAGCCTTAAGTATGCTCTAAAATCCCCATAGTTGACAAATATTTCTGCAATGTATTAATTTAGGCTTCCCTCTTTCCTATTTACCCCATTTTCCAGATTGGGTATTGCATTCCGCAGATACCCAACAGTCCATGGAGCACTGCTCCGCAAGAGACAGATGTTCCTCGGGGCTCACTGCCTGAACGCAGAGGAGTCGCAGTCCTTAAATCCCACCTAGATCCTGAAATTCCTAAAGGAATCAGAATTAGAGGAGGCGCTCTAAATGGGTAAGTACACCAACGCTTAAAGGAAGAGGATGGGGTAAATAAAGGTCGCAGTACAAGTCGTCACTTGATCTCAATTGGGGGGGTCAATGTTGAGCAACGCCAACCAAAACTCGATAAATATACGTTGACTAAACCGAATAGGGACATGGAATACTCAAGGACTGCTTCAAACTGGAAAACTGTTTATTGTCGAACTCAAACCCTCTCATACAAACTTGATCTGTTGGGAATGACAGAGACGCACTGGAAAGGAACTGGGCATTTCACTACAAGCTCAGGCAGCACAATATCCACTTCGACAATGAAACCGAACAAAACGTTTCCTGGAGCTGAGAGCGAATCAGACAATCAACTACTAATAATGAAATTTAAATTACGCCTGAAAAACATAAAATACAGAAGAGAATTCGACTAATAGAATAAGTTAAAGAATAATTCCAAGCAGAAATCCAGAGCTCACTTGCCACTAACAAAGAAAATATATTGGGAAATCAGGATCCAGAACAAGAATGGCGATCTCTAAAATATTGGATACAAGAAACAGCAAAAAAATTCCAACACAAAATTTCACTGACCCCAAGATACAGTGGATAACACAAAGAACTCCCGAGACAATTAACAAAAGAAGAGAACTAAAAATGAAAGGTCTAACCACCCAAACAAGTAAACATCAGCACAGGCAGCTAAACGAAGAGATTCAGAGGCAATGTAGACAGGATAAAAACCACCACATCACGATAATATGTAACGAAATAGAGGAACACCAAACGGCTAATAACACTCGTAACTTACATAAAAAAGTGAAAGAACTGACACGAAAACTCAAACCAAGAACACTTAAAATTGAAGATTAAAACGGAAACACCGTATGGGAAGACGAGAGAACTTAACAGATGGAAATAGTATTGTGAAGAGCTGTACAAAGAAGATCCAGACACTACAAATGAACAACAAAACGAAGATGAACTGCAAACAGAATCAGAGCCCTATATCCTTATCTCTGAGATCAAAGAGGCCATAATGCATCTAAAATTAAATAAAACTCCAGAATTGGATGGTATTTCCGCTGAAATAATAAAGCTGCTCGGAGATGATGGTGCTAAAATTCTGCACGACATATGCAATAAAATCTGGCACACCGGACGATTGCCGGAAGACTGGTATCAGCCTTTATCCCGATCCACAAAAAGGGAACTACATTGAAGTGCCAAAACTACGACATGATTTCCTTTATATCATATGCGAGTAAATTTCTCCTGAGAATAATGGACCGAAGACTACAAACATACTTGGAACCTCAAATCCCCCTGGAACAGGCAGGCTTCGTCAAAGGTAGAGGGACCAGGGACCAGTTATTTAACATCAGACAACTAATAGAGAAGGCACGCGAGTCCAACATATCTATGCTTCTATGTTTTTTAGACTAGAAGAAAGCCTTTGACTGTGTGCAATGGAAAGATCTATGGCGTATATTAAAAGAAATGGGAGTCCAAACGCACCTAATATACGTCGTAAGCAGTCTGTATAAAAGTAACGAAGTCACTGTCTGTCGTGATAACAAAACATCAAATGTCTTTAAAGTAAGCAAAGGAGTGCGTCAAGGCTGCATATTGTCGCCTAGACTATTTTAGGCGATGAGGGCAAAAGTTACCTAACCCACAAAAACATAAAAATACCAATAAATGTAGATTTTACATCCCAACTGTTGGGGATGCAAAATCTACATTTATTGGTATTTTCATGTTTTTGTGGGTTAGGCCAATTTTGCCCTCATCGCCTCATTTAATGTTTATGGTGAATTTATAATGAGACGCGCATTAGAAAATTTATAATAGAAAGGAAGGAGTAGCAACTAATGGTAAGATAATAGAACTAGATTAATTGAACTCGTCGTGAATGAAAGATAACCCTTGGGTCTGGAGATTAAATGGACCAAGACTAAACTAATGCTCATCGATAGGAATAAAACAATACGTATGGAGAACCTGCATAATGACATCGCCGTTGTCGAGGAATTAATTTACCTGGGAGCATCAATAACTAACAAGGGAGGATGCGATGCTGAAATTAGAATACGAATATCGATTGCTACAACCGCAATGTCCAACTTAGTCAAGATATGGAAAGACATACAAATCATCATCTGGATAACTAAAAACACAAAAGTGTCCCTGGTTAAAACATTAGTGTTCTCTATATTCGCATACGGCTCTGAGTCATGGACAATCAAGTCCTCCGACAGAAAACGAATGGATGCATTTGAGATGTGGTGCTGGAGGAGAATGCTCCGATACCTTGGACGGTACTGAGAACTAATGCATCGATAATAAATTAAATAGGAATTCAAGACCGATTGTCCACAATATGTCGAAGACGCATCCTAAAATACTTTGGACACGTAACCAGAAGAGCACAAGACAACTTGGAGATGTTGATCGTACAGGGCAAAACTGAGGGAAAAAGACCGCGAGGCAGGTCCCCGTCGAGGTGGTTGGACCAAATCAAGAACATAACGGGACAACCCCTGCAAACCAACTTAGGAGCGGCAGAAGATCGCAAGCAATGGAAACAACTAAGCAATCAGTGTACATAACCTTGGTGTCACAACTGTTCAGACATGAAGACAAGACAGTAGGGAAAGATGATATGTTCTAGGCCACTCCTCCTTATGTCAGGATTGCAGAACACTCCTCCTTATGTCCTAATTACAGGACAACCCCTGCAAACCAACTTAGGAGCGGCAGAAGATCGCAAGCAATGGAAACAACTAAGCAATCAGTGTACATAACCTTGGTGTCACAACTGTTCAGACATGAAGACAAGACAGTAGGGAAAGATGATATGTTCTAGGCCACTCCTCCTTATGGAGATTTACATGTAACCCTCCACCTTATGGGGAATTACATGTAAACCCTCCACCTTATGGGAATTACATGTAAAATTTAGCCTACCCCTCCGTATGGGGAATCCTATAGAAAATAGTTCTGAACGTAGCCGAGCGTATATCTGTAGATGGCGCCAGCGCTAGGGACGGGGGGGAACCGGAGGGAAAGAGGGATTTAGGTCGGACAAGGGCGGACAATACCGAACACGAATAGACTAATAGGGAAAATTCAAAATGAGGGGTGGACATATTTACAGATAGGGGTCCAATTGAGATTATGGGGTTTAGATTGACAAGACTAGACAGATAAGACTAGATAAGACTAGACAGACAAGATGGGACTGGACAGATAAGACTAAACGGTAAGAACATACAAGCCAGACAAGACTAGACAGATAAGAGTAAACGAGACTAGACAAGACTAGACTGACAAAACTAGACTGATAAGACTAGACAAGACTAGACACACAAGACTAGACATGCGGAGAAAATTGCGGGCGGGTAGCGGGGAATCGTGTGTGCATGCATAATTGGTTGCAAACATATTACGGGTTGATTCAATTGAGATTATAGGATTTGGGACAAGAACTTATAAGACTAGATCACATCCTGCGATATTTATCTGAATAATTTCCTATGTGTAAGTGAATTTTCTTAAACTTGTCTATGAACTCGATCGTATTAATTATTTTAAATAAAAAAAATATTTCTGCTATTAGGTTTCATTTTGAGTGTGTCATGGTATTGTTTCTTTCTTAAGTTTACGTAATCAGTTTAGTATTTGAACTTGAAGATTTTAAATGTGTATCAAGAAAATAACATTATTTTAACAACTACGACAGTGAATGTTTATGTAACCGCACGCTTAGGACAGGGCAGTTAGTACGGGCGCTTGATAAATAAACAATCGTGTCCTGTTTAAAAATTACAACCGCTGCATTTAAATACAACTACCGCAGTAAGAAACGCGGTCTAATTAATTTAGTATTTGATCTTGTAAATGCATGCGAGTATGACATATTTAAATCGTAAGATAGGAAACGCTATCAGTTTCATGTTTCATTTTATCTGGAAGCTAGTTTGAACTTATTCGATGTATTCTGAGAAATTTGGATGAGTCATATATGCATAGAATCGTGGGAAGGTTAAAACCGTTGTTTAAAACCAGCAGTTGAGTCAGCAACCAGCAGTTAAAGTCAGCATTTTCCTGTTTCAACCTGTCTGGATGAGTCATTGAACACGTGATACATTGGCTTATTGAGTCTACATACTGAATATTCACCCTAAACCTCCAAGAAGATAAAGTTGGAGCCGTAGACAGTCAACAATACCCAACAAGGTTAAAGTTTGCGGGAGATCCTTCGATTACAGAAACACCTTCAAGCAACAGTGAAGCTGGTCCAGCAGAACATCATCCAAGCTTGTGTCAGCTATAGAATTGATGGTTCAAGGATTGATGTAGATAGCTTTATTAGTAAATTGTACAGCCGTTGTACGAGAAGCCCCATTCTAGCCATCCACTTTCCGTCCACTGTCCATCCACTTTCCGTCCACCGTCCACTTTTTCCGTCCACCGTCCACTTTCTGTCCAATTTAATCAGCTTTTAAAGAGACTTTAATCAGATTTTAAACAGCTTTTTAATCAGCTTTTGAAACAGCTTTTTAATCAGCTTATTAATCAGCTTTTAAACAGCTTTCCATCAGCTTTAAACAGCTTCTTCTCTTCAGCTTTAATCTCATTGGATTAGGTTAGGTTAGCATTAGGTTAGGTTACGGCGTGTTAGGAATGAAGCGCGCATCATTCCTAACACCCCGTAACCTAACCTAACCTAATGCTAACCTAACCTAATCCAATGAGATTAAAGCTGAAGAGAAGAAGCTGTTTAAAGCTAATGGAAAGCTGTTTAAAAGCTGATTAAAAAGATTATTCAAAAGCTGTTTAAAATCTGATTAAAATCTGTTTAAAAAGCCGATTAAAAAGCTGTTTAAAAGCTGTTTAAAAATCTGATTAAAAAGCTGTTCGAAAGCTGATTAAAAAGCTGTTTAAAAGCTGAATAAAAAGCTGTTTAAAAGCTGATTAAAAAGCTGTTTCAAAAGCTGATTAAGAAGCTGTTTAAAATCTGATTAAAATCTGTTTAAAAGCTGATTAAATTGGACAGAAAGTGGACGGTGGACGGAAAAAGTGGACGGTGGACGGAAAGTGGATGGACAGTGGACGGAAAGTGGATGGCTAGAATGGGGCTTCTCGTACAACAGCTGTTCAATTTACTAATAAAGCTATCAACATCCATCCTTGAACTATCAATTCTATAGCTGACACTTGCTTTGTCTTGGGTGATGTTATGCTGGACCAGCTTCACTGTTGCTTGAAGGTGTTTCTGTAATCGAAGGATCTCCCGCAAACTTTAACCTTGTTGGGTATTGTTGACTGTCTACGGTTCCAACTTTATCTTCTTGGAGGTTTAGGGTGAATATTCAGTATGTAGACTCAATAAGCCAATGTATCACGTGTTCAATGACTCATCCAGACAGGTTGAAACAGGAAAATGCTGACTCTCACTGCTGGTTGCTGACTCAACTGCTGGTTTTCAACAACGGTTTTAACCTTCCCACGATTCTATGCATGTATGACTCATCCAAATTTCTCAGAATACATCGAATAAGTTCAAACTAGCATCCAGATAAAATGAAACATGAAACTGATAGCGTTTCCTATTTTACGATTTAAATATGTCATACTCGCATGTATTTACAAGATCAAATACTAAATTAATTAGACCGCGTTTCTTACTGCGGTAGTTGTATTTAAATGCAGCGGTTGTAATTTTTAAACAGGACACGATTGTTTATTTATCAAGCGCCCGGTCCTAAGCGTGCGGTTACATAAATATTCACTGTCGTAGTTGTTAAAATAATGTTATTTTCTTGATACACATTTAAAATCTTCAAGTTCAAATACTAACCTGATTACGTAAACTTAAGAAAGAAACAATACCATGACACACTCAAAATGAAACCTAATAGCAGTAATATTTTTTTTATTTAAAATAATTAATACGATCGAGTTCATAGACAAGTTTAAGAATTTTCGCTTACACATAGGAAATTATTCAGATAAATATCGCAGGATGTGATCTAGTCTTATATGTTCTTGTCCCAAATCCTATAATCTCAATTGAATCAACCCGTAATATATTTGCAACCAATTATGCATGCACACACGATTCCCCGCTACCCGTCCGCAATTTTCTCCGCTTGTCTAGTCTTGTGTGTCTAGTCTTGTCTAGTCTTATCAGTCTAGTCTTGTCAGTCTAGTGTTGTCTAGTCTTTTTTACTCTTATCTGTCTAGTCTTGTCTGGCTTCTTTGTCTAGTCTTACCGTTTAGTCCTGTCTAGTCTTGTCTGTCTAGTCTTATCTGTCCAGTCCCATCTTGTCTGTCTAGTCTTATCTAGTCTTATCTGTCTAGTCTTGTCAATCTAAACCCCATAATCTCAATTGGACACCTATCTGTAAATATGTCCACCCCTCATTTTGAATTTTCCCGATTAGTCTATTCGTGTTCGGTATTGTCCGCCCTTGTCCGGCCTAAATCCCTCTTTCCCTCCGGTTCCCACCCCGTCCCTAGCGCTGGCGCCATCTACAGATATACGCTCGGCTACGTTCAGAACTATTTTCTATAGGATTCCCAATACGGAGGGGTATGCTAAATTTTACATGTCATTCCCATAAGGTGGAGGGTTTACATGTAATTCCCCATAAGGTGGAGGGTTACATGTAAATCTCCATAAGGAGGAGTGGTCTAGGACATATCATCTTTCCCTACTCAAGACTAAGAAGAAGATTGGCTTGTTGCCTTTTTTATGAAATCTAGTTTCACCTGTCTCTATCCACTTGGAAATATACCAGTGAGTAAGTTGTCATTTAAGATTTAAAACACGAGTTCTGCGGAGATTTTTACCATAACTTTGAATGCTTCTGGAGGCAGGCTGTCTACTCCAGGCACTTGTGTTAGTTGTTGTGCGTTAGTTTTAAGGTACTTCCTTGCCACGTTCAGATCTTCCTCATTGAATTGCGGAATTTCTTTGACTCCCGTTTGTTCACAGGTTGGTTTAGGACGAATAGGAAATGGGTCCTAGGGATAGAATAGGCGGGGACAGATAAGACTATGTAGACAAGACTATACATACAAAAATATGTAGACAAGGCCAAACAGGCAAAAATAAATCGAGAAATGTAAATAGACAAGACTAGAAAGTTAAGATTAGACAGACCAGGCTACTTATTAAAAACTGTCTAGTTTGGACAGACTAGACTAATCAAATAAAACTAGACCCATAAGATATACACAATAATTTAAAAATGTTTTTATTTATAGATCATTCTGAATCTGTAAAACATTTTCTGAGTATTTTTGTGTGGAGAGTAAAATAAAAACAATAAAAGCGGTTTCGGCAAGTGGGCACCTTTTCATCCTCACGCTCGGCTTTATGTACCCTCTAAAATTGGGGTTGCTTATTGTTGTATATAAACGCGCGGAATCGGTAGAGGATTTCTTCTGCCGTTTAGTGTTTCCAATGAAATCAGTTGAACTTCTTTCCGGCAAGCATAAAAAGTTTTTCCCGATACCATTCACGCGGTTGAACCTGCCCAACTTTAATACTAGATTTAATATCGTGGGTGATAATTCGTCGGGCTGGATTATCTGCGACGGCTTCTCAATTCAAGTGCCTTTCCTTCGCCCTTCTGTATACGGTTCAGGGATCGAGCTGATCAACATAAATGCACGTTTTGTTTGTTTGTGTAATCAGGCCGAAACAAAAGGTCGTAAATATGAGGGCCTTAATGGAATAAAGCCATCATATTTCTGGGGCCCCTTTCCTGTTTCTGAAACTAATCATTCTGAATTATTACAGCAATCATCGTTATAGATTCTACTTTATGACGCTTTGCCTCCGGATTATACTTCAAGCGCCGATCTTAATAATTCCGCGGGATTAATGCGCCAAATAAATCTATTATGTAAAAACAAAACTAATTATTTCCAACCAATCTTATTCATATTGATATCAATAATTAATAATGATAGCAAATCAGTCTAAATGCACTATTATAATAAAAACCATTGGAAAATCTTTGATGTCTAGTTTTGCCGGTGTAGGTTTGTCTTTCTAGTCTCGTTTATTTTGTCTGTCAATATACCCGCCTTTCAATGCGGGAGACCCGGGTTCGAATCCTGGTCGGAGAGATAACAACTAGGGCGGTTTTCACTAACTGTCCGGGTAATATGCGATACCGGGGTGGCGCATACTAAAAAAAAAAATTTAAAGTCTTGTCTGTCAAGTTTTGTCTGTCTAGAATTGTCTGTCTATACAGTTTTATCTGTGTAGTTTTGTCTGCCTGGTCTTGGCTCTCTGTTCTTGTCTCTCAAGTTTTATCCTTTTAATCCGTTTGGGAATATATGCTGTCTAATATATCTTCTAGCCAGTCGGGTCTTGCATGTTTACGTTTATTGAAAAATAGTTAAAGTATTTAAATTATGGAATAATTGCAAGTTTAAATGTCACATGGTTTAGATTTTTGAATTTATGCGTATAGTTGGAATAACTTTGCTAATGTTTGCAAAATAACCTACATAACTCATAAATGATTGTCCGCAAAATTTATTATGATTTGCAAAATGTTCATTTGTGATAGCATTTTTTCTGAATTGCCAATAAATTATAGATAATTGTAAATGTGTACATTGACGATAAATGAGGGCATAACGTTCTATTAATAATTGTTTTTCCTTAATCTCATAATGTCATCATATTTAACTAGTGACATTATATTTCTCTTATACAGGGTGTCCCAACGAAAATTTGACCCCCCCCCCCCTATAATTGGAAAACCGAATAATATTTCAAAATTCGCCGAGACCCGTCGATTTTTTGTTCTTGGGGCGGCTTTTTTGACAGTCAAGCCAACTAGATATGTTCATCCCCCTAATGCCTAGCAACCCCAACTTAAAAATTTCAAATGCAACTACCCCACTTGTGGCACATCATTTTAAAGCCCTTTTCATTGCGAATACAGTGACGTACAATTTCTAGAAATCGGTTGAGATTTGACAGAATTATTGGTTACAAACGAAAAGATGACAAACCAACTTACGCGTAGTAATTTCTACACAAATGCCCACCACTAATAAGTTTTTCATCTACTACACATGTCCGCATTACCTAATTGTTATTGATGTGTCTATCAGTTTACAAAAAAATTAGAAATGAAATAAAAAAGCTGAAGCAAATAATAAATCAGATTTATTTGATGAATTGCTCAAAATGACCCCCGTTAAACCAAACAATAATACAGCCTGTTTTCAAATTCTGTTCGAACCTTATTAAAGTCATCCGCAGTGATTAATCGGCATTCTTCTACAATTCTCTGACGTAGCACTTGCAATGTTTCTGGCTGAGTGGCGTACACTCGTGATTTTAAATGACCCCACAGAAAAAAGTCCAAAGGGGACAGATCCGGAGATCTTGGTGGCCATTCGACGGGACCTCTTCTGCCAATCCAATGCCCCGGGAAATGGTCATCCAAAAATTGTCGCACAGCAGCAGCATAGTGCAGGGGCGCACCATCTTGTTGGAAGGTTATTTCATTTTCTAGTAAATTGTCGTCACTTTCTAAAATCTCTGTGATCCTAGGATCAATTGTACTTTCCAATAATTCTAGATAGGTGTTTCCATCGAGATTACCTTGGATGAAAAATAGTCAAACAAGATGGTAGCCCAAAATGCCTGCCCAAACATTCAATTTTTGAGGTGTCTGAGTTTGAAATCCAATGATTAAATGCGGATTAGTATCACTCCAATAACGACAATTGTGTCTATTCACTTCGCCATTCAACATAAATGTGCATTCGTCGAAGAAACATGTATTGTAGAGAAGATATGGATTCAGTAGAAGTTGTTCACTAAAGTATTCGCAAAATTGGTTAGGGCGATCAAAGTCATCTTCATGTAACCCTTGAACCAGCGTCATCCATCTTAAATGGATGAAACTTGTGTTTTTTCAAAATTCGATGAACACTGGAACGGGATACGCCAGAAGCTTGAGACACAGTTGAAGAACCGTCAGAAAAGAGGCATAAGATGCAGGAAAAATGTGGACGGAATCAACTCGCAATCAATAAGCTCAGATGGAAGGCTTTTGTCGAGGCCTCAATGTTCCACAAGAAATGTTTGAGAAACTATATATAGACTTTGTCTACCATTATTATTTTTTAATTCACACATTAACAGAAAATTTAAATTTTGTTTCTAAGAATAACGCACAGAAGAATTCTAGGCCTAGCTGGGGCACGTGCCTGCTAGGCCTAGAATGTAATTCATGTGCCTGAGCTGTAATCCGCCACTATTTTTATGTAATATTATCGGCAATAAGGGAGGATCAAATAAAAACTAATTGTTATATAAAAAGGAAGCACATAAAAAAATAGATTGAAATGACTAGAAATAAAATTGTACGATTCCGCTTTTTTATTCCGCTGCAAGGAAAACCAAGTAATAGAATAAATGAGATTTTTCAGAAAACTGTTAAGCCCTAAGACTGGCGGATGTATTATTCATAAAGCCGGCTGTCTTTTTTAGTATTTTACAGCTCAGCTTTTACTCGAAACACTTGCGTGCGTTTATTTTATTTTATATGTCTCCCTAACTGCGCGAATGAGATTTTGAAACTTTAATGCGTCCAAAAAAGAAAGATATTTAATACCTCCGTTGAAAAGTGGCGTGAACACATAGAAAGAAACATAAAAATGCGCAGACCGAAACAACGAGACCAAAAGGAAGAGGAAATCTTTTAAAATAAAAGATCCATTATCCTGGGATCAAGTCGGGATTATGCCTGTTAGAGATAATAGGGGAATTAATCATAATCCCGCTTAATTTTCAGAAATATTTCACTTGTAACAGCTTAGTTACATTTATAGGTTTTTTATTATTAAATTTTTTTTGGAAGTTTGTGTAATTACTTTCGAGGGACTAATACAAAACCTGCATTAATTCCCGTTCTGCTTGTTACGAGAATTTCATACTATCCTTCCACGGAAATCTATTGGTGGACGATTAATTAAATTTTGTAATCTACTGAAACACGCCACAAATATTAAAGTTTTTATTTGGATAATGAATTATAATTCGCAATATCATTGTCACTTTCTTGTTACAATAGACCAACAGTCCAGTTGGTCACTAGACAGACAAGACTAGACAGACAAGACTAGACAGACAAGACTAGACAGACAAGACTAGACAGACAAGACTAGACAGACAAGACTAGACAGACAAGACTAGACAGACAAGACTAGACAGACAAGACTAGAAAGACAAGACTAGACAGACAAGACTAGACAGACAAGACTAGACAGACAAGACTAGACAGACAAGACTAGACAGACAAGACTAGACAGACAAGACTAGGCAGACAAGACTAGACAGACAAGACTAGACAGACAAGACTAGACAGACAAGACTAGACAGACAAGACTAGACAGACAAAACTAGACAGACAAGACTAGACAGACAAGACTAGACAGACAATACTAGACAGACAAGACCAGACAGACAAGACTAGACAGACAAGGCTAGACAGACAAGACTAGACAGACAAGACTAGAAAGACAAGACTAGAGAGACAAGACTAGACAGGCAAGACTAGACAGACTAGACAGACAAGACTAGACAGACAAGACTAGACAGACAAGACTAGACAGACAAGACTAGACAGACAAGACTAGACAGACAAGACTAGACAGACAAGACTAGACAGACAAGACTAGACAGACAAGACTAGACAGACAAGACTAGACAGACAAGACTAGACAGACAAGACTAGACAGACAAGACTAGACAGACAAGACTAGACAGACAAGACTAGACAGACAAGACTAGACAGACAAGACTAGACAGACAAGACTAGACAGACAAGACTAGACAGACAAGACTAGACAGACAAGACTAGACAGACAAGACTAGACAGACAAGACTAGACAGACAAGACTAGACAGACAAGACTAGACAGACAAGACTAGACAGACAAGACTAGACAGACAAGACTAGACAGACAAGACTAGACAGACAAGACTAGACAGACAAGACTAGACAGACAAGACTAGACAGACAAGACTAGACAGACAAGACTAGACAGACAAGACTAGACAGACAAGACTAGACAGACAAGACTAGACAGACAAGACTAGACAGACAAAACTAGACAGACAAGACTAGACAGACAAGACTAGACAGACAAGACTAGACAGACAAGACTAGACAGACAAGACTAGACAGACAAGACTAGACAGACAAGACTAGACAGACAAGACTAGACAGACAAGACTAGAGAGACAAGACTAGACAGACAAGACTAGACAGACAAGACTAGACAGACAAGACTAGACAGACAAGACTAGACAGACAAGATTAGACAGACAAGACTAGACAGACAAGACTAGACAGACAAGACTAGACAGACAAGACTAGACAGACAAGACTAGACAGACAAGACTAGACAGACAAGACTAGACAGACAAGACTAGACAGACAAGACTAGACAGACAAGACTAGACAGACAAGACTAGACAGACAAGACTAGACAGACAAGACTAGACAGACAAGACTAGACAGACAAGACTAGACAGACAAGACTAGACAGACAAGACTAGACAGACAAGACTAGACAGACAAGACTAGACAGACAAGACTAGACAGACAAGACTAGACAGACAAGACTAGACAGACAAGACTAGACAGACAAGACTAGACAGACAAGACTAGACAGACAAGACTAGACAGACAAGACTAGACAGACAAGACTAGACAGACAAGACTAGACAGACAAGACTAGACAGACAAGACTAGACAGACAAGACTAGACAGACAAGACTAGACAGACAAGACTAGACAGACAAGACTAGACAGACAAGACTAGACAGACAAGACTAGACAGACAAGACTGGACAGACAAGACTAGACAGACAAGACTAGACAGACAAGACTAGACAGACAAGACTAGACAGACAAGACTAGACAGACAAGACTAGACAGACAAGACTAGACAGACAAGACTAGACAGACAAGACTAGACAGACAAGACTAGACAGACAAGACTAGACAGACAAGACTAGACAGACAAGACTAGACAGACAAGACTAGACAGACAAGACTGGACAGCCAAGACTAGACAGACAAGACTAGAAAGACAAGACTAGAAAGACAAGACTAGACAGACAAGACTAGACAGACAAGACTAGACAGACAAGACTAGACAGACAAGACTAGACAGACAAGACTAGACAGACAACACTAGACAGACAAGACTAGACAGACAAGACTAGAAAGACAAGACTAGACAGACAAGACTAGACAGACAAGACTAGACAGACAAGACTAGACAGACAAGACTAGACAGACAAGACTAGACAGACAAGACTAGACAGACAAGACTAGACAGACAAGACTAGACAGACAAGACTAGACAGACAAGACTAGACAGACAAGGCTAGACAGACAAGACTAGACAGACAAGACTAGACAGACAAGACTAGACAGACAAGACTAGACAGACAAGACTAGACAGACAAGACTAGACAGACAAGACTAGACAGACAAGACTAGACAGACAAGACTAGACAGACAAGACTAGACAGACAAGACTAGACAGACAAAACTAGACAGACAAGACTAGACAGACAAGACTAGACAGACAAGACTAGACAGACAAGACTAGACAGACAAGACTAGACAGACAAGACTAGACAGACAAGACTAGACAGACAAGACTAGACAGACAAGACTAGAGAGACAAGACTAGACAGACAAGACTAGACAGACAAGACTAGACAGACAAGACTAGACAGACAAGACTAGACAGACAAGACTAGACAGACAAGACTAGACAGACAAGACTAGACAGACAAGACTAGACAGACAAGACTAGACAGACAAGACTAGACAGACAAGACTAGACAGACAAGACTAGACAGACAAGACTAGACAGACAAGACTAGACAGACAAGACTAGACAGACAAGACTAGACAGACAAGACTAGACAGACAAGACTAGACAGACAAGACTAGACAGACAAGACTAGACAGACAAGACTAGACAGACAAGACTAGACAGACAAGACTAGACAGACAAGACTAGACAGACAAGACTAGACAGACAAGACTAGACAGACAAGACTAGACAGACAAGACTAGACAGACAAGACTAGACAGACAAGACTAGACAGACAAGACTAGACAGACAAGACTAGACAGACAAGACTAGACAGACAAGACTAGACAGACAAGACTAGACAGACAAGACTAGACAGACAAGACTAGACAGACAAGACTAGACAGACAAGACTAGACAGACAAGACTAGACAGACAAGACTAGACAGACAAGACTGGACAGACAAGACTAGACAGACAAGACTAGACAGACAAGACTAGACAGACAAGACTAGACAGACAAGACTAGACAGACAAGACTAGACAGACAAGACTAGACAGACAAGACTAGACAGACAAGACTAGACAGACAAGACTAGACAGACAAGACTAGACAGACAAGACTAGACAGACAAGACTAGACAGACAAGACTAGACAGACAAGACTAGACAGACAAGACTGGACAGCCAAGACTAGACAGACAAGACTAGATAGACAAGACTAGACAGACAAGACTAGACAGACAAGACTAGACAGACAAGACTAGACAGACAAGACTAGACAGACAAGACTAGACAGACAACACTAGACAGACAAGACTAGACAGACAAGACTAGAAAGACAAGACTAGACAGACAAGACTAGACAGACAAGACTAGACAGACAAGACTAGACAGACAAGACTAGACAGACAAGACTAGACAGACAAGACTAGACAGACAAGACTAGACAGACAAGACTAGACAGACAAGACTAGACAGACAAGACTAGACAGACAAGGCTAGACAGACAAGACTAGACAGACAAGACTAGACAGACGAGAGAGGCTGTCGACATGATGCTGTGTCGTGCTGTGATGTTGTACTAGTCTGTGATATTCCATCCTAGATATTTGTTCATTCCAGAAGCTCCTTCGCGCGCGTGTCCACCTCACCACGTCTTCTGGCTCGCGTTCTTCCCGAATTTCTCTCCTTCTTTGGTATTTTAGTGTGTTTCCCGTTATTGCTCTTAGTACTCTCATTTCATTGGTGCGCGCCATCCTTTGGTCTCGGCTGTGTCGGCTCGTGCTTCTGCTGTGTATGTCATTACGGGTCTTACACATGCTTTGTATATTCTGCCTTTGGTTGTAGTTGATATGCATTTATTTTTCCAGATAGTTGTTCTCAAGGCTCTTGCTTTTCTGACTGACTTGTTCTATTATTTTGTTGTTTAGTTCTAGCTTGCATCTGCATCAAACCATCAGGAGCAAACCTGCCATAAAGTACCTGGGAGTGATGCTGGATCAGAGGCTCAACTTCAAGTAGCACCTCAGATACGCAGGAAACAAAGCCGCTACAACTGCCGCAGCTATCTCCAGGATACTGCCCAATATTGGAGGTCCGCGCGGTGCTAGGAGAAGGGTTCTCGCCTGCGTTAGCACCTCGATCTTGCTGTATGCGGCGCCGACCTGGGCAGAAATGACGGAGGTTCCCGCATATCTAAGACTGATAACCCCCGCAGACAGGACGAGTGCACTGAGAATCTCATGCGCCTACTGGACTGTATTCGCAGATGCAGCACAAACTGTCCTCGGCATAATTCCCTGAAGGGTAGATGAAGAAGAATCGGCTTGCTTTTGGACTCTAAAAACATGCTGGACATACTTTCCGTTCGCCCAGAACATAATTCCAAATCTCAAACATGATTGAATATTGGCGAAGTACACCATCCTCAAGACATCTGTGACTAAATATCTACTCAATAATCTTAATGCATAAACTGTTTTACTTAGTTTCATTGAGAGTTTATTAATATGTGTAAACCAATCTAAGTTTTTGCCTAGGTGATGCCTTTGCCTGCATGTGCCTTTGTTACTATTAGATGGTTTTCAGCAAACCACTCCCACACGGGACTTAGACAAGATTTAGGTTATGAAAAATGTCCTCGTTAGGTTGGTTTGATATTAAGATGGTAGTACATCTGCTTAATTTATCATGGCATGACGAGAGGCCACACGAATGGTACAAATCATTAATAAAAAGAACGAATACAAGAGGGCGTAAATTACTTCCTTGTGGGATACCCACGTTTAATACCGGTGAGGTGATTTAAATATTCCAGATGGGGTAATTAATTTAGTAATGAGTATTCTATTAGACAGAAATGATTTAAACGTGGTCCACTAGGTCGTAAGCTTTGGAGAGATCCAAAAACATACCAACAGGTATGAATTTAGCTTCTAGATCCTCACTTACCCCACGTTTAAATTGCAAGCTTGCAGTGTCAGTATCCCTCCCTTCAAGGAATCCATGCTGATTTTGGTTTATTATATGACATTTAGTTGCGAATGGAAGGACAATCGAAGATACAAGTTTTTCGAATATCTTAGAGAAGGCTGATAATATGCAGATAGGTCTGTAGTTTCCAATGTCAGATTTGTCTCCAGATTTGTAAATAGACTTCAAGGAAATACACCAAACATTAAAGAATTATTGCTAGATAATGCTTGGCACGGAAACAGATTTTTTAATGACAATGTTCGACAATCGTCGTTACCTGTACTTAGACTTTAAGGACATGATTGTTAGGAAAAGTTCCTACACACTTGTTGGTTTTAGAAAAATTTATGCACTATTACCATGTATATTGTTCGAATATTAGCTTCTTACTTGCATATTGGGTAGATCTACTGCTTTGCTGGCAAAATAGTTGTTGATGAATGTGGCAATTTGATGGGATGCTGGGCAATGATCGCAGTACGAGCACTGTTTCTTCTTGACGCCCGAAATTTGGTTGACTATTCTCCAGGAAGTTTTTTCAGATTCTTGGATCTGCTTATGGAAGTAGAGTTTCTTGTCGTTGCGAAAAAATGTAGTAGACCTCCTTCGAAAGTTGTTATATCGATAGCTGTTTATATCGGCGGTCGGTGTAAGCAATTATTTGCAGTAAAGCGAATGTTTTTTTTTATTTTGCACAATTCTGGGTTTAGGTTAGAAGTTGCTGCGGATCAAGGGAGATACTTCATTAAAATTGGCATAAAAAATGCTCATGAACAGTTCCCACTGGCTGTTAATTTCACAAGAACCAATTGTCAGTAGCTCGTTCCACGTTATTTTGTCCATTAATTCTCTGTGCAGTAGTTTATTATCTTCGCTATACCTTCTAAATTGATTAAAGATGTGCTCAGATTCTTCTTCGGATTCAATCGAAAGTATTTGAGCATAGTGGTCCAATATAAAATAATTCGATGTATTTAAAGTTGGAACAGCATACTATTATGTTATCTATGCATGAACCTGTTTTCATGAATCTTGTCTGTCTAGTCTTCTATGTCTATTCTCAGCTGTCTAGTCCCGTTAATCTACTTATGTTTGCCTTGTATTATCGGTCTAATCTTGTCGGTGTAATCTTTTCGACTTGTCTTATTCGTCTGACAGATGAAGCCTTTGAATCTATTATTTACTTTCAAGAGGTTTTGCGAATCTGAATTGGGTAATGTAACTTTGTTTTATAGTCAAATCCTTTAAAATGTGTTTGCGTTTTGTATATTAAACCCCGATCATAATCAACATTATCAAAACTGTTCGTTTAATTACATACATATCCAAAAGTGCTATTTCTGTGACACCTTAATTAAACAGTTATCGATACATAATTTGAATCGCGTTTTGATCGTTTATTTCTCCAGCCCTTAATATCCGACAGCGTATATCAACCCCTAAAAACCTATTACACGACGTCCTCTTTATTAAAATCCACATCCTAACGTAAATCAATTTAATACGTACATATTAGAACATTGTCAACGCATTTCAGATTATATATATATATATATATATATATATATATATATATATATATATATATATATATATATATAAATATATGAATATATATTTATATATATATATATATATATATATATATATATATATATATATATATATATTCATATATATATATATATATATAAACATAAATAACTATGTCATAGCGTGAATAATGCGACGACATAACACGTTTATAGTTTTCATACTGCACAATACACGATGTAATTTAATGCAGCCGCGCCGTGAAACTCTATGTTTATTACGATATGTACCGAATGCTAAAACATTCATATTCAAGAATTATTGGCTATATTATTTTTACGCAGTTTTTATATAATTATTATAATATGATTGTTATTATTAATATATAATCGGTTTTTGGGGCTGATCGTACGTGATATCTGTAATAATTACCGAGCGTTAATAAACAGGATGTAGATAATGTAGGGGATATAAACAGCGAGTTAAGTAAATGAGCGTATTAAATTTTACCCTGGAGATGTTGCGGCTTACTAAACTGATGCTCGCGATAACTAGACAGAAGGTTCGGAGATTACAAATCGAAACTAATTATTGCTCGTCGATAAAGTTAAATATCGTCCGTTTTATAACTTAACTTTGTAATTAACTTTGTTTCCATGAAATATGCTTACAGAAGGTCAATAATTGCGGCTTTTACATAAAGTATTTTCTTCTTCTGATGCCTCCTGTCTTTCTCATTGAAGGTTGGCGACCAACTTTCTAAATGCGTGTCTGTCTCTTGCCACATGGCACAGTTCTTTAACATTCATTCCTGTCCACTCTCTTATATTACGTAGCCAGGACTTTTTCTTTTTTCCTATTCCCTTCCACTCTATTCTTCCCTGCATTATGTTTTGTAGCAGCATATATTTATCTTTGCGCAGAATATGACCTATGTATGCTGTTTTACGTATCTTGATAATTTTTAATAGTTTCCTTTCATGTCCGATGCGCCTTAGTACTTCTTCCTTCTTTAGGGTATTTTTATCATGCGCCTATATATCCACATCTCGAACGCTTCAAGCTTTTTGATAGTTTGTGCTTGTAAGGTCCAGGTTTCCACCCCGTACAGTAACACTGACCGCACATAACACTCCATGAACCGTAGTCTAATTCGCAGGCACAAACTTCTATTTGTGAACATTGAAGGATATGCAATAAATGTCTTTCGCGCCATTTCTATGTTGATCTTGATTTCTTCGTCTGGATCTAGTAGGTCATTAATGACTGTTGACCAAGACATTTGAATTTTTGAACCCGCTCTACTTGCTTTCCATTTAGTGTGATAACAGGGTAAATATTCGGGTTTTTACTTATTACCATCAATTTCGTTTTTTCTATGTTAATGGTCCTACTTCTTCGCACGCTTGGTTAACTCTCTTTGTTTGAACCGTCTCTTACGAAAATCAAAATTTTCCAGTTTTAAAACATTGCTGGTCAAATCACTTACCTGTTAGGGCTGCTCGCGTCTCCGCCGCCTTCGTCCTGCGTCCTTCCGGCGCCTTTTTTAAGGGAGGAAATGGGGATAGTAAGTGGAGGGATTCCCTTAAAATTGTTGTCTTCCAGACGTTGGATGTCGCTTCAGCCCTTTGGGCTCGTGATTACACCCCTGGTTAATTTGACTTAAAACGAGAAACTTAAAGATGCGTGCACGTGTCGGTCGAGCTTCGTTCGCGCTTCGATTCTTGTATCTACAATTCACGCACTCGAAGCTTACTGCCGCAAATATATAAATTCGCGACGAAATGATAAATCTCGTGATTTCGGCCCAGGTCGATACACCTTTACCGTTCTGTTGATCGGTGCCGAAATCGATTTAAATGTTAAATTTAAAAATACAGTTTGACATGTTTGTTATGGCGCTTTTAGCGCCATATTTGGGTCAGATTAAGATGGGGTCGTCACATCCGAGTATGGTTTCTGATAGACTGAAACTGCTGCCTAAAGAGGAAACCGAACTCGGATCAGACTAGGTTGGAGTGATATCTTGTAAGTGTGGCTTCCTAATGTATATTACATCAGGCTCTCCTAATTACGCAGGAAGATTATCAATATGATGAGGGCCTTCCGCGGTTTACTAATTTGGGCAAAACACGGAATTCGGCGCTGCCTAATTACGAGGCACACCGTAGATGGTGGCTAATTTTCGCACTTCCCAGGTAGTTTAATTATTCAACAGTCTCGATAGGAGTTCCATCTATAGAATATATCTACGTGTGGCTGATGCTGCTGGTGGATGAAAGCTCATAAAAAGTAATTTGGTTTTGGACGTGTTTACCTCCATCCCAAGAGAGCCATATACACTTGAGAATGTGTCCATCATACTTTCCGCTTCTTCTGCTGCGTTGGTCAAAATAACAAGGTCATCTGCATATATCAGCTCAGTGAGGGATCTCTTGCGTTCATTTTTCTGGACTTAGGTTATGTAATCCAATCTCAAAGCGATATCGGATGTCAATACCACGGTCCTAAAGCACTCGGTCAAAGCATAACAGAAACGCAGTCATCAAAATATTGAAACGAAGAGGTGCTAATATGCAGCCTTGCCTTACGACATTAGAAATGTGGAAAGAGCCGGTGATATCGCCACCTGCAATAACTTGTGCCTCGTCCATATGCAAATCGGCAATTAAAGTCACTAGCTTTGCAGGACACCCAAATCTTAAGAGTATTTGCCACAGGGCTTGCCTGTCACCATGTCGAGTGCCTTCCGTAGATCCACAAAAATAGCAAACATAGAAGAATGCTGCTCCCTCACTATTTCCTAGAGCTATCGAAGTGTGAATTGCCTTATGCCATAAGTAATGTTGAAAGAGCCGGTGATATCGCAACCTACAATAACTTGTGCCTCGTTATCCATATAAAGATCGGCAATTATATTCAATAGCTTTACAGGACACCAAAATCTTAAGAGGATTTGCCACAGGGCTTGCCTGTTCACCATGTCGAATGCCTTCAGTAGATCCACAAAAATAGCAAACATTCTGCTCCCTCACTTTTTCCTAAAGCTGTCGAAGTATGAAGGTCATATCTGTTGTCCCTCTGTGCGGGCGGAAACCAGATTGACTCTCTGGTAGGATTGACTCTAAAGCAGGCTGTAGACGGTTATATATCACCCTTGCCAATATCTTACCAGCTGCACAGAGAAGGGTGATGCCACGATAATTGGTGCTATCTGATCTGTACCCTACTAAAATTGGCGCGAACAATTGGCTCATCAACACTATTGGCAACAACAGCAACATTCTCAGTTCTTGAGCGACGTGCACGAGTTCGGTTGTTCATATCACTAACTTGTCCAAACAGCTCAAACTTTTCCAACACTTTTACAATTGTTGGCCGAGAAGGTGCTTCACGACTACCCAAAAATGCTTTAGTTTTGCAAACTGTGACGGCGAAATCTTCACCATTTTTGTAGTGAATTTTAATAATTGCAATGCGTTGTTAAAGCATCTATCGTTCCATTTTTATTAATGGCCTAGTTTTTACTTGTCATCTGTCAAGTAGTTACAGGTTGACTCATGACAACTGTTAAAGTGTCGGGCTATTGAAAATGAAACCTCTTATTGGAAGACCCTTTAATATGACCAATTTTTATAGTCTTTATGTTTCTTTAGTTTAATCGAATCAAAATATAAATAATTCATTTATACATCAGGATATATTTATATATTTTGTATATTTTTCTCTCCTACATTGTAATATAATAAAAGATATTACAATGGATACTAAAAGATAATCTTCAATTTATTTTATCGTTGAAAATAGTGTAACATTATTCCACGATAGATTTATACAAAATGTGCACATAAAGTTGCGAATGATAGCCAAGTTTCGGTTTTCCCTGCATGTATTTTCGCCCATTTTCCCCACTCACTGTGGGGATATTAGAGTAATGACTTTTAGCGTTTGACCCGCTGCCCAATATCCTACACACACATACACACATCCATCCAATATACACGGATCTCTTTGCCAAACTCTGCCGCACATAATGCATGCATGTCTCTATTAATGAACTCTCTCGCTGTTTCTTTTTTGTAATTTTTGTCTGCCTGACTCTTCGCTTTTTATTTCGCTCGTTTATTGAAAGCTATGAGCCGCGTAATTAATCCTTTCAAATAAAACAAAGTAAATGGATCGACTCTAACGAACACAAATGAGCGATACTTTCGGAAATGTTTACAGTATCTTTAGATTCCATTACATACAAGTGGTATCAAATGGTTTCATATGAGAGTAGTAGGCAATACTCTACAGACAAGATTAGACAAAACAGACTAGACAGACAGACAAGACAAAATAAACAAAAACAGGCAAGACTAAATAGTCAAGACTAGGCAGACTAGATTAGATTCAACGCAAAAGCGTGGGGTTCCAAAGTAGATGATAAAAGAGGGCGCCTACTCCCTGAATAGCCCGTGGAAAATAATCTCGAGATGCCAATGAAGGCGAAGAACCCACTTATAGAGGTGGAAATAAAAGCTCCCTAATAGATGTCACATTTGGCACCTGAGACTTGAGACAACAGTCAAGTTAAAGAGTGGAAAGTACTGCCGGACGAAACACTCAGTGACCATCGCTACATCCATTACGCGCTCGGTGGAAAACGAGTACAAAATAGAGCGAACCCAGCCCCCAAATGGAGACTGGCCAAGCTTGATAAACTAAAATTCCTTGCTCTGATTTCTTTCCTGGTTTCTCTTTTCTCCTTCACGGCCTTCCTCTCCTGGTTCACCTCCCTGGAACACCTCCTTCCTGGTTTTTTCTTTTTTAAACACACTCTTTTGAAGCCTTGGACATGTTTGCTTCCTCCAATACTTCTTCTCTTCTTGGGTCTTTCTTCACTTACTTCTTCTCTTTTTGGTTCCTTCTTCACTTACTTCTTCTCTTTTTGGTTCCTTCCTCACTTGCTTCTTGGATGCTTCTTCTCCTTCTTCTTGGATTCTTCCTCACCTCCTTCTTGGATCCTTCCTCACCTTCCTCTTGGATGCAAAAAACGCCAAATAATAACAGATGCTGTTAAGAATGATCAATATCACAAATGACATCTTGATCATTGTCCCTTAATGTTTCCTTCTTCTCATTCTCAACTTATACACGTCGATCTGTGCCTTACTTCTTGTTCCAGTTTTTTGTTGGTTCCTTCTTCTTGGTCCCTTCTTTCGATTGCTTTTTCTTCTGCTAATTCTTTAGAATTAGAATTAATATTAGAGCAGATAAATCTAGTCCACATATCGCGCGGTAGCGTGATCTCTCGCTGTGGTGGCGTTAATACGTAAGTACCGATAAGACTAAGCAGATAAAACTCTGAAAATACTCGACGAACTAGACTTGATAGACATTGTGAGATATACAAATAATGCAAGTCAGACTAGAATGGTCAGACGAGATTTGAAAACTGGTTATTATAGAATAACTAACCTATTTATGAAATTAGATTGTAATTAGATAAATAGTGTAAAATATTTATTTTCCTCCATACAAAAGTTTGTATAGTTCTTGGAGGACCGTTGCATGTATAACAAAATACCATTAGTGTTATTAATCTTCCTTCCTTTCGGAGTTACGGAAGGGACAAAGAATGCTCTCTTTCAGCCGGATGTTTTCTATAGTTGTAAATGATCTGTTTTTTTCTTCTTCTCCCAATATCGTTAATTACATTTCCCATTCGTCGTGCAGCTCTCTTTTAATCTCGTTAACTTCGCACAAAAGCAACCCACATCGACGATTTCATTTTACAGTGGGTGATACAGTGGGATAAGTTTCAAGTTTGTTTCGTAAATTTAAGATGAGGCAATAGCTTCATATCATTGAATCTCATATAAATAGATGTTCTCTGTCCTTAAATAATAAATTAAAATAACCCGTTTGTTTTATTATGTTCTCGGTTAGGGTTCATCTGTTTAATGTCTCATAATCTCTAGGTAGGTTAGGTTAGTTTATGGGTAGGTTAGTTTTATTAGGTTTTACCCGAAAATTAAGTTAAGTTATGAGACCGAATTCAGCTGGTTTTCTTAGTAACGCTTGGGTCATCGCAGTGTTAGCTCTTGGGTTTATGGCGACCAGATGCAACGATTGTTAAGGCGCCCTTAATGAATTTATATGTAATAAGAAAATGCTTGAGTGCCTATAAGTATATTACATACTATTTTTAAGCGTAAATTGTGTGAATTGTACACATATATATCGTCGCTGCGCCTGCCAAATTCCATATGTGCATTTTATCTTTTTTTTTTTAAATAAGCTCTGTTTCGTTCTCTATCTGTTGATATAGTTCTTTGTGTGTTATTTGAACTAGAAACAATTCTAACAAATTCCATCTGTATTTTGACCGTTAAGAAAAATTCGTATGTGTAGAAATGCACATAAAGGATTTTTGTTCCGTCTTTACTTGCTCACCAACTGTGTTAGCTTTGTAAGCGTTGTGCTGTATGAGCCAGCAAACTCAAGACTATTAATATCTAATTGTAAGTACCTTAAAGTGAGGAATATGAATGTGTGTGTGTTAATATTTGTTTGTATGATAGATACCTATACCAGCTATAGGTATATGTATGAGAGGTACCTGCAAATTTACCTACACTCTTTGCCTACCACTTTGATTTTATTTTCTTCAGGTGATATGGCTCTGTTTGAAGAATTAAAAGATGTTACATACGAAAAACATATTGATCTTTTTGGAGATAAATCACGAATCGATTGTACCATTCCTGAGATCTCAGATAAAATGGAAAAAAAATATATTCTTGATGAAGGCCAGTAAGAGAAGGCCAGTAAATCACTGGCCAGTAAGAGAGGATACTGAATTATTTGAGGAAAAAAATAAAGATAACTACTACCTCGATGAAAAGACTGGTATACTAGAGCGAAATAATAATACAGTTTGCACATACGAAGACGATAGTATATTTGAATCTGAGTTTTCGAACAGTGATGAGGAAATAAATAAAAGACAAAGGAAGTTTAATAAGTTACAAAGGGTAGGTGGCAAAAAATATACAGGCAGAAAGAGGAAATGTGATGAAATTTGATGTGATGTGAGAAAGCGAGATATGAATAATTCATAAATAATAATAACATAATTCATCTAGGTTTCGGTACTAATTATTAGTACCGAGACCTAGAAAATGTCTTAAAAAAAATCATGCACCCATTCTTGTCTATCCAAATCTGACAGAAGCTATTTAAGCGGTTTGATTTGTGAACAGAAACGGAAAGCATTATTTGATTATTTTGGGGGCTTAACTACATGGGGTGGGAAAAAAATCTTATTTAAAAAATCTTTAAAAACTCTTCGGTTGCGTCCAGTATTAAGAAGACGTAAAACTACGAGTAACTCCGAAGATATGCCTCAAAGACAATTAGCCTATGACTATTATTTATCCGATGATCAGAATGTTACTATAAAGGTGTGCAAAAGCTGTTTTGTCAGCACCTTTAATATAAATACTGATACACTGTCAGATTGGATTAAAAAGCTGCAGGATAATATATAGGAAGGAAAGCAATTAAGATCTAAACATGAAAAACGACAATCAAAAACTATAAAAAAAACCTATTTCGGAAACTATTAGATCAACTACTGTTAAAGAATGGTTGAACTTAGTAAATAAAGTACCAAGTCACTATTGCCGCTCTAGCAGTAACAGAGTTTACATTGAAGACACTTTTGAATCAAAGTCTCACATATTTCGAGTTTATACCGAGAGGTGCAAGAATAACCAAAAACTAAATATTGGTCGCAAACTGTTTAATGAGATATTGGAAGAGGAAAAGATTTCTATTTATAAGCCTAGGAAAGACCAGTGCGATGTATGTACAGCTAAAAAAGAAGGCAACATCGAAGAAGAGCAGAACACATTACATATTGAAAAAAATAAGGAAGCCTACAAAGCTCATATTGAAGCTCGCACTATGAGCTCATCACCGAAGTACTCGTCTTGACTGTTGATGTCCAATCTGTTCTCCTTTGGTCCAAAGGTTTTGGTGTCAGTTCCGTATTATAAACAAAAACTTCATGTTCATAATCAGTCCATTTATATTATTAATAACAAAGACGTTCATACCACCGAACTTTAGCCAGTATAGAAAAATGTGTTTGTAACGAAGAAAATCTTAATAAATTTGCATGTCATCAAACATGGTTTTATTTTAGAAAAATACACATTTGCTCTTAATTTCAGTTGTTTCTTTTTTCTAAGCATTTATTGTATATATATTATTACATGTTTACATTTAATATAATGCTATGTACAAATATAATATACAATGGGACATGTTTGAGGAGTTCGCTGAATTCCTCATTCTACCACATGCCCAACGATAGCAGTCCATTGACTGACTATATTAACTAATAGTAACATATATAGATAATATTTTGTGTTTTCTATTTGTAAGTCGTCTAATTGCTACATTTTTTACTTGTGTTCTAACCTAGATATTCTGCATGATCTTCATAGAAAATCCATTTCTACCATAAAATAAAGCCATGTTTGAGGACATGTCGTAAAATTATTAAGATTTTCTTGTCACAAACTATTTTTTCTAAACTGGCCAACTTTAAACAGGCCCGTTATCTTAAAATTCAAATAATTTTTTTTTTTAGAAAATTTTCTAAAGTAACATATCAAATTTTTTACATCACCCTTTAGACCAGGGGTCTCCAAACTACGGCCCGAGGGCCACATCCGAGCCGCGGACAGATTTTGTCCGGCCCGCGGAGAGCTAGCATACTTGAAAACTCCTTTTAGAGAACATATAGCAAATTAAATTTAGTTTACTGAAGTATTCTAATTTTATGTTGAATAATTATTAATATGACATCTGCATTGATATGGTCATGGGCTAACTACTCATAACATTGTTGTAGGCTTATTGTTATTGTTTTTGTGATAAGTTGGATCAAGAAACACATAATTGTAATGAGTAAAGACGTAGTAAAGATGTATAATATGCAGAAAATTAAACTTCAGTATATAATAACAATATACATATATAATAACAAATTATTGAAATGAATCCAACTAACAATTTATACATTGTAAATAAAAACATAACTTATAACAAGCATAATGACATATGAAATACTAATGAGATTTATGTAATTGAGATTTTCCACTAACAATAGTTTGTAGTTGTGGACTAATTTTACTTGTACCAATTATTAAAAGAGATTCAAGATGCTCATCAGTTAATTTAGATCTGAAAAACATTTTTTGTGTACTTCATTTTGGAGAAGGTCTTCTCACACAAATATGTAGTACCAAAAACAGAAAACAGCCCACGAGCAAATTTATGCAAATTATCAAAGTGTGTCAGTGGAAGACTCTTATAAAATTCCAACAAAGATGAGTTTTGATATTTGTTCTTAATTATATCACTGCACTGTATATCAATCATTTCCATTTGAAGTTCCGGCGCTAGGGTTTCAATGTCAGTATCAAAAGGATTCTGAAAAATCTTAATTTGATTCGCAATGGCATCAAAGTCCGAGAAACGAGTATCAAAATTTATTTTCAAAGCACTCAAAGTTTCGATTGCAAAATCGATAGGAAACTCAGTCTCGGTGGTGTGGCTGAATATTTCACATGTTTTAAAATGTGAAAAACATTTACTTCGTAGTTGTGATTGAAACAGTATCAATTTCCTCCGGAATGATTTGATATTAGTGTATAAATCAGGAAGATGCTGGTTTTCTCCTTGCAATCTCAAATTCAGTTCGTTCACATGTTTTGGCAAATCAACATAGAATGCTAACTTCCATAGCCATGCGTTGTTTAGTAATTCAGTAAGAGGGCGATGCTTTTCATTCAAAAAAAATTCGATCACTGCTCGAAGTTCAAAAAAGCGCTGAAGGACTTTCCCACAACTAAGCCAACGTACGGCAGTATGATAAGGTAAGCCATTTTCTCCAATCTCTTCATTAAATTGTCGGTGATTCAGCCCAAAAGGTCTGATAAAATTAACAGTTGATATGACTGGTTTCAGAACTTCAGACATATCCAAACATTTTCCGCACAAAGACTGTTGATGAATGATACAATGTAAGACTAATGGTTTTGAACCACCGTCATTTTCTACAGCCTTTGACACAAGAGCGACCACTCCTTTATCTTTCCCACTCATGTTTTTGCCTCCATCAAATGTAATACATTTCAAGTTTTTCCATCGAAGGTTCTTTTGATTAATGGCCATTTCAACTCCTTTAAAAATATCTGTACCAGTAGTTGTGCCATGCATACTATACATATCAAGAAGTTCTTCATGCACTTCATAGCTTTTATCTACTCCTCGAATATAAATCAACACCTGAGCAGTATCTGACACATCCGTTGACTCATCCAAGGCCAAAGTAAACCACTCAACATGTCCATTTTTGTCGAACAGTTGTGAGGATATATTTTCAGCGATGTTTTCTACCCTTCGAGCCACAGTGTTTGCTGACATACTGACAGTTTTTAATAAATTTTCCTTTTCAGGACACACTTCTTCGGCTACTGCAATTATGCATTCTTAGAACATTTCTCCATCGGTGAATGGTTTTCCACGTTTTGCAATTTCAAGAGCCACACGAAAGCTGGCACGAGTAGCAGCCTCTTGTTCAGTTTTGAGTTTTGTAAATGATGATTGCTGCGATTTCAATCCGCGCTTCATAGCTTCGAATTTTTCTGTCCGCAAACTTCCTGTATATTTTGAATAATTTTGAAAATGTTTTGTTTCATAATGACGTTTAATGTTATATTCCTTGAGAACGGCTATGCTTTCATTGGAAATCAAACATAGCACCTTGTTACTGGACTCAATTACGAAATACTGAATGTTCCACTGATCTTTGAATTTTCTGCATTCACTATCAATTTTTCGCTTCTTTTCCATACTACTAAATCACACACAAAAGCAACAAATCAAATCAAAATACTGTTACAAAGATGTCTTAAACTTAAACACGCACAAACACGTTTTAAGGAGGTACGCACTATTTTATTTCACAACAGTGTCATAGGAACTGACTTTTGGTTGCGCCGCTAGCCTTCTTATATATTCCAATTACTGCCATCTAGAAGTGAGTGGAAGACACCAGAATTTTCTCGAACAAACAAGATTATTCTGTACGTGCTATTAGCGCCATCTGGTAGCTATAGAAGGTACTACCTATTTCTGCTTGTGTCCACCAGATGTCGTGTCACGTTACTCCTCATGGCTCGTACTCTACGACTAATCTAGAAATTACAGATAATGACAGGAAAATTAATAATATGCGGTGTTGTCGTTTTGCGGACTTTAGTCCGATTTGTAGCCTTTTTTAAACGTTGCGTACTTTTTCGGACTTTTTTTTTCATCAGTGGACTATTTCACTTTTTACCACCGGCAACAATGATAATATGGTTTTGGCCCTCGGAACTTACTGGAGTAATCAGTATGGCCCTAAGGCTGGAAAGTTTGGAGACCCCTGCTTTAGACAATGAAAAAGTCTATCCAAACCGAGAATAAAAAATTAGGTTTGCCATTAAAAAAAAATGTGAATGACGTCACAGCGCAAACACCAATGGCGTCACGAAATTTTTTTTTAGGGCATAACTTTGTATTTTGGAAAATAAAATTGACGGGTCCGAGCGATTATCCCAAAAACAATGAATAAAGAAGTTATTGGTTTGTTTCCAAACTTTAACACCACACTGTATATTAATTTATAGATCATAGAAAAATTAAGTAACAAAGGGTGGTATTAGAGACCGGATTATATGCATTTGCATATTTAGTAAGAGGTCATTGCATATCTTATATAAGATCTGGCGATGATTCATATTCTCACTATATGTTGGTACAATATTTTTCAGTAGGGTAGTTAATGAATAAAATCTTATACGGTTGTCGGCTAAACTACACATTTATTATTCAGCACTTCGATTTCCTTCGGGTAATCAAAAAAAAATCATGTAAAAATTTAAAAAAAAAATAAAAAAAAAATTTTTTTTTTAAATTTTGTTCGAAAAATATGTGCTTTTTCGATTTTATTCGATTTTCTCGAACACGGGAAAATGCAGCGAAATCATTTTCGGCACACAGAAACTACAAGACGAACAAGTCGATGTGAAAATTGTCCGGAAAAATTCAATAATTCGTGGAGTAATTCCAAACTGAAATTTACCCGATTCTCGATTTTCTAAGTAGATGACTCGGAAACGGTTGCAGATAATCACAAATGGATTACGGCATCGTTGTCACAAGGTCATTTTTCCGTTAACACACAAAGATTGTACCCGGAAAATTCACGACTTTCCGAGATCTCTACTCGAGCGCCGAAACTTCTTAAAAATGTCTTCAATTTCTGCAGGCGATAGTGAACGGGAAGAGATAGCGAAATATAATTTGCATATCTCTAATTAAAAGCAAAAGTGCTTTCAGAAACGTTTTTAAATTTTTCTGTAAATCAAAAAATAACGATTTCGCCATTATCGATTTTCTCGCATTTCGTCGTTTCCGCGGTATCGACCCCCCGTGTCGATGTTATTTCTTAACTAAAAGCTTCCTAGGCAATATTATATGCGTTATCCGACTAATTTTGGGACGCTGAATCGATTAGTGAAGACTAGAAGTCTATGTGCCCTGCCGTTTAAAACTTATGCCTGCGTGAAATCAATCGGAAATGCGAGTTGGTGTATAGTGAAAAAATATATAAAACTTCCTTATTTGTAACTTTAGAGCGAAATACACTGGAAACCCGTTTTCAGCACTTCGATTTCCTTCGGGTTAGCAAAACGAAATCAGGAAAAAAAATTCCACAAAATTTTTCAACAAAAATTTTTCATCATTTTGTTCGAAAAATATGTGCTTTTGCGATTTTTTTCGATTTTCTCGAGAACGATAAAATACAATGAAATCTTTTTCGGCACACAGAAACTACACGACACGACTAACAAATCGATGTATAAATAGTGCGGAAAGATTCAATAATTTGTAAAGAAATTTCAAACTGAAATTTACCCGATTCTCGATTTGCTAAGTAGATATATCGGAAACGGTTGCGGATAATCAAAAACGGATTGCGGCATCGTTTTCAGAAGGTCATTTACCTATTAATACCCTAAGATTTTCCGCGGGAAATGCACGACTTGCCGAGATATCTACTCGAGCGCCGAAATTTCTTTAAAATTTCTGCAATTTTTGAAGGCGAAAGTGAACCGAAAGCGCTAGCGAAATATAATTTGCATATCTTTAATCAGCAGCAAAAATGCTTTCAGAAACGTTTTTTAATTTTGCTGTGACTCAAAAACTAACGATTTTGACAAAATCGATTTTCTCGCATTTCGTCGTTCCCGCGGCCCAGACTTCCCGTGTCGACGGTATTTCTTAGCTGAAAACTTCCCGGGGAATATTATATACGTTTTCCGACTAATTTTGGGACACTGCATCGATTGCTGATGACTAGAAGTCTCTGTGGTGAGCGGTTCAAAAGTTATGACAGTCGGAAATGCGTGATTGTGTAAAGCGAAAAATTATACAAAATTTGTTTATTTGTAACTTTAGAGCGAAATAAACTGGAAAACCGTTTTCAGCACTTCGATTTCCTTTGTGTAACCAGAAATAAATCACGAAAAAAATTTGCAAAAATAATTTCAACAAAACTTTTTCATCATTTCAAACAGAAATGTACCCGATTCTCGATTTGCTAAGTAAATATCTCGGAAACGGTTACGGATAATCAAAAACCGGATTGCGGCATCGTTTTCAGAAGGTAATTTTCCTATTAATACAGTAAGATTGTCCGCGGGAAATTCACGACTTTCCGAGATCTCTACTCGAGCGCCGAAATTTCTTAAAAAATTCTTCAATTTTTGCAGGCGAAAGTGAACCGAAAGAGCTAGCGAAATATAATTTGCATATCTGTAATCACCAGCAAAAATACTTTCAGAAACATTTTTAAATTTTTCTGTGACTCAAAAATAACGATTTTGACAAAATCGATTTTCTCGCATTTCGTCGTTTCCGCGACCTAGACTTCCCGTGTCGATGGTATTTCTTAACTGAAAGAAAAATATACGTTTTTAAATTTTGCTGTAATCAAAAAATAACTATTTTGACAAAATCGATTTTCTCGCATTTCCTCTAGCGATTGCAATCCGGAAACTGGATCCGGTAATTCGGCGGATGCGGCATCACTAGACGCATACCGGATCCGGTACCAAAATACCGGATCCGGTCACCGGCTCCTGTGATGCTAATTTTTGACTTACATCTTTAGTGACGCCGGTCCTTCACACCGTGTTTCTTAACTTAAGATTTTCCTAATATGCAATACCCTAACCTAATTTTACTAGGTCAAATATTAAAAGATATGTTTTTTAACAATAAAACAAAGATATTTCAGAAAAAAACGTAATGTTTATATCTTTACACTTAAGCAATTAGAACTCCTTCCAACAAATAAATATGCAAAAAATCCCCTCAAAAATTAGTCTTTTTCAAGGGCCATGCAGCTAGTGCATCTTCGCAATACATGCTGTAGACATAAATATTTCTTGTAATGGTAGCAAGTATATGGTTTTTATAGGTTCTTCTGCCAGCTACACTCCAGCTACACCGACCATTTCTAGAAGCACCGGTTCTCCCAGGTCCCTCATCAAACTTCAATATTTCCGCAAATTTGTGTCTCGCCAATCGAGGCAAGTTCAATTGAACCCGTCGATATGAGGTTCTATTAGTTCATAGTCAAATTCTCAATTAAGTGACGGCGATGAAATTTTGAGTTTGAATTATTAGACGCACGTGATACGTGAAAAAAAAACCTGACTGTTTATACACAGTATTTGTTTGTTGTTTATATATGATATTGAGCATGACGTAAAAGAACCATAGACCAACACCTTGTTGCTCGGACACAATTGTAATTCGCGCATAAACGATCGACGACAACGACTCCTTCCTTCCAGGAGGTATTTCTTTCTTGTTCTTCCTGGTTATTCCAACTGTTGTTATACCATTTCTGTAGGAATGCGTCAAGTGAAACAATTATAGTTGCAACCAGTATTGTAAACTGGCATAATCTTTGAACAACAGCTAGGCCAGAATTGTCAGGCCTAAAGGATGTTTTCCAGGATAAATATTCATACTAAATGTTTAAAACATTTTAGCATCACAGGGAGCTTGAATCTTGATACCATAAGGATTTGGTTTATTGGGAATGTATTGTTTAAATGCACATCTTCCACGAAAGCCTTCCAATTTTTCGCCAACTCTCACAAAAGCAGATAAGGTCTAATTATCTTTTCAATTTTGAACAAATTTCTCAAATATTTCTCTTACATGGCAAATCTTGTCATGTGCTTTTCTCGTTGTCTCGTCGGTACATCATCAAATCTCAAAACTGGTAGCAGAATGATAACCTTTGGGCAGACATAGAATGACGAAAAAATTCTATCAAACCATCATCCGTTCGAAACAACTTGTCAACCTTTGGATTATTCGATTTTTAGACTCCGGCTAATAAAATCAGACATATAAAGCATTACATCTCATTGACATTAGTCTATCGGGCATCCTCTTCTTGTTTCGAATGGGCCTAATTTGGACCAAGCTTGTTCAACTGTTGGGCTGTGATCTTTGCCCAGTATTTTCGCATCTTCTGCCGTTGTAACCCCTTTCTCTCTTCTGTCCAGGGCATACCTTTCCTTCAAGGTTTTTCCAGAAATCCACGGACTTCCTTCAGGGTGCGTCTCACAGACTCTCTGTTTTGGAGATCTGTTATTCCCAGTTCTTTAATATCCGTCTCGGTTTACCTTATTGTTTTGCCAGAAGGTGAACAGGCGGTTGGTTAGTCGGTTTGGAGGCAGTCTTGCAACGTGGCCAAAGAAAGCTACCCTTCTTTTCCTTGCACAGTCAGAGAGCATCTCAATATGTTCGTATTGTTCAGAGTTATGCCGTCTTCGGAAGTCCCCATCTTCCTTTACCGGGCCTAGGATCTTCCAGAGGATTCTCCTCTCTGATTTCCAATTTCTTTTCGATTCAAGGAAACACACTTCATGTCATATAAGGCTTCTGATCGTAAGACTGATGTGTAGTGCTTAAGTTTCAGGTTGCGTGACAGGCATTTCTTGTTGTAAGTGTTCTTAGTCGATAGGCTAGTTATAACTTGTTGACTCTTGGATAATGATGCTCTTTCCGATAAGTTGGGTTCAATCCATTCGCCGAGATACTTAAATTTCTCAGTCCTCTTGATGTCTCCCTGCTCTAGTAACATTTCTCTATTTGCTTCGCTGGTGTTGGTGAAGAATTCTGTTTTCTCCAGCGACACTTGAAGACCCACTTTGGCAGCCTGTTTTCTGAGACAGTTTACCTGCATTGTTGCCATCTCAAGAGAATCAGCAAACAGTGCCATGTCATCTGCAAAGGCCAGGCAATCTACAACCAGTCCATCGTTCTTACGTCCCAGGTAGATACCACTCTGAGCACCCAAATTTTTCAGTTCCTTGCGCCATTCTCTCATAACTTTTTCAATTACACAGTTGAAGAGAAGTGGGGAAAGTCCATCTCCTTGTCTCACTCCAGTTTTTATTTCGAAGCTTTCTGAAATCTCGCCTCTAAATTTAACCTTGGAATGGTTGTCGGTCATAGTTTCTACGATGAGTCTGCGGGTTTTGTTGCCTAGCCCTAGTTCCTAGAGTACTTTGTTACGCGTTTCTCTATCATTGTAATCGTAGACATGTCTATCGGGCATATGTTTTGTTGTTATATTTATGTGTGATGGTGTCAATGTATTGGTTGATACACGTGACAATAACATCTACTATGGTGTCGTCAAAGAATTCAAAAGGGGATCCTATCCGCTGTACCAATTTTGTAATTGATATGGAGTTTGATTTTCCAGTTCGCTATCACTAAGTTTATTATAAGGATTAGCAAATTATAAGATTAGCATGTGTTATGAACGTTAATCTCGTCGTCGTCGAAGCTCTTCTACAAGAAGAACTATTATCTGATGACTACGCGTAGCTACGTAACACAAACATAATCGGACAGTGAAGCTGGATCACTGTCCGATTATGTTTGTGTTACGTAGCTACGCGTAGTCATCAGATAATAGTTCTTCTTGTAGAAGAGCTTCGACGACGACGAGATTCATGTTCATAACACATGCTAATCTTATAATTTGCTAATCCTTATAATAAACTTACCAAAAAGTTAAAATTCAAAAATTAAACTATGACTATTTGACTTACTTAGTCTGTAACTCCGGTCTCGCACACCGGGTTGGCGCCAAAACTCCAAGACGTCTCCGTGTCGCCAAGGCCGTGGTTTAGCAGTGGGGGACGGGCAATGGTGAAAGTACACAAAATCAATTCGATGGCGGATAGCTTATTCGAACCACCCGGTCTTAGAGACATACAAGTCACAAATGGCGGGTTAAATGCGTGGTGCGTATGAAGCCACATGGTTATTTAAAAAACAAAATTGAGTTTGTGATAAATAGTGTATACTTTAAATAATTACCGTTTTGCTGGTTTATAACGCGCACCTTTTAAAAAAAAATTGCCTCTAAAACATAGGTCCGCGTTATAGGCGCACAAAAAGTAGGTTAAATTTTAGGGTGCGTCTTATACACTGGCAAATACGGTATTTATAGTAAATTGTTTAAATCAAATAGTTATAAACTCATTATTGTGATAATTGTGCCATTCATTAGACAGATTCATAATGATGTCTGGCATAAATATAAGAATAAGACTTAGTTAGCATGCTCAAATACCCAATTGTTGTGATCTCAGTAGATTAAGTAAAGTTGATTATGTTAGATTTAATAAAGTTAAATACTAAAATTCTATCTATTCTATCTGTGAGATTTAACTAGTTACCTACACTGTATTGGATTTTTATTTGTTTGTCTAATTATAAATGGGTGTGTGTAAATTACCTATATAATACACTCCATTTTGAAACAATCCATTTTGGAACGAAAAGGGAAATCTGATCGGATCAACTGAATTTCCATCGATCCGGATCGATGTAAATTTGGCCGGATCCGACCGGATTGAAAATGACACCGGATTGCAATCCCAAATTGTATTATGTCTATAAAAGCACAATAAATGCCTTGAAATGAAATTAAATTATAAAACCAAATGTCCGCAGAAAGTTTCTTTCGATATTTAAACGGTTTCTTGTCCAGTTTACAAATAGTTTATTTAATTAGAAATTCGTTGGGAATACAGAGGCATGTCAGTGGTAGTTGGACAGCCCGGTTTAGGTTTGGTTTTCATGCCTGTGCGAACTTCTTTCTTCTTTCTTTTCAACTCGGATTTCTCAACCCCAGTTAATGATGTTAGCAAACTGGATACAAAATACGCCAAATCTAAAAAATAAATAAAAATTGTAAATAGAGAAAGTTCGAAAAATCAGTAAACATTACATTATAATTCAGGTAATTTTTTGATAAATTTAAAAAAAAATCATAGTAATAATTTATAACGAATTAACAAATTTCGTTAGAATGTTATAAAGTAGCATTTGAAATTTGAACAAGAATTTATTTGAATTTCGTACAAACATTTTATTAAATAGTTGCTAAAACTTTATTGAATAAAACTAAGCCCAACAGCAATTTAAACTTCCCAATTCCATCGTCATCGCACCCAACGTTTCTCGTGGCCTCGATTAAAGTTCGCGTAATAATTCCATCGGTGATAGACTCTGGGCGTAGACGCACAAACCCTGTGTTTGCAGTAACAGGTCGTGCAATTCGTCAAAGGCCTCCCGTATCTCCTCAACTCGTCAATCTTAATGAATAAATACACATGAATTACATAACTACCTTTCAAACACGAAATACAGAACAATATAAACAGCGCCGTTAAGTAACACAAAAGGAACGTGACCCAGTGTTGAGATATTTCGTAAAAAATATCATCCAGAATAAACATATTTTTTGAATTTATTTTTTTAACGGCAATAGATTTCTGAAGGTAGTGACAGCGACAGGACAAAAGTATAAATTTTAAGGAAAGATCAAAGTATGTTAAGAGTGTTGACATTTGAAATTTGGGGATGTTTGTTTTTATATTGTTTGATTGAAATATTTGTCAGTTGTGCAAGAGGAATCGTTGTTGAGTGCAAGTAACAGTGAAAAGGCCGAAATTGATTGCGTCACTTTGTCGAGGGCAAGCTTCCAGGCGGAATAGCAATCTGCGAAAGCCGCATAAGAAAAATTACCGTGAGTTCCAATTATTTCTGATATTAACATCCTACACATACACGCACAAAGGTTATGTCGACATTTACTTGAAATTTAACCTACAAATTTATTTTTGTCGTATTTACACGTTTTTCTTTGTTTTTATTATATCCAGCAAATATCAGCAAACCCTGTTTGACGCACTCAACGCACCAATCGCGAAGAAGAGGCGGAGTCTTATAATGGCGCCAAATTCAAAAATATATTTGAAATAATAGACCGCTTGGTCTAGCGCGCTATATATCTGCGCTATATATAAGTCTGCCTTATATCAATTTGTTGATATTTCAGAAATATTTTTTAGTGTTGTGAGTAATTGTTGATTTGGGTCGAATAGTTGTTTTCAGAAGAATCAACTATTCTGAAAAGAAAAATAAATTTATATGATTTTTATATTATTATATGAAATTTAATATAATTTTGCTTGAATTGATAAATATAAATATTTTTTCTTAAACAAAATTACACGAAATTATAATTCTACAAAATATTTTACGTTCAGCGTTAGCATTACCTGGGGTAAACCACGTGGAGGTACCGATACGATTTTTTACCCCTGAATAAATCGTTTTGCACAATATTATACATATGAATTTAACGTAAATGAGAATGATACTTCAACCTTAAAAATGAAAGTAATGTAATATTGTAATAACGATTGATCCATCCTTAAACAGGAAATACAATAGATACATACATAATACTTAAATAAATTACAATGCATTGCTAAATACTTAATTAAATTACAATACATTGCTAAATACATAATACTTAAATAAATTACAATACATTGCTAAATACATAATACTTAAATAAATTGCAATACATAAGATATCTATTATTCTTCTCCCGCTCCAAATGTTGAAATGTGTACAGTTCAGAATGTTTTAATCTTCCTCCAACCTCAGTCACAACCCCAACCGACCGACCTTTTTACGCAAAAACACATCTAATGGTTAAATGAATAATACAAAATTAAATAAGAGAGGCAAAAATAATAATAAAATAATACAAAATTAAATATGAGAGAATTACCAGCATTTCATTTTTTATTAGGAAAGCATGTCTGCTTCTCTATTTTTCTCTTTTTGCATACTTCATTGTTATTCTCTCTCTCAAAATTATTCTTTACAGCCATAATTTGGTCTGCAAACTTTTGAAATGATTCCCCGTTTAAGCTTTTCATGAAAGAAGTTATTGATTGATTGATATTTTCTATTTGAATCTGTAAAAAATATTAAAATTTAATATTAAAAAAGATGACATTTTGTGTACAATTTATTTAACACACATGTTTACTTCTTTCACTATCAATAGATGTGTTTGGTTCATTATCCTTCTCTTCTAAAAACTGGCATAGTTCTTCTCGGTACCTAATTTTGCTCGTTGTAGGTTCATTGATGTACAAAATTCCTTCAGAATCTTCTTCTCCCATACTATTAACACCTGGAGTGGACTCACTCCTTCTCCTTTCATATAGAACTACAGCATGTATATGTTTGCAAAAGGTTGTCTTCACAGAAAACTCTGGGCACTCACAAATATATCGATGCAAACATATTTTACATTTATAACAGTATGCCCTCCGACAAATCTTCCTCACACAATTCATTGTATTTTATAATATAAAATTTGTCCCCTGTTGTTGACCTTACTCTAAACTTGCCAAATTCAATAGATTCCACAATATTTGTCATTTCTTCTGCTTTTATATGGGCTTTAACATTCATTCTGTAATTGTTTGCATTTGGTCGCTCTACATTTACAATATTTTTGCACAACTTTTCATCATCAAGCTCTTCCAATAAGTCCAACAATTTTTCGACTCTGAAAATATTATAAATATCAATTTTAATATAACCTAAAATATAAATGATTTCACCTGATATTTCGATTTCCTCTAATTTTGTTGTATTTCAAAACTGTATGCAAACTTTTTATTGCCATGTTAGTGTTAATACCAGCATTGAATCTATGGCAATGAGCCCACATCTTTAACGTCTTCCTGAAAGTAGTACCTAAAAAATGCCAAACATTTTCTTATTCTCAAATTGTAAAAGTGTATAATGGAAAACACCTACTTTTCTAAGTAACTTAAAAATTCCAATTTCGCCTTCATCTTTTAAATGTTGCAAATACTTTTCTTTCAATAGTACAAAATTTTCAATTTTTGTTTCGTTCATAATTCTTCTCATTTCCGTCTTCATTTTCAATTTATTTTCGGGCTTCTTCAGCTTAGATCTACCTTGATTGTTCCAATTCTTTACCACATGCCATATACACAGTAATCTCCTTGGCTTTTCCGCTGTCTCCATAGTCTCGGTCCATGCATTAAAATATTTCAGATCATCATCGCTCATTATGTATTTCGCTTGAATCTTGCATCCCAATCTTTCTTTTAATGCCCTCAAAAATACTTTGTGGATCACCTGATCCAATCTACTGGAGAGCAAAAATGCTACAGGGAATCCCATATTTCCATCATCCTTAATTAGAACTATCGTCAACTCAAATTTAGATCTATTTGTTGCATGTGTACCATCCATACAAATCACATGTTGGTAATCCTTAAGCTCCTTTTCCATTATTTTATTCATATAACCTACTGCAGAATCGTCATCATGTAAGTCAGGGTGACTTTCACCTACAACATTATTATTATTTCCACCACCATACCTGCACCATATGAAACCCCTCAAGTTTACGTTTTGAAAACCCCAAATGAACCCTAAATATGTAAGAGGAAAAAAGAATATATAAAACGCATAAAATTTATTCGTCCAATATTCGGTTAGAACTATACAAAACTCAACATACAATAAATGGATGAAGTTGGATAAATACAAAAATAAATTATTCAATCCAAAATTCGGTTACTTCGTACAAAATAAATTACTTCATCCAAAAAAAGGTTAATTCCTACAAAATAAAATGTAATCATCCAATAATTGATTTTTTCTTACAAACTATGATTTTTCCTTACAATAATCGATTGAATCATTCAAAATATTCGAAATTCACCCAAAAAAGGTTTTTTATTTTACTTAATAAGTGCAAAATGCAAATTTACGAGTGTATTTTATAATCTTCACACTTTTATTATATGCATACAAATACTGAAAGGAAAAAACTGTTCACCTTATTGATGAGTGGATTAGTTTGGAAATAAATTGCATTATTCTATCTGCTTATATATAGTATATATAGTGCTTCTTATATATAGTGCATCTATATTCTTCTTCTTCTTCTTCTTGTGTCCAATAGACCTACTTTGGACCACGCTTGTTCAACTATTGGGCTTTGATCTTTGCCCCGTATTGTCGCATCTTTTGCCGGTTTAGCTTCTTTCCCTCTTCTTTCCAGAGGGTACCTTTCCTTCGGGTTTTTTTCTGAAATCCGCGGACTTCCTTCAGTGTTTTTCCTGAAATCCATGGAGTTCCTTCAGGATGCATCTTACAGATGTCAGACTGTCTGTTTTGGAGATTTGTTATTCCCACTTCTTTAATATCCTTCACGGTTTCTGTCAACCTAGTGGTACGAACCTTCTTCTTTTACCAGAATGTGAACAGACTGTTGGTTAGTCGGTCTGGAGTCAATCTTGCAACGTGGCCATAGAAAGCTACCCTTCTTTTCCTTGCACAGTCAGAGAGCCTCTCAATATGTTCGTAGAGCTCAGAGTTATGTCGTCTTCGGAATTCCCCATCTTTTTTTACCGGGAATGCCTAGGATCTTCCTGATGATTCTCCTCTCTCTGATTTCTAATTTCTCTACCAGACCTTTTCGGTTCAAGGAAAGACACACCATGGCATACAGTGCTTCTGGTCGTAAGACTGATGTGTTAGCGCTCTCTCTTTCGTTACACGCCGCGTTAGTTAGAAATAAAATTTGAAGGAATCAAGTCCTTGTTTGTAAAATTCGTTTATTGTGAAGATATAAATAATTGTATTTTGTATAAAAAAATTGTTTGTAACGAACAATCAAATTTTGGATGGATCAACCTTCTTTGTACAGTTAAACCATTTTTTGGGTGAATTGATTTTATTTTGTACAAATCTATCAATTATTGTTATAAACCATTATTAATTGTAAGATTCAATCAATCATTGGGCGTTTATATTTTATATTGGACGAAGAAATCTTTTTTAGTTGAAGTAATCGTTTTTTGTATGAATAAACCGAATTTTGTATTTTTCTAGATATTATTTGTAAAAAAGCATCTATTTGTTGTACGCAAAAAAATCCAAGCCTTTTATTTTGGACGAAGTAACCTTTTTTTGGATGAAGTAATCTCTTTTTGTATGAATAAACCGAATTTTGTATTTTTGCAACTATTTTTAGTAAAAAAACATTTATTAACAACTATTTATTGTACGCAAGAAATCCAAGCCTATAAAATGGAAAGTAGACAAAGCTTAGAGTAGTAGTAGATAAGAACAGAAAATGTGTAAGTACACCAATGATTAGATGAAGAGGTTCAATAGATCTATAAAGGTCGCAGTACAATAAGGCACCACCGAAATCTACAATAGATAATAGAAAATTATAATCTGCTTAATTTGAATATCTGCTGTTAAGAGTTAATTGTTTACTGACCCTGTTTTTTAAATAAAAATGCGTGATTTTGCCCTTCTTTATTCCATTCTTCAATTTTTAAAGCTGTAGCCAATGTGTCATCTGCATGTCTTTTCTTATCAATGTTAAATTTCTTCATTAAATAGTCTAGATCCGCTCTTCTAATTAAATTTATTCGCTTCACTTCAATACCCTTCGTTTTCCTTGCATCATTTAGTATTCTGTCCATTGAAACTCCTGCCTGTAATTGATCCACTATTATTGTCTGTTTTGTCAACCTCTTTGTTCTAAATTCATCTGCATGTCCAACATGTGTTTCTATAAATTTCGCACTTAGTGAACCTAAACATTTTCATAGTAGAATAGTTTTGGAAACAATTTATTAGAAATTACCATTTCTAAAGATCTTTACGATTATCCTTGATGGACAAATTCCTGAAATTTTAATACTGCCCCCCAACTTTTCAGCCCTTACGGTAATACAATACAATACGGCTTTTATATCCTAAATTAAGATATTTCAATTATTTCTGAACTTAATTATAAAATTATAACCAACAAACCAAATGAGTTACTTCGATTACAATTCTAATAAACAATTTCGTTACCATTTGCATGTTTGTTTCTTCTAACACATGCATAATCAACTTGTCTATTTTCCTTTGACATCCAGCTTTCAAATTCTGCAATGTTCCTAAAACTTAAATCTAATAATTACACCATGTATCTCTGTTATATGATTAAGCAGAATCTCATGGTTTTGAAAGCTTCCTTTTTTTCTTGTGTACATAAGGGACAAGGAATGTGTTGTGACATTTTTTTTCCACTATTTTATCATGCATATCTTTCAAATGTCGATTCTTTGAATAAACATTCACAAATGTCTTCTGACATACATCGAAGGTCAGTTTATTGATACTATAACATGAAAGTTGAATATCCAAACATGTATACCTTAAAATATTATATACTACCTTTCCATTCTGGATGTAACACTAACCTAACTAACGTAAAACTGAAAAAGAAATAGTAATTATTAAAACAATAGAAAAGATATTTCAGCGAAATGATAGAAAATATATTTTAGCAATAAAAACTGCTGATTTATCGGGTTAACCACACTCAAGATTCTGTAAAAATTTGGGCGACAATATTTCAGCTAATCGACACAAAGAGAACAAAGACACACTCTGCATGCACGTTTAGCTATTCAAGCGCCCCCTAGCACCCTATTGCTTCAACTACGTTTTTGAATTTCGCGCCATTACCAGATTCCGCCTCTTCTTCGCGATTGGTGCGTGCTTGTGCATCAAATAGTGTATACTGCAAATATCAAACTTTCGGTATACTCTCAGATCTGTGCATGTAAAACCTGCCCTTTTTTTATAGACTGCGTATGCGCAAATGAATGGGTGGCAGTGGCGTAGTGTAAAAAAATAATAAAGCTTGCGACGATTTAATTTAGTTGTAAAAAGATGTGCTATATGAAGAGTTCAGGCAAAGAACAAGGAATGTCACAATTTTTCATTGTTTTTGTTTTGTACTGGTAACAAATCTAGGTCTATTGCATTTCCAACGAATAATTTTTTTCAAATACTCGGCAGATATCGCTCAGAACAATTGAGGCGGTTTTTTGAAAAACAACACATGTCCGAAAACTTAAATTTTGGTAAAATTAAAAAACCTTCCGTCTTTGTGTGTGACAGTCGTATATATACTTTGAAGAATTTATTACAATGGCCATAATCACTATATTTAGTTCCAGAACATTTTTTGATTAATAGTTATGTTTTTTATGCTCATAAAGGTTCCAAAATATTTTGGAAAAACATCATTTGTCCACGAAATTTTTCTGAAAAACAACATATGTCACCAACTTTGTCTTTTAGGTTTAAAAAAATAATACCTAAAAATTCAACAAAATTATTATTTAAAAATATAGACATCTTACATAAATAAAAATTCATTGTATAGAGTTTTTTTGACGTAGTAAAACGATTAAAACATAAAACGTATGTTAAAGAAAAAAAATGTTAAAAGCAAGTAACATTTAAGTTGAAAGTTAAGGACCTCGTTTAGAAACAAAAATTATTAAAAATAAAGAACTAATGCCTATTCATCTACGCCACTGCTGTTATCTTCGCTATCAACTTCTGGCCGTTCGTCAGTTGCAGTACCATTCCGTGCTCTCAAACCTTCGTAGAATAAAACATGATTTGGATCGGATAAAAACCGGCTGAGATTTCTAACATCTTTCAGTTTGGCTTCGCTGATCGGCACACTTGTAGTTTCAGAAATGAACTGAATTTCTTTGGGCAATAATTTGCCTTTCTTTATAATTCTGTGCAAGTTCCACGTTCCGTGGTATGCTGGTGGTCTGTACAAATTCTGGATTATTCATTGTCACTCTATACATTATAGCTTTCTTTAAGTTGATTGCAGGCTTAGATAATTTCAGAAAAGAGGGCGTATTGAGCTTAACATGTCAAACCAATGACTCTGGATCCCTGCCTTAACGACTTCAAAAATGCTGGGTTTGGTCCTTGCCTCTTAAACAAAACTTTGGCTTTTCCGCACATATTCTTTCCTATTCCTTTTTTTAGGCTTATCAGTAGGAGCTATTTCACATATTTCATCTCCAAAATGGTTCATAATTCCCGAAAAATACCAAAATAAATAGGTTTCTAGGATCAAAATCAATAGGTTCTTCATAGGTTTCATAGTTTCTTCAAAATAGTTTCTTCAATTTCGTACTTACATTAAATCAATCAATTTAATAAAATGTATAGCAGATAGAACGAAAACACAAAACACAAACGAAGAAAGGTTACAATGGAGCAGGTAGGATAATGAACATACGTTGTTTTTCCACAAATCGGTTTGGACATTTGATGTTTTCCCAAAACCGTCAAAAATTTGCGCTGGGAGCAAGCCCACGCACAAAATCACGCACAGATAGGAGCACTAACCAATCACTAAAAAACCGCCAAAACTTAAAAAATGGACATGTGTTGTTTTTCAAAAAACCGCCTCAAGTATTTAGATGTGCCCAAAGCGAAAAAAAAACTGGGAATGTCCATGACATTCCGGCAAAGAACACGGTTGCCAACAACACTAAATTTAAATTATTTCAATAAATCTAATTTAGTGATTTGTTTCATGTGATTGTTTATTTAATTATAGTTTCATCAACACAGTGGCATCAATGTGACAATTTAACATGTCGTTTAATATAGTTAAGGCTAAAACAATTAACTCTTTAGGAATAAATTTGCTAAACTGCTGTTAAAATTTTGCCAGAATTATGTCGGATTTCCGACGCTTTCATTAGGATTTTCATAGTGAAATTTCCTCCCAGATATTATCCCTTATTTATTGATTCGAATGATTAGGGTGTTTTAAATCGTATATCTCTGTATAGTCTTGCACAATTGCAATTAGTTGTGTCGCGTCCATGCTGGAATAACACGTGTGAAGGTGCGAGCGCGCGGAGTCCGTCCACTGCATCGCAAAAGTTGCCCCTACAAGCATCGGCATTGGCATTGCCGACGGGTAGATTCGTGCGATCCGTACGATGCTGATCCGAGGACGCGCTTGTATTACTTCCTATACAAAGAATACTACGATACGTTTGATACGATGCGTCCGATACTTACGATGCGAAAATGTGAAAAATGCGAGAAAAAAATCGAAAAAACCTACCTTAAAACCTACCTAAACGTCATTTAATTTAAAATGTTTTTAAAATGTTTATGTTATCAACTTAAATGTCTCATTATAAATCTCCTAAGTACTTATAGAGCACTCACTGTACGTTATCTGGAACCGTGTAAGAATAGAAGCAATTCCCTGCCCTCTTTAGTCCGAATCTGATGTATAAAATCGCATTTAAAGTTTTTAATAATTTCCGTGTTGAAATGTGGTAGTGATAATAATGATATTGCTAGCTGAGATAAATCTTGATAGGGGTTATTACCAGTTGCATCTTTATTATGGGCGTAGCTAGAATGCTAGCCCCATTCTAGAGTGGGCAATGCCCACTCTAGAAACTTCTTTGCCCAACCTAGAAAAATCGACAGTATTGAAGAATTACTTTCTGTTTAATCGCTTTTCTATTAAAGATTCAATACCAATCCTCGTGTGATGAATTTACCCAAAATCTATATTATCAAAATCGTCTCTCCTTTCTCGTCTTTTACAGTTTGCAAGTAGGTATGCTAGACTTACCACCAGCTTTGGCAACTTGATAGGTGGCGCAGATCGTACCAGGCGTGTGAAATTATCATACATTTCCAAATAATTAAAAAGAAAACGATGTTTCTTAGGAGAAAATATTAAATTCATATTATCGTGTACAGATATTGATTGCACTCTACACTAAATTTTATTAAATTTTTTCATTTAGTGTTTACTCACATAGTCATATATTTCCTGGGGTAAAAAGTACCTTCCCCAGAATTCTGTTAGGTATATCTTGTTCAAATCCATCGAAATCCATTTTTTCATTTAATCCAAATTGCAATTTCTTTTTTATTTATAATATTAATACAGATTTAGCTATAAGAATGTCAATTTTACTAAGGAGTTAAGACGCCACGTGGCAAAAAGAGAGCGAATGAACTGCATTCTTCTTCTTTCGAATAGGCCTACTTTGGACCACGCTTGTTCAACTGTTGGGCTTTGATCTTTGCCCAGTATTGTCGCATCTTCTGCCGGTGTAACACCTTTCTCTCTTCTGACCAGGGAGTACCTTTCCTTCGAGGTTTTTCCTGAAATCCACGGACCTCCTTCATGGTGCGTCTCACAGACTGTCTGTTTTTGAGATCTGTTATTCCCAGTTCTTTAGTATCCTTCTCGGTCTCTGTCAACCAAGTGGTACGAAGCTTCTTGTTTTGCCAGAAGGTGAACAGACGGTTGGTTTGGAGGCAATCTTGCAACGTGTCCATAGAAAGCTACCCTTCTTTTCCTTGCACAGTCAGAGAACATCTCAATATGTTTGTAGAGCTCAGAATTATGCCGTCTTCAGAATTCCCCATCTTCCTTTACCGGGCCTAGGATCTTCCTGAGGATTCTCCTTTCTCTGATTTCCAATTTCTCTATTTGACCCCTTCGGTTCAAGGAAAGACACTCCATGGCATACAGGGCTTCTGGTCGTAAGACTGATGTGTAGTGCTTAAGTTTCAGGTTGCGTGACAGGCATTTCTTATTGTAAGTGTTCTTAGTCAATCGATAGGCTAGTTCTAACTTGTTGACTCTCTTGGATAATGATGCTCTTTCTAATAAGTTGGGTTCAACCTATTCGCCGAGATACTTAAATTTCTCAGTCCTCTTGATGTTTCCCTGTTCTAGTAACATCTCACTGTTTGCTTCTCTGATGTTGGTGAAGAATTCTGTTTTCTCCAGCGACACTTGAAGACCCACTTTGACAGCCTGTTTTCTGAGGCAGTTTACCTACATTGTTGCCATCTTAAGAGAATCAGCAAACAGTGCCATGTTATCTGCAAACGTCAGGCAACCTACAGCCAGTCCATCGTTCTTACGTCCTAGGTAGTACCACTCTAAGCACCCAAATTGTACAGATCCTTGCGCCATTCTCTCATAACCTTTTCAAGGACACAGTTGAAGAGAAGTGGGGAAAGTTCATGTCCTTGTGTCACTCCAGTTTTTATTTCGAAGCTTTCTGAAATCTCGCCTCTAAATTTAACCTTGGAATGGGTGTTGGTCAAAGTTTCTAGGATAAGTCTGCGGATTTTGTTCTCTAGCCCTAGTTCCTGGAGTACTTTGTTACGCTTTTCTCTAACAATGGAATTGTAGGCCTTTCTAAAATGAACAAAGGTGACGACCAACTTGCGGTTTCTCATCTTGGATTATGCTAGTACAGTTTTAAGATTGAGGATTTGTTCAACGCAGGATCGGATATTCCTGAAGCCCCCCTGGTATTCTCCCAGTTGACTATCCATCTGATTTTCTGCCCTTGTTTGTAACGCCTTCGAGAGAATCTTGTATGTTTCCGAGACGAGAGAAATTCCACAGTAGTTGTTTAGATCAGTAAAATTACCCTTTTTGAGAAGCGGATGGATCAGAGCAGATTTCCAATCGGGTGGTAATTTCTCTGTTTCACAGATGTCCTGAATGATCTCGATTAGCTTGCGCACGTCATTGTTTCCAGCACCTTTCCACAGTTCAACAACGATAGAGTCCTCTCCAGCTGCCTTATTATTCTTAAGAAGTTGAATGATCTGCCAACTTCTTCAAATGACGGGGGAAGCGAGTCCGGGTTTGGGGTGGTTTGTTTATAGTCGAAGTCTTCGCTGGGTGGGTCACAGTTGAGTAGATTTTTAAAGTACTGAGCCAAAAGGTGGCAGTTGTCCTTGTCGTTATAAGCCAGTTTGCCTTGTAAGTACCTGCTCAAAGGTTCCAAAGCTCTTAATTCCGTATATAATACGGAATATATATATAATATATATATATATATATATATATATATATATATATATATATATATATATATATATATATATTAATTTACATAGTTTACCGCCACATTGGAGCACTTAAATCAAACCCTTTTGCATCATCTTCTTCCTTTCCCAAAACCTCTTCATTATGGCTGATCTGGCAGCCCTTTCTTCATCAGATATGACAAATTGTTTCCTTTGTACAGTTTTTAATGAAAATCTTATTTGTTTATTCTTGAGAATCCGTTCTTCTTCTCTATTTTCAATTAGTTTCATTATAATATTCAACTCTTCTAAATCATTCTGAACTTCTTTCAACCAATTATTTTTAGTTTTATTTTGCCAAAAGTAATTAAATAGTTGTTTTATTATCCTGTTATCATTTAATCTAGATAGATGACAGAAAGATTCAATTCTTCTTTTTCTCATCGTATCTATTATAGATTCACATTCCCTGTAGACCACTGCATTAGGCAACAATCTCCATTGTCCATCTACCTGATGTTTTATATTAATGATTGTTCGGAGTATCCTTCTGTCAACCTTTTGCAGTGTATCAGTTGTTGCTTTGGTGTTCAATTTAAATAGTGTTTCACAAGCGTATGTTGCTTCAGGTTTAATGACGGAACAGTAATGTTGAAGTTTAGCTTTTATCGAAAGAGATTGTTTCTTGTACGTTGCCCGTGTAATTTGTTTTCCTCTGTTTAACTTAAATGTTCTGCTTTCTATTGATAATTTTTCATTGGAGTTCCAAGTTAAAATTTCACCAAGATATTTAAACTTATTTACAATTTAAATTTGTTTAGTATTTGCTATCATTCTCACATTCGCCATTCTCAAGAGATATATGCGTCCGTGCGGGTCAACCGTTAGACGCATACTAATGTAGTATGCGTCTAACGGTTCTCTTGAGAAAGCCGAATGTTAGTTCGCCGAAACGTCGAGAATGCGGTTCGTTTCAGAGTCAACCCTCAGCATCAACGCGGAATTCCCGAGAAAACAATACAACACAGGTATCTATCCGCGAAAACCTCAAATACAACATATATATATATATATATATATATATATATATATATATATATATATATATATATATATATATATATATAAATATATAATAATAGGAGTACTACCACCAGACTGGTTAGCATCAACTTTTGTCACGATCCTTAAAAAAATGCAAGGCAAATAAGTGCAATCAATGACTTTTGTTCAATCAGTTTAATGAGCCATGTTGTATATTTCTTCGAGAAATCCACGGAAGAATACACCAAAAAGTAGAGAAGTAGATTGGCGACTTGGAGCTCGGTGGTTCGGTGGTTCCGAAATGGCTTGGGAACACGTGGTGAAGCGCTATTTGGTGTTTGTCCTATTTATTTGGTCAAGCTCTAATCCTGATGTAAGCTGCAATGTGCAATGCTTAGTAGCCTTTGACAAAGCATTAGATATAGTGAGACACGACAAACTGCTCGAAATTCTGAAAACAACTGGAATCGACGATAATGAAATTCGTATAATAAGAAACTTGTATTTGCATCAAAGAGAATCGCTCAGAGTAGAACAACAGCTTACCGGCGAAGTAGAAATAAAGAGAGGCGTACGTCAGAGATGCATACTTTCACTAGTACTCTTCCAAAACAAACCAAGAGGTAAATGTAGGAATAAACATAAAGGGAAGAATCTAAAACAACAAGGTATGCGGATAACACGCTGATGCTACCAACAACATGCGACGATCTTCGAATAAAAATGAGTAGAATAGCTAATACTTGTAATGATTGGATTAAAACTTAACGTCGATAAAACAAAATATGTGATTATAAACAAAGCTAACGATATCCAAGATACCAGCATTACCGTCAGCGAGACAAACCTCAAAATAACAACGAACACAGGAACCCATCCATTGAGATAAAAATCCGAATAGAGACATAATATAGAATAGAGACAACTTGCGCAGCATTCATTCGCTTGAAAAAGACTTTGCTTTGTCACGACTTGACGCTAAGCCTCAGAGTACGTATGGTGAGGTGTTTTGTTTTTTCCTGTTGTGCTAGACGGGATGGAGGCCTGGACACTCACAGAGGCAATGTTTAAACGTCTGAACGCATTTGAGATGTGTGTGTACAGACGAACGCTCAAAATCAGTTGAACGGACAGGATTATAAACTAAGAGGTACTTCTTCTTCTTCTTGGTTCAGCTTCTCCGTTGGAGATTGCTGATCATTATGGCAATTTTAATTTTTGACATCGCGGAATGGAACAGTTCCACCGATGACACTTCAAACCAATCTCTCAAGTTGCGCAGCCAAGATATGCGACGTCGACCAGTACTTCGCTTGCCTTGGATCTTTCCTTAAATTATGAGCTGCTGCAATCTATATGTTTCGTTTCTGGAGATGTGGCCTATGTATTGTAACTTTCGCTTCTTTATGGTGAAGATTATCTCAGTTTCTTTGTTCATTCTGCGATGTACCTCTATGTTCGTTACTTTGTCCACCCACGGTATTCGCAGCATACGACGGTAGACCCACATTTCGAAGGCCGTTATCCTTTTTGTTGTTTCCAGGGTCAAGGTCCAACCTTCCATCTCGTATAGCAGAATCGGGAAGACGTAGTAGCGGGTCATTCTTAGCCTCAAATCTATGCTCAGACCCGGAGAGGTCAGCATCTTTTTCATTTTAATGATAACTGCTCTTGTCTGTTCGGTGCGTGCTAAGACCTCTTGGCGGTTTGTCTACTCGTCATTTATGCAGGTTCCAAGGTATTTGTATTTGGAAACCTGCTCTATGTGTTCCCCGTCGACGTGCAGTTGGATCTGTTGTTTGGTTTTTGAAATCGGCATGGTCTTTGTCTTTGCCGTGTTCAGTTCCAGTCCGTAATCTATACTTTTTGCTGATATGTTGGTTAGCATGCGTGTGAGGTCTTCAATGTTGTACGCACGAGCGTATCTGATGTTGTTAGTTGCTCAGTCGTTTACTATGATTCCCGCAGATTCTTCAGCAAGCGCCTCTCTAAATATAACTTCGGAGTATATGTTGCCTTTGATAACAGCCTTGCCTCACACCCTTTCGAAACTGTATGTCCTCTGTCAGTTCGGTTTCAATCCTGATTTTAGCTGTGATCCCAGTATAAATTCGACACAATCCAGATTCACCAAGATGTTCATTGGCTTCTCATGTGTGACATTGTCGAAAGCCTTGCTATAGTCAATAAAACAAGCATATACCTCTGAACCAATATCCCAAATGCATGTAGCGCTTGTCTAGTACCAAATCCGTTGCGGAAACCAAATTGTGTATCGCTTATTTCCGACTCACATTTTCGATAGATTCTTGAATGAATGATTCTAAGTAACACCTTCAGTGCGTGACTCACCAAGCTTATCATGCGATGTTCATTACAGTCGAATGCATGTGGTTTCTTCGGTATGGTAACGAAAGTTGAAGCTAGCTCCTCGGTAGGTAAAATTCCCGTTTTGTAGATTGTGTTCATTAGCTCGGTCAGAATGTTGATTTTATCGTCATCAACCAGCTTGAGTATCTCGCTATAGATTCCATCTGGTCCCGTATTATATTCTATCCAGGAGGTACTACGACGCATAAATAAAGAAAGGGAAGTGACCAAATGAATAACTAGTAGAAAATTGGAGTACTTCGACCATATTATGAGTGATAAACATGAAATACTGCATCTCATCATACAAGGAAAGATAGTTAGTAGAAGAGGCCTTGGAAGAAGACGTACATCCTGGCTAAAGAATCTTAGGCTGTGGTGTTGACAGACAACAGTGCAGCTTTTCTGGGCTGCTGCAGACAATATTATCATTAGCAACATGGTTGCCATCATGCTCGTCAACGATCGTTGAACGGTCACGGCAACCATATAAGAAGAATAATGGCAATGCATCAGAGTAACTCATAGCCAATGAGTCAAAAAAAAATACCCAAATTATAGCCAATCACAAATCTTACTATGCATTTTTTTTGCATAAATCTTGCGATTTCTGGGGGTGTGATCTTTCCGCAATTGCATAACAAACAAATTAAACACAATACTCTAATCAAAATGATAACGTACGAGTCAACAACTTTATCGTTCTCATGACAAGACGATCATGGATGAACGACATGCTTCTTTTAAAAAAATAGAAACTGCAACTTTTATTTGAATTTAACTTATTGAATCAAAAGCAAAATTGAATAAAAGTTTTACAATTTAAAAGCTTAATGTTATCCGCTTGTATAATAAATGTTTTTGGACTGAATTAATCCGAATTATATAAAGTTTTATAGAACGGTTCTAGAATTTATTTCGATATAGAGTTATTAGTTTTTTAAGTTTTTTTGCTATTTGGAGCCCTTAACACTCAAATTTTTGAAAGTTTTATAAATAAAAATTCCAAATAATTCCTTGTTCATCTTTTGAGATTCATTCTTCAAATCGGTTGAAAATTTCTCCAAACACCTTCCAAAAGTGATATCTGATTCGGCGCGATTTTTACAATTTTTCCCTATATAGTGAAACATTGTTTGTTATACTTACCACATGTTGAATCGATTTTTAAAGACTGCAAGTCTTTTGCAAAAACTGTTACTACTGACATAAATTATGCCGTCTTGAAATGTCACGTGAGAAGAATTTTTCAAAGAAATTAGGGAATTATATAGCAGAATCTTTTTTGCAAAAAAAAAAATGTTTTTAAACAAATTTTAAAACTCATTTAAGTACATATTTTGATAATGCATAGTGAAAACTAGAAAATAAATTCTTGCAAGTTTTTATTACAAAAAAGATTTTGATACCTACATTAACAAAAGTTAAATTACCTAATCAGTTCCGTCAATCGCAGTCTGTTTTTAGTTTAGTATTCAATTCGATTTTGTTCTTAGTTTAATTATACGTCGAGATAGGAGATAGTGGTTTAATGTAGCTACATTTCGTTCAGTTATTCGTGCATCAGATTTATGTTGAACCTAATTGCCCAAATTTGCTTTGCAATTATTTATCGTTTGTGAGTTTAAACGTTATTTGTAGTTGAGTTTTATTCGATGAATGTTTGTTTTGTGGAACGATTCGAGGCACAAGGCTGTGTTGGGACAAATCCGCCGAGATTTGAGGGAATTTATTGATTACGAGAAGTTTTCATTCGGTTGATTTTATTGTGAGTATTCGAGGTGATTCAGTAAAAAAATTATACAAGGATTTTATGAACTCGCAAAGTTTTACATCATTGAACAAGGACAATCGTGTTTTGTTGTAAAAGAAACTTATTTCAACAGTTAGTCCTTACATATTACGAGTCGAATTTGATTCCTTAGCATTATCAAACTTCTACAGAAACTTTGGTTTTATAAATCATTTATTCATTACTTAAAAACAATTGTATTGATTGATAAATTAAACATAATAGTGAAATTAAATAGGAAAACTAGTATCTATAGTTATTGAAAATAAACTAGTTCAAGAAGTTGAGTAAGAAAATAATTGAGTATCAATCTCTGCTCGATGGCCAATTTATAACAATTTGTCATCGACCAGCATATGTTTATATTTATTTATAACAATAAAGATTGTTATTAATTATTGAGTTTGTGCTAGTTCACGAACAATTTGTTTTGTCCGTACAAACTAGACTATTTTTTTTCTAGCAGACTAATGTTACCATTAGTCGCTGAATACATGAATGTTTCTTGTGTTTGACAGATTTGTCTGCTAGAAATATGATAAAAGTAAACGTTCCACTTGATAATTGTGGATTAGTCCACTCACGTTTCACAAACACTTCATATTTCATATATAATAGTGGGAAAGTCTTTTCTTACTTTATTTGCTAGACACTCGGCAAACAGAATTTCACGCGGAATGCTGAAATACAAGCACTTACACTCAATTCAATTTTGCAAAACTGGATTGTAAATGATGAAATTAGATTCTACTTGTTATACTGTACAAACGCTTATATAAGCTTGTGCAAGTGTGTGATGTAATACAAGCAGCACCATACAAAGGATCAAACTGTGAATGCCATACGCTTGTAGAAGCATAGTACCACAAGAATTTGTGTCAAAAACTTTTCTTGTCATTCTCAATGATGCCTTATTACAATCGCATCAGTGGAAATATGTTTTGGACTTTCTCAAGGATCAATTTCTGTTCATAATCAGCATTCTTCAATGTTAAAGCTGCTAGTAACATAATATTTAGTCTGTTGCAGAAATTAATTAAGTTTCATAAGACAATATGAGAGAGACATTCTTACAGAAATCAATATTATAACGCAGTCTTATAAACTAGCCTGCATAGAAATCTAATAGAAACTATTTTTTTAACTATGTATGTGATGAAATATGCCATTTAAAAGACAATTTAATATGCTTTAATATTAGTCTCGATTTATTCAAATTTATTAGAATTTATAACTCATGATACTAACTCATTAAAACATGTAATTTACTTTCTTTTTTGTGAAATTATTTTTAGCTTTCAGTCCACCTTCGTGGCACTCAACAAAAACCATAAAAACAACATGTTTTTTTAAGATCATGTCTTTCCGATAACTTAAGTGGATAACCATCTGTAGACGCGTTTCAAGATTTATCTCTCATCAGTACAGCTTTGCTTTTATGAACAACAATTGAAGGGATCGGGGCAAAAACCGGTCAACTCCAATTTTGGTCCATCTAGTTCTTGAGTTTAATGCATAAAATCGCTTATTTCGCATCGTTTGGTGCAAGAATCAGTCAACTCCAACGTACATGAACTGAAATTGTGGAGTTGATTGAAAGAAATTTTGGTCCAACAATCGGCTACCTCCAGGATATGACCGTTTTTTGCACCGAATATATCCGAAAACTAACGACGTGTTACGATTAATATTATTATTAGTTTGCCTGTTTATGCCTGTTTGTTCACGTCGTTTTACTGTGTCGTGCCGCGCCGTAGCGAAATAAAATAAATAACTGGAATAATGAGTGATATAAGTAGCTCAAGTGAAGAAGATCCATTTGTTGACTCTGGTAGCGAGTATGTACCGTCAGATCCTGATATCCCAGGTCCTAGTATACGCAAAACATTTTTTCCCGCCACAACACCAAGTCAGACAAATACCGCTACAGGTTTGAAAGAACAAGAGACATCAGTTAAGAATAATGTATCGAAAGTGAAGATAGGTAAAAAAGAGTGAAAGACACAAGTTCTTGGAAAAAATATATAATCAAGAGCAAAAGAGCCAAGGGCGAGGAGTACGTTAAGTGGGCAAAACAAACAATTCCAAAGAAAACCACTGGACCAAATTGTAACTGTAAAATGAAGTGCTTCACAAAAATAAGTGATACGCAAAAACAAAATATTTTTAAACAGTTCTACGATATAGGTGATAAAAATAGGCAAGATATCTATTTAGGTGGTTTGATTCCCCAAGTATCTTCCAAGCAGAGGTACACGCAATCGAAAGATGTGCACAGTTTAACCTCGACAGGAATTACCGCAAAAAACGAATTGCTATCCTGTCAGATAGCCAAGCAGCCATCAAGGCCATTAGCTCATACACCATCAGATCCAAACTGGTATGGGACTGTGTGGGGAAGCTGAACAAGCTTGGCAGGGATAATAAAGTAACGCTATACTGGGTACCAGGACACACTGGTATAGACGGAAACGAAGAAGCCGATCACCTAGCAAACAAGGGATCCAGTAGCCCCTTTATAGGTCCGGAACCCTTTTGCGGTATGAGCGTGAACACCATCCGCAAAAGTTTAGAGGAAGAAATAAGAGGAAAATGGATGAAAACCTGGGAAGAACTTCCAGGACTAAGGCAATCCAAAGTGATGCTGGGATCTTTCAACCAGAAGAGAACTAAAGCTTGCCTGAAACTAAGCAGGAACAAGCTCAGAATTCTGACAGGAGCCCTGACAGGACACTGCAGACTTAGGAAACATCTCAAGGCCCTAGGCCTAGAGGAGGATGATGGATGCAGATTCTGTGGCTCAGCAGAGGAAACCCCCATACATCTGTTCAAAGACTGCGGAGCATTACTCCGCAAGAGACAGCTGTACCTTGGGGCTCACTGCTTGAACACAGAGGAGCTGCAGGCCTTGAATCCCACCCAGATGCTGAGATTCCTAAAGGAGTCAGGATTAGAGGAGGCGCTCTAAATGGGTAAGTACACCAACACTTGGAGGAGGAGTGTGGGGTACAATAGATCTACAAAGGTCGCAGTACAAGTCGTCACCACCATATCTACAATCTAGGTGGTTTGATAACGGCTTTAAATGTGCATCGTAAGCGACGAACAACAGGAGAAAGAAAAGAAACACTCATTCCTTTCTGTATAAGGTAACAATAACATTATTCTTAATGCGGAAGATGTTTTTTTATTTTCATTTTTTTAATCATAAACCATCTTCAAAGACAGCATACTTTTCTTGTTTCAGATACGTGTCGGAACTCAAGAAAACAAAATTTGTAAAAAGGCATTTTGTTCGTTACATGCTATCACAAAAAAATATAGCTAAAAGTATAGCTGAAGGCCACATTATGTCCCCATCAGATAAACGTGGACGTCATCAAAACAGGACAAATAGAATCCCCGAGGAAATAGTTAACCAAATAAATGAACATATTGCCAGTTTTCCGAAAAGAAAGTCGCACTACAGCAGACAGGATAACCAGAAAAAATATTTTTTGCCATCAGAATTAAATATTTTTTAAATGTATAGACTATACTTAGAAAAATTTGAGCTTGAACAATACCAGCAACTGGAAGATGGTAAAGAATATAAAGATATACATCCCAAAGTTACTTATGACTTTACTACAATCGGCAATTTAATCTCAATCACAACCTTAATTTTGGCCATCCCAGATCTGTCAGAAATGCGACCATCTTACCAACATGATAGCTGCAGAAAACGATGCAGAAAGTGGCATTCTTCTCGTCGTTGAGAAACGTTTGCACTTACAAAAAGCAGAAATATTCAACAAAAAGTTGAAAGAAGCTACAGAACTTGCGAAAGGTGAAGCAGTGGATGTTTTGTGTTTTGACCATCAGCAAAATCTACCTTTGCCTCATATTCCATCGGGTGACGTATTTTACAAAAGACAGTTGTGGCAGTACAACCTCTGCATTCATTCCACTAAAACAAAACTAGCCACCTTCTACATGTACGACGAACTGTCGGCGAAAAAAGGATGCAATGAAGTAATCAGTTGTTTACTATATATTATATAACCAACTATGTCTCCGAAAATGTAACCACGCTTTACCTATTTTCAGACAACTGTTTTGCACAAAACAAAAACCATACGTTAGTGCAATATTTGCACACTTTTATAAACATTTCGGGAATACATATTTGTCAGATTATCCACCAGTTTCCAGAACCAGGACAGAATCCTACCATGCGATCGTTGCTTCGGTCTTATTGAGAAGGAAAAGAGGAAGAAAGAGATTGTTTACTTGCCGCATGATTGGAGAAATTTGGTCAAGACCTCAAGAAAGTTCCGCGTAATAGAAGTGCATAATAAAAACCGTATCGGCATTGGCAGCCTCGAACGCACATATCTACACAGGGCTCGTTCAAATACATGTTCGAGCAGGATTTTGGACAGGCTGTGCCACAGGTTAAGAAAATCGAATTTGGTTTTGGAGAACTAACTAAAAAGAAAAATTTTGCATTTAATAAATTCATTCTCAAAATTTCTCAACAAACTTTGATATCTTACTTACCCTCGTCCTCCGGTTTACAAGAGCTTTCAAGCACACAAACTTTGTCCTTATTAAACACAAAACCTTCTTTGCATTCACACCTAGGTTGACACTTTCCATGGCAAATTTCGGGCACAAAAAGGTTCTTGCAAGATTTTGCACATCCATTTCCACAAGAATTACAAATCGAATTTGCTGGACAAGGCCCTGTATAAACAAAAAATAAAATAATTGAACTAACTAGTCTAAATACTTTTATACTAAATACTAGGTTTATTACCAGATTAGTTTTTGCCTCATCTTGTTTCTCTGGTCTAGTTTATCTAGTGTTGTCAATTTAATCATTTCTATCAAAATTTGTTTCTTCAGTCTTTCCGGGAACACTTGATTCCAAATAAGAAAAGTTTATTATTCAAACAAACGTGAGAAAATTTATTTTCACTACGTCTATGTTTCTTGTTTAGTGACACAAATTATTGCCATAGTAACAACAAATAGAAATCGTTTAATAATGAAACTCAATTTGATTTACATTGGGCTATGGATTTGGATACTTTTACACACGATTATAATAATGGCATCCTTCACATACAATAATGTATTTATTAATGTGTTCATTTTGGTGTGTGAGTAGATAAAATATATTTTTTTCAATTATTGGTCCGCTTTCAAAACTAAATTATAATTCTCATTTCATCCCATTTATCCCGCTTTGTCTCAATGAAAATGTGGTCACTTTAACCAGAAAGGAAGAAGAGAAAGTCATAGATGACGAATGAGATACTGAACCTAATGGAGGAAAGGAGATTAAATAAAGAATACCCAACAGTATACAGGAAGACAAATGTAAACCAGAAGAAAGATCAGGAAGGCAAAAGAAAGAGAAAAATTGGGGCAATGTGAGGAGATTGAGTTTTATCAAAGTAAATAATATAGTTTTAATATACACAAAAAAGTAAGAGAAATAACAGGGAAATACAGGAATAGCATCAGTGGAAAACTAGTGTACGAAACAGGGAACTTGGTGGTGGATTTAGAAGACAAGAAAAGGATATGGAAAAAGTATATAGAAATTTAAAAGTTATTTCATGACACTAGATGTGTAATAAATCTACACTAATGTGTAGTAAATCAAGATATGATTCTTGATTTTACAGGCACGTTCAAACCAATCTTTAAAAAGACAATAAACAATCAGCTAAAAGCAAAATTTAGTATTTCCAAGTATCGTTTATTTAAATACGAAAAGAGAAATGTGATTGAGTGCAGCGAGACAGCTGGTTTTACACTTTTTTCGTCATTCGCTATGAAAAAACCAAATACCGTGTTAGCATTGCCAAATGCTAAAGTCTACAAGTCCTTTACTCCTACAAGCATTCCAAAAAAGTAGACAATGTGATGTCTCTTGCTGATAAATATGTACCTCCTGTATATATGTGGTATTATGAGCAAGTACGGAATGTTAATAATAATGTTGCAGTATTTTGTAATAGCTTATATTTTGGGTCATTTCACACTTTGCAAGCGATCAATTTATTGTTTTTTTCTCTAGTAGCATCGGACCTCTGCTAATAATAATGTTACCCAACAAACGAATCAGAAAAACACTGATGATGAGAGCGATCAAGAAGTTGAAACAGAAATCTTTTAAGCACTCGCAGTTTTTGCCAAATGTTTAAACATTTTCTCACATACATTGTTTTTGAATCTGTTTTTATTTGTTTTTCGAAAAATTTATATATCTAAATATGTAGTATTTTTTGTTTAAAAAGGATATTTTTTAAATAAATCAGTAGTTTGATTTCGATTTTTTTTTCGGTTCAAGAAACATACAACTTCAACATCTTCATTTTTTGTTCTTTAAACACCTATTGCAAAAAACACCTTCTTTTGTATAAAAAATATTAGTGGCTCTATCTATCTCTTTTATCAAAAAAATAACATTTCGAAAAATAAATCCCACCTTTCTTCTTCGTAGACAGTTTTTATCGATTTCTGAATAAAATAAAATAATAAAAATTGGATTTGACCGGTTTTTGCCCCGAGCCCTTCAATTTGTAAATCACTTTTGTTGTAAACCATTATTGTTCATAAAAGCAAAGCTGTACTGATGAGAGATAAATCTCGAAACGCTACTTTTTTTTACTAAAGGAAATATGGTATTGACAATTATCTAAACCAGGGGTCTCCAAACTTTCCAGCCTTAGGGCCATACTGATTACTCCAGTAAGTTCCGAGGGCCAAAACCATATTATGATTGTTGCCGGTGGTAAAAAGTGAAATTGTCCACTGATGATAAAAAAAAAGTCCGAAAAAGTACGCAACGTTTAAAAAAGGCTGCAAATCGGACTAAAGTCCGCAAAACGGCAACACTGCATATTATTAATTTTCCTGTTATTATCTGTAATTTCTAGATTAGTCGTAGAGTACGAGCCATGAGGAGTAACGTGACACGACATCTGGTGGACATAAGCGGAAATAGGTAGTACCTTCTATCGCTAACAGTTGGCGCTAATAGCACGTACAGAATAATCTCGTTGGTTCGAGAAAGTTCTGGTGTCTTCCACTCACTTCTAGACGGCAGTAATTGCAATATATAAGAAGGCTAGTGGTGCAACCACAAGTCAGTTCCTATGACACTGTTGTGAAATAAAATAGTGCGTACCTCCTTAAAACGTGTTTGTGCGTGTTTAAGTTTAAGACATCTGTGTAACAGTATTTTGATTTGAATTGTTGCTTTTGTGTGTGATTTAGTAGTATGAAAAAGAAGCGAAAAATTGATAGTGAATGCAGAAAATTCAAAGATCAGTGGAACATTCAGTATTTCGTAATTGAGTCCAGTAACAAGGCGCTATGTTTGATTTGCAATTAAAGCATAGCCGTTCTCAAGGAATATAACATTAAACGTCATTATGAAACAAAACATTTTCAAAATTATATATCAAATATTATATACAGGAAGTTTGCGGACAGAAAAATTCGAAACTATGAAGCGCGGATTGAAATCGCAGCAATCTTCATTTACAAAACTCAAAACTGAACAAGAGGCTGCAACTCGTGCCAGCTTTCGTGTGGCTCTTGTAATTGCAAAACGTGGAAAACCATTCACCGATGGAGAAATTATCAAAGAATGCATAATTGCAGTAGCCGAAGAAATGTGCCCTGAAAAGGTAAATTTATTAAAAACTGTCAGTATGTCAGCAAACACTGTGGCTCGAAGGGTAGAAAACATCGCTGAAAATATATCCTCTCAACTGTTCGACAAAAATGGACATGTTGAGTGGTTTTCTATGGCCTTGGATCAGTCAACGGATGTGTCAGATACTGCTCAGGTGTTGATTTATATTCGAGGAGTAGATACAAGCTATGAAGTGCATGAAGAACTTCTTGATATGTATAGTATTCATGGCACAACTACTGGTACAGATATTTTTAAAGGAGTTGAAATGGCCATCAATCAAAAGAACCTTCGATGGAAAAACTTGAAATGTATTGCAACTGATGGAGGCAAAAACATGAGTGGGAAAGATAAAGGAGTGGTCGCTCTTGTGTCAAAAGCTGTAGAAAATGACGGTGGTTTAAAACCATTAGTCTTACATTGTATCATTCATCAACAGTCTTTGTGCGGAAAATGTTTGGATATGTCTGAAGTTCTGAAACCAGTCATATCAACTGTTAATTTTATCAGATTTTTTGGGCTGAATCACCGACAATTCCGACAATTTATTGAAGAGATTGGAGAAAATGACTTACGTTATCATACTGCCGTACGTTGGCTTGGTTGTGGGAAACTCCTTCAGCGCTTTTTTGAACTTTGAGCAGTGATCGAAATTTTTTTGAATGAAAAGCATCGCCCTCTTACTGAATTACAAAACAACGCATGCCTGTGGAAGTTAGCATTCTATGTTGATTTGACAAAACATGTGAACGAACTGAATTTGAGATTGCAAGGAGAAAACCAGCATCTTCCTGATTTATACACTAATATCAAATCATTCCGGAAGAAATTGATACTGTTTCAATCACAACTACGAAGTAAATGTTTTTAACATTTTAAAACATGTGAAATATTCAGCCACACCACTGAGACTGAGTTTCCTATCGATTTTGCAATCGAAACTTTGAGTGCTTTGAAAATAAATTTTGATACTCGTTTCTCGGACTTTGATGCCATTGCGAATCAAATTAAAATTTTTCAGAATCCTTTTGATACTGACATTGAAACCCTAGCCCCGGAACTTCAAATGGAAATGATTGATCTACAGTGCAGTGATATAATTAAGAACAAATATCAAAACTCATCTTTGTTGGAATTTTATAAGAGTCTTCCACTGACACAATTTGATAATTGGCATAAATTTGCTCGTGGGCTGTTTTCTGTTTTTGGTACTACTTATTTGTGTGAGAAGACCTTCTCCAAAATGAAGTATACAAAAAATGTTTACAGATCTAAATTAACTGATGAACATCTTAAATCTCTTTTAATAATTGGTACAAGTAAAATTAGTCCACATCTACAAACTATTGTCAGTGGAAAATCTCAATTACATAAATCTCATTAGTATTTCATATGTCATTATGCTTGTTATAAGTTATGTTTTTATTTAAAATGTATAAAATATTAGTTGGATTCATTTCAATAATTTGTTAGTTATTATATACTGAAGTTAAATTTTCTGCATATTATACATGTCTTTACTCATTACAATTCTGTTTCTTTATCCAACTTATCACAAAAACGATAACAATAAGCCTACAACAATGTTATGAGTAGTTAGCCCATGACCATATCAATGTAGATGTCATATTAATAATTATTCAACATAAAATTAGAATACTTCAGTAAACTAAATTTAATTTGGTATAAAAAATATGTTCTCTAAAAGGAGTTTTCAAGTATGCTAGCTCTCCGCGGGCCGGACAAAATCTGTCCGCGGGCCGGATGCGGCCCTCGGGCCGTAGTTTGGAGACCCCTGATCTAAACTAACACTTAATTTTTAATAATGTGTATGGCACCCTTTTCTCTCCATGAGGTATAACTGCCGTTATCGCAGCTAAACTGATTATAAAAATAGACTCATAATTTAACGTCTTACAGGATTTGATGCTTACCAGAAAGCCATGATTAAAACCAAGACGACGGTGACGATCTGTATGAACTCGTTGGAGCAGAGTTCGGTGTCGTCGCCGGTGTCGTGGCACTTTTGGCATTTCTTGCCGAGGGATTAGGACCGTTTGAACTTGTTCAGGCGCTTGTTGACGCGCTCGAATTGATCGATTCGCGTTTCCCGGTTGTCGGTGACTTTACAGAGCTCATTCACTCCGATGTTCTCCATGAAGATTCGCTCTTTGTAGACGTCGAGCTTCGTCGATGGCGGTGCCGTTGTCCAGCCGAGCGGACGGCTTCCGGTAAGACTTGCGCGAATTCCTAGGCGATGACGTATCAGCGCAGCCCACCGTTCGGTTTAGTTGAGAGGCAAAACCCGGTTCATATTCATATCTAAATAAATCAAAAAAATTATTAACGTTGTTATCTATATAGAGGGTGTCTCTATGCTGGGACATACTATGTAAATTGTTCTATTAAAATAGGAACTATTAATGCATTGATGCATAGATAGTATCCAGATCAGGATCCAGCTCCGATGACCAGAAAATATCAGACTAGGTCAGGCTAGACCAGACTAGATCAGATAAGACCAGAATTTACCAGACTAGACCGGAGTAAAACCAGACAAGACCAGACCTCCCTCAACAACCTTATCAGTAGTTCTGAACGCGGCCGAGCGAGCATGTGAAGACGGTGCCACTAGATTAGCTAAAACCAGATAATATCAGACCAGGTAAGACTATACCAGACTAGACCGGACTAAAACTTGACAAGAGCAGACAAACCAGACAAGACCAGACAAGAACAGACAAGACCAAACAAGGCCAGACAAGACCAGACAATACCAGATAAGACCAGACAGGACCAGATTTGACTAAACAAGATCAGACAATACCAAACAAGACCAGACAAGAACAGACAAGACCAAACAAGGCCAGACAAGCCAATACCTGATAAGACCAGAAAAAAACAGACCGGACTATATCAGATAAGATTAGCTGAGATCAGATAGTAAGGAAAGATGGTTCCTTCTGGAACCTCCACCTCCACTTCCAGTCCCCCACCGTTAACACAACTAACCTATCCCAGTGTTATTAAAGCTGATTAAAATCTGGTTACCTGATTAAAAGCTGATTAAAACTTATACGACAGGTGGAGGTGGAGGTTCCAGAAGGAACCATCTTTCGTTTAGTCTTGTCTGATTCTGTCTTGTCCTGTCTGGTTTGTCTGATCATGTCTAGTCCTGTCTGCTCTTGTCTCGTCTTGTCTGGTATTGTCTGATCTTGTTTAGTCAAATCTGGTCCTGTCTGGTCTTATCTGGTATTGTCTGGTCTTGTCTGGCCTTGTTTGGTCTTGTCTGTTCTTGTCTGGTCTTGTCTGGTTTGTCTGCTCTTGTCAAGTTTTAGGCCGGTCTAGTCTGGTATAGTCTTACCTGGTCTGATAATATCTGGTTTTAGCTAATCTAGTGGCACCGTCTTCACATGCTCGCTCGGCCGCGTTCAGAACTACTGATAAGGCTGTTGCGGTAGGTCAAGGTCATTGGAGGTGGGAGACGGGAGGCGGATTTAGAACATAGGATTTTTCCGTACTTCAGGGAAACTCGATATCTCAGCTCAATTATAAGAAAAGGGAAAAAATCTTCCAAAATCCAGTCGAGCAATCCAACAGCTAGTTATATTTTTAATGTGAAACTTACCTGACCATTCACAATTTTTGTATCTTCTTCGCACGCGCGTCGATGGGCTGGATAATGTGACCCGTTATTTTAATGTTTCCGTGGACGACCAAAAACTCATCCGGCCGATCCGTTTTCACTTCCCCGCGTGGAAGATGTCTGAGTTCGAGTCCGAGTCTTGAGTTTCTCCCTTTAGGCAGTACAGCTCCGCGTCGCTTTCGAACTGTCCCGGGTGCGACGCCTGAAAATCGAGATTTTTAGCTCTTTGCGAAGATTCTTGCGTGTTTTTTTATTAGCTTACTCTGACTATTATTTTTTGGCTGGCGTGTCTGACGATTGGAAAGTTACGGCAGCTTCCAAGTGCCCCGTGAAGACCGAAGACCAACTGCAAAATAGAATTTTGACATATCTTGTGAAACGAAAACTCTTAATGTTACTGCTAAAAATTTTAGACATGTGGCTTAGTGACTGAGGAATAAACCCAGATATTAACCGTTTGTTACAACTAATACTGCAATGAAAAGCGCCAGGGAAGAGAAATGTAGACAGAAGAAGGACATCATGGCTGAAGAATTTACGAACAAGGTTCTCAATGTCAGAGCTGACAACAAAATCAAAATAGCTAACATGATCGCCAACATAGAGACCGGATAGATACTTTAAACAATTACATGACTAGATTCACCAGAAAATATCTCTCTTCTGGATTTAGTTTGCCGTTCCTTCGCATGTTATTCGAGGTGGTTTCGCTGAAATGTAATCTTCCCACTGTCACTTTGGTCACCTGCGAGTTGACCATTCCACCCTGCGAAATAGAGATCTTAAGATAATATCCTAATATAAGATATCTTATATAATCTTATATAATCTTATATAAGCTCTCTATGTCTTAAATTGTAGTAGCAGATTCTTGTTCTGGTGGTAACGACTTGTACTGCGACCTTAATAGATCTGTTGTACCCCACCCTTTACAACATATATAGCGAATACATCATAAGAAAAGTCCTTGACGATTGGGAAGGTGGAATATCAATCGGAGGAAGAAAAATAAGTAACCTGTGGTATGCGGACGACACCTTGATTATTGCAGAAGACGAAAAACAACTGATAAACATGATGAACAAATTAGAGAGCTATAGTAGAGAATATGGTTTAAAAATCAACAAAACAAAAACCAAAGTAATGATCATCGATCGATCCAATGACACATCCAATAAAGTATATCTCAGTTTCTTTGGCCACATAGCTAGAAGAACAGGTTAGATGGAAAACCTCGTGGTGTATGAAAAAGTTGAGGGAAAAAGACCTAGAGGGCGGTCTCCAATGAGATGGACCGACAGATTAAAAGAAATGACGGGACACACAATACACGAGGCAATACATTTAGCACAAGATAGAAACGCATGGAAACAACAAATTCAAACACATACCGAAAATAGTATAACTACACCCTCCAGAGGGTAAAAAGACTGATAAAGAAGAAAGACCCCACCCTGTTCCTCTAAACGTTGGTATACTTACCCATTTAGAGAGCCTCCTCCAGTCCTGATTCCTTTAGGGATTGCAGGATCTGGGTGGGATTCAAGGTCTGCAACTCCTCTGCGTTCAAGCAGTGGGCCGCAAGATACATTTGTCTCTTGCAGAGCAGTGCTCTGCAGTCTTTAAGCAGATGTATGGGGGTTTCTTCCGCTTAACCACAGAATTTGCATCTGTGATCATCCTCTAGGCCTAGATGTTTTTTCTAAGTCTGCAGTGTCCCGTCTGGACTCCTCTCATAATTCTAAGCTTGCTCCTGTTTAGTTTCAGGAAAGCTTTTGTTCTTTGCTGGTTAAAAAATCCCAGTATTATTTGGATTGTTCCAAGCCTGGAAGTACCATCCAGGTTTTCATCCATTGTTCTCTTATTTCTTCATCTAAACTTTTGTGGATGGTGTTCACACTCATACCGCAAAAGGGTTTTGGACCTATAAAAGGATTACTGGATTCCTTATTTGCTAGGTGATGGGCTTCTTCGTTACCGTCTATACCAGTGTGTCCTGGTACCCAGTATTGCGTTACTTTATTTTCTTTGCCAAGCTTGTTTACCTTTTCCACACAGTCCCATACCAGTTTGGATCTGATGGTGTATAAGCTAATGGCCTTCATGGCTGCTTAACTGTAAGTTTACTAACTAACCCACGTTTTCCCTGCCAGATTTCTGCAAACCATTGGAATGCGTTTGGCTTTCCCAACCGCTGCTTCATCGTGTCTATTCTATAGGAGTTTGGTATCTAGTGTTATACCCAGGTACCATACATCCTGTTTGTATTCTACTGCCCTCCCATCTAACAATATGGGCTGTAGGCAGTTTGATTTTCTCTTTGTAGTAAATGGTTGAGTCTCAGTCCCATTGTTTGACCCCATCTACTAGTTACTTTGAGGACTGTCTGTACGATTTGACAGAGCGTTCCCTCAAACTTCCGTCTGGCTATGATGTCGTTCAGCCTAGCCAGTAATTTATCAACTACCAGCCTCCACATCAGTGGTGATAGTACACGTCGCAGTGGGCATATCACATATGGGGATATGTCGCAGTGGGAATATTGTGGAGATCTTGATGGCGTCTCTTCCCACTTGTGCCACCGCCGTTCAGCATTTCTCCCATCCATTTTGATATAGTGCTGTGGATATTTCTTCTTTCGAGAGCCGCTTTGACAGCTTCAAAGGTGTTATCAAAGGCTCCTTTTATATCCAAGAAGACACATATCGCTACTTCCTTTGTCTCTATTGCTGCTTCTACTTCATTTGTCAGCTGATACAAGGCGGTTTCTGCGGATTTCATGCTCTGTATGCATGCTGATAGTTGTATAGTGGTGCACCTACCAGCACTATTGTTCTAATGTTATTGTTAATTACCTTCTCCATTGTCTTTAATATAAAACATGTTTGACTAATGTGTCTAAATGACTTCGGTTGAGTGTCTGAAGCCTAAGCTGCTTTGGCATGGTAGATGTTCACTGGAGCTATTTTTGTGCGTTTGCTGGTCATTTTTGTTTTGTGACAGGCAAGTCCTTTTCTGTCTCGGCAAGAATGACATCTCCCTCTACCTCAGTGAACATGGTAGGACTGCTCATGTCTACGAGTGTGAGGTCTAGATCGTCTTCGCGGTAATCCGAGCTGACTTCCTCGTTCTCGGCCATTGTGGCTTCAACAAAGGGAGTGGTCGCTGTTTCTGTCTTTTCAACCAAGGAAGTGGAAGGCTATTGCGGGCGCAACTTCCGAGAGAGAGACTGCTGTAGCTGCCGCTACTTCCTCTGCATCTTCCTTGGGATCGTGGATAGCACACGCTCCATCTGGTCCAGTAGTTCTGTGGCGGTGAGATCTCGCACACTAGTGTTCATTATCGTGTTTTTTCTCATATGAATCCCACCAATGGCTAGGGAATTAAATGTCCAACATCTCAGAGCCCCGCTTGGCATGGCAAGGCTCGCTACTCTCTGAGCTCGCCAGCTATCAGGGAGGCTCCGTTTGAGGTGACCGGTTACCCTTGACCACCAACCGGTCTCTTCGGCACGGGTCGTATGACACCTTTGGATTAAGGGTTTGGAAGTTCTTAGTTGTTCGATCCCCATTGACGGCTCTGACCGGAGTTGCACTCCAGTCAGTACCGTCCAATGGTTCATTGCGAAACAATGCCCTCACACCGCGACCAGGTGACTTCCTCGTGAGGGAAGTGTTGATGTTCTTTTTACGACAAGATGACATTATTCGCATATAATTCAGGAAGATAGATTCTCTGAACATGCTTTAAAGCACTCTCTATACCACTAAACTGCGTGTCATGCGGAAAAAAAGCTATGCTCAGGAACAAGTAATCTATGATGATTTTTCTAAGCGAAGGTTTCATTTGTAAAATACATTTCAGTAGTAGTATTTCAGAACGATCTTTATGTTCCTGTTTTGCCCCCATAAGAATCAGACCATAAAATTAATTCAGTCACATCTTCTTTTACATTTTTCACGACGTATTTCATTAAACACGCAGGACCCAACTTCCTGCGCCTCCTTCCAGCTACACCTTCTACCCAGACGTTACAAAAACCTCGGCCTTCTTTTGCTGCATGAATGCCACAGTTATATATCCAAAGTAGGCGTTTATAAAAAATAATATTAGAATATTAGTTGGGACTCTAGGCAGAGGAAGGATTCTTTGCCCTCACAAGAAGCTGACAATTAATACAGTCACATAAAATTAATTCAGTCACATCTTCTTTTACATTTTCCACGACGTGTTTTATTAAGCAGGACCCAACTTCCTGTGCCTCCTTCCAGCTACACCTTCTACCCAGACGTTACAGAAACCTCGGACTTCTTTTGCTGCATGAATGTCACAGTTGTATATCCAAAGTTGGCGTTTATCAAAAATAATGTTAGTTGGGACTCTAGGTAGAGGAAGGTTTTTTTTCTAAATCGAAGATAAGGCAATCGACGGTTTTTTCGGTTTTGTCTCTGTTGAAATCATTTTTCAAAAGGTTACGTGCTTCTTGCCAGAGTGAAAAATGCTTTGAATGGCCTTCTTTCAGTTTTTCTGAAATAAAAATTCGGAGCAATGCAATATGTAGAAACCACGGAATATGAAAATTTGAACCTATTTCCAATTTTCTGCGCTTGACGTTTGGTAGGTATTTCAGTTGTCCACCGATGCCTTGCAGTACCGTGTCGTTTGGCACGTGGGGTATCCATGGGTTTCTGAGTATGCGGCGATAGCACCACATCTCAAATGCATCTATGCGCCTACATAAGGTATCGGTAAGGGTTCACGCTTCTGCCCCATATAGGAGGGTCGAGAGTACATAGCATTCTAAAATTCTTATTCTGGTTTGAATGTTGAGAGATAGGTTGCACAGAATGTTACACATCTTGTTAAATCTACCTCTTGATTTATGCATTGGTCCATGGTAGAAACGTACTAGATGAATTAGTGCTTTTCTGCGAAACAGTAAAATCCTGTTAGGAAAATGTCACTTGGTCCACAAAGCTGGCAATAGGTTTAGACTATAGAAATCACTTGGAACGTTTCTGCATAATAAAATATTAACCTTTCCGTATATTTCATTTTTGTTGGATAGTACTCTTCTGCATATCTACATTCAATTCATATAATTGTTGAATTGTCCATACTGCGACATCTAGCAAGAAAACTAAAAATCTTTACTGAATGTGTATAGAAAATTGTTATTACAGTTGAATCTTGTAATAACAATTTTCTCAACAGGTTTAGTAAAGATTTTTAGTTTTGTTTGCTAGATGGCGCAGTATAGAGAATTCAGCAATTACATAAATTGAAAATAGTTATGCAGAAAAGTACTATCCGACAAATATATTCTCTAAGCTAGTTAACTAAAGATGTCGCTGGTAGTATCAAGCATGCAAATATTATTGGCATTTATCAAATCTATTTTTAATACAGAAGTGGCTTCCAAATCGTTCAAGAACGATTTTTATAAACTACAGTTACGATGAGAGGTAGACATAAATTATATATGTTTTGTGATTTTTCTCACTACTAACTACTAACTCTAACTCTCAACAACATTAATTTTGTGATAAATATATTTTATTCATGTTTTGTTTCTTAACATTTATTTAACTAAAAAGACTGGTGGTTTTTCCTGTAGGTATAATCGACATTTTTTTTTTAAATATACATGTAGGTATATTACAAGCTTCATGCTTAATTATTTGTTCAAATACACTTTACTATCACATTAGAAAAAACGAGTCAACTGCTCGTTCACAAATTAGTTCTAGAATAAAACATTTGAAATCGATTTTTGCTGGTCGTTTTGCCGCTAGCACTATCTATTATTTGAATAAACTATGATAAACTAACTATGATTTGGTAAACAGCATCGACTCAGTTGTAATAAATACAAGCTCTTCGCTGACTATCCTTTATGTTTAATCACGTGAAACTTTGCACGCTTCTGATGAGGCTCACCGAGCAATGAAATCATTGAAGGAAATGAACAGGAGTTATAGCCGATATCTAACACCGAATGCTACTAGTGAATCTACCCTTCTCATTAGATAACTTGCTGGGTGGCACAGTGGTAAACAAGCATCGTGTGCACCCTTTTTAATTGTCTAAATCATTTTTTAATACTTAAGGGTATTCACTTTTATTTTTTTCTATATTCAGAGATTCCCAAAAGCATGTTTTTATTTTTGTTTTTCGCGAATACTTTATCATACCTTACTTTTAATTAAATCGTCACTTTCTAGCAGTTTCAATGCAACTAAAAGCGGTATAGATAAATTAACGTTCATTATACACTTTGAATAACAATATTAACATAATTAAATAATGTGAATACAATTCCTGCAATTGCAAAATTCACTATGTTTTTACAATTAGTTTTGTAATAATATTAAAAACTTGTGAAGTTGTATAAATCTAAATACTTTACAAGATTCGAGTTTCGACTGTTAAAGGTCATTTTTAAGTGAAAAATGACCACTTGAAAGTGACAACAGTCGAAATTCGAAATTTAATGTTTTTACAAAATTACTGGTAAAAACCTAGTGACATTTTCAATAATTCATAGCAAATATAGATTACCAAGGGTTGCAACCATCCTCTTCATTGAATATAGTTCTTAGTAAAATCTAAAGAGTCTTCCAATAAGAGGTTTTATTTTCAATAGCCCGCCATTTTAACAGTTGTCATGAGTCAACTTTTTTTTTCTTTTTGTTGTCTTTTTGTTATCAAGTGGACCCTCCGGAATATTACAAGCATCTTGGGACAGCTTTTCGCATTACTTACACAACTCAAGATGTTGCTGCATAGTGTTGCCTTTACGCCCCTCCCCCCGTCCTCCACTTATAGTGATTAGTAGTTCAGGTACCAATTTTTTTGATCTTTTCGGCTTCTTTCCCTTTCTGCTCGTCTAGCATTTTTATTGTCATGATGTCTTGGATCATGCTTGATGTATCTGGCCATAAGTCCTGCGACGAGATCATTTGTTCAACCATAGTTGATGGGTCTAGTGTTTGTCCAGTCTTATCCATCCACACTCAAAAACGGTATGCGCCGCGCTGTCTGTGAGTCCTGAGAGAGACGCTCGACAGAGACGGACGTGTGCTTTGGTTAATCCAAGAAGTGAGAAGTTTTATAAGTTCAAAAATACATTTTGTGTTTATAACTATAGTGAGGAAAAAGACTCTATTATATGTGAAGTGTTATTAGTTTTATAAAAAGAATTATCGGTGAAAAGACACTTTGGTTTTTCGCCACGTGGCGGAAACATATTGTTGAGAGAAAGGTTGGCTATGACCTTCGGACGCTTGGCGCCCTCTTGTAGCGAGTAGCCCCACCGCGGCGCGCACGGCTGCGGTGGCCGTTCAAATCCGTGCGAACTCTGCATCCGAAATGGAACTGCAGAATAATGAGAACCCGAACTCTCCAAATACGGGCAATCTTGATAATCAGGTGACGGTAGCTCCGCCCCGGTTCCTGATTATCAAAAAAAAAGATGGAACGAGCTTCGATAAAGTTAATCCTTTCAAAATAAGTAAGAGTTTATATAGCATAATTGGAGAATGCAACAATATTAAGAAAATTAAAGAAGGACTGCTAGTAGAAACCAAATCTTCCAAGCAATCACAGAGACTCATGTCTATAAAAGAATTTTGCGAATTTGAAGTTGAGATAGTTCCACATAGAACATTAAACTATTGCAAAGGCATAATCTTTTGTTGGGACCTCCTCGACCTTTCTGAGGAAGAAATCCTACTAGAGTTGAAAGAGAAAAATGTTTGTGAAGTCAAAAGAATTAAAAGCAAGAGGGATGGCGAACTAAAGTGTACCCCCTCATTGATTTTAACATTCAATACCCCGATTCTTCCTAAAAAGATAAAGGTGGCATTTTATAATCTTGAAGTCCGAGAGTTTATCCCAAACCCTATAAGATGCTATCGTTGTCAAAAGTATGGTCATAGCTCCGCTCGATGTTCAAGCGAAGCTGTTTGTTTCTGCGGAAAGCTACTACACGAAGGATCTCCCTGTGAAACTCCCAAGTGTGTCAATTGCGAAGGAGAGCATCCTGCAAACTCAAGGGACTGTCCCAAATATAAAGAAGAGTTCGCAATTCAGAAACTAATAACTCAAGAGAAGTTGTCCTACTACGAAGCGAGAAGAAAGGTGACCGTCACTGCCCCGGTAGGGAAAGTTACATACGCGAAAGCGACAGCTGTAACCAAACCTCAACTACCTGATATTAAAGAACTTGCTGCTGCACTAATTCCAGCGATCATGAGCTCCTTAAAGGAGCTGGTGGCCGCTCAACTTAGACAGGCCACAGCTCAAACAACTGCAGACTCCGAAGCCGTCAGGACGCAGGTGCAGAAATCGACGGAACCGGATACTTCTCCCTGGCGCTACATCGAAGCGACTGGCATTTCCGCCAACCCGAGTTTCAAAACCCCTAAGTTAGCTGAGACAGAAAAAAGAAAACGAGGCGCGCTCCCAGATCGTTCCCCTACAATCTCGGAAGAGAGCTCTGAGGCGGAACCCGGAACTAAGAACCCAGGGGCTAAGAAAAAGGGCACAGGATGGGAAAGAGAAAGAGGAAGACTTCGTAATAAACCACCTCCATCTGACAAGTAGCATTAAATGGTCATTCAATACCCTTTCTATGACATTTTATGGTATCAGTGTACCTTATATCTCTGAGGGTATATTTTGCAATACAATTGTACCCAATATGTTTTTCGATTTGTTTACGCTATTGTCATGTGTCGAATCATTATTTTATGTGATTGCGATTTATTTCGCAGCTTATCTACGATTTGCCACTCTGTCTCAACGAACTGCATATTTATATAGTTTTAAAGTTACGTCTTATCCCTGTAAGGATAAGTGGATTGTAGTCTATATAATTGTTTTAACTTGTATGCCAATGTATCGTTTTCGATTTCTTCTGCGATATTTTTAAGCCATGGCAGGCATTAAAAATGATCACAACATCAGATGCCTACAGGTCAATCTAGGTAAATGTAAGGCAGGAACAGCGGCCCTTGTGGAGAAGATCGAAAGGGACGGAATTCAAATCGCTTTTCTTCAAGAGCCACACGTCTTTCGTGGACAACTCCTAGGCTTTCCGGCCCACTATTTTGCACTCCCGAAAGCAAAATGAATCAACCATTAAAGCCGCTTTAGTGATAACCGACTCACGGATGACCGCTATGCTTAATCCGGATTTCTCCAACTGCTTGATGACAGTTGCCCAAGTTCTCTGCGGCATGTTGAATCTACACGTTATCTCTGTCTATTTACCTCCACAAATGAGGCCGGTGGAACAGGATAGATTCGAAGATAATCTAGACGCCCTCAATAAAATAATTATTGAGGTTAGTTCCAAGTCTGAGGTATTACTCGCCGGTGACTTCAATGCAAAATCCTTTTCGTGGGGTAGCGCCTTGGAGGACAAAAGGGGCAGATCTCTTGAAAAGTTATTTTCGGACTATAACCTGACCATACTGAACATTGGATCGGAACCTACCTTTATCGGACACAATGGACAGAGCGTCATCGATCTTACCCTTGCCACCTCCACCTTGAGTAGGATGATTTTTGATTGGCACCTTCCGGATGAGAGTAGTTTGTCAGATCATCGCTATATCAGTTGGTCTATTGGAAATGAAACCGAGCTTCCGGAAGTCCAACGTGGTTTCTGTACCAGAAAGGGGGATTGGGCAGAATTTAGCAATAAATTCCTGCTCAATCTACAAGACATTACTCCGCAGCTACACGATTGTTTGACCACCGAGCATATTTCATTATTTGCAACTAGATTGAATCAGGCTATGATGTGTGCTGCTCGTGACACTTTTCCAGCAAGGAAATGTTTCAGAAATTCTGTTCCCTGGTGGACACCAGAGCTTACTGCCCTGCGCAAAGAGACTAACAGGCTACGTCGGAAATACCAAAAAAGTAGAGGTGATCTTAGATTATCTAACAAATTAATCTACAACACCAAGGTAAGAGAGTATAAGGATGCAATTTTGGAATCGAAGAAACAAAAGTGGAGAGATTTCTGTACACAGTCTTCAATTGGAAATCCATGGGGTCCCGTTTTTAAAATACTAAGGGGGAGAAAAACATCCACAAGCTACCTGAGTAGCCTTAATGTTGGGGGTAGATCGTTGGATATCTTTGACACCTCTCGACAACTCCTAGATACATTCTTTCCAGAGGACGATGAAGACGACTCTGAATTACACACTCGAGTCAGAGCACGGGCGGAAGTCGATAGAGGTGGACCTGATGACACGCAGTTCACCTTTTCTGAAATAGAACGCATCATACGCGGCATGAGCCCGAAGAAGGCGCCTGGTCTGGACGGCATTTCATCAGACATAGTGTTGGCTGCCTTTTATTCGAAACCAGACACATTCATTACTTTGTACAGCGAGTGCCTAAAAAAGTCTATATTCCCATCTTGTTGGAAAGAGCAACTCATCAAAATCATCCCCAAACCCAACAAACCGGCACTATCCACGAAGGACTTCAGACCCATAAGTTTACTTCCTGTTGCTGGAAAGGTGCTAGATTCTTTACTCATCTCGAGAATCGAACATTACTTCTACCGGCACAAGCTGATTAACCAAAACCAATTTGGCTTTAGAAAAGGGACTGGAACAGTTCAGGCTATTTCTGAAGCGGTCAGGTTCATACGTGAGTCGGTAAGATCTAAGTATTATTGTTCTGCAATAGCCTTAGACATTAGTGGGGCATTCGATAACGCCTGGTGGCCGCTTATTATCTGCAGGCTAATAGAGAAAGGTTGTCCTGACAATCTCATCAAATTAGCCAGGAGCTACTTTTCAGAACGCAAGGCCATTATCAGCGAACCAGGTTTGTACGTTGAGAAAAGAATTAGCAATGGATGTCCACAGGGTTCTAAATCAGGTCCAGGTTTTTGGAATATTTTGTATGGAACTATCTTTAAAAGTAATCTGCCTGAAGAGTGTAAGATCGTAGCTTATGCCGATGATACTCTCCTGCTTTGTAAAAGCAGAACTATTGTTGGTCTGAAAGAGACCACTGACCGCGCTTTAGACAATCTTCGCCAGTGGGCAACTGAAACTAGGCTCAGTTTCAATGCCCAAAAGACTGAAGCCCTCTTCTTCAGCAGATCCTCAAGTCAAAGGAGTCCCGTTTTCACACTAGGAAACGAAAAAATTAAATGCCAACAGCATCTTCGGTATCTAGGTGTCACTATAGACAGACTCTTGAATTTTAAGGAACACATAAAGCAGGCATGTAGTAAAGTTAAACAACTGAGTATAAAATTAGGTATCGCTGCAAAGAAGGAATGGGGTCTAGGAAGAACAGAGCTCTCCGAAATCTATCGCGGCGCGATAGAACCCGCGTTATTATATGGAGGTCCTATCTGGCAGAAGTCATGTGGCGTGAAAGGTAGCCTCAAGCTCTTGGGCATACAGCGTCTCAGCACCATCCGCGCTGCGAAAGCCTATCGCACAGTATCCACAGAGGCAGCTTGTCTGATTACAGGTCTCCTTCCAGTAGACATCCGCCTCAAGCAACTAGCTCTCTACAGCTCACACCAATTTGCAGACGATACGTTAATTAAAGATGTCATAGGCCTACCAAATACTTTGAACAATATCGATACTTATATTATACTTATATATCGATACTTATATATCGATACTTATATACATATTTGAACTTATCTTGCTAGAAGCAACCTTAGCTTTGTACCACAGAACATTGGAACCAAAAAGGGTTGTGCGCCTAGTAATATTATTCTTCTTCGTCTTTTCCCGTGCATGCGGGTTCGACGTTTCTAACAAGTCGTTTCCATTTTCATCGGTCGCAAATGGTGTTTTCTGTTAACTGCTTCTCCCGGAGATCATCCTGCACGCAGTCCATCCATCTTCTTCTAGGCCTACCTCTTTCCTTTTTTCCTTCCACCTCTAGATCAAGCACTCTCCTTCCTACATCTCCTTCCAACTCTCGTCCCTGCGCTTAATGTGGCCATACCAGAGCAAGCGTCTTTCTTGCACCTTTTTTGATATTTCAGTCACTTTTACGCCTCGTATGAAGGTGTTTTTGATGTAATAGTTTCTAGTAACACCACACATCCATCTTAGCATCTTCATTTCAGCTACATCCAGTCGCTTGTACTGTGACTGCACTGTTGGCCAAGTTTCTACTCCGTATAGCATTGCAGGTCTCTCTGCACATTTATCGACTTTACCTTTTACTTGGATATTCATTCTCCTGTCTTAGAGAAACCAGATAATCTTTTAGAGTTTAAACAGGTAGCCTGAATTCGGTGGGTAATTTCCAGATCTAGATCACCATCGTCAGATACAATGGATCCCTAATACTTGAAACTGTCCCTTGCCTGTAGCTGGCTACCATCCATCTGAATAGTTTCATGTCCAGTCCTTCCAAGGTACAGGTATTCGGTCCTATTCCTACTGACTTTAAGGCCTCTGTCCTCTATGGCTCTTTTCCAGCACTCCAGTTTATATTCAAGCTCTTCTCTGTTTGTGCTGCTTAAAACAATATCATCTGTAAATAGCATACATATGTGCCTAGTAAGATTAATCCACGAAATTAACGGACCAAAACCCCACAGAACTTTTCAAATTTATAAAAAAGACGCAAGAAAATGAGGGGGATGTGGAAAGGAAAATTTTGAAAGGTTGTGGCTCAAACTCCATTCCAAGAAAGCCGCCAAACTTATTGTCGCATATTTCAAAAAACCTCCAAACAAAATATGTTCCTAATATATGTATGTACAACAAACGTTCCTATGTCCCTTGATACAATCATTTACTAAAAGTCGCTATGCAATTGAGCTAAACGTTAAAAAACAGGAAGAATAAAGATATTAGCAGAATGACAAAAATTGGAATTAGATAAAATTTGTCAAAAATTAGCCATCATATGTGATATAAAATTTGAACCCTGCATGAGCTCCATCAGAATTGATACCGTTAAATCCAAAACGACAATCTCAGAAGCCGAGAAAAGTTACCTCTTCTCCAAGAAGGATGTCTTTGCTGATTGGGTCCTTGAAATGCATCAAACTGAATTTTATCGAAAAATCATCTTGTGTGATGAGCCATATTTTCACTTCGAAGGCTACGTTAACAAGCAGTATTGCCGCATTTGGGGCTCGGAAAACCCAAGAATTATTGTTGAAAAGCCTCACTATCCTGAACATGTGTTGCCTGTTTGGTGCGGTTTTTTGGTCTAGCGGGGTCATTGGACCTTACTTTTTCAAAAATGAGACTGGAGCAACTGTTACGGTGAATCGATTGCGCTGTCGAATGATGATTAATGATTTTGTATGGCCGGAATTGGAAGATATTGATGGACGACGTTTATCTTCAACAAGACGGCGCTACGTGCCATACAAGTAATGATACCATCGCTCTTTTGTATGAAAAGTTTCCTGACCGTGTGATTCTTCGAAGAGCTGATCACAATTTGCCACCGAGATCTTGTGAATTAACACGTCTAGACATTTATCTTTGTGGCTACGTGAAAGATAAGGTCTATGCCAATGGACCACAATTGATTCAAGACCTCAAAGATTGGAAGACCCTTTATATTAATTTAATATGAGAGTGGACTTCTTTTTTCTGTATTCTAAAACAAAATATCAGATTTAAATTATATATTTTTACAGTTTATGGAAGAAACAATATCTCATTACCCGCGTCTCAGTTAGATGGCATTGCTACCTAAATTCGCCCTTTTTTCAGTTACTAATATTATTTAAAACGTGTTTTTGGCTCTTATTTAATTGGCTACCTCATTGCTTCCCAAACTATTTTGGTCGTGGAACCCCCAAATTTGTTGCCAATGATCGTGGAACCCTAAATATTTTTTAAACAACGACTTTTCAAAATTTAATATCTGCTATTAACTGAAACAAGTATAATTCGGTAATTCAGATATTACTGCATTAAATAAAACTCAAAAAAAAACAATTCTTAGAAATAATTTACAAAAATATAAAATAAAAACTAGTATATAAAAACTGCTTCTTTGATTCAATGATTCTATTAAAATTAGGCGTTACGTTTGATAATTGAATTCGTATATCTGGTGCAGCATCAAGTTTGTTACGATATTTGGTTAAGATACTTTGAAAACCCAGCTTCACACAAATAAGTGTTTGCAAACGGCAATAGAATTCGAACAGCCTGTTTTGATAAATTTGGATATTCATGAAATCTAACCAGAATATTGCGAATGAAACTGTTCTAAATTTGGCTTCCAATTGTGTATCCGAACTCAATTCAATCAAATTTTCATAATGCATGGAATGAAATCCTTTTGGTTTTTCTTTTATATTGAATGGATTTTGTACGCTGTAATTATCTTCATTCTCTAAATTAGACAGATGTCAAAATAACTTCGACTGGTATAAAAACACCACTCGAAGTTATTTTGTTCCACAGCTGAAATCCAATATTGTATATTCCTTGAAAAGGCAACCAATTTATCTTTTGTCTGTAATATGTTGATTTTTTTTCCTTGCGGAGCCAAACATAATTCGTTCAATTTTCCAAATATATCAGCAAGGTATGCAAGTGTAGATAGCCAAGTCATATTACTTAATCTGTCTGATAACTCAAATTTATCACCAATAAAATACGCCAACAGTTCCCTTCGCAATTCAAATATTCACACAAGCATTTTACCACGCGATAACTATCTAACTTGCGTATGAAGACCATATTCCATGTGGCACAAAGACCGTAGAATTAAACACCATTCTTATTTTTTTAATGAAATAAAATTTGTCGCGCGGAACCCCCAATTTTTGGAATTTGTGGAACACACTTTGGGAACCACTTGTCTACGTAATTAAATTTATTGGTTTCAAATTTTTCGAATTTACTGATGTATTATGGAAGAACAGGGTGTGCCTCGGCATATATCTGAATTACATTTTTTTTTTCTCTGCCTCAGAATGTAATTTTTGTCGAATATACATACCCTGCATATACCCTGCATAGTCCACAAAAGAATCATCGGGTTTTAGAAAGATATAAATATAAAAAAAGGAAAGATACCAAGTCCTGTATTCACAAAGTTTTACGAATATTATATTAAATGATACATTAAAATAAAGGGAAAATGTCCTAGTTTTAAATTACACGATCACAAATGTTCGATGTGGGATCCTGGGGTCACACGACACACGTCTAAACGGTAGTCCAGTTCGGCCCACACACGCTGGAATGTGCCCCTAGCGATGCTGTTCACAGCAGCAGTAATGCGTTCTCGGAATTCACCCAGTATTGATGGCATCTTTAAGCACATCGCCCAATCCAGCGGTAAGGGAGTTCCTCGTTTAGATAGCGACGCACTGCATTATGCCAATGAGGTGGGAGCCCCATCTTGCTAGAATATAAAGTTGTTGGAATCCCTTGTCAGTTGCGGAAACAACCAAAACTGTAACATATCGAGGTATGTATTGTGCCCGTCACAGTGATTTTATTGAAGAAAATTTGTCCGTACACTTTTCTTTTGGAGACTGCATAGAAGATATTGCATTTTTGGGAATTCCTTTCATGTTCCAGAATGATATGAACATTTGCGTGCCCCATATCCGAATGTTGTGACGGTTCACCTTTCCATTTAAATGAAATGCCGCCTAGTCGCTGAACACTAGACGGTTATCAAATTCGTCATCCTACATCGCTTCCTGCATTGTAATACAAAAATTGGTTCGTTTTACATAGTCTTGGGGCCGTAAACTTTGCACAATCTGTAGACGATACGATTTGAATCGCAATCGCCGTCGCAAAATGTTCCATACAGTTTGATCTGGCAACAGTCGCCGCAACACGCGTAGACCGCAACACTCAACTCGCAGTGTTGCGAGTTGACTATTGCGGCGTATGTGTGAAACGTTCTCTAACTGCCTCCACTGTTTCATCAGAAACGCGTGGTCTTCCGTTACTTTTACGCTTTCTAATGGAACCAGTGTCCTGAAATTGTCGATACCATCGCAGAATGATCTGGTGACCTGGCGGCTCTGTTCCGTACCGTCCTCGAAATGCACGTTGCACCATAAGAACTGATAAACACCTTGCATACTCGAGCACACAAAACGCTTTCTACTGCATACTCACCATTTTTTATAGTTAGTTCGTGCTGCTATCTGGACGTTTAAAGCGAAGTTTGTTAGCGCGCGTTTTAAACCTTTTTACCTTTAATTTAATGTATTTTTAATATTATATATGTAAAACTTTTTGAAATATACCCTGTTAATACCGATGATTCGTTTGTAGACAACCTGTATTTAATTAAATCTGTTTATATAGACCTTTTCATAGTTGAAATTTTTTTGTTCTCATGCGTCAATTTCCGCCATGTTGTAGGTATGTCAAAATTGCCCGAACTTTTTGACGTATATGAGTATATAACTATATATGAGCTCGAAACTGTCATATTCCCGCCTTTCATACTTGGCGGATGCGCATGCGCTTAACTAACCGTAAATAGGTCTATTACTTAAATAGATCGTTCTGCCAGAGACGAAAAATAAATGCATTATTATTATTATTATGTTCCGGTAAGAAATGTATGTAACATAACGATTTATATATAACATGTCTTTTGGAAAATTAATATTTCGATTTTGACCAGATTCCACTGAAACCTAATGGATTACATTAAACATACATTTAATTACATTATTGAAATGTTGCATCAGATCCTCAGAAATGCGCTCGCGTTCAATTTAAATTGATTCTATTCCGTTCAAATTCCATAACTAAAACTAATTATTGTCTAAAAGAGGAAATCAACCTTATGCAAAATAGTAAATTTGTCAAAAATATCAAAGTCAAAATATTTAATCAATTCAATCCAAAGTATTTCAATTTATTGTCATTTTATTTTGTTGCTGTAAAATCATGCCGACGATTAATCATAGAACGAACGGAACACCTAGCCTGAATATATAAATATATTCAGCCTATCCGGTGCGCTTTAAGTTTGTATGAGTATCTATAACGTAGGATGGTTTCACTAATTCAATCATAGATCGATTTGGTGCCTGAATTCATTATGAAATTCTCAAATCAATCATTGTTTAAGTTCAGGACCATAGGAACACGAAAAAAACTTTCACCCACAATCTTCTTAAATCCAATTTATTACGCAGTTCAGATATTTATGTGACCCTTACATCCTGCAACCCTTGTCCGAGCTGATCCCTTTTTTACCTTTTTCTTCCCGTAGAACGTGCCATGTCCTTCGTGAGAACTTACAACATCCTTACGCGACTCCGATAAACAATAATAGAAAAATTGCCTGAAGATGAACGTGAGGAGGACGGAATCGCTACCGGTCGGTTTAGATAATAGCAACGAGGTGGACGCCGACAATATTGATAAACTGATGGATTTGCACGAGAAATTGGAGAAACTTAGAGGTAAAAATTATAATATAGTTAATCTATTAGACGAGAAAAAACAAAACAAAACCAGAAAACACGAGACAAGAGTATACAAGACTAGACAAAACCTAAGCAGACAAGACAAGACCAGACCAGATCACGCAGGACCAGACAAGACCAGAAAAGAGAAGACCACACAAAACCTGGCAAGACCACACAAGTCCAGACAAGACTAGACAAGACCAGACAAGAGCAGACAAGACAAGACCAGACAAGACAATACCAGAGAAGACCAGACAAGACCACACAATACTAGACAAGACCACACAATACTAGACAAGACCAGACAAGTCAAGACAAGAACAGATAACCCCAGACAAGACCAGACAAGACCAGCAAAACCAGACAAGACCAGCTAAACCAGACAAGACTAGCAAAACCAGACAAGACCAGCAAAACCAGACAAGACCAGCAAAACCAGACAAGACCAGCAAAACCAGACAAGACCAGACTAGACCAAACAATACCAGACAAGACCAGACAAGACCAGACAAGACCAGACAAGACCAGACAAGTTAATAAAAGACCAGACAAGACCAGACAAGTTAATAAAAGACCAGACAAGACCAGACAAGTTAATAAAAGACCAGACAATACCAGACAAGTTAATAAAAGACCAGACAACCTCAGACAAGATCAGACAAAGGCATACAAGTGTTGTGAAAGAACTGCTGGCCTGCAATTCTTCGGACACTGAGATAGTTTTACCTATCTCGGGATAAATGAAAAGTAGTACTATATATATATATAAATATATATATATATATATATATATATATATATATATATATATATATATATATATATATATATGTATATATATATATATATATATATATATTACAAAAGAAATAGAACACTTTCAATGTTTTATTAATCCAAAACTAATAACGTTATTAGGAATTCGTTTAAACTATTTTACACAGTGATTCTTAAAGTTTACTTTGGGAACTCATAGGTGCTCACTTCGTTGTAAAACGGCAATAACACATTCCACTGTTTCTTCTGACACACGAGGTCTTCCCGGACTTTTGCCTTTACATAAACACCCTGCCGTTTCAAATTTATTGTACCAATCGTAGATCGACTGTCTAGTAGGTGGTGATTTTCCAAAATGTATTCGAAAATGTCGTTGGACAACAGTTACGGAGTTTGTTTTGGCAAATTCAAGCACGCAATATGCTTTCTCAGTAGTGTTTGCTGCCATCCTAGCTATTATACATGCTTGCGCAGTAATACCAACTGTACTATCGAAACTTCTACAGTTCCTCAATCTAAAAGCGCAAAATACATGCCAATATCACAAATAACTTTTGTTTTATGCAATACCAAAGCTGTCTATTACTTTTAATAACCCTGTATATATATATATATATATATATATATATATATATATATATAATATTACATTAAGCCTACAAATAAGACAAGTTAACAATACTTAACAACTTAAACTAGACCGGGTTAAGATATTTGTATCATCCCGGTGGTGTTCGGTGGGGGTTTGTGCATACCCCTTAATTAAATATGAGGATGCTTCTCCTACTTGACTCCTTCCCTATGCGACTTTAGCGTCGTTAGAGCTTATCATAGCTTAATAAGACGTAAGTCTTATTATATATGCGCTACATATATAACATATTTACACAAATACCTAAAAAGGTTCCCAAAGACACTAACAATCTTTTCTACATGATTATTTTGATGGGGACGTTTTTATGTTTTAAGTGTCTCTGCGAGAATTTCATTTCCGATAATAAAAAATATTCGTAGGAGATATAAATTCCTGCACGTGATTATCATCTAAAAGACTTAAAATCTTTTAAGCGTGGGACTGAGGGCTGGAATGTCCCTAAAATCACGTGTGGCTTGAAGGGGTTTTATTACGACGGGTGGATGTCGTAATGATACATAACTATAAGAATTATTGGCTATCGCATGATAACCGTGGGACCAAGGGAGCGAAAAGGAATGTTCCTAAACACATGGGTCGGTATGGTTTGCATTACAACACAAGACCAGACAAGACCGGAGAAGATCAGACCATACAAGACCAAACAAGACCACGTAGGACCAGATAAGTCCAGACAAGACCAGACAAGACCAGACAAAACTTGACAAGACCAGGCTAGACAAGACTAGGCTGAAGCAAACAGGGCCATAGAATATCAGACAAAATCAGGCTATACCAGGAAAAGGCAGACAAGATCAAACACTATCAGACTAGACCAGATAAAACAGTTTTCGTCTCGTATGCATGTGTAGTCTTTTAATAGTCAGCGGTCAGTCCACTGTAATCCTTTGAAAAGACGAAAAGTGTACACAAGAGTACACTGTTTATTTTTTGGGAAGTTTGGGAATCCCTGTTAAAAACAAAGGACCAGACCAGACAAGACCAGACAGAACTAGACAAGATCAGACAAGACCAGCCAAGACTAGACCAGGCAAAATCCAACAAGACCAGACAAGACCAGTACAGATCAAACACGACCAGACTAGACCAAATATGATGTATTTTAATAATCAGCTGTCGAGATCAAGACGAGAAGCGTGCACAAAACCTCTTTAGTTTTTGGAAAGTTTGGGAATCGCTGTCAAAAAACAACATATTATATAAAATGAAGTCATAAAATTAGATTTTATAAGCCTGGTCTTTTATTTTTGATACATGTATTATATAATAATAATAACACAGAACATAAAACATGACACCCCGGGCCCGCTCTTCGCGTTACTGTAGGGTGTATGTCCTATTCTAGCCAGTGGGACTGTACAGATGCCTCCTCTCTGCGGCTTATCTTAACTTATCGTCTTCCTCCTTTAAGCTCATTATGTCTATTATCGTTTTGTTCACGTAGTCCCAGTTTTTTCTGTTCTTAACATGTGGTCTTTTATTGTTCTTGGTTCTAGCAGTCCGTTCTGCATTATCGTTGCTCGTTCGCGTTCCCATCGGACGAATAGGGTGTGGTACACGCTGTCGTCATCTTCTCAGTAGTCGCACTGTGCTTCTCATGCTCCACCAATTCTGTGCAAGTAGTCCTTGAAACATCCATGCTCCATGAGAATCTGTGTTAGGTGGAAGTTGGGTTCTCCGGGATTAATAATCTGATCCATTGTCCCCTTTCTGTATGCTCCCATTTTCTTTGCCTTTTCTTACGTGTATTTTGCCTGGCTGTTTCTTTTTCGATTTTGTCTCGGTCTGCTAGGTAGCAAGACATGCGTTGTCGCGTAGTCAGCTAGATGGGAACGATACCGGCGATTACGAGAGCTGCGTCTCTAGATACGTTCCTGTATGCACTGAAAACCCTTAATGCCATCTTTCTTTGTACCTTGGCGAGTTGCTGCTTCTTTCTTTCTGTCAGTACGTTAGCCTGACAGGAGCCCTGTACTGCATGATGGATTGCGCCACTAAATTAAGCAGTCTGCGTTTGCTGCATTTTGGACCTCCGACGTTTGGCATGAGCTTTTGTAGCGCGTATACGGTTTTTGTGGATTTTGAGGCAGCACAGCTTATGTATGCTGAGAAGTTTAATCCTGCTTCTATGACGAATTCCAGATGTTTTACCCATTCCTTGGGTTTGATCTTCGTCTCTTGGATCCTAAAGGATATCGGTGAGAGTTATCTTTTAACGCTCAGAAGCACGGCCTCTGTTTTTTTCAGGCGCAAACCTTAACCCCTTACTTGTCATCTATTTGATTATATATATATATATATATATATATATATATATATAGCAATTATATTATTATATATAGCAATAGAAGATTACTAAAAGGCGTTTCATTGAAATATAATTCTAACCATATGTAATAATTAGTTAAAACCGCGTGCGGCCGCTCCGGCCGGTAGACTTATTAACAGACTGAACTGCTGAAACTGACGTCTTTATCTAGAATGAGGAAAACAAACATACCTTCCAGAGGGGGAAATCCCGATCGATAATAGATCACAGATCACAGATCACTCAAACACAGATTCCTGTAAAAATTTAAAAAAATTACAGATTCCTGTAATTCAATTTCCCCTACTATATCACAGATGGCGCTTTACAGATTCCTGTAACAATTCAAAAAATTACAGATTCCTGTAATTCAATTTCCCCCACTATATCACAGATGGCGTTTTACAGATTCCTGTAAAAAAATTGAAAAAATTACAGATTCCTGTAATTCAATTTTCCCTACTACATCACAGATGATGCTTTACAGATTCCTACAATTAAATTACAAGTTTTTTTGTGCATTTGGTTGCCTAAGACTATTTAGTGGATTATAGGATTAAATACTGAACTACTAGGTTGAGTTCTGTATCACCCTTTTATATAGATTAGTTAATACCACCACCAGTCACACTAAATTTTCCTTCCTGGAAAAAGCAATTCTGCATTCCTGCATAGTATTTATTCGCAATTAAAATGTATAATAACATATCAAATTAATTATTCTCATTCTTGTTGTAATAAACGTATAGTTAGTAAATTTTTTTCATAAAATATTTGAGTATATAAAGGAGAGATTTATATACAGTAGCTTCAGTAAAAACTTATAAAGCAAAGTAGTAACACTACTAAAAAACATGTCATTAATTGAAAAACTTAATTTGATTGGTGAGAAACTGTCCTACATTAAGTTTGAAGAATTGACAAAAGATAATGATTTCATAATTTTGGAAGCAAAAGTAGTTCAAACTAGATTTAATACTAATGTGATCTAATCCAGTCCTAGGCTGATCCTATCCGATCTAATCCAGTCCTAGGTTGATCCTATTTGATCTAATCTGATCTAATCCAGCCCTAGGCTGATCCTATCTGATCTAATCCGGTCCTAGGCTGATCCTATCTGATCTAATCTGATCTAATCCAGTCCTAGGCTGATCCTATCTGATCTAATCTGATCTAATCCAGTCCTAGGCTGATCCTATCTGATCTAATCCGATCCTAGGCTGTTCCTATAATTAATTTTGTGATTAGCATAAATGATTTGCTAAAAAATATGTGGAAATTAAAACGTCGTGGTTGAAAAACATTTTCTTAATAAGCGTTTAAGGCGGGGAGGATTATACAATAAACCAGTTTCAAGAATGCAGGTTCTAATGTGTATAATTAATTTGATATGCAATTTATATTTTAATTACATCATTTTAATTGTGATAGTAAACACTATTCAGTTTTAATAATATGGATTTGCTAATCTAGTCTAACCTTGTCTAGTCTGGTGGTATTAACTAATCCAGTCTGGTTCTAGTCTGATAATATCTATTCTAGTCTAGTCTGGCATTAACTAATCTATATAAAAGGGTGAAACAGAACTCAACCTAGTAGTTCAGTATTTAATCCTATAATCCACTAAATAGTCTTAGGCAACCAAATGCACAAGAAAACTTGTAATTTAATTGTAGGAATCTGTAAAGCGTCATCTGTGATGTAGTAGGGAAAATTGAATTACAGGAATCTGTAATTTTTTAATTTTTAAAGGAATCTGTAAAGCGTCATCTGTGATATAGTAGGGGAAATTGAATTACAGGAATCTGTAATTTTTGAATTTTTACAGGAATCTGTAAAGCGCCATCTGTGATATAGTAGGGGAAATTGAATTACAGGAATCTGTAATTTCTTAATTTTTACAGGAATCTGTGTTTGAGGTGGAGGTGGCACCAGAACGAATCATCTTTCCCTACTAAGATCTATTATCGATCGGGATTTCCCCCTTTGGAAGTTATGTTTGTTTCCCTCATTCTAGATAAAGACGTCAGTTTCAGCAGTTCAGTCTGTTAATAAGTTTACCGGCCGGAGCGGCCGCACGCGGTTTTAACTAATTATTACATATGGTTAGAATTATATTTCAATGAAACGCCTTTTAGTAATCTCCTATTGCTATGGAAAGATATCAAATTAGTTTTAAAAAAATCATTGTTTTAAAGATTTCCGAATTTTTACATTTTTACGAAAAACTTCGCTAGACTCCTTCTACCGGCCGCAGCGACCTGGAGTGACAGTGTGTCATCAGACAACAGATTAAGTTTAAAAACAAGACAAGCTCTTAGAATAGGTAGGAACATCACTTACTAATCAAGACGCATTTTTTATGATAAAGATTATTGGGATATTGTTTACTACTGGACATCTGAAACCTTCCGATGCGAGTATCGACCGTCTATGGAGAAAAAAAATATAGACCACCAATTTTCAAGTGCACGAGCAATTTTCTCTAAGACCAGATACCACAAAATTTGTAAATGTGATTTGATGATAAAGAATCAAGATCACGGCGTGCAAAATATAAACTTGCACATATTAGAGAACTGCGGGATCGAATGAATAACAATTTAGGAAAGTTCTACATGATGTAACGTGACTGTAGGTGACCAATTGTTTGGTTACAAATTTTTAAAAATATTTTTGAAAAATGGACTTCCAAGGAGAATACAGGCTGTTATGAAAAGTAGATGTGGCAATAGCCACTATTAATTGAATAATAATTAATTTTAGACATCTGTATGTGTAGGGTTAGTGTGTACTTTCTGTCTACACAGTGTTCTAGCTTTATTATTTATTTTGTTAAGTTAGATTGCCCTTCATAATATCTTATGTTGTAAGATAGAGTCTGTTAAAGATGGAATAAAAATATTTTGGCTAAAAGATTCCGAAACAGGATACCCACTAAAAGGAATTCCATATTTAGAAAAAGAGGGAAACCAACGTGCCTCCAACCTGGGTGAAAATATCGTACAAGATACTCCATATTACGGTACAAACAGAAACATAACGTGCGACAATGTTTTTACTACCACACAATTGGCTCTAAATTTGAAGAGTTCTGGTCTCACTATTACGGAAACATAAGGTTACGGAAAAAATAAGGTATTTGCCCGCCAAAATTTTTAAGCGAAACGTTCTCGAGAACAATTTTCAATAATTTCTGGATTTACTAAAAATCTCACATCAGTGTCATATGTTCCCAAAAAGGGAAAATCTGCCATTTTATTAGCAAGAATGCATCATAGTGATGCGACCGCGAAAATAAGAGAAAAACGGAAGTGATTATTGATGAAAACAAAACAAATCTTATGGATAAGATGATCAAAACTTATATATGTACAACAAAGACTAGAAGTTTATTGGCTGCATATGGGACATACACTAAGCTTTATAAAAATTAGAATTCTAAAAAAAGAAAATAAAAATACTTTTATAGTGGAAGTTTCAAACGACGACAGAATCAAAATTTGCGAAATAATGGTTTGAAGGAAAGTATTTATTCTTCCTTCAGAAAAAAAAACGGCACATGTAATGTCATTTATGTGAAAGTGAATAGCGATAAATTCATATTGGTTATGAAAATTTACGTAATTAATCCGTTGCTCAGGTATTTTCTTCATATTACATGAAGACCATACAAGATCTTTAAAATGTATTTAACGTTTTACATCTGAAAAATACTTTTTTTTAAACAAGCTTTAACACTAATCAAATGTTTAAGTACATATTTTAGCCGGATCATCTGCTTGTAATGTTTGAGAACAGCATGTAACTAAAAGCTTTACAGATTGTGTTTGTTAAGCTTATTTACCCTTTTTCTCCATTTATTTTTTACACCATATAAACCTGTTTTATAAAGTAGACTCGTCTGCTAAAGGGTTCATTTTTAATGAACAAATACACAAGGAACGTTAAACGAGAACACTTTTTTACACTAAACTGGACAAACCAAGAGAATTTAGAAACAAAATGTCTTGTAAGTTTGTTACAAAAGTATTCGTGTGTAAGAAAGTAAGTTATGTTTGTTTGAGTATTCATATCAGTAAATATTTTATAATTCATATTTATTGTTTAATTCTTTTTGTTATTTATGTTTCAAGTTTATTCAATAATTTCAACTTGGATACATAAAACTTGTGTATATTGAAAATTGTTAGTGTCTTCGGATATTTCAAAATAGATAACAAACTAGTTACTTTAAAGTTATGTTGTTTGCAAAATTGATAAGCGTGTTATTTTTAGATTCATTTCTCGTTAATAAAATGTATTTAAAATATAATTCCAGCTTTAAATTTAATAAAGTCGGAACACAGCTTGAATATATAAATATATTCAACTTTTCCGAAGCTCTATAACATTATTGAGTCTTTTTAGAACTACCAAAGCAAATCTCATGTGAAATTTGTCTATTGTCTTTTGCCTATTTTAAAGGAGGAAATGAGGATAATGGGTGGAGGGATCCCTTAAAATTGTTGTCTTCCAGAAGTTGAATGCCGCTGCAGCACTTTGGGCTCGTGGTTACACCCCTGGTTAAACTTGAAACGATAAACTTAAATGCGTGCACGTGTCGTTCGAGCTTGGTTCGCGCTTCGATTTTTGTCTTTACGCTTCTCACACCCGAAGCATACTACCGCAAAAATATAAATTCGCGGCGAAAAAAATTAATAAATTCGCGAGATTTCGGCCCAGGTCGATACACCTTTCCCCTTCTGTTAATCGGTGCCGAAATCGATTCAAATGTTGAATTAAAAATACAGATTTATTAAAATTGGCGCGAACAAACACTGTTTTTTAAGATCATATCTTTCCGATAACTCCAGTTAATAGCCATCTGCAGATGCGTTTCGAGATTTATCTCATCAGTGTAGCTTTGCTTTTATGAATAACAATTTGTGAAACACTTACTTGACACCCACGTGGATGTTTAATATTTAGCAGTGGTCCCCAACCCTATGCCCGCGAGCATCGTGGCGCCCGCCGACCGTTTTACGCGTGCCCGCTGCAAGTAAACGTAACCAAAATAGCAGCATATATTGGAAAACCTATTCAAGTAAAGAATTGGAGCTAGAAATTGCACCTTCAAAACGACATTTTCCCAAAATCCAATGTATCATCTGATGAGGACTTTTTGAAAAGGATAACATGTCCGCCGCCCGACCGGCTTTCTAGAATGTGCTCTTGAGTGCTAAAAGGTTGGGGATCCCTGGTATAAATAGAGTATGGTTTTACCAATTCTAAATTATCTTTTAAATCAATAACCTGCTACGTTCGTATATCTCTCATCAAATATATATATATATATATATATATATATATATATATATATGTATATATTTGGTGACGGGGTAGTGTGTGGAGAAAAGGAAAATAACAAACCCGGAGACGATGTAACTTTTTATTGCGCGTCACGTGACGCTTGCCGGTTTTGATGCGAGTTGTGGAAGTTGTCTCTGATGTTCTGCTGGAAGTTGTGTTCACTGATGTTCTGCTGGAAGTTGTGTCTGGATGTTGTTTCGAAGTTGTCTCTCGAAGTTGTTTCTAAAAACTGTCCCTTTGTCACTCCCGTCCCGTCCTTTTATCCCTCGGTCAAACGCATCTTCTCTCTGGTAACTTTGGTGGGAGAGGTTTTCCGTTGTCCCGATTGGTTGTTCGTTCTTCCCTCCTATTGGCGCTGACGCCAAGTAAGAGGGAGGAAAAATCGGTATTGTTTGATCGGCTCCAGCCCGCTCATAAAAACGGTCTGAGCCATAAAACGATTAAGAAAAACCCGAACCTATCGGCTTTGTTTGATCAGCTCCAGCCCGCTTATAAAACGGTCTGGGCCATAAAACGGTTTAGGAAAAACCCGAACCTGTGCAACTCATCTTGTCAATAATGAGTCCCTACATATATATATATATATATATATATATATATATATATATATATATATATATATATATAGATTGATTGTAGATTGTAGATATGGTGGTGACGACCTGCACTGCGACCTTTATAGATCTATTGTACCCCACCCTCCTCCTCCAAGTGTTGGTGTACTTTCCCATTTAGAGCGTCTCCTCTAATCCTGACTCCTTTAGGAATCTCAGGATCTGGGTGGGATTCAAGGCCTGCAGCTCCTCTGTGTTCAAGCAGTGAGCTCCAAGGTACAGCTGTCTCTTGCGGAGTAATGCTCCGCAGTCTTTGAACAGATGTATGGGGGTTTCCTCTGCTGAGCCACAGAATCTGCATCCATCATCCTCCTCTAGGCCTAGGGCCTTGAGATGTTACCTAAGTCTGCAGTGTCCCGTCAGGGCTCCTGTCAGAATTCTGAGCTTGTTCCTGCTTAGTTTCAGGCAAGCTTTAGTTCTCTTCTGGTTGAAAGATCTTCTGGATTGCCTTAGCCCTGGAAGTTCTTTCCAGGTTTTTATCCATTTTCCTCTTATTTCTTCATCTAAACTTTTGCGGATGGTGTTCACGCTCATACCGCAAAAGGGTTCCGGACCTATAAAGGGGCTACTGGATCCCTTGTTTGCTAGGTGATCGGCTTCTTCGTTTCCGTCTATACCAGTGTGTCCTGGTACCCAGTATAGCGTTACTTTATTATCCCTGCCAAGCTTGTTCAGCTTCCCCACACAGTCCCATACCAGTTTGGATCTGATGGTGTATGAGCTAATGGCCTTGATGGCTGCTTGGCTATCTGACAGGATAGCAATTCGTTTTTTGCGGTAATTCCTGTCGAGGTTAAACTGTGCACATCTTTCGATTGCGTGTACCTCTGCTTGGAAGATACTTGGGGATGTTCCCATGGATTCGGAGTATCTGGTACGAGGTCCAAACACTCCTGCACCAGTTCCTTCCTTTGTCTTCGAACCATCTGTATACCGCTTGATGGCATTTTGCTTTATGTGGTATGCTGAGGATTCGTCGCTCCAATCGGCTTTACTACTACACATTGCTGTGTAGTTTTTCTCGAAGTGGTATTTGCATACCATTTCGTCCTTTGGTATTTCCAGCCAGGGGATCTTGGCAGCGAGGCTGTTTCGGTCTCTGCTCCCGATTATTTTACCTCTGCCCATTCCTTCCTTGCTGAATCTTAGGATCGCCGATCTGGCGGCGCTCTACCACAAGGTGCAGCGGAGTCAGATCCAGCAGCAGCTCCAATGCTGCTGTCGGATACGACCCCATCGCTCCCGTGATGCAGACACACGCCAGTCTTTGAATCTTCTCAAGCTGTTTCCTCATAGAGGCCAGCTTGATTCTACTTCCCCACGCAACCGCCCCATAAGTTATTGCAGGTCTCACTATCATGGTGTACATCCATCGCAGGATAGTGAGGTTACAACCCCACGTTTTTCCTGCTAGATTTCTGCACACCATTAGGGCGCGTTTGGCTTTACCTACCACTGCCTCAGCGTGTCTATTCCATAGGAGTTTGCTATCTAGTGTGATACCCAGATACCTTATCTCCTGTTGGTATTCTACTGCCTTCCCATCTATGAGTATGGGATGCAGGCAGTTTCGTTTTCTCCTTCTAGTAAATGGTATCACCGTGGTTTTGCTCGGGTTGAGTTTCAATCCCACTGTTTGACACCATCTACTAGTTACTTTGAGGCCTCTCTGAACAATTTCACAGAGCGTTCCCTCAAATTTTCCTCTGGCCATTATGACTATGTCATCGGCGTAACCTTGACATTTGATGTCTAGGTTGTTTAGCCTAACCAGTAGTTCATGAACTACCAGGCTCCACATTAGCGGTGATAGTACACCTCCCTGTGGGCACCCTCGAGTTGTGGAGATCTTAATGGTATCTCTTCCCACTTGTGTCTCCGCCACTCTAGTTCTCAGCATTTCTCCCATCCACTTTGAGATAGTGCTATCGATACTCCTTCTCTCGAGGGCCGCCTTGACAGCCTCGTGTGTGAGGTGTATATATATATATATATATATATATATATATATATATATATATATATATATATATTATATATATATATATATATATATATATATATATATATATATATATATATATATATATAAACCCTAATAATCGACGTCGGTTTCTAGTAAGTGTTTTACAAATTGCTATTCGAAAAAGCAAAGCTGCACTGATGAGAGATAAATCTTGAAACGCGTCTGCAGATGGCTATTCACGTAAGTTATCGACAAGACATGATCTTAAAAAAATATTTTTTAGTTTTGTTGAGTGCCTCGAAGGTGGACTGAAAGCTGTAGAATAACTGACAAATTTCACATGAGATTTGTTTTGGTAGTCCTAAAAAGACTGAATAATGTTATAGAGCTGCGGAAAGGTTGAATATATGTATATATTCAGACTGTGTTCCGACTTTATTAACAACAAACCGACAAACAAGCAAGCCGACAAACAAACCGACACAAAAAAAAAAAAAACAGGGACAAACAACAAGGCGACGGAACAGCTGAGCGGAAGGCTCAATGACCGTCGAAAAGCAAAGAACACATGACGACTTTATTAAGTTTATATGACTATCTATTATGTAGTATGGTTTTACCATTTTATAATTCCAACTTTGTTTAACTTTGTTTTTGAAAAAATATTTATTCTATAAATGTCTTGTAGGATGTAATTTGAAACTATGTGTATTTTACATTGAACATTAAAAAAACTGCTTACTACACAAAATAAAACTACTAACGATACCAAACATACTTTGCATACTTATCATGAATATAAATATTCGAAGCCGATAACGCAAAATTTTAAAAACACAACTAAAAGGAATCGTTAATTTGGATGCAGCCTAGTTTATACCGAGAGAAACTTATTGTCGAAAAAATGTCAAAAAAAGGTGCAGACGAAGAAACAGGAGTGATAAACGAGACGAGTAAATCCGATCGCAATATCGGTGAGTTTTTGAATATCGACGCGATTTGATTTATTATTTTAAGATTTTATAACATAAAATATTTAATATGCTTATACTCATTGTTAAGTGAAAACGTAAATGATGTTTTGTGAAATTGTTAAAGAACGTGAACACGACACAGTTAAGAAGATATTTGGTTTGTTTATTTTGATTTATTTACTAAACATAATTGTATATTAACCTAGTCGGTACTTACGTATTAACGCCACCACCGCTACATTTTTAAATGCCGCCAATCTACACCTAAAATTTTTATGATAAATAAAATAAAAAATTTGATTTAAAATGTAAACATTTTTTTAAACTCAAAATACTTTATTTTTTAACCCCGGTTGTCAGCCGCCAAGCGGACATATAAATCAAGACAAAATACGCGCGGCAGCCCGAACTCTCGATCCATTATATAGCGGTGGTGGCGTTAATACGTAAGTACCATCTAGTCTTACAACAGTTACAAGACTAATAATTGTTCTTACTTTTAATGAAAGTAATTATGTTATTGTCATATTCGCGGTAATATTACTTCAATTATAACATATACCAGGTGGGCCATTCAAAACGAAACAGAGGAATTTTCGCATAGTTATAGATGTATTCTCAAAAAATGTTCGGATGCGTTAATTTTGTTTGTAAGGGGTTTCCTTTTACAAGAAAATGTGTAGCCAAATCACTTAACCCTTTCGCGCTGCGACCACAACCCCTAAACTTTTAAACGGCACGATGGGGTAAGTTTTACCTCATTTGAAATCCCGTTTAGCCCTGAATACTAAACGGCTAACATTTTCTAAATCTATCGATATGTTTTCGAGATTATTTAATTTCAAGTGATGAACGCGTTTTTCGTTTATCTCATTGAAAGGAAGCTCTATTGTTCAATATATTCTTACTGGGAAAAGTGTAGAAAAAAAAACATCACCATTCAACGCCAAAAGATATTTTTATTAGTCCAACAAATACTCAAATTGTTTCTTTTTAAGACATGTACACATATTTTTCTATTAAGCAGTGGGTTTTGTTCTGTTATCGGAATATTACAGATAATTTTTATTCCACTTTTTATTAGTCTCCTACCACCTAACAGATCCCATTCGATCTCCATTTAACAGATTCGTGACCGTTTGCACACCGTGTGTGCAATTGATTTCTGAGACTATAATACGGCCTGCACACCGTGTGTGTAATAACAGTAATTTGCAATTATTACTTATTTAGAGTAAACTAGTCGTCGAAATAAGATTTTTCTTGAACAACTGAAATATGTAAAGTACAGGAAAACAAAATTTGGCATTGGTTTTACTATTGGTGAGTCGCGGTGGATGTTGTCTTTGACAAACGTTCGCGTGATCAAACCTAAGGCGGTTAATTCAGGGTTGCCAATAGATTTGATCGGCACTGGAAATTATATGTTTTGGGCAAATAAAACTTGTACGCCTCGATAAACATATATTTAACTATATTTTAAGCACTTGTGACGACGTGCACTGTTGGAGTTTGGAATTTTCTTGGTGTGTTTGTGGCAAGAGGGTTACAACTGAACTGAGTGTGATTAGATGTTGTTACAAACAGGAAAACTCAATCCCACCTCCCATTTGCCTGCCTCCACTGAACCAAGAAGAATTCCAACCCGAAGTGCACGTGGTAATTTCTATGACTAGTCTTAAAACTACCCAAAATTTAAATACTTATTCTAAGGAATCTTAAACATAAAAATTGCATTGTATTTTCAATTGTTTACGACCACCAAGCATCCAAAAACCATTAAATCAAATCAACTACTACCCTACCCACTACCGACCAGATGTTGGGAATCTACGGGTCGGTTTAAGATAATATTGATGTAATTATTATTTACCTACTTTTAGAAATACACTAAACAAGAAAATAGTTTTAAAACGAAAATAAAACTAAAAATAACATTGTTAGATCTTAACAAGTATATACCAAGAAATCTAAAAAGTTATCTGAAGCCTTTACATGTAAAATAAGGCAGGAACATCAGGAATGCAGGAAGCAACTAGTGATAATGAAAGTGATGATTTCATGTTTGCAAGAAACATAAAAAAAAAATCGAAATTTTGTCATCGATAGTGATAGTGATTTAGAAAATGAAGAAAACATTAATGTGAATATTGAACTATTAGATGAATCACAGATGAAGTTTTTGACGAAAATGATTGAGACGATTGTACTGTCTTGAAAGTGAAATTGAACAGCCTCAAAGTGAGCTTACTGAAGGTACAGAAACGTGGAAAGATGATGGTTCTCTTACAAAAATTCCGTTTGTGGATAAACCAGGTCTCCAAATGTTACCAAACGGAGGTAGTCCGTTCGATCTTTTTGAACTTTTATTTAATTATACCTTTTTCTCTTTGATTGCTAAAGAAGCAAACAAGTACGGCAAAATGAGTTTATAGGAAAAATTGAAGGACTTAACCATTTCTGAATTCAAGGTGTTTTTAAGTTTATTATTACATATGAAAACTATCAAATTCCAATAATTAATAATTATTGGAAAAAAAGCAAGCAATTTGGTTTTCATTGTTTTTCTCAACACATGTCTTACGATCGCTTCATTTCTCGTCTGATAATGAAATTGATCATCGCCTACGGAAAATAATTCCAAGAGAACATTTAAATGGTACATCAAATTATGGATTCATTTTGTTGAAACTTTGGTTTTTAATCCCTGCAATTTTCATTTTTTGGAATTTCTGGAATTGGAAATTCTGGCATGTGCCGGATTTTTAATTTTGCTCCCCCGAAAAAATGGGCAAAAAGGAGTAAATAATAATGCCAACCACAGCAAACGGACTCTGCTGCCGTACGGACTTACTACCCGTACGATGATACTCAACGTCAGTGAAGGTAGAGATTAAGATCATCGGTATGGCAGATCTGGCGGAAGAGGCCCCCCTACGGTGGTAGGCTGGTACTGGGCAGCAGCGGGCACTAGTATTGACTTGATGCACTGAGCAAATGATGCTTTAGTTGGATCAAGATCGAAGAGTCATGGGCGAAACCAATCATAGTCTGGTTCCTCGGCCGTGATACTGCGATGTGGAAAGGAAATAGAAAGACTACCACATTATTATATTTCCTGAACGTCGAAAGACGGAGAATGATGATGGCAGTTCCTGGAGTAATGAATTCCGGAGGTAAAATACTCCCCCTTTCGGATCTCCGGGTGGGGAGTACTTCGGGGAGAGTCATCAAAAGAGGTGTACATTTTAATTTCAGGATCGGGACATGGAACGTAAGAACACTTAGGAGAGCAGGGAAACTGGAAAATCTGAAAAGAGAAATGGATAAATGTAAAGTGAACATAATGGGTTTAAGTGAAGTGAGGTGGACAGATAGTGGTGAAATAGTGTCAGTTAATTACATAATGTTTTACTCAGGTGGAAAAAGTCATGAACATGGAGTAGCAATAGTGATGGGAAATCAATTTGTGCAAAGTGTGACTAAAATGGTGTTTTATAGTGATCGTCTAATGTTTGTGAAAATAAGTGCAGAACCAGTGGTCATTCTGATAATAAGTGTACATGCCAACATCAGATCATGATGACGAAGAAGTGGAGAAAATATACGTTGAAATAGAGGGCATCATCCACTCTGAAGGCAGAGGAAATATAAACATTATAATAATGGGTGACTATAATAGTGTTGTAGGACAAGGTAGTGAAGCAAACATCGTGGGACAATATGGGTTGGGTAGAAGAAATGATAGAGGAGGGATGCTAGTGGAATTCTGTCAGCGTAACAATTTGGTAGTGATGAACACTTGGTTTAAGAAAAGGAAGAATAAATTATACACATGGAAGAGCCCAGGTGACATTAGTAGATATCACATAGATTTCATACTTGCAAAGAAGAGGTTTAGGGGCAGTGTGAAAGACACCAAGACTATGCCAGCTGCCGTTATTGATTCTGACCACAACCTTCTGGTTGCAGACATCAGTACAAGGTTGAAGAGGATCAGACAGTGTGAGAAGAGAAAGCAGAGATGGGACTTGGAAATGCTAAGAGAGAAGAATGAGGCAGTAAGAGAATCCTTAGAGAATGTCTTTAGTGAATTGAGAGAGGAAAAGTAAGTGCAAGTGCAGAAGAACAGTGGAGAAATATTAAACTGGCCTTGTTAAATACTTAAGAGAGTAAAGTCGGGAGGGAAGCAAAAAGAGCGAGGAAACTCTGGATCACCAATGAGATCCTGGAGAAGATGGAGGAAAGGAGGAAATGTAAAAATGTGAACGAAGCGGAATACTGAAGACAACAATGCACTCAGGAGAGAAACAGACAGAGCGAAGGAAAAATACCTAGAAGAAATGTGTGAAGAAATAGAGGAACTACAAAGGAGAGGAAGGTACGACCTGATGTATCAGAAAACGAAGGAGTTGGGAGGGAGTGAGAATAAAGGAGTAAGGAACTTCAGAATAGAAAACTCTAAAGGACAAATGGAGAGAGAACAAGGGGAGATGAAGATGAAAAAGAGGGCCCAGGATATTGAAAACAGAAGTAGAGAAGGCAATTAAGGACATGAAGAGGAGGAAATCTACAGGAGAAGACGACATACCAGAGGATTTGCTGAAGGAAATTAGAGATGGAAGTTTGAAAGCGTTGACACAACTCATCAACAAAATCTACGAAACTGGGGAATGGCCTAAAGACTTTTTAGATGTCACAATGGTTGCTCTAGAAAAGAAACAGCAAGCCAAAAAATATAGTGATTACAGAACAATTAGATCTCACACGTTCGGAAGATCATTGCAAAAATATTTAATGGACGGATAGAACATAAAATCGAAGAAGTAATGGAAGATGATCAGTTTGGATTTAGGAAAAGAAAAGAAACCAGGGACGCCATAGGCATGATGAGGATATTGTCGGAGAGAGTTTTGACTGCTAACGAAGAAGTCCGCGTGTGTTTTGTAGATTGGCAGAAGGCCTTCGATAGAGTTAACTGGACAAAATTGATGGATATTCTTAAGGAGATTGGTGTCTACTGGAGAGACCGGAGACTAATTTGCAATCTGTACATGAGACAAAGAGTAAAAGTACAATTTAACTACGGAGAAACAAACAGCGTAGAAATAGGAAGAGGAGTCAGACAAGGATGTTGTCTATCGCCGAGTCTCTTCAATTTGTATGGTGAATGGCTGGCGAGAGAAGCTTTGAAAGGATGTGGAAATTACAAGATAGGGGGACGCCTCATCAACACCATCAAATATGCAGATGACCTGGTAGTACTCGCCAAGAACCAAAGGCAACTACAACACATGATGAACCGGCTGGTGGAAACTGGAAGGAAATATGGCATTGAAATTAACAAGGAAAAATATAAAGTGATGAGGATATCAAAAAAGGAAAAATCTTTGAAGATAACAGTCGACAATCGAGAAGTGAAGAATGTAAAACAGTGCAAATACTTGGGGAGCCTGCTGACAAAGGATGCATACTGCACAAATGCAATTCGAGCAAGAATCGCCATGGCCAAAGCTGCATTCAACAAGAAGAAGACTCTACTGACCAGCAAGTTGAGCTTGGAACTAAGGAAGAAACTGGTGAAGTGCTACATCTGGAGCATTGCACTGTACTGAGCAGAGACGTGGACCATGAGGAAAAGGGAGAAAAAATAAAAAAAAGTTTTGAAATGTGGTGTTGGAGGAGAATAGGAAAGATCAAGTGGACAGATAGGGTGACAAACGAGGAGGTACTAAGAAGGGTAGGAGAAAAGAGAATTATTCTAAATACAATTCTCCAGAGGAAGGCCAACTGGATCGGACATATAATTAGACATGAAGGGCTCATACATGACGTCATTGAAGGGAAAATTAAAGGAACTGCGAGAATACAACATCTGGATGACATGAAAGAAAGGAGGAGATATAGCAGGCTAAAGGAAGAAGCTGACGACAGGGAATTGGAGGCAGCAATTCTCCGTACAAAGACAAGGACCTGCCACTAGGCAGAATACTGTATAATAATAATAATTTTCATTTTACATTACATTGTGTTCATTGTGTGTAACACATGGTGTTCAATCCGCTCCTCGCAATAAAAAAATTCCGAGGAGCGAGCTGCACACCCGGTGTCTTCGTTGAAAAATCGTTGTCTCGAATGCGTTAAACTGCTTTTTGAATTGTCGTGTTTCAAAATAAACATTGGTTGTGCAAAAATGGTTTACTCTATTGCGGGCGGAGTGGGTCGATATGATCGCGTTGTTTTTCAAAAATGGTGAGAACCGTGAGAAACGGTCTAAACCGTGAGACTAACTATCCCGTGAGACTAAATATTAAAACTCCTGAACTAAAATACATGCGGATGCAATGCATGCGTTTGGGGCACTTAAACACTGAGTTGGGTCGGTACTGAGCGCGGTGAGCGGGGGAGTGTCGGGAATAGGGATTCCATCCATCCATGGCTCTACAACCCGGGGTCGGCTAGTCTTTTGGTTAATCTTTTTTTTTAACTTAATCTTTTTTCCAAAAGACTAGCCGACCAGCTTAACTTACCGAAAGAATTGAGGAACTTACGAGAAGCTCTTTCTTCAAATGGATATCCAAACAGCTTAATATCCAGAGCTTTCCGTCGTACAGAGAACAGTAGTCAAAGAACTGAAGAACGCCAGAGACCCGTTAGCACAGCATACCTACCATATGTTCATGGATCAACTGACAAAATCGCCAGAATACTTAAAAGACACAACATCGACACAATTTTCAAACCTAACCAAAAAATATCCTCCATGCTACGCAGCGTTAAAGACACCATCCCGTTAGAATCCCATGGAATTTACGAAATACATTGCGGAACATGTGAACGAACCTACATTGGACGTACCAATAGAAAAATATCTGCTAGGATTCAAGAACATGTAGTTTCAGTCACAGAGACAAAGTTTCATCGGCACTTGTCCAACACACAAACACCAGTCACTGGATGGACTTTGTCACTGGAGAAATTCAAGGACTGTTGCACAGATTAGCCACGAAATGTCTCGAGTATACAGAGAAGCCATAGAGATAGAAAAACGAGACTACTGCATGAACACGAGAGACGATTCCTTGAGACTGCCCCCAGCATAGCGACCGATCATATCCACCCTAAAAATGCAATTCCAGACACCCCAGACTCATGTACGACCAACAAAACAAACAAACAACCGAACCAAGTAGTCGCATCGCACAAACGAGCTCTCGCTGTCACAAAACGAACATGTTCATTCCGACAACACCCAACGAAGCCCTCGCGGCAAAGTATTTCGACCCCGACTACTTGGACACTGTAGACGACAACGACCTCGTCCAAATGATGAACTACATAACGCAACTGCTGTTGAAGAAACAAACCGCCAACGAAAAGACAACCGATGCCGTCCCCGAGAAGACAAACGAAGCCGCCCCCGAGAAGACTAACGAAGCCGCCGCCGAAAAAACAAACGAAGCCGCCCCTGAAAAGAAAACTGAAGCCGATGCCGAAAAGACAACCGAAGCCGCCCCCAAGAAGACAACTGATGCCGCCCCCGAGAAAACAGCAAACGAAGCCGCCGCCGAAAAGAAAACCGAATCCGCCGCCGAAAAGAAAACCGAAGCCGCCGCCGAAAAGATAACTGAAGCCGCCCCCGAAAAGATAACTGAAGCCACCCCCGAGAAGACAAACGAAGCCGCCTCCAAAAGAGCAACTGTAGTCGCCCCACGGAGAAGAACCACGCAGATGGACACACACAGCGCCACCGAAGCCACCCCCAAGCGTAAACCGAACCAAGAAGAAGAAGAAACCATCACCATCAACGACAAGACCAAGCTCACCAGGACCACAGGCCACTGGAGAACAAACGCAGAAGATGAAACACAGAAGAAGCAACGAAGAAAACCGAGAACCACACCGAGACAACAGGACCCAACTGTAATCAAGTAAAGCCAACGAAACCCAAACCCAACGAAAGACAAACAAGTAAACCGACAAACAAACAAACAAACCGACAAAAAAAAACAGGGACAAACAACAAGGCGACGGAACAGCTGAGCGGAAGGCTCAATGACCGTCGAAAAGCAAAGGACACATGATGAACGAGCTCTCAGTATGCGTCCAACGGTTGAACCGTACGGACGCATATATCTCTTGAGAATGGCGAATGTTAGTTCGCCGAACCGTCGAGAATCCGGTTCTTTTCAGAGCCAACCCTCAGCATCAATGCGGAATCCCCGAGAAAATAATACAACACAGGTATCTATCCGCGAAAACCTCAAATACAACATATATATATATATATATATATATATATATATATATATATATATATATATATATATATATATATATTGTGCAAATACCGCAAAGAAAATAAAAACGTGCTGTATAGTAAACTCATTTCATTTATAGTACTAACTGCCCAAGTCCGCCTCCAGACGGTATAACTTTTTGGGCAGGTATACGTGTTTACCTGAGCGGATTTTCTTTTCAATTAAATTTATTAAAAAGAGAATAAGATCTTCCTTTGAATATTTGTCTGTTTGACAAATAAGATCTTCCTTTGAATAAGAGAATAAGATCTTCCTTTGATTTTAACTTACCAGTTATTTTTATTTTTATAAAATCACTGATACTATTTTATATATATTCTTATAATTCCTGAATAATGCGTACGTCCGTGTAGTAGCACTTTTCGCAGAAAACTAACGATTATTACCTGCGCATATTTTTGCCGCGTGACATATTTCTTGCGATGAACGTCTTGTTTATAGTCTATAATCGTCGTTAGTTATCGAACCTATACAATATTTGAATTTTGCATTATATGGGAGTTAGTGCTGTCCGCCTTGAGGCGGAGTTGAGAATTAGAGGGCTAAGAAATAAAAAACGGCAAATGGAATTAGAATTGGTAAAACCATACTACATTATAGATAATCATATAAACTTAATAAAGTCGGAATACAGCCTGAATATATAAATATATTCAACTTTGTCGGAACTCTATAAAATTATTGAGTCTTTTAACTACCAGTCTTCTACAAGTACTTCTACTTCTACAAGTCTTCTTTGTCCTAACATATTTTTAAATTAAATCTACTAATGCTACATTTGTTATGAAATACAGTTCTATTTAAAAAGAAATATTCCCCTTAAAAAGAAATACATTATATATTATCTCGCATTTGTTTGTCCTTCGTCTTCTTTACATTACTTGTTCACTAAATGCTGTTTGTATATCCCCGAGGTGTTAAAATTAAATTGGAATGCTCGTCCTTACGGGGAGAAGGACGACAGTGAAATTAAAGAAGGGAATTGGCCATGTACGACCTAGCAAATTGAAATTATATTATACCATGAACGTTGTCACTAAAAATACTTAAATAGTATAAATTGCAAAGAGCAACGTCACGCTTTAAATGTTGCTACTCTTTTATCACGTTAATCTAAACAAGTTACATTATTCTTATCTGAGTTAAGGTAGAATAAGGTCTATTTGCTTCAACTCGGATAAGAATAATATAATGTTTTTTGTTTAAGAAGGATGTATTAGATAAGAAACTCTCATTTACGTGAACGGCTAAATTATTTCAAATTATACTTTGAGTTTATTATACCCAGCGATATAAAGGGAGTGCGTCTATGAGAATAAAAATGGAAATCTTGTGTTAACTTATTTCATACAAATAATACAATCTCTTCCAGATCAGTCACTCATCAAGTCCATGATCAGTCAATTTTTCACATGCAAAATTTGCAATAAACAATAATAAAGTGGATAAACGTGAATTAAAGTGGATAAACAATAATAAAGTGGAGGTGTCGAGCCAGGTTAATTATATGACTCTGAATTGAAAACTTCTCTATGTTTTTTACTACTAATTTTTGTGAAATAGTATATAACTTGCGAAGTTTTATAAATCAACACAATTTACACGACTCGAGTTTCGACTGTTGAACTCCATTTTCAAGTGGATTACGTGATTAGTAATGAGTATAATAATATGTAATCCATTTGAAAATGACCTTCAACAGTCGAAACTCGCGAAATAACTTGCGAAGTTATATAATAAATCTACACACTTTACACGAATAGAGTTTCGAGAAAAAAATTCACCAGGTTTTAGCCATTAATTTTTGTGAAAATATAATAACATGTTTAGTTATATAAATCTACACACTTTACACGACTCAAGCTACGACTGTTGAAGGTCATTTTCAAGTGGATTACGTAATTGCTAATAAGTCTAATAATAAGTAGTTAGTAATCCATTTGAAAATGACCTTCAACAGACGAAACTCGCGAAATAACTTGCGAAGCTATATAATAAATCTACACACTTTACACGACTCGAGTGTCGAGATGAAAAATTACATTAAAATTAAGTTACATTATCCTTATCTGAGTTAAGGTAGAATAAGGCCTATTTGCTTTAACTCGGATAAGAATAATATAATGTTTTTTGTTTAAGAAGAATGTATTAGATAAGAAACTTTCTCATTTACTTGAACGCCTAAATTATTTCAAATTATACTTTGAGTTTATTATACCCAGCGATATAAAGGGAGTGCGTCTATGAGAATAAAAATGGAAATCTTGTGTTAGCTTATTTCATACAAATAAAACATTCCCTTCCAGATCAGTCCAATTTTTCACATGCAAAATGTTACAAATAAACAATAAAAAAGTGGATAGGTGTCGAATCATGCTAATTATATGACTCTGAATTGAAAGCTTCTCTATGTTTTTACTACTAATTTTTGTGATATAGTATATAACTTGCGAAGTTATATAAATCAACACAATTTACACGACTCGAGTTTCGACTGTTGAAGGCCATTTTCAAGTGGATTACGTAATTAGTAATGAGTATAATAATATGTAATCCATTTAAAAATGAACAGTCGATACTCGCGAAATAACTTGCGGAGTTATATAATAAATCTACACACTTTACACGACTAGAGTTTCAAGATGAAAAAATCACCTGGTTTTTGCCATTAATTTTTGTGAAAATATTATAATAACATGTTTAGTTATATAAATCTACACACTTTACACGACTCGAGCTTCGACTGTTGAAGGTCATTTTCAAGTAGATTACGTAATTGCTAATAACTATAATAATAAGTAATTAGTAATCCATTTGAAAATGACCTTCAACAGTCGAAACTCGCGAAATAACTTGCGAAGTTACATAATAAATCTACACACTTTACGCGACTCGATTTTCGAGATGAAAAATTCACCAGGTGTTTGCCATTCATTTTTCAGAAAATATTATAATAACATGTTTAGTTATATAAATCTACACACTTGGCAGCATTTACACGACTCAAGCTTCGACTGTTGAAGGTCATTTTCGACTGGATTACGCAATTGCTAATAAGTATAATAATAAGTAATTAGTAATCCATTTGAAAATGACCTTCAACAGTCGAAACTCGCGAAATAACTTGCGTGGTTATATAATAAATTTACACACTTTACACGACTCGAGTTTCGAAATGAAAATTCAATAAGTTTTTGCCATTAATTTTTGTGAAAATATTATAATAACATGTTTAGTTATATAAATCTACACACTTTACACTACTCAAGCTTCGACTGTTGAAGGTCATTTTCAAGTGGATTACGTAATTGCTAATAAGTAGAGGTCGGACTTTAAGGTCGCAAAAACTATCAGAAAAGGTAGGCAAAAAGGCAAATAAATTAATGAAAAAAGGCTTTAAAGCTACAGTTTTAGGTCGCTAAAAAGGCCATTACTTGCTCAAAATTTTATTTATAAATTTTAATTTTTGTTGGAATCTAGGTCAGTTCTTGGGTATTTGGAACAATGATTAATACTCTTAGTCTTTACAAGGTTTCGTCCATTATTTTCGAACTTCTCCAAAAAAGCTACAACATTAAGAAGCTACAACGTTACATTATCTTCCACTTACCGAATTATTTCTATAAAATTAAATTCACCGTCATAAAATTAAAATTATTAAATTTTGAATTTTATGACGGTGACATTTAAATAAGTCATTTATTGTAAATATGTAATATTGTAGCTTCCTTGAAGAAGTCCGAAAATAAAGGACGAAACGTCGGAAAAAAGACTAAGAGTATTAATCATTGTTTCAAATACCCAAGAACTGACCTAGATTTAAAAAAAAAATGGAACGAGAACCTGAAAACATTATAAATTTTAATTTTCATTAATTGTTATCTGTGTAGCACACCATCAGTTTTTCTAAATTATCTTCCGTCAGCCGTTGACGACGGTCAGATAATATGGTGTTGTAGTGGTGCAAATTTATAATTTGAGATGTGTGATATGGTCAATTTTTCTGGCATTTCAGCATTTTCGCCAGCCAATAATTTTGAAATATTATTCAGAAAAGCAAATCCAGTGTTTTTATTTATTACTTTTGTCAATTTTTCGTATGCTTTTCGACCCACTTGTCCTGGGGTTGACATCAGGGACTCCGCTACATTATTGATAATGCCAATTGTTTCCACCAAAGTTGAGGTATTTGTTTCAAGTAGCTTTATACCATCAACAAGAATTTTGAAATTACTCTTGATATAAATTAAATCGTTTTTGATGTTCGGTCTCGCAAAGTACATTTTTGCATCTTTTATAGCCCTAGCCGCATCAGAAATCAAAAATCAAAATTTTGTATTACCTTAAACATTTGAAATTTACTAGTAGGAATATTTTCAACAAATAGAGAATCAAGTCTATACCTGTTTAATTGATTCAAAATTGTCGCAATAAAAGAAGGCAGCTTTCAGCCAAGTGCCCAATGGTAAATGCCCATATGTAAATTGTCTCTATATACTTGAATTCTTAACGGAGATTTGAGAAATACCTTTTTTATGCTGGCAATTAGTCCGTTTACGTTTTCATATTCGTTACGTATTACTTACCAAATGCAAATTACATACAAAATGCAATGCGTGAGCTAAGCAAGTGACATGTATAAGATTTGGGTAAAAAATCTTAAAACTTACAGCAGATTTCACCATATATGCAGCTGCATCTGAATAATATAATTTAACTTTATCATGCTGGATACCATTTCGCCATAATAATGCTCAAAAAAATGTAGGTAACTACCTGTAGACCAATAGCAGTTCGTATGTTTTCAATAGACTAAAATTTAGAATATTTATATTTTTTTTATATTCGGAGCAATTTTGACTTTTTTAAACTTTAAAGGTACCTACAGTTAAAAAACACAGAATTGTCCCTAACAGCAGATAATTTAACTTCATTAAAGTAGAAATCAAGATTTATGTAAGTATCCTATGATTTAGGTTTTCAAGGATTGGCTGAGAAAATTAAAGAGTGGAGGGAATAGTTGGTTGCGTAAGTTTCGCGGTATTTTAACAAAAGAAAGGGGATGATCAAACAAATCGGTCTGTGACACCGCTAAAAGCAAAAAAAAAACAATTTCGTCTGGTGAAGGTAGGATGGCTTCTCAAAGACTGGTCACAAATCTAATTTATGATGAATTATGATGAAAAAAACCTAAATTGCATAAGAAAATGCCAAGAATACAAAATACACACAGAAATAGGCAAATATAGGTAAAAATAAACGAAAATAGGCAAAATACCTAGTAAAACAGGTGATAAAAAAAATAGTTCAAAAAAGGCAAAAAAAGGCAAAATCAAATAGGGCTCTAATGATTCAGAATTTACTAAAACAAATTTGTGTATTATTAGAAAGTCGATGCCTGAAAAACTGACGATAGGTGTTTTGCCTAAAATCCGATCTCTACTAATAAGTATAATTAATAAGTAATTAGTAGTCCTTTTGAAAATAACCTTCAACAGTCGAAGCTCGGGTCATGTAGAATGTGTAGATTTATATAACTAAATATGTTATTATAATATTTTCACAAAAATGAATGGCAAGATCCTGGTGAATTTTTCAGTTCAGATTAAATATGGATTACCACGTAGTAACAGTCGCAACTTTTTTCGCTGATTATTTTATTTTCCATTAAAACGGACAGGTGTGACAAAGAAATTATTTGTGAGAACTCATTAAGCTAAGACTCATTTTATTTTCCACAGCGTCGCCTTACATCAACTTTGTTCCGTCGTTTGTTAGCTATATAATGAATAAAGAGTTTCTAAATACAATACTCTGGTTTAACTTCAGACAGTTATAATGTTTGACTATATCATTGTTTATATATTTCATTTAAATATTGGTGCGAGCAGTGTGTGGCAAGCGGCTGTTGCCTAACGGTATTTGTTAATATAATACGGTCCAAGTCACACATTCGTCACCGTTGAGTGTATGTAGACGGGAGTTTCATTCTCTAAAAACTCATATTTTTCAAATTTTAGGCCACATGTCAAAGCAAAGCATAAATGTCACATCCCAAGAATCCACAGAAACTCTGGAAGAAACCGACGACGAAACGAAACATATATTGCAATCTTACATCGTAATCAGAGTATCGCCAGGAATTCCCGACAGGACGTTGCAATGGTTAGTGGAAAAAATCCGTGGAAAGCGTCGCGACGGCGGCGCAGAACTCGTTGTTATGAAGCAACCATATAACGAAAAACAGGTAAAAATTTTATTTTTTCCTTGTGGCTGTGAGCGGTTTTATTTATATCTGTTTGATTGATATGTAGGGCGTCGTTTTACACGTTTCAGCTTCGAAGATAAAGTTTCTTGAAGCGGCCGAAGAGATGGAGATTGTTAAAATGGATTCGACCGGACAGATGCGGGAGCTTGTGGTCAGCGAGTTGGAAAGTTTTCTGACGGAGGGCATGCACATGGAGGATCTTCTAACTGTAACTGAAAGACAGAATATCGTCAAACACGAATTGGAGAATATTCGAGCCTTAGCCGAGGACGATTGTATACCCAGTTACCCTAATATTGAGCTGTACGAGGGACAGTCGGTGCTTCAAGTCTGCCTGCAGACCTGCATCATCAAAAACATATATCCCCTGCATGACAGAGACACTCTCAAGAAACTGGGGAGTAAATGGTACTTGTCTCTCTTTAAAAAACAACCGTTTGGTGAGTTTTACAACCCCTACTACATTATTCTTAAAGTAATTAAAATAAATTAAATACGCCACCACACAACTACTCCGTCTGAAACATAAAGCAGAGAGACAGGACTATAGAGGCAAAACTCGACAACAAGACTAAAAACACGACTATACAGACAAGACTAGAGATACAAGGATATACAGGCAAAAGTAGACAGACAAGACTAGACAGACTAGACAGACAAGACTAGACAGACAAGACTAGACAGACAAGACTAGACAGACAAGACTAGACAGACAAGACTAGACAGACAAGACTAGACAGACAAGACTAGACAGACAAGACTAGACAGACAAGACTAGACAGACAAGACTAGACAGACAAGACTAGACAGACAAGACTAGACAGACAAGACTAGACAGACAAGACTAGACAGACAAGACTAGACAGACAAGACTAGACAGACAAGACTAGACAGACAAGACTAGACAGACAAGACTAGACAGACAAGACTAGACAGACAAGACTAGACAGACAAGACTAGACAGACAAGACTAGACAAACTTTTGTGATTTCGCAGTTTGTTATTATTTGAACTTAATGTGAAATTTGAATGTGTTAATCTTAGTTTAGTTAGTTATTCTTAGTTCTTAGTTATTCTTAGTTAAAATTCGTGGTGTCTAAAGGGCATTAGGCTGAATGTTTTATTAATGGGATGAAAGTATCGATTCTTCCATTAAGTTGTGCGGGTGTATCGAGCCCGATATAAACTGTGCTGATCGCTTGGAAAGTTTGTCGGCTCTTCCGTCGCGGATATAGCTGGGCCGTGTCTCTGTTCGACGTTGAACAGTCGTCGACGTCGCGAACGCTTTAAGCCGCCCGCGCCCCTCACTTCCGGCCTCCGATAATGCTAATGAAAATGTATTCTCGTCTACGACACCCGCAAAAGCGTAATTAACAGACGATCAACCAACCCCAGCCGAAACTTCCAAGAACCCCTTCGAGAGGACCGTTTGGACAAGTTCGAGTCCCTTGTTATTATCGCGACGGCCCTTCTTGTCTTTCCACGCCTCATTAACTAATCTTGAATTCATCAATTTGAAATGTGACTTAATAATACAATATTCACTTGAATTTCAAATACAGCTGACTACTATCCAGCACAACTTTATCATAGACTAGATTATAAAACTGTCAAGAAATAATTCTTAGCATTCGTATGTTTGTCGACTGTAATATATTTCGTAACTGGAATGTCGATATTTTTCTCTTATTGAAAATTTCTTAGTTAGTCTATGGAATTTATTGGGGAAAACGAGGGTTCGTAATTGGAAAGGGAAATTTAAGGGATGACAATGTGTTTGGGTTTCGAAGAAGACTTGTTAGCGGGTTGTCTTTATTCCTCATACTTTTATAATAGCTTTGTTACGGAAAATAAGATACAAACCTAAAATTAATTGACAGTCAAAAAAGAAGGGATACAAGGGAAAGAAATTATTATATAATCTCTACGAATTTTTGCTTAGGATCTATATTAAATCTAAACCAGGATTAGGGAACCTTTTTAACATGGAAAACCTCGAGTTTCGTAAATAGTAAACAACTACAGTGTCTAGAATACTATATTTTATAACTAGGGCGGTAAGTTGTCAATTTGTCACGAGAGCGAAATCGCACGAACGAAGTAAGTACGCACATTCGCTCGAGAGGGCAATTGACAATACCGCCCGTGTTACAAACAATATTTTTTATTGCTCATGCGAGGGGATGTATCTCACAAGTTTGGGATCCAGGGGCCATCCCAAAAAATGGAATCAAAAATGAAGATTTGCATTTTCAATTGTCTCAGGTGGTTTGGATTCGTCATAAGAACTCTCCTCAGTCTCCGGTATTACCATAGAATTTACAACGTTTTCTTTAATTTTTATAATTATTTTGTAATGAAAAAAATTTCTGACACTTTCACGTCACTTTTTTTAATATCGAGGTCTTGATTGTGTTTATTTGATTTATTTATTTGTTTTTTAGAGTTCCGTACCGAAAACCGAACCCTTATAGGATCTCTTTGTTGTCCGTCTGTCTGTCTGTCCGTCCGTCCGTCTGTCTGTCTGTCAAGACCATTTTTCTCAGGAACGCGTAGTGGTAACAAGTTGAAATTTGTATCAAATATTCGCGTCTGCTGTCTCTTTCAGCGGTGAAAAAATCGGACTTGTAAGTCAACGCGATCAAAAGATATGACCGTGTATGTCGCATATTTTGCGATTTCACAAGCGATTCAAAACCTATAGGGTACTTCCCGTTGACATAGAATCATGAAATTTGGCAAGAAGCGGTGTCTTACAGCACATGTAAAGGGAAAATCTGAAAACCGTAAATATGTAGTTTAATTACTAGAAAAAATGCGAATTTACTATTAGAAACTTATGAAAATACACTAATGTGTTGCGTGGTATTGTTAGGCACCAGAAGCATATGGGTTGCATACAGTTAGGTCCTCCTCGGTTATGTCCTCCTCGGTTAGGTCCCGCCGAGGAGGCATTTTCCACCAGGGAGGCACTAACCGTCCGGGCAGCCCATCCTGAAGGAATACAAAATACCCGTAACCGGGGTGGCGCATAATGACAAGCCAAGTGGAAAAAAAGTTACTATGGTTATATATTTGGCTGAATTGAGCAGTAAAAACAAATAGTGAAGTTCCAGAACCCCTAAACACTCATAGTGAATGGGGCATGTATGGTAATAAAATATAGGGTAGAATTCCATCGTACGACAGCGACGTCTTCAGGTTATGCTTGCAGCGGTACTAAGATGATCGTGATTTCAGGAGGGCCACTTGTCAAGTTAACTGAATGTGCTTGCTACGTCCTTCACAAAAAAAGATACTTTACTTACAAGTTTGTACAAAGTGCAAATTGTGACTGGCGCACCGAGGCGCGAGTCACAATTTGCACTTGGCCGGTTTATTTTTTATTTTTTAATATAACCTAGTTGTTAGGACCGTATCTCACGAAAATCAATTTCTCTATTTTTAAACGGGCTGGTCTGCTCGCTTTTTAGGGTTGCTCGCGTCTCCGCTCTAAGGATTCCCTTAAAATGGTTGTCTTTCAGACGTTTGCGGTCGCGGCAGCCCTTTGGCTCGTGATTACACCCCCTTACTAATTGATAACTAAAACTGCGTGCACGTGTCGATTGCCCTGGGTTCGCGCTTCTACCAGTGTCTTTTCGCATCTAACACTCGAAGCATACTACTGGAATATATAAATTCGCGGCGAAATTGATAAATCCAGAGATTTCGGCCCAGGTCGATACACCTTTCGACTTCTTTTAATCGATGCCGAAATCGATTTAAATTTCGAAATAAAATATCGATTTATTAAAATTGGCGCGAACACTAGCGATATTGAATATTTGCGTGCGTCACCCAGGTTATGTGGAAAGACTCGAATTAAATTTCTCGTATTAAAACACGTGCGCCAAGAAGTATATCTCGCGCATGAGTAATAAAAAACATGTTCCCACATTCTTTCTGAAAATTAGAATGAAGGTTAGTAGGGAAAGATGGTATGTTCTGGAACCACCGCCACCACCGACCTTGAAATTACAGATTTCTGTAAAAAGGAAATTTGCAGATTCCTGTAATTCAATTTTCCCTACTACATTATAGATGGCGCCACGTAAAATAAACAACAATTATAGTTTCTAATAAAAATCAATAAAATTACACATTCTTGTAAAAAATTAATAAAATTACAGATTGGAGCTTTACGGATCATTTGGTTGCCTATTTAGTGGCTTAGAGGATTAAATACTGGACTACTAGGTCGAATTAGTATATTAGTGATGATACTAGAGTGGACTGGATTAGTTAATGTTAGACTAGAACAGATATTACTAGACTAGAACCGGACTGGATCAGATAATACCAGACAAGCCCCGAACTGGATCAGATAACACCGGACTGGATTAAACCTAGTCTAATCCTAGTCTAATCTAGGAGTGGATTAGATCAGATAAGATCAGACTAGGACCGGATTAGATCAGATAAGATCAGACTAGGACCGGATTAGATCAGATAAGATCAGCCTAGGACTGGTTTAGATCAGATAAGATCAGACTAGAACTGGATTAGATCAGATAAGATCAGACTAGGACTGGATTAGATCAGATAAGATCATACTAGGACTGGATTAGATCAAATAAGATCAGACTTGGACTGGATTAGATCAGATAACATCCGACTAGGACTGGATTAGTGTAGATTAGTGATCTTATCTGATCTAATCCAAACCTAGTCTGATCTTATCTGATCTAATCCAGTCCTAGTCTGATCTTATCTGATCTAATCCAGTCCTAGTCTAATCTTATCTGATCCAATCCACTCCTAGTTGACCTTGTCTAGTCTGGTGGTATTAACTAATCCAATCTGGTGTCATCTGATGCCAGTTCGTGGCTTGCCTGGTATTATCTGATCCAGTCCGGTTCTAGTGTGGTAATATCTGTTCTAGTCTAGTCTGGCAATAACTAATCTAGTCCACTCTAGTATAATATTTGTCTAGTCTGGCGGTATTAACTAATCCAGTCTGGTGTTATCTGATCCAGTTCGGGGCTTGTCTGGTATTATCTGATCCAGTCCGGTTCTAGTCTGGTAATATCTGTTCTAGTCTAGTCTAATATTAAGTAATCTAGTCCACTCTAGTATAATATACTAGTTCGACCTAGTAGTCCAGTATTTATTCCTCTAATCCACTAAATAGGCAGCCAAATGATCTGTAAAGCTCCAATCTGTAATTTTATTATTTTTTTACAGGAATCTGTCGTTTTATTAATTTTTGTAGGAAACTATAATTTTTGTTAATTTTACTTGGCGCCATCTGTAATGTAATAGGAAAAATTGAATTACAGGAATCTGTAAATTTTAAAATTTTACAGAAACCTGTAATTTTATTAATTTTTTATAAGAAACTTTAATTTTTGTTAATTTTACGTGGCGCCATCTGTAATGTAGTAGGGAAAATTGAATTACAAGAAATTTTTACAGATAACTGTAATTTCAAGGTCGGTTCAAGGTGGTTCCAGAACATACCATCTTTCCCTACTAAGGTTCTGGCCCGAATTTGCAACAACTAACATAAAAGCTTTTAAAGCTTTAACCTTTTCTGTGCTGAAAGAGGTATGAACATGATGAAGTCATAAGACTACATCCGCACCAAATAGGTTACGATAATGGCACAGAGAAAACCCCAAAAGGACGCGGTTTCTTCTAAGTTGGTTTAAACCTAATATCTTTTTTATGAAACAGATTTATTGAAACAGAATTTATTTGCGCTTATCTATTGCAGTGGTGCGCAAACCATGGGTCACGACCCCCAGAGGGGTCGATAGAAATCTTAAAAAAATTGAAGGCATTTCGTGTTTAAGTATTGGATAGGAGTAAATAGTGAAATGTCAATATAAGGGAATTTAAAAAACATTGATATTTTCAAACTTAATATACTCAAAAACTAATTTAGGGATTTGTTTCAAATTTTGTGGAGATGTTGGTAGAACTGTTCCGGAATATTTAGCAAATTTTCCTAATATTTTAATTTTTATTTCAGCAAATATTGCAAATTTTTGTAAATTGCACCTTGAAAATCAAATTTGTACTTAATTTTTTCAGAAACTAATTTGGGGATTTGTTTCAAGTTTTGTGGAGATGTTGGTAGAACTGTTCCGGAATATCTAGCAAATTTTCTCAATATTTTAATGTTTATTTCAGCAAGTATTGATTTTTTTTTTGGAAATTCCACCTTGAAAATCAAATTTATAAACATTGAGCTTTCCAAACTTAATTTTTTCAAAAACTAATTTAGGGATTTGTTTCAAATTTTGTGGAGATGTTGATAGAACTGTTCCGGAATATATAGCAAATTTTTCCAATATTTTAATATTTGTATGAACAAATATTGTAGTTTTTTGTAAATTATTTTTTGAAAATCGAATTTGTAAACATTGAAATTTTCAAACCTGGTTTTCTCAAAAACTAATTTCGGGATTTGTTTCAAATTTTGTGGAGATGTTGATAGAATTGTTCCGAAATATTTAGCAAATTCTCCCAATATTTTATTGTTTATTTCAGCAAATATTGTAGTTTTTTTTAATTCTACCTTGAAAATAAAATTTGTAAACGATGAAATTTTCAATCTTAATTTTCTCAAAAACAAATATCCAAATTAGTATTTGTTTCAAATTTTGTGGAGATGTTGATAGATCTGGTACCGGAGTATTTACCAAATTTTCCCAATATTTATTTCAGCAAATATTGCGTTTTTTGTAAATTCCACCTTGAAAATCAATATTGTATTCATCGAAATTTTCAAATTTAGTTTTCTCAAAAACTTATTTGGGGATTTGTTTCAAATTTCGTGGAGATATTGATAGAGCTATTTCAGAATATTTAGCAAATTTTCCCAATATTTTAATGTTTATTTTAGAAAATAGTTTTTTTAAAACTTCGCCTTGACAATCAAATTTGTAAACATTGAAATTTTCAAACTCAATTTTCTCAAAAACTAATTTCAGGTTTTGTTTCAAACTTTGTGAAGATGTTGGTAGAACTATTTGGGAATTACAATGTTCACGTTAATTTTATCCAGGTGTCGCTATAAAATGTACAGAAAATGTTGGTTCGCAAATGAAAATAGTTTGCGCACCACTGATCTATTGCATAAGATAAATTAAAATTTTAAGAAAGTATAATATCCAGAAAATTGATCTATATAGAGAAGCAAAATAAGTATTTCCTTTGTCGTTATTTATAATTGTTTCCGAGAAGTAAATGTAATTAAAATTGAATTTAAAATTAATTTAAACGTTGTTGCAAGCAAAAACTATGTAAATTGCTCATCGTGCTAAGATCGTCCATTAGGTTCTCCTACTTAAAACTTTTCTTATTAATTGAAAGCGTTTTGTTTAGACAGCGCAAGGTTGATATCGGACACAGTTCGGGTTTTTCTGTTAACAAGCCCCGTCGCGGATATAATTTGCGTTATTTATTCAGTTTTTGCGTTATTTAGTAAGAAATTAGCAAGGGATCAAGTTTTCGGATCTTCGCCAGAAAACTTTCCGTAATTACCTCAGCAAACACATTTATTTTATAAATATTCGCTAGTATTTATATTAAAAATTCTTATTTTAAGTAATAATTGCGATTACGAGTTTCGGGTTGGAAATTGATATTCATTTGCTTGAAAGGTGTTTGTGTGCTATTACGTATTTTATATTTTTTTAGGGGGAAGCGTAAACGTCATTATCATTTCTCATTGTTTCAGAGGAGATTCGTGAGTATTTCGGCGAAGCGGTGGCGTTGTATTTTTCGTTTCTGGGTTATTACACGACGGCCCTTCTAGTTCCTGTACTTTTGGGATTCTTGCAATTGCTGGTTTCTGCTGAAACGGTGCCGTTTTTCTGCGTCTTCAATGTCGTTTGGGTCACCGTCTTCCTCGAGGTCAGTATAAAACAACTAAATCATATAACAAAACTCAACCAACAATAAAAGAGGAATAATAAAATATTTAAAAAAACTTTGGTACTTACTTACTAACGCCACCGCAGCTACAGATTTGAACAAAATGGATGGCTAGATTAGGTTATAACGGGGCAGATAAATCCAGATCACATATCCGATATGATCACATATCGTCATCACATGACCTCTCGATCCGAAATCAGAAAATATATTGGATAAGGGTTAGATTAGGTTATATTAGAGCAGATAAATCTAGCGCTGTAGAGCAACCTCTCGCTGCGGTGACGTTAATACTTAAGTACCAAAACTTATATAAAATATATTTATATTATTATTATTATTAAAAAATATTTTGATAAATTTTGAATTGGTAAAACCATACAACATTATAGATAATCAGATAAACTTAATAAAGACGGAACAAAGCTTGAATATATAAATATACTCAACCTTTCCGGAACTCTATAATACTAATGAGTCTTTTTAGGACTACCAAAAACAAATCTCTTTATTATTAGTGATTATTAATCAGTGAGTGATTTACAAAATATTGTTCATGGAAGCAAAGCTGTGCTGATGAGAGATAAATCTCGAAACTCGTCCACAGATGGCTATCCACTCAAGGTATCGGAAAGACATGATCTTAAAAATCAATGTTATTTTTATGGTTTTTGTTGAGTGCCACGAAGGTGGACTGAAAGCTATAGAATAACTGACAAATTTCATACAAAATTTGTTTTTGGTAGTCCTAAAAAGACTCATTAGTATTATAGAGTTCCGGAAAGGTTGAGTATATTTATATATTCAAGCTTTGTTCCGTCTTTATTAAGTTTATTTAAAAAATATTTTTATTATATTATAATGACTAAATAAAAGCGTAAAGGAGAAGGCGATCGAATTCGGCTACCCTGCTTATGTGTGTCTTATCGACCTAACTAAGGCATTCGACAAAGTACAGCTGCCAGACAAATTGGGCATATTAAGAGAGAAACAAAACCCAACATCAATCATAAATATAATCAGAAATCTGAACACAGGCAACACTACAAGAATAAAAGTGGACCAGCGAACAACAAAAGACATACCGACACTAACAGGAATAAGACAAGGTGATCGTCTCAGCCCATTCCTTTTTAACATTTTCATGGACGAGGTTATACACAGTATGACAACAACGAACAGGGTATACAGACTGAATAACAAACCAATCACCATGGTGTGCTATTCGGATGATGCGGTAATCCTAGCAGAAACAGGAAACGATTTGCAGAGGCGAACACGTAAGTTCTATCAGACTAGTGAAAAATACAACATGTCAATCTCCATTGATTAAACAAAATGTATGACCTTCTCCAAAGAACCAGCAAGGTGTAAAGTCGTAATATACAATAAATCAATAGAACATGTTATGAGCTTCCTTTACCTAGGAGCGGACACATCAAACAGCAACATCCCGATAAACGACATAAAATCACAGGTCTACAAAGCCGCAACCATCTCAGGATGCCTGCGAGATATCATCTGATAAAACAACCACATGTGCATTGCTAGTAAAGTGCGGATATATAAATCCTGGGTTAGACCGGTGCTAACCTATGGTATTGAAACAAGAGCTGACACGAATAAGACAAAAAGCATCCTCAGAACAGCTGAGATGAAAACATTAAGAACCATCGCAGGGAAGACACTTAGAGATACTGTGAGAAACAACGACATAAGAGCGGCATGCGGGGTGAAAGACATAGTGAGATGGGGGAGGAAAGGGGAAGATATTGGTGTGACCACATAGACAGAGTAAATCAAGAGAGACTACCATACATCGCCAGAGATGGAAAACCAGTTGGCCAACGCCCGCCAGGAAGACCACCTAAGAGATGGAAGCATAGTTGGAGCTCCGCCTCACATGGTAACCAACCGAATTGAGCCTTGGCAATAAACGGACCTCAAGGTCTTCTCGAAGTATAAGAAGAAGAAGAATATTAAAAGCGTGGAGCGCTAAACCATATTGACTTAATCTTCTTGGGTGCTCCACTGATTTTTCTTGTGTGTGTGAAATTTTGCAACCGATTTTAAACAGCCTCGAGTCTGCCTCTAGTCTTCAGAAATGTTTGATAACCATAAAAATAATTAGAGGCTCATATTTCAAATGAACCGGAACACTTCAAAAGACCATCCTTACATGCCGTGGTCGCGGCGGACATCCCTGGGTAGTAATCCTAGTGGACTTTCAAAAGGCATATGATTTACTAGACAGACAGACCCTGATCTCCACCCTTCGAGAATTGGGCCTGGATCAGAAGACAACCAGACTAATTTAGGCCAAGATACGCAAGACGTACCTACCAGCGGAAACTTAAAAGAAAGGCAAACGCAGAGTCAGTAGAAATGCATAGAAACTTGTATTCCACATCGAAAAAGGCGCTACGTACTGAGATCTACCAAGCCAAAAGAGAACACTGGCGACAACTTTGCAATAAAATTGACACAAATGTGTGGGGTGACGCGAATTCGATTGCTACATGGTAGCTCAAGGTAAGGCACACGAACGTGCAATTAACAATCGAACAGATGATAGAAGCGTTGAAGGTCCTCTTTCCAACTCACGAAACGCTAGAATGGGAACTACTGGAAGTAAGCAAAGTATTGGAATTCTCTAGGGAAGAACTACTTAGCGCCACTAAACGACTTGAACGAAACGGCAGAACACCAGGCCCAGATAACCTTCGTCCAGAAATTATCAAAATTGTGGTAAACAGTCAGCCAAACTGCACTTTAGAAACAATGAACAGCATTCTAAGAAGCGGAATTTTCCCAGAAAAGTGGAAAGGCGCCAATCTGGTGCTCCCAAGGAAGAGAGAAAAACCTGTACAAGAGTCTGCCTCCTATCGCCCCATTTTCTTACTGGATGTCGCAGGAAAGCTCCTTGAACAGATGTTGCTTGATAGAATCAAGACAGAGCTTGATAAAGGCAAACAGCTATCGGACAGACAATATGGATTCAGGGAAGGAAGGTCGACGGTAGATGCTATCATGAGAGTTGTTGGAATGGCAGAGAAACCTTCAGCTGGTACTCGTACAACTCAGAAAATTGGCGCATTGATAACCCTCGATGTGAAAAACGCATACCACTCGGTCGCATGGCGAAATATCATGGAAGAACTAACTAGGAGGAACTTTACCCCATACCTGTTGCGATTATTTCGCAGCTATCTATCCAACAGGAGAATATTATTCGAAGTTGGCAATGAAATAGCTGATTACGAAGTGTACAGTGGTGTTCCACAGGGCTCAGACCTGGGTCCTACATTGTGGAATATCCAGTACGACGGCGTGTTGAGAGTAATTTTACCGGACGGAGGGCAAAGAAAAGGATTCGCCGGCGACCTAGCCATTGTTGCAATAGGGGAGACAGCGGAAGAGATAATGAGTCGAAAACTGGCTATGAAACAAGTGGATGAATGGCTGGAAAAAAAATTAGCTCCCAAAAAAAAAATAGAAGCTGTACTGTTAATAGGAAACAGAACCGTTGGACCTATTACTTTTAAAATTAAAGAGGTAGAAATCACTCCCAAATAAGCAATTACATCCTTAGGAGTAATCATTGACAGAAAGCTCTCCTTCAAGGAGCACGTCAAAAGAATTACGGCAAAGGCCCTTAAAACCACCTCAGCTTTGGATAAACTAATGCCAAATACCAGTGGACCAAAAACTAGTAAGAGAAGGTTGCTCTTCTCAGTGGTCCAATCAACTATGCTGTACGGAGCTCCGGTCTAGGCAAGAGCCGTTACTTTAAAACATGCTCGCTTCTGTACAAAGAAAAATGGCCATTCGAGTATGCAGCCCATACAGACTCTCAACACGCCGTCGTACTGGATATTCCACAATGTAGGACCCAGGACTGAGCCCTGTGGAACACCACTGTACACTTCGTAATCAGCGATTTCAGTGCCAACTTCGAATAAAATTCTCCTGTTGTATAGATAGCTGCGAAGTAATCGCAACAGGTATGGGGCAAAGTTCCTCATAGTCAGTTCTTCTATGATATTTCGCCTTGCGACCGAGTTGACTGCGTTTTTCACATTGAGGGTTATCAATGCGCTAATCTTCCGTGTTGTATTGACCAATATCTAGGGACGCCGTACTAGTCATCGCTGGAGTTGCACTGATAGAATATCAAATACAGGAATTGGTGGAATTGTATAAGACCAGAAACTCCACAAACAGAGAACACTACAGAACAAGCGCAAAGGACCAAATATTTGCACTATGGCAAAAGAACTGCAGCGCATCTGAAAAAGGACCCTAGACGAGACTCCTAATACCCTGTGTGAAATTATGGGCAACACGCCAGCATGGAGATGTTTCCTATCACCTAACTCTCAGGCTCTCAGCGGCCACGGATCTTTCCGGGAGTACTTGCATAGGATCGGCAGGGCCTCCGACGACTATTGTGTGTACTGTGGGAACGCAGACACCGCACAACATACCATTTTCGAATGCGAAAGGTGACAGATGAAATTGACAAATTCGACGCTCGAAGTACATACACTAGTGGACGTTATGCTTAAATCAGCATAATACTGGTCATATATGGAAAACATGATAAGAGAGATTATTAGACAAACAGAACTCGACGGACAACGACGGATGCAGAAGCAAAAATAAACAGAAAAAAAAACAATAATTAAGTTCCATAACCTCACAATGTTCCATAACACTACTAGTGTACGACAACGACATCTTGAGGTTATGCTTGCAGCGGTACCAAGATGCTCCTGATTTCAGGAGGGCCACTTGTCAAGTTAACTAAAAGTGCTTGCTCCGTCCTCAAAAAAAAGACTAATCCAGGCCACTCTGAGAAACACCACCTCCAAAGTCAAGTTTAGAGGTGAACTCTCTGAGATCTTTCCCATTCAAACGGTAGTTAGACAGGGTGATGGTCTTTCTTGCATAGTGTTCAACTGTTTACTAGAGAAAATCATCAGGGAATGGACTTGCTCATTACCATCGGGCACTGGACTGGGGACTGGATACAAGAAAAATAACCTCAATATATACTGCTTGGCCTTTGCAGATGACCTTGTCCTGCTATCCAACTATATAGAAGAGGCTACTTACCAACTACAGAGTCTCTCCAGCATAGCAGCTAAAGCCCTTTTGAGAGTCAGCATGCAAATGACTGTTTTCATGACTAAAATCAAACTATATATAAGAGGCTACTTTCCAAATACAAAGCCTCTCCAGCATAGCAGCTAAGGCCGCTTTGAGAGTCAGCATGGAAAAGACTGTGTTCATGACTAACATTAAGGATGCCCCATCATCCACAATTTCACTAGAAGGCACTACCATTCGTAAAGTCGTTGCAGTCGAGTATTTTGGAGAGTGGATTTCAGCAAACGAGAGTGAGAACTTGGCTATACATACCAGATGTACCAAGTTGGAGAGGGTCTACCACTCCAGCAAGAGCATTTACCTCTCCAAACATCTTTCCAAGAAGTTTAAACCTAAACATTACAACTTAGTAGTAAGACCATCCGTACTATATACCTCAGAACGCTTCTTGATGAACAGGAAAGGTTCACTCAGGAAACTAGAGCTTAAAAAACTGAAAATCCGGAGGAAAATACTAGGGCCAATACGAGAAAAGGATGCTACATATAGCATCAGACACAATAGTGAGCTGTACCACCTGCAAGAAGACATAATCACATCTATGAGGAAAAGGCGCCTAATCTTCTATGGACATTTAACCCGCATAAACCCCCGCAGACTCACGACCAGGATCTTCACCACGACAGCTAGAGGGAAAGCCTCCAAAAACAAATGGATCACCACAGTGAAATCAGGTCTGGAACAACTAATAATTCCACCAGAAACCATAGAGGATCGGTCCAAACACCGGAAGACCATTCGATAAGGAGTATTCCCAGTGGCGCTTACCAGCAAAAACATCACAGGAACCAACACACCAAAGTGGACAGAGGAGAGGAAGCTTGCCCACAGCCAGAAAATGAAAGCCTTCTGGGCTAAGAAGATACAGCAGACCCATATATTAGATTTTGTCCAACGACAATGGCTTCGACTTATCGAAACAATATTATTCTTGAAATATTTTTATGAACACCGCTGTCTGTGGACTAAATTTTAAATAACTCGCAACATTGCTCGTTTATTAAATTACCTAGAAATTTTTTGACTATTCTAACAACCAATCAAATTTTGTCATTTTGTCTCATATGAAACAATTTCACCCAATCATGTCAATATTACACTGATAATTGCATTCAGTGCAATTATCAATCACTATGACACGATTGAGTTTGACAACTTCATTCAAATAAATTTCAAAATTTCACGTTTTGGCAATGCAAATGTTCAAAGTATAATTACGCTAATCAAAAAAAAAAATCCCAGAAATACAACTTACAGTCACAAATATATTTGGGGATTATTTTTGAAATTTTGCTGCGAACGAGAATATGAATTAAATGAATATAGAAGCTTAGAAGAATTGGCGTTGATACTAAAAGATTGGGCGTTCAATATGAGATAGAAAGACGGGTTATGTTTCGTTCTGTTGAGTTATAAATTTTTTGTCAAAAAGATTTCCGCCAAATATCCCTCGAACATTGACAAATGCCTCATAATTTTATGACAAATTTCTCAAGCTCGGTTCTCTCGGTTTTTCTTCAAAGCTCGACCTTCGGCTTCGGGCTGTTACCAAGGAACGTGCTTTCGATTGTCATAAAATTATCTCGTCTATTATCAATGTCCTAGGGATATTACTACTGACAATTCCATACATTATTACGTTCTATTTAGTTTACTAACTGAGTTTGTCATCATCATCATTGGTCCTATAGTCTTGAGAGAGCCTCGACCTCCCTTTGTCTTTTCCGCTATTCTTCCCTATTCTGTGCTGCTCTGAACCAGTTTGTTGCGCCCATGTTCTTGGCGTCGTCGTCTACCCCGTCTCGCCAGCGCAGTTTGGGTCTTCCTCTGCTTCTTCCCTCAGGTTGGACCGTAAACATGCGCGTCGGAGGGTACGTTTCCGGCGCTCTTGCTAAATGCCCAACCCACCTTAATCTTCCCACTTTTATGCGGTGTACCACGTTTCTTCCATTGTCTATATCGTGGTACATGAGGATTTCTTGGTTGTATCTTTTCGTCAGAATCCATCCTAGCATGTGCGCCAAAATATCGCTATATATAATGTTACGTTCAAATGTTAATAGTAGGTTTCCATCGGTTTTTGATATCGCTCATGTTTCTGATCCATATGTGCAGACTGGCATTATAAGTGTTCTGTGTATGAGTAGTTTAGTGCAAACACGACGTGACTTTCGACGGCATCAACATGCTGTGCAGCCAACCTGTTCCGTTAGACAGCGCTATTAAATAATGGAGAAACAACCTCGAGGAAAGTGGATCGACGTTCAAAAAGCGAGGTGGTAGTGAAAGCGAAAACCGTTAGAACACCTAACAATATTAGTCCAGTCATTTAAGCTTAAATTAGGTAAGAATCTCGGAATTCGAGATACCCAGCTGTAAGTCTGTAAATTGACACCCTATTGTAAATTGACTTGTATATTGACACCCTAAAAGTTGTCTCAAAACCTATATATGGTATCTCTAAACCTATATATGTAGGTTTTTTGACTGGACTATATGACTGGACTATATCGAACTTGTTCAACACTTGACAATATCGAAGTTTGTCCTCGCCGATCAGCCATCCGTCATGCCATAGGTCTTAGAATAAGTGAAAAATCGACGAGAAGAATTCTTCATCTTGATTTTACCCTTACAAAATGCAGGTTGTGCAATCTCTTAATCCGGGTGATTATCAACAACGTATCCGATTTTGTAAGGTCATGCTTAGCAGAATGGAGGTTAATGATGAAGCAACTCAACAACTTGTGGATGCGCTATGAGGCGCACTTTCACCTTTCCGGTTTTGGTAATAAACAAAATTTTAAATACTGAGCGAGGGAAAACCCTAGTTTACTTCATGAAACACCTCATTATGTTAACAGAGTCATAGTATGGTGTGGGATGATTACCTTAGACAATAGTGCTGGTAGGTGCACCACTACACAACTGTCAGCATGCATATAGAGCAGGGAAATCCACAGAAACCGCCTTGTATCAGCTGACAAATGAAATAGAAGCAGCACTAGAGAAAAAGGAAGTAGCGATATGTGCCTTCTTGGATATAGAGGGAGGTTTTGACAACACCTCACACGAGGCTATCAAACCGGCCCTCGAAAGAAGGAATATCGACAGCACTATCTCAAAGTGGATGGGAGAAATGCTGAGAACCAGAACGGCGGAGACACAAGTGGGAAGAGACACGATTAAGATCTCCACAACTCGAGGGTGCCCACAGGGAGGTGTGCTATCACCACTAATGTGGAGCCTGGTAGTTCATGAACAACTGGCTACTGGCATCAAATGTCAAGGTTACGCCGAAGACGTAGTCATAATGGCCAGAGGGAAGTTTGAGAAAACTCTCTTTGAAATCGTTCAGAGAGGCCTCAAAGTAACTAGTAGATGGTGTCAAACTGTGGGACTGAGACTCAACCCGAGCAAAACCACGGTGATACCATTTACTAGAAGGAGAAAACTAAACTGCCTACAGCACATACTGTTAGATGGGAGAGCAGTAGAATACAAACAGGAGATATGGCATCTGGGTATCACACTAGATATTGCTATGGAATAGACACGCTGAGGCAGCGGTAGGTAAAGCCAAACGCGCTCTAATGGTGTGCAAAAATCTGGCAGGAAAAGCATGGGGTTGTAACCCAACAATCCTGCGATGGATGTACACCATGATAGTGAGACCTGCGATCATATATGGGGCAGTTGCGTGGGGAAGTAGAACCATGCTGGCCTCTATGAGGAAACAGCTTGAGAAGATTCAAAGACTGGCGTGTGCCTGCATCACGGGTGCGATGGGGTCGTGTTCGAGAGCAGCAATGAAGCTGTTGCTGGATCTATCACTCCCGTTGGAGTGACGAATCCTCACCATACCACATAGAGCAAAATGCTATCAAGTGGTAGGAAGATAGTTCGAAGACAAAGGAAGGTACTGGTGACCTCGTACCAAATACTTCGAATCCATGGGAACATTCCCAAGTATCTTCCAAGCAGAGGTACATGCAATCGAAAGATGTGCACTGTTTAACCTCGACAGGAAAAATCGCAAAAAACGGATTGTTATCCTGTCAGACAGCCAAGCAGCCATCAAGGCCATTAGCTCATACACCATCAGAACCGAACTGGTTTGGGACTGTGTGGGAAAGCTAAACAAGCTTGGCAAAAACAATAAAGTAACGTTATACTGGGTACCAGGACACACTGGTATAGACGAAAACGAAGAAGCCGATCACCTAGCAAAAAAAGGATCCAGTAGTCCCTTTATAGGTCCGGAACACTTTTGCGGCATGAATGTGAACACCATCCACAAAAGTTCAGATGAAGAAACAAGAGGAAAATGGATGAAAACCTGGAAAGAACTTCCAAGGCAAAGGCAATCCAAAGTGATGCTGGGATCTTTTAACCAGAAAAGAACAAAAGCTTGCCTGAAATTAAGCAGGAACAAGCTTGGAATTCTGGCAGGAGTCCTGACGGGACACTGCAGACTTAAGGCCTAAAAGAGGATGACAGATGCAGATTATTTGGCTCAGCAGAGGAAACCCCCATACATATACTCAAAGACAGCGGAGCACTACTCCGCTAGAGACAGATGTACCTCGGGGCTCACTGCTTGAACATAGAGGAGCCGCAGGCCTTGAATCCCTCCCAGATTTTGAAATTCCTAAAGGCATCAAGATTAGAGCAGGCGCTCTAAATGGGTAAGTGCACTGATGGTTGGAGGAGGAGGGTAGGGTACAATAGATCTAGAAAGGTCGCAGTACAAGTCGTCATCACCATATCTACAATCTACAATGGTGTGGGATATCCGCCAATGGAATTATCGGTCCTTATTTTTTCAAGAAGGAGGGTGACAATGCAGTAACAGTTAATTCGCAGCGATACGTAGCAATGATTCGGAACTTCCCCACACCACAACTCGTCCGCTTTCCAGAGAATGAATACACGATGTTTCAGCAACACGGGTCAACAAGCACACTGTCCGAATATCAATGAATGTTGTGAATTCTTTGTTCCCCGAGCGTGTGATTTCTAAAAACCCCGAAAACCCATTGCCCCCCTCGGTATCCCGACCTAAATATTACTTTATGTCTTCTCAAAATTATAGTTAAAGTCAAAAGTTTACAGTGGGCCAATTTCTATGCACGCAAGTTGATATTAATATGGATTTTCTCGTACGTTTTTAAGTAATTTTTATAGTGAGTTTGAATTACATATGTGCTGAAAAAACTAATTTATTGAATAATACGCATATTTTGCTCTCCAAGGCGTTACAAACAAGGGCAGAAAATCAGCTGGATAGTCAACTGGGAGAATACCAGGGAGGTTTTAGGATGACCCGATCCTGTGTTGAACAGATCCTTAATCTTAAAACTGTACTTGCATACTCCAAGATGAGAAACCGCAAGGTGGTCACCTTTGTTGATTTTAGGAAGGCCTACGATTCCACTTAACAAGTACTACAGGTACTAGGGCTAGACAACAAAGCCCTCAGACTCATCCTAGAAACCTTGACCAACACCCATTCCAAGGTTAAATTTAGAGGCGAGATCTCAGAAAGCTTCGAAATAAAAACTGGAGTGAGACAAGGAGATGGACTTTCTAATCTAACCTACTTCTCTTCAACTGTGTCTTTGAAAAAGTTATGAGAGAATAGCAGTGAACTGAAACTTGGGTTCAGAGTGGCATCTACCTGGGAAGTAAGAACGATGGACTGGTTGTAGATTACCTGGCCTTTGGCTATGACATGGCACTGATTGTCGGTTCTCTTGAGGTGGCAACAATGCAGGTAAATTGCCTCAGAAAACAGGCTGCCAAAGTGGGTCTTCAAGTGTCGCTGGAGAAAACGAAATTTTTCACCAACATTAGAGAAGCAAACAGAGAGGAGGGTTACCAACATTCGAGAAGCAAACAGAGAGGAGAAAGTTGTTACTTGAGGAGGGCAACATTAAGAGGACTGAGAAATTTAAGTATCTCTGCAAATGGATTGAAGCAGCTTATCAGAAAGAGCTTCATTATCTATTAGAGTCAACAAGTTAGAACTAGCCTATTGACTGACTAAGAACACCTACAACAAGAAATGCCTGTCACGCAACCTGAAACTTAAGCTATACACATCAGTCTTACGACCAGAAGCCCTGTAGGGCCATGGAGTGTCTTTGCTTGAACCGAAGAGGTCTGGTAGAGAAATTGGAAATTAGAGAGAGGAGAATCCTCGGAAAGATCTTAGGCCTGGTAAAGGAAGATGGGGCATTTCGAAGGCGACATAACTCTGAGCTCTACGAACGTATTGAGAGGCTCTCTGACTGTGCGAGGAAAAGAAGGGTAGCTTTCTATGGCCACGTTGCAGGGTTGCCTCCAAACGGACTAACCAACCGTCTGTTCCCCTTCTGGCAAAACAAGAAGGTTCGTACCACTTGGTTGACAGAAACCGAGAAGTTTATTAAAGAACTGGAAATAACAGAACTCCAACACAGACCGTCTGCAGACGCACCCTGAAGGAAGTCCAGGTATTTCAGGGAAAATCCCGAAGGAAAGGTACCCCCTGGACAGAAGAGAGAAAGGAGTTACACCGGCAGAAGATGCGACAATACTGGGCAAAGATCAAAGCCCAACAGTTGAACAAGCGTGGTCCAAAGTAGGCCTATTCGAAACAAGAAGAAGAATATGCATATTTTGAATGATAATACATTTTTTTTTAATTTTTTTTTATTTTTTCCTTTAAAGGTTTATAAAAATGGAGTTAGGCTATTTTCTACTGAGAACGTCCTTTTTTTTCGCTTGAGAACGATTTATCAAATATCTATATATGCGAAGCTTGCTTTTAACAATTAACTTATATGTTTGTCTTATCATCTCTGGAAAAATTTAGTGCTTTTTAATTCACGGGGGAGCTCAAATGCAGAAAACACACATTTGAAATGAAAAATTCATTTCAATGGTCCGTAGTCGAATCTGTAATAAAGAAAAATTGCCTGGCAAGACTCGCGCGGGTCCGAGGTTTCGGAAAGCGCCGACACAAAGAACAAAGTTGCACGCGGGCGGATAGAAAAAAAAAAACTGCGAAGGAGAAAATTCCTAACAACGATCCAGTTGATGACACACCGCTGTCGGAAACAAATGGAACTCGTTTTTAAAGTGTCACATTTGTAAACTTTTCATATAATGGATCGTCGCCGGAACGGGTGCGTTAAACCCCCTCGAAATTTCACCCTCGCGCACAAGCAAAACTTTCTCATTTCGAATTTTAATCATCGCTATTTAAAATTCACGAATTAATTATTCAAAAACTAGTTCAACTCTCCATCTCTACTTCAGACTAATTACAAAATGATAAGAATTCTTTTAAACCCGACTGAAACAATAAAACAACAGTGCATTCTAACAACAGATAAGACTTAATTAATCTAAATGTTTCACTTGAAACATATTTTATAGTTATTTATATATTATTGAGATTGTGATATTATTAAATAGTAACATTTGTATCTTTTCTTAAAGATTATAATTTCTAGGAAATCATTGTATCTTCTTCTTCTTGTGGTTTATCCTCAGTGGACGTTGACGATTACTATGGCCCATCTGATTTTATTTGCTGTATCCCGAAATAGATCCATAATTGTCATTCCCGTCCAGTGTCTTAGATTTCGCAGCCACGATATTCGTCGTCTTCCATGACCTCTTTTGACGTTAAGCTTACCCTGAATAATAAGCTGAAGTAGGCTATATTTCTGGTTTCGCATATCATGCCCGAAGTATGAAAGTTATGAAAGCATGCCCGAAGTATGCTTTCTTTGGTTAAGTTTAAGACTTTTAAAAGTTTTTGTTTTCTCATACGCTGTAGGACGACTTCGTTGGTTACGTGGTAAATTCATGATATTCTAAGCAAGCGTCTGTAGCACCACAACTCAAGTGCTTCCAGACGTTTACATGCAGCGTCGGTCAGTGTTCAAGCTTCCACTCCATATGTTAGTATTGAGAAAACGTAGCATCTAAGAACTCTGACTCTGAGGTGAAAGCCTATATTTAAATTGAACAGCACGCTTCTCATGCGATTAAAAGCTGTTCTACTCTTCTCAATCCGAAACTTAATTTCATTTATTTGTTCCCATTTGTTGTTAAGGAATGTGCCCAGGTAGCTTATCGATGTAACCGTTTCCAGTTGGAAGCCGTTTGCTTAAAACTGGCCATCAATATCTTGTTTACTTATTATCATAACCTTTGTTTTATTTGTGTTTAGGCGCATGTTGTACGTTTCGCAAACTTTTGTTACTCTGTCTATTAGCATCTGGAGACCCTCAACTGTGTCTGCGAGTAGAACTGTGTCGTCAGCGTACCTTAGATTATTAATAAGTACGCCGCTTAGTAAAATGCCATCATATGTGTTCTCCAAAGCCTCTCTAAACAGTCTCTCCGAATAAACATAAAAGAGCAAAGAGGAGAGAGTACACATCCCTGTCGAACTCCTTGGCGTACTTCACATTCTTTAGAGAGCGCATTCTCCACCCGAACACGAGCCTTTTGTTTCTAGTAAAAGTTAGATATAATGCGGATATCCCTGTCATGCAGGCCTGACTGAGCGTTTCCAACATTTTTTTGTGATTTTCTCTATCAAAAGCTTTCTCGAAGTTGATGAAACAGACAAAGATATAACAGTTTACATCGCGTGCTCTTTGTATTAGAACATTAAGGCTAAACAGTGCTTCCCGTGTCCCGAGTCCGTTCGTAAATCCGAATTTTGTCTCTACGATATGTTCCTCGAGTTTGGGATAAATACGTTCATGTATGACTTTTAGAAATGTTTTTAGAACGTGATTCATTAGACTAACGGATCTGTAGTCGCATTTTTTAGCCGTGATTTTCTTCGGTATGGGAAAAAATATTGATATATATATAAATATTGAAACTGTGCCTCTCTCATAAATGTAATTGAATAGCTCTGAAATTATGTCCAGGTGGTTTTGTTCTATGAGCTTTAGCAAATCTGCATAAACCTCCTTTGGCCCTGCTGCTTTGTTGTTTTTAAGCTTCCTGATTTCATTCGCAACCTCTTCTGTGGTGATAGAGGGCCCAGTTTCTATGTTAGGTTGTTCCAAAATGCCTCGGTTCTCATCATTAAATAGTGCCTGCATGTACTCCTTCCACCTTTCTATCCTTCGGTCAATCTCCAGTAGTGCCTCGCCATTCGTGTTTGTAACGATCCCTGGGTTTCTAGGTCTAAACATACCTGCAGCTTCTTTAATTTTTTTATGTAGATTAAACGAATCATATTGATTTTCCAGTTGTTCGATTTCGGTACATTTCTCTGCCAACCAAGCCTTATTTGCTTCTTTGATCTTTCTTTTAATCAGGCTATGGATTGTTTTCTTCAGGTTGTTTTTATATTTTCTCCGCTCCTCCCTGAGGTCCAATATTTCCTCGGTCATCCATCTGGAATTTTTCTTTCCCCCTCCTGTGGAAAGTCTGTGTTTTGCCGTCTCCACTATGGTGTTCTTTGTATCTATTCATTTTTGTTCAATATGGCTATATGATTTTTCTTTGATTTCAGCTATATTTCTATTTAGTTCATTTTTTGTTTCGGTTTTAATGTTTTCGTCTTTAAGTTTTTGGGTATACATTCGTTCCGTTCGTTTTGATTTTGTTACCTTCTTTAGTCGTAGTCTTAAATTGGATAGTAGTAGACTAGTACATGTGGATCGTATTTTTCGGAATGGAAAAGTTTTTGTGGATGGAAGAGTTGAAAAGAATGGAATAGTTGCTAAAGGTGGAATAATTGATGAGGGTGAAATTGTATAATGAATTTTGACATTTGTATATGAAAGAGTAATCAGAATTGCGAGCTGCGCGATTCTTGTAGAAAGCGCATCAGCTAAGGTTGTATGAGTTGCAAGATGTACAACTCCTACTGCACAGAATATTAACTAATATATCATCCGTCTCAAATGATTTTAATGCTGTCAGGTTTGTAAAATAATATAATCAAACACTTTTGAGGTGTACTTAATCATATAATGTTACCAATTGTCTGAAATCAAAGTGACTTTAATTTAAGGAGTGATATTAGAAATGAAAAGTTCCCAACGTTCATAAAAAGGTTACTATATCTAACGATGTGATATTAGTTACTAAGGTGTACAACATGGACGATAAAAAATCAGCTGTGGAGTAAAAAGTTACTGAAAATCTCACAAAAACTTTCATAACCTTTAAATTGATTAAGTGACATTGATGTTGTCAACTTTGACGTTCAACATAACCAACATATTGTTTTAATCAAGTTGGTATCTTGTGTTTTTGAGTTACCAACATACTCAAACATAATCTCACCAACTCTTTGTTAAAGTTACATTGTTGTCTTTATTTTTCGTCAAAATTGCAAGCCTTAGTTACTAAGTTCACTTCATCATATAAAGTAACCTCCTTTTATTAAGGTTAGCAACTCTTGATTTCCAATATCACTTCTCCAATTATAGTAAGTTTGCTTTTAGACAATTAGCAACACTTAGCAAAATTATGTTACTAAAAGTTTCACCAAAAAAAATAATAACCAATAAATTACTCAACTGACGTTAATGTCAACTTTGATTTAATTTTCATGTATTTCTTTATTTAAAAAATCCAGTGTCAAGGTTATCGGCCATGAAAATACTAAAATGGTCAAATTGTTTCAATAGAAATATCTATGATCTTAATAGATCTGAAAGAGTTTTTATTATATCTATTGCAGTTTTCGAGTTGTTGCTATTTGAATCCATTAGTATCAGTTCCAGTTAATATCAGTTTGACTTCGAGGGATGCGTATGTCGTCTGGATTTCTATGGCGGGAAACCTAATCTACGGGGGTTAAACCAACGGTCCTTTTTCAAATTGACCTATATTGAATCGAGATCTCGCGCTGCCGCGCGTCTTGGTCTTCATCAGATAAATCAAGATTGATTTATCTGATCTGATGGGGTGAATCAAAACCAGATTAGTCAAGAACAGATATATCAAGACCACATACGCGCTGCCGCGGTTATGTGGTCTTGGTCAGAAAAAATAAATTCTGTGTCAAGGCTATCGGCCACGAGAATACCAAATTTCAATAGAAAGATCTATAAGCTACGCCGAACTGAAAGAATTTTGAATACAACTGTCCAAGTATTCAAACTATAGTTATTTGAATGTCTTACCTCGTGTGCGACTTTGAGTTTGAGGGGCGGCGACTGCCGCCAGATAAAATATTTTGAAAAACTAACTAAGGGATATCATAGACTGACTATTTCTCTACAAATGTGTGAAATTGTATTGTTCCACGTTGTGTGAAACTTACTAAAATAATTTTCCACTTCTCTGAATTTCGTTTATGATTTTTTTCATTTATAAAAAAAATTTCGGCCAAACGGTTCGCTTTGGAAAGATGAAAATGACACAACATTTAGATGAAAATGTGCTCTATAAAATAGCGCTAAGTGCATGTTTCTTAGACTTCGGAAAATTGGACAAAAAAATATATTTGCAAGTTTTCAATGAATATTTCTTTATTAAAACAATTATGTGTCCAGGCTATCGGCCATGAAAATAACAAAACGTCAATTTCAATAGAAAAATGTATAATCTATATAAATCTGAAAGAAATTTCAATACATCTCTTGCAGTTTTCATTTTATAGTTATTTGAATTTTTCTTTCTTTTTTATTAATTTCTGTTACGTTCGAGTTTGAGGGCCGCCGCCAGATAAAATATTTTTCAAAACTAACAGTTCTCTAGAAAATTCTCTAGAAATGTGTCAAATTCTCGAGAAAAAATTCTCTAAGAAATGTGTCAAATTTTGTTGTTCCACGTTGTGTGAAACTTACTAAAATATTTTTTTCAACAAATCCAGACATGTCAATCACGAATTCCGATCAAAAACGAACGCGAAAATTTCAAAATATTCAAAAATTGCAAAAAAATATATTAATCCTTGAAGGATTTCAATGAAACTTTTACTGAATCTGAACATTTAAATGAAAATGTGCTCTATAAGATAAGCTCTAAATGCATGTTTTTTAGACTCCGGAAAATTGGACAAAAAAATATACTTGCAAGTTTTCAATAAATATTTCTTTATTAGACAAAATTATGTGCCCAGGCTATCAGCCACGAAGATACCAAAACTTCAATTTCAATAGAAATACGTATAATCTATATAGATCTGAAAGAAATTTCAATATATCTCTAGCAGTTTACACTTTATAGTTATTTGAATTTATTAATTTCTGTTATGTTCGAGTTTGAGGGGCGGCGGCCGCCGCCAGATAAAATATTTTGCAAAACTAACTAAGAGATATCATAGACTGACTAATTCTCTACAAATGTGTGAAATTTTATCGTTCCACGTTGTGTAAAACTTACAAAAATAATTTTTCAACAAATCCAGACATGCCAAACAGGAATTCCGATCAAAACCGAACGCGAAAATTTCAAAGTATTCAAAAATTGCGAAAAAATATATTAATCCTTGAAGGATTTCAATGAAACTTATGCTGAATGTGGGTATCCACCAGAGGTATGAGTTGACAAAATTAGAACGCTCCCACTCCAATGGGGACGTCGTGAAGAATGATTTTCTCGTCAACAATTTTATGGAAATATCTCGTCAACGCCTCATGATGGAAAACTATAACCGGGATATCCGTATGTAAGACGTCGGTGTCTACAAAAAAGTATTCTTTGCAAATTTTGTAAAAACCTTCGGTTTAGTCGTAGAAACAAAAAATATAAAATCCGAAAATTTATCGAAGGGGTACCCCTTCTCTGAATTTCGTTTTTCAATTTACATGGGTTTAAATGGACTCTTCCGCCAAAACGGTTCGCTTTGGAAAAATTAAAATGACACAACTTTTAGATGAAAATCTGCTCTATAAAATAGCGCTAAATGCATGTTTCTTAGACTCCGGAAAATTGGACAAAAAAATATATTTGCAAGAATTTCTTTATTAAAAAAATCCTGTGTCAAGTCTATCGACCACAAATATGTCAATTTCAATAGAAACATGTACACTCTATATAAAACTTATGTAAACTACATAAAACTTTATGCGTTTGTTAAAAGAAAGTGCGCTCTATAGATCTGTGTTAAAATTATTTCATCCAAACCCAAGGAAATGAGGCATATGATTTTTCGAAGACGAAGCAGAAAAGTAGACGACATTTTTAAGTTCATGCAGCACATTTCAATAGGTCTCAATGAGCACTATTCGATTTTAAAAAGAAAAACCGGATAAATTTACAGATGGCTTTTTCTTCAGGCGTCAATTGGTAGAACTGATCGTTTTTCAACAATAACTCTTTTGTTATACATGCTAGGAAGTCGCGGAATACACTTTTATATTCCAAATTAAATGTGCAACTTTTAACTATTCTTGTAGGAAAGTCGTAATTCTCACCGTTTGGAAAATGAATTTTAAATCACCAGATGACCCAAAAACTTACATCGTCCCCCATGTAAAATTAGCCGAATTTTCAGAATGTCCAATCAGAAATTTGTAAAACAATAGTTTTCTTTTATAAAATCAGTAAAACCTCTAATCAAATATGGTCGAGCTTACCTTTACTCAGGTAGAAGTGTAAATTTGCTAGAATATTCAATTGTTTCTAATGTAGAATTTACCAACTTTAACAAATCTGAGAAATAAAATTTTCCCGGACACCATTCACCACGGAAAATGGAAGAAAACTTCTGTGGGGCGGAGTTGATTATGCAACCGTTGCTAGCCACCCCGAATCCTGGCAAATGAATTGCATTTAAAACAAATCCTGGTAAAACGGTTTGCAAAGGAATGATAAGTTTACTCTATCGATTCATGCTAGAAGAATTTACTAAAAATGTAGGGAAATGAAAAACACAAATGTTTGAAAATCAAGTAAACAGTTGGAGGAAGATTTCAAACGACGGCCACGTCTGGACCGTCAGCCGCAAAAAATTCATGCAACATATTTTAATAGAACTTGATGAGTTGTTATATTCGAATTTGAATCGAAAATGCCGGTAAATATTGAAATGGCTGTTGTTTCCAAAGTGAAATCGTAAAACTGACAGTTTTTCGCCAATAACTCTGTTGCTATACGTTCGAGGAAGACTCGTGTTTGTATCGTTGGCATCTAAATTTCATTTAAAAGCTCCAATTATTCTTACAAAAACTCGTAAATATTGCGGTTTATGAAGTAAATTTTAGAATTCAAATGTGAACGGAAGCAACTGTTTCTGATGTAAAATGGTCTGAATTTTAAGAATCTGCTAAAAGAAAAGTGTAAAATCTTCGTTTTCTTGTAGAAATGTGTGAAAAATTGCGAATTTTGACGTTGCTATGTGTTGCTAATCAAGAGCCAGAGTCGCCGAAATCAGCAATTTGAAGATTTCAAGATATCTCTTTGAATTTGATTTGAATTTCAACCTAACAATGAGCGAAAAATCAGAATTTTGATTTAAATTCCTTTTTTTAATTTTATCTTCTCTCAAGAACACGGATAATCAAAAACGGATAAACTTCAACAATGACATTTGCACATAACCTGAGCGAAAATAGTGTCAGAATGATCAGCTGTAAGTGTAAATTGGCGATTCAGCGGCAAGCAATGGTCTTACTTTTTTTGACCTGGAGTGCGAATCTGTTGATGGATTTGAGAAATTCAAACGCCATACTGCTGGCCTTTTAGCCGGGCATACACTTCTCAGACTGGAAATGTAAATTTTCCTTTTCGCGTTTTCGTTTGTAGAGGTGAAAAAAAAGTGACTTTGCGAATTGGGGCCTGCGGAACGTACCCGGAGGTGTAACGCGCCGAGAGAGATGTCGTTTGAAAGTAGACACGTGGGGCTATAATCCCAGAGAAGAGCAATACAATTCTAAAACATTTCACCGAATATTGAAGGTTTCAATTTGCCCAATTTTGAAAAATTCGTTTCGAGTTTGGATGGGCGTCGAGGCCCCCAAATGCGATCGAGCGATGCGTCGTTCCTATCGCCGTATAGACCCTTTCGTTCTCTATTCAGAAACCACCACCGCGACGCCCTGCTATTTAATTTAGCGAATCCCAGAGGATTCTCACGTACTTCTGCAAAACATGGTTTTTCGGGCCTCCTGGCGCCATCCGACACGCAATCGCAATTAAACTCCAAAACAAACTTAAAGACACTATGCCGAATCGATTGGTGCCGGTCCGGTCCCGATCCGACTGTTGGGTATCCCGGGAGAGGGATCCCCGCAAATTAGGTGAAAAAAACATCGCGTTTTTTCGATTTTTGTGTTAAAATTGACCCAGAGCGGGAACAGGATGCCGAAGGTACCAGATTCTTCCACCGCCGATTGCGGGTAAACATCTCGCATCGAACGAACCGGTTTGGAGACACGGCGCTCTTGAATCAAGAGAACGGCGTCCACAGATGTGATGGAAAAAACGGTTTTTTTTTCGCTTACATTTTCCGCCGCACCGGGTGAACCGACGGTCGCGTACTTTTCCGCATGACGTCAAAAAACGTGAAATCGACGCGGCAAGAGGACGCAGTAAAAAAATCGAGCCGGTGACCAAAATTGCTCCTCAAAGGTGCTAGAAACGATCTCCTGTTTTTGGCACCTGGAGGACGCCGTGTGGGACTTGCGAGCGGCAGACAGACACGGGTCGAAGGCCCGTTCAGTTTTACAACAGAAAATGACAATTTCCCGTTTCGACACGCAAGAGGAACGGAGTTTTTGAAGAAAAAGTGAAAAATTTAAAACACACCTACAGCCGCCCCCTGCGGGGGCGGAACTTTGTAAGGCACGTCAAAAAAAACCTAATTTTTTGTTCAATTTACTGGAAAAAAATCAAGACGTAAACCGCATTTTTTGACAATTTTTCTTAATTTTCAAAAAATCTTGACTTTTGACCCCTTCCGAGTTCAGTGACGGTACCTTACTCGATTAGTATATTTCGAGAATATTTCGATTATGGTCAGATTATATAGCACCAGGCTATATTTTACGGATGTTATCGAGTTTCGGAACCTCTTGTTCGCCTTTATAAAATCAATCTGATTCCTTACTATAAGCCGTTCGTTATCAGCGGGAAACTTCCAGGTATATAGACACCTGGGTGCTTGTTTAAACCATGTGTTCGTAATTATAAAATTAAATTCTTTACAGAATTGGACAAGTGCTTCTCCTCTTTCGTTTCGCACTGCTATCCCGTATCTTCCGACAACATCATCATGTTCTCCATAGTCGACTATAACCTTAAAATCCTCCATAAGAAGGGTGATCTCTTCTTTTCGTGTGTCTTTAAGAGCTTCTTTCGTGTCCAAATAGAATTTATCTATCTCCTCCTCGGTACTTTCCGATGTTGGTGCGTAAATCTGGATTATATTTAACTTTCAGGGCTTTGCGTTGATGTTCATTATCGCTACTCTGTCAGAGATGTGTACAAATCCTAGCACGGCACTATCCACTTCTCTCGTTACTTCTTCATCTTCTTTCGAATAGGCCTACTTTGGACCACGCTCGTTCAACTGTTGGGCTTTGACCTTTGCCCAGTATTGTCGCATCTTCTGCCGATGTAACTTGTTTCTCTCTTCTGTCCAGGGATTACCTTTCCTTCGAGTTTTTTTTCTGAAATCCACGGACTTCCTTCAGGGTGCATCTCACAGACTGTTATATGATTATATGAGATCTGCTATTCCCAGTTCTTTAATATCCTTCTCGGTCTCTGTCAACCAAGTGGTACGAAGCTTTTTGTTTTGCCAGAAGGTGAACAGACGGTTGATTAGTCGGTTTGGACGCAATCTTGCAACGTGGCCATAGAAAGCTACCCTTCTTTTCCTTGCACAGTTAGAGAGCATCTCAATATGTTCGTAGAGCTCAGATTTATGCCGCCTTAGGAATTCCCCATCTCCCTTTACCGGGCCTAGGATCTCTTCCTGAGGATTCTCCACTCTCTGATTTCCAATTTCTCTATAAGACCCCTTCGATTCAAGGAAAGACACTCCATGGCATACAGGGCTTCTGGTCGTAAGACTGATATGTAGTGCTTAAGTTTCAGTTTGCTTGACAGGCATTTCTTATTGCAAGTGTTCTTAGTCAGCCGATAGGCTTGTTCTAACTTGCTGACTCTCTTGGATAATGATGCTCTTTCTGATAAGTTGGGTTCAATCCATTCGCCGAGATACTTAAATTTCTCAGTCCTCTTGATGTTTCCCTGTTCTAGTAACATCTCTCTGTTTGCTTCTCTGATGTTGGTAAAGAATTCTGTTTCTCCAGCGACACTTGAAGACCCACTTTGGCAGCCTGTTTCCTGAGGCAGTTTACCTACATTTTTGCCATCTCAAGAGAATCAGCAAATAGTGCCATGTCATCTGCAAAGGCCAGGCAATCTATAACCAGTCCATCGTTCTTACGTCCCAGGTAGATACCACTCTGAGCACCTACCCTTGTTCAGTTCACATTCTAAAAATCAGTTTGCAACAGAGGAATTTTTTTTGGCGAAGATGGTACAAAATGGAGTAGAAATGAACAAGCTGCTGTTGGTCTTTTGCGTCATCAGATTATTAATATTATTTGCGAGCTGGACACAAAGAACAACAAAATTTAGTTCCGATTGAGGTATTCAATAAATTTTTTCACAAAACATTACATTCATCATCATCACCAAGACGAATCGTTATGTGAAAGATATTAATATTCAAAGTTGGAATCTGAAAAATCCCGATAAAAAAACAAGAGTTTGAAAAGAGCTAACGAGCACTCAATTAGATGCATTTATTGGTGTATTTTTGGCCGCTGAAGTTTCACCAAATAACATGCAAAAATCACTAGTTCTTTGGCATACAGACAGCCTACCCATATTCCGATCAGCTATGTCTTATAAGCGATTGCTACGATTTATCCGTTTTGGTGATAGACGTACACGTGCATTTCGCCAACGAACTGACAAAACCGCAGCAACATTTCGTGATATATGGAATTTCTTCAATGAAAATCTTGCGAAACACTATGATTCGCATGAAAAATAATGCAGAACAAAATTTACTCAATATATTCCATCAAAATATGACAACAAATTTGGTGGACATGCAAATCCAAAATAAAATATCCGTTGCAAGGAAAATTATACCCAGGCCGTGAAGATGGTGCAAACTAAACAAGGTTAACTTGAACGTATGTATTGCTAAGGTTAGTAAATCGGTATAGTAACACTGGCAGTACAACTATTGCTGATAATTTTTTCACCACATTGGAAGCAGCAAAGCGACTTGCTAAAATTGAAATTGCTTTTTTGGGCACAATTCAATCGAATAGAAGATGTATTCCTGAAGAAATGAAAAGTAGTCCTTCACGTCCTGTTCTTTCATCTCATTTTGGATTCCGTGATACGGTTTCCATTTGTAGTTACGTGACAAAAAAATAGGGCCGTAATTTTACTTTCCATCGTGCACTACACCAAAAATTGGGTCGGAGGAGCAATGAACGTCTCCAGCAATGCGATATTTCCATATGTTTCTATGGAGATATGTGCCAAACCAAAGGTTAGCGTACAATGAGCCCAACGGAGGGTTAAAGGTTCCAAAGAAATCTCTGGAATTATTCTTAGCAAAGCTCTCTTCGATTTGGGTTAGTTCGTTTTGTGTGAAGGTTCGTTTGGTTCCTCGAATTATCTTGGCTGTAACCTTTCTTTGTTCCAAAAATGTATGCAAATTTTCCTTGGTCTTTTTAGAATTCCACTTCACCCAGGTCAAGTTCTAGGTATATTAACACATTTTACATCCCAGGGGCTCGTACCAATTGTCTTCGGCGAGCACCAGTAACTGTAATGTGTCAGAATGCGATGGCACGCTATAAAGATATTTTTTTTGACAAGTTATAACTTAAACCAATACATTTTCATTATTTATATATAGTTAAATTTATTGTTGTCTTGTAAATGGGGTTTCCTGTTGGGCAATAAAGTATATTATTATTATTATTATTATTAATTGCTGAAGACATCTCTGATGCACAGAAGCAGATTACTATCTTGGAAGAACAAGCAGCAAAAATAGGGTTTCAAATATAAAAAACCTATCTGTCTTTGGGCTATTGCATTTTCACAGTCTTCAGTCCACCACGGATGCTTCCTTCTTCTAGCGAGAGGGGCGAGTTCATTGGCCACCTTGACAAGAGTCTCCTTCAGTTGGTCCCAGTTGTTTAAGTCTGTGTTGTTCCGTCTCTGACTTTGTTCTTGACTGTTTTTGAGTCGCTCGACGTCAAATCTTACCATTTTGGAGGTTCTGTGTAATCTAGTGTTTCTAGGCTGGAGCCTTATTTTGATCTTTGAGAGGTAGTGGTCTGAGTCCAGTGGTCTGGCGCTTCTTATTACCTTCACGTTTTGTATTTCCTTTTGAGATTTTCGTGAAATGGCCACATGTATGTAGATCTGAATGCGACTGTCTGACTTTGCGTCATGCGCTTGGTAGGGAACGTCGGTTCGATGGTTTCACGGACAAACCATCGAACCGTCTTATCTGAATTTAGTATATAAAGGCCTTCCTCCATCGTGAAATGGCCACATCTATCTGGAATTCACCCAGGTGGATATCAGGTGAAATCCAAGTCTGTAGACTTCATGATCAACCCAACAGTCCTACACAGATCTACCAATCTTCTCTCGTTACTTCGATGTTGAGGGCTATCTTCTCCAGCATAGCAAATCTGATGGTCTTCTATTTCGCACTTCCCAGAACCAGGCCATCGCGTTTCGCTAATTCCGAGTATATCAATTCTTAATCGCAACATTTTCTTAACACTTATGTCAATACCCGGGTACCCGGGTACCCTTTTGCATGTTCTTACTTACATATCTTTGGTATTTAACGAAAAATTATCAAATCCTTTCAGATCCTCGTTATTTGAGTCAATTGACATCGATTCATATACATTAATAATAAAATATGCCCAAAAATATGTAAACTTTTTGGACTCAAAGTCAAATACCCCGTTGTTCAATACGCGGGGTACCCGGGTACCCATATATAAATAAATAATTAAACTTATTTCTAGGGATACAAAATATTACTTAATATATAAATAAACGGATTTATTCAACTTTTACTTTTATATCAGGATATAGTTTTTTTAGGATATAGTTTTTTTAGAAAAATTACAGGGTTATATAGAACCCAAAAAAATTCTTAATGTAATTCAATGTCAGTCGTAGTGTTTGCCAGTGAAGTAGTTGTTTTAACAAATTTTTTTTTATAGAAAGATTAGTTATACTAATGACGTCAACTTCGTTGACGATATGTATAATGATTTCCCAGAAATTATAATCTTTGAAGAAAAGACACAAATGTTACTATTTAATAATATTAAATATTAAACAATAATATTACTATTATTATTTACTATTTAACATATATTATAGGTTTTGTATACTTAGTATGTATATTTAGTCAATAAATATGCCAATTTTATCGAATCTTTTCCGAAGTTATGAAAACCATTCTAATTTAAATAAATAAAATTATCAGATATACTTTTCATTTAATTATGTTTTTTTTTGTAATTAGCTCTGGAAGCGTAAATCAAATGAACTGGCTTTCAAATGGGGCACAATTGGTATGACCAGTCTAGATGAGCCACGACCTAATTTCTATGGCCACATGGGCATTGATCTCATTACAGGGCGCATTCAGCCGCAATACCCTAGATATAAAACAAATATGAAGGTAACACACTAAACACAATGTACTATAAACCAAACCATTAATGTATTTTGTTCTAGATGTATTTAGTTTCGATTCCGATTGTTCTTCTGTGTATGGTTGGAGCGTTTATAGTGATGTTGGGGTCGTTTTGGGCTGAAGACTTAGTGAAAAATATGGATTCGGAATGGAGCGCAACGTTGGTTAATGTACCGAGTATTGTTTATACTGCGTTGGTTTATATTGTCAATTTGTATTATCGAAAATTGGCCACAAGACTTACGGAGTGGGGTAAACAAACGTTTGTAATTTATCGCTTAATTTATCGTGGTTACTCTGCTATTACTGGCATCGTCGACTAAATACTCAATTTAGATTTCATTCAACTGATACACAGATAACAACTAATTATTCTAGATACGGTACAATTAGCGAAATCCTTTGAAACATTAAATTAGATGTATAAATTTGGAAAAGGGAAAAGCGAAAGAGTAACTCATAATATTTGCATACATTTTTTCATTTTTCTTTTAAGATTTATCGGATTATATTTCTAAACGCTGTCTATTTTTGGGATTGACTAGTACTATCACAAATTAGCAATTTGCATAAGACAAAACGTTAAATGATTAAACTATTATGCGTAAGCATATAAACCGCTCTCAAGGATTATGATAATTTGTGATTGCAATCCGGTGTCATTTTCAATCCGGCCGGATCCGTCCGGATCCGGTCGGATCGATGGAAATTCGGTTGATCCAATCAGGATAATTTTCCCTTTTCGTTCCAAAATGGACTGTTTCCAGGATGATCCTGTGAGTGTATTAAGTAGGTAGTTTACACAAACACACACACACACACACACACACATTGATAATTAAACAAACAATTAAAAATCTAGTACTGTGTAGGTAACTTGTTAAATTTCACAGATATAATTTTTTAGTATTTAACTGCCATGTCAATTTTAAGAAGAAACACATTTATGTATATATATATATATATATATATATATATATATATATATATATATGCGCCAGTATTTATAAAAAAAAAACCGGCCAAGTGCGAGTTGTGACTCGCGCACCGAGGGTTCCGTACAAATTTGTAAGTAAGGTATCTTGTTTTTTGTGGAGGACGTAGCAACCATATTCAGTTAACTTGACAAGTGGCCCTCCTGAAATCACGACCATCTTAGTACCCCTGCAAGCATAACCTCAAGATGTCGCTGTCGTACGATGGAATTCTACCCTATATTTTATTACCAAACATCTCCCATTCACTATTAGTGTTTAGGGGTTCTGGAACTTCACTATTTGTTTTTACTGCTCAATTTTGCCTGTATACCTATATACCCTGTATAAAAGTATACAGGGTACTTTTTTTAAATAACGCGAATATTTTTAAACTTATAAAAAGAAAACTTTATTTTAGTATTACACTTATTCACTAACTTATAATAAGATCTAACTATTTCTAGATCTAATATAAACTAATATATTAACTATTTCTAGTTTTATTTCGATACTCTTAACATTCAGTTGTTCAATTAACTGCTTTTGGGCAATTGACTACCAAAAAATATAGGGCGTACGTGATTTAAGTATATGTAGATTATAAAGAAAAATTAGACGAAATATAATATATACAGGATGTTACGGGACTTGAGTATGTCGCATGTCGGTTATAAACAAGCAAAATTTAGACATAATATATACCCTGTATATATTATGTATATCGAGCGTACGTGATGAAATGCATAACGAATATAAACAAAGAAAATTCAGAATAAACAGCTTGGTGCCGACACATACTTTTTAACCTTCGGACCTAACCGAGGAGGACCTACCTGTATGCAACCCATATGCTTCTGGTGGCTGACAATACCACGCACATACACATTAGTGTATTTTCATAAGTTTCTAATAGTAAATTCGCATTTTTCTTGTAATTAAACTACATATTTACGGTTTTCAGATTTTTCCCTTTACATGTGCTCTAAGACACCGCTTCTTGCCAAATTTCATTATTCTAGGTCAACGGGAAGTACCCTATAGGTTTTGATTCCCTTGTGAAATCACAAAATATGCGTCATAAATGGTCATATCTTTTGATTGCGTTGACTTACAACTTTGATTTTTTCACAGCTGAAAGAGACCGCATACACGAGTATTTGATGCAAATTTCAACTTGTTACCTCTACGCGTTCCTGAGAGAAATGGTCTTGACAGACAGACAGACGGACAACAAAGTGATCCTATAAGGGTTCCGTTCTCGATACGGAACCCTAAAAATGACGGTAGTTATGCCACCCCTTTCACATTGATCACCTATTGATCAATAGCGAAAAATAGCGCCCCTCTATAATCCTTTGCTCCTCCATAACTCGGCGCGGCGGCGCCGGTTACACTGCTACTTAATCTGCGAAAAAGAACTGCGTCGAAAAATCGCGAGAGCGCCGCTGCACGTTGAACGCAGACTGCGGCAAACTTGTAGGTGCACTTTTACAGTGCACCCTGCACTTTTATGGAGATATTTCCGGATCGGGGGGCTCGAAGGAAGTGCCGATCGGGTTTTTAGATTCCCGCATCTGTCCTGCGCGATGCGAACCCAAATTTTCGCCGATGACCGTCGAACTCGCAAATTGCCGGGCAAAGAGGAGCATGCGGATTTTTTTCGGAATTTCGAACGCACCGGGTGAAGGGAGCGACGCAGGAAGCCGCGAGTGCTACCGAAATTCGCGTTTCGGCGAGCGGCATCTCCCCGTCCTGTAAAAGTCGGATTCGGTCGCACGGTGAGGGAGTAAATGTAAAAAATGGTGCAAAAAAAGAGTTATATTTTCAAACGTCGGAAGCTCGACGGGGACGGCTCGGATCCCGAAACCATAGGCGCGGGTGTCTGTTCCGAATCGAACGTGTGCAGTTTCAAGTCGCTGCGCCCAGAAACGACGAAACTGCCACGGTCAGACTGACCTCACCTTAAGAGGAAAGAGAGCCGATACGTTTCGAACTGTGGCGACCGCTCCGTGGTCGCAGCGACATGACGAGAGTACCAAAATGCGCAGCTGGGCGGGGCCCACGTGCCGATCCACTTGAAATTTCAAAAACGCGACATACTGGTGCATGTTGTGATTAAAAGTTATAAGTAGGCGTCGCGACACGATTCCGCGACGTCAAATTATGGGTACGGAAAGCCAAAACACCGTTCTACAATCCACTGAAAAATCCAGAACATTCACCGGGGGATTGCAAAAATATGGACGTTTTTCTTTCGACATTTGTTTTTTTTTACTGGACGCCCCAAAAACGTCGTTTTTATGACGTCGCGACGCCACCTTCAACATAATCCGGATTAAACTCCCAAACAAACTAACAGGTTCTATGCCCGATCGAACGGCGCTGGTCCCGTACAGATCTGTCCATTGGTTTGGACGTTCTATGTACCACCGCAAAACTCCTCTGGTTTTTTTCACTTTTGCGCACTTTTCTCTTTAAATCCCCAGAAAGTCGTCGCAACTTAAAAATTCTGACGATGGAGGATGGCCTTCATATACTAAATCCAGATAAGAGTTACGACACGGACAAACCATCGAACGTTCCCTACCAAGTCGCATTCAGATTTGTATACAGCAACGCTCCGGCGAGCACTCAGGACATAAGCCTCCCGTAACAACTTCCATCCCCCAAGAATAGCTGCGGGCAAGTGTTCTAAAGAGAACGAACCTAACCGACGACCTGGAGCCCTTTAAATAAGTGTAGGGCGTCCGTGGAAGTGATTGCAAAATCGCATAAAAAAAGTTGCATTTTCTCTTGCACCAGGTGAACAGGATGGCGCAGGACAGCGAGTGAGGGCTCTAAAAACGAATTTCGAGATCCGACACAAAATGTCCCTCAAAGGTAAAAAAATCGTGATTTTAGGTTTCGGTCTGGTGCGTCCCGAACTTGAGGGAGTTGTCGCGAAAACGGCACCGCTCGACCGGGTCATCTGTTCTACTCCAGAAAAATGTACAATCCCGTTTTTCGCCGCCGACTCCGCTTCCGTCTGGCCGTTTTTGCAAAAGCCTCGATTTTCTGGGGGTTTTACCATCTGAAGGGGCGCGTCCACGGAGGACGAAACCTGGGGATGGGTAGAGTTCATTCGCAGTTAACCCTTTCACCGCCATTCCGGGAGGTGTGACCCGGAGCCCTGAATTTTTACAGCGCCGTCCCGGGCGATGCAACCCGGGTTTTCTTTTTTTAATAGCGCCATCTAGTTTTGCGCTGGATTACTAAACGAGTAACGAGCCGTCGCTGTACTTAAAGGGTTTTAACGCGATTTTTTGTATTTTTTTTTGGAACGATTGGAAATCTCCCTTAACCGATCGGGTATTTTTTAAAAATAATTTCACCGACCTGCCGTCTCCGGGGACGGCTGGGTGAATTTTTCCAGGTTTTTCACTTTTTTGCACACAACTTGGACAGTTTTAGTCGCGCACACATGGTTCCGGCGTCGGTGTGTCGGGAACGTCGCCAGACATCGGACTATCACCTCACTTTTCGACATTTTTATTTAACATTCTTGCAAAATGCGAAAAACTTATTTTCGTCATTTTTTATTCGTCATTTTTGACGCCTAAATAACGCAATCCGGAAGTCTTATCAAAAATCGCCGCACGTGCCGTTCTTCTGTTCTTTGGATACAAGAATCGGATGCACGGCTGCCACCGGGCGGCGGACACGGCCGCAGGCGGCGTTTTAGTCAGGTTGCTGGTTGGATTCGTTCTCTTCGGAACACTTTCCCGCAACTATTCCTGCAAGAATTTTTAAACTGCGACGACTTTTTGCGAATCTGCGGCAGTTTAAAGAGAAGAGTGCGCAAAAAGTGAAAAAAACAGAGGCGTTTTACGGCGGTACCTATATCGTCCGAACAAATTGACGGATCAGAACGGGACCGGCGCCGTTCGATCGGGCATAGAACCTATTAGTTTGTTTGGGAGTTTAATCCCGATTGCGTTGAAGATGGCGTTGCGACGCTATAAAAACGAAAAACGTCAGGACGTCCAGGAGAACTCCCACAAAATCGCCAACTAAAGCTATGCGGGAACGGTTTCTCGCGATTCCGGCAGAGAATTGAACGTTTTATCTTTTAGAGTGAGCGGCATCACGCTGCATCGTTTGCAACCGTCGCGACGCCCGCCGAAACTCGCCGCATTGCAGGAAACAAATGACGAAAGAAAAACGTCCATATTTTTGCAATCGCCCGGTGAATGTTCTGGATTTTTCCGTGAATTGTAGAATGGTGTTTTGGCTCTCCGCACCAATAATTGGACATCGCGGAATTGCGTCGCGACGCCCACTTATAACTGTTAATCTGTACAGAAAAAAACTTGAATGTCGATTTGGGGCACCAGGATGTCGCGTTTTTTAAATTCCAAGTTGACCAGCACGTGGGCCCCACAGAGCCGCGCATTTTGGTACCGGCGCTGCAATCATAGAGTCGCCCGCCACAATTCGAAACGTATCGGCTAACGTATAATAATCGGATAACGTATCTTCTTCGCTGGAAGATGTTACATCTTCGCACATATACTCCGCTACAGCTTCGCCTTTTCTGGGCGCAACGACTGGAAATTGCACGTTTTCGATTCGGAATGGACGCCCACGCCTCTTTTACATTTATGATTTCGCGATCCAAGCCGAGACGATCCGGAAAATTTTCATAAATGTGCAGGTTGCACTGTAAAAGTGCATCTTCAAGTTTTCCGCCGTCTGCGTTTAACGTTTCGCAGCGGACTCGCGAGTTTTCGACGAAGTTCTTTAGATTGAACCTATGGCTTTGCGGCAGTGTAACCGGCGCCGCGGCGCCCGGCGTTATGGAGGAGCAAAGGATTATAAAGGAGCTCTATTTTCCGCTTTTGATCAAAAGGTGATCAATGTGAAAGGGGGTTGCATAACTACCGGAATTTTTATAAATATTGGTGCTGTGTTTTATTCCTTAAAATTGTCATGGCAGTGCAAGGGTTAAAGCATCAAAGACGCGCGGTTAAACCAGCGAAGATGGCACATCTACTAGCATAAAAAATCCGAATTTCACCTTTTCAAAAACCCACGTGGTGCGGTCCCCCAGGTGAAATTCGGGAAACGCTACAAGTCAGTCGTGTCATAATTGATCGAAATTTGCTATTCCGCCGTGACCTGGCGATTCAGGCCGAACGCATACCCACACGGACCACAAAAGTTTGCATTACAAAACGGCGAAGATGCCCGGGGAAAATGAAATTTGCGAAAGAATTTCGGTAGAAAACTTCGAGGCGCGTCTTCCGATACCGCTCTCGTCGCTGCGCGACTTTTGTCGGCGACGTTATAACGACGCCCAGCGGCGGCGGTGCATCAGATTCTTGTAACCAGAGAATAGAAGAACGACCCCACGCATGGCGTCATTTAGGCGTCCAAAAATGACGTTTTGGTGAGTTTTTCGTACGTCCCAAAAATTTTAATTAAAAATGTCGAAAAGGTCGGATGGACGGCGACGTTCCGGACACACCGACGCCGAACCGTGCGACGAAAACTGTCCGGGTTGTGTGTATAAAGTGAAAAACTTGGAAAAGATCGCCCAGCCGCTGAGCTCGTTTAGTATTCCAGCGCAAAACTAGATGGCGCTGGGGAAAAAAAATCCCGGGCTACGTAGGCCGGGACGGCGCTGTATAAATTCAGGGCTCCGGGTCATATCCCCGGTATTGCTGTGAAAGGTTTAACTTTATTAAATGTAACATTATAAACTTTACTTAATCTACTGAGATCACAATTAGGTATTTGAGCATGTTAGCAAGTCTTATTCTTACATTATGAGCATACATTACTTTTAACACCTAGACCCGACCAGTTCAACATCACGAATTCCGACGAAAACCGAACGGAAAATTTAAAAAATAGCGAGAAAATGTGGGATTTTAATTAAACTTTTACTGAATGTGGGTATCCGCAAGAAGTACCCTTTGACCACATTTGAACGCTCTGCCTCCAAGGGGGCGGCGTGGGGAATTATTTTTGCTTCAAGGGATTTTTGCAAATATTTCATTATGGCTACTGTTTGGACCGTGTCTCACGAAAATCAAATTTTCAAGTTTGCAACAGGGCTAATGATAATAATTATTATGATTGCAATTCCTAATGATAATATAAACTTTGATAGTACCGGGTGAAAACTATACAACAGCGGACTCGCAAGTTTTCGACAAAGTTCTTTAGATTGAACCTATGGCTTTGCGGCAGTGTAACCGGCGCCGCGGCGATGGAGGAGCAAAGGATTATAAAGGAGCTCTATTTTCCGCTTTTGATCAAAAGGTGATCAATGTGAAAGGGGGTTGCATAACTACCGGAATTTTTATAAATATTGGTGCTGTGTTTTATTCCTTAAAATTGTCATGGCAGTGCAAGGGTTAAAGCATCAAAGACGCGCGGTTAAACCAGCGAAGATGGCACATCTACTAGCATAAAAAATCCGAATTTGACCTCTTCAAAAACCCACGTGGTGCGGTCCCCCAGGTGAAATTCGGGAAACGCCACAAGTCAGTCGTCTCATAATTGATCGAAATTTGCTACTCCGTCGTGACCTGGCGATTCAGGCCGAACGCACCCCCACACGGACCATAAAAGTTTGCATTACAAAAATTACCACTTTTACAGAAGTCACGGCGAAGATGCCCGGGGAAAATGAAATTCGCGAAAGAATTTCGGTAGAAAACTTCGAGGCGCGTCTTCCGATACCACTCTCGTCGCTGCGCGACTTTTGTCGTCGACGTTAAAATGACGCCCAGCGGCGGCGGTGCATCAGATTCTTGTAGCCAGAGAATAGACGAACGACCCCACGCATGGCGTCATTTAGGCGTCCAAAAATGACGTTTTTTTGCAAAAATGTGAGTTTTTCGTCCCAAAATTTTTAAGTAAAAATGTCGAAAAGTGGGATGACATTCGGATGGACGGCGACGTTCCGGACACACCAACGCCGGACCGTGCGACGAAAACTGTCCGGGTTGTATGAGAAAAAGTGAAAAACCTGGAAAAGATTGCCCAGCCGCTGCGCTCGTTTAGTATTCCAGCGCAAAACTAGATGGCGCTGGGGAAATTAATAAACCCCGGGCCACGTAGACCGGGACGGCGCTGTATAAATTCAGGCCCCCGGGTCATATCTCCCGGTATGGCGGTGAAAGGGTTAACTTTATTAAATGTAACATTATAAACTTTACTTAATCTACTGAGATCACAATTAGGTATTTGAGCATGTTAGCAAGTTTTATTCTTACATTATGAGCATACATTACTTTTAACACCTAGACCCGACCAGTTCAACATCACGAATTCCGACGAAAACCGAACGGAAAATTTAAAAATATTAAAAAATAGCGAGAAAATGTGGGATTTCAATTAAACTTTTACTGATTGGGGGTATCCGCAAGAGTACCCTTTGACCACATTTGAACGCTCCGCCTCCAATGGGGACGGCGTGGGCAATTATTTTTGCTTCAAAGGTTTTTTGCAAACATCTCGTTAAGGCTACAAAATACAAAATTTTAACCCAGATCTTCATATGTAAGACGTCGGTGTCTACAGAAAAGTATTCTTTCAAATTTAGTTAAACCATTTTTAGCCACAAAAGTAAAAAATATGAAATGTATTTTTTTTTCAATTTATTACCCTTTGAATTTCGTTTCTTAATTTACATGAGTTTATATGGTCGGGTCTAGGTGTTGAAATTAATGTATGCTATACTTGTGACAAACATCATGATGAATGTGTCTAATGAATTTTACAATTATCACAATAATGAATTTATAATTATTTAGTATAATCAACTTACTATAAACACCGTATTTTCCCATGTATAAGGCGCACTCTAAAATTTAACCTACTATTTGTTCCCCTATAACGCGGACCTATGTTTTAGAGGCAATTTTTCTTGAAAAAAAAGGTGCGCATTATACATCGGCAAATACAGTAATTATTTTAAGTATTCATTATTTATCACAAAATTAATTTTGTTTTTGAAAAAACCATGTGACGCCATGCCCACCACCTAGTTAAAGTACCTACTCATTGACAGGCGCGATTATTTTACTAAAAATTTAATTAATTATACCGGATCCGGCGACCGGATCCGGTATATTGGTACCGGATCCGGTAGACGTTTAGTGATGCCGGATCCGCCGGATTACCGGATCCTATTTCTTACTTGGATGGTACCGGATATAAAACTATACAATAAAGTATTAAACACTAACAACATAATAAATTTATGTTATAAACTATTAACAATAATTAGTTTAACACTAATAACTTAATTAAAAGAACTTTATTTAAAAAGCCATGTCCACCACCTATTTAAAGTACCTACTCATGGATCAGCGCGATTATTTTACCAAAAATTAACATCACCGGATCCGGTGACCGGATCCGGTATATTGGTACCGGATCCGGTAAACGTTTAGTGATGCCGGATCCGCCGGGTCGCCGGATCCTATTTCCGGATTGCCTACCCTAATGATAATATAAACTACGAAACCGGATGAAAAACTATACAATAAATTATTAAACACTAACAACATAATAAATTTATATTATTAAACTATTAACATGAATAACTTTAACGCTAATTAATAACTTTATTAAAGAAACTATGCGAAGAATGCAAATGTAAAGTATGATCGTAATGCGATAAACGATGAACGTATATGAACGAATGATGAACGTGTATGTTAGTATCGATATATGTTAGTTGTAAAAGTGGAAGTGGACTAATGGTGTTTTAGAGATTGTTTGATTATTTACTTCTCAATTCACAAATTAAAATATTCGCAGGGCAATACAGGGTCTGTCGGAAAGTTTCGAGATTAAGACCATACAAATTATTTATTAGATACACTGTACAATTAGCCGTTAATAGTTTTCAAAGTACTCTCCTTCTGCATTAATACAGCGCTGCCAGCACATTTTCCACTAATTACACGCTTCCTAAAACTTGTAAATCGCAACAATCTTCAGGCACGTCGCCGAAGCCGCTTGAGCCACCTCAATCGTCTTACAACGATGAACTTTCAGGCTTCTTTTCAAACGAGAAAATAAAAATAAATCCGGAGGAGCCACATATGGACTATATAAGTTGCTTGAGACAACGTTGCCACGTTGTGCTTGTGCTAGTATTTCCCTCAAAATCAGCCACGAGTGACTGGGCACGTTGTTATGATGTAGGGTCCAGGAATCGGCGATGTCGTTTCGAACGCGGATTTCCTTGTCGATTTCTTCCATAGCGGATTTATTAAATTTTGTAAGCATGAACAGACATCTACCCACCGATCCTGATACTCCCACACACCCTTTACCATTAGCAAAAAAAAATCGGTCTCGATACTTTTCGGACATATCAAAATGTGTTATGAAGTAGACAAATACAGTCTTGTCTACTTCATAACACAGCTGTTTTAAACAGCATAAAACTAAATTTGATATAATAAAACTATGTAATAACATTTTTAAACTTTTTAAATGCAATATTAGTAATAACTTTATATGAAATTCATTAGCACTGTTCTTCGCGTAGGACTTTTAGCTAGACAAAATTATTTTCAATAATTGATTGATTGTGGAGTTACCTGTTGAAACTTCTTTAAAATTATTTTCGTTCGTTTTGAGATCAAAATCCTATTAATATGCATCGTACTGACCGGTGCAAGGTTTAAAAACCGCAAATTGCATTAAAGTAGGGGGTAACAATAATGAAACAAGATATAGAGAGAACACCTACACTTAAACTTCTTCTTCTTCTTCTGTTGTCTTTATAACCCGCGGTGAGTTTTTGCCTCTACAACAATCTTCTCCCATTCTGTCCTTTCACCGGCTTTCTCTCTCCAATCCCTTACTCCCATCTTTCTAAGACTTTCCACCATGTCTTCCATCCATCTTTTCCTTGGCCTGCCTCTTTTCCTTCTTCCTACTAGCCGTCAGTTGTACATTTTGGTACTGGTCTGTCGTCATGCATTCTGCACAGGTGTCCCAGCCATGCTATTCTTTGACCTTTTACATATCTCACTATGTCCGCTTCGTTTATTAACCTGCCTAGTTCATGGTTCATTCGTATCCTCCAAATTCCATGCTCATTTAGGATCGGTCCGTAGATCTTTCTGAGGATCTTTCTTTCTAAGATGCGTAGCGCGTCCTCCTCTGCGGTGGTTAGGGTCCAGTCCTCGCATCCGTACGTTACTACTGGTCTTATGAGTGTTCGGTATATTTAAAGTTTGATTTTGTGACTCAATAACTTAGACTTCACGTCAGTTTTTGGTATCCGTAGTAGCATCGGTTTTCCATTCAGTAGCATCAGTTCTCATCCGTAGTAGCATTAAGTATTCGCGAGCTTGTTTCTTTAGCTATTACGTTTGTTCTGTTGATTTCTGTTCCCAAGTAGACACAACTATCAACCTGCTCAAAGCGATACTCGCCCAAGTTAAGGTCATTGTTATCGTGACGTTCTCTTCCAACTTGCATGTATTTAATTTTTACCTCATTTATTTTCAATCCCCTTTTTTGCGTTTCATCGTCCAGCATCAATAGTGCTTCCTTTAGCGCGTCTTTGCTTCTACATGTCAAACTGACATCATCTGCATATGCAGCAACCTGTGTTGTCAACATCGGTTGCCAATGTATCCCGTTATATTCAGCTTTCTCATGCATGTCTCTAATGTTAGGTTAAATATCATGGCGCTCAGGGCATCTCCCTGCCTCACACCGATTTCGATTTTAAAGGCGGATGTAAGTTAGTTGTCTACTCTAACCGAGGCTTTCGAACCGGACAATGTAGCTTTTATTAGTTTTACGTATTTACGGGGTATTCCTAGCATCATTAGATCGTCGAGGATCGTGTTTCTTTTGACGGTATCGAATGCCTGCTTAAAGTAGGTGTAGAGGTTGTGCAGCGATATATCAAACTCGCATGCTTTCTCCTGCATTTGCTTTATGGTGTATATGTTGTCTATCGTTGACCTATTGGCACGAAATCCGCTCTGATGTTGTCCTAATATCTCTTCGTAGTAGACGGCGAGTCTGTTATAAAGAACGCCTGTTAGAACTTTGTATGTTACGTTAACGAGCGTTATCGGCCGCTAGTTGCTACAGATCGTTTTGTCTCCCTTCTTGTGTATTGGCTGTATGATACCCCGTGCCCAATTCTCTGGTATTTTCTCTTGCTCCCAGATTTCATTAATCAGGTGTTTTAGTCTTACCGTTAGGTGTTCTCCTCCATATTTCAGAAGTTCGGCTGTTATACCGTCTGACCCTTTTCTCTTAGGCTGGGGTTCTAAATCTTTGGGTCTACCGTATGTACATCTAACTGTAGTTCTTCAGGCTCTAAACTACAGTATCTTTTAAAAATATCCGAGAAGTACCCTTTTCATCTTCGGAGTATCTCCTCGATCTCTGTGAGCATGTTTCCGTCTTTATCCTTGCATACTGTTATCTTTGGTCTAAAACCCTGAGTGTTTTGTTTTATTGCCTTGTAAAATTTTCTTGTTTCGTTTCTAGAATGATTCAGTACCATTTCCTCTATCTTTCTGTTTAGTGCCTCTCTTTTCTTTTTTCTACGTATTCTAAACGCGTTTATTCTTTCCCTATTGTAGGCTGCTTAGTTAGCTCGTGTGCTTCTGTCTAACAGTTTTAGCCGCCGCTTCACGGAGGTTGCTTTCTCGACATTCCTCGTCATACCATTCTTCGTTGTGAACTCTTTTTTCTCCAATTCTTTCCATAAGAACTCCCTGTTAATAATTTTTCGATGTTCATCCAGTTTTGTTCTATGTCCTGTGTTTCTTGGTTTTCTTTAGTCTAGTCCTGTTCTAGTTCTGAGTCTAGTCTAGTTCTGAGACTTTCCTAGTAGGCCCTCAGAACTTTAACCCTGGGTTTTTTAGGCGATCTATGTGCCATTTTGGCTGCTTTGCAGTTCCCCTAGCCACTGTCGATAGTTTTTGTTTTGACCTTGCTCCAACAAGGTAATGGTCGGAGTCCGCGTTCGCCCCGCGAAAGGATCTGACCTGTTCGACGTCCGTTGCCCATCTTTTGGTGATTAGTATGTGGTCTATTTGGTTCGTGTTTCGTGATCCAGGTATTTTCCAGGTGCCCTTATGGATTTCTTTCCTGGGGAAGAAAGTACTAACAGCAGAGTAGTTATTAGACGCGGCAAATTGGGAAACTCTTTGGCCATTATTGTTGGAATCATCATGCATGCTATGTTTACCAAAAACGCTAGCGTGGGCTTCTTCTTTACCCAATTTGGCGTTATAGTCGCCTAGTACTATAGCTGCGTCATGTCTCGGTATTTTATCGCAGACTTCTTGAAGTGCTGCGTAAAAAACGTCTTTGGTTTCCTCTTCTGCGTCCTGTGGGCGCATATACGTTCACAAAGGTTATATTGTGGTATTTTCCCTTTAGTCTTAGGGTGCATATTGTATCTGATACCGGGGTAAAGGGTAGAATCGATTTTTTTAATTTTTTGGATACAATATATCCAACTCCTTTATGGCCACTCCTTTCATCGTTTCCTGAGAAATACATAGAGAATTTTCTCTTGTGAATTTTGCCTTTACCCTTCCATCTTATCTCTTGTAGGGCCACGAGATCCATTTTGTATCTCAGTATCTCATCCGCTAGGCTATCCATAGGCCCTGCTTTCACAAGCGTACATACATTCCATGTACCAAATCTTAGTCCGATTCCGTCAATCTTATCCTTATTTCCCTGCGATGGTCGTCTTCGTGTGGACAGTCGAATTTCTTTCGTTGCAGTTTTCGCAACATTAATGTTTTCACGGGGACGGGTAGTTAACTCGTCGCTCAACCTCTTTTTCGGAGGGCCATTTCGCCTGTTCCCGTCAGCCCACACATCTATCTCCATACGGATTTTCACCGCATCTTGCGAGGTTTCTGTGTGGTTACCAGGGGTCACCCTAACGTGGAGGTGGGAACCAGACTTGGGTAGGAGAGGCTATGCGACATGTCTCATTCGAGTCATTGTCGTGCGGTGCGCATGCACTACCCCTTTTGACCCCCTAAACATTTACTTTCTATAAAATATATACGTAATATAACATAATAATATAAAAAATATAACATAATAACCATTCTATACATGTTGGGTTAGGTAAAGTTTATTTTATTGGACATGTTAGTCCTCGTCATCACTTTCTTCAAATAAATCTATTGTTCAGTAGTCATGATCAGGATCACCATGATCAATAATTTGAGAACTATTTACATGTGCAGTATCTTTATCAGTAATATTAGTGGGTATTAATAAATCTAGGACTTCAGCAGAGAATTTTCGTGCTGACGAAACCTTCAACAGGCTTCTTCAGGCTGCTTGAGCTTCCGCTGAAAGCTGGCCGATAGGCAACAAAGTAGATGTGATAACTTCAGAACTGTGAATAAATATTTTGTGAACAGTAGCAGGCATGTAATACCATTTAGAATCTGGATGTCCCCGGGAAACTATTTGAAGAACTGCTTCTTGCCAAAATTAAAGCGGAATTGGAGAAGGGTAGATATCTTTCCGATAGACAATATGGGTTCAGAGATGGAAGGTCCACGGTCGATGCCGTTTTGAGGGTGATCAAAGTGGCAGAGAAAGCCACAAGCGGCACACGGAGGACACGTAAGATGACAGTGCTGATAACCCTAGACATAAAAAATGCTTTTAATTCTGTAGCCTGGGACAATATTATGGAAGAGCTAACTGACAGAAACTTTACCCCATACCTGTTGCGGCTAGTGCGCAGCCACCTCTCAAATAGGAGAATACAGATGGAATCCGGCGATGAGGTCGTCGAATGTAAAGTAAATAGCAGTGTTCCTCAAAGCTCGGTATTGGGCCCTACCCTGAGGAACATTCTATACGATGACGTTTTTAGGCTGGTTTTCCCCGCTGGAGTGGAAATAGTAGGATTCGCCGATGACCTAGCTTTAGTTGTAACAGGGAAAACTGAAGAAGAACGAATGAGAAAGGCAAACATCGCCAAAAAGCAAGTCAATGAATGGCTAGAGCGAAAAAACCTTAAGCTAGCCCCCGAAAAAACAGAAGCTGTACTTTTGTACTTTTCTCACTTTTTCTTCTTCTTCTTCTGGGTAGCACTACAAACCTTGGTGAGTCTTGGCTGCTTTAACGATTTGCATCCATCGGTCCCGGTCCAACATGGCCTCGTTCCAGTCATATACCTGCATAGTCTGTAGATCTTTTAAAATGTCCTTCCATCTGATTCTCCGCCGCCCCAGCGGTCTCTTTCTTGCTGGGTTTCCTTCCCATACTATCTTCATCAGTCGGTCTTCAGGTACTCTTTGGACATGTCCAGCCCATCTCAGACGCTGGAATTTTATTGATTTGACTATATCCGGCTTTTGGTATGGGTCCTGGAGTTCTGCATTCGACATACGATATTGCCCCGTGTTTGGATCCTTGACGAGGCCAAATATTCTTCTCAAGATCTTCTTGCGGTGAACTGTCGCCCCTACTCTTACGGGCGACTTCTCACTGGCAATAGGAAAATAGGACCAATAAAATTCAAAATTAAAAAAGTGAACATCACACCGAAACAAGAATTCAAGTGCCTAGGCATGACTATTGACCAGAAACTGTCTTTTAAAACACACAAACTGCAGAAAAAGCCCTAAAAATGACATAGGCCCTAGGAATATTATTTATTGCCTAACACCGTCAGTCCGAAAAGCAGTTAAAGAAAGCTGATGTGCTCTGTGGTTCACTCGACCATTCTCTATGGAGCCCCGGTCTGGGCATGAAACAGATGCTCACCTCTGTACAGAGAAAAATGGCCATCATAGTATGCAGTGTATACAGGACTATTTCCAGGGAAGCAGTGTTGGTGATTGCTGGCATCGTCCCGGTAGAGTGCAAAATTCACGAGAGAGTTCAATTATATATAAGACAAGGAACTGGGTAAATAGGTCAGAAAGACAAAAAAATTCAAACAACAAACAACAAAAAATACTTGAAGACTGGCAAAAGTCATGGAGCATGTCCAAGACAGGACATTGGACAAAACTATTGATCCCAAAACTTAAACCCTGGGTAACACGGAACCATGGAGAGATAACTACCATCTAACACAGGCCATCAGCGTCCATGGATGCTTCAGGGAGTATCTACATAGTTTTGGAAGGGCAAGTGTTGCAATGTCTGTATACAGCGGCAACGTGGACAGTGCACTTCATAGCGTGTTTGAATGCAGTAGGTGGATATTCGAGAGGGACAGATTGAAGGAGCAGACAGGCTTCAACCTACCGGTGCAAACACTGGTAGAGGTGATGCTAAGATCACCAGAGGACTGGGCATACATGGAGACAATGATATTTGATACCCTGACATTAAAAGAACAAAAATAAACTACAGAGAGGAAAACCAAAGAGCCCGATTCCGGAACCCCTTAACACTCTAGTGAAAGGGGGACGTACGGGAAAAAATGTAGATACCAAGAGCAGAGCGGCAGGCGGCATCCTTGAGGTTAATGCTGTGTAAAAAGCGGTTGCAGGATGTTCGTGATTCCGGGGGGTTCACTTGTCAGGTTAAGGATTTGCATGCTACTATTTTATATTTCACGTAACAAAGGGTTGCGAGCAGCAGATCGTGACTATATAACAGCTGACATCGAAGCTAGGCCTATCCCCGAGAGTTGTTAGGACGTCGGCGAGGGATTTTATAATCGATAAGTGTATTATAAGTGCATACGAAGGCGGAGAAATGGATGGGCAGGTGGGATAAGGAGACGCCAGAAGAATACAGGAGGAAATTAGAATGAAACATCATAGATGATATAGACATGATGGCAAAGAAAATTGAGTCAAGAAGAAGAATCAAGGAAGCGTATCCAGCAGTGCAGAGCATGGTGCGATTGTGAAGTGGTCAAGTGGACAAGGGCTCAAAGTGCACTTGCTGGAAAATAGAACTGCAAGAAGTAGAGAAGAAGAAAAGGCAGTTTTGGAAGGAAAAAGAGAAGCTGCAGGTACGGGAAATTAAGACGGAAGCTGAGCTGTGGAAATACCTGAGGGCGAAAAGGGGAAGGAAGGAAAGAATACCCAAGAGCATTTATAAGTGCGTACGATGGAACGAAAGTTTAAAAAAATCCAAACGAGGACGAGGAAACGTGGATAAACCAAAATTGCAGGAAAGCTTGGCACGAGTCTGTTGGATATCAACCAGATTTATATGAAGAATGGACGACTGGGAGGCATGAAGAAATTTCGTATAAAATAAAAAACAAAAGACGACGCGTAGCTCGTCATTGATCATTGCTAAATTTTATATTCATAGGAGCAATATTTTATTTAAAATACAGATACATTAAGAAATCGTCACCTTAGTGCTGTTCAGCTGCAATAACAGCTCCGCGAAGTACAAAGAATGACTATTAGTCAATGGGGAGTAAGATGAAGATTAAATTTTCATTAGATGAAGAAGGGGAGGTGCTCTAAATGGGCAAGTATACCAACGTTTGAAGGAAGAGGGTGAGGTACAATACATCCACGAAGGTACGCAGTACAATCCACGCAGTACAAGTCGTCACCATCAAAACTACAATCTACATCTACAAGATGACTTGCAGATGAAGATGATTGCAGGAAAGTAACTTGACCCCTAAGACACTTGCAGCTTGTCAAAAACTTACCCCAGCTCATCGTTAACCACGCCTGCGTTTTTCAAGGGATCATTTAAATTGCATGTTGGAATAATGGGGGTCTGCTCCCTTCTCAGATGAGACCAGAATATGTCTATTAGCCTTAGGTCGCTACCATACCTAAGAAGAAAAGTGTACTAGGGGTCAAGAGAGCAATTTTTATAATGCTGCATTGAAGAGGGGTCTGCTTATGGCGGTGGTTCCTGCATGATCTGGGGTACAATTTCTATGGAAGCACGAACCGACCCTGCTTTCATCATTAGGGGCGCACGTTATCACAGGAAAAGAGGTTTAGCGGGTGCTAGTTACATCGAGGAGATTTTAGCAGTTCATGTGGTAGTTTACGTCTACTACATTGTAGAAGAATTTATCTTTATGCATGACAATGCGAAGCCGCACACGTCATATGCAAGATTCTTCTTCTTAGCGTTGTCCCGCTGGTGCAGGGTCCGCTTTTTAGGTCAATGACCACCATTTTGCACGGTTTTGTGCGTCATTTGGTTTTAGGCCCACGATCTTTAGGTCACTATTTATCGTGTCCTGCCATCGCTGCTTCGGTCTTCCTTTGGGACCTTGGCCTTCAATCTCAAAATGGAGGGCAGAGTTCACAACACTACCAGGAGCTGCTCGCAGTGCATGGCCATTTCATTGGAGTCGTTTCTCTCTCATTTTGTCCACAATTGGAGCGACGCACATTTGCTCTCGAAATGTGTCGTTTCTGAGATGGTCAATAAAGGAGATGCCCATTTGCCAACGAAGCATTCTGATTTCCATGGCATGTAGATGGCGTTCAGACATCTTGTCACATGGTCGACATTCAAAATCAAAAATCTAAATTCAACTCCATATAGCGCAACAGGCCGTATCACTCTCCAAAATATCTTGAATTTGAGGTGCAGTGGCATTTTCTTGTCGCAAGGTACACCCGTGACCCCCTTCCACCGCATCCAGGTTGCATTTACTCGGGCTCTTACTTCATCACTCAAGCTGCCATCACTTTGTAGATGAGGCCCATGGTATCTAGAGGAGTTGGTCATGACTAGATTTTCTCCACCCACTTGAATGATACCGTCACTTGGATTTAACTCCAGATTTTCCGTCTTTTTCACCTTTAGACGTAGACCATACTGGGAGAGGATAAGCGCTTCTCCTAGTATAGTTTACGTCTAAATGTGAAAAATACGGAATATCTGGAGTTAAATCCAAGTGACGGTACCATTCAAGTCGGTGGAGAAAATCTAGTCAAATCTAGTCCAGTCTTCAATTTGACAAGTATTTCGTAACCAACCATTACGTCATCCGCATACAGCAGGGTCCAAGGGACATTCCGTTCTAAATCACTGGTGAGGGTGTCCATGACAAGAACAAATGATGGTGATAGTGCTGAACCTTGGTGGACCCCAACATTTACAGGAATGTTATCTGAGGTGCCAACAGCACAATGTACTCTGCTACAGGTGTTTGTGTATAGCATCTTGACCACATTAACAATTGTTTCTGGCACTCCATGGTCTCGGAGCGCATACCAAATAAACTTATGAGCAGCACGATCAAAGGCCTTTTCGAGGTTGAGGAAGGCAATTTGCAGTAGTTTCCTTTTCTCACCATACTTCTCCATGAGTAATCGTGCTGCAAATATGGTGTGAGTAGTTCCAGCTCTTTTGACAAATCTACGCTGGTTGATGTTAATGTTGGCAATGTCACGCAGTCGATGATCAAGAGTTCTCTTAAAGATCTTCATTGTATGTGAGTGAAGGCGTATTGGGTAATTGTTAAAGCACTCTCCTTTATTCTTGAAAATCGGTACGTGATGCTTGTAGTCCAGTCAGTAGGGATATGCCCAGAGTCGATTATAGCGTTGAAAAATGTAACAAGCTAATCAATAGCAGAGGCTTGCAATTCTTGCGACTTCCATAAGTCAGCGGGGAGATTGTCTGGTCCAGGAGATCTCTGATTTGTCACACTTTTGAGAGCAAGGGCAACTTCCTCTGCAATGATTTTGGGGATAGGCCCTTCAATTGGGACACCTTCTGGGATTGGTAGATGCCGAAACTCTATATTTGTGATCTCCTCAAAAAATCAATCCTCAAGAAATCTCATGTTTGCTCTGTAATCTTTTGCCTTCCTCGCTCTTTATGCACACATAGTGTTTAATATTCCTTGTTGATTTTGCTCTGGCTTTGGTTAGGCGGTATATATCCTTTTCTCCTTCTTTGGTTTCCAATTTGAGGAAGAGATTGTTGTGGTGGTTGGTTCTTGCTTCAGCGACGGCTTTCTTTGCCTCTCGTTTAGCAGTAATGTATATTTCTCTGTGCTCGACTGTCTTTTGAGAAAGCCAGGTTCTGTCAAAAGACAGACGAGCACAGAGAAAGATACATTACTGCTAAACTAAAGAATCGTGCAAGATGGCATTAGAGAAATCGGTTTTCGTGTTATGGAGTGACCAGGGTGCAGTCCCAACTTAAATGCGATAGAACATTTATGGGATGAGCTTAAACGAAGAATTCTAGCTAGGCTTCGTGCCCCAATCTCGATCCCAGAGTTTATTGCTGCGGTATAAGAGTGGCTTAACGTCCCACAAGAAAATATGTTATTAGGGCAAGAGGGTGTCATACCCTTCATTAAAAATTAAGCGTTAATTTAGATAATTGTCAATAACCAAATTTCCTTTAGTAATAACACTAAAGAAAACTAGAAAAAACACACTAAAAAAGTTAATTTGTTAAACACAAGAAACCGAAATAAATTTAAACTCATATTAATAGTATATTACGTAACGAGAGTTGTAAGAAGCATATGACATACGAGCGGAACAGTTACGCGTAATTCCGCGAGCACGTAATTGCCTTATAACTCGAGTTATGTACTATACTTCATCTACGACCACACTAATTTGTTTCTGTTTAGTAAGAAAAATATGTTTGATGTAACAAATTCATTTCTTATTAGGTACATTATTAGTATTTTCAAATATAACTGTTACTCGACATTATTTAACTTGATAGAAATGAAAAGAAATAAATTTTTAATGGTTACATAGCCCATTATTTAGTACTTATTTGGGTTAAATTGGAATAAGAGTGCTCATAGATATAGGCAACCCATTGTACGCAATGCCAATTTCCGTTAGTTTGAATTGTGGCACGGGGGCGATGAACGTATGAGCACGTAGTAGCAGCTCTCAATCAATCAACGAATCGTAAACCAAACGCACGTGTGTGTTATCACAACTTAACGTTAATAGCGGAATGTTACATACGTGTGTGTTATGATATATTTACATAGTCCACGAACTATACAATAATGGGCATTTACAAATAGTGGTCGTAGATAAAGTATATTAAGTTGTCTTTGAAACGGCAATTTCTTTATTTCATCTCATAAATAGTTTCTAACAAAAAATAGTTCAAATCAGAAGTTTACAGTGAACCGATTTCTATGCACTCAAGTTAACTGCAATTATTTTAACTGCACTGCGAGCCTTGCAACCGCTATACTATAAATAACAAAGAGACCAAATAAATTCAGAATTCTTGGAATATATAATTACTATGTTCATTAATTGTATTGTAAAATTTCTATAGAAAATCACCGGACGCAGTCTCAGTACGACCGGCATCGCGTCACGAAATTAGTCCTCTTCGAATTTGTGAACAACTTCATGTCGCTATTTTACATCGCTTTCATCATCCAGGATATGGAAATGCTGCGCACCCAAGTGGCTACGATGCTGATTATACTGCAGGCCATACAAAACATTCAAGAGGCTTTGTTACCTTTATTGATCAGATTCTACACCGAGAAAGTAAATCAAATTTCAACTACAACATAAAACTTTTAAATCAATACATTCCTTTCCCCTTTATACCTATAGGTCGAACAAATTAAAACTTACCTCAAGAAAGTCAAGGATAAGAAGAGGAAACATAGCTTTAATCACTCGTATAGTACCTATGAGCCATTAAATAATGTTACGGAAATTCCGGTTGATGATACTAGGATCCAAGAAGCTGATGAGGTATTACATTTATTTACAACTATATACGAATTATTTATTAATTTATTTACAACTATATACGAATTAGGCCTAGGCCGCACTACGGTTTTTAATCGCGTGATTTTATAACTCAAGTAACCTAATACAAGCGGCCTCACTTGCGGTTTTTTCCCGCGACTGATTTTTCCCATAACGTACTGTGTGTTTCTCAGTTATAGCGGTTACCGCTCGCGGGAAAAAAACCGTAGTGCGGCCTCACTTGCGGTTTTTTTCCCGCGACTGATTTTTTCCATAGCGTACTGTGTGTTTCGCGGTTATAGCGGTTACCGTGATCGCGGGAAAAAACCGTAGTGCGGCCTCGGCCTTAAATGGTTTTAGAAGGAAAAAAACTGTTTTAAAATAAATTTTCTTTTTGTTTTAGGAGGGCGAAATGGAAGATTACGAGGGAACGTACGACGATTATTTAGAGATGTTTATACAATTCGGTTACGTTGTGCTGTTTTCGTCGGTTTATCCGATAGCCGCCTTCTGGGCGGTTTTCAATAACGTCTTGGAAATCCGAGCTGATGCCTTTAAATTGTGCGTGCTCTATCAACGCCCCATGGGGAAAAGGGTCAAGGATATAGGAGCATGGCAGGTAAAGATAATTTAAACTCGTAATTCTATAAACACAATAACTATTTATTGTAAGTTATTGACTATTTTCTGGTTGCTTGTTCATACATTGTTTATTCAAACAAAACTTAGCTAGGATAAACAAACAATACTATACAGAGAAGACTAGACAAACAAGAATAGATAGGCAATACTAAATCCAAACGAGACTTGTCTAGACTAGTAATCTACATTGAAATTCATAGACGAAGCCCTGGATCCATAAACCATTATCTAATGGTGCTACAGTCCTTGTAGGAGCTGGGACCTCCTCCCACAGCCTCCCATTGAAATTCATCAGAAGAGTTAAATAGAAATAATAATATAATTTACGGTGGCATCAATTTGTATTAGCGTCGCTGAATATCTGTGGACGTTTGCATTTCTAATAACTACCATTTGTATTCAGTTAAAATATTTCGCCGGAGATAAAATTCCAGATATTTTACGTTATTATGCAAAGCGCCGACGTTGAGACGTAAAGACCGAAAAAGGAACAAAATGTCGTGAATGAGTATATAAATGAAACGTATGGGTCATGAACTCGCGTCAGAGCAGAAAATATTCTCGAACTAGGAAAACTATCAACTGATAAAAATACAATATGTATTTATATTATGGTATATGGCTAAACATAAATTTATCGAGAAAAAATAATTTTTTACTCCTCACACACCAAAATCAACATAAATACATTATTTTATGTGAAGGGTGCCATTATTATAATCGTGTGTAAAAGTATCCAAATCGTTCAATGTAATTCAAATGGAGTTTCATTATTAAACGATTTCTGTTTGTTGTTACTATGGCAGCAACTTGCGTCACTAATCAAAAAACATAGACAATAAGTCTCGGCCTCTCAGTCTGGATTTATCTGGCTCTAATATAACTTAACCTAAGCATAACCTAATCTAGGTTAACCTAGATTACATCGACAACAACCAAATAGTGTTCCCGTCACTGTTTTACTAACCAAATACTATTCCCGTCTGCGTTTTTACTAATATTTTTGCAATTTTTTCCACGGAGGCGCTGAATTTTCTAACCTTACTATGTCCGTGATTTGAAGTATGTTGTCTGTCAAAATTACACACGTGTGTGAAAAGCTTTTGTGCACTCATTGCGGTTAAACCACTCGTCTTCGGCTCGTGCTTTAAACTTCCATGCACAAAAGCTCTTCTTCACACACTTGTGTCGTAAACTACTATGCAGGACAGATTGAATATAAGACCTAACTTACTAAACTATTTGACTAACATTTTTGTTGTTCAGTTAAGCCTAGTTCGCATTAGGCTAGTAATTTAGTAGAGTAGCGAGTAATTTAGTGGCTAAACTACTGGCTACTGTACTGAAACCGTTCGCATTACGGTCTAGTACAGTACACAAGTGTTTTGTAAGATGGACGGGCTGCAACGCAATAGAATGAATAAACTGATATATTTATTGCATTTTCTAAATCCAGGCATGCCGATTGTTTCATTTGTTTGTTTTTATAATGCGGGGACTCTATATTCAAAAAGCATTTATGTTCAACGTATTTGGAAACTAATTTTAAAGTTGTTTTTTTCGGTCCAGCGAAACGACATTTTTGCGGCCACCAATGAACTCGACTAATCTACAGGTTCGGACTTGTTTAGCCGGTGAACCAGTGAGCACGAACGCGTGGTGGGAGGCGCTACTCGCTCGATAAAATAGAGTAAAATGGATCGACTCGACTTAATCATTCACTAAACCACTTGACTAATTTTTCGTGGTTCGCACACATTTAGCCACTAAATTACTCGCTACTCTACTAAATTACTAGCCTAATGCGAACTAGGCTTTACGTTTAGTTACTAAATTATGACGTATTACTGTTCAGTTACTAAATTATGAGTTATTACTCGCCACTCGATTAAATCACTAACATGATGCGATCGATGCTATCTCATCATTAAATTACTAATCTTCTTAAATTAGCTCTCCTAAAATAAAACTAAACACCACTGTAACAGTTATGTATGTCATTCTGTGCTTTAGGTAAATAGTGTAAGAGATCTAATAGTCTCTGTTAAAAGAGTTTCCTCGAATAAATTCGCCCATTTTCCTTGGATAAATGTTAATGAATGTGAGGCAAACTCGCTTGGACCTGTTAGATTACGGCGCTCGCTTACACTTTGCAAAAGCTTATTTGCTCTGGCCATTCACCACAATTTCCAGTTAGTTCTATGGCTATATGTTCCGTTGAAAAGTTTTCTTTGTGAAGGAAATACAGCGTGCTTGTTGAATAAATGAAACTCGGTCGTGTCCGTTCTTGTTTAGTCTCAACCAATTTTGTCTAGTTGTTCGCGCCAATTTTAGCGCATCCAGATTTAAAAATTTAGTTAATTGAATTAACTTCGGCTCCGATCAATAAAAAGGGAACAGGTGTATCGATCGGTGTCGAAGTCGCGCGATTAATAATCTTTTTCGCGTATTGATTAAATTAATCAGTTCGCTGCGTAGAGTCGACTAATTACGCTCGGCGAGTGTGAACGCCGATAACGCAAAAACGTGAAACCCACGCCGACTGGCACATGTGCGTATTCTAGAATTTCCAATCCAAGCTAACCAGGGGGTGATCACGAACCCCAAGGCCTGAAGCGGAGCCGGACGTCCCGAAGACGCCGATTTAAGGGAATCCCTCTACCCCTTTTATTCCCATTTCCTCCCTTAGAAGAAGCGCCGGAAGGACGATTCCACGTGGCGGAGACGCTGGCAGCACACACAGGTAAGTGATTCAACCAGCCTGTGTTTTGTTTGGAAATTTTGAAACTTAGAGAGACACGGTCCGAACATTGGTCCTTCGAACCGGATTGGGGTCAGTTAGTTAAATACGTCCATGTGCTCGGGCGCTGTGGGATTCGCCATTTTGTTTCCGGTCCCGGCGGAAACCTACCGGGTGTACTCCATTTGTTGTAATAATTAACTGATTATATAGTTAATCGTTTCGTTGTTGATTATTAAGTTTGCGCGGTAATCCGATTTGTTGTAATAATTAACTGATTATATAGTTAATCATTTCGTTGTTGATTATTAAGTTTGAAGGATATCCCGAGTTTGTTGTAATAATTAACTGATTAAGTTTGCGCGGATATTCCGATTTCTTTTAATAATTAACTCATTATATAGTTAATCATTTCGTTGTTAATTATTAAGTTTGCCCGGATATTCCGATTTTGTTGTAATCATGAATTGATTGTCTAGTTAATCAATTTCGTTAATTATTAATTTTCATCTGGTTTAGCAATTTCGTTGGAATAATCAGCTGTTGTCTGGTTATTCATTTGTCGTAGATTATTCAATTTCGTTGATTATTGAACTTTGTCTGGGTGCAGCTCTCGTTTCTGAATATTCGATTTTGGCTATTTTCAGGTTTCGTTTGAATATTCGATTTTGTGAATATTCGATTTGTGAATATTCGATTTTTGGCTGTTTGCGGCTTTCGTTTGAATATTCGATTTTGTGAATATTCGATTTGTGAATATTCGATTTTGGCTGTTTGCAGCTCTCGTTTGAATATTCGATTTGTGAATATCTGATTTGTGAATATTCGATTTTGGCTATTTTCAGCTTTCGTTTGAATATTCGATTTTGTGAATATTCGATTTGTGAATATTCGATTTTTGGCTGTTTGCGGCTTTCGTTTGAATATTCGATTTTGTGAATATTCGATTTGTGAATATTCGATTTTGGCTGTTTGCAGCTCTCGTTTGAATATTCTATTTGTGAATATTCGATTTGTGAATATTCGATTTTGGCTATTTTCAGCTTTCGTTTGAATATTCGATTTTGTGAATATTCGATTTGTGAATAATCGATTTTGGCTATTTTCAGCTTTCGTTTGAATATTCGATTTTGTGAATAGTCGATTTGTGAATATCCGATTCTGTATGAGTCTATAGTTTTCCTTTGAATGTTCGATTTTGGTTTATTCAATTATTGAATGTTCAGTTTTTTGGGATGTTCGATTTTGTTTGACTTATTTTGTCAATTTTCGTTTTTTCATTCTTTCTTTAGTATTTCATATTGCTCATCGCCTTGGGATCCTTTTCTCATCATCGCGTATCCTCTCCAGATTCCAGCCGAACTTCTGTCGGTGTTTTTCCGTAATAGTTCCCGTCAGAAGATCCCCGGTGCGTTCCTACCTCATTTATATATGTTGTGGCAGTTCCAGGACTCTTTCCATCAATCTTTCTATCTGATGGTACCGCCTCCAGCGCTCGCTAGTGCACCATCATCACCCTCGGCTCCATTGAGTTTTGTCATGGAGTAAATAAGAACGGCCTTACAACCCGTTTTTATTGGGGGTAAGGTACCACAATCGGCAGTTTCCCTGTAACTTTCCATTGGTTTGCAGCAAGTAGGCTTCTGTTTGTTCTGTCCTTGCTTCTGTTTATTGTGTGCGTAATTGTTTGGCACCGGCAGATCCAATGTTACTGAAGATTTCCGTTTGTATTCGTGCCCTCCCAATCTGAATCGATTATTGTCGGAACACAGTCTTTGTCGTTGTTGATTCATTGGATCACTGTGTATCCGAGCGGGGCGGAACCCTGCCCTAACCATGGCCAGCACATCGCATAAGACGCTGGGTGTTAGGCGATAATAACACTTTTTACACCTCGTGTGTTTGTTTCAGAATTTTCATGCATAAGTGCCTTTCTTCGCTTGAGCTGGTCGATAGAATAGTTCTTCGAATATTTCCTTGGCTTAAGTACCTTGTCGTTGATGAGTACCTCCTTGGCACCCGCGGTCCCCTAGATCTGAATCGACATATGTTACAAAGTCTCATGCTGCAGGGTTATTGGTAGCGGTAGGCTATAACTGCATCTCCTTGTCATGTGTAACCTATTTATCAAATGCCTCGTCTACGTTTGTTTCAGATCTGTTTAGGTCAGAGGTCAGGTATTATCAAGTATTATTTTCCAAGGTCTTCTGTTGCAGGGTTATTGTTAGCGGTAGGCTATAACTGCACCCCCCACGTGTAGCGCTTGAGTTTTCCTCTGACCCCGCGGTCCCTAGTCTGCTGCAATAAAAATAGGTTGTGTCGTGATATTTCGCCATAACTCACCGTCTTACAAACGGTGAATAGTTAAGTAGGGGTCTCGATTTCGTCTTGCGATATTGTAGGGTTCGAGCTTGCTGACCTGTTTATTTGCTTTGTTTCGGATGTGGATGGATGATGCCGTTTTGAAAGGATTTAGCATTTAATAGCATTCCATTATTGTTCGTATGTTTTCTTTGGTCTTGTCGTGATCATCTTGTTCAAGGACAAACACTTTGTCGTTGTGTTTGTTTGTTCTTTGATCTTTGTTGCGATCACTTTGTCCAAGGTAAAACACTTGTAGTTGTGTTTGTTCTCTTTGGTCCTTATAGCGATCATTTTGTGCAAGGTCAAACACTTGTCGTTGTGTTTGCCTTTTTTGGTCCTTGTCGTGATCATCTGGTCCAAGGACAAACACTTTGGTATTCTGTTTGTTTTCTTTGGTCCTTGTTGTGATCATCTTGTTAAAGGACAAATACGTTGTTTCGCTTTTGGTCCTTGTTGTGATCATCTTGTTAAAGGACAAACACTTGTTGTTGTGTTTGTTTGTTCTCTGATCTTTGTTGCGATCACTTTGTCCAAGGTAAAACACTTGTTGTTGTGTTTGTTTTCTTTGGACTTTGTCTTGATCATCTTGTTCAAGGACAAACACTTTGTCGTTGTGTTTGTTTTTTTTTGACCTTGTCGTGATCATCTTGTCCAAGGACAAACACTTTGTTTTTGTGTTTGTTTGCTTTGGTCTTTATCGCGACCACTTGTACTCGTGACGTAAGCTCACTCGGGACGTAATTCATTGGTCTAGTGAGCACAAAGTCTCATAAGATTTCCGTATCTCGGCAAGTGAGGTTGATTGTCTTTGTTTCGTTTACCTCCCTGCCCGCGATCATCATTCTGAATCCGATAAATAAAAGATGTTGTCAGTGTAAACGCATCTCCGCTGTTATTGTTGTCAACGTAGCGGTCAAGATCAATAGCGTAAGTGATTGGCTGATTGGCTTGTTATTTATTGCACTTTAACATCCTTGGTGCTGTTTCAGAATTTAGCGACTGTATGCCGGACATAGCTGAGCTGTCATCGTGACTCTTCTGTTTAAATTATGTCTACTACAGCCCCATTCGTTGGTCATTCGGAATTTCTTTTGTTTGTTTTGAATTGTTGACTGTTTTGTTTTGAACACCCCGAGGGTGAAAATCAGTGGTCTCATTTATTTTTATTTTGTCTAAAATTTGGGACCCTGTCGTTTGCTTCAATTTGTAGAAGTTGATTTTATGTCACTTATTTCGATTTTGTCGAAGTTGACTTCATTTTCCTTCATCCTTCTCCTTCATTTTCCATCTCCTTCATTTTCTTGGTAGAAGTTTGTTTATTTTCTTTTCTATCTGGATTTGATGATTGACCCATTCTGGCCTATTATTGCTCAGTTTTGTGCTGAAGTGGGTTACTTCAGGGACGGCGGGATGTTCGCGCCAATTTTAGCGCATCCAGATTTTTAAATTTAGTTATTTGAATTAACTTCGGCTCCGATCAATAAAATGGGAACAGGTGTATCGATCGGTGTCGAAGTCGCGCGATTAATAATCTTTTTCGCGAATTGATTAAATTAATCAGTTCGCTGCGTAGAGTCGACTAAGTACGCTCGGCGAGTGTGAACGCCGATACCGCAAAAACGTGAAACCCACGCCGACTGGCACATGTGCGTATTCTAGAATTTCCAATCCAAGCTAACCAGGGGGTGATCACGAACCCCAAGGGCTGAAGTGGAGCCGGACGTCCCGAAGACGCCGATTTAAGGGAATCCCTCTACCCCTTTTATCCCCATTTCCTCCCTTAGAAGAAGCGCCGGAAGGACGATTCCACGTGGCGGAGACGCTGGCAGCACACGCAGGTAAGTGATTCAACCAGCCTGTGTTTTGTTTGGAAATTTTGAAATTTAGACAGACACGGTCCGAACAATAGTATCCCTTTTATACAATATTTCAAAAGCTTACTTCACCGTGACTTACCTTATACGCCATTAATTTTGTATTTTCTTTCTAAACATCGTTAATCCGATCTTGTATCACTTTCTGTGTAGAGCACAGTTGGTAAGATTGGGACAATATTTAGGTTGTGGCAGTGAATTTTTCAATTACTTTGCACTGGTAGCGCCTATTATTAAGGTGACGTATTAAGGTAGACTTCCGAGCAAAGCGGCTCTGGCGTCATCAACACAGCGATACTGACACGGCGACATAGCGATAGTATTATGCACTATGAAAATGTATGAAGCGCCATTCGAGTGCAACGACACTGACGCTGACCGCGTCAATGTCGCTGCGGTAGAATGGCGCCCCATACATTTCCATAATGCATAATACTATCGCTAGGTCACGGCAGCTTTGACGCTGCGTTAGTGACGCCAGAGCCGCTTTGCTCGGAAGTCTACTTTTAGTCTCAATAATAGCTCACTTTTATCTTACTTTGAGGAAAGTAGTCGTGCCTATTTTAGCTGCACCAAACAGTGTGTTTACGAGGAATTAAGACAATGTCGTGTTAATGAAAATAAACTGAATATTTTTCATCAAAATTGCAAGGTAAATCAGTTATCAAGCCATAAGTGTAATCGTAATCGGCTTGTGCGTATAACCTATAATCGGTTTTATTATGATGGGACCGTTGATGGGAGGGACCCCAAAGTCGAATCATCGACTTAAGTCAATGGGAGGTTGACTTTGTTCCGAATTACATGAAAAGCAGTAGAAGCGTGCTGCCTTGACAAAGCCAAAAAAGACCCCGAAGGCACAAAAATGGAAATCAACACCGCCGAAAATCGAAAGAGATTGAAGATGATTAAGATTTCTGCATCCACACTTGACATCTAAACGTGCCAACATGCGTGTCAGTTCTTTCATATGTCTCTTCTTCTTTAATCCTTAGCTGGCGATTGTCGAGGGCGTCGTTCTCGTAACCAATACGCTGCTGTTGGTGTCGCTGGATTTTTCACTTCATTTGCGATTTGCTTCCACCCTTTCCGATCAGAGGCAATATCCCTGGACTCACCGATGTCCAGTCGTCGGATCTTGAGGTCGTCTTCTGCATATCTTCTTCGGCGCTGATCGTTGAATCCTCCAGTCGGGCGGCCGCTTCCGCGAATAAGTGACCAAACCATCGTGGACCACTTGTTTGTATTTGTTCCACAAGCATTGGTTGCTGATCGCATCTGGCTCGAATTTCCTCATTCCGTAGGCGATCGCGAATCGAAACAGCAATAATCTGTCTTAGACAATGCATTTAGAACACCTCGAGTTTCTTGAGGTCCGATTAAAGTAGCGTCCACGATTTTTGTCCGAGTTGATGATTGTGTTGAGGCGATGGGCGATCGTGAGTATTGTGCAGTGCGAGAACAGCCGCGCGTTGGTTTTCTGGATCAGCGCGTCGGTCTGCAGATCGATGTTTGCGGTGGCTTCGTGCAGGACCAATATTTTATTGTTGCGGAGAATCGCTCTGCCCAAAGAAATAAGTTGTCGCTGGCCCACGCTGAAGTTCGCTCCTTCCTCCTTGCTTAATCCCCGCCGGAAGTTCTCCACAACGTTCTTAAGCTCAACTTCGCCGAGCGAGTTCCACAAGTCGTTGTCGGTATGCAGATTTAGTGGGTCTAAATTAGTGCGAAGCGTTGCGGCGAACAAGACTGGATCTTGCGGAATGATTGATATTTTGCCACGGACGGTTTCTAGTTCGATCTTCGTTGTCTATTATTACAGAGCCTTGAACTTCGTATAGTCTGAAGAGGACTGAGATTATTGAGGATTTTCCTGCTCCTGTACGGCCTATAATTCCCACCTTTTCTCTAGGTTGAATCACAAAGCTGACGTCTTTTAGAACGGTCTTGTCGGAATTTTAATATTTCAAGTTTACGTTTCTGTATTCTATTTGGTCCTTCGTTGGCCAGTTGTCTGGGTCTAAACCGGTCGTTTTCTCCTGTTCGGCGTTCGAGTACTCAACTACTCTTTCCACCGAGGTCATAATGTTCTCAACTTCGGCCCATTGTCTTATTCCCATTGCAGGATGCCCGTCAAAGCGAAGGATTGCGTTATAGCAAGGCCAACTTTCTCAGCATCTCCTAAAAAAAAATAGTAAATTTATTCTTCGTATCAAAACGAATTTCAAAGATTTGAGAGAACTGGAAGCCTCTTCAACACTAAACTATCTGATTATTAACCATTCACGAACTCATTAGAAAAAATACAGAACGTCATTTATAAATCCAATTAAGGTGCTCCCTTGTCCACTCTGACCTCGTTTACTTGGTTGTGCAAAAACTATGCTAAAACTCTGGAAGCATCTTCTTTTGGAGATGGCCCAAATACTAAGACGACGATTATCTGACTAATAATCAGATGCCTCATCAGTAAAAAAACGAATGTCATCCATTCTGTGCTTGTTTGTCCATTCCTTCCTTTGTTCCTTTGGATGGCCTTCGGTAAAAGATGGACTGAATCTTCTGGAGTTGGTCTAAATATTAAGACGACGATTATCTGAGTAATAATCACATATGGGCCTAATAGTAAAAAATACAAAACCACCTCAAAACTCTCGCTCCAGACCACCTAATAACTATTTCGGCTAGTAGAGTTTCTTTGGAGACAACGTTATTGGTGTCCAAGATTCAACTGAAGAGAAGAACAAAGAAGTGAGCATGGAATTTTTACATGGGTTTCTTTCGAAAACTTCTTTCGCTCATCCAAGGGAACAAGCAACGAAGGTTGGTTTGAAAGTTGAGCCTTAACTGAACTCAATATTCGTGAGTTCAATTAAGGCTCAACTTTCAAACCAACTTTCCTTGTTCCCTTGGATGTGCGAAAGAAGTTCTCGAAAGAAACCCATGTAAAGATACCCTGCTCACTTCTTTGTTCTTCTTTTCAGTTGAATCTTGGACACCAATAACGTTGTCTCCAAAGAAACTCTACTAGCCGAAATAGTTATTAGGTGGTCTAGAGCCACCTAGACATCAAGTTCTACATCTTCCTACATTATATAAATACACCCGAAAACAACTAGAAACCTGTTCAAACTGTAAATATAATACCAACCATTTATTCTGATGAAGGTTAGAAGTTTATCCTGAACATGCGACAATTGCTATTTGTCACTCCTAATATTTTTGGAGCTGTATTTGTGCAAATTACTTTTTGTGTTACCTACTGTTGAAAATTTTATAAAGCTGAAGACTATTATGGTGACGTAAGTGCTGCACAGCATGTCCAGCCAGAAATCGTAAGCTCTCGAGGTCGTGATGTACATGTAAGCGGCGGAAGTGTTCAAGTCCTGGTGTTCGTCGAACTGCTCTTTCAGAATCTCTTGAATTCCGCTGGATCTAATCGTCGTTTGACCTTCCAAAGAAGAATTCAAGTATCCAATTACAGGCGAACGAGCTACAAAAAAATATGTGTAGTACAGCCCTAAGCGCTTAACCTACGAAAGCAAAATTTGAAAGGAACGTTGCATTTATGACGTAAACATCCACTAAGGAAGGATTTTTGGAATTTTAGTTTCTCAGAGGGTGTAAAGGTGAGCCAAAGTTTTTTACTAGGATATCCATATCCCAGAAACGGAAAAAAAGAAAAGAATTGGTAGGATGTGCGTCCGGAATAGACGAATTTTGGTATTGGTGGATGTTTGTCTTCTTCCATAGGCACCATTTGACTGACGCAAATGCTACTGATGCATGGCCCGGCTGTGAATGTCAGCGACAGACGCCACTTTTTTTCTCTTGTACGAGTGAGCCCAAGTGTTTAAATTCTTTCACGTGTTCGATTTGAGTGTCTTTCAGATTAACATTCGCCTGTGATCCATCGGTCGTCAAGACTTTTGTCTTGTCCACTTTTATTTTTAGTCCATAAGATTCGGCGGTCCGGGAAATGTCATAAAGAATATCTGTTGCATCGGCATCTATGTCGGCAAATATAGCAGTATCATCTGCTAACATCAGATCAGAAATAAAGTGAAGACCACTGAATTCTTTCCTCATAATGGCGTGTATGACCACGTTGAAAAGCAGTGGAGAAGCAAGGTCTGTCGGACTCCCATTTGGATCAGAAAACCGTCTGATAATTCGTGCCAGATCAGGTTCAACAGTTGTACGCCACTCGTAGAAGATATATGGTTTTTAAAGGCACATGCTCTGTTTACAATATTGACCATAAAGAAGGCCAGTGGGTGCGTTCGAAGGCCGATAGCAAGAAGGAATTAGGCCAAATCGTGGCTGTATTGATCAAATATTTGCATGGAAGTTGTGGAAAACGGACAATTGTCGTCTTAATTGTCCGTTTACCACATCGAATATGTTCTTCCATCAACTGGCGAAGTAAAATATTTTATCAATACAGCCACGATTTGGCCTAAATCGTGCTTGCTCCTCTCGACTTGTTTCCTCTCGATGTTTATGTAGTCGTGATGGAATGATCTTCATAAATACCTTCCCAACAATCAATAGCAGGCTGATGGTATGGTAGTTATTGCATTCGCAGCTATCGCCTTCCTTCAATATGGGGACGAGGATCGATTTCTTGCACGTCGATGGTATAGGTTCTGAATTCTAAAGTTGTAGTAGGAAGTCAATAAGCCATTGTAACAAAATGACGCCTGCGGCTTTGATCATCTCAGCAGTGACTTGATCGATGCCCGGAGCTTTCCCATTTTTCAGCAATTTTATTGCTGTCTAGACCAACAGTCGTTGGGTCACCATGGGGGGAATGAGATCAATGGTTCATCGATGAATTTCATTTGTAAAAACTATGAAACAGATGGCAAGATGGCAAAATGAATAGAGCTTAGTATGCAAAGATCCTTCATTCTATTCCCTCTACGCGGCACCGACCTAGATCCTCCTCAAGGTCAACCCCAAGGTCTAGATCAAATCCCAAGTTCACCCTCAGGGTCAAACCTCAAGGACATGTCAATGTCAAGATCAAACCTCAAAGTCGCCAAATAGATAAGAAACGCCGCGTAATCAATTTCGTGAGATAAGAAATGGAGAGGTGCAAGATGTTTTTAAAGTGTGTAACAAGGGACAAAAATATGTAAGATTTTTATAACCGCGATTTAAATGTCGTAGTCATTTGTTATACAGGAAATGATAACGTAAAACGCGCGCGTATAGAATCTACGAATTGAGAAAACTCCCACGGATCACGGAGTCAACATATTTCGTGTGCTATTTGTGTATCCCTGCGTGTAAGCGAAATTTCTTAACCTTGCTTGAACTTGTTGAGCGATTCTGATAAATTTGGATGGGTCATTGAAAACGTGCAAGTATGGGATGTCTGATTTGTGAAATAATAGATAAGAGCCGCTGATGCTACATAGCGTGGGGCTACATAGACGCTGATAATCAGTTTCGTGTTTCAACTTATCTGGATGAGTCAAATTTCTTGGAATTGCTCTGTTTTACACATTTGCGTAAAAATAGTAAAATAGATCTCGAAACTTTTCACATCGTAGTAAAATCGCTTACCCGATTGAATGGGAAAGTAAATGGGAGAGACGCAAGGTATTTTAAAAAGTGTGTGACAAAAAAAAGAGATATAAGATTTTTTCTGCATTATTAAATGCAGTAGTTCATTGAACCTGTTGTAGGCCTCCTGTTGTTTTTTTAATTCAGATACGAGTCTATCAATACGGACGAAACATGTATTAACCCTGAAAGTATCACTTGTGGTTACTCTCATTTCTTCCTCGCGTGTTTCAGCATATTTTTTTCGGTTATTTTTTTCCCATGGCTTTTGTTTACTGCTTCGTCCATCGTCTTTTCTTCAAAAAGCTTAAAATTCTGTCGTTCAGCTACGAAAAACTTGCAAAGGGATTCGTAAAGATCGGCAACAGTGATCACATCTACGGTAAAAGCCAGCATTTGAATATTCACTTTGTTTATTCTTTCAAAAAAACAAAAAACACACCACACAACCATTACCGCCGTTTCCGGTTTTTCTAAATATTTTTCTAATTATTCCCGTCCCGTAAAGTATTCTTGTCGCTTCTTTTCGCGTTATAGGTTTTTCGGTACAATCATCCTTTTCAGTAATTACAACCAATTTTAGTAATTAACTTTTGCCAGCGTTGTGTCGAGTTTAGAAAAATCTTAGTCTTAGATATTCAACGACTCGCTAAAAAATGATCGAATTCAGCTAACAGTTCCAAAATCATACAATAATTTCCGTGATTCAGATCACTGAACTTTTAATTTTTTCCTCTATAGCACACAACCGAAGAAAAATTAATGCATATAAGAAATTGTATGACTCAATCAATAAAGGCGGCTTTTCTTTTCGGCGGCTTTTTAGTTTGTATCGGCGCTCTACATATGTCTCTCTAAGACTCAACGCCACTACGCGGCGTACGCCACTAACAGCTCGGCTTCGTCGATCCTGCTTCGGACCAACCACTACTACGCAAATTGTAGAAAAAATTAATTGAACAATATGTGGTGAAACATATTACATGTTGAATTGTTTGTGTGAACCTAACAACACTTACATGAAGGTATACAAAAATGAATCTTTTTAATTTCTGTACGAGAAAAAAAAAACGCGACATTAAAAATCGCGCGTTCGACGAAAAAATAAATACACGTGATATCTCATTACACACCCCCTACCCCCACGAACCCCCCGTGATGTTTCGTGATTTTTCACAAATTGCTGACTACGGCATTTAAAATTGGGCTCTTTTTTTGTCACAACCTTTCTAAAATATCATGCATCTCTCCCTTTTACTTTCGCATTTAATCGGGTAAGCGATTTTACTACCATGTTCAAAATTTCAAGGTCATTTTTACTATTTTTACGCAGATGTGTAAAACAGAGCAATTCCAAGAAATATGACCAATCCAGATAAGTTGAACACGAAACTGATTATGCAGCGTTTCTTATCAATTATCTCACAATTCAAACGTCCCATACTTGCACGTGTCCAATGACTCATCCAAATTTATCAGAATCGAGCAACAAGTTCAAGCAAGTTTAAGAAATTTCGCTTACACACAGGAAATTATTCAGACAAATATCACACGAAATATTCTTACTCATCCGGAGGAATTTTCTCAATTCGTACATTCTATACGCGCGCATATTACCTTATCATATATTCCATATATTATATGAACCCGTCATTTCGAAAAAGACATGAGTCACACTTTTTTTAAATATCTCTTTTTTTACGCCATTTTATTCATTGAAGCGTTTTACATATTCCATGCGAAAAGAGCACATGTGTATACAGCACAAGTCAACTTAAAAAGCAATGAAAACGGCACGAGTCCTGGACTTATGTCCCTTTCAAGTGAAACGAAACGCATCTGTCAGATTTGACATAACATCACTTTATTAGTTACGGAAATGGATCATTGCATCGTGAGCTTGCCGAAAATGCTTATAGACCCGCAGAGTACCAAAGTTTCTATGAAGAGGTTTTTGCATGACCAACAACTTCAGCAAACAAGGAATACCAAAAAAACCACCAAGAATACCAACAACTTCAGCAAACAAGGAATACCAAAAAAATGATCAATTCTTGATCATTTCGAAAAAGGCATCAAGTCCAAAAATTTTAACTCAAAATATCTTGATGAAAATTCTTTCCTTTTTATTTAACAATCTATATTCAGTTTCTTCAGTATCAATGACTTTCTTACAAAAAACATTTTTTTGTTGATTTGCTGAAATTTTGCTGAAAATTTTTAGTCCATTAACTCATGCCCTTTTCGAAATGAGTGGTTCATATGTATTCCTGTATAAAAAATTTGCTGACTACGGCATTTAATATCGCGGTTTTAAAAAATCTTACATCTTTTTTTTTCCCTTGTTACACACTTTCAAAACATCTTGCATCAACGTCAAACCTCAAGGTCACCCCCAAGGTCAATGTGAAACCTCAAAGATACCCCAAGGTCAAGATCAAACCCCAAGGTTACCCTCAAGGTCTTTCCAATGTCAAGGTCAAACCTCAAGGTTGCCCAATAGATTAGAAACTCCGCGTAATCAATTTCGTGAGATAAGAAATGGAGAGATTTTGAAATTAATTACGCGGAGTTTCTTATCTATTGGACGACCATGAGGTTTGACCTTGACATTGGAAAGACCTTGATGATAACCTTGGGGTTTGAGCATGATCTTGGGGGTGTCTGAGGTTTGACATTGACCTTGTTGGTGACCTTGAGGTTTGACCTTGATGAAGGTCAAGGTCGGTGGAAGGTGGTGGAATAGAACGAAGAATTTTTCCCTACTGAGTTAGATTTAGTAATGATTCTTTTAAATATAGCAACCTCATGGAACAAATACTCTCATGGAACAACTCACCATTTCTTATCTCACGAAATTGATTACGCGGAGTTTCTTATCTATTGGGCGACTTTGAGGTTAGACCTTGACATTTTAAAGACCATGAGGGTAATCTTCGATTTTGATCTTGACCTTGGGGTGTCTTTGAGGTTTGACATTGACATTACGGATGACCTTGAGGTTTGACCTTGAAGGGTCAAGGTCGTTGGAAGGTGGAGGGAATAAAACGAAGAAAATTTCCCTACTGAGCTAGATTTAGTAATGATTTTTTTAATATAATAACCTCATGGAACAAATAAATATTTACTAAAAAGTTCAATGGCAAGTTTAAAGAGGTTATTTTTTCAGGACACTCTCATTGACATTTTCATGAAATTTCATGACACTATGTAAAATAGCAGTAAATTTTTCTTTGCAACGTTATCTTAAATGTTTTATTGACTAAAAGTTCGCTATTTGAAATACCTTTACAATGGCGTATTGAAAGCCCTAAAATATTTTCATAGAAAAATGTTATATCAGAAAAGTTACGTCACAGATGAAATTTGTACCATCCTAGACAACTCTCCCTTACTTGTAAGGCATTGTATGACGTTTTATACCCTTGTTTTGTCTTGTATGACGTTGAATGAAGTCCCTTATCTGACCTAATCTAATATTGTTCTGAATTTTGCTCTTGATAAATTTAATCTGACTTTAATCTATGTTTATCGAAAGCAATCTAGTTTTACTATTTTTTCTATGCGATTTATAGTTATATAATCCTGTCTATCTGCGTTTGTATGTTTTTAAACGCGAAAGTATATATTGTACATACAATTGTCATTGTTAAAAATTAACAATTAAAATTACAAATAATTATATTAACAAAAAAATTAACAATGGTTAAAGTGTTAATTATATTAGATTACATGTAGCTAGAATAGTATAAATATTAGATATGCAAATTAAATAATATGTCTCATTTTGCAGACTAGCTTTTCTTAGCTATAACATTTTCTTAGAAATGTTTTTTGGCAAGTCTATTAAGATAATTTTACGAGTAAGTTCTCTTAATTATTCGATTATAAAGTTATTTTTTAATTAAAAAAACATTCATTATTCGCGCGAGAATGTTTGTGGTGGTAGAATTATTAATTTTACAGTCCCAGTTTTAAATCTCAAAGTGAAATATTAATTAAAGGGTAAAAATCGTGGAATTGCATAGGCAACCCTAAAACGAATTTTAATTAATCTGCCACGGAATGTTTAACAGAAATATTTGAAAATAATGAAATTTATCTATTCTGAAATTTTTCCACTTGTCCCCATTCGTCTTGGAAAATATCGTCGAGTTTATCTTATTGTTTTTGGTGTTTTATTGTCAAGTCAGTATTTCATTTTTGGGGTAATATATTGACCCTCTGTCTTTTCCCTTATTTACTTTGCTTCTAAAATATATTTTACTCATATTTTATTATTTCCTACGTATAATAAAACACACCAAATAGGTCAAAAGTTTTTTAATTTTTGAATAATCGTAATAAATAAACAATAATTAATTGAAAGAATTAAACTAAAATTACAAGATAAGGTTTTTTGGTAAGGTTTTAAGGTTGCTAAGGTGATTTTCTCGATTAAGACTAAACATAGGTTAATTAACTACATTAATTATCCACTAAACCAGGGGTCGGCAAACGCTATAAGCTTAAGAGCCAAATTTCTATATAAAATAATTTCAAACTGGATCGAGAGCCACGGATGATTTTTATTATAATAATGCGCTTTTCAAACGAAATACATGAAGAAACAGATACTTTTGTATTAATTTTTATATGAGAAATAAGTTTAAGCACAACATACATACATCTCCAATTCTATAAAATTGTTGTTTTTATATAAAACCTTATCATTTGGGTTTACTTGTAAATTTGCATTAAGTTTCGGAATTAGAATTTCTTAGGCGAAATAATCGTCCGTTTCAAAGTTTCGACCGTGTGAATATTTCAGGAATTTAAATTAATTCAAATAATTTGTCTAATTTCGTGCTCATTTTCTGTATTAATTAAAAGAAACAAATAGATTAGTGAAGAGTTTAATAAATTAGACGCGTCGAGTCGTCGAGGATCGTGTTACAATAAATTTTGTATATAATAATTAAAACATGCTGCTACCTATTAACGCCGGGTACGGAGATGCTATAAATAATAAAATTATCGCAAGGGGTCGGAACAAAGAAAATATTTAGAATCGATCTCACGTTTAATACGTCTCGCCGTGAAACATAAATCCCTTCAGGCAAATTACTCTTTCATACTGAAATAATTAGTTTATGAAATAGTTTATGTCATACATGAACAAAATAATAATAATAATGTTCTTATCATTCCTAATATTTATTATTCATTGGAAATGGGATATTATTAAAAGAATGGGATATTAATAATATCCCATTTCCAATAAATAAATAATAAATATTAGGAATGATAAGAACATTATTATTATTATTTTGTTCATGTATGAAATTAATTATTTCATTATGAAAGAGTAATTAGCCTGAAGGGATTTCTGTTTCACAACATGAGATCAATTTGCCTGAAATAACCATCATCATCAGTTGTGCTACAGTCCTACAGGGCCTCGACTTTCTCCAGCCTCGTCCGCCATCCTTTCCGGTCTCTGGCACGGACCTTCCAGTCAGCTGCACCAATATTTCTGGCATCCTCAGAAACGCCGTCTTTCCATTTCAGCTTTGGTCTCCCTATGCCTCTAGGTATAGCCTCAAAGTTTCTTCGCGTTGGTGTCATAGCGTTCTACATGTCCTGCCCATCTTAACCTGCCAATCTTGATTGTTGTTATTATGTCTCTGTTTCCTGATCCTCTGTATAAGTTATAAAGCTCAAAATTATATCTTCTTCTCCAGACGTTATCCTCTTGGACAGCACCATAAATTTTTCTTAGGATTCTTCGTTCAAATGTTGATAGTAAAGTCTCATTTGCTTTTGTTGGGGTCCAGGTTTCCGAGCCATAGCCATGTTTGTACTTCTTGAAAGGCTCGATTTACGTAAGTATTTTGACAGTCCAAAATAATAGCGATTGGCAAACATTATGTGCCTTTTTATTTCTTTGCTGACATCATTACTCGGGTTTATCAAGGCTCCTAGATATACGAACTCATCCACTGCTTCGATGTTATATTCTCCAATTGTGATATTTTGACCCGCGTCTCTCGCCCTGCGTTCTTCTGTGGCAGCCATAAACTTTGTCTTATTTGCATTTATTTGTAGTCCCATATTTCTTGTGTACATTCTCAAAATTTACAAAGATTTCTTTTGCTTTTAGAAGAGTTCTAGTGGTCAGGTCCATGTCGTCTGCGTATGCCTGCGCCTGTGATGACTTATTAAAGATAGTACCTCTTGTATCCAGTTCCGCATCTCGTACTACTTTTTCTAGTGCTATGTTAAACCGGAGACAAGACCCCGCGTCACCCTGCTTCACGCCTACAGTTGTTTCGAATGAATCTGAGGTTTCATTCTGTATTTTTACGTGGCACACTACTTTTGACATTGTCATTTTTGTCAATTCAATCAAGGTTTTTGGAATGTGTAGCTCATTCATAGCTTGGTATAACTTTGGTCATTATAAGCTGCCTTAAAGTCAATGAAAAGGTGGAACGTGTCGATATTGTATTCGTAGCATTTCTCGAGCATCTGGCGTAGTATGAAAATCTGGTCTGTTGTCGATCGACCAGTACGGAATCGGCATTGGTATTGTCCGATTCTAGGTTCTGCGTACGTTCTTATGCGAGATATCAGGATATGTGACAGTATTTTATAAACAGTGTTTAGTAGAGTAATAGCTCGATAGTTACTGCATTCCAACTGATCACCTTTTTTGTGTAAAGGGCATATAACCCCTACGTTCCACTCTTCTGGCATTTCTTTTTCACGCCAGACTTTTCGGGTGATTTGTAGCATGGTTTCTTATAATACTTCTCCACCAGCTTTGATGAGTTCTGCTCTGATAGTATCTTTTCCAGGAGCTTTGTGGCTTCTTTATAGCATCCTGGATTTCCTGAAAGTTTGGCGGTTCGGCCAGGTCATCATTTAATTCTTCTAGCACTTCTGCTTGTTGGTTATCTGAGCCTAGGAGTTCGGAGAAATGCTCCACCCACCTGTTGAGTATTTCCTCGTTATTGGCAAGAACCTGTCCTTTCTTGTTCTTACAAATATTTACCTTTGGTTTGAACTCCTTTCTTTTATTGTTAACCTTCTGGTAAAACTTTCCTGAATCCGACTGATTTTTGAGTCGTTCTATTTCATCCAAGAGTTTTTCTTCATTTTCTCTTTTCTTTCTTTTATGCATCCTCTTTTTTTCTCTTCTGAGGTTCTTGTATGTTTCTTCTGCCTTTCTTGTTTTTCGTTGCTGTTTTCTTTGCTTTGTTCTTTCTGTCTGTCACTTCCTGGCATTCTTCGTCGAACCAGTCATTTCGAGGCTTTTATTCTTATAGCCCAGGATGTTTTCTGCTGCTTGTTTTATGACATCGCTAACGTGTTGCCACATGGTGTTCACTGGCTTATCATCCCTGATGTTTATATTTTCTTCAATATAGTTCTTGTATGCATTAAGTGTTTCTTCTTCTTTCAGGGCATCTGTGTTGTATCTTAGTTCCTTACTTCCTTTGGCCTTTTTCACGTTGGAAATTTTGGCTCTCAGTTTTGCACCAATCAGGTAATGGTCCGAGTCAATGTTTGCTCCCCTGTACGTTCTAACATCCATGAGATTGGATTAGTGTCTGCTGTCTATAAGTACATGGTCGATTTGGTTTTCAGTTTCTCCATTGGGGGATACCCATGTAACCTTGTGTATTCTTTTATGTTCCAACTTTGTACTTCCCACTACCATGTTCTTAGAGGCCGCAAAATTAATAACCCTGTTTCCGTTGTCATAACTTTCATAATGGAGGCTGTGTCTACCAATATGCTCTTGGTATATTTCCTCCTTGCCAATATTAGCATTCATGTCACCAAAAATTATCTTAATGTCGTGGGTTGCCTGAAATAACATTACTATTTATTTGCCTGACAAGTTTCGGTGGCTTTCGGTCACCTTAATCATAGCCTTGAAGTTATTTTTGTGAGTTTAATATAAAAAGCATCAGTTTTTTTTACACAGATGTGTAAAACGGAGCAATTCCAAGAAATATGACTCATCCAGGCATGTTGAAACACGAAACTGTTTACGCAGCGTTTATTATCTATTATTTCACAATTCAGACATCCCATGCTTGCACGTGTTCAATGACCCATCCAAATTTATCAGAATCGCACAAATACGTTGTTGTGACAAGTGTGACAACGTTGTGACAAGTGTGACAACGTTGTGACAACGTTGTGACAAGTGTGACAACGTTGTGACAAGTGACAATAAAAATTATTTTTATAAAAGCCTTTTGATAATATCCTATTGCTAATAAAAAAGTAAATATGAACATATTAATAAGAAAATTATTGTATGTAAAGGTGGCCATTATTATAATCGTGTGTAAAAGTATTCAAATCGTGCATAAAAGTCCAATGTAAATCAAATGGAGTTTCATTATTAAATGATTTCTCTTTGTTGTTACTATGGCAACAACTCGCGCCCTTCAACAAAAAAACATAGACGTAGTGATCAATTTTCTGGCGTATATTAAAAATGAATGAATTTTTCTTATTTTGAATCAAGAAGTCTCGGCCTCTCAGTCTGGATTTATCTGGCTCTAATATAACTAAACCTAATCTAGATTAAATCTAGGTTAACCCAGATTACATCAATAGACCATTTTACTGTTCGTTAAGCGCATGCGCATCCGCCAAGTGTAAAAGGCGGGAATATGAAAGTTTCTGGCAAATATTAAGGTTATACGTCAAAAAGTTCGGCCAATTTTTGACGTATAACATGGCCGAAATTGACACATGCGCAAAAAAAAATTGAACTATGAAAAGGTCTATACCGACCAAATAGTGTTTCCGTCACTTTTCTAAATTTATTGTGTCAGTGAGTTGAAGTGTTTTGTCTGTCAAAATTACAATTTTTCAATATTATCGGTAGTAAATAATTATTCTTTTGTGCACTTCGCAACTCATACACGAAAGCCCTTTTTCACACACTTGTATCATTAACTAATATTTTTTATTAAATAAATTCGAATTTTCTGTTTTGATTATTTGTACGAACACCAGACTGCTGCAGTACGACTCGATGACGACACTAGGGCATCCAAACCGGTTAAAATCGAACCCGGTTAACCGGCTTTTCTGTTCAAATTTACGAAGCCGTAAAACCGGTTTTTTTTTCGAAAAACCGAAATTCGGTTTTTATTTATATTATTTTTTTCTTCGTTGAAAATCATTTTATTTTTCTATGGTTATTCATGAAGTATTTTATTATAGATTTATTTGTACTAAAATAAAACGTAAGGCATCTTCCATTAATCACATGATGTTTTTTAGCAACTTTTGATTCCAAAGCTTTAAGAACTCCGTGCCAAGAAACTCTCCAACTTCTACATGCGTCCTCCCTAGTTGACCAACATGTCAAATTTACTCTTTAGCATTTTCTCTTTCCCAATTTCAGTCACTAACTTTTGCCAGCGTTGTGTCGAATTTATAAAAAAATTTGTCTTAGATATTCAACATGACTCGTTAAAAATGGATCGAATTCAGCTAACAGTCCCAAAATCATACAATAATTTCCGTTATTCGGATCACTGAACTTTTTATTTTTCCCTCTATAGCACACAACGGAAGTAAAAATTAATACATACTACTATAAGAGGTTGCACGACTCAATCAACATAAACTCCAGCCGTTTTACCTCGTTGCTGAAGTGTCGTGACCTCGCGCATAATTGTGAAACGCATCGTCACACTAATATGCGGGACCTTCAGTTTATCGTCGGTTGTTAATCAACATAGGCGGCTTTTATTTTCGGCGGCTTTTTCGTTTGTATCGCCGCTTTATATCTGTCTCTCAGTCTCAATGCCATTACGCGGCGTATGCCCATAACAGCTCGGCCCCGTTGATCCTGCTTCGGCCCAATCGCTACTAGGTTATTAAATAATTATAAATGGTAAATAAATATTTATTTTATTTGGTTTACTATTTTTGAAATAAGTTTTAAAAGGTAATAATCAATTTATTTATTTTTATACTTAAAACCGGGTTTTAACCGAAAACCGGTTTTTGAAATTTCATCGGTTTTTTTTATGCCCTAGACGGTGTTTCCCAATGTGTGGTCCACGCCCCACAGGGGGCAATTTGATTGCTAAGGGGGGCAATTCGAAAATAGACCCGACGCGAGTTTACCCCTTTTGCTCCGGGCCAATCCTTGAAACAAATATGAAGTAATAATTTTTTAATATTAAAAATTATGTAAATGTTACATAGGGGGGGCATAAGAATTTTAGAAAGGCTTAGGTGGGGCATGGCACAAAAAAGGTTTGGAAACACTGCCCTAGACACTACCAGCGATATACCTATTAAACGTGGAGTGCGTCAGGGCTGTGTACTATCACCATTGTTGTTCAATATCTACTCGGAACAAATATTCCTGAAAGCCTTGGAAAATTCCACAGATGGGATCAAGATCAATGGTGAACTATTGAACAACATCAGGTACGCGGACGATACGGATATATTTGCAGACAGCTGGCCTACAACGGTTGATGAACCAAATAATAGCAGAAGGTGATGCGCTTGGGTCAAAATATCACAATTGGACAATATAACTTCGAAGCAGTGGATGAGTTCGTATATATAGCAGCCTTGATAAACCAGAGTAATGATATCAGCAAAGAAATAAAAAGGCGCATAATGCTTGCCAAATGCTGTTATTTTGGGCTGTCAAAATACTTACTTAAATCGAGCTTTTCGAGAAGCACAAAGATCAGAATCTATAAGACGTTAATTGTACCAGTTTTAATCTATGGGTCGGAAGCCTGGACAAAAGCAGACGATACGTTACTATCAACATTTGAACGATAGATCCTAAGAAAGATTTATGGTGCTTTCCAAGAAGATAACGTCTGGAGAAGAAGATATAACTTTGAGCTTTATAACTTATACAGAGCGTCAGGAAACAGAGACATAATAACAACAATCAATATTGGTAGGTTAAGATGGGCAGGACATGTAGCACGCTATGACAACAAGGTGCCAACGCGAAAAAACTTTGAGACCATACCAACCGGCAGTAGAGGCAGAGGGAGACCAAGGCTGAGATGGAAAGACGGCGTTTCTGAGGACGCCAAAAAAATTGGTGCAGCAGGACTGGAAAGTCCTTGCCAGAATCCGGAAATTGTGGCGGACGAGGCTGGAGAAAGTGTAGGGCTGTAGCAATACTGATGATGATGCGCTTCGGTTAAAAGTAAATATGGCCAAAACGAAAACAATGGTTATCAGTAGAACACCAGCTATCCAAACCAATTTTCAAGTATACAATAATCAAATGGGGCAGGTTGATAAATTTAATTACTTGGTCAGCTGGATCACCGAAAACCTGGATCCAGATCTGGAAGTAAGTACACGCATCTAAATAGCCAGAAGAACGTTCCTTAAGATGAGAAAAGTATTTTGCGAGACAAGCCTAAACCTAAAACTGAAATACCGGTTCGTTAAGTGCTACATTCATTTACTGTTGTTCACCTACTGTTGTATGGTGTTGAGGTTTGGACGTTGAAGATCAATACTATTAACAAAATAGAAGCGTTGTGGATCTTTCGAATAATGTAGAGAATATCCTAGACCAGGGATGGCGAACCTATGACCCGCGGGTCAAACAATGACCCACACAGGCTTTTTAAGTGACCCAGTTTTTGATTTTAGAACTTTTAGATATGTTTAATAACACTTTTATTATTTTCTTATTAAAGTCTCTCAATCGCAAAGGTATGAATATTAAATATATCAATTAGAAATTTCTTCTCAAATTATTGTATTTCAAATATTTATATTTATCTACTGGCACACCAAAATGAACACATTAATAAGTAAATTATTGTATGTGAAAGATGCCATTTTTTTGCCGTTTAATATTAAGCCTAAACTGATGCTGTTTTACACAGAAGTAGACAACGTCGACAATTCTTGAGAAATGTGCGCAATGAAGTTTGAAAATCAGTTTGGATGTTTCGGCTCCGCCAGCCACCAGCCCTGTCATGATCAGACGTTCCTTCGAACTGGGCTGGAACTTTGCTGTTACCAAAACATTCGCTATGGTTACCAATGTTTCTCCAAGAATAATTCGCGGAGTCTCTTCTGGTCACAATTATGGGCGAAAGCAAGGCTGTTTCTTGAACATCGAACTTATTTCGGACAAGTGCGCTGCATATTGGTGTCAAAGTATTACAGAGCTTAAAAAAGATTTTCCAACGAAGATAATTCTTACTAGTATTATGTGTTCGTATAACGAAGCCGATCGGACGGAAGTATCCATAATGACAGCAAATTCGGGAGCTGACGCCCTCGAACTAAATCTTTCCTGCCCGCACGGCATGGGTGAATCCGGAATGGGCTTAGTTTGCGGCCAAAAATCCGAACTGGTCAAAGCAATTTCCCAATGAGTTCGCAAAGCAGTAAAGCTACCGTTCTTCATCGAACTCACTCCGAACGTCACCGATATTGTTACTATCGCCCAAGCGGAGCCGACGGAGTTTCAGCAATTAAAACTGTTTCTAGTCTTATGAATTTGAAAGTTGACGCTCATCCCTACCCAGCGATCGGTATCGACAAACGAATGACTTATGGAGGAGTCAGTGGAAATGCTACACGTCCAATAGCTTTGAGAGAAATTTCAGCAATCGGCAACGCTTTGCCTGGTTTTCCCGATTTTGGGCATCGGCGGTGTTGACTCTGCGGATATTGCTCTGCAATTCTTACAGGCCAGTTCGAGTGTTTTGCAGATTTGCAGCGCCATTCAAAATCAAGATTTTACTCTTGTTGAGGATTACCTGGGTGGGATGGACAAAGTCCTCCTATTTACAAACATCAACTTGGAAAACCAATTAAAAACCTGTACGATATTAATGAAAATAAATTGCCACATTTTGGAAAATATCGTGAAGACAGGGAAGCCCAGATGCGGAAACTGCACGTGAACGAAAACGGCGAAATCGTTTCGGTAAACGAGAGTGGAAATCAAAGAGAACGAAATTTTGAGCAACGTCCAAGTGCCAAAATTTAAAGACGTTATAGGACTGGCCATGAAGAGAATTGGACTGTATAAATCTCTGGATAACACCAAACAAGTCGTAGCCCTTATATACGATGATATGTGTATAAATTGTCCAAAATGTTACATGGCGCGTAACGATTCTGGATACCAGGCGATCAAATTCGACAGCGAAACTCACATTCCCAAAGTCACTTATGACTGCACCGGATGCATCTTATGTCTGTCTGTCCGATTATCGACTGCATTACTATGGTGCCCAAGACAATTTTGTATGTGATCAAAAGACGAGTGCCAGGTAAAAAGGTTTCGTTCGTGCATCCCTTGGACAACTACTCACCAAGCAATTAGAGACATTTCCCATGTAATTACACAACTTAAGCATTGTGAATAAACGAAAGAAATGTTATAAATGATAAATATAAATATAAAAGTATCCAAATCTTGCGTAAAACTCCAATGAAAATCAAATGGAGTTTCATTATTAAACGATTTCTGTTTGTTGTTACTATGGCAACAACTCGCGTCACTAACCAAAAAAACGTAAAGAAAATACATTTTCTGACGTATATTAAAATTGAATTAATTTTTCTTATTTGAATCAAGAGGCTTCAGTCTGGCTCTAACATAACTTAATCTAATCTAGATTAAATCTAAGTTTACCTAGATTACATCTAAAACGAACAAATAGTGTTCTCGTCACTGGGTGTTTTTACTAGTTAGCATTTTTTGCCACAGAGACGCTGAACGTTCTAACCTTATTGTGTCAGTGATTTGAAGTATTTTGTCTGTCAAAATTACAATTTTTCAATATTATCGTTAAGACAGTATTTTAACATGCTTCGTAGATAAAATAATGTATGATACGCGTGTGTGAACGGCATTTGTGCACTAATTGTGATTAAACTTCGTAACTCATGTACAAAACCCCTTCATCCACACTTGTATCATAAACTACTATTTTAGTTGTAACGCTGTAATATGGCTGCGGTTAAAAAAGAAAAACAAACGATACAAATCCCACAACACACCAAACAGAATGGTTTGATAAATATTGTGTGATTTAAGAGAATAAAAAGAATGTGTGTTTAACTTGTAACGAAACAGTATATTTTGCAACTAGAGCGGTAGGTTGTCAATTGGACATGACAGCGAAATTTTGAGCACGAACGAAGTGAGTATGGATGCAATGTATCTTTTTCAATTGATGTCACTGACGCATGGGCTAGTACGAAGAATATAATGAACAAAATTTGACCAACTTCTCAAAATGGTTCGCCATCCCTGTCCTGGGCGGAACATATCACAAATAATGAGGTTCTTAGACGCATGGACAGAGAGCTATTTGTTATTATGAAGAAACGTAAGACAGCGTACCTAGCACATATTCAGAGAAATACAAAATATAGACTTCTAAATTTAATAATTCAGGGCAAAATAGAGGGGCCCGTGGTCCAGAACGAAGGAAGTGCTTCTGGTTAAAGAATATAAGAGACTGGACCGGTCAGCACTCTCACTGATTGTTCAGAGCGCCACAAGAATTTGCCATGATTGTTGCCAAGCTTCAGTAATAGAGAAGGCACCTAAATAAAAAGAAGTTATGATTATAAAATTTATAACAACAATTGAAATCTAATATTAATTTTGCCCCCATCAAATTTCCTCTCGATATTTATAAGTACCTAATAATGATATTTGCATTGTCACAGTCAATCGTATTAATTTGCTGCTATTTTTTATTATTTATTTATTTATAGCGTATTTCCCCAATATTGCTAAACGTTAAGCATTTTAACTCACTTCTTGACGTTCTTCTTATTTTGACAGTATTCTTCCATTCTGTTGGAGAATGCCAATTTTCTTCAGACCATGTAGGTCTGTAAGGTTTAGGTTTTGTTTGCTCTAGTTGGACTTTCCAGTTGTTCACTTTGTTACGGAAGGAGTCTCTGTCTGATGTGTCGGTTATGTTAGCGGTTCGCATGTCTTTTTGTACTTCTTCCATCCATGGTGTTGTACTTTTGAGTGATGATATATAATCTAGTATTCTTTCGGTTAGTCGGGTATTCGGTAGTCTATCTATGCGCCCGAAGAATTTCATTAGTCTTTTTCTAATATCAACTTCGATGTATCAGTTTCGATTTCGATGAGAATGTTTTAGTTGTCTTGATTGACTGTAGTACCCGTCAGGAGTAAGTCTTGCTCCTAGTATTTTCCGAAAGATTTTTCTTTCTTTTTTCTTGATTTCTTCTTCTTCAAGTAATATGTATTGAGGTGGTCAAGTGAGTGTCCAGTGGAGAGGTATATAAAACAACTATATAGGCTTAACAACATATATATTAACAAGGACTAAGAGCTTGTACGACTACGTCTTGACACTACGATGGGTGAGAGCAGAGGGCCCGAAGTCTCAATCACCTGACTTGACTATTATCATTTAAAATACAACGCACTCTGGAGGAGGACAAACGAACAATATTAAAGGTTACGGTACACTACAGTATTTCTTATTGAATGTAAGTGTTTCGCTAGCGTAACTAGACTTGCCGGTTTGATGACAGCCATTTTTTATTAATATTAAAATTTATTTTTATACAGAAAGCTTTCGAAGTGGTCGGTGCACTGTCGATAATGACGAACTGCGGTTTGCTGTGCTTGAGCCCGCAGATGAAAAGCTACGCGCCGGAGTATTCGCTAGAAAAATGGTATCTGCTGTTTGTCTTGCTGGAGCACTCTTTACTCGGACTTCGTTATCTTCTGCACATCGCCATCGCCGATAAACCCGAGTGGGTTCGCGTCGCACTGGCGAAGAAGAACCGAGACTCCAAACAAGCATTAAAATTTGAGGTAAGATGGGTTAGTTTCAATAATAAAATCCTTTTTTATCTCTGGGAGTATAGGAAATGCGTTAAATTAAATTCCGCGTCTTTGTTTTAAATGCAATTTTGAACGATTTTAGCGTACAAACCCGCAAGCGTGAGGCATTGCGGTTTAAATATTTGAATTCTGTGGAAAATTCTTCTTACGGGAAATCGTTAAAATCCTGCTCTAAACCTCGGTTCCAATAAAAATTTTGCGTAAAATTTTTATTGTAAATTTTAAAAGGCTATAACTTTGTATAGTAAGCTGCTTAAAACGCGGAACAACAAAGTTGATTATTTTTTAAAAATCACCGAAATAATTTCCACGATCTACTTGGCATATACTAGGATATGGTATTACCCTCATTCCCAAAACCTCCAAATAATAAATGCACAGCGATTATTTAAAATAGCGCAGTGAGGCAGTAAGCATTTTTCTTAAAAATAGTAAAAAGGTAGTAAATCTTAACTTTTCTCGATTTTTCTTTGACATGTTACTAGAGAATGAATCCGTCCATCAAAAAGCAAAAATATGCTGTTATATTCCTAAAATCGATTTACCCAGACCGCAATATAAAATTCATCATTACTATGCACTTTTATTGCCTGAACGTCAAATTACATAAATTTTAATTTTTCTCAAATTTGCTTTAGTGGATCACTAGACGATGTAACTAAGATAGATATTTTTGCAAGAATTTAAAAAAAAAATTAAATAAATTCTTTTTATTACTCATGCGGGATGAGTACTATCTTGGCGCCCATTTTTTAGTGCGACAAATGGCTGTTTTGGGCTGTATTACCACATAACTTGGTTAACGCACGCAAATATTCAATAAAAATCGCCATTTAAGTTCCAATAAAAAAATCAATTGAATAAATAAAATAAACACAATAAAAACCTCGATATTAAAAAGTGACGTGAAAGTGACAGAAATTTGTTTTCCTTACAAAATTAAACAAAACGTTTTAAAGTCAGTGTAAATTCCATGTTAATACCGGAGACTAGTGAGAGTTCTTATGACGAATCCACACCACCGGAAACAATGGAGAAAGCAAATTGTTCATTTTTCATTCCATTTTTTGTATGGCCCGTGGAACCCAAACTTTTAACATACCTCCTCCCCTTGCATGAGTAATAAAAAATATTATCTGCAACTCGTGCGGTATTGTCAATTGGCCAATTTCGCTCTCGTGGACAATTGACAACTTACCGCCCTAGTTGCAAAATATACTATAATTCTCTAGAAATATTTTCAAAAAAAAAAAACCGCCAAGTGCGAGTTGTGACTCACGCACCGAGGGTTCCGTACAAACTTGTAAGTAAGGTATCTTTTTTTGTGGAGGACGTAGCAAGCACATTCAGTTAACTTGTTAAGGCGCTGCTAGTAAACAAACAAAACTCGTCCCAATTATCATATATATATATATATATATATATATATATATATATATATATATATATATATATATATATATAGTTAAGTATTGTAGCTCTCAAAAGCTGTGTTTGTCCAAAATTGGTTGAATTATAAATTGAAAAAGCTATAGCATGAAACAAGCAACTGCCATCGCCGGGCATAAATATTACATCGTGTACGATAATGTTGTCGTTAACGGTTAAATGAACTTTAGCCATAATTTATTGAGTAAGTAAGGATATGCAGGAGTACGAAGTTATTGAATGCAAAACAAAATTTCGTATTTCTGCCGCTCACTACAAAAGGGGCAACCTCCCGCCCTTGTACTTGCCCCGCGTCGCACTGCTCGTGCGCGTCTCGTTTTATCCTAAATACAAGAGGCGACTGAGTATTTAGTTTGGTACTTAAACACGAAATCTTACTTACTTCTGTGATATGAAATTGTTGACGAGAGACCTCTTTCAAATTCCAAGCCAAAACTAAAATATTTTAAATGTTACCAAAAGAAAGCGAATGACGATTATAATAAATCGATTATGATAAATCTTTATTTTACTATTACTCTTATTCAGTAACTTACATTAAGAATTAACTGCATTTCGCGATTATTTTTACACTTATAAAAAGAAAACGAACAGACGATTATGATAAAACTTTATTTTAGTATTACACTTACTAACTTATATTAAGATCTAACTATTTCTAGATCTAATATAAAGTGATATATTAACTATTTCTATATCTATTTACTCTTAACATTCAGTTGTTCAATTGCCTGCTTTTTGGCAATTAACTACCAAAAAATATGGGAGGAGGAGGACCTAACTACATACAGTTAGGTCCTTAGGTAGGCCTGACAATACCACGCAACACCTTAGTGTATTTTCTAAGTTTCTAATAGTAAATTCGCATTTTTCTTGTAATTAAACTACATATTTACGGTTTTCAGATTTTTCCCTTTACATGTGCTGTAAGACACCACTTCTTGCCAAATTTCATGATTCTAGGTCAACGGGAAGTACCGTATAGGTTTTGATTTCCTTGTGAAATCGCAAAATATGCGACATAAACGGTCATATCTTTTGATCGCGTTGACTTACAAGTTTGATTTTTTCACAGCTGAAAGAGACCGCAGACCCGAGTATTTGATACAAATTTCAACTTGTTATCTCTACGCGATCCTGAGAAAAATGGTCTTGACAGACAGACAGACGGACAGACAGACAGACGGACAACAAAGTGATCCTATAAGGGTTCCGTTTTCGGTACGGAACCCTAAATATAATATGAGAAAGAAATCTTTAGGATATTTTTTATTTTTTCGATTTCTTTTAACTGAATCTTTTGATCAACAAAAACATTGCATTAAAAAAATATTGAAGTAATGCCTCAATTATGGTATAACAAAACGATTTTTGAATTTCTTCACAATTTGTGGTGTTTAAGAACTCATCACAGCCCATGACTAAAATTTTAAGTTTTTCTTTAAATTTTACGACTACGACAGAAAGTTATTATGAACTACAATTTATAGATAAAATGTGTCCAGGGTTAATATTCCGTATTATACAAGTTGTCCTTTAATTTGAGCTGATGCTCTCATAATAGATTTTGACCATGATTTTTCAAGCATTTTTCAAAATGCTTGTCGGTCTAATTTGGATGGTCTAGTCTTGTCGGTCTAGTCTAATATCTCTAGTTAAATCTATCTAGTACTTTCTGTGTATCTTTTTTTTATTATTGTGGCTTGGGGAAGCACTACCAGTCTGCGTGTGAGACTCTCGCGTGTGAGAAAATTTGTTGAAAGTTTTGCCTTGATTTTGGACGAAACTAAGGAACTAAGGATTTTTTTTACTAGATTTTCAGAAATGTCGTTAAATGGATGATGTCACCTTGGAAAACTAAACCCCCTCTTCCACTTGGCTTTAGTATGTGTCGCCCCAGTACCGCTCGCACATTCCTTCAGGGTGTGAAGCCCGGACGGCTTTGTGCCGCCCTAGTTTTGTCACTTCATCAGAAATGTATCAATTGTGTTTTTAATCAATTATCTCTGCTTAGTATTTCTCTCTATCTTCTCTCGCTTTTTGGGACCTTATGTTCCTCAACATGTTGTCCATCCCTCCTCGCTCTTGACTAGCACTTCCGCAATGTTTCCGCTTGTCAAGACGATGCCGGTAGTGTTTTTTACGCGTTGTCTTTCTGCATCCCATCTGGGGCAGTGGAACAGAGTGTGTTCAGGTCCATCCCTTTCTTCGGAGCAATACCAGCTCGAGGCACTGTTTGCCTGCTTCCTATTCTGAACAGGTTTGTGTCAAAAACGCCGTGTTCTATCATGGCTTGGGTTATGTAGTGGTCTACCTCGCCTCAGGGTTACTCGCACCCTGCTCTGACATTTTTTAAGAACGTTTTGGTCCAGCTGTCGTACTTTTCTCACAGGTCCTGTTATGATGACATCAAGTCCTCCCTCGCTTCCTCTCTGTTGGCCATTCGTACAGCTGGGAACGTTCGAACACCGAGAAGTTTTAGATTTTTGGGGAGGGGGGGGGGGATACTGGTATCCCGGCGAAAGCCAGCACGGCCTCTATAGAGAAACTACGAATGCTAACATTCTTCGTTTATTTGTTTTGGGGTCATTAAGATTCGGCATTATCCTGGCGAGAAAGTTGAGGACGTATGTATCTTTCGTGCAGGTGTTCTTTATATGTTCGATCATTCGTTTATCCTTGTCTAGGTAGACGCCCAGATATTTTAACGAGTTTCTGGATTTTATTGTTTCCCCCTTTATTTTTATCTCCAGTCTGTTGAGTTTCCTGCTGCTACGAGAAGGACCATTTCTGTTTTTTCGATTACTAATTTGATGCCGATTTCGTCGAGTTATTCCGTAATGGTGATCAAGGCGCGTTCTGCTTTCTCTTTTATATCTTCGCTGCTCCTTGCGGACACGACTAGTGCAAGATCGTCCGCGTATGCTACTGTGGTCACACCGCTTTACATTTTTAGTCTCAAGATTTTATCGTAGAAAACGTTCCACAGTGTTGGTCCAAGTACCGATCCTTGTGGTACCCCGCTGGATGCCTTTATTTTTGTTCCCACCTTTTGCTCACCACGTATCTCTCTGTTAAATAGGATTTAATTATGTTTAGGAGGTATTCGCAGATATTTCTGGTTAACAATGCATCTCAATAGGGAATATGCATGAAATTTAAATTTGATTCAAATATTTTTTAAACGAATCTTTATCGACCGGACATTTGAACTAAACCATTATTTTTGTAATTTAATATCTTTTTAAATACTTAATTAATAAAAGTGCAAATTAAGCGAGGGAAATTCAAATTTGTAAAACTCAATAGCATTGGTTAAGGCGAAAGTGACATAACGTACCATGTAAACAAGTTCGTATTGTTTACATTTGTGTGTCATTGCAGTCTTTTGGTTAGAAAACAAACATCAAAAACGTGAAGTTAAAAATGAGAAAAGCTGTAGTAAACAATGGACTGAACTGTCAGTAGTAATTGACGTCATCAACAGACCGCGCTAAAATGGCGGCGTTTAAACAGCTCAAAATTGTTTTAAATATTTTTTTAAACTTAATTTCAGCATTTTTAACCGTTTGACTGTAACGCGGTGCAAAAGCGCTGCGTTAATTTGTCTTGAAAACCGCGACGCAGCGCTTTTGCTCTGCGAGTTTCAAACATCAAGTCAAACATCATGTCAAAAAATGTCCCGCAGTTTTCTGCGTTCTTACAAGAATTGCTTAGCAATCAAACGGTTAAGCAATATTTATATTTTTTACTATATTATAGCGGTGTAAACAGTGAATTAAAAATATTAAAATTAAAAACATGCATATTCCCTATTATGCCTTTCCAGAGTGCCGAGTTTCCAGAGTGCCAAGTGAGGCGTTTTTGATGTCCAGTGTTACATACATCTGCACATACCTCTCTGTTCTTGGTTGCCTTCTGCTTAATTTCGTCGCCATTTTCCAGAACTTTTCACATCGCGTCAAGTGTTGATTTTCCGCTTCTGAAGTCAAATTGGTTGGCGTATATGGCTTCTTTGCTCTCTAGTTCTTTTTCGAGTCTTGATTTAATGAGAGCCTCTAATAGTTTACCCAACTAGTTTTTAAGGTAGATCGGTCTGTAGGTCTTCATGTCTTGTGCATTTTTGTGGGTTTCTGAATGTGAACTAGTTTGAAGACATTCCAAATGTCTGGAAATTTCCCTTCAAGGAGACATTTGCGCATAACGCTAGTTACTGTCCCACTTCTTTGTTAGACACAAGTTTTACAAGTTCGGGTACAATGTTGTCATGGCCTGGGGCTTTTTGGTTTTAATTCGTGCAGCAGCGGCCGTTATTTCAAATGCTTCTAATTTAGGGATGTTTACTGAGCCATTACTTGTTTCCGCCCACTCCGTGACAGGGTGGCTTGAGAGTTTTTTCGCTTGAATTGTCGTTTCTTCTTCTGTTGGGATGGTTTTGGTTTTTAATTGCAGTTTTCCGGTTTCTTTTTGGTACGTCTTCCCCATATGTCATTATTAAGATCATTACAGAATGCTTACCACGATCTCTGTCTTTTTCTTTTGCAATTTCTTTCTTCATAATTTGTTTGTAGTTGCGATATTCCTCTTTGGCCTTGTCCACTTGCATTGATATGCCGTGTTTTTCTTTGCTCTTGTAAGTGTTCTTCTGGCACGTGTGAATTATCTTCGAAGTTCAGCAATTTGGCGTGTCCACCAGTATACTGGCCGACGGTTATTCTTGCACCCCTTTTTGGGAAGTGTTTATTGCACAGCTCTGTTAGATCCTCCGTGAGTTTTTTGGCGTTGATGTTTGTGGGTTTATTATTTATGCGTTTTTTGTGTTTTTGATTAATGTAGCCCTGTTGCGTTCTGTGATGTACCAGCCACGCCGGGTGAGTTGGCACGGTAGGGTTATTTCTCTGCAGCAAGTTCAAAGTGGATCGAATGGTGGTCGCTGAGGTTCTAATACGTATATCTCGAATCTAATCTAATACGTATAACTCTGAGTTTTTTGAATCAAACTCGGAAAAAAATCTGCTATGCTATATTATACATCATCGGTCTGTCTCGGTAGACCTTAAGACCTTTAGACCTGAGGAACTTAGTCAAACGGATAAGTTTCACAGATTTTCTTGCAATTATGAGTGCTTTAAAAATTAGATACTACATCAATCATCAGGCTACTCAATAATAGGGAGGCAAATGCAAAGCTACAAATAGTACTGCAGATGGCAGAACAATTCCTCGACAACCAGATAAAGGAGCGGGCTGAGTGGATTTCCTTGTTTAACTCCTCTGGTGATTTTGATTGGCTCGGTTTATAGTTGGCCAATCTTTATAGTCGTAGTCGAATTGCTCAAGGAGTTGATTATGTAGTTTACCATCTCCTTTTCGACACCGTGGCGGAGTAGAGCTCTCTCGATGGACTTGTGGGACACTGTGTCAAATGCCTTGCGGACATCCAGGGATACGATGTTGTCAGACTTTCCTTGATTCTTCCTCGTGAACATGGTCCAGGATCGCTGCATTTGCCATGGTTCCATCGGTGCATATGAATCTACATTTATTGGCGTTCAAGTTGATAGCGGCAGATATCCTTTTGGCCAGGATTCTGTGGAGAGGCCTCTGGAGTGCAGAGCCAACGGTGATTGGGCGCCAGTTGGCCGGGTCGGCTGGGCATCCGTCTTTGAATATGAGAATGGTGCGGTTGTTGTTGAACCTCGTGGGCGATGTCTTGGTATACAAAATGATGTTAAAAAGTGGTGTGAGACGCCATGACAAGTTTCCTAAATACCTGGGTTTTACCCGGGTGTGTCATGTGGATATCACCCTAACAATATAGTCCAGAAGCTATATAGTACAACATGTTATGACTCAACAGATATCATTACTTCTTATATGTTCTTTTAACTTATATATTTTTCTTATATGATACTTCTTCTGTAGCACTAGTCTTCTCTGTAGCTGAGAATTATGATCTTGTCTAGATGAACAGCTGTCACAAATGTGGTTGACACTCAATTGAACCACACTATGAGAATAATAACTTGAGCAATCAAACCAACACCTATAATAAAGCTAACCGAAGGATTTTCGTTAGTTTTCAGTTCCCTTCTCGAATCTTTAAAAGAAAATGAAAAATCGGTTTGTTTTCCTGGGATTTGAGAAATTTTCTTTTAAAAAAGTTTTTCATTTTTTCCAAGGAAAAACCATCTTTACTTTTGTCAAAAATTTTGAGCATTTCCTCGAATTTTGGGAAAACCATTATTAGCGCTTTGATCCAGACCACGAGGAACTGAAGAAGATGCAGATTTTCGGAAAAATCTATACTTACAGTTTGGATCAGACTATGACGAGAACATTGGAACAGGTTAAATGTTGGAAAATTTGTTGAAAGTTTTGCCTTGATTTTGGACGAAACTAAGGAAAGTGAAGTTTTTACTAGAGTTTCAAATATGTCGTTAAATGGATTATGGAACACACCTTGGAAAAGTGAAAAAGTCGTTGGAACAGTTTCCCCTCGATTTTCGGAAAAATTGATGGATTGATGATGGTAACCTGAAGAAATTGTCGGAAAATCTTAATTTCTTTTTTGTAAAACTACAGCTAATGCATTAGACGATGGGAAACTGAAGAAATTGTCAGAAAATTCTTAATGCCATTTGTGAAACTACAGCTAGGATCTTAGAGCGAGCTTCGCGAAACTGAAGAATCTTCTGAAAAATTTCGCTTTTCCCAGCCGTTTTGGGCGGCGCATCGCGAAACTAGGAAGGAAATTAGTGTTTGGGAACTGTTGATGGTCGGATTTTAGATTTAGATCCTGACCAGAGGAACAAAAAAATCCTCGAAAAGACCCTCGAAAAATTTGCCATCTGTCATTTTTGTTCGAAAAAAGTAGATCCTAGCAGTATTTTCAACCGGAAAATTTGCTTTTCTTTCTGATTTTCCTTATAGAATTCTCTTATAGTTTTACAATTTTGTATTTTTCACTATAATTGTTAATACTATAATTGTATAAACAAACTTTTATTAATTCTTCAAAAGATAGCACCGGCTTTTGGTGATGTTCATCTTTGTAATTCCCCGTCTGTATAGTGTTCTGCCCCTGAGGAGATTTCAATATTTGCTCACAAATTAAATGCATCCATAGAAAAGGCCGCACGAGATACCTATCCTCCAAGGAAATACTTTAGACATTCCGTGCCTTGGAGGACTGCTGAACTAACTGCCTTGCGCAAGGAAAACAACAGGCTACGGCGACTGTATCAAACGAGCAGAGGCGAACGAAGACAGTATAATAAAATAGCTTATAACGCTATATCAAATGAATATAAAAACGTAATTCTAGAGTCGAAGAAACTCGAAAATTCAATGGAAAATCTTCATTTGTTTTAGATTGAAACTCATCAATCTTCAATGGAAAACCCATGGGGCTCTGTTTTGAAGGTTCTAATTGGTAGAAAAACCACTACAAGCTACCTGAGTAGCGGATAAATCAAGGTTGCGGATAAATCATTAGATATCTTTGAAACCTCTCACAAACTTCTTGAGACATTCTTTCCGCAGGACGATAAGAAGGAGGACACTGGACAACACACGTTTGTCATTACTTGCTGAAACTGGTCAAGTAGGGCAGGACGATATACCGTTCACTATGTCTAAGATTGAACGAGTTATACAAAAGATGAGCCCGAAGAAATCCCCTGGGCTGGATAGCATTACCTCTGACATAGTATCGGCTGCCTTCAACTCAGCACCAAACACGTTTCTTAATCTTTATAACAAGTGTTTCAACAAGTCCATATTCCCGTCCTGCTGGAAAGAACAACTAATCAAGATTATCCCTAAACCCAGCAAACCAGCGCTATCCATAAAATACTTTTTTTTTTTTTTTTTTAAAGTTTGGTTCGATGTGAATACCGGGTTTGCCGACCCTTCGAACACGTCGGCCTATTGGCCTATTGTATTCTATCACATTCACACTTAGGCCCAGAAACCTGTTGTTATTGTAAATTGCGCTAATAGCCATTTTACACATTTGTCTTCTGGAACAAATGCGGCCGGCGCTGGGGATAGAACTCGGACCTCTATACCTGTCAGTTAGTTATAAAATACTTCAGACCAATACATTTGCTTCCAGTGGCCGGAACGGTGTTGGATTGTCTTCTCATCTCGAGAATTGACTTCACTTTTATCGGAACAAGTTGATGAATCAAAACCAGTTTGGCTTCAAAAGGGGCACAGGCACTGTACAGGCCATTTCAAAGGCGGTTAGGTTTATCAGGGAGGCATTAAGATCGAAGCTTTATTGTTCAGCAATAGCCTTGGATATAAGTGGGGCATTTGACAACGCCTGGTGGCCGCTTATAATCTGCAGGCTGATTGAAAAAGATTGTCCTGACAATCTAATCAAGTTAGCCAGGTCTTACTTTGTAGATCGCAAGATCTGCAGAGCAGTAATCAGCGAAACTGGTTTATACATAGCATTGACTGTATAAACCATGTCTTTCTATGTATAAACCAGTTTCGCTGATTACTGCTCTGCGATCTACAAAGTAAGACCTGACTAACTTGATTAGATTGTCAGGACAATCTTTTCAATCAGCCTGCAGATTATAAGCGGCCACCAGGCGGTGTGAAATGCCCCAGTTATATCCAAGGCTATTGCTGAACAATAAAGCTTCGATCTTAATGCCTTCCTGATAAACCTAACCGCCTTTAAAATGGCCGGAACAGAGCATTGGCAAAGATTGACCACAGGGTTCAAAGTCGGTTCAAATATTATATGGCACCATTTTCGTAAGAGATCTGAAATAAAATTGCGAAATTGTTGCTTATGCGGATGATACGCTTCTACTCTGCAGAAGCAAAACCATCGCGGGCTTAAAGGAGAAAACTGATCTGTCTCTAGATAATCTTTGCCAGTGGGCAATTGAAAACAGACTTAATTTTAATGCCCAAAAGACCGAGGCTCTTTTCTTCGGCAGATCTGCAAAGCAAAAGAGTCCCTTATTCACTCTCGGGAATAAACAAATTAGATGCCAACAACACCTATGGTACTTAGGTGTCATAATTCACAGATTCCAAAACTTCAGAGAACACATGAAGCAGAGTTATGGTGGGGTAAAACGGTTCAGCATAAAGCTATCGGGTATCGCTGCGAGTAAGGGGTCTGGGGAGATCACAGCTGATTGATATCTAGCGCGGTGCTATAGAACCAGCACTATTATAAGCTGCTCCAATATGGCAGAGGTCGTGTGCCGTGAAGGAAGGCCTAAAGCTTTTGAGCACACAGCGCCTCAGCACCATCCGTGCTGCAAAAGCGTATCGCACAGTCTCCTCTGAGGCAGCCTGTGTGATTACGGGTCTCCTTCGAGCCGACATCCGTCTTAGGCAGCTGGCCCTCCATAACTCTCACCAGATCGCAGACGATACGCTTATTAGAGATATAATGGGCTTATCGGATGCACTCAGAGAGCTCAAACTGACCGTAAATACCCAAGAACTAATTCATCATTCACAATTGTCGCTGGTTATATATCATTTGACACTGAGTAATATATTTCAACTTCGGGTGTATACGGACGGTGTACCGTGTAAGCGTATCGTCTGCGATATGGTAAGAAGTATGGAGGGTCAGCTGCCTGAGACGGGTGTCGGCTGGCAGGAGACCCGTAATTACACAGACTGCTTCAGAGGAGACTGCGATTACTCAGTGGTACCTCTTATCGAACTTGAACCGTCCGTTCGAGTTCGATTAGAGGTACAGGGGCTGCATTCGTCGTCTACTTTCAAGACGAGGAAGTGTACCTACCATAAGCTTATTGAATTATAAAAGTGTTGCTATATTTTTCAAGCTGAACTTTTGGCCATATTGCCAGTGCCTTGCGTTATGTGGAAAATAACAGCAGCAGACCCTGTTCAATCATTTGCGGCAGGCGATTTATTCTGGATGTTGTGAAGAATATAATACACCCACAGAATTATTGTTGGAGACGTGGAAGACAGCTGTCAGAGTTTCAAGGAAGAACAAGATCCGTTGGCATTGCGTTAAGGCCCACGCTGGTGGGCAGACATGCTTGCCAAACAAGCAGCTGACAAGGAAGATCTGCCAATTTCCTTTAGTAAATTTCCCAAACAGGCTTTAAGATCGTGCTACAAAGGGCATTTCGAGAAGCTCTGACAGGACAGATGGGATGTGGCTACAACAGGCTTGTGTACCAAGCTGTTTATACAATCCATTAAGACCTGGAGGGGTTTCAACATCAGTGTGTCTCACCACGCAATCCAGTTAATAACAGGCCATGGTATTTTCAAAGCATACCTCCACAGATTTCGTAAAAGAGACAGTCCCTTCTGCGAGTGTGGCCAAAATGACATGCTATTTTATCGTCCAGATACCGAAATATGGAGACGATCTTTGGAGACAGATATGCGGATGCATGAACTTACCTGGCCTAGGGATGAAGATGACATATTAACAGTACCAAAATTGAGAGAATGGTGGCTTTTATAAACACGCCAAACAATTATCTATACTTGATCATGATGAACAGTTTAGAATTGAATAACTCCAGACAGAAGGTTTAGAGATCTCGGGAAAGTACATAAATATAGAAAAGTATAACAGATAGCGTTAGAACCAGCATAGTGTCCTTTTGGACGGAATGCTGGCCTTCATGCGTTAGTATGCACATTAAGGAAAATACAAATAGGCTGTATAGTGCTTACACTCTATCAAGAGCAGACTGTCTCACGGATCATCATCTCCTGATTTGTAGTCTAAAGTTAAAGTTACGCAATTCAATCAAAAAGAGCAATTCGAAGCTATTACAAATTCAAGACAAGGAGTAGTTTCAGAAAATACTACAAGACAAAAAACAACAATGGTCCTCTAACTCAAATGAATCGCCTGAAGCTCTATGGCAAAAAGCTAAGCCGCTACTAGTAGGCTCTGTAGACCAGTCACAACCAAAACCGTCCATAGTCAAAAAACAACACTGGATGATGTCAAATGGGACTTGGGAATTAGTTGAAGAACGCACAATATTAAAAGCCGAAGGCAGAAGCATTCAAGAACTAAACAATTACGGAGCCAAAATTCAAACAGACCGTAATCTAGCTCTAAAATCCACCTGTACGGAAGCGGAATAATATAGTGAAAAGTAGGAGGCTAGGGATTTGTATATGAAGATAAAGACTATAACCATATAGTTTAAACCAAAGACCTGGGCTAATGAAAACTCCGTAGGTATGGTGGTGACGGAGATTAAGGAGATTGCAGATGTTTGGCGAGATTACTGTCGTTCTTTATTTTCTAGCAGAAGGTCTGCTCTTAATGAACTTAATCCTACTACATTAGGCGCAGAAAATAGGGAAGCTCCCATTTTGAAAGATGAGATAAGGGCCGCTACAAATCATCTCAAAAACGATAAAGCAGTGGGTACTGACGAGATACCCATAGAGGTTATCAAAGCTATGGGAGACTTCGGAGTAGATATAATGCACTGTATCTGCTCCAACATCTGGGAGTCTGGAGAATCGCCGAAGGAATGGGCAAAGTCACTATTTATACCTCTCCATAAAAAGGGATCAACCAAAAAGTGATTTATGATGAACTATTGTCTGATTTCCCTGATATCACATAGCAGCAAAATTCTTCTACATATATTGAATACCAGACTTCAAGCTTACTTGAACAGCGAAATTGCACCAGAATAGGCAGGTTTTGTCAAAGGTCGAGGGACTCGGGAGGAAATACTCATCTTGAGACAAATCATCGAAAAGGCCCGAGAGTTTAATAAAAAGCTGTACATCTGTTTTATAGACTTTAGCAAAGCCTTCGACACCATTGTCTAGTCCAAATTATGGGAAGTACTGCTGGAGATGGGCGTTCCGCGCCATTTAATACATCTGATCGAAAGGCTTATTAAGGACGGCAAAGCATGTATGCGCTTGGAAGGAGTAGACTCTGGGTCCCTTAAAACACAAGCCGGTGTCAGAAAAGCATGTATATTATCACCGTTGCGTTTTAACATCTACACCGAATACATTATGCGTATTGTTCTAGAGAAATGGGATAAAGGTGAGTCGATCGGAGATATGAACATATCTAATTTGAGGTCTGCTGACGATACAAAGCTTCTGGCTTCATCCAAGGACGATATCAGTAACATTTTTTTTTCTCCAACCAGTGTGGGTCCAGGGGGGTTAGCCCTTAAAACACTGCGGCCCATTGGCCTATTGTATTTCCCCACATAGTTTTGTTCATGCAAATAGATCCAGTCCCTCTATTAGGTCCAGGATTCTATGTGCCATGTTTTTCACGGGGACTCTCTCAGCTGTAATATCAAGCTTGTGTCTCCTACGTGCAATTGCTTCACAGGGGAAGATTATATGGGCGGCGGTTTCGTCCTCCTCATAGCATAACCTGCATAAAGGTTCATCTTTCCAGATACCCATTTTAAGCAGGTGTTCTCGTAGAGTGCAGTGTCATGTAAGTAGGCCTTACACAATTGCGATCTGCTTCCTTAGCAGTTGCAGGATTTCAGCAGTTAGAGTTTCTGATGGTTTAATTTTTTCATTTCATTCAAATTGACCCACTGTAGACGGTGCTTAGTTGCTACCCATTTACAGATTTTATTTCGGGTCGTGGTCTTTGTAATGTAGGATCCGCTTTCAGCAATGATGTTTGCCTTGCAGGCTCCATCCTTTGCTAGCTTATCCGCCATTTCGTTACCCACATGTCCTGTGTGGCTAGGCACCCAAGCGAGTGTGACCTTGTTATGCTTGGCCAGGGCTTTTAGGTCCTGAAGACAGTTCCAAACTGTCTTGGATCGTGTATTTCTGCTCGGAATGCTGTGGCATGTATCCCCAGGAGTACAGATAGGCTGCACCCCAGGGACAGCCCATAGATTCCTGCACCAGTACCACTGTCCTTCTAGGAGCCGTCTGTATACCAGTCCAGTCCTCCTCGGCAAGTGGTTATTTGATAGCCTTCTGTCCATCGTAGATGTGTTTCGAAGGGTAGATCGAATGACATCCTTTTAGGCATCGAATCCCCCTCTATATTGAGGTACGGTTGACATTCGTTATCATGGTGTGTCCTGACCTCGCCAGAGATTCCCATGTGCCATTGAATATGCATCTGAAAGCTCCCATCTTTGCCTCGCCCATGATAAAGATATCCAAGGGAGGAAGGCCTAGGATCACCTCCAGAGCCGCAGTTGGGGCGGTTTTCATCGTTCCCGTAATTGGTAAACAGGTCAATCTTTGAACATAGGAGAGTTCTTTGATGGCCTGTTTTTGCTTCACTTTGGTGCACCATATCTTTCTTTCTATCATCACTTTGGGTCTAACTACCATAGTGTATAGCCAGATTATCATGCTTGGTTTCAGTCCCCATGTTTTTCCAAGTGTTCTTTTGGTCATCATAATCCCACATGCCATTTTACACTTGTTGGTAGCTTTCTTTAGGTGTTGATTCCAAGTCAGTTTGGCATCCAGGATTGGACCTAGATACTTGACTTCATCACTCACCTCTAGATGCTCGTTATAGAAAATTGGGGGCTTTAGCCCATCCGTTTTTCTCATTCTAGTGAATGGTACTAGAGTGGATTGACCCGTAGGTCAACCCCCCTGCACCAACTCTCCACCTCGTTCAGTGCTTCTTGCTCCTTCGTCCCTCCTGCTATTATAGAAGGAAATTTACCCCTGATGAGAATGACTATGTCATCCGCATAGCCTTGGGTGTAAAATCCTTTATTATTTAGTGACACAAACAAGCTATCAACAACCATGTCCCAAAGCAGTGGAGATAGGACCCCACCCTGAGGACATCCCTTGATAACAGCCACCCTCATTGTGTGACCTGCTACTGTAGCCTCAACATTTCTACCCTGTAGCATGGACTTAATCCATCTGATTGATGTTTTATTTGCACCATGGCTGCGGGCTGCATTGGTTATAGTGTCAAAGGAGGTTGCCAAACGCACCTTCGATATCAAGGAAGGCACCAAGCGCCAATTCCTTGTTTTCTAGTGTGTTATCTATTCTAATCACTAATTGGTGTAGAGCAGATTCACATGATTTTCCTGGTTGATAGGCATGCTGATTAGAGTGTAGGGGCCTGTCTAACAGGCAGGTTTCCCTCAGATGCTTTTCAACCAGTTTTTCTAACGTCTTCAATAGGAAGGAGTTTAGACTTATTGTCTATTTATATTATTATTTATCTATACGCTATAGCCTGGGTGTAATCTAGACGCCCGGCTTTTTGTATAAATACCACTTTTACTTGCCTCCAGGGAGTTGGCACATAACCTGATGCCAGACTTGTCCTGTATAGCTTGATCAGTATTGGCACCAGCGTTTCCCTCCCCTGCCACAGAAGGGCGGGCCGTCCGGGCCAGCTGCTTTGTATGGGCCAAAGGTATTTATGGCCCATTCAATTCTTTCATATGTGATAACCCTCTTGGACACCCGCCAGTCACACCTCGTCCCTCTTGTTTGAGGGTCAAACAAGAGGGTGTTTGAGGGCCAGCGTACAGCATGACAGTCAGGATTATCCATTGTTGGGTCGATCACATAGGAACCTGGGAAGTGAGCTTGGAGTAAAACTTCCATAGTTTCTTCTAGTTTCTAGTTTCTAGTTTCTTTCCCGCTGGTTGTGTGTTTTCCGTTTGGTCCTCTGATAGTACCAACCGGATTTAACGGGTTCTTTATCAGAAGTCTCTGGAGTCTTGCTGTTTCAGATGTACTTTCGACATCCTCACATATCTTCCTCCAGGACTCCGTTTTAGCCCTCCGTACAGATTTGTTATAATCAGTGAGTGTAGCAGTATATTCGGTCCACAACCCTGTCTTTTTAGCTCTGTTTTTAGCTCTGCAGAGCTTTCTCGTTTTGTTTTTCTTCTGTTGAAGTTCCTTGCTCCACCAGGTAACTTCTCGTTTCCTAGTTCGCTTCACTTGAGGACAGCTGTCATGATAAGAATTTATTATAGAATCCTGAAGTAGAGTGGAGGCTTCTTCAATATCATGCGGACTGGTTATGTGCGAACTTAACACACTTGTATGTATCTTTAGCACTTCCTTATAGTGCTCCCAGTCAGTTTTGCGTGAATTACGATACACATCCTCTGTCCAGTCAACGGCGTTGATCTCCAGAAAGATGTATCGATGATCCGACAACGACGGTTCTTCGGACACATACCACTTACTCACTAGTGCACTTGTATATAAAGCCGCCAAGGTAATAGCAAACACCTCTTTCCGTCCTTTTGTTTGAAAGGTGGGCCTGTTACCGACATTCAGTATTGCCAGATTCGTGGACACTAAGTATCTAAGCAAAGACTCACCTCTTTTGTTGGTTGTGGTGCTCCCCCATACTACGTTTTGGGCGTTGGGGACATCCATCCCCACCCGGAACTGGAGATTGGAAATCTCGCAGTATTTCACCAGGCGCTCCAATTCTGCGGAAGGTGGTGGTTCAGGTGCATCGTATGGTAGGTACGCAGAGGTCACAATAAGTTAAAGGAGCCTGGGCAGTGCTCCTCGCATCAGCAGCCTCAAGCACCCCAAAGGGCAGCACGAAGCTAAGCCCCCGCACCACGACTAGGTGACCTCCATTCGCGGGGGATTGTCAGTAACATGCTTCGGATACTCGAAACCACTAGCCTAGAGTTTGGACTCGCCTTGAACCGCGAAAAAAGAAAGATGCTGATAGTTGATAGAGCCAACGACCAATGACCTTCACCCATTGCCAAATGTGAGGTTGTCGGCAGCAACATTTACTTGGGCTCCACTATCACCTTTAGCGGGGGATAAACGACGTTGGGCCATGACACGGTCCGCTGCGCAAAGGCTAGACAAGATATGGAGAGACCCCCGAATCACGAATACCAAAATACGCCTTATGAACAGCCTGGTTTTTCCGATATTTTTTGTATGGAGTGGAAATATGGACCTTGGGGATGAAGGATCGACGCAATATCGACGACCTAGAAATATGGTGTTGTAGGCGCTTGCTGGAAATCAGCTGGATCGCTCACCGTGTGTCCATACTGTCCATACTCAAGGAATTCAAAATTGACCAGCGTATCTCGACGCTTGTTCAGTTACGAATCCTCAGAATCTTTGGACACGTTAACCGCAAAAGTGACTCAATGGAGCGGCCGGTGATTCAGGGCAGAGTGGAAGGTAGCAGACCTCGTGGCCGATCACCAACTCGATGGACAGACACTGAGACTTCTGTGGCAGAATTTGTAGAGAAGATTGGCGAAGGCAGCTGTGAAAAAATCATACGACCCTCCATGACCGTCAAGAGTCGACTCCGAAGAGAGAGTAGGGTATTAAGCACGAACCTATAAAAACTATCAAGATTTACTGAATTCATAAAAAAAACTTTGAATTTGTATAATTTTTTTTATTTGTATTTTTTTTATTGTTTTTTTATAAATTCATTTTTAAGGGTTCCGTAACCCAGCGAAAACGGAACCCTTATAGGATCACTTTGTTGTCCTTCTGTCTGTCTGTCTGTCTGTCCGTCTGTCCGTCCGTCTGTCTGTCTGTCAAGACCATTTTTCTCAGGAACGCGTAGAGGTAACAAGTTGAAATTTGTATCAAATACTCGGGTCGCAATCAAAAGATATGACCGTTTATGTCGCATATTTTGCGATTTAACAGGGAAATCAAAACCTATAGAGTACTTCCCGTTGACCTAGAATCATGAAATTTGGCAAGAAGCGGTGTCTTACAGCACATGTAAAGGGAAAAATCTGAAAACCGTAAATATATAGTTTAATTACAAGAAAAATGCGAACTTACTATTAGAAACTTATGAAAATACACTAATGTGTTGCGTGGTATTGTCAGGCACCAGAGGCATATGGGTTGCATACAGTTAAGTGCTCCTAAAGATACCTTACTTACAAGTTTGTACGGAACCTTCGGTGCGCGAGTCACAACTCGCACTTGGCCATTTTTTTTTCTTTCATTCATTCGTTCTTTGCACACATTTGAATTATTTTCAATAAATATTTCTTCTCTCTATTTCTCAATAATTTATTTGCAAATCTAAATACGTTTTATATTTTACTAAACATACTTATATTATTTACCATAAAAAAATTGGTATTAGTGTAAAACAACTCAATCATGTTTATATAATTTATATATTTTGAAACACGATTAATCAAATCTTAATCCCTCAATTATTTTTGTACCAAAGAACGCATTACGTTAGATTTATTCCGACAAATTTCAAATTAGTCTAACATAAAAAAGCGTACAAAATATAACAGCATCGCGAGTTTATAGATAATAAATCAGAACAAATAAAATGTTAAATAATTTAATGATAAGAGAATAATTTATTGAGCCGCGGGGCTTAGTGCTTCCAACCGAAAACCTATATAAGGCCTTAAATATTTATTCGGAAACTTTGAATAATGACATCGTCTGACGGTGAGCGCGAGTTCAATAAGTTATCCGGGTTTTCGCTTCGAATGGGCTATTAATAAAAATTTTCAGCAACATGTGATATTATATGGTACATAAATAACTTCCTTGGGATCAGACGGAATCAATAATGAAAGCTCGGGCACAGTCGTATTAAATATAATATTGATAATATCTCGAGGTTTGTTTAGATGTGTGCGAGTGTGTTTAGTAAGCAAATAGAGTGAGAGTACAAACAGCGGGGGGAAGGACGAGATGGGAAAACGTGCTTTTTGTGGCAAGCGACGCGTTAAATTTTAATGAAACACTCGCTATCGACCAAAAAAATTCCTACAATGCAATTGGGAAATTTGTTTATTTCCATAAATTGCAGTTCATCGATTTATTTAAAACATTTTTTATTTACTTGTTTCAGAGAGCCGTGAAAAGCAGAAGGATATTAACTAGGAAATTTAAAACTGTGCATGGACCGCATGCACACTAATATTTTTTGATGGAATATGCGATGGAAATAATTGAATAATCAAGGTTATTTTATCAAGACAATCTTTGTTTTTTTTTTCGTTGTTGGCAGCAGATGAAGTTGTATTTTTTATTTTCTATCCTTTCCGCTTACGAGAGAAATCCAATTTCTGTGTGGAAATTTCCTGTAATTCAGGAAATTATTTTCCACTTTGACTGAGTCCCAACCTTCATTTCCAAATGTCAATACTTACAGGGTTCAATGTGTATATATGTAGTTTTCAAATATATGTATCCTATTCCTAGTTTACAATTTAGCGAATAAATAATTACTTGCGATTTATTTTATATATCTGTTAATTTTGCCAAATATATTTTGCAAAATTCTATTACAATTTATCAAATTCAAACAATCATTGACAAACTAAAATCACGACGAACTATTACGAGAATGCATCAATTCCAGCCCGAACGCTGTGTAGAAATTCTATTATAACTTTCGCGAATTCAAATGTGTTCCAATTCACTTAATTGAACATACGTAGTAAACCTCAAAGTGATACTGTTATTGGTTTACATTATGGTAAAGTATTATCCTTTAACACAAGGATCAAATTACAACTTACTCCAGTTTCAAAACCGCAAATGTACGCAGCAATTTACATTATTTACTCACAATTAAATCTAATTACTTAATCACAATTCATTCATTTCCACTTATTTTATATTTAAACAAATAAATTCACAAGAAAAGATAATGCCGAGAAGATTCGACACAAAAGACTAGACAAACAAGACTAGACAGACAAGACTAGACAAAAAACTAAACAAACAAGACTAAACAGCCAAGACTAGGAAGGCAATATTAGACAGACAAGACTCGATAGACAGACGAAACTAGACACACAAGACTAGATAGGCCAGACTGGATAGACACGACTAGACAGACAAGTATAGACAAACAGGATTAGACCGACAAGATTAGACAGTCAAGACTGGGCAGACAGGGCTAGACAAACAAGACTACACAGAAAAGACTAGACAGACAAAACTAGAGTGACGAGACTAGACCGACAAGACTAGACAAATGAAAAACGAAATGATATCTGTGACTAAAACATGCAACGCAGTTCTGCAAACCAGAAATAATCCTGCCAGAAAAAGACAGGTCTACTGGTGGAATGGGGACATCCCTAAATGAAAAAGGATCTATATCTCTGCTAGGCGACAGCTCCAAAGAAAAGCCATAATACCAGCTTCTCACCAGAAAATATACCCGCATATACTTTGGCCAAAATAGCGCTGAGTTAAGCCATCAATTAAGCCATGGCAAAAAGAGAGCATTGGAACATTTTATGCAAGAAAATGGGGCGAGGCTTATGCAATTGCAACCAGAGAGCTCAAACTCAGACACCCAAACCTAATAATATCTATTTAAAAGATCGAAGAAATAGTAGATGCACTTTTCTCCGTCTACCAAATACCGATATGGGAACAACGAGCAGCAATTGAGATACCTGAGTTAACACAAGCAGAACTCACAGCGGCCTGTGACCGACTCCGAATTGGCCGAGCCCTAGGGCCAGACGGCATTCCACCTGAAATTATTAAAATCGTAGCCAGAAATTTTCTAGAGATTGTTTTAAAGGTAATGAATAATCTACTCATAAGGGACATCTTTGTAGAACGGAGGAAGAAGGCAAAACTGGTCCTCTTGAGGAAAGGTATTAAACCTCTTCAAGAAGTCATTTCTTATGTAGATTGTAGATATGGTGGTGACTACTTGTACTGCGACCTTTATAAGATCTATAGTACCCCACCCTCCTCCTTCAAGTGTTGGTGTACTTACCCATTTAGAGAGCCTCCTCTAATCCTGATTCCTTTAGGAATTTCAGGATCTGGGTGGGATTCAAGGCCTGCAACTCCTCTGTGTTCAAGCAGTGAGCCTCAAGGTACATCTGTCTCTTGCGGAGAAATGCTCCGCAGTATTTGAACAGATGTATGGGGGTTTCCTCTGCTGAGCCACAGAATCTGCATCCGTCATCCTCCTCTAGGCCTTGACATGTTTCCTAAGTCTGCAGTCTTCCGTCAGCACTCCTGTCAGAATTCTAAGCTTGTTCCTGCTTAGTTTCAGGCAAGCTTTTGTTCTCTTCTGGTTAAAAGATCCCAGCATCACTTTGGATTGCCTTAGCCCTGGAAGTTCTTTCCAGGTTTTCATCTATTTTCCTCTTGTTTCTTCAACTTTTGTGGATGGTGTTCACACTCATGCCGCAAAAGGGTTCCGGACCTATAAAGGGCCTACTGGATCCCTTGTTTGCTAGGTGATCGGCTTCTTCGTTTCCGTCTATACCAGTGTGTCCTGGTACCCAGTATAGCGTTACTTTATTATCCCTGCCAAGCTTGTTCTGTTTCCCCACACAGTCCCATACCAGTTTGGATCTGATGGTGTATGAGCTAATGGCCTTGATGGCTGCTTGGCTGTCAGACAGGATTGCAATTCGTTTTTTGCGATAATTCCTGTCGAGATTGAACTGTGCACATCTTTCAATTGCGTGTACCTCTGCTTGGAAGATACTTCTTGGGGATGTTCCCATGGAGTCGAAGTACCTGGCACAAGGTCCAAACGCTCCTGCACCAGTACATTCCTTTGTCTTCGAACCATCTGTATACCACTTGATGGCATTTTGCTCTATGTGGTATGCTGAGGATTCGTCGCTCCAATCGGCTTTACTACTACACATTGCTGTGTAGTTTTTCTCGAAGTGGTATTTGCATACCATTTCGTCTTTTGGTACTTCCAGCCAGGGGATCTTGGCAGCGAGGCTGTTTCGGTCTGTGCTCCCGATTATTTTGCCTCTGCCCATTCCTTCCTTGCTGAACCTTACGATCGCCGATCTGGCGGCGTTCTCCACCACAAGGTGCAGCGGAGTCAGATCAAGCAGCAGCTCCAATGCTGCTGTCGGACACGACCCCATCGCCCCCGTGATGCAGACACACGCCAGTCTTTGAATCTTTTCAAGCTGTTTCCTCATAGAGGCCAGCTTGATTCTACTTCCCCACGCAACCGCCCCATAAGCGATTGCAGGTCTCACTATCATGGTGAACATCCATCGCAGGATAGTGGGGTTACAACCCCACGTTTTTCCTGCCAGATTTCTGCACACCATTAGGGCGCGTTTGGCTTTACCTACCACTGCCTCAGCGTGTCTATTCCATAGGAGTTTGCTATCTAGTGTGATACCCAGATACCTTATCTCCTGTTGGTATTCTACTGCCTTCCCATCTATGAGTATGGGATGTAGGCAGTTTAGTTTTCTCCTTCTAGTAAATGGTATCACCGTGGTTTTGCTCGAGTTGAGTCTCAATCCCACTGTTTGACACCATCTACTAGTTATTTTGTGGCCTCTCTGAACAATTTCACAGAGCGTTCCCTCAAATTTTCCTCTGGCCATTATGACTATGTCATCGGCGTAACCTTGACATTTGATGTCTAGGTCGTTTAGCCTAACCAGTAGTTCATCAACTACCAGGCTCCACATTAGCAGTGATAGTACACCTCCCTGTGGGCACCCTCGAGTTGTGGAGATCTTAATGGTGTCTTTTCCCACTTGTGTCTCCGCCGTTCTAGTTCTCAGCATTTCTCCCATCCACTTTGAGATAGTGCTGTCGATATTCCTTCTTTCGAGGGCCGCCCTGACAGCCTCGTGTGAGGTGTTGTCAAAAGCTCCCTCTATATCCAAGAAGGCACATATCGCTACTTCCTTTATCTCTAGTGCTGCTTCTATTTCGTTTGTCAGCTGATACAGGGCGGTTTCTGTGGATTTCCCTGCTCTGTAAGTATGCTGACTCCTGTGTAGTGGTGTACCTACCAGCACTATAGTCCTAAGGTAATTATCAATCACCTTCTCCATTGTCTTTAACATAAAAGATGTTAGACTAATGGGTCTAAATGACTTCGGTTGAGTGGTGTCTTTCTTCCCCACCTTCGGTATAAATACCACCTTAGCCCTTCTCCATAGCTCCGGTATATATCCGAGCGCTAAGCTACTTCTAAAGATATTTAGAAGATACGGCATTAGTTCTCTCTCTCCCTTTTGTAGGAAGGCAGGAACTAGTCCGTCCACACCTGGGGCCTTAAAAGGCTGGAAAGTGCCGATAGCCCATCTGATTCGGTTTTCCGTACAGATGGACGCTGCCCTCTTCCAGTCGGCCCGACTTGGTTTCCGTGGTTGCATCAAGCCCTCGGTCTCCCTGTATCCTCTACATCCCGGAAAATGGGTTTCTAGTAGGAGGAGAGCTCTTTGCTCTTTATCCTCCGTGAAGGTCCCATCCGGTTTCTTGAGAGTGGTTGTCATTTCCACTCTATCCTTCGCTAGTGCTTTGTGCAGTCTAGCTGCCACCGGCGTGGATTCTATGTTTTCACGGTCCTAAAGTTTTCCCTTTTTGCCCTTCTGATCTCTTTGTTGTAGGTGGTAAGCACCTCAGAGTATTCTAGCCAATTTCCGTATTGCTTGGCTTTGTTGAAAAGCCTACGTACTTTTGCTCTTAATGTAGACAAATTTTTGTTCCACCATTTTTCGTCCATATGCTCCTTCACGGTTTTGACCGGGCAGCTGGATTCAAATGCCGTGGTGATTGCTACATTTATTTCTCCTACAGCCTGCTCCAGCACGGTGTAGTGTTTGATACTACCCCGCACTGTCACCTGCTCCAGGTTTTCTTTTAGTTGGGAACTAAACATAGGCCACACAGTTTGTCTGGGGTTTCGAATGGGGGTGTTTTCCTCACTCGCTCTTTCCAGCTCAAACTCTATGATCCTATGATCTGACATTGAGGGTTCACTTGAAACCCTCCACTTTTTAATTAGTTTACTTACGTTAGCGCTACCTACCGTAATATCCAGTACCTCATTTCTGACTTTAGTGACAAATGTTGATGTGTTCCCAACGTTGTACACAGTTAAGTTCTCTTTAATGAGGTATTCTAAAAGGTACTCACCCCTCTTATTAGTGTCCGTGCTGCCCCACATCTCATTGTGTGCGTTCGCGTCACATCCCAGGATGAGTGGCAGCCATCTCCTAATACAGTGTTCCACCAGCTTTTGTACTTCAATGGGTGGTATGTTGTTACCATCGCCAGGGAAGTATGCTGATGCGATCACTACTTCGCGGTGGAGACCCTCGATCTTGATGAGAGCCTGAATCGGTACTAAATCCCGCGTTAAAAATTCTGAAAGACATAAGTAATTTATGCCATTTCTTACCATAATGCAAGTTCTAGGGGAGACCTCACGGCTGTCCCATACCAACTTACATTCCCTGTTGCTAAGGCCTCTTATCTTACCTCCGTAGGTCCAGGGTTCTTCAAGCAGCGCTAGCCCTAGGTGCTGCTTGGTGAACATCCTAGCCATCACAGCTGAAGCTGCTTTGGCATGATGGATGTTCACTTGGGCTATTTTGGTGCGCCTGCTGGTCATTCTTGTTTTGTGACAGGAGGCGGCAAGTCCTCCTCTGTCCCTACAAGAACATCTACCTCTGCCTCTGTAGACATGGCTGGACTGCTCATGTCTACGAGTGTGAGGTCAAAGTCGTCTTCCCGGGAATCCGGGCTGACTTCCTTGTTCTCTGTGTCGGTTAGGTCCCGTACACATGGATTATTTTTACTTTTGGAATTCATATAAATGCCACGAGTCGCAAGGGAACTAAAGGTCCACCACATCAGAGCCCCGCTTGATAGTGGTAAGGCTGGATACCCTCTGAGGTCGCCAGGTATCAGAGGGGCTCCGTAAGCGATGGCCGGTTGCCCTTGGCCATCAACCAGTCCCTTTGGCACGGGTCGCATGACACCTTGGGATTAAGGGTTTGGAAGTTCTTGGTTGTTCGCCCTCCGCCGAACGCCCCGACCGGAGTTGTTCCCGTCGTGACGTCCAACGGTATGTTGCGAAACTAAGCCCTCACACCGCGACAAGGTGACTTCCACGTGAGGGGTGTCCAGACTTATATTTAGCATTCCATTTACCAATTCGTAAGACCATATTTCGTTTGTCATGCCGTCGTAGAATATCAATTCTTAAATCGTTCCGAGGTTTAAGTGAGAGATTCGTAATAATTCTTCCTTAAATTAGAGGGTTGTTAACCCTAAGCACAACCACCACAACCTGGAGGACCAGAATCAAATCTCGTAACACGTAATTGTCACCGTGACAGTAGTCTATGATATTTATAAGGCCTAGGCCACACTACGGCTAAACCGCCGCGGTTTTTAATCGTGTGTTTTTGTGACTCACGTAAGCTAATACAAGCGGTCTCACTTGCGGTTTTTTCCCGCGACTGATTTTTCCCATAGCGTACTGTGTGTTTTTCGACCGGTTTCGGGGTTATAGCGGTTACCGCTCGCGGGAAAAAACCGTAGTGCGGCCTCGGCCTTATAACAAATATATTATGATTTCAAAGATCAAAAGTAATTATCGATATCAAAATATCGACATTTTGAACATTAATATCGATATTTTACCAATATCGATAAATTTCGCTCATACCTAATGTAAACTCGGAGACTCTGCTCTATCTACCTTTGCATGTCAAATATTATTGCGTGAAATCACGTGATAAGAGTGTTTTGCTGTAGTCGCATTGCTACATTCGTAACAGTATTTATTGTTGCCAATATTTTTAGACGGCATATTTCAAAAACAATCTCCATTAGATTAGTTATTATTTTACACACAAAATGTACCCTTCCTTAATTACTTAGTTTCTTCCTATTAAGTATCTTCGTACATATTTGAACTTTTCACATTTTTTTCTTGTTTTTCCATTTTAAATTAATTTAAGGACCTTTTGGTCGATAGCCCTTTGTATAATGCATAGAATATACAATAAATATATTCTCTCTATCTCATATAGAAAATTATTTAAAACGATTATTTAAAACGAACTTGATATACAAAAACTTTCAAATTTATATTGATTGTGACATTTATAGAAATAAATTAATAATCAATTAAATAAATTCATTCGAGAAATTTGATTCAATTTCTACAATGTTTTAAGCACTTTGGCAAATCTCACTAAAGTAAAAGTTGTTTGATAAATATTTTTTAAAAACGTTTTGATTTTGAATTTAATTTGATTAACATTACTATTAATATGCTATAGTAACAATTTTGCTATTACACCATCTTATCAACCATTAATCTACAATTTCTTTCAAATAACAGAGCCCGCGGGGGTCCAGTTTCTCTATAAACTATAATTCAATAACAATGTATGGTCCATAAATTTCAACATATTAATAAATTACCTACTACTAAAATATATTCATGTAGAACATGTATACCATGCTAATTTGTAAATATTGCACAATATATTACATACACAACCTCAGAAATTTGTAGCTATTATTAATAGCAACAATTTGTATTAATTTATCCCTACAATAGTCGTGCGGTCTACATATGTAATCCACTCATACAAAAGTACAAATTTCCAGAAATCGGATGGCGCCAGTTATTTTATCCTTCTGGTACTTTAAGTTGAACAGTTGGCACACGCGCTCATTGCCATGCAAGGGTTGGTTGCGTGTTGTTGTGAAACAGGAGCACCGAAAAGTCCGCGGTCTAAGTATATATGCCGCGTGACCACTTCCGTAAATATTTTTGCTGAACTTGTTGCTTTTATTAATTACTCGTTTCGTTTGTTTATTACCATTGATAAACCATACTACATTATAATCATATAAACTTATTGAAGTCAGAACACAGCCTGAATATATAAATATTTTTCACCTTTCCGGAGCTCTATAATATTATTGAGTCTGTTTAGGACTACCAAAACAAATCTCATATGAAATTTGTAAGTTATTTACTAGTTATTTACTTTCGTGGCACTCAACAAGATCTGGAAAAATAACATTGTTTTTTAAGATCGTGTCTTTCTATTAACTTAAGTGAATAGCCATCTGCAGACGCGTTTTGAGATTTATCTCTCATCGGTGCAGCTTTGCTGTTATGAATTATAACTTATAAAACACTTACTTGAAACCCACGTGGTTGACTGAAGGTTAGATATTTTTTATTTGACATTTCGCGCGAGAGACATGAACTTAGCAGGTTATTGATTTAAGTGATTATTTACTATTGGAACAAACCATATTACATTATAGATATAGTTTAGAATGGGGAAGGAGATTGGTGGAAGGGAGAAATGGGAAGTGTTTGGACCGTGAATCAAATTTTCCAGTTTGAAACAGGGCTGGTCTAATCACTTACCTGTTAGGGTCGCTCGCGTTTCCGCCACGTGTGGTTCGTCCTTCCGGCGCCTATTTTAAGGGAGGAAATGAGGATAATGGGTGGAAGGATCCCTTAAAATTTGTGTCTTCCAGACGTTGAATACCGCTGCAGCCCTTTGGGCTCGTGATTACACTCCTGATTAACTTGTGCTATTAATTGCTTGCACGTGTCAGTCTAACTTGGCTTCGCGCCTCGACTCCGTTCCGCTCGCTTCTCACACTCGAAGTATACTACCCAAATAATATAAATTCGCGAAGTAAATTGATAAATCGCGCGATTTCGGCCCAGGTCGATACACCTTTCCCCTTCTGTTGATCGGTGCCGAAATCGATTCAAATGTTAAATTAAAAATGCAGATAAAAGGAATAAAATGGGGGAAACAAAATGGGGATGCCTGCGCAAGCGAATGTATGAAAGAGTGGGAACCAAGAACAGATCGAGAAAATGATGAATGAGGGAATGTTAGTGGAAAGGATTCTGGCAGATAGACTACTGGAGATAGAGCTGCAAGAGAGACAAAGACACATAGTTGAGGGTACCTATAATAGAGACTAAGTTTTTGGCAGACGTCCAGAGTATCTAGTCAATCCTAAAGCCCCACAGGTAACGATTGCCCGGTTTAGGTGCGGTAGTGTGGAAAGGGGTAGAAGATATTGCATGGCCGCAACAGATAGGACTTGTCGAGCATGTGGAGGATATGGAGAGCTGTGGGAACATTGGGAGTTAAGTTGTAAGTTGTTAGAGGAACAGTTGGTGGCGAAAAACTGGTAGAAGGTTATGGATGAGAATGTCTAGGGCAGTGGTTCTTAACCTGGGTTCTACCGAACCCCAGGAGTTCGGGAAGTCAGTCTCAGTGGTTCGGCGGAGGTCAACCACGCGACTTCATAGTGACGTAGAAACGTATTGATTTCGGAAACTAATGCTACAGAAACGACCTGCAAGACGGTCAAGCACACACCCGACTCATACGTTCGAGGTGACACGCCCCACTCGTCTATCATTAGCTGCGGGTGATCACGCAACATCGCTTGGCCTTTCTATGCTAAAGGAAATTTGGTGCGCTTAGTATTCGAATTGTGACTGTCGTGTGATTTCTTTCTTAATATTTTAATCCCTTCATACTATGTCGAGCAAAAAAAGAAACTGGTCGAACGAATATGTACAATATGGATTCAAATGTATAACGGAACGTGATGGGAGTCAGCGCCCTAATTGCATGATTTGCAATGCCAAGTTGAGCAATTCTAGTCTAGCACCGGCAAAACTAAGAGAACACTTCTTTAATCTGCATGGAAATTACAAAAATACAACACTCGCTGAATTCAATGTGAAGAGGCACAGATTTGATGTAAAGGGTACTCTGCCTGTCCTCGGCTTTGTACTCATCGACAAACCGATCCTTACAGCATCGTACGTAGTTGCTTGCCTTATCGTAAAGCAGGGCAACCCACAGGATATTAGGGAAAATCTCATGAAACCAGCCGTGTTGAAGATGGCGAATATCATGCTGGGAAAAGCGGCTGAAGTCAAGTTATCCCAAATTTTTCTTTCAAATGACACCATCAACAGAATAGACGACATGAGCAAAGATATTTTGGCCCAAGTAGTTGCAGATGTGATTTCAAGTCCGGCAAAATTCAGCCTTCAACTCGACAAAACTACAGACGTTTCCAATCGAAGTCACCTTGCAGTATTCGTGCGCTATGTGAAAGACGACGTGATAAAGGAAGATTTTTTATTATGTAAGCCTCTTACAACAACAACTAAGGCAGGCGATGTAAAGAAACTTATGGATGACTTCTTCAAAGAAAATAATCTTTCGTGGGATATGGTTTCTGTAGTTTGTTCGGACGGAGCTCCAGCCATGCTGGGAAGAAAGTCTGGTTTTGGTGCGCTAGTGAAAGCCGATGCACCACACATTGTTGTTACGCATTGCATTCTTCACAGGCATGCGTTGGCAACAAAAACCATGCCTCGAAAACCAGCAGAAGTCTTAAAAATCATAGTGGAATGCGTGAACTATGTGCCAAATAGTGCTCTGAGGCACCGCATCTTCATGGAGCTGTGTAAAGAAATGGGATCTGAATTCGAGGTACTTCTGTACCATTCAAACGTTTGGTGGTTATTCCGGGGACAGGTTCTGCATCGTGGTTTTGCCATACGTGAGGAATTAGCCCTGTTTTTGCAAGAGCACCGACATGGTCATGCAGATTGCTTCAAAAATTCTGAATTTATTCTCATGCTTGCGTACATGGGTGATATATTCGCAGCTCTCAATCATCTGAATCAACATATGGTGGTGTCAACATCATCGAAGCGGAAGAAAACCTGAAGGCGTTTCAAAAATCTACCGTTGTGGAAACGACGAACAGAAGACGGTAACTTTGCAAACTTTCCCCTGCTAGACGAATGTGTAAATAAGATCGAAGGTGTGCCTGGAATCGGAGATATTTCTGTATCGGGGGAACTGAAGCACGCAATTTCCATGCACTTAGACGAGCTTGCAAAGTTTCTTGAAGGGTACTTCCCTTCAAGAGAGTTATATCCAGTATGGGTGAGGCAGCCGTTTACGTTTGATGTTGAGACAACAAATGTCAATGATACATACTTGGAAGAAATCAATGAAATTCAGCAGAGTCAGGTTCAACAGCAATTCTTCAAAACAACAACGCTTTCATCGTTTTGGTGCCACCAAATAGTAACGTATCCTGCTATTGCGAAGAAAGCGCTAGCGATTTTGATACCGTTTGTGACAACTTATCTTTGCGAGCAATCCTTTTCAAGGATGCTGTACATTCTTCTTCTTCTTCTTTAATCCATAGCCGGCGCATGGAGAGGTGATCGACCTCGTAGCCAGTACGCTGCTGTTGGTGCCGCTAGATTCCGTGCTCCATTCACTATACGCTTCCATGCTAATCGATCAGTTGCAACGGTTCTTGCCTCAGCTGTTGTTATTCGCTGGTTTTTTAAATCGTTCTCTACGTGTTTCAACCATGTGGTCTTCGGTGCTTGTTTTTGTGTTCTCCAATCAAGAGGTCGTTTTTTCCATAGGAGTTTGTGCGGTACTCGATTGTCACCCATCCTACAGATGTGGCCGAACCATCGTAATCGGCGTTTTTGAATTTCCTCAACAATCGGTGTCTGTTGGTCGCACCTTTCTCTGATTGTCTCATTTCGGAGGTGGTTGAGGAGTGAGACGCAGAGAATCTGTCTCAGGCATCGCATTTGGAAGGCCTCGAGCTTGTTAAGGTCTGGTTTGAGTAATGTCCATGTTTCCGATCCATAAAGAAGAATTGGGAGGATCAGCGTCCGGTATAGGCGTATTTTGGTTTTGATGGTAATATTCGTCCGCTTCCATATGCACCACTTGAGTGAAGCAAACGTTGCTGTTGCCTGGCCTATCCGGCTGTGAACTTCGGCTGTCGAAGCTACTTTCTTCTCCACAACCAGTGATCCCAAATATTTGAACTGTGGTACCTGCTCGATTGTGGTTCCATCGAGGTAAACTCTGGCTTCAGATCCATCCGTTGGTCTAAGCACTTTGGTCTTATCCGCATTGATTCTCAGTCCGTATGACTGGGCAATGCGGGAAATGTCATACAAGGTGTCTGTTGCTTCGGCATCTGTGTTGGCGAAAACCGCACTGTCATCAGATCGGTTAGGAAGTTTTTGTCATCATATCGAACTCCGCGTCGCCCATCAAACGCTTTTCGCATAATCGTGTCGATCACAATGTTAAAAAGGTCTCCTTGCCGGACTCCGGTTCGAATCGGGAATTCCTCAGACATGTCGTTTCGGACACGAACATTGCTGGTTGAGCCGTCGTACGATGCTTGAAGAAGTTGAATGATTTTCAGTGGCACGTGTTCGATCTTCAGGGCTTCCCACAAGCTTGTCCAATCGATGCAATCAAAAGCAGATTTGAAATCGATGAAGACGATGACAGTTCGTATGCCACATCGAATTCTTTCTTCCATTAGCTGACCGAGAGCAAATATCTGATCGATGCATCCTCGATGTGGTCGAAATCCAGCTTGTTCTTCCCGGCTTGTTTGCTCTCGATGTTTCTGTAGTCTTGATTGTATGATTTTCATAAATACTTTGCCGACGATCGAGAGGAGTCTAATACCACGGTAATTCTTGCATTCCCGACTGTCGCCTTTCTTCAAAATAGGCACAACAATCGCTTTCATCCACACGGATGGAACACAATCTGAATGCCATATATGCACTGTGAGAACGTGAAGTTGATGTAATAAGACGTCTCCCCTGGCTTTGATCATTTCGGCAGTTACTTGATCTCCTCCCGGCGCTTTACCATTTTTCAGGGATTTTATTGCAGTCTTCACCTCATTGATTGTTGGTTCAGTATCGGGAAACTGATTTATCGGCTGCTCAATAATCGGCAGTTCGGGTGCTGGACCTACTGGCGGATTGTGGTTGTACAGCTGAAGAAAGAATTCTCTCCACCGCTGTAGACGTTCCTGAGGAGAGGTCACGAAAGTTCCATCCAATTTTTTGATATTGTCATTTGTTGATGTTGTTTTGCCACTTAACCGTCGGATTGTCTGGTACAGCGTCCGGTACTCATGCCTTGGCGCTGCTTCTTCCATGTCAGCCGCGATGTTATTCCAGTAAGCTTCCCGTTCCAATTTCATTTTCTGTCGAACTTCTTTGTTCAATCGTCGGTATTGTTTGAAATCGACGTGTTTCATTTGCTTCCGCTGGTCGACTAGATTGAGACAGTCGTCCGATATCCATTGCTGCGTCCGTCGACGGATGGGCGGACACAGCTCCGTTGCACACCCCACAATAGACTCAGAAAGTTGTTTTTCTTCTATGTTGATATCGACTGGTATCGTGAGTGCTGCAAATTTGTTGGATAATGCGATTTGAAATTTTCGGCTGGTTTCAGGGTCTCGCAGACAGGCCCAGTTCCTCTTGGCTGATGGTGGTGCCTTTTTCTTTGCTCTTTGTAATTTCAATTGTAGTTTCACTCGTACAAGATAATGGTCTGATCCACAGTCGGGTCCACGCATCGCACGTACATCTTTGAGCGTCGATCGGAATCTGGTGTTGACCAAAATGTAGTCCAACATCGCCGAATCGTTGCCGGATGGATTTCGCCACGTGAGTTGATGTTTGAGGGGGTGACGAAAGATGCTGTTGCCGATGATCAAGTTGTTTGACGCTGCAAATGATAAGAGGCGTAATCCGTTGTCATTTATTTCCCCGTATCCGAATTTTACCATCGTTTCTTCCCAACCGGTTCGATCTGCACCCGTATGTGCATTAAAGTCGCCCATAAGTACGATTAATTCGGTTTGGGGTATTGTATCCAGTGTGTGTTGAAACTGGGCATAAAATTCATCCTTGTTTGTGTCCGGGCTGGTCTCAGTTGGGGCGTAGACGGATACGATATGGGTCTTAATCGTTCCATCAATAGTGATAACCGCCAGACGCTCGGATATCGGTTGGAATGCGATAACACTGGCAGAGGCCCGTCGATCAACCATAAAGCCAACGCCCGCTTCTCGTTTGTCGCCACCAGAATAGAATAGCGTCATCGTCTCGTTAAAATCGATTGATGGTGGGTCAACCTTCATTGTCCCAGATCCTGTGAGCCGCAGTTCTGATAATTCACAGATCGATATTTTGCATTTCAATAATTCCTTGGCGATAATTTCCTTTTGACCAACGTGATGTCCCGTTCGCACATTCCATGCAGCGATTCGTATTTCTGATTTCGGTGTGATTAACCTGAGTCTTTGGCCAGTAGTCCACTTCTCACCAGCATCCCTGGTTCCCAAAGCTGGCGCATCGGCTGCCCCGGATGCGGTAGCATTAATTCGTAAGTGGTTAAGTCGTGTATCCATGCGGTTTCTTGCCTAGTTTCTTCGGTTTCCCGATTCTGGTCGGCGCGGCAGGCCGACCACCCTCCTCCTTTCACACCCTGGGCTTGGGACCAGACGACGGCGGAGACGACGGTGTATTAGGTCGATAAAGGAGGGAGAGCAAAAAATACGTTTATCATACATTAAAACTGTACATTAAAACGAAGAAAAGACTTAGTTGCGAAAATGACATGCGAGTGGCACTTGCCAAGGTAAAGCCTCGCATTTCCGAACTGGTTTCTAAAAGGCAACAGCAGCAGTCACACTGACTTGCAATTTTGTTCTTTGTTTTTAATGTTTTATTCTTTGTTCTTAATGTTTTGTTCTTTGTTCGTAATGTTTTGCTCTATAATGGTTTTGTTTATTTTGTGGACCAATAAAATATATACCTATGTTGAATTTGAAAAATTATATTTTATTTTATTAAACTGATGGGGTTCGGTACCTTGAGCATGGTTAAGAATCACTGGTCTAGGGTTTTGTGTACATGAAAATAATATTGAAGCGCAGGGTTAATCGCAAAGGACAGGGTTAAAGGCTTATTTTTATGTTTCTTTTTTTTTGCTTTTATTTTGTTTTATTTCTTTAGATGTCACACTAATATAGGAACTGCCGAGTATCTATATTTATGGCAATAAAGGAACTTTCACGTTTTAATCGATACAAAACCGAACTACAAAATTGTGATCGATGTTTTAGTTGTAATTGATATATAATCTATTTTTGTATTTAAAGTAGCGGGAAATATTAATTTCTATAAAAAATCTTTATTGACCAGGAATTCATCCTCTGCAACTTCTGCTTTCTTGTTAAAAACTTTCTACAAAGTTCGGACAAACCATCTGAAATTAACTTTTGAGCTAGCTAACCAAATAACACATCATAATAAATGTGACAGATTTATTATAGATAGACTATTTAGTGTTAAAATATTACTTTACATGATAAAATATTAAAAATTAAATTTGAAGGTAGGAGATCATCATTACGATATCTGCGAATCTGTTAATAGCTGATTCGAAGATATCGTAATGACAGCTATTGACAGATTGGAAGATATCGTAATGATAATCTCCTACTTTCAATTCTATTATTAATTTGGTTCAAACCATAACTGCTGATTTTTTAAAATTAACTAATTCTAATAAGCTCTTTCATTTTCAAATTTTCTTCTCAATTTTATATTTAATATCGATACAGATTGGGCCTTTAGTCTCATGGCAGTCATCAATACATTTTCTTAAATCTGTTTTAATAAGCTCACTTATTATTCATTTGTTAACTTAAACAAATAAGTTCCAATTTTATTAAATTTCCAATTTGAAACAATATATTTAACATATTCAAACAAAATTTTGGGACCACAGCTTTGCCTTATTTTATTTATAATGTCGCTTGATTATAAAATGAGAGCGCCAAGAATATGTACATATAAAACAATAAATTGGTTCAACGACCATTTCATATTCTTGCTCTCCTGATCTAAATAGGTTTAAAAATCGCACAATAAACAGACCGAGACCGTAGTATACAAAGATGGAGGAGGACCAAAAGAAATTTACTAAGAAATTACAAACATTCTTCATAATTTGATTAGTAATCTTCCTATAATTAAAATAATCTTGCATTTTAATTCGGAATTTAAACATTTCAAGATATATAAATGAGTTCCCATTTTGTGAATACCACTAGGTAATAAATATTAAGACTAGGAATCAAACAAGATTTTGTATGCAGTGTTAACAATAACCTAGTTAATAAGTAAATTTTGTCCACGATTTTAGGTCTTCATCGAGTAGTGTGCGATTTTTAAACCTCACTATACCAGGAAATCAGACGGTTAAGAAAGTCTTGTCACGTAAATATCTAAATAAAATCTCCATTTAATATTAAAATAAGAATTATAGAGAAACCATTGTTAATAGAGCCATTAAAATTATTCTGGATTCATTTTAACCCTTAACCACCTGCCAAACCTCTCAGGTGAGAAAATTACTGCTACTTTGGGTCTGAGAGACGTATGTCAGGTGGTTAGGTGTTAAAGTTAATATTCTCGTTTTGGAACTAAGCTTAGAGACGATTAAATAACTTCCTGACACGTAAGAAGTCTTTTATCGTGAAAAGAAGATAAGATCGCACGTTTAATTTGTGTAGTTGGAAAAGCAGCCCGTCGTGCCGAACTGCGTCAAAAGCTTTGTTTATGTCGAGCAAAAGGGCGATTGAGTGTTGATTAAGGAGGTGAGAGGTTTGTATATTGTTTGTGAGAATGAAATGTAGATGTATAGTGACAATGGGACGGTTTAAAGTCAAATTGGAAGTAAGGAATCTGATTTTTCAAACAAGTCCAAGTTTCAATGTGTTTCAATGAACTCAGTATAATATGTCAGAGGCGAAGCGAGGATCGTGCAAGGGGGTGTATCATGCCCCGGGCGCCACTTCTAGAGGGGCGCTAAACGGTGTCCAAAGACCAAGATTTTTCGGAAAATTTTTATATTTTATAATAATCATAGTAACATAATTAATTTGCTATAAATCTATCAAACATCACCGTATACAAAACGTTCTTTCTTTCTGAACACTTTATTTTGCAAAAATAGTAATACCTATATATGCAACTTTATGTTTCCCGCATCTGTTTGGACCAATAAAATCTTTTCTCCTTTCATTTTTTCCGACATAAAATAATCAATATAGAATATACATGTGCAGTAGTGTAGAATATAAATGTGCAGTAGTTTCCAAATGTTATATATACGTTAGTTATTGTTGAACCTAAACTGCGGCCGAGTTATAAATATAGACGTAGATAAAAATCATCGGGTTTTCAGTCAAAATTCCTTTATTATTTACAAACCCGACGTTTCGACACCACTTGTGGCTTCCTAAGGGCTAGCACAGTGGCGGATCCAGGGGGGGGGGCTAAGGGGCTCAAGCCCCCCCCAAAAGCATCTGAGTTCTTCGGTGCCAAATCAAAGTGAACTCATCGGAAAATATATTTTCATAGTTCTTCTTCTTTTTGGTGCAACAGCTTAACTGGTACCTAGGTCTCCTCCCCTCCCTTTTCGTATACTTGTGTTTGGTGTCTAGGTCTTAGACACAAGCGGGCCCTTACGTTTTTTAACGTGGGCGGCGAGCCAGATTTGAGGGAGGTATTCTCGGCAAATTGCTCTGATGACTTTACCAGAGTCATCCATAAGAGGACGGTGGATTATTATAATACGCGGTTTGATCCCGGGTCAAACCGCTAGCGCCTTACATGCACTCTGCCGCGCATAATCTAAACCTAGCTGTCCTGAAGGCATGCAGCTTGCCTAGTGTTTCGTTTTCACAGCATTAGATTAGATCTTAGGTTGCATTAGATCTTAACCTTTGTTATGAGATGTTAGAAAGTGTAGTAAGAACGAGACGAGTCGCTTTTCGAGAGCAGAGCGCTCTTCGATTCTCGATCTGTTCCACCTTCTCCAAGTGCTATCGTAAGTCCTGTGAAGTTAGCAACCGAATTTGCAAAAATATAATATTACATCAGAGTTCCCGGCAGATATGAAATAGTTTTAGAGTACTTTGTGCAAAATTTCAATATTTCTGCAGAATTTCCCGAAAAAAATGGAAAATACCAAAATTGAGCTAGCAACCACTTTTGAGAAAAACTGTGCGTTTTTTACATATTCCTGTTCCTCGACCATAGTTCTGGAGTACTTGATCAATATTGCAAAAAGTTCTGCAAAAATTGACATTTTGCAAGAAAAATCGACGCGACGAAGTGAAGAGGAAAAAATCGCGCAATAGTTCTGTTTGCAGTTCCTGGTAGAACTCTTAGAGTTCTATCGAAAATCTTTATTACATTTTTCTCCAAAGTTAAAAATTCGAAAGATATGGGAAAATTAGACTTCACCGATGCGACGAAGCAAGGAGAAAATAATCCCGCAATAGTTTTGTTTGCAGTTCCTGGTGGAACTCTTAGAGTTCTATCGAAAATCCTTATAACATTTTTCTCTAAAGTTAAAAATTCGAGAAATATGGGAAAATTATATTTCACCGATGCGAAGTTAAAAATTGGAAAGATTTACGAAAAATACAAGTTCACGATTGAATTTCGAATTCACCATTGAAGTGAAAAATTTTCCCATATCTCTCGAATTTTTAACTTTGGAGAAAAATGATAAAAGGATTTTCGATAAAACTCTAAGAGTTCTACCAGGAACTGCAAACAGAACTATTGCGCGATTATTTTCTCCTTGCTTCGTCGCATCGGTGAAGTCTATTTTTTCGCGTATCTTTAGAATTTTTAACTTTGACGAAAAATGTTATAAGGACTTTCGATAGAACTCTAAGAGTTCTACCGGGAACTGCAAACAGAACTGTTGTGCGATTTTTTTCTCTTCATTTCGTTACATCGGGGAAGTCGAAATTCTCGCATTTCTTTCTAATTTTTAATTTTACAGAAAAATCTTGTAAGGACTTTCCATAGAACTCTAAGAGTTCTACCGGGATCTGCAAACAGAACCGTTGCGCGATTTTTTTCTCTTCACTTCGTCGCGTCGGTAAAGTCCAATTTTTCGCAAAATTTTTAATTTTACAGAAAAATGTTATAAGGATTTTCGATAGAACTCTAAGAGTTCTACTGGGAACTACAAACAGAACTGTCGCGCGATTTTTTTTTCATCTTCACTTCGTCGCATTGGTGAAGTCTAATTTTTCGCAAATCTTCCTAATTTTTAACTTTACAGAAAAAAATTATAAGGATTTTCGATTGAACTCTAAGAGTTCTATCGCGAACTGCAAACAGAACTGTTCAGCGATTTTTTTAAATTTTCATTCAAAATAACGGGTACCTTTTACCCGGGAAAAACTAAGGTTTTTATCAAAAAATTACAAAGGGATCTTTGATAGAACTCTTAGGGTGCTATTCAGATCCGCGAATAGAACTGTTTTTGCAAGTTTCAAAATTCAATTTTTTTTGCAAAATGTCAATTTTTGTAGAACTTTTTGCAAAATTGATTTAACCTAGCTCAATTTTGGTATTTTCCATTTTTTTCGCGAAATTCTGCAGAACTATTGAAATTTTGCACAAAGTACTCTAGAACTATTTCATATCTGCCGGGAACTCCGATGTAATATTATATTTTTGCAAATTCGGTTGCTAACTTCACAGGACTCTATCTAACTACTATCGTAAACACAGAAAATCTGACCACGATGTAGCAGCTGCACGCGTTTACAGTGACGATTTACCTCATCCTCTCTCGTTATCGGGAGAAATATCTGTTTGGAAGGAGCTGAACAAACAGCAGCTGAAGCGCATCAAGACACAAATGAGTTTTTTCCAAATATAAAAATTTTGCTACAAATTCTCGCTACATTACCAGTAACCACTTGTAGTATGGAGCGCAGCTTCTCTTCGCTTAAACTAATAAAATCGTACCTTCGTACGACAATGGCCCAAGACAGGTTAACCGGTTTGGCGTCCATGTATATTCACCGAGATATCTCTGCTAATCTACAACCTAACGAAGTCATTGAGGAATTTGCGAAAAGTTATCCGAGGAGACTTATTATGCGTTAAGCAAAATGAAATGTGTGTTTTTAGTGTTTTCTTTGCTAGTCTTTACTTTACCTACTCTCAGCGGGATCAAGCCCCCCCCAAATGACAATCCTGGATCCGCCCCTGGGCTAGCAAATAACAGTTTTGCGTTATACTCCAAGTTGTTCAACAGTAATATCTTAATTAATGTAATAAAAATTTATTTTTTATTTAAACCATGCCAATTCCTGGAAAAAAACTTAGCGGTTCCCAGAATCGAAAAAGAAACTAAAGGAAGTAAAACAAACTGAGAAATCCAGAATAAGGGTTAGGTCAAGAATACGTTTTTTTTTTAAACTTAGTGTTGCAAACTTTTTACCTGGTGTAACTCTTGTTAATCGTCGTTGGTACTGTATAAATAAGATCGGAAAGCAGGAATGAAGCTACTACGCTGCCTGGTTCAATGAATATTCGTATTTTTGTTGTCCTACAAATTGACATTTTCAACGTAACAGATGGTGGATGCGCCCACAACTACCTCGACGTTGCCACGTTTTTTTTTTTTAAGAAAAATATTACCCCATATGCCTATCAAAATATCCATACTTTGTTTAGGATATATCGACATTTTCTCGATAGTAAATATGTTATTATGTAAACTGGCAACTAATTCCGCAACACATTTTTCGGTTTCTTGTAATAAGAGATGTTGAAGTGGCAACGCCGAGATGATTGCATGCGCACACTTTTTGTCTTGTGGTCAGAAATTTACCAGCTGTTGCGTCGAATGTCAATTTTTAGGACAACAAAAACAAGAATTGAACCAGGCAACGTAGAAGCTACATTTTTGCTTTAAGATCTTATTTAAACAGTACTAAAGACGATTAAATATAAATACTCTAAAGTACTGGAGGGCAGAAGGAATGCCTTCGGGTCTTCTGTCCGATGAAGGGAAAACCCCTATCTACAACCTCCACGTGGTAGAGTATGGTAACATCATGATGATGGCAAATGCAGAGGGGGACCGAACCGTTGCCGGGATAAGCAGCAAACTTATTCTTAGGAAAAAGCTGGGCTCTCTTTGGTCCAGGGGGTTAGAAATAACCCCCGAAGGCGGATGAACCGAACAATACGGTCAACGGCATAGGATGTAGAAGGCAACGGGAAACCACTACATTAAAGATCGTCACAGATATCCCTAGTACAATCAATGGCCATGTTCAAAACAAAATATTGTACCGGAGCATCAAGTCTCCCAATCGGATCTCCGGGGGGGACTGTTTTGAATATTGCTACAAACAAAAAAACTCTATTGCGAATCCCAAAGACCTCAACCAAAGATAAAAACTATAGAATAGGAACATGGAACCTGCGAAGTATGTTCCAGGCAGGAAAAACGGAAAACGTCATAAAAGAACTAGAACGAATGAAGATCGACATACTCGGATGCAGTGAAACGAGGTGGCCGGGTACTGGAAGATCTGACGTAGATAACTATCACATCTACTACTCAGGCGACGATAAAACACAGAATAAGAACGGCGTTGCAATTATAGTCACGGAGGAGGTACATAAAGCAGTTCTAGGATTTGTACCAATATCAAACAGAGTGGCAATAATGAAACTAAATTCCAGCCCTTGCATAATTAATATAATACAGGTTTATGCACCCACAAGCGAAGGAAGCGACGAGGAGATCGAACAATTCTACGAAGATATAAGAACAGCACGAAAACAGACCAAAAGGACGGAAATCACAATACTAATGGGTGGCTTCAATGCGAAAGTGGGTAAAGGAGAACAAGAAGATATAGTAGGAAGATATGGTTTGGGAACTAAAAACGAGAGAGGAGACCTGCTGATCCAGTTTTGCAAAGAAATTGAGCACTCAATAATGAACACCTTCTTTAAGTTACCTCCAAGAAGGTTATATACGTGGAAATCGCCGGCCGACCGCGAACAGTGTGTAATTAGAAACCAAATAGACTTTATTACAATAAATAAAAGGTTTAGAAACTCCATCACATCCACTAAAACTTACCCTGGAGCAGACGTATATACCGACCATAACCTACTGCTGTCAACACTTAAAGTACGCTTTAAGAGAACAGAGAAGAAGCCCCAATTGAAGAGACATGACATACAGAGACTGAAAGACCCCAACGTGATGCAACAAGTTAAAGACCAGATTAAAGAAGGTATGAACAAGATCAGAAGCCTTGCCAGCCGCAACATAGAACAACAAGTCGAAGCCATCACCAATGTAATGAAAACTGTTGCAGATAAAAACCTTTACACAAATCATAGAAAAAAGAAAAGCAAGTGGATTACAGATGAGATCTTAGGTTTGATGGAAGAACGAAGAAAAACAAAGAGCAAAGACTTAAAGTCATATAAGCAAATCCACAACAACATTAAAAAAAAGATCAAAGAAGCCAAAGAAAACTGGTGGAAAGAACAATGCTCTGAAATAGAAGAACTAGACAGAAAACATGACGTTTTAAATACACATAAAAAAATAAAGGATGCAGCTGGAATAAACAAACCACGACAGAATAACATAATTACCGACAAAAACGGGACTGCACTACTGAACGTGAATGACAAAGTAGCAAGATGGCAACAATACATACAGACTCTTTATGCTGACGATAGCCGAACAGTTTCTAACACAAATAGCCCAGCACAAACAGGACCTTCTATAACTCATCAAGAAGTTCTTAAGGCAATTGGAAGACTCAAAAACAACAAGTCCCCGGGCCCAGATGAAGTTCTTGGCGATATGTTAAAGCTCATTGAGGAAGAATACCTAGACCTAATCACGGACTTATTTAACAACATATATGAATCGGGAGATATACCCGAGAAATGGCTAGTCTCTACGTTTATACCGATTCCTAAAAAAACCACAGCTAAACAATGCGAAGACTATAGAACTATCTGTCTCACAAGTCACTTCATGAAGGTCTTTCTTAAGATTATTTACGTATGAATATATCAAAAACTAGAAGAAGACATTAGCGAGACGCAATTTGGGTTTAGGAGTGGATTGGGGACTAGAGATGCCCTTTTTGGTCTGAGTGTTCTGATTCAGAGAGCAAGAGACGTGAATTGCGATGTTTTCACGTGTTTTATCGACTTCGAAAAGGCATTCGATAGGGTTAACCACGATTTGCTAACAGAAACCATAAAGCAATCAGGAATAGATGACAGAGATGCACGAATAATCAACAATCTGTACAGACAACAAACAGCATGTGTTCGTGTGGAAAATATAATGTCAAAGGAATTTCCAGTAGAACAAGGTGTCAGACAGGGCTGCGTACTATCCACGCTACTGTTTAACCGATACGCAGAAAACCTTTTTAAGAATGCACTCGAAGAAGAACAGATTGGGATAAAGATAAACGGGGAAATAATTAATACCTTAAGGTATGTAGACGACTCTGTACTAATTGCCGACAGTGCCGAAGGACTACAGAGACTGATTGATAAAGTAGTAGAGGCATGCGAACCACTTAATATGCGATTGAATGTGGCAAAGACAAAAATTCTAATCGTCAGCAAAAATGCGTCTAATGCCCAATTCCTGGTAAATGGGGCCCAACTACAGAGAGTACCATCAATATCGTACTTGGGTGTAAACCTCAATGACCAATGGGATCATAGTCGTAAAGTAAAGATCAACATAGAGAAGGCACGTTCTACATTTAACCAAATGAAGAATGTTTTGTGTAACATGCGCTTGAACATCCATCTTCGAACACGCATACTTAGATGCTACGTCTTCTCTAAGCTTTTGTATGGAGTGGAGGCATGGACACTCTCCGAGGCAACTAGTAAGCGACTGGAGGCCTTCGAAGCATGGTGCTATCGTCGAATGCTTCGCGTTTCCTGGACCCACCATGTTAGCAACGAAACCATACTCCTACGCATGCAGAAGGACAGAGAACTGCTCACAACAGTCAAACACAGAAAACTGTCATACTTTGGCCATATCATGAGAAACAGCAACAGATATAGGCTACTTCAACTCATCATGCAGGGAAAAATCGAGGGGAAGAGGTCACAGGGAAGACGACGGATCTCCTGGTTGAAGAATCTGCGACAATGGACCGGAAGAACATCGGTTGACTTGTTCAGATCGGCTGTGGATCGAATCCGATGGGCCATATTGATCGCCAACGTCCACTGAGGATATGGCACAATAAGAAGAAGAAGAAAGACGATTAACAAAAGTTACACCAGGTAAAAACTCTGCAACACTAAGTTTCAAAAAAACCGTATTCTGGACCAAATCCCAGAATCAGATACAGGTTGTACTCCTGCTACTACACATCACATCATGTACTCCTACACATCACAACAAATACAAGATTTTGAAGATGAATGTGGAAGCCCAAGTACATCTGAAGTTCCAAATCCGCGTCCATTTCTAATAAAAAGTACAGAAAATGCAACAGAAACACTTACTGTAATTCCAGACCTTTTGGAGTTCAGAGATGTTGCTTATTTAAAATTCAATATTAATCTTTCAATAATATCGAATCAACTTCGCACAGAAATGATTTTTCGAGGATCCCGCATATTTCAGAACAAATGCAGTATAAATGCAGTAGCAACAACAGCTAATCGTCTAATGCCAAAATCTTGGTTTTATCAGCGAGTCGGTAATGAAGAAGAAGGAATTCAAATTAACCGATCTTGGCTATTATAGTCACCAAAAAATAATGCAGCGTAATGTTTTTGTTGCTTACTGTTTATTACATCAAATTCTGCTACACAATCATCTTTCGTAACTACATTTGGCTTTAATAAATGGAGCAAAAAAGATAAATTGATTAGCCATGAAAGAAGTCCAAATCATCGTTTACAATGTGGAAAAAAACAGAAAGAAGATTGATTAATAAAACGGGAATCGATGCATCATTGGAAAAACATATACAGTCCGAAAAAGAACGGTGGCGAAATATATTGCAACGAATATTAGCTTGCATAAACTATCTGATTATAAAAATCGTCCTCTACCTGGTCATGTTGAAATTCTAACGCTTCAAGATGGCACCAATGTCGGAATGCTCAGTTTGTTCCACTACTAGCAAATCATCTTCTGGCATCCACAGTTCGAAATCAACTAATAAGTGACATTAAAAGAAATAAATATTATGGACTTTTATTTGATTCGACTCCTGATATCGCTCATCGAGAACAAATGTCGCAAGTCTTTAGGTATGTAGATATTGATTTTACCAACAGCAAAGTCTCTATCAAAGAATCTTTCTTGGGATTTTTTGAAATGCATGCCAAAAACGCATCCTTCATTGAAAATACAATGTCAGGTCACATATCTGGCGTTCATCAAGGAATTTTGGAAAAATAATATAGCATTATTTGTAAATTGTGAAAACCACTCCTTAAATTTAGTAGGAGTTACTGCAGCTAAGCAAGAATCAATCTTTGTAACATTTTTTGGGATAATTGAAAGCATATATCTCTTTTTCTCACATTCCACATTACGATGGGAATTATTAAAAAAAATCTTTAAAGAAAACGTGCATCTGAAACACGATGGAGTGCCAGAGCACAAGCGGTTAGCATTATTGTCGATGGGCTGGAAGGGTTAGTAGAAGTATTACACGTATTAGACAGTACTACTACAAGTGACACCAGAAGTGAAGCTACAATTTTATTACAAAATATATTGAATTTTTATTTTATAACTTTCGTTCATGAAATCTGGCGAGAAATTAAGATCAATGGAGTAGAAATTAAAATGACAAGATTTGCTGACGACAGCTATCATTGAAGAGAATGAAGAAAATCTGCAAATCTGCGTTAACAGGAATGAATATGATCCTACTGCAAAAGTACAACATGAAAATCAACGCACAGAAGACAGAGAACACGGTGTGCAACCGCCAGCAAATTACAGCCAACATTACGGTTAACGTTGTACCACTGAAACAAGTTAATACGTTCACCTACCTAGGAAGCAAAATTACATCAGATGGCAAAAGTTCAGCAAACATAAAAAGCAGAATTGCGCAAGCAAAAATAGCCTTCAACGACCAACGGGTGCTTCTTACATCAAGGAACTTAAATACAGATACCAAAAAAGCATTTACAAAATGCTATGTCTGGAGTGTGGCATTGTACGGCTCACAAACTTGGACATTTGGCATATGCGATAAGAGAAGACTAGAAGCATTTGAAATGTGGTGTTGGAGGAGAATGCAAAAAATCTCGTGGACGGCAAGGCTGATAAATGAAGAATTTCCAAGAAGAGTTGGTGAAAAAAGAGCCCTATTGAAAACAATAATGAGAAGAGAATAGTTAATAGGATATCTGTATGGCCACAATGATTTTATAATCAATGTTATTGAAGGAAGGTACATGGCAAAAGAGGCAAATTACAATACATGAAACAGATTCAAGGAGATATAGGAGGAAAATCATATGAAAAAATGAAAAGACTATCAATATATATATATATATATATATATATATATATATATATATATATATATATATATACATATATATATATATATATATATATATATATATATATATATATATATATAAATATATATATATACATATATATATATATATATATATATATATATATATATATATATATATATATATATACTAATTATATAAAATACCGAAAAGAGTAATAAACACACACCCCAATTTCTACAATAAATTGAGATTAACAAAAATATGTTATATGTTCCATTCTGTATTGAAAGAACATAAAATTTCCTCAGAAAACGTGTAAAACCGAAATTTTGTTTAATTAAAATTTGATTAAATTTTGAAAAATTTTATTTTTTTATTTTTGTCCTTATACTATGTTGTCGCTGTTGATATTGTGTAAGTTTTAATTGGACTCGCGTGAACGTTCCCTAAAAATAAATGTATCATTCGGTTCGATCTTTCTTTTTGTGTTTTTCTGTTTGGCTGCAACACGAGAAAATGAAAAGTTTGTATGAACCAATCAGGACAACATTCTTGCCATTAAACTTATTTCCTGCGGAAACTTTTTCCCCGACGGAGCAAAATATCTGCGAATTCGGTCGACGCGGAAAACCACTCGAGCGTGAAAATATAATTTCAAATTAAATTTTCGTCCATAATAATAAATAAACTGTAAAATAAGAAAATTTTATGATATTTAAATATTAAGAAAACCTGTAAGTTTATTTACTGAATATTTATTAATTTTTTTGAATACAATTATTTCTTGATTTACACGGTTACCATATAAAACGGTCAATCATTGCAACTATATGTTGTTTTACACGAAAAAGTTTCTGGTTTACTCGCTTAATTCATTGCATCTATGTTCTGTTTAAGATGGCAAAGTATCTGCATTGCACATTCAAATCATTGAATATATGTATTGTTTTGCAGATAGAGCAAACGGTCTTACAAGCTTTTTAAGTAAATCTTATATTTTGTATTGATGAGTAGTAGAGGATCTATGACAGTTCGGGACCAAATTCCCATAAGGATTTACATAGGGGTCTGAAATTACTTTTTGTAACCAGATAACACTTTTTGTAACCAGATAACCAAGGGTCCGTTTAGGTTGGTATCACCATTAATCTACTTTTTGTATCCAGATAATCAAGGGTCCGTTTATGTTGGTATCACCCCTTAATCACACTCGATATCAGAGAAGTTTATTAGACTAGACAGACAAGACTAGACGGACTAGACTAAACCATTTTTCAACCATTTGATGAGAAAAGTGAAATCTGGTGTCAGAACGGCTACAGGATGTGCCCTAAGATATATACCGCCCGACCGCTTCCCCCTCCGTAGAAGACGTCATCCTCCGCGGCAGATATTACTAAACTAATTATCTCGATGCTGATTGGTTGAAGAACGAATAAATAATTACAGTCGGCCTTTTCCCTCAATTTATATGTAATGGACCAGACTAGACAGTCGAGTCTAAATACACGAGATTAGATAATACTGATCTAAAATATATAAGAGATTGTTTTGCTTTTAATTTAATAAAATATTAAGATTTTGATTTAACAGTAGTCGGTTATGCGTTGTCATATGTTTGGCACTCATAACAACTCCCTATTATCTTATCAGCTGCCCGTGAGTGGAGAAATAATAAATTATGAAACGCGGTGTAATCAATTTCTAAGAATCCTTTTGCGTTTAATTTAATAAACATATAAAGATTTTGATTTATCGGTAGTCGATTAGGCGCTACCGGACGTCTAGTGCTGATAACACCACGCAAGAATAGAGGGACGAGACTAGACAGACTATATTAGACCGACAAGCGGGGAAAATTCAAAATGAGTAGCGGGTTGGTAGCGGAGAATCGTGTACGCATACATCATTCATTGCTAACATATTACGGATTGATTCAAATGAGATTATTGGTTTTAGACTGGACAAGATCGAACAAACCCGAACAAGGCCGAACAAGAAGTGTTCTAGCCACATATTAATGTAAATATAAGTAATATTTCCTGTGATATTAATCCGAATAATTTCCTATGTGTAAGCGAAATTTCTTATACTTGTCTGTGAACCAGATCGTATTAATGTTTTTCATTTATATAAATACCAAAGAGTTCAATTTTCTGGCATCCACTTTTCATCCACTTGCATTCACTTTCCATCTACTTTCATCCACTTTTCATCACGCTAAACAGGGTGTGAGGTCTATATAACCCCACGCTAAAGAGGGTGTAAGGTCTATTTTTAGTCAGCTTTTATCAGCTTTAATTAGCTTTAATCTCATTGGGTTAGTTCGGTTAGCATTAGGTTAGGTTAGCATTAGGTTAGGTTACGGGAGGTTAGGAATGAAGCGCGCTTCATTCCTAACCTCCCGTAACCTAATGGCTAATGCTATATATGTATGCATACACGAAACTTCTCTGATATCGAGTGTGATTAAGGGGTGATACCAATATAAACGGACCCTTGATTATCTGGATACAAAAAGTAGATTAATGGTGATACCAACCTAAACGGACCCTTGGTTATCTGGTTACAAAAAATGTTATCTAGTTTCAAAAAGTAATTTCAGACCCCTATGTAAATCCTTATGGGAATTTGGTCCCGAACTGTCATAGCCCCTCTACTATGAGTCAAAATATTACATTGTGAATGTTAAGATTTTACACAGTTTGAATTACACCTCGTTTTGGACCGTGTAAATGGAGAGATGTGTACAAATTATTTAATCTTATTTGCGTTTGTTGAGTTCGAAGATTTTATAACTAAGATATGAATTACTTGGAGTCTTTTCTTCAAAAGTTTATATTTTTGTAATATATGTATACATTTCGTTAACAATGTTAAGACCGTCAGTATAACTGGTGATGTTAGCATACTGATGTTAACGAAATGGATATATACAGGGTGTTAGGCAAACATGTGGCAAAAATTCAACAAACTGAAATGTGCTGGTGCACCAACGCGCATAAACCACATTGCAATTCTTGTCGCCAATGGTACATCCTGCAGAAACTCGGGCAATTTTTCTTCCAAAAAGTTTTGATACATCTCGCCATGAGTCTTGCTGGTAGAAATACCGGTCCAATTAGATAGTCACCCACAATTTTAATCTAAACATTCAAGGAGAACTGATGTTGAAATCGATCTTCACATACCTTATGCATATTTTAATCTGCCCACACATGTTTGTTATGAAAATGTCTTATTGCATTTCTTGAAAAACTGGCTTCATCGGTGAAAACAATCTGTGTCAGGAATTGATGGATTAGAACTAATGTTTGCAAAAGCCATTGACATAACGCAATGCGTGGACGATAATCAGCAGGTAGTAGTGCCTGAACACGTTGAATGTTTTTCAGTTTTCCAAACTATCCAATGACAGATTCAAAGTATTGGCAACTTGTCGCGTAGAAGTACTTGGATCTTCCTCTATCATGTCTAGCGTATTCTGTTCCAGTTATACCGTTCTTACTGTCATTAATCTGCCTGGCCCTCCATTTCGTTTCAATGTGCCTATTTGACGAAGACATCGATGAATGTTTTCAAAGATTTTTCGGTCGGTGATATTACGGCTAGGAAACCGTTCAACGTACAATCGTCTAGCTTGTAATGAATTGCCATCAGCAAGCCCATACATGAAATGTATGTCAGTCATCTCGGCGTTCGTAGACATCGTAGTGGACTTCACTAACTATTAATGACACGTCAAACAGTCAAACGTCACTCAATGAAAACAAGTGCTACCGATACCGATACGAGATTTATTCAAATGAAATCCACTTGCACGTTAGAACAGCTGATAAAGTCATTGGAGTACGCTATACTTATATTTACATTCATCATTTCAATAAATATCGAATATAGTTTAAAATTATGGTTACCCTGTATCTTCGAAACAAAGAATTTTTACAAAAATCATCATAGGGCAAAATATTGTTAGAATAAAGCAAGGAATAACCCCTTGAATTTTTGCCGCATGTTTACCTAACACCCTGTATATTACAAAAATATAATTTTTCAAAAATAGACTCAAATTATTTCATTTCTTATTTAATCATAATTAACCAAATAATTAATTAAAGTATTAAATTAAGTAATAAATAATTAATTAAAGTTAGTAAAGTTAATAAAGTTTTTACAAAAATATCTTGGCTTTATAAAATTTTAATAAAAAATATGTAGTAAACGTCGAAACTCTAATCAAATCATTCTAATTTAATTCCAACAAATAAAAACAAAAAATATTTAATTTCTCTCTCACGTCATTTTCCTTTGCCTTTCACCGAAGATTACACAATTTACCAATTCCATCCCAATCTCCAATTTTTCCTAGCTGCCTATTAATAATAAACACACTAATAACACACAAATATCAATCTTCATAACATTCCAATAATTGCTGTAGATCCCCGTTTTTATCCCCGCTCCCCAAGACGAAGGTCTGACAGGTGACTTATTGCCTCTCCTACTCACTCTTCCATTTATAATTGTTTTCCTTCCGCAATTCTGACTAACTCAGCCACCTTTAAACAGTTCAACCGCTGACAAAACAAAAAACTAAAATTTAAAATAAATTTGGTAATTTATCAGACAAGATCAGATAGATGTGATCAAGTACATAAGACCAGACATATACGACTATACAGACAAGAATAGGTAGACAAACTACACAAACTAGGCCGACAAGATTTGGTTTATCGATAATATTTTTTAACAACCTCATCGATGAAGATACCGCCGTTAGGCTCTGTCTCAGTGCCTACATCCCGACTAGGAATTTCAGTTCCCAAGTATCTTCCAAGCAGAGGTACAGGCAATCCAAAGATGTGCACAATTTATCCTTGACAAGAATTATCCCAAAAAACGAATTGCTATCCTGTCAGACAGCTAAGCAGCCATCAATGCTATTAGCTCATACACCATCAGATCCAAACTGGTATGGGACTGTGTGGGAAAGCTAAACAAGCTTGGCAGAGAAAATAAAGTAACGCTATACTGGGTACTAGGACACACTGGTATAAACGGAAACGAAGAAGCCGATCACCTAGCAAACAAGGTATCCAGTAATCCCTTTATAGGTCGGAAACCCTTTTGCGGAATGAGTGTGAGCACCATCCACAAAAGTTTACATGAAAAAATAAGAGAATAATGGATGAAAATCTGTAAAGAACATCCAGGGTTGAGACAATCCAAAGTAATGCTGGGATCTTTTAACCAGAAAAGAACAAAAGCTTGCCTGAAACTAAACAGGAAGAAGCTTAGAATTCTGACAGTCCCGTCGAGACACTGCAGACCTTTAAGACACATCAAGACCCTAGAGCTAGAGGAAGATGACAAATGCCAATTATGTGGTTCAGCTAGGAAATCCCCTTACATCTGCTCAAAGACTGCCGAGCACTGCTCCGCAAGAGACAAATGTACCTTGGGGTAAATGTACCACTGCTTGAACCCAGAGGAGTTGCAGTCCTTGAATACCTGAAATTCCTAAAGGAATCAGGACTAGAGGAGGAGCTCTAAATGGGTAAGTATACCAACGTTTATAGGAAGAGGTTGGGATACAATAGGTCTATGAAAGTCGCATTACAAGTCGTCACCACCAAATCTACAATCTACATTACTTTCCTTTATTAGGAACCAACAATAATCTCCCATCATTGCAGGGTCCCATTATCTCGGTTCCATTCTTACAATATCTTGTTGAAACTTCTCTGCCTGCTCATCACTGACGGAATCTAAATTTTATGGAAAAAATCCTTAAATGAGAACATTTAAATGAATTTTTAGTGACATTTTGCAACACATTCTTTCGTAGTTTTTTAGCGAAAGTTTTCAATCAGTTCTTCATACGCGTCAGCCTCTTTGTTTCCCAAGAATTCTGTGACACAGCTTTTCCAGTTGAATGATCTCCAGGCTTCAAATTGTCAATCAACCCCCTATTCCACATTAGATTTTAGTTTGCGTTACCCCGGTATCGCATTTTTTGCAATCATTCAGGGTGGGCAGCCAGGACAGTTAGTGAAAACCGACCAAGTTGTTGCCTCCCCGATCAGGAAACGAACCCGGGTCTCCCGCATTGCCAGGCGGTTATGTTGTCAACTACATTACCGAGGAGGACGCGCTAGTCCTATTTAAAGCCGTAACAAAGTTTTTTTTATCAAACGGTGTTTTATTTACAAAGCAGGTCGAAACAACTTATGAGGGTCAAATATAGACATATTCTTGATATTAGCTTAGGTCACGAAATCACCTCTTTGCGTCCATTCTTTTACTTTGTAATGTTTTTCTGTTGCTCCACTGTTCCAAAGACTCTAAATATATCAGTATTAAGAAATCCTGCTTGAAGCTATAGTAGTAGTCTATAGTAGTAGTCCTAAGATCACCACATATCTGCCACTTGTACGTGTTGTAGTTAATACCATTAAAAATCAATGACATACTTTTATAAGTTTCCTTCATATATCAACAGCGTGAGCTAGTGAAGGTTTTGTGTTACCATTATGTAGCAAAACGGCTTTTAAACCAATCTTAGATGCGTCTATGAATAAACGCCGCTATTCTAGATTGTGTTGAAAGCCTAACTTCTCCATAACAATTGCAGGATCAGTACAATAGCAAATTTTGTCTGGTAATGTAAAGAAAAAGGTCCCCTCTTCATGAAGGTTTCTAAACACGGTACTAACCTAACCTAACCTAACCTAACACTAAAAACCTTTGTACCTTTGGCCATTATATTCCACTGCTGAAACTTTGATGCCAAGAGCCCTGCATGTTGTTTATATAAGTTAAGTTCACAAAATCATTAAGCTCAAGTTGGTCGATAAAGTTTGGTTTTTCTTCTTTTCTTTTTCGTTCTTCTTAGGTCCTTCTTCTTCTTCGGAAAACTAAATAAATAAAAATAAATAGGGCGATAGAAGTAGAGAGGGCTCTCTCTGCTTCTTTTAAGGGATATAATCTCATCTTCTTTAGTATCTTCAGCAGCAACTGTTCAAGTTCTGTGGTAACCGAGGCGGAATCCGGAATTGGTAAATTTTCGCCAAGAGGAACACGTTGTTTAGCTGAAGATATGTCGCGATATTAGATTAGATTAGATTAGATTCCCGACTTCCTCTAAGGGTTTGGCGCACGTCAACCTTAAGGCTTATTGTGCTGTCGGTTGATATCAAACTTGCAGTCCGACGTCTGTGTCACTGACTAGTTTCCTTAGTTTTCCTACAAGTTTGGGTTCCCATGTGGTTTGTTGGTTCCAGTCGAGCTGGTGTCGCATTCGTTCTAGGGCAGGGCATTCGAAGAGTACGTGGTTTGCTGTTTCATCTTCCTCTCCGCAGAGTCTACATAAAGGTTCGTCTCGGTAGATTTTTACTTTATGCATGAATTCTCTAAATCCGCCAGTGCCTGTTAGTAAACTAACTATCTGCTTCGTGTGAGCTTTGTTTAGTTTTAACAGGTCCTTTGCTATATTGGGATTAGGTGAGTCTATTAGCTTCCTGCAATGGGTTGCTTTATCATAGGAGTTCCATCTGAGTTTGTGTTTATTTTTCATCCAATCATTGATGGATGCTCTGGCGCAGGCTTTTTCTATACCTATGCTCGGTTCGGGACCAACTAGTTTCTTGCGGGCACCTTGTTTTGCTAGGTCGTCTGCATGTTCGTTTCCCTCTATACCACTATGCCCGCGAACCCAGATGATTTTTACTGTGTTCTGTTGGCCTAGTGTATGTAGTATTTCTTTGTATTCTTTTATGATTCTTGATTTTGTACTGCAGGCCTCTAGTGCTTTTAGCGCTGCTTGACTATCAGAAATAAAATAAATGTTTCTGTTCAGATATTTTTGTCTGTGGCATTCAGTAGCACCCAATAGTAATGCGTGTACTTCTGCTTGGAATATCGTGCAGTGTTCGCCTAGGCTGGCTGATTCCCTAATTTTGGGATTTTTGCTGTACAGGCCCGATCCGGCCCTTCCTTCAAACATTGAACCATCCGTGTAAAAGATTATGTTCTTGTTCGTAGGGGTGGGAAGCTGGTCCGGTTTCCAGCTTGGATCTATGTGTACGGTGAATGATTTTTCGAAATGGAATGACTTGTTGGTACTGTCGGTTCTCATTTCCATCAACGGTATTCTGACTGCCGTCATGATTTTCGTATGCCCGATCCTACTGGCTGCGATCCATTGACCCGCGCATTGTAGTCGGTATGCCGCCATTCTTGCTTCTCCTTTTAGAAAGATGTCTAATGGCGGTGTATCTAGTATCACGTCTAATGCTAATCCAGAGGTACAGAGACGGTGGACGGAAAAATTGGACGGAAAAAAGTGGACGGAAAGTGGACGGAGTGGACGGAAAGTGGATGGATAGAATGCGGCTTCTCGTACAACGGCTATGCAATTTACTAATAAAACTATCTACATCAATCCCTGAACCATCAATTCTATAGCTGACACAAGCATGGATAATGTTCTGCTGGACCGGCTTCACTGTTGCTTCAAGGCGATTCTGTGATCGTAGGAGTGAAGGAGGCGCCAGAAGGAACTATATTTCCCTACTCTTGCTGTTTGTAAGTATACAAATAGCATCTTGCTAGCCGATTTTGAATTTCGAATAAGCGGAGTAGAATTTGTGGTTTACATTTTGCTGCCAATAAATCTGAAAATCCAGAAAGCAAAGAATCAGCAAAGACATTGCAGAGATCAAAATCTTCAAATGACTGGTAAAAAAAATATTGAATAGGAGACGAAGTTGTCTTTTTGGCCACCTGGTGGCGCTAAGCGCGGTTATGCACGAAGCGAATAGGAATACCAAAATACTTGAGTTATGCTGATTTAGTCACTTTAGTTATTGTTCTGGCCTATGATTAGGTTAGGATTTAGGACCCATAAACATAATAAAATGAATTCGTTGATGTATTACAACCAATTTTTTTATTTTCGACATTTTTATAAAAAAATATTTTTTCAAAAAACTTCATTTTAATGTAACTCAAAATCTATACGTGATGGATTTTTTACTTTCTAATTCAATCCAATTTTAATGTTAAGACAGATTGTAGATAAAGTGCTGAACCTAAAAAGAATGCTGTTTGTTGCATTTGTGGACTTGGAGTAAGCCTTGGATAATGTGAATGGGAATGTACTGAAGAAAACTATGACTAATGCTGGTCTAGATGGTCTAGAGACAGACGGATAGTACATGAACTGTACAAAAATCAAAGAGGCATTATAAATATAAAGAGTTAACTACAAGAGGCATACATACAAAAAGGAGTACGCCAAGGATGCAATTTATCACCAGTACTATTCAACTTGTATATTGAGGAGGCAATTAATGAATGTAAACAGACTATGGAAGGAATTAAGATCAATGGAGTAGAAATTAAAATGACAAGGTTTGCTGACGACATATCTATCATTGAAGAGAATGAAAAAAATCTGCAAAAAGCGTTAACAGGAATGAATAAGATACTGCGAGAAAAATACAACATGAAAATCAACACACAGAAGACAAAGATCATGGTATGCAACCGCCAGCAAATTACAGCCGACATTAGGGTTAACGATGTACCACTGAAACAAGTTAATACGTTCACCTACCTAGAAAGCAAAATCACATCAGATAGCAAAAGTGGAGCAGCAGATATAAAAAGCAGAATTGCGCAAGCAAAAATAGCCTTAAACACAAACGGGTGCTTCTTACATCAAGAAACTTAAATGCAAAGACCAAAAAAGCATTTATAAAATGCTATGTCTGGAGTGTAGCATTGTACTGCTCAGAAACTTGGACACTTGGCATATGCGATAAGAGAAGACCAGAAGCATTTGAAATGTGGTGTAGGAGGAGAATGCCGAAAACTTCGTGGACGGTAAGGCTGACAAATGAAGAAGTTCTTAGAAGAGTTGGTGAAAAAATAGCCCTATTGAAAACCATAATGAGGAGAAAAGACTATTTAATTGGACATCTGTATAGGCACAATGATTTTATAATCTTGGTTATGTAATATATATAAAAACCGCAGAGGAAGACCCAGATTACAATAAATGAAACATATTCAAGCAGTCTTGAAAAGAATAAGAGTAGCAACTGTAAAACTAGAGGTAAAACAAAACTAGAAAAACGCCACAATAATCTTTCACAACTCTATTATTGATTATTTTCGTTCAAGTACAGTCTTCTTTTATAACAAAAATATGTCTTCTAGTAAAATACAGGGTGCCAACATAAGATTAATACTAAACAAAAAAACTGCAAGCAGAATTGCCGCCTTTTTTCAATACACCAATTCTGCAATAGAATTTAAATTAAAAAAATAAATAAAACAATACAAACTAATTTAGTTTTACAACATAATCAAAATTGGTGAAATTTTTGTCAAAAATACAAAAAACAAATAGTAAGAATACAAATTACAAATATCAACCACAGTTGTAAACAATAACAAATATGCTATACTTTAGTTTAAATTACAAAAGTTTAAATTTCTTAGATTGTGATACAATTTTTTCTTTTACATGATAATGGTAGTTACTATAAACATAAAAATATTAGTCAAACATATTTATTTATATTCATGAGAATTATTTTTGTTTATTGTCTTCAATAACGCTACATTGTTACATTCATTTTAATGATGTTTTGAATAACAATTTTGAAATTTACCGAAATACATAACTGAAAAACATATATCAGGTCTAGAACCTAATATTATGTACATAAAACTACCGATAAGTTCTTTGTAAGGAATCTTAGGATCTAAAATAACTTCAATATTCAGATTAAGTTTAGGTTGAATTGGAATTGCTTTTGGTATGCAATCAATCATATTGAATTTGTGAATAACTTTAGAAATAAGGTCTTTTTGTGATATAATAAAATATCTTTTTCATTGAACTGAATATCAATACCCAAAAATTTGACATTACTTGATGAACTCATATCTTTTATTTTAAAACTTTTCGAAAAATTTTCTAATACTGTTTCAAGATGGCTCTCATTTTCAGATACTAGCAAAAGGTCATCTACCCAAATTAAAACAATAACTGTATCATTAAAATAAATACATGGGTCAACTTTTCATCTTAAACATGACAATTCCTTAAAAAAATCACTGAGACTGTCATACCAACATTTAGGAGATTCCCTCAAACCATATAAACTTTTGATTCATTTACAAACATAACCTGAATGGTAACCTGTTAAACCTTTAGGAGGGAACATAAGTACTTCACTTTTTAACTCCGCATTTAAAAATGCTGTCACACACTTTCCACTTCTATTTCTTTTGAACAACAAGGGACAGGAGAACACGCCCAGACACCATTCTTGCTACTGGGGCATAGATTTCTTCGTAGAAAGAGTCTCGTTGGTAGCCCCTTGCCACCAGCCTAGCCTTGTTGATAGTTTTACCATCACATACCTTTTCACGAAAAATCCACTTGGAGCCAATTATAGTTTTATCCTGTGGCATTGGAGTCATAATCCAAGTTTTGTTCGATATCAAATTATTTAGTTCTTCTTGTATAGCTTGCTGCCAATCTTCCATCTTCATAGCTTCTTCATAACTTGTTGGAGCATTAGTTATGAGACACTGAGCGGACAAGCTGTCATCATAATTTAATTCAAAATCTTCTAGATGCTGTGGAATTTTTTTGTTCCTTACTGGTCTTTCATCACGACAAAAATCACGAACTACATCTTGAAACCAAAGTACGCATGATGAGGTGCTACATTTTCCCAATATTACTTTACGGAGTCGAGTCTTGGACACTAAATGATGCAACAACAAAAAAGCTTGAAGCCTTTGAGATGTGGCTATATCGACGTATCCTGCAAATATCTTGGAAAGACCGGGTAACAAACATCGAAGTCCTCCACAGGATGAAGAAAGAGAAGGAGATCATGGACACCATCAAAACCCGCAAGCTCCAATATCTAGGCCACATCATGCGGAACGAGGACAGATACGCCCTATTACAAGCCATCATTCAAGGCAAGATACACGGAAAACGAAGACCTGGACGGAGGAGAATTTCATGGTTGCAGAATCTCAGGGCGTGGTACGGGAAGACTTCGGACGAGCTCTTCAGAATAGCAACCAATAAAGTGAAAATAGTCATGCTCATCGCAAACATCCGAAATCGGATATGCACATGAAGAAGAAGGTCTTTCATATTGAACTGTTGAAGTAGAGGGTTGCTGCTCATCTATTATTGGTTCTTCAGAAGGCTCCTCTTCTTCACCCTGCTCAGGCATTATGTCCAAGTTAGTGATTGTATCTCTGCTTTCATCAAATATGACATTTCTGGCATAACATACTTCATTTTCTTCAATATTGTATAACTTATACCCATTTGAAGTGTATCCTATAAGTTTCATTACTTTGCTCCTTTCATTCAGTTTGCCTCTTTATTCTTTAGGGACGTGAGTGTATGCCTTTGATCCAAGTACACGTATTTTATTCAGTCTAGGATCCTCATTGCACCATAGTTCTATTGGTGATTTATTACGAAGCGTTCTTGTTTTAATACGATTTATTGTGAAGACTGATGCTAGTAAAACATCTCCCCAAAAACTTTTATCCACATTAGCTTCAAAAAGCATACATCGTGTCATTGAGAGAACAGTACGATTGTACCTTTCACAAATACCATTTTGTTCTGGGTTTTTTGTCATTATATATTCAATCATGGTACCATTTTGATTAAGATAATTTTGTAACATATTTGACGAGTATTCACCACCCCTGCCACAACGGAGTCTCTCAATCTTTCTTCCAAATTTTGTAGTGACATGTGCATTGTACAACTTAAATTTTTCAAAAACTTCAGATTTTACTGTCATTAAATAACACATAGTAAATCGTGAATAAATGTCAATAAAAGACCCATAATACCTCATTCCATCATAAGTACATGGTGTGAGTGGACCGGCTACATCGGTTGATACACATTGCAAAGGTTGTGTGCACTTTCTCTCTTCAGGTAATGGATTAAACTGATTTCTAGTTTGCTTACCTTTCATGCAAACTTCACATAACAGACGAGAAGGGTATACAGACGAGTGTCCCATTCTCCTGTGCCATAAATCCATTTCCTCACTTGCAACATGAGCTTGCATTTTACGATGCGTAAGAGATAAATAGAACAAATTTCCAACTTGATTACCTATGAAAACAATTTTGTCATTCTTTTTTATTTAAACTTGATTCTTTTTGAATACAACTTCCAGCCCATTTTGCTGTACTTTTGAAATTGACAAAAGGTTTTAGTTTAATTCACTGCACTCATAAACCTTTTTTAATGTAATTGGAGTTCCACCACATTCAAGATAAATAGTACCACATCGAGTGGAGGTAATCATCTCATTTTTCTTAGCAACATTTATTTTTAAGTTAACTAACTCTACATCAACTAAAAATTTTCCAACTTCTGAACATACTAAATGACTAGTACATCCTGAGTCAGCAATAAAAATTAAATTTCCATTGTTACAAAGAGAAATTTCATTACTAGTAGTTTGTATTTGTGCAGTTACAACAATTTCATCATCTGAATCTGTTTCCCTTGCTACTGCAGCAATTTTGTTTTGATCTTTCATTAATAAAGGGCAATTTTGTTTAAAATGTCCTTTCTTATTACACCTAAAACATCTATACTGAGAATTGAAAGGCTTCTTTTTAAAATTAAATTTTTTATTTTCTTCACTACTAGATTTTCTATTGTTTTCTTTTGACAAAAATGATATAGATTCTTTAGCTTTGTACTCACGACTTTGTTGCCATTTTTCTTCTTGTAATAACCTTTTTTTTACATAATAAATGTCCAGATCCTTATAGTTCTTAGAAAAATAAATGTCGATTGATGATGTAACTGAGTGATATGAATCAGGCATTGCCGCCAGCAACATCGTTATCACTTCTTCATCAGCGAGTTGGATTCCACAGTTTTTAAGTTCCTGCACTGTCTTGTCGAACAAGACCAAAAAATCATTTAGAAAACCACTTCTAAATTTCATATCCCGAAGACTTTTCTGTAATTCAACTTGAGTTGCGATCCCATAACTTGTATACGTCTTCTTCAAAATACTCAGCATTTCTGTAGCTGTTTTTGCTATTTTGACTGATTCAAAAACATTGTCTGCCAAACATAATATGATTATGGTTCTAGCCTTGGCGTCCATTTTCAGAAAAATTTTCAGTCTATCTTCATATCTGTGAGAGGGTTGGTCCATTGTCAGAACTTCTTTTACTGTATTAACTTCCAATAAAGTATTAACTCTAAACTCCCAATTAGAATAACCACCTTTACCATCAAAAGGTTTAATCTGAGAATTAAAAGGTCCAACAGAAGCTGCCATTCTGAATTTCACGAAAACACTGACCAAAACCGACAGAACTAAAAACTCTTACAAATTACGAACACTTGTATTTTTACAAAACCTGCTTCACTCTTAATATGGAATACTTCCCGATACTGGGTCCATAACCTCTTGAAAAGAATAAGAGTAGCAACTGTAAAACCAGAGGTAAAACAAAACTAGAAAAACGCCACAATAATCTTTCACAACTCTATTATTGATTATTTTCGTTCAAGTACAGTCTTCTTTTATAACAAAAATATGTCTTCTAGTAAGGTGCCTTGTAGTAAAATACAAGGTGCCAACATAAGATTAATACTAAACAAAAAAACTGCAAGCAGAATTGCCGCCTTTTTTCAATAATATAGGAGTAAAATTATATGAATAATTGAAAAGGCTATCAGGAAGAAAAGAATTGCTGCCAACCAATCTTCGAATTGAGAAAGAGGGAGATAGAGAGAGAAATCTACCGATCTACGTAAAGATACCGATCCACCTATAGCCACGCCAGTTGCATTCTTTCACTTTTTATTTGTAGAGAAGTGTTATCAAGGATCTAAATGCCACCAGCATAAGTTGATATTAACTTTCAGGAAGGCTATTTCATGAACAAAATATAAGTTGATCTTGCTTTTGTCTTTTTAAAAGAAATATAATTTATGTTCTACTTCCAACAGTCTTCCAAGTTTTGTATTTCTGTTTGAACGTGTAAATTTTCAAGACCAAACAACTTCTTTAAATTGGGGCCAAACAACTTAGACAAATGGACCGCATGCCACTCGTGAACCGCAGTTGCCGACCCCTGGTCTAGAAGGACAAACAAGACAACAAGACTAGACGCATAGCACCATATGACAAATCTAGTCGAACAAGAATAGACAGTCCGAACTAGACAGACAAAACTATACACACAAACTGGACAAACAAAGCTAGACAGATAAGACGTTTGAGTCAAAAGTTTTGCCTTATTAACTAATTGCCATCTAGACCTATCGACTTATTCCGTTTATTTGTAAAACTAAATTCAGTAGTCGTTCTAGAAGCTTGTTTTTCTGGAGTTTTTCTAAATTCTTCTATCAAACTTTGTGCGATCCGAAAATCGATAGTGAGAAAGATGTCGGCCTAATATTAAAGCCTAAATAAGGCTTAAGACAATATTAGATGTATTTTAGACATGAAAATATGGCCGTAATCTCGCAACCCTCTACTATTAATACTTTCCTGTACGTAATACCGCTCATTACTCGTCTTCATTTATCACATCACCCCTCTGTATACATCAAATAATTTCACGGTTTTTTTCTTCTCACCATTAAACGGACTTCAGGAAAATCTTATCGGTTATTAAAATTCTTATTATTCTCAAAAACCACCCATAATTAATATAAAAAACTTAAGGTTTTTGAAAAATTGTGCCAGCAAGTTTTCTATATTAAATCTTGTCAAAATTAGGCAGTCCAAGTTTTGTCTAATTAATATAATTATATTTAACTTTCATCTATAAAGTAGTGTAGCATAACTAGTAAGCATGGTTAAGTAATGTTAGCAGCATAATGTCTCCGAAGAAAAGGTTGGTCTTAAAATTGCTGTACACAAAGAGTGTTTGCTTACGTATCCAAGGCCATTTTCATGATTTTCAATGTAATGATTTTAATATTTTTAGAACTTCTGCAAAACGTAGTTTCCTACATCCACTAACACCTTTATTAGTCTTATTAACCCCTTAACCTACAATGACGTCTCTAAGACGTCATGTATATGTGATAAGATCACATGTATTTATTCGTCATTTTATCACGTCATAAGGACACGTCATTTTATTCGTATCTCTAGGGGTTAATATTTTATATTAGTCGAAATGAAATAGCCTTCACTATAGTGCATATGGTATAAGATAAATAAATCCCTATTTAAGTTTTTAATTAAAACTACCCTTATAATTGATTCGAGATAATGAAACCCAATAATCTTAGTAGTCCTTATATAGTTTAAGAAATAAGTTAAACCACCCTAATCTAATCATATATCTCTAGATACCCAATCACTGGTAATGCAATCAGGATCGTCCTTTTATGAGTGTGGGGTCCTGCAGCGATCCCCAATTGTTCTCATTACATCCCGTCGTCTAATTCTAAGCCTATCCCATATTCATCATGTTCAGTTACAACCAGTTACCCTCGTAATTTATAAACAGATTGTTTTATTGGGTAATTATCTTTTTTTGATGGTGGAGGTATTTATTGTGCGGGTAATGGACGGGTTAGAGAAAGGTTTATCGGTTTCGAGGGTAACAACGGGTCTCGGGGGCTTCGATTTCATGGATAGCTGTAATCTATTTAAATCGGGACCCTTGCCGGTCAGGTATTCCGAAAATGTAGTAATGGGAAAGATTATGTTAACTGGGATCAATCGCCCTGAGTTGTTTCATTAGGGACGTCCTACGAAATCTTAGGAATCTCAGCGCGACTCATTACACCCCAGCGACAAGTTTCGGCAAGAGAATATCAGTCAAGACCAGACAAGACCAGACAGAACCAGACAAACTAGACAAGATCAGACAAACCAGACAAGAACAGACAAGATCAGACAAGACCAGGCAAGACCAAACGAAACAAAATAAGACCAGACAACACCGGACAAAATCAGACAAGATCAGACAATACCAAACAAGACCAGGCAAGGCCAGACAAGATCAGATCAAACCTGGTGGAATCCATGCACAGAAGGGTACGGGAGTGTGAAAATTTTAATCAATCGCCTTTGATACCTCTGACTAGTTAAACCTATCTGACAAGTTTGGTCCAAAAATTCATACCCCTTCTTAGTGTTACATTTTTTATGTCACAGAGCATATTATAGCTAATCTATATGATAAAACTGTATGTGTACCATATGTAGCTGAAGGGAAGCACACAGATAGATTACACTAGTAATACGATTCTCCATCCCAATAACCCTATGCATTTACACATTTCATACAATAGTTTCTTCCATTATAGACAGAATTGATAAAATAACAACATTTAAATTGAAATCTCAAGACGATCCACCCGACGCCATTCCTTACTTGGTATAACATTGCGTATTGATTTACATTTTGCGCCGATTTTATTTCATCTAAATCTACATAACAATTTAGATTGCTATCAAATGCCAGATTCGTATTTATGTGTCTACACTTTCTACAAACTAGATGAGATAACATTTGTAGGCGAGATATATTTCTCAACATTTTATGTAAATGCAATTCCATTAAAATAGCAAACTCGGAAAATCTTGAAAAATCTAATTTCCATTTATAATTTGATAATTCTTGTTGTAATAGTATACTACGCAACGAGAGTTGTAAGGAGCATATTAAATAGAAGCGGAACAGTTACTCCCCGCTACGCGGGTCATGGCGTAATTCCGCGAGTACGTAATTGCTTTACAACTCGAGTTATGTAGTATACTTTATCTACGACCACACTAATTTATTTCTGTATAATAAGGAAAATATGTTTGATGTAACAAATGTATTTTTTACTAGGTTATGTTTATTTAATTATCATTATTTAACATTAACAGTTGTGTTTTCAAATATATCTGGTACTCGACATTACTTAACTTGAAAGAAATGAAAAGAAATACATTCTTAATGGTTACATACCTTATTAGTTAGTACTTAATTGGGTTAAACTGGAATAAGAGTGTTCATAGATATAGGCAACCCAATGTACGCAGTGTCAATTTCCGTTAGTTTGAATTGTATCACGAGCGGCGCTGAATGTATGTGTTCGGACCGTGTCGCTCTAAATTTCACGATTTCCAAACTTAATACAGGCCGGTTAGATCACTTACCTGATTGGGCTGCCCGCGTCTCCGCCACGTGGCATCGTCCTTCCGGCGCTTCGTCTAAGGGAGGGAAATGGGAATAAAAGGGTAAAGGAATTCCCTTAAATTGGCGTCCTTGGAACGTCCGGCTCCGCTTTCAGCCCTTGGGCTTGTGATCACCCCTGGTTAGTTTGGATGGGAATTCGAATTATGCACATGTGCCCGTTTGCGTGGATTTCGCGTCTTTCGTTCGCACTCGCCGAGCGTGGTTTTTCGACTCTACGCATCTAACTGATTAATTTAATCTATCCGCGAAAAGTTAATAAATCGCGCGACTTCGACACCGATCGATACAACCGTTTCCCCGTCTATCGATTCGAGCCGAAGTTAATCCAAATAAATGAATTGAAATCTGGACGCGCCAAATTGGCGCGAACATCCCGCCGCCCCTGAAGTAACCCACTTCAGCACAAAACTGAACAATAATAGGCCAGGAGGGGCCAAATCAAAACCAGATAGAAAAGAAAATAAACAAACTTCTATCAAGAAAAATAAAGGAAAATAGGGTCAACTTCGACCAAATACCAATAACGAAATGAAATTAACTAAAAATAACATTTGTATTCTAATAGATAGATATGTACAACGAACAAAATATAGAACAAAGCACTTCCAACGACCCACTACTGAGACAGAAGTGGACACAACTTGGCCACTGGCCGTTTAAACAATCCCCTGGTGGTGCGGACCGAAGCTACGCGTACAATACCATCCTGTCCCGGGAACACATCGACGACTCTTCCTAATGGCCATTGAAGAGGGGGTAGCGGACCATGATTAACTAAGACCAGCGTTCCAACGTTTAAATTTGGGGTATCCTGAACCCATTTCGCCCTCACCTGGAGCTCATGCAGATACTCTTGCGTCCATTTTTTCCAAAAAGACTGAACAATTTGGTCGAGGAGCTGATACCGCGATAATCGTGTAGCTGGTGACGCGGATACATCCGGAGCGGGAAGCGCCTTTAAAGGTGTCAAGGTGAGGAAATGTGCAGGAGTCGATGCCAAAGCTTCGGCCGGATCATCGCTCAAAGGACAAAGAGGACGAGAATTCAACAAGGCCTCTATTTGAACCAGGCAAGTATTCAACTCTTCATACGTCAACAACTGATCACCAATTACGCGGAATAAATGAGACTTGACGCTCTTGACGTTGGACTCCCATAGTCCACCAAAATGCGGAGACCCGGGAGGGATGAAATGCCAGTTGATTTTGAATTCCTCTAATCCCCCCGAAAGAGCGTTGTGAAAATTCGAAGACGCATGAAAAGCCGACAACTCTTCCAGTTCCCGTTTGGAACCCACGAAATTGGTTCCGCAGTCGGAATACATGTCCGTGCAGGCTCCTCGTCTCGACAGAAACCGCTTAAACGCGGCCAGAAACGCTTCTGTGGACAATGCGGAAACTAACTCCAAATGCACCGCCTTGGTGGCCAAACAAATAAATAAACAAAGGTAGGCCTTCTGGACGATCGGCTGTCGACGGCGGCCCAAACTAATCTTCCAGGGACCCGCATAATCTACGCCAGTACGCAAAAAGGCTTTCGCCTTTGTTATGCGGCACGACGGTAGATCCCCCATTAACGGCATAATCGGGCGGGGTTCAACACGAAAGCAAATGTTGCAATCCCGCAAGGTCTTACGAACGAGAGACCGAGCCGACAAGATCCAATATTTGTGCCGTAAAATGGCCAACAACAAACTGGGGCCCGCGTGCAGATTCTGGAAATGTAAATACCGAACCAGCAACATCACAAAATGACTGTATCGGGGCAAAATGATGGGGTGAGCGTGATGAAATTCTAATTTTGCCGCTCCTAAGCGGCCTCCGACTCGAATCAGTCCATTATCCAGGAAGGGACATAAATTCCTAAGCCGAACGGAACACCCTTTGCCGTTTGCCAGGGCGTGCAGATCTTCACGAAAAGATTGACCTTGTACGAGGCGACAGAGTTGTAACTCGCTCTCATTCAAGTCCTCCGCGGTGAACCTTGCCCGTCTCGGAAGACGTTGTATAAATCGCAAAACATATCCCATGCTGCGTCGCAGTCTCGAAAAGGAAGAGAAATGGCTTATAAACTCTTCAAATAAAGTGGGCATTGCGGTGCGGAGGGTCAGGCAACCAATGGCTTCCTTTTCTTCGGGAGGGTCCGACAGGTCGACATCAGCGCCGAGGTCGGCCCAGTGGGCTTCGTCGGTACAGAGCCATTTCGGGCCAGTCCACCATAAACTATGACCGCCTTATTCCGCGGGAGTCACACCCCGGGACCCGCAGTCCGCCGGATTTTCCTGACCGTTTACATGAGCCCACTGGGACACCTCAACCAAGGACTGAATTTTGGCTACCCGGTTCGCCACAAAGGTGGTCCACCTCGTCGGAGACGACCTCAGTCAACATAAAACGATGGTCGAGTTGGTGAACGCACGGATTCTTGGGAACAAGTCCCGCGTGTTAAAATTCTCGACAACCCCGTTTAACAATTTAGATAGCAAGAGCGCGGCGCAAAGTTCCAGGCGTGGTATGGACAGGACCTTGGTGGGCGCCACCTTGGACTTCCCAGAAACCAGAAAAACCTGCGGGGAGTCGTCGCCGGAACTGACCTGCAGATATACTACGGCCCCATATCCCAATTCGGATGCGTCCGAAAAACCCACGAGAACGAGAATACCATGTGGGGACACTCCCACAAACCGAGGAACCGACACCGACGACAATTTGGCACATTGTTCCTGGAAGGTATTCCATTTCTGCAAAACCATCATGGAAGGACTTTCGTCCCACCCCACTCCTTCTATCCATAATTGTTGGATTAAAATTTTCAGAAACAGCGTGACCGGGGACAAAAACCCGATTGGGTCAAATATTCGAGCGACCGTGGACAAGATGTCTCGCTTGGTTCCGCAACGCCCCTCGGCCTGAATTTTAAACTCGAAGGTGTCAGCTTGAGGATTCCACCGTAAACCCAACACCGTACAATTTGGGTTGTCCTCAAACGCCTTCTTCTCCAACCGTGCGTCGCCTACGACCAATTGCTGTTGTACAGTGAACGAACTAGTCGCCCACTTACACAGCTCGAAACCACCGCCCATCAACAACTGTTTACATTGCAAGTAAACTTGGACCGCTTCATGTTCTGAAGGCACCGACGTTATAAAATCGTCGACGTACATATCCCGCCGTAAATAACTCGCTGCCTGAGGATATTTATCCCCCTTCATCCAGCAACTGACGGACGGTGCGAAGAGCTAAAAAGGGAGACGAACTGACGCCGAAGACAACACAATTCAATTGGCCGATCTGCGATGGTTCATCCGGGTGGAAACGCCACACGAGCTGTTAATACCGGCGATGCTCCGGACAAACCCAAATTTGCCTATACATCTGTCGAATATCGGCCGTTAACGCGACTGGAAACGAACGGAAGTTGACCAATAATGAAAAAATGTCGGTCTGCAATTTAGGCCCTGTGTACAACAGATCGTTCAATGAGCGTCCGCCTCGACTTTTGGCACTCGCGTCAAAAACAATACGTAGAGGCGTGCTTGCACTGTGGGGCTTGAAAATGGCATGGTGTGGAATAAAGTAAGCCTCTGAGGCTGTGAAGTCCCTACGGAAAGAAATGTGGCCTTGGTCGACATAATCTCGCATCACGGACTGGTAAGCCTCTTTCAAAGCTGGCGAGCTTAAAAATTGCCTTTCCAGATTCGCGAATCGTCTACGCGCGGGTCCGAAGGAGTTCCCTAAGACTTCGGGATTTTCCCGAAAGGGAAGTGCAACCTCATATCTTCCATCCCGGACGCGTCTAACCGATGATACAAAAAGTTCTTCACATTAGCGGTCCTCTTGAGAGACGGTGGCCTCTAAAGAAGCGGGGACTTCCTTAATCTCCCAGAAACGTTTCAGAGTACTATCCAAACTCTCGACTTCCTGTGTGGCCACCAACGAATGCCGTTCAGTTCGTCCGGAATTCGGGAGGGCTCCCATGAGCACGTAACCGAAGGGAGTCCGGAATGCGACGGGCAATTCGGGCGAAGCTATAATTCGCTCACCCAGAACCACCAAAGGAAACAATCCCGCTCCGATGATGCCTTCAATTTTCCCCGATTGGCCGCAATTACTATCAGCTAGGGGCAAATCTGCTAAATGGCTCAATCCCGACAGATCTAGGCTTTGTGGAGGTATATTGCCCGCAATATTCTCCACTACAAACGCGTTGACCGGAAGAGTCATACGAACATCAAAGCGCGACCAGATGGTCGTCGTCGTTTGGCCGACAACGGCACTTTTCGCGCCGCCAAATCCGATGACCGATACATCGTATTTTTCCACGGGTAGTCCTAATCTTTCGCAGACACCTCGACATAGAAAATTGGCCTCGCTTCCGCAATCCAACAAGAAACGCACGGCGTGCCGTTTACCAGTCGGATTGGGAATTTCGGCAACAAAGGTCGATAGCAACACCGAAGATGTTGCCTTGGCCGAGCCTGCATCTCGCCAGGTGCGCTATCCGCGAAAAGTTAATAAATCGCGCGACTTCGACACCGATCGATACACCCGTTTCCCCGTCTATCGATTCGAGCCGAAGTTAATCCAAATAAATGAATTGAAATCTGGACGCGCCAAATTGGCGCGAACAGTATGAGCACGTAATAAATACTCTCAACTAATCAACGAATCGTAAACCAATCGCACGTGTGTGTTATCAATCATAACTTAACATTAATCGCGGACTGTTACATACGTGAGTGTTATGATGTATTTACATAGTCTACGAACTGTATAATAATGGGTGTTTACAAGAGTGGTCGTAGATAAAAATAATTACTAATTAAAATGACTAGAAAATATATGAAATTGTTAATTAAAATTGTTCTTTTAGAAAGAATTTTAATATAAAATGATTACATTTCCTACAAATATATCTAGTTTGGTAATTGAATGTTGCGTTGGTTGCAGATTGCGTTCTTGCATTACTGCAATTTCGCTGTTTCATAACACATTTTTAATGCTTTTTTAAATATCATTTAGCAAGCTTTTGGTATAATTAAACAGTTTAGCCGAGGAAATCGCCTTGAGATCAAATATTACGTTTTGCGGAAGTTGTGGGGACTTTGCGTGAATAATAAATACACTTAGATTCAAATCTTCGAATAATGATGATTTCAAACAACGTTTCATACAGATTTCTGAAATTGATTCTACTATATCTTTCTGCAAACAAATAATCTGATTAAAGGAATATGGATGTTGCGAGTACCCAATTCAAAGTTGTTTCATAATCTTTAAGAGAAAACGAATGTTTGAAAAGTTTTCTTTTAATTTATATGCTTTCAATGTAACTTTTTTTCTTCGACAATTCTGAAAACCTTCAATGATAATTTTTTTATTTTCTATTTACCATTTTAGGATCACTGTCAGTTTTTATTAAATGCAATTTTTAAACTAAATATATTTGCTTTTAATATAACTCGTACCTGACGCAGAAATAAACACAGAAACTTATTATTGGTGAAACAATACTAATTATAGATACAATCAAACAAACTTATCATACACCTCTCATGGATTAATACTTTGTCGTAGTTAGAGGGCTCAGTACTTTCAAGGATCCTGAGAGTGATGCCAGCGGTAGCATATGCTCCTGGTAGAACAACCCTTGCACGTAAGGTCAAAGGTGAGAAAGGAAGCTAAGTTAATCCACTAAAGCATCGTCTGGCCCACAATGGGGGGCTGCAACCAGCGTCTGCACCCAGAGGTATGGCTGCCCAACAAACTAACCAACACGCAGGATGTTTTAATTTTGCCCAAACCTCTAAATGAAATGAAATGAACTCGTTGATTTTTACAAATTTATCCCAGATGAGTAGCGAGTCTAACTCGAAATCTTACACTGACCCGTTAGGCCAGGGGCCGGCAGGAGCGGCTCTCGAGCCGCATGCGGCTCTTTACAAAGACGTTTGCGGCTCTTCGGATATAAATCCCAATTTCATCATATGGTGTAGTACCGGACTCCGCATTTGCTCTCACGTGTCGACGCAGGCATGCTCGCGTGGCGAGACGGTCGGCGATCGGCCAAGTGAAGTGTTGCGTTCTCCAACTTTAAGCTAACTTTTCCATGTAGGTTCTGACATCACGATGACGAAATGGCGGTTCCGAGCTTAGAGCATGTTGGCCTGCTAAAAGCCAGTTTCAACCGCGTAACACCGTGATCGGGAGAAGCTGCGCCAAGGTCGGAACCACTCGGTACTGCTCGGGAACCGCTACTACGTCTCACGACTAGAGTTGGGGAACACTGTGGAACACCACACAGTATAGTTAAGAGCTTAAGTGCAGTTCAGGGGTATGGCACTCTTATGGGAACATTTGTGATAGAAGTTTTAATTCGAAGTACTTATGGCTTGGTCGCTTAAATTAACTGATAGATGTCACTGAGCACCTAAAATCTCTAGTAAATAACTAGTGCTGTTTACATTTATATTAGCAAAATGTCAACCAGCGACAAGTATCTAAAGTCAATCAGTTTAAAGATGATGTCGCCAATTTGTCAAATATTCATTCGTTATATTTTGTCGATTTGTCGATTGTGTGAAGTGTTATATATGCGGTTAAGGAATTTTAAGCCAGGGTAGCAATATAAACTTCCCTTGAGATACTACCCTAAAAGCACGGGTACCGCGCGTGTACATGTTCCAATATGATTGGAACATGATTGGAACATGTGTTAACAATATAAGATGGTAATAAACCCAAAACAAAGTTCTTCACCCAAAACAAATAGACTCTCTCTTTTCCTGCCACCACATCGAAGAATATATCGTCTCTGCAGGACATTATTAGTGCAAGACTCTTGAAAATAATTATCTGTACATTAGTTATAATCTAGATTGAAAGGTAAGTGTGCATGTTTTTACTATATTAAACTTTTTTACTATATTTCGTTTTAATGTCAAAGTGACATAAACGTATTTTTTGCTCTCCCTCCTTTTTCGACCTAATACACCGTCGTCTCTGCCGTCGTCTGGTCCCAAGCCCAGGGTGTGAAAGGAGGAGGGTGGTCGGCCTGCCGCGCCGACCAGAATCGGGAAACCGAAGAAACTAGGCAAGAAACCGCATTAATACACGACTTAACCACTTACGAATTAACGCTACCGCATCCGGGGCAGCCGATGCGCCAGCTTTGGGAACCAGGGATGCTGGTGAGAAGTGGACTACTGGCCAAAGACTCAGGTTAATCACACCGAAATCAGAAATACGAATCGCCGCATGGAATGTGCGAACGGGACATCACGTTGGTCAAAAGGAAATTATCGCCAAGGAATTATTGAAATGCAAAATATCGATCTGTGCATTATCAGAACTGCGGCTCACAGGATCTGGGACAATGAAGGTTGACCCACCATCAATCGACGAGACGATGACGCTATTCTATTCTGGTGGCGACAAACGAGAAGCGGGCGTTGGCTTTATGGTTGATCGACGGGCCTCTGCCAGTGTTATCACATTCCAACCGATATCCGAGCGTCTGGCGGTTATCACTATTGATGGAACGATTAAGACCCATATCGTATCCGTCTACGCCCCAACTGAGACCAGCCCGGACACAAACAAGGATGAATTTTATGCCCAGTTTCAACACACACTGGATACAATACCCCAAACCGAATTAATCGTACTTATGGGCGACTTTAATGCACATACGGGTGCAGATCGAAACGGTTGGGAAGAAACGATGGGAAAATTCGGATACGGGGAAATAAATGACAACGGATTACGCCTCTTATCATTTGCAGCGTCAAACAACTTGATCATCGGCAACAGCATCTTTCGTCACCTCCTCAAACATCAACTCAAGTGGCGAAATCCATCCGGCAACGATTCGGCGATGTTGGACTACATTTTGGTCAACACCAGATTCCGATCGACGCTCAAAGATGTACGTGCGATGCGTGGACCCGACTGTGGATCAGACCATTATCTTGTACGAGTGAAACTACAATTGAAATTACAAAGAGCAAAGAAAAAGGCACCACCATCAGCCAAGAGGAACTGGGCCTGTCTGCGAGACCCTGAAACCAGCCGAAAATTTCAAATCGCATTATCCAACAAATTTGCAGCACTCACGATACCAGTCGATATCAACATAGAAGAAAAACAACTTTCTGAGTCTATTGTGGGGTGTGCAACGGAGCTGTGTCCGCCCATCCGTCGACGGACGCAGCAATGGATCTCGGACGACTGTCTCAATCTAGTCGACCAGCGGAAGCAAATGAAACACGTCGATTTCAAACAATACCGACGATTGAACAAAGAAGTTCGACAGAAAATGAAATTGGAACGGGAAGCTTACTGGAATAACATCGCGGCTGACATGGAAGAAGCAGCGTCAAGGCATGAGTACCGGACGCTGTACCAGACAATCCGACGGTTAAGTGGGAAAACAACATCAACAAATGACAATATCAAAAAATTGGATGGAACTTTCGTGACCTCTCCTCAGGAACGTCTACAGCGGTGGAGAGAATTCTTTCATCAGCTGTACAACCACAATCCGCCAGTAGGTCCAGCACCCGAACTGCCGATTATTGAGCAGCCGATAAATCAATTTCCCGATACTGAACCAACAATCAATGAGGTGAAGACGGCAATAAAATCCCTGAAAAATGGTAAAGCGCCTGGAGGAGATCAAGTAACTGCCGAAATGATCAAAGCCGGGGGAGACGTCTTATTACATCAACTTCACGTTCTCACAGTGCATATATGGCATTCAGATTGTGTTCCATCCGTGTGGAAGAAAGCGATTGTTGTGCCTATTTTGAAGAAAGGCGACAGTCGGGAATGCAAGAATTACCGTGGTATTAGCCTCCTCTCGATCGTCGGCAAAGTATTTATGAAAATCATACAATCAAGACTACAGAAACATCGAGAGCAAACAAGCCGGGAAGAACAAGCTGGATTTCGACCACATCGAGGATGCATCGATCAGATATTTGCTCTCCGTCAGCTAATGGAAGAAAGAATTCGATGTGGCAAACGAACTGTCATCGTCTTCATCGATTTCAAATCTGCTTTTGATTGCATCGATTGGACAAGCTTGTGGGAAGCCCTGAAGATCGAACACGTGCCACTGAAAATCATTCAACTTCTTCAAGCATCGTACGACGGCTCAACCAGCAATGTTCGTATCCGAAACGACATGTCTGAGGAATTCCCGATTCGAACCGGAGTCCGGCAAGGAGACGTGGCCTCGCCGCTGCTTTTTAACATTGTGATCGACACGATTATGCGAAAAGCGTTTGATGGGCGACGCGGAGTTCGATATGATGACAAAAACTTCCTAACCGATCTGTTGTTCGCCGATGACAGTGCGGTTTTCGCCAACACAGATGCCGAAGCAACAGACACCTTGTATGACATTTCCCGCATTGCCCAGTCATACGGACTGAGAATCAATGCGGATAAGACCAAAGTGCTTACAACGGATGGATCTGAAGTTTACCTCGATGGAACCACAATCGAGCAGGTACCACAGTTCAAATATTTGGGATCACTGGTTGTGGAGAAGAAAGTAGCTTCGACAGCCGAAGTTCACAGCCGGATAGGCCAGGCAACAGCAACGTTTGCTTCACTCAAGTGGTGCATATGGAAGCGGACGAATATTACCATCAAAACCAAAATACGCCTATACCGGACGCTGATCCTCCCAATTCTTCTTTATGGATCGGAAACATGGACATTACTCAAACCAGACCTTAACAAGCTCGAGGCTTTCCAAATGCGATGCCTGAGACAGATTCTCTGCGTCTCACTCTTCAACCACCTCCGAAATGAGACAATCAGAGAAAGGTGCGACCAACAGACACCGATTGTTGAGGAAATTCAAAAACGCCGATTACGATGGTTCGGCCACATCTGTAGGATGGGCGACAATCGAGTACCGCACAAACTCCTATGGAAAAAACGACCTCTTGATTGGAGAACACAAAAACAAGCACCGAAGACCACATGGTTGAAACACGTAGAGAACGATTTAAAAAACCAGCGAATAACAACAGCTGAGGCAAGAACCGTTGCAACTGATCGATTAGCATGGAAGCGTATAGTGAATGGAGCAAGGAATCTAGCGGCACCAACAGCAGCGTACTGGCTACGAGGTCGACCACCTCTCCATGCGCCGGCTATGGATTAAAGAAGAGAAGACTATATTAAACATGATTGGTTTATTACCATCATATCCCTTATTTTCAGACAATAGATTCCATATATTTCCGATGTGTTGTTCCTGGTTTTGAAAGTAATATGAAAGATGACCCTCTACAAAGTTTTATATATATTTTTTAATGTTAATACATATTTAGTATCTTATTAGTATATGTAAAAAACATAATTAACAAATTGTTTTTAATTTTCACCCAATTTTAAATAAATTATATTATCGCATATATTTAATAAAACATTCATATAACCCGCCTATAGTTAGTTCCAAGTATCATTCACAGTTAGCGCAAACTTCTGTCACAGAAATTCCTTAGTGAGTGTCGCATCTCTCTTTAGATACTTGTCTCTGGTGCAGTTAGGCTTCGGCCTTCGTGGAAGAACTCGAAATAGAGAAATCTATTTTAATTTCTCAACACAAATGGACAGCTATAAAACAACTGCCTAAAGTAGAAACCATAATATTTGATACATGGAATAGTTTGCCTCACACATATGACGCGTTAAAAAACTAGCTTTTGGTATTCTCACAATCTTCGGCTCTACATATATATGCGAACAGACATTTTCCACTATGAATCAAATAAAAAATAAACTCAGAAGCCGCATAACGGATGAAAATTCAATTCAAAAAGAATCATGTATTCAATTAAAAATAAGTAGCTATTTGCCAGATATTGTAAAGCTATCAAAAGCGATGCATGGACACCGTTCTAATTAAAATGCAAAATAAAACATTTTGGACTTTTTTTTATATGCGGCTCTCTGGTACCTTCGTTTTCCTGTCTACATGACAATTTGGCTCTTATCAATTGACAAACTGCCGACCCCTGCGTTAGGCTATCCTGCGGAATCTGGACAGGCCAAAAATTTGACGACAAATAACCAAAGACAAGAACACTTATGTATTGCTACATGTAGGAGGGTAGATTGAAAAGTTTCCGGAATGGGCAAGAGATGGCGCGCGTATCGTGAAATTGTTAGGATGGTTGTCAAGGCCAACCTATTTTAGGAAAGCTGTCAAATTTTCAGACAGATTCGTCGTTCAGTTTTGGTTTACTAGGCAATCTTGTGAAGCAAAACCCATCTTATCAAAAAGAGCATCTTTATTCATGAGAGTCAACAAGTTAGAACTAGCCTATCGACTGACTAGGAACACCTACAACAAGAAATGCCTGTCGCGCAACCCGAAACTTAAGCACTACACATCCGTCTTACAACCAGAAGCCATGTATGCCATGGAGTGTCTTTCCTTGAACCGAAGAGGTCTGGTAGAGAAATTGGGAAATTGAGAAGTCAGAGAGAGGAGAAGCCTCAGGAAGATCCTAGGCCCGGTAAAGGAAGATGGGTAATTCCGAAGGTAACATAACTCTGTATTGAGAGGCTCTCTGACTGTACAAGGAAAATAAGCGTAGCTTACTATGGCCACGTTGCAAGATTGTCTCCAAACCGACTAACCAACCGTCTGTTCACCTTCTGGCAAAACTTGGTTGACAGAAACCGAGAAGGATATTAAAGAACTGGGAATAACAGATCTCCAAAACAGACAGTCTGTGAGACGCACCCTGAAGGAAGTCCTTGGATTTTAGGAAAAACCCCGAAGGAAAGGTACCCCCCGGAGAGACGAGAGATAGGAGTTACACTGACAGAAGATGCGACAATACTGGGCAAAGATCAAAGCCCACCAGTTGAACAAGCCTGGTCCATAGTTGGCATATTCGACACCAGAAGAAAAAGATATAGATGGTTTAGAAAAGAAACTAAAGACTATCTAATTGAAAAGTGTTTCTACTCTATCAAGGAGTTTTTTTAAAAGGCACTTTTTCAAAAATGGATAAAAACGAATTTCGTGCAGTCATCAAACATTTGTGGATGGATGGGAGATACGAGATATTTTGCAGAAATTTCATGGCACATCCACACCTTCATTTTCTACTATTAGTTTCTGGGTGAGCAAGTTGAAACGTGGCCGTATGAGCAACAAGGATGAACCACGCAGTGGACGTCCAAAAACGGCCACAAATGAAGAAATGGTCGAAATAGCAAAGACCACGGGCATCTCATATGAACGTGTGCAAAATATCGTGCACGAACATTTGGGCATGAGGAAGCTGTCGGCGCGATAGGTGCCGCGTTTGCTGACTGTGGACAACAAGCGAAATCGTGTGACTACTTCGAAATAGTGTTTGGCCTTGTTAAAGCGTAATCCAACGGATTTTTTTCGCCGATTCGTGACCGTGGACGAAACATGGATCCACCACTCCACACCAGAAACCAAACAGCAGTCGAAACAGTGGACTTTTCCAGGCGAATCTGCTCCGAAGAAAGCAAAGACTGTCCCATCGGCTGGAAAGGTCATGGCCACCGTTTTTTGGCATTCGCAAGGTGTGATACACATCAACTTTTTGCAGACGGGAAGAAGTATCACGGGACAATACTGCAGCGATTTATTGGATCAATTCAACGGCATATTGAAGGAGAAACGGCCTCGTTTACAGCGGCAAAATGTGCTCTTCCACCACGACAACGCGCCGGCCCATTCATCCCGAATCGCCAAGGCTAAATTGGTTGAATTGGACTACGAGGTCGTGCCGCATCCTCCGTACTCTCCAGACCTGGCCCCGTGTGACTTCTTTTTGTTCACAAACATGAAGACTTGGCACGGAGGCAAGCCCTTTTTGTCAAATGAAGAGGTCATCGCCGCTACTAAAGCTTATTTTGCAGAGTTCCCGAAATCATATTTTTCTGAAGGCTTAAAAAAGTTAGAGCACCGCTGGGAAAAGTGTTTCGCCCTGCAAGGGTATTATGTTGAAAAATAAAAACAAAAACCTGTTCAATTACTGCGTCTTCTTGCCCATTCCGGAAACTTTTCAATCTACCCTCGTAATATGCACACTATGAGATCTGAGGAAGACCTAGACGAACTGAACCAGCTGGAATCCATTAAGTGGGATATCGTAGAACTATCGGAAACACTTGTCCCGGGTAAAAGAACTGCCACATTAACCTCAGGACATGTGTTATACCAGAAAAACACAGCAGATAAAGACCATCTAGGATGCATAGTATCGTCATTGCGCGAATAAAACATAAAGTGATGAAGTACGTTTCTCTATCTAACAGAGTCATATATATATATATATATATATATATATATATATATATATATATATATATATATATATATATATATATATATCAATATAAAACTGAACAAGCGCTACTCCATGCAAATTATCAATATCCAGACGACGAAGAAGTAGAGCAAATGTATAAAGATATAGCAAAACAGTTAGAGAAAACACACTTCACTTTAGTGGTAGGAGATTTCAACGCCAAAATCGGTGAGTGGACCAACAGCAACATCGAATCCCAGTATATTGGAAAACAAGGTCTCGGGGTAAGGAACAGCAGAGGAGAAATGCTGGCAAATTTTATGGAAAAAAGAGAATCTGTACTGCCTAAACACGTTCTTTGAAAAACAATCACAACGTAGATGGACGTGGAGGAGCCCGGACAACTCGGTCAAAATTGAGTCTACATACTCGGTCTACATACTCGCAAATACCTGATCTATATCCAAGGAAGTTGGAATCCTAACCGGTTAGATACAGGAAGCGACCACAGGATTGTCCGAGCAAAGCTACGTATCAAAGCTAGACCTTAAGCACGAGAGAAACAAACTAATGAAGAGAGCGAGGTTCCCTACACGCACAGAGTTAGAAAACGACAAAGAAGAATACCAGAAAGAAACGGAGAAACACTTACACACAAATATGGCAAACATAGGCATATACCAACTTGCAAGGAAGATAAAAATCGCCACCCAAGTTGCTACAAAGAAAATATGTGCTAGAGTAAACCGAGTAGGGTACCTGAAACTAAGTACAAACACCAAGAAATATATAGAGCAACGAGGAGGCATGGTAATGGGAACTAATGAGTACAAGATACTCAACAGAAAAATCAAAAAGGACATCCGTAGATACATAAGATCATAAAACACCAACATGATCCAAACGATAATCGGAAAAAACGCCAATATGAAAGTGCTCAGATCGAAACTCCCTAAGGGAAAAACAAGAAAAACCAAACTTAAGAACAAATACGGAGTGGAAATCTCAGACTTACAACTACCGAAAGTAATACAAGAGTTCTACACCGACCAATACTCGTCAAAAACACCCGATAACGATACGATAACACCATGTTAAGTACTAAACGTAGGGTCAGAGGATATACCGGAAATATCTGTCCAAAACAACAAGAGGTGCTCTTATGAAATTAAAAAATGGCGGTAACGTATGGCATCAAGCGGCTATGTCATCGAATGCAAAGAAACCATCTGGTCCTCCTCGGCAAAATCAAAGCACGCTTTCTGAAGAAAGTTTAAAACACGTAAAACACTTTTACTTTCATTTTAGCGGAAACCAAGACCATGGGGGAAGACCTGATGAACAACTTTGGAGAGATCCCAAAAGGAACAAGGATGGAATACAATAGAATTATAGAGGACACGCGATGGGACTTCGTAGTAAAACTATACACCAGACCAGCTTTCACCTCCTAGGACCGGAAGAAAGCAAACCAAAATGGAAGGCACCTACTAACGTGTATGACATTGCATGTGTTCCATCATATTACATTGCGACAAGAAACATTTCCACGAACCGGACGATGACTGCAGATGCCAATCCCGTGCGGAGGAAGCGGGAAAACACCATCTCCTGACGTGCTGAGAAAGGAGATGGCAAACCTTAGCAGAAGCCGTAGCACATCTGAAGAACATCTCAACTTAGGAATATAACACTATATCGCTGTTGTAAAGCAATAATAATTTTAAATTAAGTTTTTCTGTAACTATTGTTGCGAATAAAAAGAGATATTAAAAATGGCAAATGTCCGGAAGAAAACCAAGTCACAACTGAAATGTTAAAAATGGGCGGAAGCAGTTTGGAAAACGCAGCCGAGGTACTACTGAACAAATGTCTGCGAGATGGCCAAATCCCAACCGAATGGTGTAACGCAGAAGTGATAATTCTGTTCAAAAGGGGAGACAATATCGAAAACTATCGCCCGATTAGCCTGCTACCACTACTCTAAAAGCTGTTCTCGAAAATCATCTGCAGTCTAGCTACAGAGAAATTGGATTTCTATCAGCCAGTGGAACAAGCAGGATTCCGCAGAGGGTTCAGCACTACCGATCACCTACAAACACTTCGGAATCAAATCGAGAAAGCCACCGAATATAATGTCCCTATCCACCTAGCGTTCGTCGATTACCATAAAGCATTCGATTGAGACTTGGTCAGTAATAAAAACTAAGAGAAATGCAAGAGTAGATTCAAGATTCACGCCATAATCGAAAATATCTATACGAGAGCTACACTACACGTCAAGATCAAGGAAGGACTCATCACCAACAGAATAAATATAAAGAGAGGAGTACGTTAAGGGGATACAATCTCACCCAAGCTGTTCATCCGATGCCTAGAAGATGCTTTCAAACAACTAAGATAGGAAAAGAAAGGTATAAAGATCGATGGTACATACCTTAGCCACCTTAACCCTAACGATATGGTTGTCATCTTAAGCGACCCTGATGAACTAGAGGGAATGCTACAACAACTCAATCGGGCGTCAAGAAGCATTGGGCTTAAAATAAACCTAAGAAGGCCCAAGATTATGATCCCTGGCGACCCCTACATTTGCATAGACAACAATATCATCGAGTACGTGCAACAATATGCCTATCTTGGGCACACTATGATATTTGGGAAGCGGAACCAAACGGCTTAAGTCATCAGCCGAATCGGACTTACATGGACAGCGTTTGGTAAAACTCCAGTACATCTTAGAAAACGAGAACATACCAATGAATATCAAGAGCAAAGTATACAACATGTGCGTTCTACCTGTAGCGAACGTAAGGGTTCGAAACAATGATTATCACAAAAAACAGTTCCAACCGACTAAGAATGACAAAAAAGGATATGGAGCGGAATAATAAGGACAGAATCAGGAACGAAACAGTGAAAGAGGGAGGTAAAGAGTAACCGACATAGTAGAGGGTTTAGCCAAGTTAAAATGGAACTGAGTAGGTCATGTTGCAAGACAGAATAATAACAAATGGACGCTAAAAACTACACAATGGCGTTCAAGAACAACAACTAGAAGTAGAGGCCGACTGCAAAGAAGGTGATAATATAAAATTGGCCGCAGGTAGCCGGTGGTACTAGAAGGCACAAGATCGACAGACGTGGAAGAGAAGCGGAGAAGCCTAATACTTCCTAATTCATAATTACTTCCTGGGCAATATCACAAAGGATATTGAATTATACAACAGAGATTTGCACTGATTCATGGCACTAACAGAACTAGACAAATATTTTTTTCTTTTTATTTATGATCATTTCTTTCGATTTAAATTAAGTAAATAGTCTGCATACGCGTTTCGAGATCTATCTCCCATCAGTGCAGCTTTGCTTCTTTGAATTAAATTAGAATACATTTGCATTATTCTGGCGAATGACTGGCTAGTATAGGTTTTGATTTGACATTTGTGTAGAAAGACATGAACTTTGTTTCGGTTATTGATTTAAATGGTAAGTGGTAGTAATAACATGCAAATATCAGTTGTATAAATATCCTGTGTGATAATAGTCAGGAAGTAGTTGTTTCATCATGAAATTTGTTCATAGTCTTAATAAGACTTAATATTATAGAGCTACAAAGAGGTTGTATATAGAGGTTGTATAGAAGAGTTGTATATATTCAAGCTATATTTCGCTTTAATAAGTTTGTATGGTTGTATCTATAATTGGTATGGTTTCACCAATATTCAATTATCATTTAAATCAATAACCGAAATTAAATTTATGTCTTGTCGGCTCGTTTGGTCTAGTATTAGAACGCTAACTAACAAATCTGGAGGTAACGAGTTCTATCCCGAGTCTCGGCCACATTTGTACCAGCAGACAAATGTGTAATTAATTAGCGCAAATTTATAAAAACATCTAGGTTTCTGGACCTATAAGAAAAAAATGTGGGCAAAATGCAACAGGCCATTTGGCCGCAGTGTTTTTCATTCCGGTATCATCCACAATGAACCAAACTTATAAAAAAAGGTTAATTTTTTTCTACACAAATGTCAAATCAAAACATAACCTCGCCAGTCATGCACGAGGTGTTCAAGCTAATGTAAGCGTATTCCAATTAATAATTCAAAAAGCAAAGCTGCACTGATGAGAGATAATTTCGAAATGCGTCGGCAGATGGCAAATAACTTATTTAAATAGAAAAAAAAATGATCTTAAAAACAATGTTATTTGTTTGTATGAGAATAATGTTAAGTAATGTTATATAGTTCTGTTAGTGCCATATAAATGGACTGGGACTAGTATTAACATACAAATCTCTCTAGTAAAATTCAATATCATGTGTGATATTAGCCAGGAAGTTAAGATTTGTTCAGAATTTAAATAAGATTTAATATTACTGAGCTAAAAACAGGTTGTAAATATTTATATAATCAAGCTATATTTTGCTTTAATAAATTTGTAAAATACAGAAACATAAATTCTCATCAAAACTAATCGATTTCATTGAGCAAAACCCAATTTACCAATTTGTAAAAGTAATACAATAAATCCAAATTATATTTACTTAAGAACCACTTAAATGCTACACCCAGATATTCGGAGATTAATGTATCATTCCAATAACACGCCTCTTTTTCAGATTCCACAATCTTAAGAGTATTATACTAGGAGTTGAGAGAAGTAAATAGAGCTTTTGCCAAAGAAAGAATACATATTGTGTACAGGTCAAAGTCGGCATAATTCGCCGTTCGTATTAATAGACGAGAATAAATAAATCTAGAATACTGATTGATTGATTTTTGCATAATCACACACATACAAATTCTAGGATGGCGGGGCAAAAGTCATCATCATGTATATATTCGAAATATAATAATATTAGAAATTGATTCTAAATGAGTGTAAAAATGCGTATATATATTCTCTTATAACAATGAGTGATAAAACCAATTTCATGTCTGGTCACGTCGAGAAGAAATATTCTCGTTACTGAAACAAACCATCTCTAAATCATCTTCTTATAAGCATACCGTACACGTTTTGCGGATTATTCATCTGGTTCATATTATTTTAACGCCCAAAACTTATATCTTTTTGGCTATTTGAAGGAATTGGTTAATATTGAGCTTATTTATTTGTTTACATAAGTTTACATACATACCCTGTCCACCAGACGAAGTGCTAGCTTAAGACGGAGTGTCTGGTGGACACTATGCTGGCAGTCTATATATAATCTTTGTAATTATGTTATTATTTTCTTGGAATACATTATTATTTTGTTAAATTCTATCCTTCTCTTTCAATTTCTAATTATTTATCGGGAGATCGTTGTCAATTTTCTTCAATTTAGTTGCACATCTGTCGATGGTTTCCACCACTTTATATATTTTTTTTTATTTTTTATTTATTCTCGTCTATTAATACGAACGGCGAATTATGTTATATATTTTATTTTTTTAAATTTCATTAACTTGCTCTTCGTCGAGCGGACAAGAGCATTCTGCACTGACGAATCTTAGTTTTGTTTGCCTCCTCCATTCAAATGTGATGGGGCATTTGAATAGGACGTGACCGGCAGTTTCTTCCTCGCCACATTCGCATAGAGGTGATAGAGGTCTTAGCCCGAATCTGTGGAAAATATCAACATCAACAGTGCGTCGCCTACGACCAATTGTTTTTGTACGGCGGACGAACTAGTCGCCCACTTGCACAACTCAAAACCCCCGCCCATCAACAACTGTTTACATTGCAAGTAAATTTGAATCGCTTCATTTTCTGAAGACACCGACGATACAAAATCGTCGACGTACATATATAGCCGTAAATAGCTCGCTGCATGAGGATATTTATCCTCGTCGTCATCCAGCAACTGACGGACGGTGCGAAGGGCTAAAAAGGGGGACGAACTGACACCGAAGAATTGGCACCGAAGAAATTCAATTGGCCGATCTGCAATGGTTGATCCGGGTGGAATCGCCACACGAGCTGTTGATACCGGCGATGTTCCGGACAAACCCAAATTTGCCTATACATCTGTCGAATATCGGCCGTTAAAGCGACTGGAAACAAACGGAAGTTAATCAACAACGAAAAATTGTCGGTTTGCAATTTAGGCCCTGTATACAACAAATCGTTCAATGAGCGTCCGCCTCGACCTTTGGCACTAACGTCAAAAACAATACGTAGAGGAGTAGGTACTTGAACTGTGATGCTTGAACATGGCATGGTGCGGAATAAAGTAAGCTTCTGACGGGGTGAAGTCCGTACTGAAAGAAATATGACCTTGTTCAATATAATCACGCATCACCGACTGGTAAACCTCTTTCAAGGCTGGCGAGCTTAAGAATTGCTTTTCCAAATTCGCGAAACGCCTACACGCTGGTCCGAAGAAGTTCCCCAAGACTTCTGGATTTTCCGGAAAGGGAAGTGCAACCACATATCTTCCGTACCGGGCCCGTTTGACCGTTGACGAAAAAAGTTCCTCACATTCTCGGTCCTCTTTAGATACGGTGGCCTCCAGAGAAGAGGGGACTTCCTCGATCTCCCAGAAACGTTTCAGAGTGTTGTCCAAACTCTCGACTTCATTTGTGGATACCAACGAGTGCCGTTCAGTTCGTCCAGAATTCGGGAGTGCTCCCATGAGCACGTAACCGAAAGAAGTGCGGAATGCGACGGGCAATTCCGGCGAAGCTATAACTCGTTCACCTAGTACAACCAAAGGAAACAATCCCGCTCCGATGATGCCTTCAATTTTCCCCGATTGGCCGCAATTCTCAACCCCGAAAGATCTAGGCTGTGTGGAGGTATATTACCCGCAATATTCTCAACGACAAACGCGTTGACAGGAAAAGTCATACGAGCACTAAAGCGCGTCCATATGGTTGTCGTCGTTTGACCGAAAACGGCACTTTTCGCGCCGCCAAATCCGATGACCGATACATCGGACTTTTCCACGGGTAATCCTAGTCTTTTACAGACACTTAGACATAGGAAATTCGCCTCGCTTCCGGAATCCAACAAAAAACGCACGGCATGCCGTTTCCCCGTAGAATCGGGAATTTCGGCAACCAAGGTAGACAGCAATACGGAAGGAGCTGCTGACTTGGCCGAACCTTCATCTCGCCATGCGCACAATCCCCTTCTGGGAGACGGCACGGTTCTCTGTAGCACGCCGATTCGTCGGAACACAATGCAACAATGAATGATGGGATAATGAACATTGAGAACAACTATTGGTCTCCGGGCACCTCCGGAACGAATGTTGATGGGATTAACAACGCTCTTTTAGCTCGCTAAAGAGGCGTGGAGGATCCTTTGGACACTCTTTGGGAAGCATCTGATGTCGGCAACGTCCGGAGATGTCTCTCCATGAATTTGACAAAATCCTTGTAGGTGGGCACATCGGTTTCCCACAAGGCGGCTTCAAATGCCCGCTTAGTGCCCGGGTCCACGATCTGCAACGCCCGGTGCAAAAAAATAAAATCCGTCAAATCAGCAAGACCCAGCCGGTGTAGCGTCGAGATAGGAGCACAAAGCTCATCCAGAACGGAACTTAATCCCTGGCGAGACTCCAGTTGAAGCGGTTTAAATCCAAAGATTCTTCCTAAATAGGCGTCACCTAACGCTCGAGGATCGTTATATCGGTGCACCAAAGCTTCCCAGGGGGGAAGATAGTTTGCCCCCGTGGGCGTAACATGTTTACAAATGTCCGATGCAGGCAATGCCAAACTGGTCACGAGGTACTGAATTTTATCTAAGTCAGATAGATGAGATTTTTCGTGCACCAAATTACGCAAAAATTCGTAGAACGGAGCCCACGCATCCGGGGAACCATCGAACTTGGGGAAAAACCGTTTCAGTTTCGGGACCTCTATCCTCGATGGGGATGGCGCCGATGTTGGCATTTCCGGGGCACCACAGACAATCGAGGCCACCTGCTCGATACAATCCACTAAGTCCTGAATTGCCATATCGAAGGAGGAGACAAATTCCTGGTTCAGCTCCAATTCGAAATCATTAATACGCATTTCCAGGTCATTATACTCCGTCAAAGATTGAGACAACCGGGGGTACGATGTCTCAAAATGGCTTAAAGGTGTGGCGTCGCTGATACGAGTGGAAAAATCAGAAAGGCGCTGTACGCTCGCAAATACGTTTTCTTTCTTGCTAATCAAATTTTTTAATGCTCTCTCTCTCTCTCTCGCTTATCCATTATAAAAACGACGAGCAGTGATGAAAATACTAAGAAATAGCAATAGAAATGAAAGTTGACAAAATAGGTCAAAGAGAGTCAAACAACCAGACAACAGTTGGATATCCAGACAAAATTATTAATAATCAACGAAAATTGAATAACCGGATAACTAACTAATTATTCCGACAAAAGCGGGATATCCAGACAAAATTAATAATCAACGAAAATTGATGGAGTATGCTTTGAGTGTTTCCGCCGAGACCGGAAACAAAATGGCGAATCCAACAGCGAACGAGCACATGTTGTTAATTTTAAACGGGCTGGTCTGATCACTTACCTTTTAGGGTTGCTTGCGTCTGGACCGTCCTTCCGGCGCCTATTTCAAGGGAGAAAATAAGGATAATATGTGGAGGGATTCCCTTAAAATTGTTGTCTTCCAGACGTTTGTGGTCGCTGCAGCCCTTTGGCTCGTGATTACACCCCCTTGTTAACTTGAAACTATTAAATTTAGCTGCGTGCACGTGTCGGTCGCCCCGGGTTCGCGCTTCAACTCGTGTCTTTTCGCTTCTAACACTCGAAGCATACTACCGGAAATATCAACTCGCGGCGGGAGAGAAATTAAAATCACGAGATTTCGGCTCATGTCAATACACCTTTCCGCTTCTTTTAATCAATGCCAAAATCGATTTAAATTTCGAATTAAAATATAGATTTATTAAAATTGGCGCGAACAATGTGATTTGAATTGTATCCTTTCGTGCTTCTTTATTTGCTGATAAGTGTTTCTGACACGAATAAAAAAAAAATATTCTGTCATTATTTTTGAAACTTGGTCAAATACAATTTTTATGGAAAATAGGATGATGATCATCGCGTTTTATACAATTATTATGTCTTATATCTGATAATATATTGATCTACTGTTGTGTTTTTGTGTTTTTCTCGACATTTTTTTAATAGATACACGGATTTCTGTTCAAAAAGCCGCAAAGGTATTTTAAAATAGTTCATTGAAAAATAAGAAAGTATTATGTGTATCGCAATAGCAACATTCTGTGGAAACCAAGATCTCATATCAGTACGCAGAGTAATATCGCCCTCAATCCCATATACGCGCCGAGACACACAAGCGGCAAGCCGATATCCGCGCTTTCCCTCACTTTCCACCGCGATCATAATCATTTCTATGGTCTTTTCATCCCGACTCCTTTCCCTGTTTGCTACACACACATTTCCCTCCAAACTTCCACCCTCGCGCGCTTTAATGCGGCTGAATATAACTTTAACTTTAACACCCAGCGCCTTCGCCCTTCTAGGTCACATCGCAAAAACGAGTTCAATACGGATCTACTTATTACACAAATACAGTTGCAATTTATTTTATTACAAGCTAAGGCCCCATCTAGTAAGTCTGCACTAGATCAACGATAATCGCATTAACGAATATTACACCGGAATAAGTAATATACTTACTGCCTTATGGCTTGCAGAAAGGAAGTTAGTCTCCTAAGAATAAGGATTTTGGTCCCCCAACCAGCATTTTGATATTAAATAAATTATATTTTCTTCTTTAATTATCACGCAGTTGTGCTGCAAATATCCAAAATGTAATGTAATTTCTAGAAACAATTTGACTAAATTAAACCAACAATCATGTTTCGTTAATATTAAAACTGCAAATACTAATATTTGACCATTATCTTTGTATTTAATAAATTATTTAAAATAAGTTCATCTACATTATATTCAATTGAAACTTATTTCTTGGTTAGCTAAATTCATGAAGGTAACAGATTAAAGGTCGGTTTTCTTTTACAAACAAACAAGCAATGAAACCGTACTTAATCCGTTTGGCTTCAGGTTTGCACGGGGGACGTAATGGATCGCAAAAAGACCCTCACACATGTCTCGTGCCAAACACGCATTAGAATACTCGTTAACAATCAATTACTGGAATCGAGCAAGACCGCTCCACCACTTTCTTAAACGCCTTTACTCCCATTGTGATTTAAATATTTATAAACGCGCATATAGATTAACTTTAATTTAAATAAATAATTCCGGCGGAGAAGAAGGAATAACAAGTTGCAAATTTTTAACATGTCTAGACCAAACTACACAGCAACGCTAAATAGACGAAACTAAAAAAACAAACACAACAACGGCTAGAACCAAAAGAGATAGCAAAGAGTAGATAAAGGCAGACATGACCAGGAGGACAAGAAAAGTGGAAAACAAGAAGATCAGAGAAGACCAGAGAAGTCAAGACAAGATCAAACAAGACCAAACAAGACCAGACAAGACCAGACAAGATGATACAATACCAGACAATACCAGACAAGTGCAGATAAGACCAGACACGACAAGATAAGACCAGACAATACCAGACAAGACCAGACAAGGCCTGATAAGACCAGAAAAGACCAGACAAGGCCAGGCAAGACCAAACAAGACCAAAGAAGATCACACAAGACCAGATAAGACCAGACAAAACCAGACAAGACCAGACAAGACCATATAAGACCAGACAAGACCAGACAAGGCCTGATAAGACCAGAAAAGACCAGACAAGGCCAGGCAAGACCAAACAAGACCAGAGAAGACCACCAGACAAGACCAGACAAAACCAGACAAGACCAGACAAGTCCAGACAAGAGCAGACAAAACCAGACAAGACCAGACAGACCAGGGGGTTGAACCCCCAAAACCCCACTCCCTGGATACGCCGATGACACAACAGATTCAAAAAAGTTTTTCTTACATCTTTATTTTCACCATTTCTCTAAATACTAGCCTCACAAATTTTATAACTCGATGTAAAATCGTTTCTTCCAATAAGTGTTCTCCACAATTCTCTTGTAACTTTTTTAGAGTCACCTAAGAACATTAAAATTATCTACGTATGTTAAAAAAACTTTTTGTTTACCTGACGGCAATCCGAAAAGTCTGAAGACGAGTTGGATCCTATTTTTACAATTCTGCTTCTGGATATCCTACTTTCGTCGGAATAATTAGTTAGTTATCTAGTTATTGAATTTCGTTGATTATTAATTTGTCTGGATATCCAGCTTTCGTCGGAATAATTAGTTAGTTATCTGGTTATTGAATTTCGTTGATTATTAATTTGTCTGGATATCCAGCTTTCGTCGGAATAATTAGTTAGTTATCTGGTTATTCAAACTCGTTGATTATTAATTTTGTCTGGATATCCCGCTTTCGTCGGAATAATAAGTTAGTCTGGATATCCCGCTTTCGTCGGAATAATTAGTTAGTCATCTGGTAAATCAATTTTCGTTGATTAATAATTTTGTCTGGATATCCCGCTTTCGTTGGAATAATGAATTAGTTATCTGGTTATTTAATTATCGTTCAATATTAATTTTGTCTGGATATCCCGCTTTCGTCGGAATACTTAGTTAATTGTCTGATTATTCATTTTTAGTTGATTATTCAATTTTATCTGGTTATCCAGTTTCGTTGGAATAAGCAGTTGTTGTCTGGTTATCCGGTTTTCGTGTGATTATTCAATTTTATCTGATTGTCCAGTTTTCGATTTGGAATATTCGATTTCGAATAGACGATTCTGTATGAGTCTATAGTTTTTCCTTTGGATGATCAATTTTTGTTTGATTATTCAATCCTACGTCTGAATATTCCGCTTTGTGGAATTATTCGGGAACCAGATGATGCAATAGTTTGTCTGATTGCATTATTCTGTGTAGTATGTTGAGACACTGATCAAAGGTGGCCTCGTATTAATTTTGTGGCGATAAGCTTTGTCTGTGTCTGGCATGATTTTAACTCGTTGTTAGTTTAAGAATTTTGTGAAATTAAATCCTTGGACAAGACCACTAGGACGGTCAAATTTGCTTGACTTTCACTGTCCATCCGATCAATAATTGTCATCAGCTTGCACGGCCTCATTGTCAGACTCCTTATGATCGCCTTGAGATCATTTTCTCATCATCGCGTATCCACTCCTAGATTCAAGCCCAGCTTCTGTTGGTCTTTCCGTTATAGTTCCCGTCAGAAGATCCCCGGTGCGTTTCTACTTTAAATATGTTGTGGCACTTCCAGGACTCTTTCCATCAGGATAACTATCTGACGGCTCCGCCTCCCGCGCTCGCTAGTGCACCATCATCACCCTCTGCTCCATTGAGTTTTGTCATGGAGAAAATAAGAACGGCCCTACAACCCGTTTCTATTGGGGGTAGGGTACCGCAATTGGCAGTTTCCATGTAACTTTCCATTGGTTTGCAGCAAGTAGGCTTCTGTTTATTGTGTGCGAAATCGTTTGGCACCGGCAGATCCAATGTTACTGAAGATTTCCGTTTGTATTCGCGCCCTCCCAATCTGAATCGATTATTGTCGGAACACAGTTTTCGTCGTTGTTGATTTATTGGATCACTGTGTATCCGAGCGGGGCGCCACCCTGCCCTAACCATGGCCAGCACATCGCATAAGACGCTGGGAGTTAGCTGATAATAAACCCTTTTTACACCGTGTGTGTTTGTTTCAGAATTTTGATGCATGAGTGCCTTTCGTCGCTTGCGCTTGTCTGAATCGATTATTGTCGGAACACAGTCTTCGTCGTTGTTGATTTTTTGGATCACTGTGTATCCGAGCGGGCCGCCTCCCTGCCCTAACCATGACCAGCGTACGTTTCCGCCATGCCCGGTCCAATTAGTATGGACGAACTTTCCTTCTTGTCCCAACAATTCATAGGTGTGTACTCCAAAATAATCCCTTTGAGCCTGAAGCAAAATAGCTGGCAAACGTTGAGCGATACCATCGATACACAGCGTTATCCATCATAGAAAGTCAACGCCGTATTCAAGGCGGGAGTTGGTGCGCCTAAGTTGATGGCGGAAGAAACTACGTTCCTCCATCCATCTTGAACTTTACGAATCGCTTCGAGGAAGAAAGGAGCCAAGAGTAAACATTTCAAATTCGGATCTATATCAAAAGCCGATTTAATCTGTCCCAAGAATTCGGAACGGATGATGTAACCTCCTCTCCACATCAAAGCAATTGATCCATAACCTTGTTCCCAATTGTGCTGAGCAGCAGCTTCCCTCAAAAGCATAAAACCTTGCGCGTAAGAAGCAATTTTACTAGCATACAAAGCTTGTCTGATGTCTTCTAAGAATTGCTTCTTGTCGCCTGAAAACTTTTTGGTTGGACCTGGCAAGACTTTGCTGAAGACTTTGCACAAGTATGCGCGAGGGGTCGCCCACGCTAGAACACTAGTATATGGCACCTTACTAGTATAGGGCACCTTAACTATCCAATTCTCCTTTTTTCCATTCGGCGAAGGTCGCGGCCAGTTCGTCTTGATCAATTCCCATGGCCAACATTAAATGTACTTCGCAAATAAGTTGCATATCTCCGTATTCAATCCCGTTGTGTACCATTTTAACAAAGTGTCCGGCGCTGTCCGCTCCGACCCAGTCGCAGCAAGGTTGACCGTCAATGATGATATCGCCTTTTTCCAAATGTGGGACGAGTTGTTCGAAGAAACTGCCCACGGCGAAACCGCCCTTTACTAACATCATTACACGACGAGGAGATTTTAATTTTGAGATGAGATCTTTGATGGATTCAACGCCTATGATGGATTTTCCCTTGGCTTCGTTGGCCAAAATTCCCAGGTGTCTTCTATTTCGGTCTTGTTTTCTACGGAGTGAATGACTTACTCTTTATACCTCTTCAGCTGGCCACCAGAATCGGGCACAAATGCTTTGGAAGATCGGTTTGATGTAAGGCCAATCATCTTTGTTTCCTCCGGGCATTAGGGAATGATCGTATTTGACACCTTCTTCGCCCCCTGAAACTCCAGCTCCTACAAATCGGATGCCTTTCGCTTCTAACTCTTTCGCCCTTCTTTGGGAGTCCGTATATTCGGAATTGCCGCCGTCAATGATGATATCGCCTTTTTCCAAATATAGTTGCTCGATAAAACTGTCCACGGCGGAACTGGCCTTTACTAACATCATTACATGACGAGGAGATTTTAATTTTGAGACGAGATCTTTGATGGATTCAGCGCCTATGATAGATTTTCCCTTGGCTTAGTTGTCCAAGAAGGAGTGGACTTTTTCGACGGATCGGATTTAAGCTACTACGGTGAAACCGTGGTCGGCCATATTGAGGATTAGGTTTTCGCCCGTTACGGCCAAGCCAATAAGATCAATATCTCCTTCGCTGTTGGCCATTTTCAGATGTTACAAAACCAGACAAAGCCAGGCAAGACCAGATAAGACCAGACAAGACCATACAAGACTAGTCACATGACAGACATGACCAGACAAGACCAAGCAAGACCAGACAAGACCAGGCAAGACCAGACAAATCTAGACAAAACCAGACAAGACCAGAGAAGACCAGACAAGACCAGACGAAACCAGACAAGACCAAACAAGACCAGATATGACCAGATAAGACCAGAAAAATGAGAGAAATATACAAGGTCCGGCAAGATCAAACTAGATCACGCAGGATCGGACATCAGAATCAGACCATGTCAAACATGGTTGGGCAGGGATAGACATTCTCAGACAAGACCAGATAGGACTATACAGAAGTAGACATGACTAGACAAGACTACACTGGACCAAATCGTCGTCGGGATTTAATCGTTGCCGAAGATCCTTCCCTCATTGCCATCGCCGCCTCCGCTCACGGGCCTGATGGCGGCCCCAGCGATAGATGCGAGATCGGATGGTACGTTGGCATTGAGAACATACAAATGTCTCGATGCCGCCTGATCTTATGGTGAGGTTGCGTATAGGGAATCAGCCGGAATAATTATGGCAGATGTTACGGCAAGAGCCTCTGTCTTAACACAGAGATTCCCAGGTGTCCTTTATTCTGGCCTTCTTTACTACGGAATGAATGACATCTCTATAACTCTTCATCTGGCCATCTCTTGGGATATCCATGGAATAGCTCACCAAAGAGAATTTGTTTTGGGAGCCGATCATCGGAGATCCGGCACATATGCCCTAGCCAGCGCAGTTGATTGCGCGCCAAGGTGTTCTCTATAGAGTCGCAGTTGGCTCTTTCCCGAATTTTTTGTTGGAGATGAAATCATGGAATTTATCTTCCATGAAACAACGCAGCTGTGTGATTTGGAACTTCTGAAGCGCCTTAACGTGCTTTTTGTACACAATACAGCACTCACTACCGTATAGTAGGACAACTGCTTTGAAAACTAGGACTTTCGTGTGTATGGTCAGGTCACTGCAGTCAAAGACTCTCTCCCGGAGTTTAAAGAAGGCATGCGAAGCACACCGTAGACGGTGGCTAATTTCGGCATCCAAGCCACAATTCGCTGTCGCTCTAGACTTCCCAGGTAGTTGAATCGTTCAACAATCTCGATAGGGGTTCCATCTATAGATATATAACTGCGTGTGGCTGATGCTGCTGTTAGATGGAAGCTCATAATAAGGAGTTTGGTTTTGGATGTGTTTACCTCCATCCCAGGAGAGCCATATACACTTGGTAATATGTCCATCATACGTAGCGCTTCTTCTGCTTTGTTAGCCAAAATAACAAGGTCAACTGAATATTGCAGCTCAGTGAGGGATCTCTTGCATACATTTTTCTGAACTTCAAGACGTGCTAGGTTATATAATCCATTGTCACAGCGATATCGGATGACAATACCACGGTGATGAAGCACTCGCTCCAAGCAAGAGAAACCCTGTCATGAAAATTTTGAAGAAGAGAAGTGCTAATACGCAGCCTTGCAATACGACAGTAGAAATGTTGAAAGAGACGGTGATATCGCCACCTGCAATAACCTGTGCCTCGTTGTTCATATGAAGATCGGCAATTATATTCACTAGCTTTGTAGGACAGCCAAATCTTAAGAGTATTTTCCACATGTTCACCATGTCGAATGCCTTCCGTAGATCCACAGAAATAGTAAATATAGAAGAATGCTACTACCCAGCCCCGGATCTTCATTTTTTTCGTGGCGGGGCAAAAACTGAAAAATGCCCCCCACCCGCCTATATTTGTACCTTCATCATCATCATTTCAGCCATGAGACGCCCACTGATGGACATAGACTTCCCGGAAACAACGTTACAAAAACCTATCTAGCGTTGCTCATTCTGTGTCAAGCCTATGTATTTACAGATATAGGTACGTACATGGACACGTTCATGTACGTCCAGCATGTTATTGTATTGGAAATTGAAATTACAATTTTACTCTTCGAGCCTTTTGCTCTGCAAAGAAATCTATGGCCTTGCCATAATTAATCTAAATAAGATTGCGAGACTCATTTTAGTTTACTAGTTTCGCTCACAGCTTGCGCATGTAGTAGGAAGCGTATAGTAAATTCGCAGAGCAATATAAATATTAAAAAATGCGCAAATCATGCGCATAGATCTCTTGCAAAAGGGATCGAAACCGTTAGCCTTTTGAAAATGATTAGACTGTTGTGTTCCTATTCGGGTTTTACTATGATGGGTAGTGGACCAGTTCCCTATTTATGGTCTGAAGAATGCAATCTAGGCGATTTTTTAAGAAGATCAGTGAGGGCGCATCGACAGTGTCCTGGTCCAGTTGATTCCAAATATACACTACTCTGACGTTAAGGAAGTTTCTACGACACAGCTTGAAACATCTTTCTTTGGAAAGTTTCCTACTGTGCCAACTGATATGATTTTGGTCACTGATGTGAACAAAATTGAGTGGAACGTTGAAGTGACCAGCCAAAATTTTGTGAACCAGAATAGGTTCTCCTCTCTGGCGGCGCTCTCGCAGAGTTTGATGCAACCAACCTTATAGGGAAAATCTCTCAGTTCGGGAGGGATTCTGGTGATAGGTCGTTGTACTTGTTCAAGTTGTAAAATATCATTAGCAAAAAAGGGATTGCAGCAGCTAACCGCCAACATTCTGGTAATTCCATTTGAGGTCCTGGGTCATTGTAGCTCAGCCAGCTCTTTTTTTATGCTTTGCAGCAGTGAGTGGGCTACCATTTAGGGTATAGATAGTATTGGGGTTACTGGGTCCAATGTGCAATACGGTGCACTTAGCCACATTCAGAGACATGAGTCACATGTCAGTTCACCTCTCGATTGAAGTAAAATTTTCCTGAAGTGTTACAGCACTTTCTACAAAAAACAAATATTTGACTTGATGTTGACTGACTTGTCGCTGATGTAGACCAGGAATAACAGGGTGCCGATGACGGAACCCTGCGGCACTTCGCTCTTAACTGCTCCGATATCTGACAACGATCCAACAACTCTCATTTGAAATCTGCTTTCGAAGAGAAAGCCAGTTATCCAGCGAAGCAAGGAACCCCTCACTCCATAGTGCTCCAGCTTGTGCAGCAGATGTCTAACTTGCTTAATTTATTTAAACGATTCCACTACTTTTGGCAAATTGTTTAACGGGGCATTCACAGCAACATGTTTCGCCGACCATCTCGTCTGGCTGCTTCCTTGTAAATTGGTTTTAACATTTTCTTAAAATACTTAAACAGTATACTTTTTGAATTAGTCAAAATAGGTTTACAGCTACCTGGCATGATGAGGCACCTACAAGATTTAAGGAGCGACCCAAGCACGGTACGAACTCGACCAGCTCATTCGTTTCTGCAATCCTGGCTTGTACTTCTTTATAAGAGCCATGTTGGACACATTATCATAAGATTGATTAACTTTCGATTTTTCTATAATCTGTTGACAAATATACTCTCCTGTCTTTCCAGCAACTTCTATGAAATCAATTAAACTTTCTTTTATTTCACACATCACCAGTTTTGTTACATATCGAATTACGTGGCTCATTTGTTCATGAGCATCATATGGGATTTGTTCATATGGAACACATCTGGAGTGCAGTTGAACTTTATCGTGTAGTATTTTGCTTCTTTGATGTCATTTTAAATGCAATTTCTAACTCTTTTTGCCATTATGCCAATAATGACTTTGATAAATATGATACTTGTCGCTTTTTTAAGTGTCAGTATTCTATGTTAATAAGAACTAAATAGTAAACACAAATTGTATGTTTGAAACAAAACCTGTTTGAAACATGTTGCCGTGGACGAAGATTGACGAAGGAGTTTCCAAATATATAGATATTTTAAAAATAAGATGTTAATTAAAATATCTCTAAAACCATAGAGAAGTTACCGAGACAAATTAGTATGTATGCGTAGGGAAAATTGTATTTGTATTTGTCTGCCAAGTTTGAATTTGCCGCCCTCTGAGTTTGCCGCCCGGGGCAAGGGCCCCGGCTTGCCCCCCCCCCCTAGATCCGGCGCTGCTGCTCCCTCACTTTTTCCTGGAGCTGTCGACGTGTGGTATCCCACCAACTTCACAGAGAAGGGAGATGCCACGGAAATTTGTGCAATCTGTTATGTCCCCTTTACTCTTGTATAAATTGACAATTAGAGAGTACTTAAAGTCAGCAGAAGACTTTTCAGAATACCAGATTTGTTTAAATAGTGTGAGAATTTTATAAATATGGAAGTACCACCACACTTATAGATTTCAATTGGCAAGCCATCTTGTCCAGGTGCTTTGTTGTTCTTAAGCTGTAAGGTAGCCATGCGAATCTCATCAGATGTTGAGTAGAGTTAACTCCTCCCTCCCAGGATATTGGGAGATTTGGTTGGCAGCTTGTAGATTCACAGTTGATGTAGTGTTCAGAAGCTCTTGGTAGTACTCTCTCTAACATTCTGTTGCTTAATGGCAGCTCCGATTCCAAACGATATTTATGGTTTTGTAGAATGCACTGCATAATGCAGGGGTGTGGTGGTGGCTCAGATATCTAAACACTTGGCTCTTGAGTCAGACAGCGTGGGTTCGAATCCCACACAGAACTAAAAGCAGCAAAAATTTAATAAAAACTAATGACTGCAACCCATCACACGCAATTCCACACTCTGACTTAGGCAACCGTGGGATCTCAACTGCTTAATACCATCTCTGGAAAATTTATCGTTCGGATTCGACGTTAAACCGCTAGGTCCCCCATATTCAAATCTTAGTGCTGAGGTTGGATAACAAGGCTGATGTGTATGTGCCTGTGAATGCACTAGCATTATTCTGATCAGCTAACTTTTGGATTTCTTTGGCTTTTTGCTGCAACCAGATGTTCTGGAGTTGGCGGGTTAGGCGTTTTACAAGGGCCTTAGCTCTTCGGTACTCAGATTTGTATCATTAGGTTTACGCAAAGTACGCTTAAAAAGCTCATTTTCTCCCAGCTTAAATTTCATTAGTATTCCCATTAAACCAATCGGGATTTGTTTTCTTGGAAGCAAGACCAAGCACCTTATCAGCTGCAGCGTTAATGATAATAATAGCTTTATTCACTTGGCCACATTAATGGATAGACCACGTTGTGGATGTGATGGTTTCTTGTACATATTTTATATATTATAAGACAATAAAAATACAGTAATAAAATAAATGCGAGAAAGAAGAATATTAAGAAAATAATACAATAAATATAAAAATGCTTAAACATAGAAGTACGAAATATAAATAAATTAAAAAAAAATACGCTGAACACCAAAAATAAGTTTGCTACCTTATAGTTTACATACAATACATGTTACTCCTCTAAAAACTCAGAGACGGAATAGTAAGCTCCTTGCAACAGGATTCGCTTGACATGTCGTTTAAAATGGTTATAGTCCTCTTATTTTATTTTATTATCCAACTTATTAAACAATTTTAGGCCTGAGTAGATGAAGGACTTTTAATATAAAGCAGTATTATATTTGGGATAGGATAATAAAGTGACGTATCTTGTGCAGTGATTGTGCGACTCCCCTAATTTTTCTAAATTTTTTACATTCAATTTTTTATAACACAGAACTTTTAGAATATAAATTGAGAGCAATGTAAGTATATTGTGCTCTGTGAAACACGCTCTACAATATAGCCTGGATTTAAGTCCAAATATAAGTCGAATGACTCTTTTTTTGCATCACAAAACATCTGTTGACCGTAGAAGTTTGACCCCACAGCAAAACGTGAAGCGATAGGTGTGTGTGGGCCAACGCATAATACTCCCTTATGGTTGATGCATTCTCCATTGATTTTTTTAATTGGAGAATTCCAAAGTATGCAGTCGCCAGTTTTTTTACACACATAATCGATATTGAGTGACCAAGTAAGTGTGGAGTCTATCCGCAGCCCCAGAAAATTGGTTGATGTTGAAAATTTAAGTTGTTTTTGAACAACTGTGAGTCGGAAATCTGTTGGAATTTTCCTAAGCTTTGTAAGTATAGGCAAATCGTATTATCCGAATTAAGGGTCAGATTGTTTGCTCTATACCATGTAGTTACTTGGCCAACAACCATTGCAACTTTGGCTTCCAAATTGGCTCTTCTAAATTGATTCCCGAGGCTGCCAAATTCATATCGTCTGCCAATAGTATGGTTTCCGCACTTACATAATGTGGCAAATCGTTGACAAACAAAAGAAACAAAAGTGGTCCCAAAACAGATCCTTGAGGCACAGACATATTTATATCTCTGCAGCTAGACTTACTGTTATTGGCATGAACAATTAGTTTTCTTCCCATAAGAAATGATCTTATTAAACTTAAGAAGGTACCTCGAAAACCATAACATTCTAGTTTTGCTAACCTAACCTAACCTAACCTAACATAAAATCAATGTTGATAGTATCAAATGCCTTCGAAAGATAAAAAAATAATCCTATTACATATTTCCCAGTATCCAGCTCATGCATGATAAATTTTGCTCTCTGTGGCTGTGGCTGTCTCTACTGATCTATGTGATCTAAACCCGTGCTGGTAGTTGTTGAACAAGTTATATTTTACTAAATAATCAGTCAATCTATTATTGCCTTTCATAGATTTTTGGAAAGGTAGATACTATCGAAATTGGTCGATTGTTTGAAATGTCATACATGTCGGATTTTTTATACAAGGAAATTACGAGAGCTACTTTCAGAAACATATGATATACTCCATCTTCTATAGATTTATTGAACAGTTTCTTTATTTATTGAAACAGTGGACCCTCTAAGACGTCTATCATGGATTTTGTTGTTTTCATTGAAAATCCATCAATGCCTGATGACTGAGTAGTGGTAGAGTTAGAAACAACCGTTCGAAGTTCAGCGGCTTCAATGGGAGGCATACTTAAAGAGTTAGGAATAATAAAATGGAACATAGTGCAATCAGAGCTAGATTTAAGCATAAAGTGTTTTCGTATTAAAGTTAGGGCCATTTCAGAGAAGTGTGTTGCAAATACTTCTGCAACTTGTTTGCCTGTAATTAGTGCGTCATCGATTTTGAGTAATATTGATTTACTCATTTTTTGTTTCCCTATTGTTTGGTTAATAACCGACCAAGATACCCTAGATTTGTTTAGACTGCTGTATTTTATTTAAAACAAACCTCCTCTTAACAGTGGCAATGTGTTTTGTGTGTTGACGTTCTTCATTTTATAATATGCAATAAGATTTAAATCCTTAAGGGTATAACACAGCCAATATAAATTTCTTAGTTTCGTTAAGGCACTGTTTGATGGTATTCCAATTGTTTTCCACTGAATTGCCACTTGGCTGAAAATATACTTGTAGCTGCGCCTGAACTTCATTGATAAAGTTTGTTTTAGTGTCAAGGGATTTTATTTTCTTGATATCATATCGTGGTTTTTTTCATTCTGGCTTTAGATGATCTGTTAGTGTACTTGGGTTGAACTGCTAGTTTACACAAGAGCAGTCGATGATCCGTGTCACATTCAGCTGCCCTATAGACTCTGGGCGAGTGGACAAATTTCCGATCCAGCTGCCTCAGAATAATGTGGTCGAGGGCATACCAATGAGTGGATCTTGGGTGCCTCCAGGTGCCTTTTAGATATCTTTTAGTTGAAACAGAGTTTTTGTAATAAATAAGTTGTGCGATGCACAAAGCGTTAATAGCAATTCTCCATCTTGCCAATACTGTACCTTCCAATAACTCCTCTCCATGCCTGAAAGTTCTGGCCAACCCATGTATTGAAATCAGCAAGAAGTACAACACTCCCACTGCTTGGAATATTATCCAGCGTTGAACCAAATAGATTATATAAGGCTTCTGTAACGTTGTCCTCAGCCTGGAGAGTTGGGGCATATATGCTGATAAAATCGATTGGTCTTCCGTTGGACGTGTCGAGTCTCTGGGTTATAATACGCTCAATGATTCCAACAGTAATAGATTTGGATTGGGCTAGAAGAGTATTCTTGATGGCAAAGCCTGCTCCCTGTTGCCTGGGCTGATCTTTACCTAGACCTTTCCAAAAATATGTGTAGTTCTTCTCAGAGATGGTGCCCTCTTCAAGTAAACGAGTCTCACTTAAGGCTACAATATCCATGTTGTATCTATAGAGTTCCCGATCAATTATTGCAGTCCAACGCTCAGGGCTTTTATTGTTGTCTATAGTAGTAGTAGTATGTATATTTATTACCTTCACAGGTTTATATTATAAATGAATTACAATTTTTTTACAATTCCACATAAAATTATTATTTTTGTCTATAATTGTACGTACATTCCATGATGCAAGTTTTAAAACGGGAGTGCGTTTTCTGCTGCGTTGATTGTGCGAAAAGCTAGGCACGGTTTGCCCCACTTCCACCTCCCACGGAGATCGGATTGGGGGAATTTACTCCGGAAACATTTACTCTCGTTAGGTTCATCATAAGTAGTTTGTTGGTGAAGAAGGGGTAAGGATGGTTGATGGTGAATGAGGGTGACTGTGCACAGCTTGCACGTAATACCCCGCCTGCTGCTACAGGTACAGGCTCCGATCCTAGTGGCACATATAGATGAGACAACTAGTGAGAGTGAGTACCCTTAAGTAGCAAAGACAGTAGCCCCAATCTTCAGGGCTGAGGAACGCCGCCGTACTTTTGAGAGCCGGTCTCATTCCGCCGCCGTCCATAGAGTAGGTAACCTGTCCCTACCCAATCTAGGTGGCCATTCCCCAGCTACGCCAGGTACTAGCCAGGTAAAACGTATAATGTTTTGAACGTTTTCTCAATTGTCTTCAGACTGCAGCATGTAGTAGGTTATTCGCGGTTCGATATCTTTTGGTTGGGTGCTCGAGTATAGTACGAGTATATAGTGTGTGCCACACTGTCTTTCTCCCCGCAGTACTCGCACAGGCTGTCAGAGGCTCTTCCTATTTTGTGGAGATAGTCTCGGAAACACCCATGGCCTATGAGTGCCTGAGTGAGGTGGTAATTTACTTCTCCGTGCTTCCCGGTGATCCATTTTTCCACGTCGTTTATCAGGAGTTTGGTCCACTGTCCCTTGGTACTTGTTTCCCAGTGCTTCTGCCATGTACGGAGTAGGTCTCTTCTTGCCGCGGTTTTTATTTCTTTTTTGTTGACTGCTGCAACTGAATCAGTCGGAATCCGTAAGTATATGTTTAGCCTCTCTATGACTAGCAGCTCTATTGGCGAATTACCAGTGACGCCTCCATTGACACGGTCCTGTAGGTACTGCTGGCTCTAATTGCGAGCGTTCTATGGACCGTTCTATCCCAGCTTGTGCTTGGTAACTTCAACGTTCTTGCCTCTTGCCCATACTGAGGCAGTATATAACATTGCCGAGTGCGCCACCGAGCAAAGCAGTTTTCTTTAGCTGCTTCTAGATCCACCGACTTTAGGCATTAGCCTTTCCAACGCGTACAGGGATTTTTGGGCTTTATCGGCAGCTTTTTTAATGTGCTACCCGAATGATAGATTTTTATCTATTTCAATCCCTAAGTATCTTATGGCAATCTTTGGTGTGATGGCAGTGTCCCTCAGCTTAAATTGGATGTCCCCAATTTTCCGCTTTCCCGTTAATAGGACCGCTTCCGTTTTTTCCGGAGCCAGCTTGAGCATTTTGTTTTCCATCCACGAGTCAATCCAGAGCATCGCTTTATTGGCCTTCCTCATTAGACCCTTCTCGGTTTTGTCTCGTACTACAAGTGCGAGATCGTTTGCAAAGCCGACGGACTCTACGCCTTCAGGCAGCTCAAGTTTGAAGAATCATACACTATGTTCCATAGTGTCGGGCCCATCACTGATCCCTGCGGCACTTCACTGATCTCCTTTGTAGTGCAGCCATTGTCTGATTCGACGACGATCTCTCTTTCAGCTAGGCAGCTGTCTATCATTGCCAGAAGGTATGGTACTAGCCTTACCTAGAGCCCACAATACTCTCTCAATACTTCTGTTTCAACTTGCTGATTTGGTTTCCCGCTGGGATTGGTTACCCAAACCTTCCACCAGATTGCTCAGCATAACAGGGGCATCACGTGTAGGTGAGTGTGGAGTTGGGATGGAGAGGGTATGTGGCCGTTGGTGACCATATATTGCGCATCACACCCAAGACCCCCACTGGACTAAATATAAATAGATACTAAATACGAATGGAGTGGACTTTACATTCGATCTTGGATTTTATCCCAGTGTGGCAATCAAAAATAAAATCGAATATTTTATTATATATGGGTTTGCAAATTTAAAGCGAGATGGACAAATCCCAGAAAACAGAAATTCTATGAAGTTAATACTGTCATAAAAGTATAAATAAAAATGGAAATGTTTTTATTGGCCGATAAAATAAAAGTGCAGAAAAGTCTTTAAACTTTCGCCTGAAACTTTTAGGAAAATATTTATTGGAGAGTCCGTGGAAATGAATTGGACAAATATTATTGAAACGAATGGAACAGACTAGACTCAACAAAGAGAACTAGCAAATAAAAGCAGATAGAGACGGCTCGGTAACATGTAATAAGTTGAAACTAGAAATGCAATGTCTTATTTGCTTCTATTTCCACCGACTTCTTTCACGGCAATATGTGAAAATATCGATATATTTAACAAAGCCAGTTTTAAACAGACGACATTTTTTTTTAAACCATATTTTATATTGACAAGTATAGTATAACCTCGGTAATTCAACCGTAGGTTAATCGCACGACACGTCCAGTAATTCAGCGGTCTAGAGACCGCTCGCGCTCTTCCCTCCCAACACTCTCTCTGATAATCCGGCGGTTGTCTGGTCCCATATGAGTCGGATTATCGAGATTATACTGTAATATCAATAAATACTACATCTCTATATAATAGATCTAGTCAGATTAAGATATGTTTTTCTATAATAAATCTTATATGGTTGAGCAAAGCCACAAGTAAATTTTCATTTTGTATTGGACTTATGTCTAAATCCAGATTTAAATCCTAAGACGGAATTCTTATTGTATATATTTCGCTGTGGGAAAAATCATAGGTCAGCGGAGCTTAGTGGAAACGTAAATCCGCGCCGGGCAAGTATATTTCCGCAGAGCAAGAAAAATTCTTTGTGGAATTGCCGGCGTAAAAGAAGAAAAATTCAATTTCTCGCGAATAGAGCGAATTTGCTGGAAGTTCTCCGGCAATTCGGTTAAACAGTTATAATTACCGGCGGAATAAATTAAGCACGGATTAAGACGGAAGAATGACGTATAGAATTAATTATGAACTAATACGACTATGTCTGTTTATAGATACTGATTTAGACTAATTATAAGTTGAGAAAAACTTTAAGAAACCCGAAATATAGATTTTCGTAACTGCTTCTTCTTCTTCATCTTTCGAATAGGCTTACTTTGGACCACGCTTGTTCAACTGTTCCGCATTGACCTTTGCCCAGTATTGTCGCATTTTTTGCCGGTGTAACTCCTTTCTCTCTTCTGTCCAGGGGGTACCTTTCCTATGGGGTTTTTCCTCAAATCCACGAACTTCCTTCAGGGTGCGTCTCACAAACTGTCTGTTTTTGAGATCTGTTATTCCCAGTTCTTTACTATCCTTCTCGGTTTCTGTCAACCAAGTGGTACGAACCTTCTCGTTTTGCCAGAAGGTGAACAAACGCTTGGTTAGTCGGTTTGGAGGCAATCTTGCCTATGTTCTATGTTCCTTCCAAAGTGAGAGAGCATCTCAATATGTTCATAGAGCTCAGAGTTATGCCGCCTTCGGAATTCCCCATCTTCCTTTACCGGGCCTAGGATCTTCCTGAGGATTCTCCTCTCTCTGGTTTGCAATTTCTTTACTAGACCTCTTTGGTTCAAAGAAAGACACTCCATGGCATACAGGGCTGCTGGTAGTAAGACGGATGTGTAGTGCTTAAGTTTCAGGTTGCGTGACAAGCATTTCGTACTGTAAGTGTTCTTAGTCAGTCGATATGCTAGTTCTAACTTCTTGACTTTCTGGATAATGATGCTTTTCTGATAAGTTGGGTTCAATCCATTCCCCGAGATTCTTAAATTTCTCAGTCCTCTTGCTGTTTCCCTGTTCTAGTAACATCTCTCTTTTTGCTTCTCTTGATGTGAAGAATTCTGTTTTCTCCAGCGATACTTGAAGACCCACTTTGGCAGCCTGTTTACTCAGGCATTTTACCTGCATTGTTGCCATCTAAAGAGAATCAGCAAACAGTGCCATGTCATCTACAAAGGCCAGGCAATCTACAAGCAGTTCATCGTTCTTACGTCCCAGGTAGATACCATTTGTTGTTCAGTTCCTTGCGCCATTCTCTCATAACCTTTTCAAGGACACAGTTGAAGAGAAGTGGGGGAAAGTCCATCTCCTTGTCTCACTCCAGTTTTTATTTCGAAGCTTTCTAAAATCTCGCCTCTAAATTTAACCTTGGAATGGATGTTGGACAAAGTTTCTAGAAAGAGTCTGCGGGTTTTGTTGTCTAGCCCTAGTTCCTGGAGTACTTTGTTAAGCGTTTCTATGAAACATGAGCAAATGCAAAAACGTTTCGAAGAAAAATAAATGCTTTATAATCCAACTATTTTGCATGCCAAATAACTCAATTTTATATGTGTTGAGGTTAGTCCGCTTTTTGCGGACAATCAATGCCTCAATTAATTTAACTAAATAAAACAAGAAAACGATTTTGTTATTTCAATAATTTATTTATATTAGTTTATAAATAAAGCCAGATAACGAAATTTTTATAAACGATAATAAAATATGCGCATTGTTCGATGTCATCCCAATGCATGTGTTATTACTATTTATTTATCATTATTTGTATTTCTTCAAGGGTTTTCTTTAAAATTTGGTAGCTATTTCGCAATATATTTGTAAATTTGACTTGAATTGAAGGTTAAATGTAAATAAATTGCATTAAATAGGAAACCCTGAGAATGTTTTTTTTTTTGTTTGGTGTGTTTAAACTTTCGTAAATCATTTATGATTGTTTTTGTGCTTGCTAGTTAAAAATAAAAAGTTCATTGTTGATTGCTGCGAGAATACAAATCGAGATATGTAATTACATTAAATTTGTATAAAAATGGATGGTGATGAGTATGATTACAAGGTTTTTACGTTCTCTAATACAATCAAAATTTTCTTTAAAGCAGATTTTATGATTTTATTGCGGAAACATAACGCTCGACATAAACACAACTCACAGAGAACTTGTTTTCCAAAACAAGTAAATTATTATATTGGATTTTTCATTTCCAATGAAAATTATGTTATTATTTGATTCGTTTTGGTGTCGATTTTCCTTAATTAACATTTACAGCGGAATTTTATAAAAACTAATAAGACCAGACAGATAAGACCAGACAGACAAGACCAGACAGACAAGCCAGAGAGACAAGACCAGACTGACAAGAACAGACAAACAAGACTAGACAGACAAGACCAGACAGTCAAGACCAGATAGACAAGACCAGACAGAAAAGACCAGACAGATAAGACCAGACAGACAAGACCAGACAGATAAGACCAGACAGACAAGACCAGACAGACAAGACCAGACAGACAAGCCAGAGAGACAAGACCAGACTGACAAGACCAGACAAACAAGACTAGACAGACAAGACCAGACAGTCAAGACCAGACAGTCAAGACCAGATAGACAAGACCAGACAGACAATACCAGACAGTCAAGACCAGATAGACAAGACCAGACAGACAAGACCAGACAGATAAGACCAGACAGACAAGACCAGACAGACAAGACCAGACAGACTAATTCAAATTCAATTCAAAATTTATTATTACATATCAAATGTACATTATACATATATGCATTGTCAAAGAAAATAAATAGTAAAACACAATGAAATAAATAGTAAAACACAATAAAATAAAATATGACAATCAAAATCTTAAGCTAAAAAATTCATCAAACGTATATAATGTTTGTTTTACTAGAACATGTTTCAATTTTTTCTTGAACGGTTTGGAAGAATTTTCATTGGTGAGACTGCCAGGCAGCTTATTATATATAGACACTACAAATTTGCTTGGAGATTTAGTGCAGATTTGTAAATTACATTAGGGTGTGTAAAGTTTGTTACGGCCTCTTGTGTTATGTTGATGGATATTCAGGTTTCTAACAATACCCTTTTTCATCTTATGAATAAAACTTGATACTTCTAATATATATAGGCTGATGACGGTTGGTATTTGTAGCCACTCAACAATGGGCCTGCAAGATCTTCTTGTGGAAATACCCATAAGGGAACGGATGACTCTTTTCTGTGCAATTAGAACATTTACAATTTTTGGTGATGTTCCCCAAACCAGAATTCCGTAAGTTAAAAGAGATTGAACTTCAGCATAGTAGAAATTTATCAGGATTTCATGGCTTAGAATATTCCTGAGATGTTGGATTACAAATGCCTTTTGATGCAACTTTTTTGAAATATTTTCGGTAGCTATATTCCAAGTTAAAAAATCCTCAATAACTTGGCCAAGAAATTTTGTAGACTTAACTCTATTAATATGCATATTGTTTACTTTTAAATTAACATTCTCCGCGTATTGACTTGATATATTCAGTTTTTTCACTGTTTAGGAAAAGATTGTTAGCGGAGAACCAGTCCACAACTTTTTGTAAAATTAAATTTCCTTCACTTTCATTTTGTATAGAGGAGTTTTTTGATATTATAAAGGTCGAGTCATCAGCACAAAATACACATTTCCTTTCTTCGATGTAGGAAACTATATCTGCCATGTACAATAAAAATAGAGTAGGCCCAAGGACACTCCCTTGAGGAACACCAGTATTTATATGCAAATGTTCTGATTTGTAGATTTTGTTATTAGATACAATTCTTGTATATTGCGATCTATTTTCAAGAAAAGATTTGATAATATTGCCTAATTTACCACGAATACCCAGGTAATACAATTTATTCAGAAGTTGTTTGTGACAGACACAGTCAAAGGCTTTGGCTAAATCGCAGAAAATTCCAATCGGTTGACTGCCTCCATCCACTTCTTCTAAAATATGTGTGTAAAATTCCGATAGGGCGCTAGATGTGTCTTTACCTCTGCGAAAACTATGTTGTTGGTTAGGTATTAGGTGGTGTTTGTTAATAAATGAATTTAATCGAATTAATATACAGTATTCTAAAATTTTTGATAAGACCGACAGTAGGGTAATTGGTCTATAATTATTTAATATAGTTTTGTCGCCTCTTTTGTAGACGGGAACAATGATACCTGTCTTTAAAACCTCAGGGAATACTTCAGCCGCTATGGCATCATTAACAATATGTGTTATTGGATGGGCTAACAAATCAACGTGCTCTTTAATAATTTTGGCTGGTATTAAGTCAGGGCCAGTTCCTGATTTATTTTTTAGTTTTTCTTGTATTAAGCAAATTTTCTCTGTTTCCGAAAATTCTTCTAGATACGTTGTTCTTATATTGAATATCATGTGATTATTAGATATTGTCGTTGGAGTAATGTTTTGTGAAATTATTTCCGGAACCTTTTGAAAATAATTGTTGAACATTGTTGCTATTTTTAAGGGATTTTGGGTAATGGAATTATCTTCTCTGATTTCAATATCATTTTTATCTACGAACTTGCATGTTTGTTGGTTAATAATGTTCCAAGCCTTTTTTGCAATTATTTAATGAATAACTAAAAAACTTCTTTTTTAGAGAAACTAATAACTGACGATGGAGCTTTCTGTTGGCAATATACTGTTGACGAAGAATTGGATATCGTTTTTGTAGAATATACAAATCCCTTAAGTTTCGACTAGATGTTCTTGCCTCTTTCGTAACCCAATTTTTATTTTCTCTATTAACTTTCATCAATGGCAAAGATGAACAAAAATGTAATTGTAAGCTATTTATAAAGTGGCTGAATTTGTCATTAGTATTACTAGAGTCATATACCTTGGACCAGGATTCTTCCCTCAGTCTCTCTACAAATTGTGCTTTTTGTTCTGGAGTGTATTTTCTCATATAATGAGTTCTTGATTGAGTAATATTATTTAAGTTGCAGCTAAGAATTATAGCTCTATGGTCAGACAGAACAGTATCAGCAACAGAAATTCTAACAGTATGCCTGTAATTGACAAAAATATTATCAATTTGGCTTTTAGAGGTGGATGTGATTCTGGTAAATTCTTTAACTTGTCCAACCAATCCAAAGGATAACATTAAGTTGACCAGATTGATTTTATCCTTGGAATTTGAGGTAAAGTCAATGTTGAAATCGCCAGTAACTATAAAAAAATTAGCTTTGTTGAAATAAGTTGTAAGGATATTTTCCAAAGTTTCCATAAAAGTTGTTAGACAGCCATGTGGAGGTCTATAAATATTAATTAAAATAGTTGAATACATTTTACAACACCATAGAACACCACATAGTTCAACATGCTTTTCTACTGACATAGTATCAATTGGGATTATCTCAACGTTCATTTCATTTATATCCGTTAAAGTTCTGCTCCATATTGCCACTCCACCACCAGTCGACTGAGATCGACAGAAACTGCTAGCTAGGCTATAATCCTGAATATGTAGAAGATGTAAATGTTCGGTTTTTGTCCAAGTTTCCATGAGACATAAGAACACAGGTTTAGAGTATAAAAGAGCAATTTCTAATTCCGGGATTTTGTTACCGATATATTGAACGTTAAGACTAAAAATTAGATTAGTAATATGCGGATTTGTTGAAGTCGAATGTTGCCGTATTAGATGTAGTGAGGCTAAGTTTTTCTAAATGTTATCCATTCTCGGGCTTGTCCTTGAAAAATTTCTTCTTCTATCTTCAATACGAAAATTGTATCTTTGATGGAGTATTTCCTCGGGCCAGAAAGAGTCCTTATATACATCATCTTTCATGTCTAAATTGACCCCAACCTTAAAGCTGTTATTGTCCGGTAATTTCGTTTTCGGGATTATTTCTTTGACAATAAAATTGTTTTCAGATTTGCCAGACATTTTTGATAAATATTTAATAATCATGCTCTCGTCTACATGATCTTTAGCTCTGCCAATATATAACCATATTTTCTTTTCTTCAATATTCCTGCCAACAAAACCAGAGATGTTGTCGGTTTCGCTCACCACTGCCTTGCCTAGAGAAGCTCGGTTTCTCCTTCTCTTTGGTTCTATGAAAACTTCTTTTACTACTTTACAGGCCTCTATTTCAGCGTTTAAATAATTATTCTCCAGTCTCGAATTCGACTGTTGTAAATTTAAATTTTTAGGTGTACTTCTGGTTGCCGGAATTACTTTTATATTATTTTGCGCGGCTTCTTCTACAATTGGCGCGAGTTGACTAGTTTCTGCGTCAATTGATTTTGTGGTTAGAGAGTGTATTTTGTCTTTAAGGGTTTCCACATATTCTTTCAGGATTTTCTTTTTGTCTTGGGTTTCCCACACCAGTTGTTTTAGTAGAGTAATTTCATTCTCTAGATATTGAAATCTGGTAAGTTCTTCTGTATTGTCAGCAATTGTATTTGCGTAAATTGAATGATTACAGCTCGAGGACCGTTTGCTAGCATGTAATACGCATCCCGGATGAAAAATGTTTTTACACTTTACGCTTTACTTTTTGCTTTTACTTTTACGCTTTACACTTTACTTTTGTTGCAATAATTGCAATTTAGATTTTCACTGTTTACGTTAGCTTCCGCCATGTTCAGACAAGACCAGACATACAAGACCAGACAGACAAGACCAGACAGACAAGACCAGACAGACAAGTCCAGACAGACAAGACCAGACAGACAAGACCAGACAGACAAGACCAGACAGACAAGACCAGACAGACAAGACCAGACAGACAAGACCAGACAGACAAGACCAGACAGACAAGACCAGACAGACAAGACCAGACAGACAAGACCAGACAGACAAGACCAGACAGACAAGACCAGACAGACAAGACCAGACAGACAAGACCAGACAGACAAGACCAGACAGACAAGACCAGACAGACAAGACCAGACAGACAAGACCAGACAGGCAAGACCAGACAGACAAGACCAGATAGACAAGACCAGACAGACAAGACCAGACAGACAAGACCAGACAGACAAGATCAGACGAAGAAGACCAGACCGAGATGGGAACAACCGCTAGTAAATCAGATTAGTGATTTTTTTTTCCATGGAAGAACTTATAAAGGCCAGTATGCGTATTCGAAGTTGAAAAGTCCCTGGTCTAGACGGATTGCCACCAGAAGCCATCAAAATAGCTATCAAAAGATGCCCTGACTATATTCTAAATGTAATGAATAACATTTTGACAGATGGAAACTTTCCGAACATCTGTAAGAGACCTAAGCAAGTCCTACTTAGAAAAGGGGACACCCCCATAGAAAACCCATCGGCCTATCGACCATTGTGCCTGCTCAATGTTGCTGGGAAACTGCTTAACAACTAGTGCTACATAGGATAAAGATTGAGCTCAGTCAAGGGAAAAACCTGTCAGAAAAACAGCATGGATTCAGGGAGGGCAGGTCAACAGTCGACGCTATTATGCGATTCCTTCACGTGGCGGAGAAAGCCTTGGCGGGTACGACGGCAACAAGATAGATTAGTATGTTCATTACTTTAGACGTTAAGAATGCTTTCAATACAGCAGCATGTGAAGATATTATGAATGAGGTTAGTGAGAGGGACTTCCCCCCATACTTGCTGAGGCTACTGCGCAGTTATCTACATTATCGTAAGATCATAATCGAAACAGACGCTGAAGTCCTGGAGCGAGAAGTGCACAGTGGTGTTCCACAGGGCTCAGTAATGGGTCCTACATTGTGGAACATCTTGTACGATGGAGTACTTAGGCTAAGTACTTAGCTACCAGAAGGTGTTGAGATAATAGGTTTTGCTGATGATATAGCTCTGGTAGTAGCAGGAAAAGACGAGGAGATAGTAATGGTACGTGCAAATAGGGCGACTGCACATATTGATAAATGGATGGAGAAAATGCGCTTAAGGCTGGCTCCTGAAAAAACGGAAGCTGTTCTACTGACCGAATTGAGGTATATAGGGCCGATAGTATTTAAGGTCATAGACGTAACTACAAAGCCCAAGGTAAATATCTTTGTGTGATTATTGACAAGAAACTATGTTTTATACCACATATGATGTGAGCAGCGATTAAAGCCCTCAAGGTAACTGGAACAGCATTGGAAAAGATGATGCCCAATGTCGGCGGACCAAAAAGTATCTAGAGAAAGATACTATGCTGAGTCGCTCAATCGGCAAAGCTCTATGTTGCCCCAGTCTGGGCCAACGCAGTCGAGAAAGAGACCATTAACGATAAGCTGGTGTGACTAACAGTGCAGAGAAAAGTGGCACTACGTGTGTGCAGTGCTTACAATACAGTCTCAACGGATGCAGTGCTCGTGTTGGCTGGCATAGCAAATATAGAACTCTTGATAGAAGAAACAAAAGAACTGTACAAAAAGCGGAACAGCGGGCAGAATAGAGAACTTAGCAAAATTGCCAAACAACATCTTTTCCAGGAGTGTAAGAAGCAGTCAACATGCTGTACGGACAGTGGACAAAATTATTATTCGCAGAAGTGGGAATTTGGGTAGAACGAAAATATGGGGAGATGAACTACTATCTCAACCAAGCGTTCAGCGGGCACGGATGCTTCAGAGAGTACCTGCACAATATCGGCAGGGCCTCTAACAATTTGTGTGTCTACTGTGGACAAACGGTCAGTGTGGCGCACACGGTCTTCGAATGTGAAACGTGGATTCCGCATAGGGACGACTGACAGCGAACAGAACATCAGAACTGGGAGTAAGGACACTGTTGGAGGTCATGTTAAAGGCCAAAGACAACTGGAAAGCAACGGACGATATGATAAGAAGCATTATGAATGATAGAGACAGACGAACATGCCGGACAGAAAGCCAGGAACTAACCAAACTAAGAAAATGCCTGTACCCCTAAGCACATGTTGTGAAATGGGGGATGTGAGGCAACAAATACGTGACATAACAAAGACAACGACATCCTGACGACATGCGAAAGGCGGTACCGCGATGTTCGTGAATTCCAAGGGGGGCACTTGACAAGTTAACGCTAGTCCCTATAAAAAAAAGACAAGACCGGACTGACAAGACGAGACAGATAAGACCAGACATAGAAGACCAGACAGAGAAGACCAGACACAGAAGACCAGACAGATAACACCAGTCAGACAAGACCAGACAGACAGGACCAGATAGACAAGACAAGAGAGCCATACTAGACAAGAGAGACAAGACCAGACAGACAGGACCAGATAGACAAGACAAGAGAGCCATACTAGACAAGAGAGACAAGACCAGACTGATAAGACCAGACAGACAATACTCCATAGATAAAATTATACTAGACAGAGAAAATTATACCAGACACACAAGACTGCACATATAAAACAATACTAGACAAATAAAACTGGACAAACTATCTATAAATAGATAAGACTATAAAAGAAGACTATACATACAAGGCTTAGACAGACAAGATTAGAAGGACAAAACTAGACAGACTAGAGTAGACAGACAGGACAGGTGCGTTATGTAGCAGACGAGAGAGGGTGAAAGGCGATTGCCTGGCGCCTCAAAGCGAGACTCTATCGGCTAGGGGAATAAACCCCAACAGAAAATTCTGGTCCTCCAGGTTGGGGGTTGACCTAAGCATGCACATGGAATATGATAACGGAAAACCGTTTACGGTGCAGAGGAGGGATACCCCAGTGCCGGTTGGTGTCGTGGGTGAGCGAGTAGGCCCCACCCGACCGTCAGCCAGCAACTGCTCTGGACAATTGGTGGTCCCCCAGGTCATTGTTCAAGGAAAAGCGACTGGAGAGAAGAAAAAAGAAGTAGGGGCACAAAACGATCCTTTCAAAAGAAAAGATACCATAAATAGAAAGCCACCGCATCATCAGAGAAGTTTAAGCGAAGGCGAAGCTACTATAGCTTCTTCAAGAAAACCTGATGGTGAGGAGGATAAAGGAGGCGACCTACTGTTTGAAACGCTGCAATATGAAAAAATTAAAAGAAGGCCCAGCAAACATGGTCCAAACCAAGCTGACGTTCAGCCAACGCATAGAACAGACGAAAGGAAAAGTTATTTGGAACCTAGTTGAAAACTTAACACAAAAAGTAAAAGAACTCGAACAGCTAGTGAAAGATAAAGTCTGCACTAAGGGAGAAAATAAAAATGCAACGGAAGAGATTACTGCACTAGCGACGCAGCTATACAAGAAAAAAGATATTATAATTAACATACCGGAAAAAGAAGAAGCAGTTCCCAATAGAGTACAATAGGTAGTAGCAGATGCGAGTACGCAGAGTCAAGTAGAAACTGTAATCCTGAGAGATGAAGGGTGCCAGACAACTGAACTAGAGACTGAAACAACAGGCACGCAAACCCTTAATGTAGATAAAATAGATGCGACAATTAAAAAACTAAGATGCCTAATTAAAGAAGCAGAAAGTCCAGAAGAAATTAGCCACCTCACAATGGAAGACAGGCCAGAGGAAACGTTCTTAAACACATAAATAAAAGAAGGAAATCGGGAGAAAATATGACCTAGCAGTTTGTTTAATAGAAAATGAGATAAAAATGGAAAAAGGTCTAAACAGGCATTTCATAGAACGATACCCAGAGATGGCAGAAATTAAGGAAGGTACAGAAATAGGGATTATTAACCAAACAATAAAGATGGAGATTGAAGGAAATTTGGAAACTATAGAAAATTTTATATACAAAATGGAATTAAGACATACAGAAGATATCGAGATTATAAGACTATTTAGGGTACTCCTTCAAACCCTGGTCAAAAACGAAAGAAGCCAGGTGGGAATGCCTTGTATCACCAACGTTGGAATAAATAAGCTAAGGAGGCTGGTAGAAATTGCCTTTAGAAATTCGGACATGATATTACACATATATACGCCAAAAAAAGAAGACTGGCAGAGGAGAACAAAGTGCTAACAAAAACCATGCAGGAGAGAGAAATACGTCCAGCTTCCCCTCTATACTACGCAAGACCTTTGAAATCAAGCCAATACCCACCGACGGTAATAAAAATACCTATGCAAGCATAATAACAAAAATGAAACAAGACATAAACACTGAAAATTTAGGCATACAAATAGAAAAAATAAGAAAAACTAGAAATGGCAATGCCAGAATCACGATTCGAGAAAAAAAGGAAGGGGCTATTGAAACATTTAAGGAGCAGACAAATGCAAGTCTCAATGAGACGGCCACGACTAGAGAAGTAGGTGGACAAAGAGTAGGGACAAGTAGTAGGGAGAAATAGAAAAAGCCATTAAAGAAGCACAAAGGGGAAAGCCAGAAGAAAGTGAAATTAAAGTACATACCCTGAAAACGGGCAGAGAACGGAGCACGGTTATAGCAACAGTCAGTATGACAAAGGCGGCTGCACAGCAAATACTGGACAGAAGAAGAATTAAGATTGGTTGGAGCAGCTGCTGGGTCCAAGAGCTCTTCATCCCTATAAAATGCTACAATTGTAAGAGACATGGGCATGCTGCTAAAATGTGCAAAAACGAAAAATATGACTTGACAGGAGTCTGCCTCAGGTGCAACCAAAAAGGACATACAGCCAAAGAATGCCTGAATGCACCAAGATGCTATGAATGTAACACCGAAGGGCATCAGACAGAAACCATGGCGTGTGAACTATACAGAAACCTGGTAAGGAACCTGAAAGAGAGTATGAAGACCGAGGACAGAATAGAGACGGAACAAAACCCGGCAAAGAAAGAAACTTTTTGCCAAGATGCTTAAAATCCTACAATGTAACATGAACAGAAGTGAAAAAACTGTCCTGGACCACAATATTGAGATAGTGATTGTCTCGGAACCAAACATCAAACTGACAAAAAATGAACCATGGTTCACAGATGATAAATGCAGTGTAGCAATTAAAGCAACAGCCAACAAATGGGGCAAAGGAAAAGGTCACGTGTGGATTAAAATTAGAAACATAATCATCTACGGGTGCTACATCTCCCCGAACATACACATTACCGAATTTGAAGAAAACCTAAAAGAACTGAGAGACAGCATGAAGAGTCACACTGGAAAACAAATTATCGTGGGAGGAGACTTCAACTCCAAATCGCCCGAATGGGGCTCACCTTTTGAAGATGCTAGGGGAGCAATTCTGACTGAATGGCTAGCGGAACAAGATGTTGAAATATTAAATAAGGGAAACATGCCTACGTTCCGGCGGGGACAATCCTCTTCGTACATCGATATAACTTTCTGCACAACAAACCTAGTGAGACAGGTCAGAAACTGGGAGGTGAGGGATGATGAGAACCTAAGCGATCACCGAAACATCGAATATAGTATAAAGCTACAGGGCCTAAGAGATGTAAGAAAACGGAATCAAACCAAACAAGCACCGGAGAACGGATGGATAATAAGCTAGAACCAATTGCAGCTTTTCTCTACAAAATTAAAAGAAAATATAGGCAACCCTAATATAGAGGCTGAACCAAGCGAATGTATGAAAGTAGTTACACAAACTTGCGACCAAATATTTCGAAGAAATGGCGGAAGCAGCAGACGAGCACCGGTGTATTGGTGGACGAGAGAAGTGGCGGAACAAAGGAGGATATGCCTAAAGAAGAGAAGAGCAATGGCCAGAGCAAACGCTAAGATAAATAAAACAAATAAAGAGAAACAAGAACTTAGAAAGGAATACGCTAAAGGAAGAGAAGAGTACAGCAAGGCAATCAAGATAGCGAAAGTAAATGCATGGAAACAAGTATGCGCAGAAGTTTATAACGATATGTGGGGTCTGGGCTATAAAATAGTACGGAAAAAATTAAACCTGCGTCCTAAAATAGAGCTGCTAGATAAAGAAAGGCTAAATCAAGCGGAAAAACTATTCCCATGCGATCGAGCTATGGACTGGAGCCAGCTTATAGAAAAGGAAGATCGGGTAAACTGTCCACTATTCACAGAGAACGAAATGAGGGAGGCGGCCGGAAAAATGAAAAACAAAAGGGCCCCAGGACCAGACGGGATACCGGTGGAGGTCGTGAGGGCTTTACTGGATGGGAGCCCCCAATACTGCTTAAAGATGTTCAACATATTGCTACAGAGAGGAGAATTCCCTAGGATATGGAAAACAGCAAGGCTAGTGCTAATACCTAAGGAAAAGAAACAAGAAAATGCGGAAGTAACATATAGGCCACTATGTATGCTGAACACAATGGGAAAAATGCTGGCGCAACTACTAAGCAACAGAATCAAAGAAAGCATCGAAAAATCAGGGAATTTATCATATAGGCAATCCGTCTTCCGGAAAGGAAGATCTACAATTGATGCAACGCGCGTAGTACAGGAGATAGCAACCAAGGCAAATACGGGATGCTACAAACGCAGAGATTTCTGCGTTATGGTGACCCTCGACGTGCAAAATGCATTTAACTCTGTTCCATGGATGGAAATCGTCACAGAACTAGTTAAGCGTAAGATACCACCGTACCTAGTACAGATGGTATGCAGTTACCTTAGTGAACGAGACCTAATGGTAGGGTATACTGCCAAGATAAATATAACAAGAGTACTCCCTCAGGGATCTATACTAGGACCGTTACTCTGGAATATCTTCTACGATCAGGTACTAGGGCTGCGCATGCCTGTAGGAGTAACCATAATAGCTTATGCAGATGACTTGGCTGTGATCGTAAGAGGAAAGAAAGAAGAGGAGCTGTGTCTTAAAATAAACTAAGCGATACAGAGAGTGAGCCGGTGGATGAACTCCAAAAGCCTAAAACTGGCACCGACTAAAACGGAAGCTATAATATTAACAGGAAGGAGAAAGCTTTCAAAAATGGAAATCAAAGTAGAAGATGCAATAATAACGACATCAGAGACATTGAGGTATCTTGGAGTGATATTCAACAGAAATATGAGTATGATACAGCACGTGATACAATCTAGGGCGACTAATGCCAAACATCGGAGGACCACGATGTAGCAAACGACGGCTGATCGCATCGGTAGTTTACTCCATCTTACTTTATGGTGCACCTATATGGCGAAAGGTCATTGCAAAGAAAAAATATAATCAAATTTTAGAACGTATCCAGCGAAAAATGCTGATTAGAGTCTGTTGCGCATTCCGGACTGTATCTAGCGATGCACTGCGAGTGGTGGCGGGAAGCCCACCCATCGATCTAATAATAGAAGAAAGATGTAGAAGGCTGGAATACACAAGCAAAAAACCATCTGCATCAGAGAGCAGAACACACATAACAAACATGTGGCAGAAAATATGGGAGAACTTGAAGGGAAAGGCGGAATGGACGCGAAGGCTTATTATGTAAAAAATTGGATAAACCGGGAGCATGGTGAAGTGGACTATTACTTGACACAAGTATAGACGGGGCATGGCTCTTTTGGCCACTACCTTAACAGGTTCAAACTAGCAGAAACGGCGGCCTGTTACTACTGTGGGGCGGACGATACAGCGGAACACACAGTCTTCGATTGTCCAAGATGGGAAGCACAAAGGGAAAAAATGACGGAAAGCATTGGCGAATGAGTAACTGCGGAAAATTTTACTGGGTATATGCTGGAGAGTGAGGAAACATGGAGAACCATAACAAGAAATTTAACAGAAATAATGATAACGAAAGAAAAGGACGAAAGAGGTGAACGTGATAAATAGACAGGAAAAATAGACGACACAGCTTTTCCCTGAAGTAATACGGTGGTTTCCAGGGGAAAGTGGGAGGAAAATGTGTTTGGTTATACTGTGTTTTTTTTTATATTGTAACAAACCCTTTTCTCAAATAAAGAAAAAGACAGACAGGACTCTCACTAAAGTGGTTTTGGGAGAAGTTCTCGTTAAACCTCCCGCTTGTCAGGCAAGTACTTTGAGAAAGACAGAAGTGGACAGACAAGACTAGACAGACAAGACTAGAGGCAAATGTGTACAATACTTGACAAACATGCTAGACAGACATATCTATGTGTAAATGTATGTGTAAATAGATAGACAAGACAAGACATGCAAGAAATTACAGATAGTATTTACTATTTTTATCATTTTTTGTATAATCGACTAGATACGTTTTATTTAAGTTGGTATTTTCTTAAAGAAACAAGGCAATAAATAAGCTTATCTTGTTATTTTATGTTTTTTTTTTCAGTTTCATATAAAACTTTTAGATAAAATCCCAGATCCATGGAAGGGCGAAAAACTTTAGGATTTACTATTGATATTTATTCGGTAGGCTCAGCGTAAAATTTATTTAGATTGATGTTTGCTGTAAATATTTAAATTGTCCGCTGGCGAAACAATTCGCTTTGAAACAAGTTTAAAATGTTTTTAATGCATAGAAATATGTTTTTCACATTGACAACATATTGTGTGTTAAATGTCATATATATATATATATATATATATATAGTATTATTGCACTTTACAATAACCTATCACAGAAAACTCAAGCATATAATAAATTTTTATAGTTATAAAAATGAAATATTTTTATAGAAAATATTATTTCGTTTAAGTCCTATGTTTTCGGTATAGTTTACAGGGAATAAATATTGATGTAAACATTTTTCCGTTTTCCAATTTCAATTTTCCAGTGTTTTAAAATACTTAAAGATTCATGGAACACTTTTGCATTCTCTTCGGTATTTATTTGGCAGAGTTTTAGAATTTACAATAAATTTATTTATCTACAGTTCGTGGACGATGTAAATACAATAGAAAAGAAATGCATTCTTAATGGTTAGATACCTTATTAATTAGTACTTATTTGGGTCAAACTGGAATAAGGGTGGTTATAGATATAGGCAACCCCATGTCAATTTCCGTTAGTTTGAATTGTGGCACGGGGTGCGCTAGACGTATGAGCACGTAGCAGCAGATATCAACCAATCAACGAATTGTAAACCAAACGCACGTGTGTGTTATCAATTATAAGTTAATTCTTATTAATCTTTCATCGCGGACTGTTACATACGTGTGTGTTACATACACAATTACAAACAATTCTTGAATAATTGAACAAAAATTACTTAGTTCGCCAGATTTTGTGGCTGCGTCGTTTACAACTAAGTTTAAAGAATGACACGAACAGGGTACGAAAAAGCCTTGGGATTTTTATCTAAAATTCGTTTTTGCACACCAGAATGCGTACCTTTCATGTTTGCACCATTGTCGTATCCCTGGCCACGTACATTTTCAATTTTGCAAAATTAAATCAGATAAACTCTCCCCAGTAGATGATTCTACAGGTAAAAATTTTATGAAATATTTTTTTTTAACTTTATTTAGAACGCGAATAACAAGAGACATTTGTTCAATTCTACTAACATCTGGAGTGCAATAAAAAATAATGCTGTAATATTTAGCCTCTATAATTTTGGAAATAATAGTAGCACGTACTTTAACCAATTACATTTATTATGTTATTTTGAATTTCTTTGTTCAAATAATGAGAAAAAATTGGGATTTTTTGAAACTCTGTTTAAATGCTCACTAATAAATGGATTAAATTTTGCCAAGAATTCAATAATTTTCAAAAAAATCCATTAATATGTGTAAATAATTTATCCAGACTTCCTCTGATTGTGAGAGCTGACATTTGTGATGCGCATAATTGAATTATTGCTACAATAGCTTACAATATTGCTGTTCCATTTTCAATCATCTCTGATGTTCTCTATCAATAGTTTTGCCAGTTTTTAACCTGACATCCAATTCTACTAGAAGTAGGTAGTGGGTATGGTAGAACAAAGAATCAGTGAAAACTCGAACAATATAATTATTTTTAAAAAGTAGAATACCACACGAAAAACTTGCTGCTTCAAAGATATGCCGCCCTAAAAATATGGCGCCATAAGGCGATCGCCTGTCCGACCAGGCGCACGTGCCGGCACTGGGTCTATCCAAATCGAGAATAAAAAAAATGGGGATCGCCACTAAAAAAATGTCGATGACGTCATAGCGCAAACACCAGTGATGCACGAACATTTTTTTTACATTATTTTTACGTCATAATTTTGGAAAATAAAATTGACGGGTCCGAGCGATTATCCCAAAAACAGAAAATAAAGAATTTACCAATTTTTTTCAAAAACTTTTCTTAGTTTGTACATATTTTTTGAATGTACACGTTTGCCTATATATATATATATATATATATATATATATATATATATATATATATATATATATATATATATATATATATATATATGTATATATACAGGGTTATGATAAAGTAATGCACAAAATTCATAAAACGCACTATGTTGATTTAAAAAAAAAAGGGAAAAACATGTCAAACAGTTTATTTTATTCCGAGTTAAGTTTACCGAGTTACTTGGGTTTCGATAAAAGCTGTTAACAATTGTCGTGATAATGCGATTATCAATCTTTTAGTGTTATAAAATAACCATTTCATACAATTTCCATTCTGTATTAAAGTGCCCCACGTGATTTTTTATGTAAATAAAAAATAAGTTGGTGGGGAGTGATTCTAAATACATTTTTTACAAAACACGTCATTTTTCTTTTCTATAATAACTTAACCAATTTTGATCCTTGACATTATAATATTTATACATTTAGCTAAACGTTGAGTTGAAAATAAATAATAAATATTACGTTTATACATACATATGTTATTTGATTTTCAATTTTTATGAATTAATCTGCCCCACCTCCCCCTAATCTTAACGAATACCACTCGAGCAATCGAAAATAATCTATTATTTTTCACTCGTAACTCGACATAATCCTTAAACAAAAAAAACAACGGTTTTTCGCAGATTACGTCTCGTTACTCAAAAAATAATCGATTCTTTTCGATACTCTTGTGATATTATAACTGAAAATACAACTGTTTGTTTATTATAATGTAAAATAACGTACCTAATAAGGAATAAGGTGCAGAATTCTATTTGATTTCTTTGATTAAAACTTAGGATTGCGGACTCTTACAAGTCCGCAATCAGAAGATTTAACTGTTGTTAATCGTCTTTGGCACTGCTTAACTAAGATCGGAAATAAAAAATAAAGCTTCTATGCTGCCTGGTTCAATAAATTTTCATGTTTTTATTACATATACTAAAATAGTTTGGTACGCCTTTCCGGGAGGGGGCGGGATAAATGCGTCAAATCGGGTTTGTAGAATGAAAATGTACGTTTTGAGTGAATTTTCGAAAGAAATTTTGCCGGGACAAAGTGGTAAAATGTTTAGAAAACTCCAGACAATTCAATTCAAATTCCAGACAATTAAAACTCAAGACAATTGACTAATTTGAGAAATTGTGGTGCCGGAGCACCACTGGAGCGCCGATTTTTTCCACACAAAACTGTCATCTCAAATTTTCGAAGTGCGTAAAACCGAAAAAAAAATCGCAAAAAACGATCTTCTTTGACGTTATATTGCGAGTCGACCGCTGAACAGAACGCCTTCCCGTTTGCGGGTTCGGTTTCGTAGGTTCATTCTCTCTGGGTCTTCGAAGCGGCCGAGCGATTTTTTACAAAAATGGTCGCGCGGTACATTTTTTTGCAAAATCGGACGTTATCGGCTGCCGAACCGGAAGTGGGTGGAATTTTGCAATTTCTTCTAAACCGTTCGATGGAGGTCGACGGTATCTTGGGTACAATGTGCCGATTTACCGATTCGCAGAAACCACGAGGTCGCCACGGCCGATAATAGCAAACCGGTAGGATGTCAATCCGCAATCGACATCTGCAAAAGTACAAACGACACAACTTCCTGCCCTACAGTGGCAGATCGACAACAGACTGGACCGTGCCATAGGTTATTAAAAGTTGCAAAAAGTTCGCAACTGGCAAAGTTATTGCAAAAAACGAAATTCGCATTTTGAGTCCTAGCTAAGAGATGCATGCGAATTTTTCAGAAATTTTTGAACGCTGTCCTTCCGCCGCAAATTGTCGACATACTGAAACTAAGTTTCCACGTTTCACTTGCACTGTGCGCCCCCCAGAGCCCTGAGAATTGTCGCCCATTTTTCACACGTCGTATTTCATCCGTCTTTCAACTTTAGCAACTTTTACCGCGGCAATTCGCAAATTTCAACTCTTTTCTGCAAGGGTTGTAAATTTCGCTTCTTCGCCGGCTGCGGTTTGGCGTGGGCGAATTTTCCAAAATTCCTCAAATTTCGGGTACGTCAAAATCGGAATTTTCTTACCACCACATTTACGCTGCAACGAAGAACAGCAATCGGTGGTAACACATTTTCGCACTTTCACCTGCAAGTCTCGTCGCAAGATGATTCGAATTTTCAATTTTTTTCTCACATTTTCTGAACCAAGAATTCACCAAGAAAACACATCGGCGCTACTGGCGGGACGCAAACACAAACGTCAACCCAAACGTCAGTCAGTTGAAATCTACTGCGACCTCTGAAAAAATTTTTTTCGAACAAAACTCAGACTTTTCGAACAATTCTGACCGAGAAGGGACCCCCAAGCAAGTTTCGCCCAGAAAAGTTTGTTCTTGAAATCAGTGGAAATCATTTTGGAACATGTGTGAATATTAGTGGAATTATGTGCGAAAGTCTTTGTGGTTATTTAAACAGTTTTTCTATTCCGAGTTTTAAATGTATTTAATTTGGTAATAAACTTGTTTTTTGTAACAAACACATTAACAAGTATTTTATTTATCCTGGGTGAAAAATCTAAATCTTTGACCACGTTTCTCATTTAAATTGATGGCTGGTTTCATTAAAAAAATGTTTTAATAGATTCTACAGCATGTGGAACAATAAAATTGTACACGCTTCTAAAGAAAAAGTCGATCTGTCTAACACCTCAATATCTAACACATCATTTTTGAAACATATTTGATCTGGCGGTGGCTGCCGTAACATGTTGGAATTCCTTATTGACGTCTGGATTCATTTAAAAAATTAGTTTAGTAAGTTTCACTCCACGTAGAACAATAATGTTGCACACATCTGTAGAGAATTAGTAATTCTATGATATCCCTCAATTATTTTTACAAATTATTTTATCCGGCGGGGACTGCCGCCTCTCAAAGTCAACGCAGCACAGAAGGCAACACATTCAAATAACTATATTTTGAAAACTGCAACAGATGTATTCAAAAAAGTTTCAATTCTAGATAGCGCATACATTTGTCTATCGAAATTGTCATTTTGGAATCTTCGTGGCCGATAGCCTTGACACACGTTTTTTTTTTAATTCAGAAATTTGTGTTGAAAATTTTCAAGTATTTTTTCTGTCCAACTCTGCCTAACATGTATTTTACACTGTTAGATAAAGCAGATTTTCTTTTAAAAACCGTTTTTTGGTGAGTTTCTCTAGTTCTGAAATCGAAATTCAGAGAAGGGTTACCCCGTTACCCCTTGAATTTTTTTGGCATTTAAATTTTTTACTTTTGTGACTAAACCGAAGGTTGTTGCAAAATTTGCAAACAATACTTTTTGTAGACACCGATGCCCTACATATCCCGTATATCATAATTTTCTATTTTGAGGCGTTGACGAAATATTTGCAAAAAATCCTCATAAGCAAAAATAATTTCCCAAACCGCCTCCATTGGAGGCGGAACGTTCAAATTTGGCCAGCGGGTACTTCATGTGGCCACCAACATTCACTTAAAGTTTAATTGAAATCCTTGAAGCCTAAAAAAACTCGGAATAATCTATACATATATCAATAAATATTTTGTCAATTTTTTAATATTTTGAAATTTTCGTATTCGGTATTGGTTGCAATTCATGCTTGACATGTCTGGATCTGTTAAAAAAATTATTTCAATAAGTTTCACGGTACGTGGAAGAATAACATTTTACAAATATGTAGAGAAAGGATTATTCTATCAAGTCATCCTAGGAATTTTGCAAAATATATTATCTGAAGGTGGCCGCCGCCCCTTAAACCTAAGCGGCACACAATGTAAGACATTCAAATTACTAAAGCTTAAAAACTTGGACAGATGTATTCAAAATTCTTTCAGTTCTGTGCAGTTTATACTCTCGATGAAAAATAGGATACTGTGGCAAGGATTGTTGGTGTTGGCATACAACTTTGATGAAAAAAAAGTGTGTCGCAGAGCTGAATTTGTTTAACTTGGGTATGTTATTTGTCACATTTTACACAACAACAACAACTTGAATAAAACAATATATGTTGGCTATATTGATCGTCAAAGTAAACAATATCAGTGTCAGCTAATTAATTCATTGGTTATGAAGTTTACAGTTATATTTTAGTAACTTTTACACCACAGCTGTTTTTTTTGTGTTGTAAGACTTAGTAACTAATATCACATCGTTATTTGCAGTAACTTTCTCTTATCAATGCTGGTAGCTTTTCATTTCTAATATCACTTCTTTAAATATTGTAACTTTGATTCCAGACAGTCAGTAACATTGTATGAATAAATTCATTTAAAAACTGATTATGTTGTTTTTTGATGTTTAGAAAAATATTTGTGTACTTCAGGAATCAATTTGCAATTTCTCTTATTTTCAAACATTTTTCAAACACAACCCAGGTGGCGCTAAAAGCGCCACAACAGTCGCACATCCTTCAAACCTGCTTGATATACTCATGAAAAATCATGTGACAGGAACTTCAAGAATATAATTATTTGTTTGTTACTATTTTATATATTGTTGTTACTCCTTTAATATTGTTGTTAGTATTAAAACTATTCCATCTACAACAATCGTTTCACCCTCATCAACTTTTCCACCCTATTCAACTATTCCATCCAGAACAACTCTTCCGTCCAAAGCAATACGATCCGCATGTACTACTCCTTTATAAAAATCAATTAAGGAATTGTTCCGATAAGAATTCTTAGCATCGATATTTTCCTGTAATTCTATCAATTCAAATTTCATGTCTTCAGAAACGTCACATGGATTGCAAGAAAATGGATCTGAAAATAAAATGTAGTTGTCCGCGTGACTCGCGTGACTCCGCGTGACTTTCGAAATCATCGAAACGTTTGTCAAACTTTTCTAAAAAACTGTATGATTTTGTAATACTTTTCCGATTGAAGAATAACTGATACCTCGGTATTTTTCTTTACTAATATTCCACATCTTCCAAAATGACAAAAGTTACCAATGTTTCCGTGTAATTTACATATCTAAGAAAATCATCACCTTGCAGTTTTAAATTTAATTCTTTTCTTAAACTGAAAAACTTTTTTAATGTTTGTCCTCACGAAAGCAATCTGACCTCTGAAAGATACATAACCTCTCCAAATTGAGATTTAGACTTCTAAGAGTTTTAAATTTGCGGTGATTGATGTTTTTTGATAAAATTAACTGTCTTAATAAGATCATTCATGACATTTTTCATTTTAAACACCTGAGCTATAAGATTTTTCTGATGAATAATACAGTGATAATGATGCAATATATTAGAATTGTTAGTCATTCAACTTGTTTTTTTTTTAAATGTATACAGCCTTGTTTGTGGCCCATCATAGATGGAGCACCGTCTGTAGTTACTCCCACCAAATTGTTCCAATTAATATTTTTCCAATCAAAAATCATGTTCTACCGCGGAAAATATATCACATCCCCTTGTACGGTCTTTTAAAGTTTCCATTGATAATAACTCTTCAAAAATCATACCATTTTCAAACTTCACCAATAAATATTAACAGTTGTGCCGAATCGCAGATATCGGTACTTTCGTCCAAAGTAATGGAAAAAGCAGTAAACGATTTTGAAATATCTTGTAACTGATGTAAACTATTCTCATCAATATCTTCAATTCCACGAGTAATGGTCATTTTCGAGCAACTAATATCATTGAATAACAACTTTTTAGCTGGACACACTATGGACAACAACTTTCAACATACAATTTTTTTTAAATTCTCCTAAAAATGGTTTACAATGTTTGGCAATTTCTTGCGCAATAACATAGCTAGGCCAAAACGGAGGATTCATTTTGTTTGAAAAGATTTTTAAACACTAATTTCTGACCACTAAAGAACTTTTGTCGGGATTCATGTTTTATTTGTCTTAGATGTGATATTAGGCCTGTATTGCTCAGGGTAACTGGGTAGGAGGACAAGGTCTGGTGGTACAGTTGTAGTGTGCGGCACAGCACATCATTGAAAAATACGATAAATTCGTTACTGACTCCTTGAAATTCTGTGTTGCATTAGATGCGTCAGAAATGATTAAAATTTCTGTATCTATTTGAGACTACTATATTAGATTTCTGTACAAATCTGTAATAACTAGCCCAGACATATTATAAAATTATTTTAAATATAAACTAAACAATATTTTATTAATACAAACGCTTATGGTTAAAGTTCTGTAAGAATTTTTTTGAAATATTAAAATATTGTATCTTATTTATAATATTTATTATTTATTTCCTATTTACTTATTTATTCTTTAATAAAAATATAATATATCGTATCGAAATCGCGGGCCGAATTCACAGGCTTTGCATTTGGCCCGCTGGCCGCACATTGGGAACCCCTGCTTTAAAGGGACGAAATTTTTTAACCAATGTCAGTTGCACATGAGCGTAGCTAGGCGGTGCGTAGCCACCTATGGCAATACTAGTAAAACTGCAATGTGCGCTGGATGCATGAAGCCAATTTTCAAACCACAGATTTAGACGGATTTTTTAAATGGGGGGGCGTTCGCCCCCATCGCCCCGCCCTGGATCCGCCAGTGATGTGGATGCAATTTATGTGATGGTATTAATCCTGATACGGGAGTTCATACACAAACAGTTGAGAGAATGTGGGACAGTGTTAAATGGAGGAACAAGAGACATGGAGGGACAGCGAGACATCATTTGCAATCTTATTTATCAGATTTCATATTTTTTTGATTTCAGATGATGATTTCAGATTTCATCAGGTGAAAGAAAAAATTCTATATCGACCCATTTTTATACCAAAATTCTGAAAAATTTTGAATTAATTTTGAAAATGAATTAATTTTAAATAAAGTGTTTTATTTTATGATTTTTCACAAACATTGGTGTAGATTGGCTGCATGTAAAAATGTAGCGGTGGTGGCGTTAATACGTATGTACCAAAATTTTTACACCACCGTTTAGAACATTTAAATGGTCTATCCAAATCGAGAATAAAAATGGGGATCGCCATTAAAAAAAAGTCGATGGGGTCATAGCGCAAACACGAGTGATTTCACGAAAAATTTTTTTACGTCATAACTTTGTATTTTGGAAAATAAAATTGACGGGTCCGAACGATTATCCCAAAAACAGTAAATAAAGAAATTATTGCAAACTTTAACACTAATATTTAATAAATAACCTATCTGTTCTTATTTTGTACATATTTTTTGAATCTACACGTTTACACAGTATATATATATATATATATATATATATATATATATATATATAAATATATATTTATATATATATATATATATATATATATATATATATATATATATATATATATATATATCAAGAACGTAAAATTCTCCGAAAAATTTTTGGGCCGGTGAATAAAGAGGGAATATGGATTAAGAGACCATCGTCAGAAATATATAAAACCGTAGAACCTATCACTGACACTTTCAGAAAGAGACGAGCTAAATTTTTTGGTCACATATACAGAATGGACCAGAACGGGAATTACGAAACAAATTTTCAAAATTACCTTCAACAGTAAAAATAGGTCCAAATGGATACAGGAAACTGAAGAAGACCTCAAGCAGCTAAACATCACGATACACGACATGAATGATCGGGTTAAATTTAGAAACACCATAATGCACCATAAATTTGATAAAGAACTGCTCCCAAAGATAACAACAAAAAAGTGGACGGACGAACGGAAGAAAGAACACGAATGAAGAGGATTTGGGAAGAACGTCGCCGCATGACTGAGTTGACATAATTTTTGTTCAAGTTTACACGCTCTCTTTAAAGGGATTTACGATAGTAATTATATATATATATATATATATATATATATATATATATATATATATATGTATATAGGCAATTTGGTACAGCGTTTGCCATCCACAAATCAATAGTAGACTCACTCATTGACTTTACGTCTACATCGGAACGCATCTCCACTCTATCACTGAAATCGGCGAACAAAGCGTATACTCTCATCAACGCACACGCTCCCACAAACGACTATAATAAGAAAGATCCTAAAACATCGGATACCTTCTGGGAACAGTTAGAAGAGGTCACCAACCAAATTCCACCGCACCACGTCAAGATTCTGTTAGGCGATTTTAACGCCCAGTTGGGTATAGAGAAACAATTTTGGAAAACAACAGGTATTCACACAGCACATAAAAGAACAAATACAAATGGTGAAAGACTAATAACTTTTTGTGAAAATTTCCAACTTAAAATCATGTCAACACAATTTAGAAAACCCAGACAAAAGCTTTGCACGTGGAGGGCACCCAACATCAATATGGGTGAATTTCAAATCGACCATGTTGCCATCTCTCATACAAACCAAAAGGAGGTCCTTAATGTAAAAACAAGGAAAGGTTTCTTCGATTCTGATCACTACTTGTTACAAATTAAAATTAAACTCCAACCCAACAGGAGAAGACCACGACAACCACGAATTTTTGAGCCTGACCCTGAATATTTAAAAATAAACAGGGACAGTATTTTGCAAGGAATCAACGAAACAAACTCGTTAAACTGGACAGAATTATCGGATGTTCTCAGGAACGCTATGAGGATAGGCCAACCCCCACGTAAACGTAAGCACAGATGGTGGAACAGTATATGCGACCAAGCAATAGAAGACAGACTTAACGCTTGGAAAAATTTTCATAGCAACAAAACGCCAGAAAAATGGCAGGAGTTCCTGTACATTCGGAAACAATCATCAAAACTAATTAGAAAAGAAAGACGTAGCTATGAAAAAACAAGACTGGAGGAAATAGAACAAGAATTTACAAAGAATAATACTAGGAGTTTTTACAGAATTTTTAAAGAGAACCTGACGGGATATCGACCATCCAGCCTATGCTTTCGTCGATCTGATGGTTCAATAGAGACAAACACCAATGCGAATTGTCAAATTTTAGCTGAGTACTTCAACAATCTTCTCAACTGTGACCCCCCATCGAGCAAGTTTATTTTTGAACAATCTGAATCCTATCCAGATTCCGTGCCGCCTTCCTTCCAGGAGATAACTGACATCATTCATTCATTGAAAAACGACAAAGCCCCTGGGGAAGATGGAATCATTGCCGAGTTATGGAAACTGGCTGACGACAACCTCATTCACAGAATACACAATATAATATGTGATATTTGGGTGACCGAACAAATCCCCCCAGAATGGAAATGTGCACTTATACACCCGCTTCATAAAAAAGGTGATAAAATGGACCCGAACAATTATAGAGGCATTTCACTTCTACCAGTAACGTACAAAATTCTTTCGAAAGCTCTTTTGAATAGACTTGAACCTCAAGTAGACCCACAGATGGGAGAAAATCAAGCAGGTTTCCGTAAAGGGCGCTCATGCACGGAACAAATTTGGAATCTGAAGACAATCTTACAAATACGATCTTGTAGAAACACCGTGGTTACCTTTGTTGATTTCAAAAAAGCATACGACTCCGTCGACAGATCAACTCTCTTCAGCATTCTGGAGGAAATAAAAAAAAAAACCAGGGCATTAATTCAACAAATTCTCATTAATACTTCATCAAAGGTTAAGTTTGGTGGAGCAATTTCTCCATTTCTTTGGTGGAGTTTGGTGGAGATGGACTTTCACCTTTTTAATATGGTCCTGGAAAAAATAATCAGAACTTGGGAAAAAGAGATTGAGGGAATACACATTGGTAAGAGAAGAGATTATAGAGCTAATATCAAATGTTTGGCGTTTGCTGATGATCTTGCAATAATATCGAATACCAGAGAAGAAGCAAAGCATGCACTTGAAAAATTACACGAAATTTCACAAAAGGCTGGTCTTCTGATATCTTATGAAAAAACACAGTATATAGAACGATCCCCGTCCGACAATCTACCCATCAAGACACAATATGGTTCTGTATCCAGAGTTTCCCAGTTTAAATACTTAGGAGAAATCATCCAACCGTCCGGCCTAAATATAATCGCAAATCAAGAACGAGTAAAAAAATTACAGAGAGCCTACCGACTTACTTGGAATCATTATAACAAAAAATCAATATCTCTTAAGGCAAAATTACAACACTACAAAACAGTCGTTCTACATGAAGCACTTTATGCCGCAGAAACAACATTAATTCATGGTCACTCAAAAATCAAAGAAATAGAGAAACAAGAACGCAAAATTCTCCGAAAATTTTTTGGGCCGGTGAATAAAGAGGGAATATGGATTAAGAGACCATCGTCAGAAATATATAAAACCGTAGAACCTATCACTGACACTTTCAGAAAGAGACGAGCTAAATTTTTTGGTCACATATACAGAATGGACCAGAACAGAATTACGAAACAAATTTTCAAAATTACCTTCAACAGTAAAAATAGGTCCAAATGGATTCAGGAAACTGAAGAAGACCTCAAGCAGCTAAACATCACGATACACGACATGAATGATCGGGTTAAATTTAGAAACAGCATAATGCACCATAAATTTGATAAAGAACTGCTCCCAAAGATACCAGGAAAAAAGTGGACGGACGAACGGAAGAAAGAACATAGTGCACGAATGAAGAGGATTTGGGAAGAACGTCGCCGCATGACTGAGTTGACATAATTTTTGTTCAAGTTTACATGCTCTCTTTACAGGGATTTACGATAGTAATAATATATATATATATATATATATATATATATATATATATATATATATATATATATATATATATAATATATATATATATATATATATATATATATATATATATATATATATATATATATATATATATATATATATATATATGTGCTGTATTGTTTTCTCGGGGATTCCGCGTTGATGTTGAGGGTTGGTTCTGAAAAGAACCGGATTCTCGACGTTTCGGCGAACTAACATTCGCCATTCTCAAGAGATATATGCGTCCGTGCGGGTCAACGGTTAGACGCATACTTGTCTAACCGTCTATATAAGTATGCGTCTAACCGTTGACCCGCACGGACGCATATATCTCTTGAGAATGGCGAATGTTAGTTCGCCGAAACGTCGAGAATCCGGTTCTTTTTAGAACCAACCCTCAACATCAACGCGGAATCCCCGAGAAAACAATACAACACAGGTATCTATCCGCGAAAACCTCAAATATAACATATATATATATATATATATATATTTATAAATATATATATATATATATATATATATATATATATATATATATATATATATATATATATATAATATGTATATATCTTTATAATATATATAATCTTTTTCGCAGATTACGTCTCGTTACTTAAAAAATAATCGATTATTTTTGATGCTCTTGTGATATTATAACTGAAAATACAACTGTTTGTTTATTATAATGTAAAATAACGTACCTAATAAGGAATAAGCTCCAAAATACTAATTTGATTAAAACTTACCTGATTCAACAGTTGTTAATCGTCTTTGGCACTGTTTAACTAAGATAGGAAATAAAATGCTGCCTGGTTCAATAAATTTTCATGTTTTTATTGTCATAAAAAATGTTGACATTTTTAACCTGACAGTAGATGTGAACGCTACTGACTCGACGTTGCCACGTTGATATTATTCTGGATCGAGAGTTCGCGGTGCCGCGCGTAAATGGTCTGACAAAAATTTACCTGCCACTTCGCGGTCTGCAACCTAATCTAACCTAAGTTAAACGAGCTGTCCTTGCCACATTTTTCTTTCGAGATTGAGAAATTGAGAATTGAGAAAAAAAGGTTGAGAGATCGGCCAGAATTTCTCAATTTTGCTGTACGAAAGTAAAAGCGGCAACGCCGAGATACGTACACTTTTTATCACGTGACCAGAAATTTAGTAATCGTGTGTCAAATATGTCAATGTTTATGACAACAAAAACACGAATATTTATTGAAACAGGCAGCACAGAAGCTTCATTTTTACTTTCCGATCATAACAGAGCCAAAGACGATTACCAACAGTTACACCAGGTAAAAAGTCCGCAACCATAAGTTTTAATCAAATCATTTATTTCTTATTAGGTGAAAGGTGCAACTTAATCTAACCTTATTCCTAATAAGAAATAAATTTGTTACATCAAATATATTTTTCTTATTAACCCCTTGACATACAATGACGTATCTAAGACGGCATGTATATGTGATAAGATCACATGTATATGGACACGTCAACGCGCATTTTATTCAAGGGATTAAACAGGAACAAATTGTTGTAGTCGTAGATAAAGTATAGTACATGACTCGAGTTGTAACACAATTATTAGTAATATGTTTCTTACAACTCTTGTTACGAATTAAATTGCCACAATACATATATTTAGTTTATTGATCTACTAGAATAAATATCGTCATTATACGTTTTTGCTTGATAATCAATTAATTGCATATTTTTAAATTGTTTATAATTATCAATCCAAGAAAGTTTTTTGAAAACAAAACAAATTAAGTTGTCTTAAATTATATTTTGAAATAAATTATAATTTCAATTTAAAGATGTCACTCGTTTTTGTGCGCCTTTGTTTTAATTTAAGTTTGCGGAAAAGCGTTGAAGGAGATTTAGGATTTCGGAATGTTTGATGAAATTAACTGATAATAACTCCGATTGTCGCTGCAACTTTCGGCAGAAACTTGGAATTATATCATTTCCTGACTCGGTGTTAATTCTCAAATAGATTATTCATGATAACTTAACTCAAAAATATTTATATTGTGCACATTATGAAATTTTATTGTCTACAAATTATCCAATTATTTTTATTGATTTATTTTTATTCGCCTTTCTCTTTCTTTCAGTATATATTTCTATACAGGGCTCTCTCTCTTTCCCTCAGTGTATATTTCTATAATGCGTGTGCTCTTTGTTTCTTTCGCAGAATGACAGACGAGCGTGGTCTCTTTATGTTTATAACCTTAATACAAAACATGAAATGTTTGTTTTAAATTTTACGAGAGTTAAATTGTTCATATCGTACTCATTATTTGAATTAGGTTTTGAGAAATGGAAACTCAAGAAAGTATACAATATACTGAAAAAAGTAAGTTAATTAAAATAAAACTATAATTGAAGCAATTGCTCCCTTATCACATTCCAATGATTGATATTTACTATTATTATTATTTATTATTATAACCTTTTATTGGCATATATACAAAATACAAAATATTTTACCTAACTACATACAATCGCATACTATACATATATTACCTACACGTTACATACTAAAGGAATAGATTCTTCCTTTTTGCCTATTTGCTCTTTCCACTTTTTCAACCTCCTTAACAATTCCAAACCAATTCCCCTTTCATCCATACACTTCTTCCATTCTTGTCCTAGCCATTTCTTCTGTTCCTTCCATTCATTCCTTGTACATTCTTCTATCCAATGTTTCCATCTATCCTCTCCAGCCCCACAAACAGTGCACTTCCAATATTCTTCACTCATCCAGTATTTCCTACCACACTCTTCACTTCTACACCTAAACCTTGCCAGTATGGTTACCTTTTGGTTGAGTATAAATAGGTAGGTAAGTGACCAAGGACCTGAATCTTTGCATATTTGAAAAATCTTCTGTTTGCAATTTGGCCTTGGCGTTCCTGTAACTCTACCTCTACTAATCGTTTACCTAGCATTTCTACCCAGTTTGCCCCTTCCCTCTTAAGTTTTTCTAGTCCCTCGCCAGATATCCCTGCTCTTTCATATAATTTCCTTTTATTCATTCCCCACGCAGTCCCATTCTTCCCTCTTTCACCCTCCCGATTTGCCATTCGAAATACCTCTTTTATTATTCTTTCATCCCCCATTTCACTCACCTTGTATTCATACCTTATCACCCTGTTTGCTGCTAAAACGGCCACCTTGTAGGCATTCACCTCTTGCAGAACTATGGTATCGATTTGTCTAACTTTAGGAATTTCCTGTAGAAGTTTTGTTGAACCCTCTCTATCTTCTCTTCTTCTCTAATCACCCATACTTCCAAACCATACATCAAAACACTTTCCATATTACCTCCGCCGCCCTAAAGTTCCCTTCAAAACTAGATCTCCATCCCTTCCATATGCGTTCTGCCGCCACCCACGCTTTTTTTGACACATAATTCACATCCTCCCTATTGCTGCACCCAGTTCCAAACACATATCCTAAATACCTAAACTTTTGCACCTCCTCAATTTCCTTTCCTAACCATTCAAAACGTTCTTTCCTATATTTACCCCACTTTTAAAACGCATCCATTTAGTTTTTCCCACGTTTACATTTAGCTCTCTCTTTTCAAAATAACCTCTCAGCCTTTCAATCAACTCCTTCATTTCTCCTGCGGTTTTGGCAAACACTACCATATCGCCCGCGTAGGCTAAGCTCCACACTTTCCTTCTCCCTATAACCACGCCTTCAGCTTAACCATCTGTCAACACTTTCTCCATGTCAGCCACATAGAGATTAAAAAGTGTGGGACTCAACGGACATCCCTGCCTCAGACCCTTTCTTACTTCGAAATACTCAGGTTCACCCCCATTCACTCTAATCTTACATACAGTTTCCTTATATAACTCTCTAACATTCCTTATCACACTCTCTGAGATTCCCTTTTTCCCAAGCACTCTACCAACTTCCCTCGATTTACCGAATCATACGCCACCTTCAGGTCAATGAAAAGAGCAAACAGACTCCCTCTGCTTATTTCTTGATCAATTATGTAGTGCAGGGTTACTAAATACTCAATCATACTCCGTCCCTCTCTGAAACTAGCTTGCACCTCTGGCACTAGATGCTTCTCCTCTATCTCTCTCCTCAACCGCTCATCCAAGATTTTGGTGAAAATTTTATATGCCGAATTCACTAGCGTAATCCCCCTGTAGTTTCCTACATTTTCCCTATCTCCACTCTTATATATTGGGTGAATTATTCCCTCCTTCCAGCTCTTTGGTGCACTCTTTGCTCCCCTCCATACCAAATTCAATTCTTGGGTGATTCTAGTCCTACACTCTTTCGGGATAACTTTCCAGGCTTCGTTTCCTACGCCGTCAGGGCTTGCCGCTTTTTTTGTTTTAGTGCTGCTATAACCTTTTCCACTTCACCAATCGTTATTTCTTCTTGGCCTAAATCTTCCAAAGCTTGTTCCTCCCTTACACCTCTATTCCCTACTCCTTCCTGTGTCTCGACTCCTTCCAACAAAACCTAAAGTGACCATAAAGTGAAGTTTTCCACTTTTCCATCGGAATGCTGTTTGGAACTCGTTCTTTCTTCACTCCTCTTTCTTTTAAATACCTCCAGAGCTGTGATTCTGTTTTGATGTTTAGTATGCGCTGACGTTCTCTTCTCTCCCAATCCTGTTTTTTCGTCGTCTCCAAATCCTTTATTTCGCCTTTCGTCTTTAACCAATCTTCTTTACTAGTAGTGGCCTCTCATAACCTCTCTATACTTTTGTTTCTCCATCATATATTCTTTGTCTGCCCATGATTTTCCCGGTGATGCTGTTGTGATTTTCTTCTTTACCTTTCTATCTTCTCTATAATCTTGTCTATATCTTTTAATTCCTTCCAGTTTATTGCTTCTATTCTAGCCCTATACTTCTCCGTCGCTTCGTTGTCCCATCTGGTAACCCATTTCTCCTCCCTAGATGCAATTATTGTTTTCGTCTTCAAGCTTATTGCCACTGGCATGTGGTATGAATCAATTCTCCCTCCTATCTCCATCTCTTTAATTTCCTGCCTTCCGGGTCATTTGCCACTACCAGATCTCTAGTCGATAATCCTCCTGCCCCCACAAATGTGAAATCTCCCTCCCAGTCTCCTTCCACACACCCATTTACCACCCATTGATTTTCTCTTACCCATTCCGCTCACCCTCTCCCATCTGCATTTCTAACTTTATCCTTCGCTTTCCTTATTATTTCTCTACCTTCACTATCCATTGTGTGGAATTGCTCTTCCCCGATTCTAACAATCTGGTAACCCATTTCTCCTCCCTAGATGTAATTATTGTTTTCGTCTTCAAGCTTATTGCCACTGGCATGTGGTCTGAATCAATTCTCCCTCCTATCTCCATCTCTTTAATTTCCTGCCTTGCCGGGTCATTTGCCACTACCAGATCTCTAATCGATAATCCTCCTGCCCCCACAAATGTGAAATCTCCCTCCCAGTCTCCTTCCACACACCCATTTACCACCCATTGATTTTCCCTTACCCATTCCGCCCACCCTCTCCCATCTGCATTTCTAACTTTATCCTTCGCTTTCCTAATTATTTCTCTACCTTCACTATCCATTGTGTGGAACTGCTCTTCCCCGATTCTAACATTCCAATCACCTCCTACTAGTAACTTTGCCATTACCATTCCTTCTCCATTAATTTTTATTGCCTCTTTAATTACTTCCAGTCCTTTGTTGTTGTATACCTTGGGCTTCATCTAATTCCACTTCCCTGCACACTAAGCCTTCTGCCTCTTTCAGTCTTCTTTCTGACTCTTTGATATTACTTTTAACTCTTGTTAATATACCCCCCTTTGCTCTTCCATATTTATATTCTCTCTGGGCTGGCTGCAATTTCCATCTATAGTCTTTGGGAAGTTTTCCTTTGCAGCTCTCCCATTCTTTTTCCTGCATCCAGGTCTCAACCAATCCAATTATATGAAATTTCTTGAGAAACATTATAATAGATCTGTTATCGCTTTCCAATTTCGTCTTAAGTCCCGCAACATTTCAAAAGAGTATCTTAACATTTTCTTTTAGCCGTTTATCATTGTTCTTGTGTCTTCTCGCCAACTCTCTCTTTTATTTGAAACAGACTTAGTTTTTTGGCATAATTTTCTGTGACTCCTCCCATGTTACCCAATTTCCATCCACTTCCATCTTCTTATAACCGATCTTCACGTTGTGCCCTCTATCTTTTAGCATCTTTGCTTTCTGTCGCAAATCCTTTTGCATTTCCTGTTCTTTCTTAGTAAAATCGTCTTGGATAAAAATATCAGACCCCTTCAGCTTATATTTATTTTGCATTATTTTTCTCTTTACTTCCCAACTTGTCAATTTTGCAACAATTGGCCCTTGGTTTGAACCTTTGTCTCCTATCTTGAACATGCTTCCTACCCCTTATTTTACTCCAAATCTTTCTTCTAATAACCTCTTAGCGTCTTCTAACCATCTCTCTCCTTTTTACCCCATGAATCACAATATTATTTTTTATTTCCTATCTTTCTCTTCGTTCTTCCATTTCTCTCAGTTGTTTTACTTCCTCTCTTAGTGAGTCTTGACCATTCTTCCCACTTCTGACGAAGTTTATTCTCTCTATTCTGTAGTTGTCCTCCAACTTCTTTATCCTGCCCTTAATATCGGTGTTTTCGTTTCTTATCGCCTTCAATTGTGATATCATTTCCTCTTTCCACACCCTTTCCTTCTCCTCTACTTCCTTTTGTTCACTTCTAGCCCTTTCCAATTTTTCTTCGAGTTCTTTATTTTCTCTTCTTATTTCTTCCATCTTATTCTCGACGGCTTTAAAATCCTTCCTCATTTCCCGTAGCTCTTCAAAGATCTTCTCCAAAACTCCTCCGATACCCACGCTCATTTCTCTTTTTTCCAAATCCTCTTTTTTGGAACGTTTTGCCAATTATATATTTACTATATTTATATATGTCATAGTCATATAGTGAAAAATCAGTCAGATTATGTAAAACTGAGCCATTGCATGATCTGTCGGTAGTTCTTGTACTTCCGGTTGCCTGGTAAAGTGGTTCACGTCCTATCTTTCGGGTCGGACCCAGGTTATGAAATTACAGAATTGTCTATAAAGTAAACAGCTTGCACCTTCTGATGTTTCCCAAGGTTCAATATTCGGTAAAAGAGAAGGAACTTACTTTAAACCTTACTTTTAAACCCTTTTAAAACATTACTTTTTTCCATTTTCGTGAATGACATTGCCAATGGCCTTGCATGTGACTGAGTTATTTGCTGGTCTAAGTAATTGCAAATCCTGGCTATGAAGGGCTACTTCAAAGTGATTTGTTCTTTCTGGTGCAGTGGTGTAGTAAAAATCTAATGGTATAAAATAGGGACAAATGCTTAACAATCAATTTTAGTCGTAAATTAAATCCTTCTGTGCCGTATTATCTGGTAGATAAAGTTGCTTCTAAAGTAACATAAGTAATCGAGGATCTAGGAATAGTTCTTGTCTTTTACTCATCACTATGAATACATAATCACTAAAGCAAACAAAGTCTTAGGACATTTGAAAAGATATGGCTTTGAATTTCACAATGTTCGCAGAACTGTACTATATGTGACATTTGTTAAATCAATTTTAGAATATGGTTCCATGATCTGGTTGCCCTTTTATGAAACTCATTGAGAGAATTGAAGCTATTCAAAATAAATTTGCAAGATCGGTCAAATATAAGCTACTAATTAGTATAAGAAACTCCACTAGCTTATGCAAAAGTTATCTTGGCTTGTCTTAGCTAAAGATGCGTAGAAAATATTTAAGTGTATGCTTCGTTTATAAACATCTAAACAATATGTGTGATGCTCCCAGCCTTGTCAATGAGTTAAATTTATTTGTGCCTTATTATTGTACAAGGGATGCTCCCTTATTTTATATCCATCATTACACTTCTTATTTTGCTCTACTATCGCCATTTAATTCAGCTGTGGCAGCTTGTAACAGTGTTTGTAATGATTTAGACTTCTTTGGCATGCGGTTCTCAACTTTTAGATCTTGAGCCCTTAGACTTACATGTTCATGATCTCTATGTTTATTTGTAGTATACGTTTTGTCATGCATATTTATAAGTATGTCTTGTTATTTTTATTTTATTGTTTCTTAAAGGTACCCACTACCGTTAATAAATTATTATTATTATCTAATATATGCTCATGAAATCGTCAACTTTATGTTTGGCTTGTTTAACCCTTTTGCTGCGAATTACTTTTTTCAACTGATGTGACTGTGTGCTCATTATTCTGAATATTACATTATAACCCGTGCGGAATACTTTTATCACTTTGTATTATTTGCATTAATTTGCAAATATTGCCAAATTTTCAAAAAGCAAAAACTTTATTTGAAGCAGATTTTATTCTTTTGTTGATCTGAGTGGACAAACTTTATGGACAATTCATTTGTTTTATGTCAAAATTTGACCAAAATGTCTAAATAATTGGCAAATATTGCCAAATTTTCAAAAAACAAAATTTCAATTGGAAGCAATTTTTTTTTTTTATTTGAATGAACAAACCCTGCAAAATTCTTTTGTTTTGTGCCAGATTGGACGAAAACGTCAAAATAATTTGCAAAAAGTGCCAAATTTTCAAAAATCAAAATCTCTTCGAAGTAATTTTTTTTTCATTTGAGTGGACACACTTTGCAAAATTCTTTTGTTTTATGTCAAAATTGAAAGAAAATGACAAAATAATATGCAGGTCTAGTCATGTCTGTCTTGTCTTGTCTGTCTATTCTTGTCTGTGTAGTCTCATCCGACTAGCCTTGTCTGTCTAGTATTATCTGTCTAGCCTTGTCTGCCTAGTTTTGCCTGTCTAGTCTTTTCTGTCTATTCTTCTCTGTGTAGTCTCTTCTGTCTAGCCTTGTATGACAGGTCTTATCTGTCTTGTATTGTCTGTCTTGCCTTGTTTGTCTAGTCTTATCTGCCTAGTGTAGTCTGTCCTAGTCTTGTATGTCCTAGTCTTATTTATCTTCATCTTATTTGTCCTAGTCTGGTATATCCTAGTCTTGTATGTCATAGTCTTGTCTCTCCCAGTCTTGTCTGTCCTACTCTTTTATGTCCCAGTCATGTCGGTCCTTGCTTTGTCTCCCCCAGTCTTGTCGCCCCTAGTCTTGTTATTACAATACAGTACAATATACTAATCGAGTAAGATACCTTCCCTGAACTCGAAAGGGGTCAAAAAATCAAGATTTTTTGAAAATTAAGAAAAATTGTCAAAAAATGTGGTTTACGTCTTGAATTTTTTCCAGTGAATTGAACAAAAAGTTAGGTTTTTTTTGACGAGTCTTACCAAGTTCCGCCCCCGCGCGTCGAAACGGGAAATTGTCATTTTCTGTTGTAAAACTGAACGGGCCTTCGACCCGTGTTTGTCTGCCGCTCGCAAATCCCACACGGCGTCCTCCAGGTGCCAAAAACAGGATCGTTTCTAGCTCCTTTGAGGAGCAATTTTGGTCAGCGGCTCGATTTTTTTACTGCGTCCTCTTGCCGCGTCGATTTCACGTTTTTTGACTCATGCGGAAAAGTACGCGACCGTCGGTTCACCCGGTGCAGCGGAAAATGTAAGCGAAAAAAATCCGTTTTTTCCATCACATCTGTGGACGCCGTACTCTTGATTGAAGAGCGCCGTGTCTCCAAACCGGTTCGTTCGATGCGAGATGTTTACCCGCAACGGACGTGGAAGAATCTGGGACCTGCGGCATCCTATTCCCGCTCTGGCTTAATTTTAACAAAAATCGTAAAAAACGCGCAGTTTTTTTCACCTAATTTGCGGGGATCCCTCTCCTGGAATAATCAACAGTCGGATCGGGACCGGCACCAATCGATTCGTCATGGTGCCTTTTAGTTTGTTTTGGAGTTTAATTGCGATTGCGCGCCGGATGGCGCCGGGACGCCCGAAAAACCATGTTTTGCAGACGTACGCGAGAATCCTCATGGATTCGCTAAATTAAAGAGCAGGGCGTCGCGGTGGCGGTTTCTAAATAGAGAACGAAAGGGTCTGTAAGGCTATAGGAACGACGCACCGCTCGATCGCATTTGGGGGTCTCGACGCCCGTCCAAGCTCGAAACGAATTTTTCAAAATTGAGCAAATTTAAACCTTCAATATTCGGTGAAATGTTTTAGAATTGTATTGCTCTTTTCAGGGATTATAGCTCCACGTGTCTACTTTCGAGCGACACCTCTCTCATTAGCATTACGAGCGCATTACACCTCCGGGGACGTTCCGCAGGCCCTAATTCGCAAAGTCACTTTTTTTTCACCTCTTCAATCGGAAACGCGAAAAGAAAATTTACATTTCCAGTCCAACAAGTGCATGCCCGGTGAAAAGGCCAACAGTATGGCGTTTGAAGTTCTCAAATCCATCAACGGATTCGCTCTCCAGGTCAACAAAACTGCGACCATTACTTGCCGCTGAATCGCCAATTTAGACTTACAGCTGATCATTTTGACACTATTTCCGCTCAGGTTATGTGCAAATGTCATTGTTGAAGTTTATCCGTTTATTATTATTCGTGTGCTTATGAGAAGATAAAATTAAAAAAAGAATTGAAATCAAAATTGTGATTTTTCGCTCATTGTTAGGTTGAAATTCAAATCAAATTCAAAGAGATATCTTGAAATCTCTAAATTGCAGATTTCGGCGACTCTGGCTCTTGATTAGCAACACATACCAACGTCAAAATTCGCAATTTTTCACAAATTTCTACAAGAAAACGAATATTTTACACTTTTCTTTTAGCAGATTCTTAAAATTCAGACCATTTTACATCAGAAACAGTTGCTTCCATTAACATTTGATTTCCAAAATTTATTTCATAAACCGCAATATTTACGAGTCTTTTTTAAGAATAATTGGAGCTTTTAACTTGAATTTAGATTCCAATGGTACAACACGCGTCTTCCTCCATTGTATAGCAACAGAGTTATTGGCGAAAAACTGTCAGTTTTACCATATTTACCATAAACTTGCAAATATATTTTTTGTCCAACTCTTTGAAGTCTACCAAACATGTATTTATCGCTATTTTATAGAGCAGATTTTCATTTAAAAATGGTGTCATTTTCATCTTTCCAAAGCGAACAGTTTGGACGAATTTTTTTTCCTTCGATAAATTTTGTAATTTTAAAATTTTTGCTTTTGTGACTAAATCGGATTTTACAAAATTTGCAAAGAATGTTTTTTTTGTAGACACCGACGTCTTACATACGGATATCCCGGTTATAATTTTCTATCTTGAGGCGTTGACGAGGTATTTCCAAAAAATTATTGAAGAAAAAAATAATTCCTCACGCCGTCACCATTGGAGTGGCGCTCCCACTCCAATGGTGACGGCGTGAGGAATTATTTTTCAAATTTGGTCAACAGATATTGCTGGTGGATACCCACATACAGTAAAAGTTTCGTTGAATTCCTTCAAATGTTAATACATTTTTTCGCAATTTTTGAATATTTTGAAATTTTCGTTTTCGTTTTTGGTTGAAATTCGTGATTGACATGTCACGAATTGACACGGATTGACATGTCACATGTCATGAATTTGTTTAAAAAATTATTTTAGTAAGTTTCGCACAACGTGGAACAATAAAATTTCACACATTTGTAGAGAATTGTTCAGTCTATGATATCCCTCAGTTAGTTTTGCAAAATATTTTATCTGGCGGCGGTCGCCGCCCCTCAAACTCTTAAGGCGCACACGAGGTCAGACATTCAAATAACTCTGGTTTGAAAATTTGGGAAGTTATATTCCAAATTCCTTCAGTTCGACGTAGCTTATAGATTTTTCTATTGAAATTTGCATTTTGGTATTGTCTTGGCCGATAGCCTTGAGACAGAGTTTTTTTATCTGATCAATACCATGTGGTTTGAAATATCTGGTCTTGATTTATTTGGTCTTGATTCATTTGATCAAGACCACATACGCTGATTCATTTATCTGACCAAGACCAATCTGCCGCGCGTATGTGGTCTTGATTTAGGACGAGGACCAATTTATCTGACCAAGACCAGCAAAGCAAAGATTGTAAATATTGCAAAAGATTAAACTGTTTTCTAAAAATAATTTCAACCCTCTTTCAACCTACTCCGGGGGTTGCTGAGCCGAATTTTCATTTTTTTTATACTTTTTCGCCCACAACTCGTTTTCGTCGCACGGACCTGCGTCTGGCACCCACGTGTCCGGAACGTCGTCGCACGTCCGACGGTCACCTCAATTTTCGAAATTTTTGCTTAATTCTCTTTGCAAGTGCAAAAAACCTACTTTTTTTGCGAAAATTTTTGGACGGCTAAATATCGCGATCCGTAGGTCTCATCGAAAATCGCAGTACGTGAGGTCGTTCGTCTGTTCTTTGGCTCTGTTTCTCTAGGACTGAGGGGGCCGCAGGAGGCGGCCTTTTGGTCGGGGGATCCGGATTCGCACAAAAATGTGAATAACGTCGCCGAAAAAAGTCGCGTAGCGACGAGAGTGCCGTCGGAGGACGCGCCTCCGAGTTTTATACCGGAATCGTGAATTCCGTTTTCCCCAGGCATCATCGCCGCGACCTCCGTAAAAGTGGTTATTTTTGTAATACAAACTTTTGGGGTCCGTGTGGGGAAGCGTTCGGCCTGAATCGCCAGGTCAAAGCGGAATCGCTAATTTCGATCGATTTTGAGAGGACTGATGTGGTATTTCGCGAAGTTCGCCTGGGGCACCGTACCACGTGGGTTTTGAAAAGGCTCAAATTTGGCATTTTTATGCCGCCAGAGGCGGCATATCTTCGGCGTTTTAACCGCGCGCGTCTTCGATGACTTAACTACCAATGTCCGTCCGCACGTTGCGCATCCCCAAGTTTCGTCCTCCGGCCTGCCGCACCCCTCCACGGGGGTCAAAACCCACCCGAAAATGGAGGTTTTTTTAGAACCGGCCCGACGGAAGCGGCGGCGGCGCAACAACGGGATTGTTGTACATGTTTCTGTTGAAATTGACATTTTGGTATGTTTGTGGTCGATAGCCTTGACACAGGATTGTTTTAATAAAAAAATATTTATTAAAAATTTGCAAATATATTTTTTTGTCCAAATCCTCCAAGCCTACCAAACAAGCATTTAGCGCTATTTTATAGAGCAGATTTTTATCTAAAAATTGTGTAATTTTTATCTGTCCAAAGTGAACCGTTCGGCCGAATTTGTTTTTTTGCAAACGAAAAAATTTAAAAACCAAATTTAAAAATTTGATAAATTTTGGGATTTTATATTTTTTACTTTTGCGACCAAACCGAAGGATTTTACAAAATTTGCAAAGAATACTTTTTTTGTAGACATCGACATCCTACATACGAATTTTCCGATTATAATTTTCTATTTTCAGGCGTTGACAAGATATTTGCAAAATCCATTGAAATACACAATCATTTACCACGCCGTCCCCATTGGAGGCGGAGCGTTCAAATTTGGCCAGCGGGTATTTCATGTGGCCACCCACATTCGGTAAAAGTTTTGTTGAAATCCTTACAGTGCTAATATATTTCCTCGCAATTTTTGAATATTTTGAAATTTTCGTGTTCGTTTTTGGTTGAAATTCGTGATTGACATGTCTGGATTTGTTCAAAACAATATTTTAGTAAGTTTCACACAACGTGGAACAGTAAAATTTGACACATTTGTAGAGAATTAGTCAGTCTATGATTTCTCCTCAGAGCAGATTTTCACCAATAAGGATTAGGTTGCACACCGCGAAGCAGCAGATAAATCAAGACAAACGCGCGGCAGCGCCGCGCGTACCATCAATGAAGATTAGGTTGCACACCGCGAAGCAGCAGATAAATCAAGACCACATACGCGCGGCAGCGCCGCGCGTATGTGGTCTTTATCAGATAAATCAATTCAGATCTTCATCAGATAAATTAAGATCCAAAAGTTTAAGGCAATGTGGCACAATACATTTTTTATCGAACTATTAAAAGACTACCGTCCCTCCTTTTTTTGCACAGTATTGCGTGAAAGTTAAAAATAAAGCGGGTTTTGAATTGCACATTCTTTCAAAACCTCTATTGCTAGGTAACGCTTCTAAAGCGCTTTGATTGGCACAGTCTGGCAGTATATTTACAATAAACTATAGTGTACCACATGCCGCACCAGGTTGCGATGAAAGCGCCAGTGGCTTGCACCTTTAAATTTCCCATACAGGGTAGCATACCGCCAAGCGGCAGAAAAATTTGCCAAATAAAACACCACATGGTTCCTTCATCGTCACCAGTGGCGTGCACTTGTAAATTCTCCACATTGTTCCATCCTCATCAACTGTTTCACCCTCTACAACTATTCTACCCTAAAACAACTATTCCACCCTCAAACAAATTTTCATCTTCATCACTATTTCACTTAAAAAAAAAATCGATTCATATGTACTAGTCTTATATGTAATATTCTTATCTGTCCTAGTCTTGTATGTCCTTGCTTTGTCTGCCCTAGTCTTGTCTGTTTTAGTCTTGTCTGTCCTATTCTTGTATGTCTTAGTTTTTTCTGTCCTAGTCTTGTATGTCCTAGTCTTGTTTGTCCTACTCTTGATATATCTGAGTCCTGTCCTAGTCTGTATAGTCTGGTCCGTCTAATCTTGTCTATTCAGTCTTGTCTGTCTAAACTTGTCAAGAGGTATCTCACCATACCTGCTACGTCTGGTACGAAGTTATCTACATAATTGGAAAGCTGTTTTCCCAGAAACCAACAAATTAGTGAAGCGTGATTTCTGTAGTGCGGTGCCGCTGGGCTCTGTTTTGGGACCGACACTATGGAATGTCCTTTACGACGGAGTAATCAGACTGAAGCTACCGGAAGGTGTGGACATCGCGTGCTTCGCTGATGACTTGGAACTTGTAGTGTCGGGGAAGACGGAAATGGAAACTATGTCGAGAGCAAACAGGGTCATTGAACAGGTGAATAAATGGATGGAAATCAAGAAACTAAAGTTGGCACCAGAAAAGACTGTGGCAGTAAAGACTGTACCAAGTAAAAGACAGAAGCAGTATTGCTAACTGGACTAACGAAACCCATCACATTTAAAATAAAATGAGAAAAAATAACCCCAAAGGAATCGCTAAAATATCTAGGTGTAACCTGTGACAAGAGCCTATCTTTTAATCGCCATATCATCACAGTGCCAGCCAAAGCACTGAAAACTGCAGCAGCGTTAGATAAATTAATGCCCAACGTAGGAGGACCCCGCAGTAGTAAACGAAAACTTATTTGCTCGGTGGTTCACTCCACAATGCTCTTCGCAGCCCCGATTTGGGCAAAGGCTTTAAGAAAACAAGTGATTCTACAAAACTTGGTAACCGTTCAAAGGAAAATGGCGCTAAGAGTATGCTGTGCTTACCGGACTGTCCCTAGGGATGCTGCCCTAGTGCTAGCCGGCATAACACCCATAGAACTTATGGCAGAAGAGAGGGTAGAAGTCTACAATGGCAGATCAAACGGCGATGGCACACAGGCCGACAAGAAGGCTATAGCGAAGGCCCGAATGTACCAGGCCTGGTAAAACCAGTGGAGCCTATCCCCTAAGGGATACTGGACCAGAATCCTAATCCCTGATGTGGAGCGTTGGGCAACTAGAAAACACGTCGAAACAAATTTTTACGTCACCCAAGTTTTGAGCGGACACGGCTGTTTCAGGAACTTTCTCCATAGCATCGGTAGGGCCACAGATTGCCTCTGTATTTACTGTGGACTCACAGACAGCGCGGCGCATACCGTTTTTGATTGTGACAGGTGGATACCTGAAAGGGATAAATGGAAGGATAAGACTGAACAAACTACACCCATCAACTATGGTTGAACAAATGATCTCGTCGGTGGACTTGTGGGCAGATACATCAAGCATGATCCAAGACATCATGACAATAAAAATGCTAGACGAGCGGAAAGGGGAAGAAGTCGAAAAGATAAAAATTGTTAGTACCTGAACCCCAATCACTGTAAGTGGAGGGGGGATGTAAGGGAAACACTATGCAGCAACATCTTGAAAGTTATGCGAAAAGCGGTGCCAAGATGCATGTGATATTTCGGAGGGTCCACTTGCTAAGTTAACTGTGAGGTTCTTACTACGACCCCAACCTGTCTAGTCTTGTCTGTCTAGTTTTGTCTGTCTGAGGTCCGATGCTACTAGAGAAAAAACAATAAATTGATCGCTTGCAAAGTGTGAAATGACCCAAAATATAAGCTATTACAAAGTCTTGTCTGTCTAGTCTTGTCTGTCTAGTCTTGTCTGTCTAGTCTTGTCTGTCTAGTCTTGTCTGTCTAGTCTTGTCTGTCTAGTCTTGTCTGTCTAGTCTTGTCTGTCTAGTCTTGTCTGTCTAGTCTTGTCTGTCTAGTCTTGTCTGTCTAGTCTTGTCTGTCTAGTCTTGTCTGTCTAGTCTTGTCTGTCTAGTCTTGTCTGTCTAGTCTTGTCTGTCTAGTCTTGTCTGTCTAGTCTTGTCTGTCTAGTCTTGTCTGTCTAGTCTTGTCTGTCTAGTCTTGTCTGTCTAGTCTTGTCTGTCTAGTCTTGTCTGTCTAGTCTTGTCTGTCTAGTCTTGTCTGTCTAGTCTTGTCTGTCTAGTCTTGTCTGTCTAGTCTTGTCTGTCTAGTCTTGTCTGTCTAGTCTTGTCTGTCTAGTCTTGTCTGTCTAGTCTTGTCTGTCTAGTCTTGTCTGTCTAGTCTTGTCTGTCTAGTCTTGTCTGTCTAGTCTTGTCTGTCTAGTCTTGTCTGTCTAGTCTTGTCTGTCTAGTCTTGTCTGTCTAGTCTTGTCTGTCTAGTCTTGTCTGTCTAGTCTTGTCTGTCTAGTCTTGTCTGTCTAGTCTTGTCTGTCTAGTCTTGTCTGTCTAGTCTTGTCTGTCTAGTCTTGTCTGTCTAGTCTTGTCTGTCTAGTCTTGTCTGTCTAGTCTTGTCTGTCTAGTCTTGTCTGTCTAGTCTTGTCTGTCTAGTCTTGTCTGTCTAGTCTTGTCTGTCTAGTCTTGTCTGTCTAGTCTTGTCTGTCTAGTCTTGTCTGTCTAGTCTTGTCTGTCTAGTCTTGTCTGTCTAGTCTTGTCTGTCTAGTCTTGTCTGTCTAGTCTTGTCTGTCTAGTCTTGTCTGTCTAGTCTTGTCTGTCTAGTCTTGTCTGTCTAGTCTTGTCTGTCTAGTCTTGTCTGTCTAGTCTTGTCTGTCTAGTCTTGTCTGTCTAGTCTTGTCTGTCTAGTCTTGTCTGTCTAGTCTTGTCTGTCTAGTCTTGTCTGTCTAGTCTTGTCTGTCTAGTCTTGTCTGTCTAGTCTTGTCTGTCTAGTCTTGTCTGTCTAGTCTTGTCTGTCTAGTCTTGTCTGTCTAGTCTTGTCTGTCTAGTCTTGTCTGTCTAGTCTTGTCTGTCTAGTCTTGTCTGTCTAGTCTTGTCTGTCTAGTCTTGTCTGTCTAGTCTTGTCTGTCTAGTCTTGTCTGTCTAGTCTTGTCTGTCTAGTCTTGTCTGTCTAGTCTTGTCTGTCTAGTCTTGTCTGTCTAGTCTTGTCTGTCTAGTCTTGTCTGTCTAGTCTTGTCTGTCTAGTCTTGTCTGTCTAGTCTTGTCTGTCTAGTCTTGTCTGTCTAGTCTTGTCTGTCTAGTCTTGTCTGTCTAGTCTTGTCTGTCTAGTCTTGTCTGTCTAGTCTTGTCTGTCTAGTCTTGTCTGTCTAGTCTTGTCTGTCTAGTCTTGTCTGTCTAGTCTTGTCTGTCTAGTCTTGTCTGTCTAGTCTTGTCTGTCTAGTCTTGTCTGTCTAGTCTTGTCTGTCTAGTCTTGTCTGTCTAGTCTTGTCTGTCTAGTCTTGTCTGTCTAGTCTTGTCTGTCTAGTCTTGTCTGTCTAGTCTTGTCTGTCTAGTCTTGTCTGTCTAGTCTTGTCTGTCTAGTCTTGTCTGTCTAGTCTTGTCTGTCTAGTCTTGTCTGTCTAGTCTTGTCTGTCTAGTCTTGTCTGTCTAGTCTTGTCTGTCTAGTCTTGTCTGTCTAGTCTTGTCTGTCTAGTCTTGTCTGTCTAGTCTTGTCTGTCTAGTCTTGTCTGTCTAGTCTTGTCTGTCTAGTCTTGTCTGTCTAGTCTTGTCTGTCTAGTCTTGTCTGTCTAGTCTTGTCTGTCTAGTCTTGTCTGTCTAGTCTTGTCTGTCTAGTCTTGTCTGTCTAGTCTTGTCTGTCTAGTCTTGTCTGTCTAGTCTTGTCTGTCTAGTCTGTCTAGTCTTGTCTGTCTAGTCTTGTCTGTCTAGTCTTGTCTGTCTAGTCTTGTCTGTCTAGTCTTGTCTGTCTAGTCTTGTCTGTCTAGTCTTGTCTGTCTAGTCTTGTCTGTCTAGTCTTGTCTGTCTAGTCTTGTCTGTCTAGTCTTGTCTGTCTAGTCTTGTCTGTCTAGTCTTGTCTGTCTAGTCTTGTCTGTCTAGTCTTGTCTGTCTAGTCTTGTCTGTCTAGTCTTGTCTGTCTAGTCTTGTCTGTCTAGTCTTGTCTGTCTAGTCTTGTCTGTCTAGTCTTGTCTGTCTAGTCTTGTCTGTCTAGTCTTGTCTGTCTAGTCTTGTCTGTCTAGTCTTGTCTGTCTAGTCTTGTCTGTCTAGTCTTGTCTGTCTAGTCTTGTCTGTCTAGTCTTGTCTGTCTAGTCTTGTCTGTCTAGTCTTGTCTGTCTAGTCTTGTCTGTCTAGTCTTGTCTGTCTAGTCTTGTCTGTCTAGTCTTGTCTGTCTAGTCTTGTCTGTCTAGTCTTGTCTGTCTAGTCTTGTCTGTCTAGTCTTGTCTGTCTAGTCTTGTCTGTCTAGTCTTGTCTGTCTAGTCTTGTCTGTCTAGTCTTGTCTGTCTAGTCTTGTCTGTCTAGTCTTGTCTGTCTAGTCTTGTCTGTCTAGTCTTGTCTGTCTAGTCTTGTCTGTCTAGTCTTGTCTGTCTAGTCTTGTCTGTCTAGTCTTGTCTGTCTAGTCTTGTCTGTCTAGTCTTGTCTGTCTAGTCTTGTCTGTCTAGTCTTGTCTGTTTAGTCTTGTCTGCCTAGTCTTTCTGTCGAGAAAGGTTTGTCTAGTCTTGTATGTCCAGTCTTGTTTGTCTAGTCTTATCTGTCTAGTCTTGTCTGTATAGTCTTTCCAGTCGAGTCTTGTCTGTCTAGTCTTGTCTGTCTATTCTTATCTGTCTAGTCTAGTCTGTTTAATCTTGTCTGTCTAGTCATATCTGTCTACTTTTGTCTATCTAGTCTTGTCTGTTTGTTTTGCGATTGAATAACCATTTAAAATTGAGTTTCTACATTTTATTTAATATTTTACAAGTCTTATACAATTTTACGTTTGAAAATTGAAACCTATACCTGAAAATTGATCGCTCTAATCAATCTAAATTCATTCCTCCAATTTAATCCCTGTAATTCAAGATCATTTTATTTGTGGTTTCTAAACAGGAAGACAAGATTCAATGATATTAAAGAAGACTTGTAAAGTTGAAATTCATGCAATTTTCATTGAACACAATTTTTATTTAATTTAAAAAATTGTTTTACATCAAGTTTAATATAAGAGTTGAAAATATAAATGAATACTAAATATTTTAATAGTTAATTTAAGTTTTTGAAAAGTTTTCAATGTAACTATGTTGATTTATAGATGAAGAATTATTCGTAGAATAGAAATTGGGGATGCTGTAGTATAATAGGGGTGGTGATATTTGTGTTGCAGGTAGTCGTAGGGATCGGATTGAATGGTATCAATTGAATTGGAAGGCATTAATAAGAAAACAAAGCGGTAGAAAATAATAAGGAATACAACAATGGAATTCAAATCGTTGGAATGCGCGTGCCGGCTAGGAACGGATCGATCGATGCGCGCGACTTCTTGTTGATGTCCAGAGTAGACGCTGGCACTGGCCTGTTTGGTCCCGCAACACGCAATCACACTTCAGTTGAGAAAACATCGCGCTCGTGACATGTCTTCTTGGTGCGGTGTTCTCCTGGTCGCCGCGACCATACTCGCATACGCGGTCGTACCGGTACCGGCGAATTCTCTAAAACTTCCCAATACTTCCGGTATCGATGGCCAGCTTACCGCCAATCTCGGCGTTGACCATTTCTTCTCGCTTTGGATCGTCTTCAACAACGACGACGTTATCACATCTGGTGAGTAAAAATTACTTTTAATACTCCCAATTGCGTCATAACTTTTATTATTACTATTATGTCTTTCAATTTTATTTGAATCAATGTATGCTAATATTCGCAATTTAACAACATTACAATGCGCAAATGTTTACGGTGTTATTTGCACTGCAACTACTAACTCGACAACTTTTATTTATCTCTATACTTTAACTCATTTCTCATACCGAAAACCTACAGTTTTAAGTGCGCTGCTCATTTTCAAATTGCAAGTTTCCTAACTTTCCAAATAATTCGGATTTTTAAATTTTGAATTACAGGATAATATTCTTATTTATTACCACCTATTTCGATGTAAATTAGTATTTAAAAAACATTTTATAAATACTTTATTTATTTTATTTATTGTAAAGGAACGTAGTTTATCAAATATTGTTTATTATAAAAATCATTGATTTAAATAACTATTAACTGAAAATAATAATTTAATATACAACGTTTTGTTTAGTCTGTTATCTATGAACAAAAACAAATGTACAAAAAGTAATTATTATTTCAATCGTTACTTTTCTGCACTGAAAACATTCAATGTAAAATGCGCACATTTTTAAATTGCTTTGTTTATTTTAAGGCTTATATATAAATAGAAAATATTCCGTTTCGCTCTTACCTACCGACATTTATTATTCGCAATTTTATTCCGCGTTTATAATAAATTCCGTATAAACTACGAACGCTCAAGTCCCAAACACTTAGATACCCAATATTTCACAAAACTAAAAATATTCATGTCATATTTATATTTATATATATATATATATATATATATATATATATATATATATATATATATATATATATATATATATATATATATGTATATATATATATATATATATATATATATTTATATTTATACAAATATACTCTGAAAAACAGTCTCAAAAATAAGGTATTTACGTATTAACGCCACCACCGCAACATTTTTAATTGCCGCCAATCTACATCTAAATTTTTTATGATAAATCATAAAATAAAACATTTGATTTAAAATTAAAACATTTTTAAAACTCAAAATACTTTTATTAACCCCGGTTAGATTAGGTTGCCCGCCGCGAAGAGGACAGATAAATCAAGACATCATACGCGCGGCAGCGCGAACTCTAGATCCAATAGTTAGCGGTGGTGGCGTTAATACGTAAGTACCAAAAATAATTAATGAAAGGAAAATGTATTTGATGTCAAATTGCTTTAGAATAATACAAATACGAAATATTGCCTGAATATATAAATATATTCAACCTGTTCGTAGCTCCATAATATTTAGTCTTTTTTAAGATTACAAAACAAATCTCATGTTGAAACAACTACTTCCCTGGTTAATCGTCATCATCATCATCAATCAGCTTATTGAAGTCCACTGCTGGACGTAAGCCTCCCTCAATAGTTTCCACTGTCCACTGTGCTGTCGTATGGTGTCCTTTGCTTTTTGGCGGCTTGAGCGTCTGCTCGTCCTTCCGACGTCTTTGGTTTGCTTTTCGGTTTTTCTTTTGTTGTTTGTCTTCTGTTGTTGTCTGTTGTTGTTTGTCTTTTGTTTTGGTTCTGCGTTGGCGAGTGCGAAAATAAAACGGTTCTTTTCGTTCCCTTTTTTTCCCTTGGTTTCCTCGTTCCTTCTGCTGAGGCCTCTTGTCCTCGGCTGGGTTGTTCCTGCTGTTGTGTTGTGGTCCTTTGGCTTCCTTCTTTGATTCTTCCTTTTTGTTTCGTTTGCTGTGCTGTCGGTGTCGTCCTCGGTGCTGTCTGCATCCAGTTGGTACTGATACGTTTTAAGTCGTCGGTCCATCTGGTGGGGGGACGCCCTCTATTTGTGAAGGCTTCCGATCTAGGCCTCCATTCAAGGATTCGTCTTGTGTCCCGCGCAGTTTCATTTTAGTACAGTTATTCTCTCTACGGCGTCCGTAACTCCGGATCGTCTGCGGATTTGGTATGTGATCCCTGAGAGAGATTCCCAGCATTGATCGTTCCATCGCTAGTTGCGTAACTCGTATTTTCTTTATTGTACGTTTAGTCAGTGTTAGGGTTTCGGCTCCGTAGGTAAGGACTGGAAGGACACACTGGTTGAAAACCCTTCTCTTTAGGCTGTTAGGCAACTCTGTCTTGAACACATATTTGAGATTCCCATATGCAGCCTATGCGAGCCCTATTCTTCGAAGAATTTCTAGGGTCTGATTATTTCTTCCAATGGAAATCTCGTGTCCGAGGTATTTAAAGGATGTAGTTTCTTCTACCCTGATACCGTCAATGTACACGCCCTCACCGAGCACAAGGTTTGCCATGATCTTGGTTTTGGTGAAATTTCTTTATTTGACTCTTCATTAAGGTTTCTTAACATTGAGATGGCGTCATCCAATCGTTCGGCTATGAGGACTATATCGTCGGCAAATCTTAGGTGATTGAGTCTTTCACCGTTTATATGCACACCTAAGTTGTCCCAGTTTGTTTGTTTGAACATGTACTGGAGAACAGTATTGAAAAGTTTTGGTGAGATGGTATCACCCTGACGTACGCCTCTTCAATATTGAATTTGTCAGTGTTGTCGTGGAGTCTGGCACATGCAGTGGCATTCTCATAGAGGAAATTTGGGAATTGTGGTCCACGTTTTTTATTTTGTCTGATATCTTGAACAAAAATTTAAAAAAAAAAATCAAATTTCAAGAGGGCATTGCATTCTACGTGTGAAAAGGTTACTGTAGTTTTTTTTTTTTGAGAAATTTCAGTGGATAATAAAAAGTTGATGTTTTTGAGATTTCTAAAATTGTTGGGGAATTGTGGGCCACCACTTAAAATAAGTCAATACCCAAAAATTTCTGTGCAAAAACTTTATTGAGAGATTGGAAATGACAAATGAATTGTTATTAATTAAAAAAATCTGCCACCATCAATCAGATATGCAATTTGGGCACCTGAACGTGTTGGCAGAGGTATGGACACATTTTGCATGTACATCTCGACCACATTCGATGCATTTAATTGAATTGTTTTTCTCAGTTTCTTCGGCATTGAGTCCAAGTAAGGTACGCAGAAGTCGACATCGTCGTCGTCATTCGAAGAATCACGTCGTGCTGATTGTGATCGTGTTTTGCGCTTTTTGGGTGCTAGGATTACTTTTGATTTCTTTTCTTCTACTTTTTATGACTTCTTGTGCATAATGTCAGCTTTCTGACAAAAATCAGTGACAACTGTAAGCGATGTTAAAATGGCGCTTTTCATCGGCTTGCGACCACGATTGGACTTTTGGGCCGGTGTTCCCTGTCTTAGTGGTCCAGTTTCTCGCAACGTTTTTTTTTTTAATAGCAGAAGAGATGGTAGCAGATGTGGTAGCCACTGTTAAAGACTCAGAAGTTGTGACTGTTTCATTCGCAGCCGTCTCGATTTCACCATCAGTTACAGTGATGCTGCGTTGTTCATCCGCACTCTCTTCATCACTGCCACTATGTTGACCCTCACCACTTAGTTTTGAAGCAATAAAGTCAACCTCGGTGAACACGTTCGCATCAAACGGGAAAATTCCACATGCTCTGAAGCCGCTTTTGATGTTTTTTGGTGTGACGGCAATATCGAGACATTTGTCAACAATGAGTGGAACGTGGTGAAGATCGAAAACTACCCCAACGTTGGCGCGCTTCGAATCATCATGCTTTCGTGCGTAAATCATTTTCAACGAACCGAAAACAGTGACATCTAACGGCTGCATAGGATGTGTACAATGTGGAGGGAACGACAACATTGTGATGTCATGTGCAAGGGCCTTATCAATAACGTTAATGGACAAATGTGATGTATGATTGTCCAGCAGCAAAATGTGGGTGAGCCAGCCAAAGCACCTGAGAATTTAATGAAGTAATCCATATACGTCAAAAATACCTCGGATGTCATCCATCCACTGCTATTGGGTCATATATATTGCTTTCGAGTTTTTGCGTGGGAAAACAAACAAAAAGGTGGAATCGAATAACCACTCGCACAAACCGCCAACGCCATCGACACATTGGTTCCTATGGTGCCTATTTGGTGCCTATTCGCTTTTTGCTATAAGTGCTTGCAGGTCTCACTATCATGGTGTACATCCATCGCAGGATAGTGGGGTTACAACCCCACGTTTTTCCTGCCAGATTTCTGCACACCATTAGGGCGCGTTTGGCTTTACCTACCACTGCCTCAGCGTGTCTATTCCATAGGAGTTTGCTATCTAGTGTGATACCTAGATACCTTATCTCCTGTTGGTATTCTACTGCCTTCCCATCTATGAGTATGGGATGTAGGCAGTTTAGTTTTCTTCTTCTAGTAAATGGTATCACCGTGGTTTTGCTCGGGTTGAGTCTCAATCCCACTGTTTGACACCATTTACTAGTTACTTTGAGGCCTCTCTGAACAATTTCACAGAGCGTTCCCTCAAATTTTCCTCTGGCCAATATGACTATGTCATCGGCGTAACCTTGACATTTGATGTCTAGGTTGTTTAGCCTAACCAGTAGTTCATCAACTACCAGGCTCCACATTAGCGATGATAGTACACCTCCCTGTGGGCACCCTCGAGTTGTGGAGATCTTAATGGTGTCTTTTCCCACTTGTGTCTCCGCCGTTCTAGTTCTCAGCATTTCTCCCATCCACTTTGAGATAGTGCTGTCGATATTCCTTCTTTCGAGGACCGCCCTGGCAGCCTCGTGTGAGGTGTTGTCAAAAGCTCCCTCTATATCCAAGAAGGCACATATCGCTACTTCCTTTGTCTCTAGTGCTGCTTCTATTTCGTTTGTCAGCTGATACAGGGTGGTTTCTGTGAATTTCCCTGCTCTGTAAGCATGCTGACTCCTGTGTAGTGGTGTACCTACCAGCACTATAGTCCTAAGGTAATTATCAATCACCTTCTCCATTGTCTTTAACATAAAAGATTTTAGACTAATGGGTCTAAATGACTTCGGTTGAGTGGTGTCTTTCTTCCCCACCTTCGGTATAAATACCACCTTAGCCCTTCTCCATAGCTCCGGTATATATCCGAGCGCTAAGCTACTTCTAAAGATATTTAGAAGATACGGCATTAGTTCTCTCTCTCCCTTTTGTAGGAAGGCAGAAACTAGTCCGTCCACACCTGGGGCCTTAAAAGGCTGGAGAGTGCCGATAGCCCATCTGATTCGGTTTTCCGTACAGATGGACGCTGCCCTCTTCCAGTCGGCCCGACTTGGTTTCCGTGGTTGCATCAAGCCCTCGGTCTCCCTGTATCCTCTACATCCCGGAAAATGGGTTTCTAGTAGGAGGAGAGCTCTTTGCTCTTCATCTTCCGTGAAGGTCCCATCCGGTTTCTTCAGAGTGGTTGTCATTTCCACTCTATCCTTCGCTAGTGCTTTGTGCAGTCTAGCTGCCACCGGCGTGGATTCTATGTTTTCACAGAAGGTCCTAAAGTTTTCCCTTTTTGCCCTTCTGATCTCTTTGTTGTAGGTGGTAAGCACCTCAGAGTATTCTAGCCAATTTCCGTATTGCTTGGCTTTGTTGAAAAGCCTACGTACTTTTGCTCTTAATGTAGACAAATTTTTGTTCCACCATTTTTCGTCCTTATGCTCCTTCACGGTTTTTATCGGGCAGCTGGATTCAAATGCCGTGGTGATTGCTACATTTATTTCTCCTACAGCCTGCTCCAGCACGGTGTAGTGTTTGATACTACCCCGCACTGTCACCTGCTCTAGGTTTTCTTTTAGTTGGGAACTAAACATAGGCCACACATTTTGTCTGGGGTTTCGAATGGGGGTGTTTTCCTCACTCGCTCCTTCCAGCTCAAACTCTATGATCCTTTGATCTGACATTGAGGGCTCACTTGAAACCCTCCACTTTTTAATTAGTTTACTTACGTTAGCGCTACCTACCGTAATATCCAGTACCTCATTTCTGACTTTAGTGACAAATGTTGGTGTGTTCCCAACGTTGTACACAATTAAGTTCTCTTTAATGAGGTATTCTAAAAGGTACTCACCCCTCTTATTAGTGTCCGTGCTGCCCCACATCTCATTGTGTGCGTTCGCGTCAAATCCCAGGATGAGTGGCAGCCTTCTCCTAATACAGTGTTCCACCAGCTTTTGTACTTCAATGGGTGGTATGCTGTTACCATCGCCAGGGAAGTATGCTGATGCGATCACTACTTCGCGGTGGAGACCCTCGATCTTGATGAGGGCCTGAATCGGTACTAAATCCCGCGTTAAAAATTCTGAAAGACATAAGTAATTTATGCCATTTCTTACCATAATGCAGGTTTTAGGGGAGATCTCACGGCTGTCCCATACCAACTTACATTCCCTGTTGCTAAGGCCTCTGATCTTACCTCCGTAGGTCCAGGGTTCTTGAAGCAGCGCTAGCTCTAGGTGCTGCTTGGTGAACATCCTAGCCATCACAGCTGAAGCTGCTTTGGCATGATGGATGTTCACTTGGGCTATTTTGGGTAAGGCTGATACCCTCTGAGGTCACCAGGTATCAGAGGGGCTCCGTAAGCGATGGCCGGTTGCCCTAGGCCATCAACCAGTCCCTTTGGCACGGGTCGCATGACACCTTGGGATTAAGGGTTTGGAAGTTCTTGGTTGTTCGCCCTCCGCCGAACGCCCCGACCGGAGTTGTTCCCGTCGTGACGTCCAACGGTATGTTGCGAAACTAAGCCCTCACACCGCGACAAGGTGACTTCCACGTGAGGGCAAAGCGCTTTAGAATATCAAAAAATAAATATGAAATATAGCTTGAATATATAAATATATTCAACCTGTTGGTAGCTCTATAATATTAAGTCTTTTTAAGATTACAAAACAAATCTCATGTTGAAACAAGCACTTCCCTGGCTAATACCACGCAGGATATTGAATTGTACAACAGACATTTGCATGTTATTACTAGTACCGGTACATTTGCATGTTACCAACAAGTACTAGATAAATAACATTGTTTTTAAGATTATCTTTCTATTTTACTTAAATGAATAGCCATTTGCAAACGCGTTACAAGATTTGCACGCGGCATTCAAATAAGTGTATTCCAAGTTATAATTTAAAACAAATTATAACTTGGAATACACTTATTTGAATGCCTCGGGAATGACTGACGAGGTTAGGTTTTTATTTAATTCAAAACAGCGAAGCTGCGCTGATGAGAGATAAATCTCAAAACGCGTCTGCAGGTGTCTATTCACTTAAGGGCTGCTTTTCAATCCTCATATAAACAACCAGATGAGCTTTATTCGATGAATATTAATATTCTTGTTTTTTCAATGGTCATATAGTCGGTAACTGAATAAAGCACCTAACGGAGGAATAAAGTTACCTACTACTTTAAACGGCAGTTAGGGTTTTATCTCTCCGATAAGTGTCATGTTTTGGGTTATGTTTGACAGTTTCTTTTCGTTTTGTGCATTTTGGTAAATTTTTACACTGGCATTGTGTATGCAATTTTGGCATTGTGGAAATAGTTCTTCGGAAATCATTTATCGTTATGTTATTTTATTCAAGGCATGTACTTGCCTATATAAAAGATAGTATAAATTTTGAATTGGTAAAACCATACAACATTATAGATAATCAGATAAACTTAATAAAGACGAAACAAAGCTTAAATATATATATATATAACCAACCTTTCCGGAGCTCTATAATAATAATCAGTCTTTTTTAGGATTACCAAATACAAATCTCGTGTGAAATTTGTTAGTTATTCTCTAGCTTTCAATCCACTTTCGTGGCACTCAACAAAAACCATAAAAATAACATTGTTTTTAAGATCATGACTTTTCGATAGGTTGAGTGGATAGCCACCTGTGGACGCGTTTCGAGATTTATCTCTCATCAGTACAGCTTTGCTTCCATGAACAATAATTTGTAAACCACTCACTTGAAAACCCATGTGGTGATTAGGGTTAGATGTTTTTAATTTTGACATTTTGTGAGAGAGACATGATCTTATTAAACCTTACATGGGTTTTCAAGTGAGTGGTTGAAAATACGAGTGTCTGCTTGACGCTTCCGAAGAAATCTCTGGAGTTATTATTAGTAAAGCTCTCTTCGATTTTGTTTAGTTGGTTTTGTGTGAAGGTCCGTTTGGTTCCTCGAATTATCTTGGCTGTAAGCTTTCTTTGTTCCAAAAAGTTATGCTAATTTTCCTTGGTCTTTTTAGAATTCCACTTCACCCAGGCAGTCTGTCTTTGGGCTATTGCATTGTCACAGTCTTCAGTCCACCACGGATGCTTGCTTCTTCTAGCGAGATCATTGGCCGCCTTGACAAGAGTCTCCTTCAGTTGATCCCAGCTGTTTAGATCTGTATTGTTCAGTCTCTGACTTACTTCTTGACTGTTCTTGAGTCGCTCTACATCAAATCTTTCCGTTTTGGAGATTCTGTCTAATCTAGTGTTTATAAGCTGGAGTCTTATTTTGGTCTTTGAGAGGTAGTGGTCTGCCTCTTTCATTTTATTATTTGTAGAATTTATTGTATTGAATAAGTTGACTTTTTAGTAATACTCACATTTATTGCGTGTTGACGTTTTTTTTATTTTATACCCATTAAGCAGATGCTGATCACAATCACCCACTCTGCAACATGCCCAATACAGATCGCACAACCTCTTACCCTTCTCTATGATTGCAGTTGTTATCCATTTGTTGGTAGCTTTAATAACAATTCTTTTCAGTTCCTCTGGAATTATATAGTTAAGTTCATATGCGATTAAATTTAGGAATTCCTTAAAGCTTTCATCATTTTTTTGACGCACAAATCATAAATCCGTCGTAGAGTCAGTGTCGGAGTTTATTGAAATTTTCTTCAGAATAGATCCTAGAAAGTTTATAAACATAGGTATCTCTATTTTTCGATTCAAAGCTTTCAAATTTAGGTGTAGAATTTGACTTACAATTAGATGATCAACAAGAACAGGTAGAGTTTATTGCCAACAGTTACAAGAGATATAGTGAAGATAATCAAAGATCTCAAAAGTCCATGGTAAACCATTTATATAGGCTTGTTTTACGTGTGTCCATTTGATATTGTTGCGCTTCGCTATTTCACTATCTCCAACTGTGAATTATTGCTCAAACACATTGAAAATATTTCATTTTTTTTAAACGGTTGATAACGCGAGATGGAAGGTGGATTGTTTACAATAATGTAAGACGGAAGCGATCGTTTGTTGAACAAGGTGAACCCTCAAAGAATCTTCATCGTGTGGCGGAGTTTGTTTTTATTGCGAAAACTGCGAGGTATAGAGAGATTGGAATTCTGAAATTGTGTGATAGATGACGAAAAACAATAAAAAACAAACTGATTAATAAGATTATTTTTTAAAACCGAACATTCCAGTTTTTAGTTTTATTAGAAAATGTAAACGAAATTTCTTTTTAATTATGCAATATTTCTGTTTATGATTCCAATGTTTTTAGCGAGGTTTAGTGAGATTGGAATTCTGAAAATTGTCTGATAAATAACGAAAAATAATATAAAATAAACTGTTTAATAAACTTATTTTTTAAAAACGAACATTCCAGTTTTTAGTTTGATTAGAAAATGTAAACGAACTTTCTTTTTAATTATGCAATATTTCTGTTTATGTTTTTATGCACCGCGTTATTGATATTTTAAAGAATTTATGTTTTAATCCAACTAAAAATTTTAAATATTCCACGAATTTGCATGAAAAAAAAGAGATTTTCGACGCGGCGAAGAGATAAATTGTATCTGCTTAATAGTCCGGTAAAAATAAAACGGGAAAAACAATTCGCGTACTCGCGAAAAAAAAATGATTGAGAATTTTAATTTATCATGAAATATATGACGGTTTTCTCTGCTATTTAATCTGTACATTAAACATTTTTTTACGTATTAATAACATTTTAAATATTCTGGGAATTTCCATAAAATAATAAGGAATATTTCTTTTGTAACAACAAAACGGCAATTAATTTCAATTTAATGATTTCACTTTTTTAAATAAAAGTGTGATTGGAATATACCGATTAAATTTCCCTAATTAAAAAATAATAATCTTTAAAATGTTAATAACATTTCCTGCGAAACATTTTAATAATAACTAAGTAAAACCTTGTTTATGAATACTTTCTTAAGTCTGCAAGGCAAATATTAAATTAAATGCTTTCTATCTTCTAGTAGTAAACAGTTCAAGACTAATGCTAATACTAAACTTAATAAATTCCAACTAAATATGATAAAACTCCTCTAATATAAGGCCTAGGTCGCACTACGGCTAAACCGCCGCGGCTTTTAATCGCGTGATTTTGTGACTCAAGTAAGCTAATACAAGCGGCCTCACTTGCGTTTTTTTCCCACGACTGATTTTTCCTATAGCGTACCGTGTGTTTCTCGAGCGGTTTCGCGGTTAATAAACCGTAGTGCGGCCTCTGCCTAAAGCAAATAATTCAATTTTGTTTTTCTATCAAAACTGAACTTTATTGCCCAAACTAAACATGTTTCCGTTTGCGCATGCGAATTTACGATTCGCCGTTCTGCCACGAATTCCACATACAAAGTCGTAAAACAATTTTTTTCCATCATTTTTATCAGCTTTTTTTTTCACCGCTCCGGTTCAATGTAAATCTACTAAAAACTTTCACATTCCTCTTTGATACATCGAGCACAATAGAAAATTCCATTCCAACAGGATTATATTCATTATTAATTACATTTTAATGCTAATTATAATTTCATTCTCATAGAATGCGATAGAAAAGTTTTCATTTTAATAAAATTATACAGGGTGTCAGGTAAACGTGCGCCAAAAATTCAAGGGGTTATTCCTTGGCCTATTCTAAGAATGTTTATTTATAATATTATTATCCAAAGTACATTTAAAGTTGCCCAATCTACAATAAATGTTCGAAATGACTTCCTGACTGATCTCGTCCAGTGTTGCCAACTTTATTTTTCAGGGGATCGGAAAAATCGAATTTTGCTACGAATTTTCGAAAAAAAATAGCACGCATAGAAACAAACAATACTAAATGATTTAAATTCGTAGTATAATAATCACTATTTAATATTTAGGGTACGAAGTTTTAATATTTGCTATTTAGATACGAACAAGGAATGAATTTCTGGACCTTAATTACCAGAATTTGGACACTTATTTGTCCACTAAGAAGTTTATATAAACACTGCTCAAAACAATTACCGGGTCACTCAAGAACATCTGAAATACGCTCTATTGAATTGTTTTAATTGACACATAAGTAATTATCAGCATCGCATACTTCTGGAGTATCGGACGTAAATGCTTACCACAGACGGAAATGTTTACCACTGACATTTTGACTTAAGTGAAAATGAGTCATCTCAATGAAGTGGAAGTTGTTCGTGCTATAATATTCATTGAAAATGGCGAAAGCCTGTATCAAAGTACCAACAGGTACTTGGATACAGGTCAATATACCAGGCCCGGTAGGCAAGGTCGCAAATGAAAAACAACTCAAAATCAAGACCGATTTTTACTGACTTCGAGTCTTCGCAATAGAGTTTCTACAGCGAAAGACCTCTTAATTTCCCTCAGGACGACGCACGGGGTCACTTTATCAGATCAGACAATTAGGAATAGGTTGAGGGAATCAAATCTGAGGGCAAGACGACCCGTCCGAAAATCCACTTTGACACGACGCCACAGAATAGCAAGGATGAGAGCAAAGGTAAATGCCATACCCAAACCTGGGAAGAATCCCGACCTGCCAAACAGCTATCGCCCAATATCACTATGCCATTTCTTTAAACTCTACAAACGGCTAATCCTCCAGCGAATGCAGAAACACATAGACCCTCTTTTAATACCCCAACAGGCAAGCTTCAGACCTGGAAAATCATGCATTGGTCAGGTAATAAATCTCATAGAACGCATAGAAGAGGAATTCCAAAATACCAAGAGCTGTGTCCATCGATCTCATAGCCGCCTACGATACAATAAACCATAAAACCCTGCTTATCAAAGTCTACAAAACCACAAAATGCTGCAAACTAACGAAAGCAGTTCAATCAATACTCAAAATAAACAAAACAGAAGGTTTTAAGTGGAACTTCAAAGAAACGGTCTGCCACAAGGAAGCGTTCTGGCACCCACTCTATTTAATATATACATCAATGACCAGCCTATAACAGAAAACGCCAAAGACTACGTGTACGCTGACGACCTATTTGTCACAGTTCAAGGTAAGACATTCGGGGAGATAGAGGTAAGGCTGGAGAACGCAACGTGAACTATGTCTAAATACTTCCGGAAAAATTTGCTAAAACCGAACGCATCAAAAACCCATGTAAGTGCTTTCCATTTGAATACCACCAAGGCCCAAAACAAACTACACGTGTCCTGGGAAGGCAAAGAACTAAAATACACCGAAACATCAAATTATCTGGGTGTAATCTTGGATAGAACACTTACAAACAGCACTGTCACAAAACCAGACAAAAAGTAGTTGTTAGAAATAGTCTTGTACAAAAACTAGCCGGAAGCAAATGGGGTGCAAAACCTCAAGTCTTGAGAACATCTGCGCAAGCTCAACTGCAGAATATGCCTGCCCAGTCTGGTGCAGATCAACCAACTGAAGGAATAATGGCTATAGAGCACTTAGAAAAATTTAAGCAAACCTTCGTTGATCGACATGTCCTTTATGGCCAAGAACAACCGGAAAAGGCTCAAATCAAGAAAAAAATTTCTTCAATGTGCCACGATGGAACCGCAAGACAACTTCCCTACCAACGAAAGCCCATGTCTCTCTCTCTCCAATGGCGCTACAGCCCGAAGCGAGCCCTGGCCTCCACCAAACGTTGTCTCCAGCGTTCCCTTTCCTCTGCCGCCGCCCGCCAGTTCCGCACCCCCAGCATCTCTCTCGCATCCCATTTCACACTTTCCTCCCATCTCGCCCTTGGCCTGCCCGCTTTCCTTCTACCTTCCGGCACTCTGAGTTTTTGTCTCGGCACTGCTGTTGGAGCCATCCGGCACACATGTCCCGCCCATCTTAGCCTGCTTAGTTTTATGTGGGATACCACATCTGGGCTTTTGTATAACTGATATAGTTCGAAGTTCATCCTAATTCTCCAGCCCTCTTCGCTGTTAATTGCCCCATAAATTTTCCTCAGGATCTTTCGCTCAAAAATCTCCAGCATCTTTTCCGATTTCTGGGTCAGCGTCCATGCTTCGCTTCCATATGTGAGGATGGGTCGTATGATTGCTTTATATATATTACACTTCGTTTGTCTGCTAGCTAGCTTCGAGTTAAGGATGGATTTAAGAGTGAAGTATGCCCTGTTGGCTTGCATGATTCTATGTTGTACTTCCACCCCTTCGTCGTTCTGATCCGTGACGGTTGATCCCAGATATTTAAAGTTGTTGACGACTTCTACAGTGTACTCTCCCATATCCAGATTATTTACTGCGTGTACTGGCGCTCCCGGTCTTACCATCATTACTTTTGTTTTATCCTTGTTTATTGACAGACCTATCTCCTTGGCTCTCTTCTCCATTTTACCGTAAGCATCTTTCATTGCCGTTAGCGATCTACCGATGATGTTTAGGTCGTCAGCATAGCCCAAAAGTTGCGTGGATTTATTGTAGATGGTACCGTTGCATTCTATCTGAGCTTTCCTTATAGCTTTTTCGAGCGCGATGTTAAATAATATGGGTGATAGACTGTCTCCTTGTCGCAGACCTGTAATGGTTTCAAACTTGTGCGATGTCGTTTTTTGGATACCGACTTGGTTCCAAGTCTTTTTTAACGTACAATTTACCAATTTAATGATCTTTTGTGGTATCTCGAATTCTTCCATTGTCTTCATGAGAGTTCTTCTATCGATAGTATCATACGCTTGTTTAAAGTCTACGAAGACCTGGTCTTCCAGGTCCTTTGTCTGAGTGTAAACATTTGGTCAGTCGTCGACTTTCCTTTCCGGAAACCTGTCTGATACTGTCCTATAATGCTCTCTGCGTACGGTTGGAGTCTTCGTCCGATTATCCATGACAGCACCTTGTAGGCCGTGTTAAGAAGAGTTATACCACGATAGTTCTTGCACTCCAGTTTGTTTCCTTTCTTATAGATAGGGCATATCTTCCCCTCACGCCATTCCTCGGGTATCTCTTCTGTCCTCCAGATTCTTCCTATCAGCTGGTGTAAAGCACAGTTCAGAGCGTCTCCTCCCATTTTGATCATTTCAGATGGTATCATGTCCGGTCCCGGTGCTTTGTGGTTCTTTAGTGCCTTTATCGCCTCGCTTATTTCTCTTTGTGATGGTTCGTTATCTTCTCTCAGATCTCTTACTTCTGGTGTGTGAATTGGGTCGTCTTCAGCTGTTTGTCCGGTTAATTCCACTCGTAGTGAGGTATCCAGGAGTTCGTTAAAATATTCCGCCCATCTACCTACCACTTTACTTTCTTCAGCCAGTAAGGTGCCCTCTTTACTGTTGATTATTGTTGCTCTGGGCTGAAATCCATTTCGCAGGTTGTTCACTATCTTGTAGCATTCTCTAATTTCGTGTTTCTCTTGGTGGTGTCCTATCTGTGCCACCTGGTCGTTAAAATGGGCCCGTTTCTTCTTCCGAAATAATTTGGATGCTTCCTTTCTTTGCTTGTTGTATTCAGCTTGTTTGGCTCTCGTGGGTCTCTGCAAATTCTCTGCCCTAGCTTTCTGTTGTTTCTCGCGTGCTTCTTCACACTCTGCATCGTACCATTGGTTTCGTTTTTTCCTATGGACTTTCCCGAGGGCCTCCACTGCCGATTCCTTAATCCCCTTTGCAATTTCCGTCCATTGTTCTTCAATACTATGATTCGAAAGCCCATGTGCAGGGTCAAATTTGCACTGGAAGACATGGAGAACGCTAAACAGAATACGAACCGGCGTGGCACCCGTAAAAACAAACAAACTAAAGTGGAAAATTGAGGAAGACCAACAATGCCTCTGTGAATGTGGGGAGATACAAAACATGGGCCACCTGCTGGGATGCACATTATGCCCTGCAATGTGCTCCATCGATGAGATGTGGATTGCAAATGAAAATGCCATAGCCGTAGCCCGGTACTGGGCGGAAAATCTTTGAATGTAATGATTTTGCACTCGAAAAAGTAAAAGTAAAGTAGGCAAGGATGAATTTTGCTCGTGAACATGTCGTATGGCGACTTCGACAAAGGAAGTCTGTGCTCTTCGCGGATGAATCAGGGTTCCGTATTACTCGTTGCGATGGCCGAGTACGTGTTTACAGACGCCCAGGAGAACGGTACGCAGCTGTCCAGGAGTCGAAAGTTTTGGAGGTCATTCAGTTATGGTTTGGGGTGGGATTAGTATCGAGGGTAGAACCGACCTTGTTGTAATTCCAGGAAATCTTAACGCTAATCTCTATGTTGACATTGTGTTAGGAGAACATGTTGTCCCTGTGGCATATGGAAAAGGTCAAAGTTTCGTGTTAATACAGGATAACGCAAGACCACATACTGCTTCGATTACGGCAAATCGATTATGCGGGGAATCGTCGTATAGGCGACGAGTTGACAGGATAGTACGCTTCGTATTTCTAAAGCGCGAGTGGTACAGAGGGTTTAAAAAATTATTGGATGCCTTTATCGAAAATGCAAAGAAGTTTACGTTCAAGTCTGTTGTTTTTCTGTTATTTTTTTTATTTTGTTATGAGGATTGAAAGATTTGGAAAGATCGTATATTTTGCGTACGATTTCGAATACATCGTATCAGCTCCAAAAAGTCGTATAAATACGATTTAAATCGTACGGTTGGCAACACTGATCTCGTCATTGAGTAGCCAACTCTTTCAAACACACCCGGGTTGTTTCTGTTGCATTTCCATATATTTTGCACACTTGTTACAAACAAGAACATGTAGACTGAAGTTAGCAAAATCTAATTTAAATTGTTTATCATGTGTCCTTTTCTTTCTTGCGGTTTTTGAGCTTAGGCTCAGCTATTCCGCCGTCTTGTTGTTTGTTTTGTTGTTTTTTTCCCTTTGTTTCGTTTGTTTGTCTGTTTGTTGTTCCTCTCTAAATTGAATACAATAGTCGACTCGTTATAAACTAATGTTAATGTCTTTACACTCGTGAGAAGAATCGCTACATAACATCTAGCGGCGAGCTTGCAGACTACATTCTAATGCTAAGCGTACACCAAAACCGATTTGGTCGACCGATGGCGGACAGAACTACCCGGACGAGTTAATCGGACGTGTATGTGCTTATACTGCAACAGTGTTACCACCAGTGTTACCAATAGTGCTATCCTGTCGATTATTGTAATTTCTTGAATGTTTATCCCACATAAGTTGTGTTTATAAAAGATCAACCCCTATTATAAACACAACTTATTAATTTTTCAAAATTCATAGTCGTTTAGGTAAATAACAAGAAAATTTAACTATAAATACACTCATTTTGCAATGTAGACGGCGGCAGTGTGGCGAGAAATCCCAACAAGTTCGGATCATCGTGATGATCGGCCGTTTTCGGGCGTCATTGGACGATAACAGTCGTGCATGTGTACGCGCTCTCATTCTTTTACAAGGTTTTGATTCAATCGACGTCGTCGCCCGAGCAAACTTCGGCCGATGACGGTTTAGGTGTACGCGAGCCATAACACTTCCCCTCAAGCTATTCGCGATGGTTTGGCTCTTGTATGGAGCACATTCCCAACTTAAACACACACTTCTCCTGTTTTGGTTTAAATAGTCTTTTAGTGAGGATATCCGATACCATGTCTTCCGTTGGTTCATATTGAACGTCAATTAATGTCCGTTCGTCACGGATAAAATGATGCCTGATGTCGATGTCTTTTGATTTCGCATGAAACCAAAACACGGTTTTCCACGAGACGTTGGGCACTTTGATTGTCGATGCAGATGACAGTTGTCACCTACTCCATGGCACCGACTTGGGTGAATGGCTTCCTTGGTCGCATCCACCATAGCCATGCATTCAGCTTCTGTTACATTTAAGGGATACTGCATTCCAATCAGACCCGCGTACTGAGCAGTTTCTTCATCTGACAATTCGTTTGTGTCTTCTTGGTTTTACTTGACCTCTTGCTTACAGTTGTACACTTTCATGGGTCTTCCCCTTTTTCCGTTTCTTATTAACCGGAGGCGGTTTGGCTTCCATTTCAGCGTTGGTTCAGTTTGTATTGTTCCATCTAACTCTGACTCATTCCCGGACTCGTTTGGCTCATGTTCATCTTCTTGTGCTGTTTCAGTGATGTTATCTTTTGGGTTAAATATCAAACCTAGTACCTTTTTATATCGTGCCATTTTCTTCAAACTTTTTTCATTTATCTGGATTCTCTAATTTTGATCAGCCAGTTTATGTTGTGTCTGCTTTCTCCCTTGGCTCACGTACGAAATACAAGTCGTTGACTCTATCAGCAATGAGCGGTAGGTCTCCATTTGCGTTCTTAAGGTAGCCGTCCGCAGTTCCGCATCGTACGTATCGGACGCATCGTATCAAACGGATCGTAGTATACTTTCTATAGAAAGTAATACAAGTGCATCCATCCACTGTTCTGCATCGTACGGATCGCACAAATCTACCCGTCGTCAATGCCGATGCTCCGATGCGTGCCGATGACGTCATACGGAATATGGTATTTACTAGTTGCGTCGGCAAATCCGATCGCTGCTGATACTGTGGACACGCTGTAAAAAATAATCCATTTGATGCGATGCGTCCGATACGTACGTTGCGGATATGTGGACGCCTACCTCTAACCAGCGCCGAAACCTTCTTGAAGGTAACTTCATAGCCATTATCAGTTATTTTTGAAATAGACATTAGATTTGTCCGAAGGTATGGTACACGAAAGACTTTTGATAGCCTCGCGTTTCGTGCAATCTTTCCGTGTTGTACTGTCAGGATGATTTCTCCTATGCCTTCGATCTTCGTTGATTCGCCATTTGCCAAGTTAAGCGGCCTATTCGTCTTGATTAGGATGTCGAATTCTTCTGTCGACTTGCACATATGCGATGTGGTTCCGCGATAGAGACACCATTTTCCGCTTTGCCCGAACGCCGTATGGAAAGCCATCTAGTCTTCGTATGCAACGTACGAGTCGTTTATCTTGTAGATTCCTCGCCTTGTCCTTGTTTCCTACTTGGCGTTTGCGGCAATGGGTTGCTTTGTGTCCAGTTGTATTGCAATGAAAGTTATTGGAATTTTATGATTTGAACGTAAATAACCAGTTTGTCTGTTTTTATCATGGTTTTTTGACTGTTGAAATTTCGTCCTTTTCCAGCGAACATCGCATTTGAGACGTCATTTTCTTTAATTTTTCTTGCGTCAAATTCTTCCATTAATTTTACCTTGAGCACGTCTGGTTTTGGTAACTCGCCCCGTGATTCGATGGCTCATCGAAAGTTTTCGAAACAATCGGGCAAACTGTATAAAAGTAGAATGCTTAATAGCTCGGGATTCACCACGAGGTCCATTTCTTCCAATTTGTTGACAGCGTCGCAGAATATGGCCAAATGTTCTCGAATATTTGTACCATCTCTCATTTTAGCCAGGATACGTTACTTCAGTAAGGTCGGTTTTCTGGCTGGCGCCTTTCATTGATAAATTGATTTCAGTTTTAACCAGATTTCTCGTGATGTTCTTTTTAAAAGTTTGGTCCAATGTGGATACCGGGTATTAACCCTTGAAACACTGCGGCCTAGTGGCCTATTGTATTTTACCCACATTTTTCACTTATAGGCCCAGAAACCTAGGTGTTATTATAAATTGCGCTAATTAATTACACATTTGCTTTCTGGTACAAATGCGGCCGACACTGGGGAAAGAACTCGGGACATCCAGACTTGTTAGTTAGTGCTCTAACATGAGACCACGAGTATCAGCACTACACCACTCGTGCCAACTACACCACTCATGCCGACCTACACCATTCGTGCCGACTCCCATGATGTTACACAAGACTTTTTTTGTTTTAATTCTGACACACTTATCGCTAAAATTAAATCCGATTTCGCTTTTTCATCTTCGGCGTCCCACTCTTCCGCTGCATCGGCACTTTGGGTTTCGTGCCTTCTTACCATTAACATATGCCCATGCGTTATTTTTTCGCTAGTACGGCTTGTACATGTAATTTCCAAGTGTCGTAATTTGAACTGTTCAGATACTCAATTTTTACTTTTTGACTTCATTTTTGTAACCAAATTTTTTTGTTACACAAAACTGTTTTACTTTAAGATCTCCCTGGAATTCTTTTCGATAGTCGTGGAATTTTTAGCTGATCCCATTGATCTTCCTGAATCTTCTTGATCCTCCTGGAATTTTCTTGAATTCTTTGATCTTCCTGGGAGTTTTCTTGGATTCCTTGATCTTCCAGGGATTTTTTTTTAATTCCTTGATCCCCTGGATTTTTCTTGGAGTCCTGGTCCTTCTTGAATCATCTTTGATTCATGGATCTTCTTGAATCTCCTTTGATTCCTAGATCTTCTTGAATCTCCTTTATTCCTAGATCTTCTTGAATCTCCTTTGATTCCTGGATCTTCTTGATCCCCTGCATTTTCTTGGAGTCCTGGTTTCTCTTGAATCTTCTTTAATTTCGAGCTCTTCTTGATCTCCTGGATTTTCTTGAATTCTTTGATCTTCCTAGAGATTCTTGATCTTCCTGGGAGTTTTCTTGGATTCCTTGATCTTCCAGGGATTTTTTTTAATTCCATGATCCCCTGGATTTTTCTTGAAGTCCTGATTCTTCTTGAATCATCTTTGATTCCTGGATCTTCTTTGATTTTTGGGTCTTCTTGAATCTTCTACGATTCATGCTTCATGAATTTTAAACGTGAAATTTAAAGATTTCTTCTTGTGCAATGGAAACGTGCGAAGCACATAACCTGTTGTATTTCTATATATTTTGCACACTTGTTACAATCAAGAACATATGGAATGAAGTTACCAAAATCTAAGTTGAATTGAATACAAAGTCGACTCGTTATAAACCAATATTAATGCCTTTACACTCGTGAGAACAATCGCTACAACCATCTAGCGGCAAGCTTGCAGACTATGATCTGACAGTTTCTAATTGAGTTACACCCAGCAATTCCGATTTCGCAATTCTGCAGAGAGACTCGTACAACAGCAGACACCAAAGGGATTTGTTGGCGCGGTTGTACACTCCCATACAAGATCTTAAAAGTCCGCCAAGACCATTTTGGACATAGATTCCTAGTTTTACACCATAATCCAAGGGAGACCGATCGGGCAGAAGTTCAAATTGCAAAAATACATAGATAACATCATGGAGATTATCAGGACGAAGATCGTGACCGGTTACCGGATGGACGACGCGATGTTAATCGAAGACAATTTGATCGAAGAGCAAAACATGATCGACGAAATCACCAAGCAATACAACCTCTACGTGAGCACCTTCGATGAGTTCTAGTCGCAAAACCACGGCACATCCGTGGCGTTACTGTGACAGAGCGATAACGAAGCCACAAGTCCTTGGACAAGTACGAACAGTATCGAATCATGACCATAGAGTTTGGAACCTTGAAATCCCAAGTCAACAATGTCGAAGCGAAATGGAGGAAATGAAAGATATACCAAAAGTTCTTGTACCTTGTATGTCCGATGCACTGGAGGAAAGTCCACGACCACTACTACATCAGCGACAGAGGTTCGACGTACAACGCCGAGACCCACTCAGCGGGCTTCGAACTCACCGCCTCGGTCGCCGGCGAAGTCAAGTCGTTGGAGGACATCATTAAGAATTTCAACGAGGACTGCAAGAACGCACACTAGCCGCTCTACTTCCAAAATCTGAAGGAGCTGATCAAGGTGTTTCGTTTCGGTTCATCGAGCTGCAAAATTTAAATTCGATCTTGCACTTCGCCGAACTTGCGCTTCCGTTGGAGAATATCAAAGAAACTATGGCCACCGCCGAAGCCAACTACGAGAGCCAAATGAAGGATCTTCAAGAATTGATCGATAATTTGGAGCAAAAGGGCAAATTCTATATAGAGGAGACATCAAATGTTGGAACAGCTTGCCAAAAAGCTGATCAACGGCGAGTTTAAAAAGTTGATTTACGCCGAGACTTACGTTGTAGGTGACTGTCGAGGACGTGTACGAGACCAGGGTGGCGGCTAGAAACGCCAACCTCAGTATCTACGACATGATGAAAGCCGTTGAGATAAAGTACAGGAAGTTCCTGCTCAAAATCGAATATTTGCCCTACAATAAGGTCTACAAGGCCGAGATCGAATACTACAACGACCAGACAAAACTCATGACGGTAGCCGTCGAGGCCGCGAGTAAAGTCATCCAGACTGAGCGATTGGTGAAGAGGTTGCGCAGGATTTTGGAAGCTCCCGTCGACGTTCACATCAAACCATTGAAGAATAGATCGATGCAGGTTAGACCGAACGGGTTACGTCGAGCACCCGATTTCCACGGAAAAGGAGGAGTATTTGCACCTATTTACTGATTTTTGCAAGGAGGAGGACGATATTAAGACGTGTCGTAATATTAGGAATTAAACTGTAACTGCCAATACAGGTGACGATTACTAACGAGACGTATTCAAATGAAATCCACGTGTACGTTAGTAAATAAAACAGCCGTTCCAAGTTATCGTCAATATTTTTTTGTACTTGATAAACTCATTGGCGTACGCCATACTTTTATTTACATTAATGATTTCATCGAATATCGTTGTCGCAATTTTCACCCTGTATCTTGCAATTTTTTCACCCTGTATCTTCGAAACAGAGGGGTTTTTCAAAAATCATCACAAGACAAAATATTCTTAGAATAGGCCAAGGAATAAACCCTTGATTTTTTTGTTTATTTTAACAATTATTAATTTTTGTTTAGAATTGGTTATTCTAGTTGGTCTATTCGGCCTAGTCTTGTCTGTTTAGTTTTGTGTGTCTAATCTGGTCAGCCTTTTAGGTAGTGTCAGCCAAATAATTAAAATGTTTCATAACAAAATTGAAGCCCATAACTCTGCAAAACATGAAATATGGGAAACGAGCTTCAGTTGCAAAAGTGTATTTGTCGTTGTATACAAATTATGTTGCATTAAAAAAGCTTTTAACTGATTACAAAAATGTCAGAGAAATTAAAATCTTTACCGGGCACTTCAGTCATTCATACGAATTAGAAAAAAATAACAAGTTAATTTGTATGTTGGGTTTTATCATTTTTATCATGGAAAAATATGTGATTGGAAACAAAAATCGGAAAGTATCAAACGTACTCGAAATTAATTCTTCGGGACGTAATTAAAAAATACAAAACGGAAATTTTAATTGACAATTATTTATTTAAAAAAAAATGTATTTATGTAATGTTCATTGATGGGAACTTTTTCTTTTTTTGGCTAAAATTCAATGTTTTATTGCGTTTATTAACTTTTTACGGATTTGTTTTTATCGCAAACTCGATTTATATTTGCAACTCCGACAATACGTTTTAATTTCCCAGATTTAATATTTAATCCGTCGAATATATTTTAATCTCCGAAAAAACAATGTAGTAATAACATAGGCTGGTCTCCCAAATCAACATTTTGTTCTGCACATTTAATCTAAATTGTATGTACAGTCTAGAACACAGAGCCGGCGCTATATTTTTTGGGGCCCTGTGCAAAATAATGAAGCGGGGGCCTGCGTAAAATAATAAGGCGGGGCCTCCTCTCATATGAAAGATCTCTTTCACAGCTACACACTCTGGGGTTATATATTGCGAATGGATTAAAAAATAATTTAGCTAGACTTGTAATATCAGTTTTAGTTAGGAGTAGTAGTCTACGTCTGGCGTAGTTAAAGTAGCAACTGAATTAAGCGGTAAATGTGTCCGTCGCAGCAGATGTAATAGATGCCGATCCCAGACCTACAGACAAAATATCAACTCATCTGTCTAGCGCGGGGCCCTGTGCCGTCGCACAATTCGCCCACGCCGGCCCTGCTAGAACAGCATAATCTATACTCGTACCGGCGAGAGAATACATCAAGACGAGTTTAGCATTGTTCTGCGCATACCCCCACATTATTTCAAGTGCGCGGTGTTTAGTTGTCCGTGTTGCAAAAACTGACGCATATTTCTTAACTCAAACTAACCTGCGTGTACCTAGGCGCGTCCCTTGCGCCTCATACCTCGGCGCAGTACAGCTGCATTCTCTCGCCGGTCCGAGTATATATAGTTTGACCAGTCTAATCTTGTTCCGTTTTTAATCTATTTGTATTTCCTTAGATTAGTCTTGTATGACTAATCTAGTTAACTTTGCTTAATCAAGTATTTTCTCTCCCAAACGTTTTGTCTATCTATCTACTCAAATTACTTCAATTCTAACTGGTTAGTCTAATCTTGCCTACGTAATCTGAACACGTCTCGTTTATGTTGCATAACATCGGTCTCGTCTATATAATCTAGCGTTTGTGTTTAATCTAGTCATGTCCAGGAGATATGTCAATAAATCTATTAAATTTGAAAGCTAAAAATGTTCGTGTAAAAGTTACCAAGCTGCAAAAGTAATCACATTCAAACGTTGATGATGGTTTTTGCAAGCGAATAATGGGATAACGCGATTATTTTACGATAAATGTATTACATCGAATATTGGTCTCGAATTCAAGCGTAGGAATGTTTTTGGTGCAAATTCCCTGACGAGTTCTGGACCTTCACTTTAGCTTTCTTTACATCATTTTGTATAGTTATGTCTATCTTATCTTGTCTTTCCAGTATGTTTGTTTAAAGTTTCTGACTACTCTTGTCCCTCTATTTTGGTTTGTCTAGTATTGTCTGCCTAATCCTGTCTACCTAGTTTCTCCGCACAAATCTTGTTTGCCTAGTTATCTATGTCTAGTCTTGTGTGTCAAGTTTTGTCTGTCTAATCATGTTTTCTAGTCATGCTCGTCTAGCCTTCTCTGTCTAGTCTTGACTGTCTAGTCTTTTCGGTCTAGTCTTGTCTGTGTAGTCTTGTCTATCTAGTATTGTCTGTCTAGTCTTTTCTGTCTAGTATTGTCTGTCTAGTCTTGTCTTACTAGTCTTGTATGTCGAGTCTTGTCTGTTCAGTCTCGTCTCTCTAGTTTTGTCTGTCTAGTATCGTCTGTCTAGTCTTGTCTGCGTGGTCTTGTCTATGTAGTCCTCTCTGTTTAGTCTTGTGTGTCTAGTCTTGTCTGTCTACTCTTGTCTGTCTGGTCTTGCCTGTCTAGTCTTGTCTGTCTGGTCTTATCTGTGTGGTCTTGTCTGTCTAGTCTTGTCTGTCTAGCCTTTTCTGTCTAGTATTGTCTGTCTAGTCTTGTCTTACTAGTCTTGTCTGTGTGGTCTTGTCTGTTTAGCCTTGTCTGTCTAGTCTTGGCTGTCTGGTCTTGTCTGTGTAGTCTTGTTTGTCTTATTTTATGAGTCGAGCTTGGAAACTCCCCTACATGATTGTTTATACTTTAGATTATACATAATCCTAATGTCTGTTTTTGTATTCTGAAAACATTATGAACATTTGATCCGCTCCCCCAAAATGCAATATCAAAACGCAAAAGTGATAGGAAATTCGAGAAATATACTATTTTTAATACTTCTCCGTTTACGTGTAGCTACAAGATTCGCAAAGTTGTGTCTGACGTTTCTTCTCACTTCTAACTTATTTCTGCCAATCTGCACATGCTGTGGGTGAGGTAATGCTGATCTCTTTGTTTTGGAAATTATGATGTTGGTTTTGTCCTCATTTATAATTAATTACTTACTTTCCGTGTCCGGATCACCATAACAAATCAAATTTCCAGTTTCCAAAAATCAGCCGCATATATGGCTTTGTCATTTGCGAGTATCTGTGCAAGTCTCACTCATGTTTGGGCACACAGCCAGATGTTGGTGGTCTTGAGTTACGCCGCATTCACAATTGTCGTCCTCTTTGTAGCCCCATTTTTTAGGTTGCTGTTACATCGTGCGATTCCCGTTCTTAGTCTGTTCAGCGTCCTCCATGTGGGGAGCGGTAGATGGTGTCCAGGGGCCAGCTCTTCATTTGCCTCCATCCGTGTGCGGATGGCAGTCACTTGCCATAGGTTTGTTCGGTGTGCTTCAGGCGTAATCTCCAGGGGTGTTGTCGATCGGATGAAGCTCTTCCGAGACTTAAGTCTATGCGGTTGCATTAGGTGCTCATATAAGGGATGCCTCTAATCGGTTTCTTGTTTTTTTCGCTCAGTCACCGCGCCAACACACTTGCTGATTGTGGGTGGGGCAATACCAACTATTAGGGTAGATTTCCTCCACCGGGGTCGGTTTCAGGCAGCCAGACACCATGCGCGTACTTTCTCGTTCAGTGCCACGTCAACGTGCTTGGTACGAGCGGAAATGAACTATTCCGGCGCAGCATATTCTGCGGCAGAAAAGCATAAAGCCACAGCTGAAGTCCGGAGTGTATGTGGTTGTGCTCCTTATTTTGAGTTTCTTAGTTTTCGAATGATATTGTTTCTTGCGCATACTTTCCCTTTGATGTCTTGACAGTGCACGGAAAAAAGTACTCTCTAAAAATTACAGTTTAAATAGTAGCATCGGCCTTACGAATTTGAAACTGTAAAAACTAACAATTGCTTTTTTAAATTACAGTTTCCGGTATTATTGGTAAATAAGTTTTAAAAATTACAGTATGCGACTGCAATCTCTACAAATTTTTATTCGTAAGGCCGCTGCTACTATTTAAACTGTAATTTTTAGAGTGTATTTTTTTTCGTGTGATTTTGAAAACTCAGATTTTGCTTCCTGTGTACTTCCTTGTTTCTAAGATGAAAAGCACACACCTGTGTCTTAGTGGGATTAGCTGGAGATGGTTATTTTTATAGTAAGCTGCTAGATCCTCCGGAGCATGAGTTAATTTATCCTCTATGTCGTCTATGTTTATATATAAAACGCTTTGTCTCTCCATTTGTCGGTTGATCATTCGTGTCGATATTATAGAGGATTGGCTGCCCTGGGGAAGGCCGTTTTTTCTGAGTTTTTTCTGAGACTATTCCTGGACTGTAGTGTTACAAAAAACCGACGATTTTATAGGAAGCATTCTACCAACTCAGTCAGACGAAAATCCTTGGTGATGCCATAGAACTTTGATATCAACCTCTGATTTTTCACGGTATCATAGGCAGCAGATAGATTTATGAAGGCGACTCCCGTTATCTGCTTCCGCTCAAACCAATCTTCGATATATTGAGTGAGATTGGGGGTTTGCCCGCGACATGATTTGCCTGGTCTGAAACCTGCCTGTTCTGGTAAGGTCTCCTCCTCGATAATGTCAGAGATTCGGTCAAGAACCATTCTTTCAAAAACCTTGAAAATGTAACACAGCAAAGAGACGGGTCTAAAATTCCCAGGATCTGTTGGCTCTTTCCCTGATTTCAGAAGTTCAACCACTTTCGCCTTCCTCCAAATTTTTGTAATTTGTACTTTGGATAGGCAGTTATTCTTCATTTGAGTAAGCCACTCTATGATAAGGGGCCCAAAATGCTTAATTTGCTCTGACCTAATTTCGTTCAGGCCAGCTGCTTTATTTTCTTTCAGTTGGTGGATTGTTCGTTTTCATAATTAATTTATTTGCATGGAGCCATGTTTTCATGGACTGCATTCCTATATTAGTCTTCAAAACAACATCTTCGAAAGTTCCATGGTCCAGGAGCAGGCAGGTGTCATCGGCGAAATTAATCATCTTATATGCTTCTTGGTTTATTGTTCAGTATTGGTCATTTTGAAGAGCAAAGGACCTGAGATACTTGAGGTATCCCCTAAGTCCATATATGTTAAATTTATCTAGAAGAATGGTATGGTTTACAGTATCATATGTTTTGGATAAATCTAGTAAAACTCCTCATTATATTTGGCGGACCTCTAGATATTTTAAAACGTTATTAATGAAGTCGAAACAGGCTGATTTGGTGCTTCTTCCTTTAGGAAGGCATATTGAGTTTTTGTGAATAACTTAACATGTCTATTTAAGAAAGCGATGGTACTGTATGCCATTACATTCTCAAAGATTTTTGAGAACGATGGTAAGTTATGAATGGGCCTTACCATCGTTCAAAAACCTTATTATAATAAGTTATAATAAGGTTTTTGTCTCCATTTTTATCGATAGGAATAATTATGGCGTGTTTTAGCAATTCTGGGAGATGTCATATTTTAGTGAATTATTAATGATATAGTAGTTCCATAATTTCCCAAATTTAAAAAAAGTATAAATAAGCTCTAAAGACAAAAGAAGCGCAAATTCGAAAAACGAACAAATTCTAAATATGGAAAAAGATTTTCGAGCATACAATGCTATAGATGCGTACAAATACCTGAAGCAGAGAAGAGAACATTTCAACCCCCAAACAAGTTTATGCAGAGACGACACGGGCAAAATCATAACTGATCAACGCGAGATAGAGGACACCTGGAAAAAGTACTTCGAAAGTTGCTAAACCCGAGCACTACGGATAGTAGACTGCAAACTATAGCAGTAACACCATTAAGAGAAGCTGAGCTACCGCCAATGGAGGAAGACAGCTGTGCGGTATAGACAGCAATCAACACGCTAAAGGCTAACAAATCTCCAGGCGTCGACGAAATACAAAGCGAAATACTGAAACAGGGCGGCGAAAAGCTAGGATGCTACCTACACCATCTCTCAATGGAAATTCGGAAGAAAGAACTGATTCCGCAAGAATGGAACAAGAGCATTATATGCCTGATCAGCACTAAAATCAGCAGCCCAAACAATCGGCCTCCAAATCAACATTGACAAAACAAAGACGCTAGTGCAAAGTAGAACGGGTACACCAAGAATACAAACACAAGACAACTTGGAACAAGTGAACGACTTCAAGTATCTGGGCGGAAACACCAATAGCAGAGGCCTGGAAAACGCGCAACTTAGAGCCAAAGTGATGATGGCAAATAAAGCGTTTTTCTCATTGGCGAATGTATTCAAGTCCAATGTGATACACAGGGACACAAAAATGAAGGTGTACAAAACAATCATCCGACTAATACTCACGTACGGCTGCGAAGTGTGGATCCTCAGCGTAAAGAACGAAGAGAAAATGGACGCGTTCGAGAGGAAAGTATTAAGGAGGATCCTAGGACCAGTACGGGAAAATAAAGAATATTGGAGGCGATACAACAAGGAAGTATATCAGGCCCTTAAAGACCAAGCAGTGTTGATATACGTGAAACTGCAGCGCCTCCGATGGTTAGGCCACATTATAAGAATGCCAGATGGTAGAATGCCCAAAAGAATCCTGACCGGCCGAATGGAGGGGAATAGGCCGATATGAAGACCAAGAAAGAGATGGGAGGATTAAGTAGATCAGGACGCCAGACGAATACTTTAACCAGGAAGATGGAACGAAGTGGGCCGGAAAAGGGAGGAATGGAGGAGGAAGCTAGAGGAGGCCAAGGCTCAAGTTGGGCCGTAGCGCCAGAAGAAGAAGATAATTTCCCAAATAACCTTTTTAATTATATACTCGTACCGGCGAGAGAATGCATCTCGTCTCGACGAATTTAGCATTGTTCTGCGCATACCCTCCCCCCCCCCCCCCCCCGTTATTTCGAGAGCGCGGTGTTTAGTTGTCCGTGTTTGAAAAACTGACGCATATTTCTTAACTCCAACTAATCTGCGCGTAGCTCTGCGCGTCCCTTGCGCCTCATACCTCGGCGCAGTACAGCTGCATTCTCTCGCCGGTCCGAGTATAGATATAGATATCTCATCTATATCTCGTCATTTCCAGCGCTTCTTTTATTTTTGAACGACATTACTATGTTGAAAACTTCATTTTCCGTAACTGGTTCTATAGAGACTTACAATTCCCCATTTATTTGATTAGTATATTCCGCTCGACTGTCTTAATTTTTCTGGCATTTCCGCATAAAATTTACTAATCCACTTACAACAAACACCACGTTGATTTTGATACGTTTTTTGAATATTTTGTTTGATTTTCTAAATTAATATTTTTCGCCCATTCTAGTATACCGTCTGGACAGTTTAGTCTTATCTATCTAGTCTTGTCTGTCTAGTCTTGTCTGTCTAGTCTTGTCTGTCTAGTCTTGTCTGTCTAGTCTTGTCTGTCTAGTCTTGTCTGTCTAGTCTTGTCTGTCTAGTCTTGTCTGTCTAGTCTTGTCTGTCTAGTCTTGTCTGTCTAGTCTTGTCTGTCTAGTCTTGTCTGTCTAGTCTTGTCTGTCTAGTCTTGTCTGTCTAGTCTTGTCTGTCTAGTCTTGTCTGTCTAGTCTTGTCTGTCTAGTCTTGTCTGTCTAGTCTTGTCTGTCTAGTCTTGTCTGTCTAGTCTTGTCTGTCTAGTCTTGTCTGTCTAGTCTTGTCTGTCTAGTCTTGTCTGCCTAGTCTTGTCTGTCTAGTCTTGTCTGTCTAGTCTTGTCTGTCTAGTCTCGTCTGTCTAGTCTTGTCTGTCTAGTCTTGTCTGTCTAGTCTTGTCTGTCTAGTCTTGTCTGTCTAGTCTTGTCTGTCTAGTCTTGTCTGTCTAGTCTTGTCTGTCTAGTCTTGTCTGTCTAGTCTTGTCTGTCTAGTCTTGTCTGTCTAGTCTTGTCTGTCTAGTCTTGTCTGTCTAGTCTTGTCTGTCTAGTCTTGTCTGTCTAGTCTTGTCTGTCTAGTCTTGTCTGTCTAGTCTTGTCTGTCTAGTCTTGTCTGTCTAGTCTTGTCTGTCTAGTCTTGTCTGTCTAGTCTTGTCTGTCTAGTCTTGTCTGTCTAGTCTTGTCTGTCTAGTCTTGTCTGTCTAGTCTTGTCTGTCTAGTCTTGTCTGTCTAGTCTTGTCTGTCTAGTCTTGTCTGTCTAGTCTTGTCTGTCTAGTCTTGTCTGTCTAGTCTTGTCTGTCTAGTCTGTCTAGTCTGTCTAGTCTATCTAGTCTGTCTAGTCTGTCTAGTCTGTATACGTCTGTCAAGTCTAGTCTGTCTAGTCTTGCCTGTCTAGTCTTATCTGTCTAATGTTGTCTATCTAGTCTTGTCAGTCTATATAGTCTTGTCTGTCTAGTCTTATCTGTCCAATCTTATCTATCTAGTCTTGTTTGTCTAGTCTTATCTGTCTAGTCTTGTCTGTCTATGCTTGTCTGTCTCCGGGTTCGAATCATGGTCGGGGAGACAGCAACTAGGGCGGTTTATCGGTAAACCGTCCGGGTTGCCCACCCTGAATGAATGCAAAATATGCGATTCCAGGGTGGCGCATACTAAAAGCCAAGGTAAAATAGGTGGTTTAGTGAGAGTCTTGTCTGGCTAGTCTTCTCTGCCTAGTCATGTCTGTCTGATCTTATTTGTCTAGTCTTGTCTGCTAATTTAACTGTCTGGTCTTCTCTGACTGATCTTGTTTGTCTGATCTTGTCTGCCTAGTTTTCTCTACCTAGTATTATCTGTCTGTTTTGTCTTGTCTGTCTAGTTTTGTTGGTCTTGTCTTGTTTTAATATACTTGCAATTCTGAGTGCACGTTTAGTGTTACTCTTAACTGAGTAGTTTTGTCTGTTTAGTCTTGTGTGTCTAATCCAGTATCTACTGGTTTCTTGCTTTGTGAGGTTTATTGCAAAGGATCTGTAAGTCTTTTCTAGAGAACTTATTATGCAGAAATGGGGTTAAAAAGACAAATTTATTTCTGATCTGATTTGGTGTACTGAATGTATCTTAAAAAATGCCGAAAATATGTTGTTGATGTCCGCAAGTATGCTGTTTGTATTGGCTGAGGATGTATAAACAAAGTTACAATCTTAAGTGTGTAATAATGATAGGACGTGTTCGAACGGGAATATACCAGATTAAACGGTATTTTGCGTGATGTATTTTTGTTGCAGACGTATTTATCGGGTCGTCAATCGCGTCGCCATTAAAACTCGTTGCAAACTGATCGCACGGGATTTTAAAATACCGCAAATTAATGCCGACGCACAGAATTGATACGTTAACATATCGAGCATTATCGCGTTACGTCGCCCGGAAGTTTATTCTCAAAAAGATTTTTTGTTTATTTGTAATTTTAATTTCGTTCTCGGAGAAAGTCGTAATGATATGAAATTATTATAAACTCTGTTTGCTTTTGATAAAAGTAGGTGCTTTCGCTGCGGACTAATTACGTTGGCTTTGTTACCTCAATCTCTTCCTCTCTGAATTTTTTTCACAAACTGATTATAATATCCTAATAGGATCTAATATCCATAGTCCAATAATTTAGATTCTAATATCCAAAGTTACTTAGTTTTCACGAACATGGAAAATATAACAACGAACGGAATAACTTTTAATCAATAAACAGACAAAACTAGATAACGAGTCTAGACAAACTATGCTAAATAGACAAGACTGGACAGATCAGCGTAAACAAAGCTATTGTACTCTAAACAAAGCTATTGTACTCGCGGTTTATGTTAACTTATTTGTCCATATGATTCCCTTTCGTATGAAAAACGAAGATTAGAAGTTTTTGTAATTATTGAACTACGTCGAAATGAAAAATTTTCCGATAGAAATTAATTTGCATCTACCTCGATTTTTTGTGTTCGCTCTGTTATAATTTATCTTCTTTCCTTTCTCAGATATAAACTTTGACATGTCATTTAAGCAAAAATAAGGAATTAAATTGGAATCTTTTCTGAATTGGAACTTCTGTGGACTCTGCTGTGTAGAGATAATTTAATTACGAGGAAATACGAAATGTATAAGTGGAAGACGTTTTAGAATTTGTTGAATGTAAATAAACATAGGGTGTTAGGTAAACATGCGGCAAAAAATCAAGGGATTATTCCTTGGCCTATTGTAAGAATATTTTGTCGTGTGATGATTTCTGAAAAACCCTTTATTTCGAAGATACAGGGTGAACAGAATTTGTTTTTTCCGAAATCATGATAGGACAAAATATTCTCAGAATAGGCCAAGGAATAACCCCTTGAAATTTTGGAGCATGTTTACCTAACACCCTGTATACTAGTGATATAGCAGGTTTTCTGCAGGAAAGTACATTATTTTGTTAGACTGTTGGTTTGGTATAGTTTAGTTGTTGCAATCGTTGAATTAGCGAAGTGTAGACTTCGCAAATTTTCGTATTTAAATAATTACGTTTTATCAAAATAAGTCGTCATTGTATCACAACCAAACATTCTAACAAATAACGGATTTCTTTCGAATATATTTTTTTCGATGTAATTTCCTTTACGGAACCAATAAAATGATCTACTTTTTTACACGCTTCGTACAACAAAAAATGTGTTCCAACAAAGACGAAAAGCATCCAGGAAAACTTTTATGAAAAAAGTTTTCCTAGCGCGAAGCCATAAAATTATACCGGCGTCAAAGTCTCGTCATTATATAACGCGCCAATAAATCGAAACCGCTTTCCCAACAAAAAAAATTCCAATACGCATTAGCTCATTTTATTACCAAGTCATTATAAAATATCTTTTAGCGTTTACTCATTTACTATTCCTTAATCCGTTTTATCAAATTGTAAGTTCTTCTTGTCTGTCATGTTTCGTCTATCCATTTGTCTTGATCTAATCTCGCCCAATCATCTAGCTAGGGATAACAATGGCATATACTGCCGCATAAACTTTGCTATATTAAGTTATTTTATCGAATTATTTCTTTCGCGGATGGATTTGTCACCCGTTTCCATCGAAATAAATCATTCGGCGGAGCTCCCTCTCTCTCTCGTTCCCGATGTTCCATCGATTTATTTTTTATCATGATGTTCCGCTGATAATAAAGATGTTATTTTTTCCACCCGAGCGAAAAAAATCACTTTATTTCCGCCTCCTAAATCAAAACACGAAGAAAATAGAAAATGAAAATACGACACAAATTGTATACTGGGCCTGTACAAAACCAATATTTCAATAATAGTGTGTGATTTGTGGAGTTTAAAGCACGAGCCAAAGGCGAGTGTAATAATATTGAAATGCCATAATATGTCTGTGCGATAATATTGAAAAATTGTTATTTTGAAAGACACAATACTTTAAATCACTGACACAATAAGGTTACGGAACGTTCAGCACCTCCGTGGCAAAAATTGCTAACTAGTAATAACGCACAGGAACGGAAATACTATATGGTCATGGTCCATATAATCTATTTTAATCTAGATTTAATCTAAACTGGGTTAAGTTATATTAGAGCCAGATAAACTCCATTTGATTTACATTGGTGTAGTATGCACGATTTGGATGCTTTTATACATGATTATAATAATGGCATCCTTCACATACAATACTTTACTTCCAATGTGTTTGTTTTGGTGTGAGAGTAGATAAAACCATTTCTGCAAGGAAATACTACCGAACGGAAATTCTTTTAAAGAGAAACAAACCAGAAGCACTTAATAGACAATACTATACATGGAGGGCTAGACACATAAGGAATAAAGACTGAACAAGACCTCAGAAAGGCAAGACTAGCTAGACAGACTAGACAGACAAGACTAGACAGACAATACTGGACAGACAAGACTCGGCAGACTAGATCAGACATACAAGACTAGACAGACAGGACTTGACAGACAAGACTTGACAGACAAGACTTGACAGACATGACTAGACGACAAGACTAGACAGATAAGATTAGACATTCAGGACTAGACAGACAAGACTTGATAGACAGAACTAGACAGGCAAGACTAGACAGACAAGACTTGATAGACAGAACTAGACAGGCAAGACTAGACAGACAAGACTATATCGTAACACAGACAGACCAGATTAGGCGGACAACACTAGACTGGCAAGACAAGACAGACAAGACAGACAACACAGACAAGACAGACAAGACAGACAAGACAGACAAGACAGACAAGACAGACAAGACAGACAAGACAGACAAGACAGACAAGACAGACAAGACAGACAAGACAGACAAGACAGACAAGACAGACAAGACAGACAAGACAGACAAGACAGACAAGACAGACAAGACAGACAAGACAGACAAGACAGACAAGACAGACAAGACAGACAAGACAGACAAGACAGACAAGACAGACAAGACAGACAAGACAGACAAGACAGACAAGACAGACAAGACAGACAAGACAGACAAGACAGACAAGACAGACAAGACAGACAAGACAGACAAGACAGACAAGACCGACAAGATAGACAAGACCGACAAGACGGACAAGACAGACAGGACAGACAGGACAGACAGGACAGACAGGACAGACAGGACAGACAAGACTAGACAGACAAGACTAGACAGACAAGACTAGACAGACAAGACTAGACAGACAAGACTAGACAGACAAGACTAGACAGACAAGACTAGACAGACAAGACTAGACAGACAAGACTAGACAGACAAGACTAGACAGACAAGACTAGACAGACAAGACTAGACAGACAAGACTAGACAGACAAGACTAGACAGACAAGACTAGACAGACAAGACTAGACAGACAAGACTAGACAGACAAGACTAGACAGACAAGACTAGACAGACAAGACTAGACAGACAAGACTAGACAGACAAGACTAGACAGACAAGACTAGACAGACAAGACTAGACAGACAAGACTAGACAGACAAGACTAGACAGACAAGACTAGACAGACAAGACTAGACAGACAAGACTAGACAGACAAGACTAGACAGACAAGACTAGACAGACAAGACTAGACAGACAAGACTAGACAGACAAGACTAGACAGACAAGACTAGACAGACAAGACTAGACAGACAAGACTAGACAGACAAGACTAGACAGACAAGACTAGACAGACAAGACTAGACAGACAAGACTAGACAGACAAGACTAGACAGACAAGACTAGACAGACAAGACTAGACAGACAAGACTAGACAGACAAGACTAGACAGACAAGACTAGACAGACAAGACTAGACAGACAAGACTAGACAGACAAGACTAGACAGACAAGACTAGACAGACAAGACTAGACAGACAAGACTAGACAGACAAGACTAGACAGACAAGACTAGACAGACAAGACTAGACAGACAAGACTAGACAGACAAGACTAGACAGACAAGACTAGACAGACTAGAGAGACAAGACTAGACAGACAAGACTAGACAGACAAGACTAGACAGACAAGACTAGACAGACAAGACTAGACAGACAAGACTAGACAGACAAGACTAGACAGACAAGACTAGACAGACAAGACTAGACAGACAAGACTAGACAGACAAGACTAGACAGACAAGACTAGACAGACAAGACTAGACAGACAAGACTAGACAGACAAGACTAGACAGACAAGACTAGACAGACAAGACTAGACAGACAAGACTAGACAGACAAGACTAGACAGAGAAGACTAGACCGAGAAGACTAGACAGACAAGACTTGACAGACTAGACAAACAAGACTAGACTAGACAGACAATACTAGACAGACAAGACTAGACATACGAAACTAGACTGGCAAGACTAGACACACAAGACTAGACAGACAAGACTAGACAGACAAGACCAGACAGACAAGATTAGACAGACAAGACTAGACAGACAAGATTAGACAGACAAGAGTAGACAGACAAGACCATACAGACTATACATTTTGGACTATACTGACAATGCTATACAGACAAGACCAATCAGTCAAAACTAGACAGAATTAGATAGAGTAGACTGACACGACTAGACAGATAAGCATGACTGAATTGACACGGCTAGACGGATAAGCATGATGAACTGACACGAAGGTGTCAGCGTGATTAAGCTGACACGACCAGACAGGCAAGACTAGAAACACAGAATTCAACAGGTTAGGTAGACAGGAAATATTTAAATGTTTTTAATTTATAATGTTATCGTAAATGTAAATGAAATTAGATCCTCCTTTGAGAAACATGAGAGTTGTGGTAGCTGGAAGATAACTTTCAAGAAATGTCAGATAAATTACTGCACTGCAAGTTAAACTACGAACACGGCTCCAAGTTAGTTACCTAGTTCTGGCTTTAAGATCCGGATATAATTGGAAATTTTGGAATGTATGCGGATTCTAAAGACTTTAATCTGTATTTTCGCCGGAACCGTTATTACAAAACCCAAAACTTACAACAACAAAAAGACAAGAGGCAAGAAAGTAACGGAAAATTAAATACGCATTTGTAAAAGATTTATTATTATTAAGATAATTTAACTTAAACTTGAATTAATTCTGTATAATAATAGTTTAGTTTAAAAAAAATCTAAGGCAGCGAAACTTAAAAAAAAAACTCTTTTTGTTTTCCTTTTCAACATTCATGTAATAGTCACTGACCTCTACAATTTGCAATACGCAAGAATTAATTAACAATTCCATACACAATCGTCGACTATTAAAACATTTTAGTTGACTACATAAACTCGACTACTAACGGTACTCATGAATACTAACACTTTAATCTATACGTTACAATACATTCATAAAAATAACTTTACTTTCTGTTTTATAACAGTTTATTTAAGTGATTACTGATCTTGTAGAAGACGATGTGAACTGTTAGTATCTTTAACTGTTATTATTTGTATCATACATACATACTTTAACTTATTACATTATATTATTACATAAAGTATCTGTAGTATTATCTCGTTGCAGGGAAATACAGCACTTTAATTAATTAATGTTTTTGTGTTATTAAAATGTAAATGAAACTTTAACAAAGTGTATTATTATTCGTAACGCTGTGAGAGATTTTAGATGAAAGCAAATTACTGCTAGAATAAATAGCAAGTCTAGAAAATATATTCAATTAAAGTTGGATAAGTCTACACATTCGGGCCCATTGTTATGAAAGGAATTATACCCTTGGATATCATGTGTGTATGCGCGCTCGGATTTAATAAACAATATAATTTCACCCCTTCGGTTCATTGCGAAAGCCTTTTCAGGCTTTAAACTCTCGCGCGCTGTAATCTGGTCCTAAAATAAATGTACGTTCATTTAGTCCGCGACCAAAAATAAATATTCAAATGAGCGAACCGCATATAAACGCGTTATTAAATCGACTATGAAGCTTTTATTCCAAATTAAATCTCCTGCTGACATACTAAATATTATTTTAAATAAAACTCAAAAAATAATGAATACTCTCAGCAGATTTAACTACATGTACAAGATTTTGACTATCTAGCCATGTCTGTCTGTCTAGTTTAATCTATTTGGTCTTGCCTGTCTAGTCTTGTCTGTCTCGTCTTGTATCTCTTACCTTGTCTGTCTAATCTTGCATAGTCTAGTTTGTATAGTCTAGTCTAGTTAGTATAGTCTAGTTTGTAGTGTCTAGTTTTATATGTCAGTCTTGTCAGACTAGTCATGTCTGTCTAGTCTTGCCTGTCTAGTCAAATCAAATCAAACTATTTATTTCATTATATAAGCTACAACGTAAAACAAATACGTTTAAAAAGAAAACATATATTGTGAGCATTTGTAACTAAATAAAATTTGTCAGTTAGCTTTCAACTTCAGTAGGTTTACTCCTATGTATTAGGTTGTTTTAAAAGTTTTGTCCCTTTTTTATGAGTCTACATTAAACTGTACTATTTCAGTGAATACTTATTCAATGTAATCGAAATAAAAGCGCCATTTGAATCAGTGCATTTATGCCAACGTAACACAAGTTAACACAAGTAACACACGATTAATAAATATAAGTGAATAAAATAGGGTGCTCGGGATTCGATGAAGTCGACGAAAGCCGTTTTTGACTGGTCCTCATTGGCGAAGGTTCTAGTTAGTCGGTTGTAAGTCGGCGAGAGGTCTGGGGAGTATGGTGGATGAGGCAGAACTTGGACGCTCATTTGGTTTAATTTTCGGACGGTGATTTATAAAACGTGCGGACGGGCGTTGTCGTAGAGAAGGATCGGACCCCTTCTGTTGACCAGTGCCGGCTGCTGCTGACGCAATTTTTGGTACCTTTCCTTGATTTCCTTTACAATAGAACTCTGCTGTGATTGTTTGGCGCGGTTTCAGAAAGTTATAGTGAATGACACCAGCCGCTGACCACTTTCCAGGAACCCTGGTCCTTTTTTGGTGGGTTTTCGCCTTTGGAAAGTGCCTGGGTGGCTCATCGGTGTCCAACCACTGTCCGGAACGTCTCCTGTTGTCGTATAGGATCCACTTTTCATCACACGTGACGATCCGAGCAAAAAAAGCAAAGAAGAACAGACCTCGAAACGTGACAATTTCTGTCGATCGTTCAAATCGTGTGGCACCCACTTTTCGAGCTTTTTGACCTTTCTAATACATTTTAAACCATCACAAACCGCATGGGAGGTAACGACCAGTTCTTCCGCCATCCCACGCACTGTTGGTGATGGGTCAGTATCTTCCAGGGTCCTCAAATCCTCGTCCTGGATTACTGTAGGTTGACCACTTCGGGGCTCTTCTTTTAGGCTAAAATCTCCGGAACAAAATTTCGCAAACCAACGTCGAACAGTGTTCATTAACAGTATCATTGCCAAATTCCTGGTTAATTTTTCAGTTTCGTCAGCGCTTTGGTTCAATTTGAATTCGTAGGGAGAAATTGGACGAAAATCGCTTGAAAACATCATGTAGTAATAAGCTTAAAAGAGGCAAAAAAATTAAATTTGGATAAAAAAATTAACAGCATCCATTTATCGAGTACAAAATTCTCTATCGATCAGTATATACCACGACATAGTAGAATAAATATTTATTGAGATATCGAGCTACAAAAACACATCACATTAAATTGGACAAAACTTTTGAAACAACCTAATGTTTGGACCGTGTCTCTGAATTTCTTTTCTAATCTAAATTGGGATGGTCCCGTCACTTACCTTTAGAGATGCTCGCGTCTCCGCCCCGTCCGGTGTGGACCGTCCTTCCGTCGCCTATTTCAAGGGAGGAAAATGGGAAAACAATAAATATCGGGATATATGTGGGGAGGGATACCCTTAACGTGGGTCAGTCCGGACGTTGAATGCCGCTGCAGCCCTTCGGCTCGTGATCACACCACCCTGGTTAAACTTAACTTGAAACGATAAACTTAAATGCGTGCACGTGTCGGTCGAACTTGGTTCGCGCTTCGATTTTGGTCTTCACGCTTCTCACACTCGAAGCGTACTACCGGAAATATATAAATTCGCGACGTAAATTAATAGTTAAATCGCGCGATTTCGGCCCAGGTCCACACATCTGTCTCCTTCTTTTAATCGATGCCGAAATCGATTTAAATTTCGATTTAAAATATGTGGATTTATTAAAATTGGTGCGAACAAGTATTCTTCTACGGAGTACGGCTCGATATCAATGAGTTCTGCTATCAATTTGCCTTTGGAAATCTATAAAATACAGTTATATTGCTCTATAGTGGTAACCAAAAGGTTACCACTATAGAGCAATATAACTGTCTAAAAAGACATTGTAAGTCTGTAAACCGGAATATTGTAGTTCAACTTGTTGAACTACATTTCGTTAGTTCTTGGGTTCATATTGTTGAACCCAACAATATTGGGTTCATATTTGAACCCAATATGTTATTTGGGTTTAACATTGTTAAACCCAATTATTTTGGGTTCTTGGGTTCATATTGTTGTCAATACGATATTTATCAAACAGATTTTTTTTTTTTTGAATAGAAATAATAACGCTTAGTATACATAAGTGCCGACGTCGTTAACACGTTGGCACTTCTAAATTAACCTCTGCAAGATTTTGTGTAATTTAAATCGTAAATGATTCTTATGGCGGCGTTTTAATTTTTAAAAACATCTAATACTAATGTTCCATTGTCCCAGAACATTATGCCGAATCTGAGATGACTGTAAAACTTGGAAAAATACACAAGTTTTTAAATATTCCTGTTTAGGTACCTTTTAAGTATTCCTAGCTACAGCATACACTGCTGTGTTGAAAATGTTTTGTTAAGTTCAGTTGTGTAGTCCAGTTCAGGTTTTCGTATAGTCCAAATAGTCTAACGCAATGCTGTACGCGTTTATTGTATTGTCCATAAAGGTAAATTCATTATTGTAACTTCTAGTGTCTCTTTTTGTTTTACAGTAAATTACGTTGGTTTTCTCTTTATTTAAAACTAATTTATTAACATTAAACCAAGTGGTCATAGTTGTCATCGCAGATTTGAAATTCGGTTTATAGTCGTCTATTGATCTGGTCTCTATTAATATACTTAATATATACGTTACGTACTTACGTTTGTGTTATTTAAACTTAATTCTGGCAGGTCATTTATGTACAGTGTGTAAAGAAGCGGCCCTAACGTGGTGCCCTAGGGAATACCCATATTAATAGTCTTGGGTGTGGATTACCTGTGATAGTACCTGTGTTAGTACTTGTTATAGTGATAGTCTAGTGACAGCATTTCTGTTATTTGCATGCGATTTTTGGGATACTGTGCAAGAAGTTCTGTTGTTACTCCCTTAATTCCATATCAGTGTAGTTTCGATATTAAGATAGAATGATCATATTATATGCCTTTTAGAAGTCCAGGACTGTACCGCATGAAATATCATGTGGTTCTAGCTATTGCATAATTTCTTTAAAAACATGGAAGCATGCCGTGTCGATATTCTTGCCTTTAATGAACCCGTGTTGATGACGGCTAATAAATTGGTATTTATTTATAAAGCAGTAGCCTCTTATAGATCAATGTCTCCAAAACTTTGGAAAAGGCGATAGTAGGCTGATTGGCCTTTAGTTGTTCATATCAGTGTTCTTACCATTCTTAAAAAGGGAGTAATTTTCGAGACCTTTTGGAAAAACTCCGTGTTCAAATAGATTATGTATGATATGAGTTATTCGTTATTTATTGGTTATCGTTCAGCTTTGAGTTAGGTAATCTCTTTTACTGCTTCCCACATAGCTTTTATTTTGTTTTCAGTATTGGATTTTCTATTGATAGTATATCTTTGATTGCTGCTTTAAGACACTAATGACTCGTTGTCTTGTCTGTGTAGTCTTGTCTGTCTAATCTATCTAGCCTTGTATGTCTAATCTTGACGGTATAGTTCTTAACGGTATAGGAAATTTTGTTTAACCTTATGTATGGTATAGGCAGTCGTTTCTAGAACACACAAACTAACTACTGTTAAGATTCTTAGATTTCGAAAGTGTTGCTTGCAGGACTCAACAATATACATAATACTCTTTTGTGCTACCAGTATTACTTCTATCTAGATGTAAACCTGTGCCAAAAAACTCAGCAGGCGGTAGACTGGAAAGGTGGATGGAATACTACAAGACTCGTTTAAATGCAAACAGCTCAGCGGACATGGAATACATAAACAACCTACCAGAAAAGAGAAAATGGGAAGAACTCGATGATCCCCCAACGCTAAAAGAAGTGGTAAAAGCCATTACTCAACTTAAGAATGGGAAAGCAACTGGAAGTGATGGACTACCCTCGGAAGTTTACAAAGAAGGTGGGATGTCTCTGCAACAGAAGATAGTAAACTTTGTGAAAGAAATGTGGTCAACAGAATCAGTGCCCCAAGAATTCAAGACATCCACAATATGTACACTATATAAGGGCAAGGGAAGTACGTCCGACTGTAGCTCTTACAGGGGTATCTCTTTACTGAATGTCGCAGGCAAGATCCTAGCTAGAATACTCTTGAATCGATTGCAGCCAATGGCAGAGGAAATACTTCCTGAGGCTCAGTGCGGTTTCAGAGCAAACAGAGACACATGCGACGCAATTTTCAACATACGTCAACTACAAGAGAAGAGCGTGGTGCAGTACAAACCGATATACATGTGTTTCGTCGACTTGGAGAAAGCCTTCGACCGTGTCCCCCGGGAAGCTCTATGGATAGTCCTAAGGAAGCTAAGGTGCCCAAGAAAGTTCATAAATATGGTACAACTACACATAGACATGACATGCAGGGTACAACATAATGGAGCACTGTCAACCGACTTCTAAGTCAACACCGTAGTCAAGCAGGGATGCTTTCTAGCACCAACATTATTCGCACCCTACTTCAGTGTCGTCGTAAAGCACGCCGTTAAAGACGAGATTGATGCCATCCACATAAAATACCGATACGATGAGGGACTGTTTAACATATCCATATTAAGATCTTCGACAAAAACACAACTTACCCGAATCACCGAAATACTCTTTGAAGATGACGTCTGCCTAGTAGCCAACTCGTTACCAGCCCTACAAGACAGTATCACAAGGCTCAATAACTCATGTGAACGTTTTGGGTTAAAAATCAACTACGGTAAAACAGAAGTCAAGCACAAGTGATTAGTAATAAGCCCGATAGGCCCATGCACATACACATAAATGGCAATCGTCTAAAGGAAGCCAACAGCTTCAAATACCTCGGGAGCACTTTAACCACTGATAACAAAATTGATCAAGAAACAGATAGGCGTATAGCGCAAGCATCCATCACCTATGGAAGACTATGGCAAAAAATATGTAAGATCCATGATGTAGGTACCAGAACAAAAATTAAAGTCTATCAGGCTACTATAATACCGACACTATTGTACGGTGCAGAAACATGGTGCGGTTAAAAACGGCACATTGCTAACATAGACAAATTCCACCTTCGTTGTCTAAGATCAAATATGAACATAAAATGGTATGAGTACATCAGAAACTCCGATGTACTCCGCAGAACCGGTATTTTTGGTAAAAATGCCTAATTAATTAAAACGCAGATGCGATGGTGTGGACATGTCCAAAGAATGGGATATCAACGCCTACATAAAAAGACTTGTTCTCGGAGCTGTTTCATGGTGACCGAAAAGTAGTTGGCCAAATGGCAAGATAGGGCGGACAGGGCGAAAGCAAACATGCGGAAATGCAATATACCGCACAACACATGGGAAAGAGATGTAGAAGACCGCACTTATCGGAGACATCAAATAAATACAAAAATAAAGGACAAGAAACGCGACCAAAAAATCTAGATATTAAACGTGATCTATTGAAACAAAGGCAGTAACAAATCCAGATATACGTATTTAATGAAAACGACGAACTCGTCTGCTCACAATGTGATAGGATCATCATCAGCAAACAGTTATACGCAAGTAACCTGAATGCACTTGAGAAGTAGGCAAACCATTAGACACAAATCGCTGTAGCCGCGTCCGCTAGTAGATCATCATCATTACTTCTATCTGCAAGGAAGCACCCCATAAGATTATTCCCTGTGTTAATAAGTTTTGTACTTCTGCAAAACATCAACTGCAAAGATCTTCCTTATTTAACAATATATGTAGATTCTTGATTAAAAACGCCTTCTTGTGCAGTATAAAGTTGATGATTTGTATTTGGCTTGTCCACCTTAGAGCTCCTCTAGATGTATGCCTAGAAATTTTATAACTCTAGATTTTATATTTTATAACCTTTTCATTTGGTGATTTTGAATAACAATATTAATATTTCCGTTGTGGACACTTCTTGTCGACTGGAAAATTGTATATGCCGTTTTGTTCAAATAAAGTTCATTTGCTGAGAATCAAGTATTAGCTGTTTCTAAGAAGAAGCTTCCACAACATTGCTGTTATTATCTTTCCTAGTCACAATGAAGCTTGTGTCATCTGCATATAAAGTTCAATGTCGTCCTCGTATGTAGTCCTCTTTAATTAAGTCTGCGGTGTATAGTAAAAATAACATTGGTGCCAATACGCTCCCTTGTGGTACCATTATAGGTATGTGCACATATTGTCTCGGAGTCCTGTTATAATCTCGCCTGTCTAGTTTTGTCTATCTAGTCTTGTCCTGTCTGTCTAGACTTCTAGTTTGATTTTTATAATTTTAATTTATACAACTTTTGTACTATGAACGAACTGAAAGGTAAAATTTGTTAATATTGTGTTGAGTGTAGAAGAGGGTAGATGGTTCGATTGTTTTAAAACGCCGATATATTTAACTGCAAACTTCAATGGAAGGATTATGGAGTCGTTTTGGATTCCCATATCAATATTGTTTTTAATACGGAAATGATTTGGGAAACAGAAAAGAAGCTGTTAAGGAAAGCTGAGCAGCGTATTGCAGAGTAAGGGCCGAGTGTTTTACTAATGAAAAGAAATTCATTGGATTTATGTTGCTTTGTCTACGAAGTGCTCAGATTATTCCTTCTAGTAGAACGAATTTAGAAATACCTTTAAAATGGAATAAGTTGTTGAGCGTCCCAACGGAATTTAAGAAAGGCACACCTGAGTTAAACGTTTCTTTAACAATAAGAGATTATATTGCTAACAACGTTCTACCACCTGTTATACCAGTTCCAACTCCAATTCCTCAAACTCCAGTAAATCCAACAATACAAATTCCTATAAAATCTACCACAAATGGATACATTCAGGTTGGTAGCGACAACGCTTTAGTAGAATATTTCCAATTTAAAATAACGTCAAAAGTAGCCTAATTTGGACACTTTGCTACCTGAAAGTTTAGTTTTTAGTCAAAGCTCTAAAAAATATTTCTTAGAATTCACATTTTTTGGTATGCCAGTAGAAACAAGAAACGTAGCAAGAGATCTACATGAAAATATAAACGTCAACGAAACAGTTGTCGTGAGCTTTCTATCCAACTTTAATATTTTGAAAATGTATTTTCATCAATTTCCAATGATTCCAGTTACTTTTTATAATGACGATATTCAGTTAAGCATGACTCATATTTATGTAGGATCTATGAGTTGGAATTTAGATCCTTCAGTTTTCGCAAAGAATGGTAAATTGGAACTCGAGGAGGAATGTTTTTTTGAGAACCCAAGGAATGCAGTAACTGAAAGAAAACCTACTTTAACAACAAAAACAATTGTGGAGATGATTAGGGAAGAAGGCCAAGTGGAAAATGGAAGATTTCTATTACCCAATGTAAGGTATTCTCCTGGATTAGAAGGCGAGTCTTTGATGGAACATAAACCAAGGGAGCAAAGTTGTGTAGAGAAAAAACCTAATCTTTTGCAAAATATAATGAAAATTGAAGAAGCTTTAAATCCATCTTTAATAACAATGGCAATTCAACCCATCAAATTCTGCAGGTTGAAGAACGAAAGCTTTGGAACCTTATAAGCAATTTTCTCTTGATTTAATAATAGATACCATCACTTGGAGGAAACCACCCAAAGGAACAAATTATTTCTTTAGTTTCCAACATCCAAAATTCAACACTTCTTTATGCATTAAAACAGACATTGAAAAACAAATAAATCGAAGAATATTCTTAGACAATGTACGGCTGAAAGAGCTAATGCCTTAATTCGTTTTTTCATCCTAAAATGCAAATGAGAGATGGAAAGAAGCAGAAGATTTGTCAAGACTTTATACTGGATGCTTCTCAAATTCCAAGTAATAAACAGGAATTTACTCAAATGGTTTCTTTGAAGAATTCAAAAAATGAAGAAATTGCGGAGATATCAATTTCAGCTTTTCTAGAAGTTAGTGATATTAAGAAAGGACCCAAAAAGTTGCTACCTTATATTTTGAACGACAATATTTTATTACAGGATTTGGAAGAATTAGAACAGTATAAAGCTAAAGAACGAGATAAATTTAAAGCTGAGTTGGAGAAGATGAGAAAAGATGAACTTTCCGTTTTGCATGAAGATTGGATGTCTCGTAAAACTAAGTTGGAAAACGATTTAAAAAATAATATAACTTGATGTAAGAAACTATCGCGACAATTAAAGAAAAACGTCCATAATATGAAATTAGATAGACTATTAGAGGATAAAAAAGAAGAAAACGAATTTAATTTTTATTTAGAAGTCCACAAAAACTCAGTAAAATATTCTTTATTTAAGAATCACGAGTTAATTGAAACGGTTAGCAATTTGGAAAGCGATTGTGCTTTATTAAAGGATTTATTAAGCGAGCAGAATATCGAGATGGAGGAGATTAGGAAGAACGTGTTAACTGGTCAACAGACGAAAAACTTCTTGCACGACTTAAAGGTGCTGGAAGAGAAGTATGAAGAAGCACAGAAAGATAAGAATTATTTTAAATTGAAGTGGGAAAAGGCAGTGAAAGAGGTTCATAATTTGAAAGTGGAAGATCAGAAGAACTTGCAGAGTAAAATTGCTGTTGAGAAAGAAGAGTTGAGTCAGCTTAGCTTAGATACTTTTGTAGGACTCGATGATCAAATGTAATAAATAATATATATTTTCTTAACTTTTCTCCAGCAATCAAGGATATGTGATTTACGCTATCTGTTTCCTCGCAGTAAATACATAGGTCGTCTGTTGCCCTGCCAATGTTAATGTTAATGAAGAGATCCCTAAAGCTACAGTGGCCAGTCAGTACCTGAGTAAGGTAGTAACTAGTTTCGCCGGATAGATATATTGGGGATTAAAACTTGGGCCCACTGCCCGTTTTTGCTTAGCTACCACCTTCTTTGCCATTCCTCGATAACCTCTTGCTAGTATTTTTTTTTTCTTGCTGTGCGGTGCAGATTTTTTCGCCTATTTTGCGAGCAGGTCAATGGGAGGCATTCCCTAGATGACTTGGGCCGCCTGCTCTAAGACCGTCTGGTAAGCGCTACATGTACGTAATGCCATTTTCCGCTGAACGGTTGCGAGTTGGTGGAGATTTCATTTTTTCTCTCGTTGTTTGGCCGATATTGGTGCTCCAAGTGATACAACATAGTAGACTGGACTACGGAACTGAGTATTTTTCGAGAGATGCTCTTAGACCCCCTACGTTTGGCATGCGTTGCTGGATGCCTGCTAGTGTCCTCATTCCCTTTCCTGTCGCTTCGGTTATGTGCGCCATGAATGATAGCCTTTTAACAGGCTAGTTTTGTCTTTATTATTTTGTTTTGTTTCTAGTTTTGTCTGTTTGGTCTTGACTCGCGAGTATTGTGTATTTCTACAGTCTTTCAGTCTACTTACAGTCTTTCCTATCTATTCTAGTCGGCTCATCTTGTCTGTATAGCCTTATCTATATAGTATTGTCTCTATGTAGCATTGTTAGAAGTCTGTCAATCAGAATTATCAATAGTTTTCCATGTTTTAAAAAACATTAGAATTTACTTAATAGGTATTTGGAATACAGAATTGTAATCAGTTAGATTTAGTATAATCATCATGAGGAAATGAAGTTTTGATTTTTTAAATTTCGTATCAAGATAATCAGCAAAAAAAATCTTGATATCCATTAAGTCTTGATATGGACGTAATGCGATTTTCGAATATCAGGTATAATTTTCAATCGTCGATATTTGACGTTGCGGTTCGGTAATTGATTTCCTCTCGTCGATAATGCATTGAAAAAAAAAATGTGTAGCACGTCGGTTTTGTATAATAAGGGAGGGAAAAGCATTCCGAGTAATGGTTTCTTCGGTGCAGTGTTACTTTTTTCTTACGATTTTTGCGAGAGGTGTAACATAATAGACGTCTAGAATGATGAATTTAAGGTGCACGGTTATAAAAGGCCTGTGGAGTTATACACACACACATACAACACGTATACAGAGTGTGGTGTTAAAGTTTGGAATGAAACCAATAATTTCTTTGTTTACTGTTTTTGGGATAATCGCTCGAACCCGTCAATTTTATTTTCCAAAATACAAAGTTATGACGTAAAACAAATTTCGTGACGTTATTGGTGTTTGCGCTATAACGTCATCGACTTTTTTCTAATGACGACCCCTATTTTTATTCTCGATTTGGATAGACCTTTTAATTGTCTAAATGGTGGTATAAAAGTTTTGATATGTTACATTAGAAAAATTACGAAAAGAACTGATTTGAATTTTAAGGAAAACGACATTAGCCACTAGAAAAATAGGTTTGTACAACAAGAAAATCTTACTAATTTTAAGTCATTTATGACATAAATATGACATTTAATTTGCAAATAGCAAACAAACAAACGAAACAAGTGATAATCGCAATTTAAAAAAGGCAGAGAAAAAGATAGCTTATGAAAATGTGTATTTTTTGAAAATAAAAGCTTGACTTGTTTGAGGACATGTCGTAAAATTATTAAGATTTTCTTGTTACAAACCCATGTAACAAGGTTATCTTAACATTCAAATAGTTTTTTTTTATCGAAATTTTTGTAATGTAACATTAAAATTTTTACACTACCATTTAGACCAGTGGTTCTCAAACTTTTTTCTCCGCAGCTCCCTTGTCGAGCTGAAAAAAATTTTAACAACTTTTTAAAGTTTGTCATGTTCATCTTTCCAAAGCGAAGCGTTTTTGCACAATAAATTTATTTGCAAACTTCTTACCGCGTTCTCCATTTAAACCCATGTAAATTGAAAATCGAAATTCAGAGAAGCGGTACCCCCTTCTTAGAATGTAAAAATTTTTGCATTTTAAATTTTTTACTTTTGTAACTAAATCGAACGATTTTATAAAATTTGCAAAGAATACTTATTTGTAGACACGGACAAACTACATACGGAGATCCCGTTCGTAATTTTATATTTTGAGGCGTTGTTGGCGAGATATTTGCAAAAAACCCTTGAAGCAAAAATAATTCGCCACGCTGCACCCATTGTGGGCGGCGCTCTCAAATTTGCTCAGCGGGTACTTCTGGTAGATACACATATTCAGTAAAAGTCATTTAAATCTATGAAGGGTTAATACATTTTTTCCCTATTTTTGAATATTTTGATATTTTCGAGTTCGGTTTTGGTTGGAATTCGTGATTGTTAAAAAAATATTTTAGTAAGTTCCAATAATCCCCTTGTGTATTTTGCAAAATATTTGATCTGGCGGCAACCGTCGCCCCTCAAATTGAAAGCGGCCCAGATGGTAAGATATTTAAATAACTATATTTTGAAAACTGCAACAGATACATTAAAAAATATTTCAGTTTTAGATAGCGCATACGTTTGTCTATTGAAATGACATTGATGACATTGCAATTTTTTTGCAAACCTCCAACCTCGAGCGTTCTCGAGTTAAACCCATGTAAATTAAGAAACGAATTTCAAAGAAGGGGTATTTTTGTGACTAAACCTACGGATCCAAATTAAGATAATGTGGCAAGGACCGTTAGTTTAACCCAGGTTAGATTAGGTTGCCCACCGCGAAGCCGCAGATAAATCATGACCACATACGCGCGCCAGCGCGAACTCTATCCAATATAGGACAATGTGACAAGGTTTAACCCAGGTTAGATTAGGTTGCACACCACGAAGCGGCAGATAAATCAAGATATCACATACGCGCAATCACGTTGGAATCATGCATCACGCGATTCACAACTCCAGATCCAAAATGAGGTTAATGTGGCAATATAAATTTTTTATCCAAATATTACTCTACCGCATTCGTTCATTCGCGCAGAATTGCGCGATATTGCAAAAGAAACCGATTTATGAAAGAAAAAGATTTCAATGTGATATTCTTTCAAAAAATCTATTACTATGCAACGCCTTCTATAGCGATTTCATTGTCATAATCTGGCTGCACATTTACACTTGTCTACCACATGCGGCAGCAGGTGGCGATGAAAGCTCCAATGGCGTGCAGCTTTAAATTTTCCTGGTATCAGCAAACTTAGATTGCCATGAAACCATATGGCTCTTTTAGCGTCACCAGTGGCGTGCATCCCCTTTCCGTTTTAAAGACACAGATTTTAGCCAATTGTGCATAATTCTACAATAAAAGTAGGAACTCAAATTCGTTTGCCTCCTGATGTATTTTTCTATTTACATTTTTTTACATATCTTGATTTTTGCTGCGGCACCCCAGGCATACGCTCGTGGCACCTGGTTTGAGAACCTCCGATTTGGACAATTAAAAGGTCTATCCAAATCGAAAATAAAAAATGAGCATTGCCATTTAAAAAAAATGTCAACTTCATGTTCACTTAAAAATTGCAAATAATTTCTGGAGTAATAATAATTAGATAATCATTCTATTAGTAGGCGATGAATCAATTGTTTTTTAGTAATGTAAAGCAAAGTGTCCACTGGCAAGTAACTTTCCGCAATTTCTTGCAAAAGTCAATTGACTACTGTTTCCACGGACTGCAATTTTTCTATTTGCAAGTCGCGTTTAGAAGATTCTGCAAGATATTGCAGAACCGTTTCGACAGAAATTGCTCTCAAATTACTTGAGCAAGAGCTGTCAAACAAGATGCCTAGCTGCTGAAAAATACGAGCAGTGTCTATTCTGTTGTTATTAAAAATTCTAAGATGTGGGTACGAGATTGGATATAGACCTGTTGATTTTGGTCTTCAAAACCAATTATTAAGAGAACTCCAAATCGAAGATCCTGTGCAATCAAAAACTTCTTACGAATTACTGAAGCCACCTTCAATATTTTGCTCAATTGGATTCGCTGTGATATTCAACGATAAGACTCTCAAATGCATAATTCTATTTCTGCTGATCATTTCAAATCTAATGGTGATTTTACGTTACTAAAGTCATTATCAATCATAAAAATCATTATCTAATGGTGACTTTACGTTACTTATCTATGGTAGCAGATATGAGTTTCACCGTGTCTTCACGGGACCATACTATGTCCTCGTTCATGTTGAAGTTACTAATTTAAAATTTAGCGCATACAATCAATGCATTAAGTGTATATGTTACCGTGAAAGACCGAAATTTGGGGAATGTCGACTTTCACCGGTGAATGTCAATATTCACATAGTCGCTTGGTGTATGTCCAAAATTTTTACTAAATACCCTTATTTCTGACTTTCACCGGTGAATATCGACATTCACCATGCACTAATGGTGAATGTTGAACATGCCGGAGATTTATATTTTCTTCTCCGTAATTCAGCGGTTATAAAACGTCACAAGTGTGACGTAACTTTTTCGCCGCTCCTTCTGAGAGGAGTGACCAATAATTTAATACCCACAGTACATTCTAAATAATGGCAATAAAAAAATTACTTAATTATGTGATTCAAATCTTATTTATTGCAACATAAGACTGATAAAGTTGATTGACTCCCAGCAGAACAAGGGATTTGGCGAGAGAGAGCCAGTCGCCTCTCTGTCGGCATCTCCATTTTGGACCTCCACCAGAGCGTATCTGTGATTGTCCACATACACCGGTGAGGGTCCGAATTTACAACAAACTAATGAAATATTCGATCTTTGACCGACGTATTTTGTATGTGTTGATATTCACCGGTGAAAGTCGACATTCTCCAATTTCGGTCATTCACGGTAACATATACAGCAAATACTTGAATAATTTCCAGCTTAAAAAATTTTGCACTTGATCTAAAAACTTGCCCCACTTTTTGTGTGAACAAAATAAAGTCGCAAGTGCTTGCGCGAGCGCTTACTCGTTGCAAGTTGCTTGCGCAAGTCAACTTCCGCAATTTTTATTGCCAGTGGACACTTCGCATTATGTATTATATTAATTATCTGTCAGGAATTATTATCATAGTTTTATGAAACAACGTGCATTTGCTGACATTGATCAGTAACATTTGGTTGGCTATTTTTCAGTTTAGCGTCATTTATTTATTCATTGACCGTATGGCGATCTACAAATTCACTTATAAATATAGATTAAGTATGTACATATACGTGGTCTGTTAGAAAAGTATCCGACCTTTAGCCGGTTAAAAAAATGGCATACCTGGAGGGTTGGAAACCTAATCACTCTCAAAGTAGTCTCCTTGGGACTCCACACACTACTCCCAGCGGTTCCGCCATTGTTGAAAGCATTCCGAAGAAGCCCGTTTCGGAATTGACTTTAGCTCGGTTGTCCTTGCAGCCATAAAGTCCTCTCTTGTCTGAAATCGCGTTTCTTTCAATGACCTCTTGACTTTGGGGAATATCCATAAGTCGCAGGGGGCCATATCAGGAGAGTAATGAGCCTGTGGAACCAGAGGAGTAGATAGTTTCGCCAAAAAATTGTGAACCAAGTGCGCAGAATGTGCTGGAGCATTCTCGTGATGGGGTCGCCAATTTCCTGATGACTACAGCTCCAGTCGCAATTTCTCGGATAGTCACACGGCGGTCCCCCACCGTGGCTCGCTTTCCACCGATGTGCGACCGTCTTTAAACCGGTTGTACCACTCCTTAATATGCGTGATTCCCATAGCATCGTCACTGAAAGCCGTCTGAATCTTCCGAATGGTTTCCACCTGCTGGTCGCCCAGTTTCTGGCAAAATTTTATGCAGTACCGCTGCACCAGTCGTTCCGTCATTGTACTTGCATTGAAAAACCGACGAGAGCACTACACACTGCGTCACTCGAACACTGCTCGACAGCAACTGACGCTATCTACTGGCGGGAAAAAATGCACATGCAAAAAATTCAAATTCGCATGCGCACGAAGGTGCAAGGTCGGCTCATGCAAGCGCGCTTGATTCAAATCCATCAGGTTTTCAAAATAAAAAATAAGGTCGGATACTTTTCTAACAGACCACGTTTGTGCATAAAACTATCACATCTACAGATTGACTAACACGGTTTCTTAATTGTCGCCATCTTGAAATTGAACTCGCACGCCAGAAGTAGAAGGGCTTCCGAGTTAACTCGCACCAGTCCAACTGACTGTCTCCGTACTGTCTTGATGTGTTGACACGGTGCGAGTGTTGCGCGCGCATACAAGACAGCTGATTTGTTCCAGTCAACTCGCATCGTGTCAACGTACCTTTATGAAGTGAAATCATCAAATTATTTGTAACTTCTTAAGTGACCTAAATGTTTTGCTCCTCAGAGTATATCGATTTAAATTTGTAGTTTTGAAATTTTCGAATCGTAATGTATAAATTCGGTCCTTCAATTTGTTTCATCAATGGAAACCATTATTCACAAAAATTTCCGAAAATAGTAGAAACTGAAATACAACAAATAAAAATGTGAACTACTCAGGGATTTGTGGTCCAATTAAAACAGTCTAGACAACATAAATTATGCTCATGTAGAAATGTTTTTGAAAAATTTTAGTTTTTAGTTTTATCTACATTACATAGTTGTCCTTTTGTCAAAAAACAAAACTATCCAGAAAAAATAAATTCGAACCTGTAAAGTATAATTTGATGTTAATTTTTACATGAAAACGCGGTCTCGCCGAGAGCACGCAACATTAATATTAACCCTTGTCCACACCCATTATAATTAATAATGTGGGTTCGTGCACCTTTTTACGGCATTAGTGCACGCCGTTCAATTCAGTACGCCACACTAACACCGTGACAAAGATACATAAATGGATTTATGTTACAATTAAGATTACAACAAAATTGACTTACATTAATTATCTTGTAATACTACACTTATTTGCAGTTTTTAAATAAATACTATTTGTAATTGAAGGATAATAGAACAGATTAGACTTGACAGACAAGACTAGATAAACACGACTAAACAAATAGAGCAGACAGACAAGACTAGACCGAGAAGTCGAAAATATAGTTTTACTGTTACGGCAGGAATAATAATTTATAGCCCAATAACAAGTTCTTACGTAACTTTCTCAAAGGCCGAATTCGAAATAATAGAATTCCATTTCCACCTTTTGTCCTCATTTGAACAGTCGTCTTATTACACACTTTTATTACATCCGAAACTTTAATCTCAAAAATGTTTATTTTATTACGAAAGTTTTTGTTCCATATTTCTCCTGTTTTTATGCTTAACTATGATTACTTTAGTTTTTTTGTAAAAGGAACTGTACAATACAAAACAGATGGAGAAACGGAAAGCTTAAATTTCGGTTTAGCTCAGGATTATTAAGACATAATTACCGGAACCAATTATGATAAATTTTAGCTATATGGAGTAAATGTTTATAGATTAGTATAACTCCGTTTGGTACTTACGTATTAACGCCATCGCCGCTACATTTTTAAATACCGCCAATCTACACCTAAAATTATTATGTTAAATCATAAAATAAAACATTTTTTTTATATTCGTTACGGCCAACTAAGGACCACGTTTGACAGTTTTTACATTATTTTTTGTCCTCACTCTCTGCCAATATCTCTTCATACTTTCTCCCACTTCCTTCTTCTGTTCCTCCATGTAAGATCTTCCTTTTCTCACTGACAATTCCCCATGTCTCCTGGAAACCTGTAAACTTTTTAATTAGTCGCCTAAATCTCTCTCTGTCCATCGTGTCTTCTTTTTTCACCCCCATACGATCCAAGTCCAATCTCACTTCCCGAAACCATTTCGGCTCCGTCTTCTTCTTCCTGAAGAATTCAAAAATCCTCTTCGTCAGTCTGGTACTGTTCATCCTCACTAAGTGCCCATAAAACTGTATTCTCGTTTTTCTCATTTGGGCTACAATTCCTTCTGTCTTCAGGTATAATTCTTTGTTCGATTTTAGTCTCCTCTCTCCATCCTTCATATTTGGGCCTAGGATTTTTCTGAGCATTTTCCTTTCTTTCTTCCCGATGTCTTCGAGGCCACCCTTACCAATCATGTCTAGTGTTTCTGCTGCATATAGACATTCAGGTCTGACAACAGTATCTAGATGTCGGAATTTGGCCCCAAAGGATAGACCCTTTTTGTTATATGTATCCTTCGTACGTTGATAAGCCATTTCCATTCTTCTCGCCCGCTCTTTAATAGCATTCTTATCCGACCCATTGTCCTGTAATTTTTCTCCCAAATACTTGAAACACTTAACTCGCTTTATTTTGGCTTCTCTCAACTCCAAGTAGAGGAGCGTCTTTGATGTTGGTCATGAAGACAGTCTTCTCAAAAGAAATTTGAAGCCCAGTCTTCTTGGCTATCATCTGGAGTTCTTCAGTTCTTTTATTCGTTGTTTCAACACCGTTAGTGATTATCACAACATCGTCGGCGAATGCCAAACAATCCGTTCTTATACTTTCTTTACCTTTCCCTAACCTGAAAGCCTCTTTATCCGAAATTCCCTTTATCCATTCTCGAATAACTTTTTCTAAGACGCAATTGAATAATATTGGCGAAAGCCCGTCGCCTTGTCGTACGCCAGTTTTGATTTCGAAAGGCTCTGACAACTCCCCCCGGAACTTTATTTTGGAGAAAGTATTGCTAATCGTCTGTTGAATTAGATTCCTCGTCTTGTCCACTCCAAATTCTTCGAGAATTGCCAATAAGGTTTTTCGGCCAATGAAGTCATAGGAATTCCGGAACTCCACAAAGACGGCGACATATTTATTCTGTTTCAACATCCTGTACTTTATGATATTCCGCAGGTTGAAGATTTGATCCGCGCAAGATCGTCCTTTCCGATAACCTGCTTGGTATTAACCCAATTCAGAATCCTATAACCCTTCTATTCTTGTTAGTAACGCTTAATAAAACATTTTATTTAAAATTAAAACATTTTTAAAACTAAAAATATTTTTTAACTCCGGTTAGATTAGGTTGCCCGCCGCGAATCGGATAGATAAATCAAGACAACATACGCGCGGCAGCGCGAACTCTCGATTCAATATATAGCGGTGGTGGCGTTAATACGTAAGTACCCTCCGTTTCTCATCTCAAAGAGTTCAACAAGATGCGACGGAAATATCTCCCATATTTCAAAGGTCAAAAAAGGACTCCTTGAAGTTCCACAAGGTTCAAATCTGGGTCCTCTTTTCTTGGTGATGTTTATCGATCTGTTAACTGCCTTAAAATGTCCAGCATTGGCTATATTTGCTATATTCCTCTATGAACAGCAATTCTGATGCTATAACCCTTCAATCCAACATCGACTTACTGATTGCTTGGTCTCAACAAAATCCACTGAAATTATATATTTCCAATTGGTGTACTGTGACATATACTAGAAAGAACCAGCTCATAAATTCTTCTTATATAGTATCTGCCCAATTATTGTAAAAAAAAAGAGAACGTTAAGGATCTAGGCCCTAGATCTGACGATCAAATAAGATCCCTAAAATCTCTGTTTTCACACCACATAAATAGCGTGTCGTTATCGGCATCTAAAATGCTAGGCTTTATCTTACGCATTTCTGCATCCTTCAGAGATTCTGTTTTGCTTAAAAAACTGTACTTTTCACTAATTGTTAGCTAGCTCGAGCATGGAGCGCTGCTGATACTCTCAAGACAAAAAAACCTAATGAAAGGGTACAGCGCCGTTTTCTGAAATATCTATTTTGATTCGAAAAGGAGGCCTTGATATTTGGTTCGTTTTACCTCCTCTTTCAGGATTATGTTCTGTTCCGCTGGAAAACTCGATGACGAACATAGTCCTGGTCTGTTTATTGAGGACGACAATGTAAGGCTTATTGGCGCGAATAAGCCTGACCGCCGGGAAGGGATAGTTCCAAAAAAATTTCATCTCTCGTTTCCGACGGACTCAATATCTCCCGGTAAGTAAGGCGGCAAGGTTCCTGGTCTATCTGATACGAGTGCCTAGGATCTATTACCATCTTAGGCAGTGCCGCGTTATGTTGATGGATGTACGACGAGACAACTTTTGTTGGACTACCCGACAAGTGCATGTTGATAACAGGCCACAATGAATCCCTCGCTTTCCGCTGTAATCCCGGCTGTTTTATTTAGTTTCCGAGTTTTTTTTGACATTTTTGACGCAACAAATGTATAATAAAAAACATGATTTGACCTTGATTCAAGACTGATTATTACCAACCTGATAAATAAAAAATTACTAGAGGACAAACTTTCTTATAGGAAATTGAATTCTCTACAAGTTTCAATTGAGACATTTTTTTAAATTTTGTTTAGTTCTCAAGTTATTTTGACATTTTTGAAGCATCAAATGTAAAACAAAAAACATGGTTTGATCTTGTTTCAAGACTGATTATTACCAACCTGTCAAGTAAAAAATAATTACCGAACAAGCTTTCTTATAGGAAATTGAATTCTCTACAAGTTTCAATTTAAACATTTTTCAAAATTTTGTTTAGTTTCCGAGTTATTTTGACATTTTTGACGCATCAAATGTAAAACAAAAAACATGGTTTGATCTTGCTTCAAGACTGATTATTACCAACCTGACAAATAAAAATCACTAGAGAACAAGCTTTCTTATAGGAAATTGAATTCTCTACAAGTTTCAATTGAAACATTTTTCAAAATTTTGTTTAGTTTCCGAGTTATTTTGACATTTTTGATGCATCAAATGTAAAACAAAAAACATGGTTTGATCTTGTTTCAAGACTGATTATTACCAACCTGTCAAATAAAAAATAATTAGCGAACAAGCTGTCTTATAGGAAATTGAATTCTTTACAAGTTTCAATTGAAACATTTTTCAAAATTTTGTTTAGTTTCCGAGTTATTTTAACATTTTTGACGCATGAAATGTAAAACTAAAAACATGATTTGTCCTTGTTTCAAGACTAAATATTACAAACCTGACAAATAAACAATCACTACAAAACAGGCTTTCTTATAGGAAATTGAATTCCCTACAAGTTTCAATTGAAACATTTTTCAAAATTTTTTTTAGTTTCCGAGTTATTTTGACATTTTTGACGCATCAAATGTAAAACAAAAAACATGGTTTGATCTTGTTTCAAGACTGATTATTACCAACCTGTCAAATAAAAAATAACTAGCGAACAATCTTTCTTATAGGAAATTGAATTCTCTACAAGTTTCAATTGAAACATTTTTCTAAATTTTGTTTAGTTTCCGAGTTATTTTGACATTTTTGAAGCATCAAATGTAAAACAAAAAACATGGTTTGATCTTGTTTCAAGACTGATTATTACCAACCTGACAAATAAAAATCACTAGAGATCAAGCTTTCTTATAGGAAATTGAATTCCCTACAAGTTTCAATTGAAACATTTTTAAAATTTTTGTTTATTTTCCGAGTTATTTTGACATTTTTGAGGCATCAAACGTAAAACAAAAAACATGGTTTGATCTTGTTTCAAGACTGATTATTACCAACCTGACAAATAAAAATCACTAGAGATCAAACTTTCTTATAGGAAATTGAATTCCCTACAAGTTTCAATTGAAACATTTTTAAAATTTTTGTTTATTGTCCGAGTTATTTTGACATTTTTTAGGCATCAAACGTAAAACAAAAAACATGGTTTCATCTTGTTTCAAGACTGATTATTACCAACCTGTCAAATAAAAAATAACTAGCGAACAAGCTTTTTTATAGGAAATTGAATTCTCTACAAGTTTTAATCGTAACATTTTTCTAAATTTTGTTTAGTTTCCGAGTTATTTTGACATTTTTGACACATCAAATGTAAAACAAAAAACATGATTTGTCCTTGTTACAAGATTGATTATTACCAACCTGACAAATAAAAAATCACTAGAGAACAAGTTTTCTTATAGGAAATTGAATACCCTACAAGTTTCAATTGAAACATTTTTCAAAATTTTGTTTAGTTCTCGAGTTATTTTAACATTTTTGACGCATCAAACGTAAAACTAAAATCATGATTTGTGCTTGTTTCAAGACTAAATATTACAAACCTGACAAATAAACAATCACTAAAGAAAAGGATTTCTTATAGGAAATTGAATTCTCTACAAGTTTCAATTGAAACATTTTTCAAAATTTTGTTTAGTTTCCGAGTTATTTTGACATTTTTGACGCATCAAATGTAAAACGAAAAACATGGTTTGATCTTGTTTCAAGACTGATTATTACCAACCTGTCAAGTAAAAAATAATTACCGAACAAGCTTTCTTATAGGAAATTGAATTCTCTACAAGTTTCAATTTAAACATTTTTCAAAATTTTGTTTAGTTTCCGAGTTATTTTGACATTTTTGACGCATCAAATGTAAAACAAAAAACATGGTTTGATCTTGCTTCAAGACTGATTATTACCAACCTGACAAATAAAAATCACTAGAGAACAAGCTTTCTTATAAGAAATTGAATTCTCTACAAGTTTCAATTGAAACATTTTTCAAAATTTTGTTTAGTTTCCGAGTTATTTTGACATTTTTGATGCATCAAATGTAAAACAAAAAACATGGTTTGATCTTGTTTCAAGACTGATTATTACCAACCTGTCAAATAAAAAATAATTAGCGAACAAGCTGTCTTATAGGAAATTGAATTCTTTACAAGTTTCAATTGAAACATTTTTGAAAATTTTGTTTAGTTTCCGAGTTATTTTGACATTTTTGACACATCAGATGTAAAACAAAAAACATGATTTGTCCTTGTTTCCAGACTGATTATTACAAACCTGACAAATAGAAAATCACCAGAGAACAAGTTTTCTTATAGGAAATTGAATTCCCTACAAGTATCAATTGAAACATTTTTCAAAATTTGGTTTAGTTTCCGAGATATTTTGACATTTTTGACGCATCAAATGTAAAACAAAAAACATGGTTTGATCTTGTTTCAAGACTGATTATTATCAACCTGTCAAGTAAAAAATAATTAGCAAACAAGCTTTCTTATAGGAAATTGAATTCTCTACAAGTTTCAATTTCAACATTTTTCAAAATTTTGTTTAGTTCTTGAGTTATTTTGACATTTTTGAAGCATCAAATGTAAAACAAAAAACATGATTTGTCCTTGTTTCAAGACTAAATATTACCAACCTGACAAATAAACAATCACTAGAGAACAGGCTTTCTAATAGGAAATTGAATTCTCTACAAGTTTCAATTGAAACATTTTACAAAATTTTGTTTAGTTTCCGAGTTATTATAACATTTTTGACGCATCAAATGTAAAACTAAATACATGATTTGACTTTGTTACAAGACTGATTATTACCAACCTGACAAATAAAAAATCACTAGAGAACAAGCTTTGTTATAGGAAATTGAATTCTCTACAAGTTTCAATTGAAACATTTTTCAAAATTTTGTTTAGTTTCCGAGTTTTTTTGACATTTTTGACGCTAACAAATGTAAAATAATAAACATGATTTGACCTTGATTCAGGACTGATTATTACCAACCTGACAAATAAAAAATTACTAGAGGACAAACTTTCTTATAGGAACTTGAATTGTCTACAAGTTTCAATTGAAACATTTTTCTAAATTTTGTTTAGTTTCCGAGTTATTTTTACATTTTTGACACATCAAATGTAGAACAAAAAACATGATTTGTCCTTGTTTCAAGACTGATTATTACCAACCTGAAAAATAAAAAATCACCAGAGAACAAGTTTTCTTTAAGGAAATTGAATTCCCTACAAGTTCCACTTGAAACATTTTTCAAAATTTTCCGAGTTATTTTGACATTTATTGAAAATTGGAGTTGTAGAAATACATAACTGTAAAATGAGTAAAATACACTATACACAATTTATTCAAAGTAAATACATATGTACATATGTATATATTTATAAACAAATGAGAAATATGTGTACATTATTAATATGATGTTGTATAATTATAATTAATTAATAATAATTTTAATTAATATTTTTTTTTTTTTAAATGTTTTTAATTGTTTTCTATAATATATAGTACTTTGATAGTGATCTGCGATTATATCGTTTATTTTTGGATTACTGATTCTCGGTAGAATAATATCCTGTCGTAATCTTCCTAAAGCACACCCGCTGGTTAATTCTTAGTTTTGCTTTATTCGAGTTTTTGGTGATCGTAAAATATGAAAAATAAAATGTTTGCTAATCTACCCGAGGATTACACTATCGACGGTTTATGGTAGGCAATATCCGGTATCATAAGTTTTGAAAAATACGCGGCGGTTAAAAAATTGGAGTTATAAAGATTATTTTGTTTGTAAAATTTTACCATTGTACAAATTTTTACTACGAGTTATGGAAAAAATCGAGTTAAGGAAAATTCGAGTAATGGAAGTTAATTTATATGTAAAATGCTATCTAAACGTATGGATTTCTAAAAATATTCGAGTTATAGAAAAATTGGAGTTACAGAAGTTTGAGTTATGGAGGTTCGACTGTATTTTATTTATTAACCCCGGTTAAATTAGGTTGCCCGCCGCGAGGGGGACAGATAAATCAAGACAACATACGTGCAGCAGCGCGAACTATCGATCCAATATATAGCGGTGGTGGCGTTAATACGTAAGTACCCTCCGTTTCTCATCTCAAAAAGTTCAACAAGATGCGACAGAAATAACTCCCACATTTCAAAGGTAGTACAGTCATATTAAGGGTTTCACCTCGGAATAAGATAACAAGCTGGAAACTTATATACACCTTCATTTTGGCGTTCTAAAAGTTTTCCCAAAAGTCTCATAAAACCTCGAGTATGCGTCGTAAGTTATTCAAGGTTAAAGGTCACAAAGTCGTTTTTTGCAATTATCTAGGTTTTTTTTAACAGCCAATGTGGGCCAGGAGGGTAAGCCCCTAAAAAACACAGCGGCCTTGTGGCCTATTGTATTTCACCACAATGTTCCATTCATGCAAATAGATCCAGCCCCTGTATTAGGTCTAGGAGTATATGTGCCATGCTGTTCTCGGAGATCTCATTTGCTTTAATGTTAAGCTCACATGTATTGCTTCACAATTGAAATTTATATTGAGAGGCAGTTTCATCCTCTTCATAGCATAGTCTGCACAGTGGTTCATCTCTCCAGATCCCATTTTGTGCAGATGTTCTCGTTGAGGGCAGTGACCTGTAAGTAGGCCGGCTACAATTGTGATCTCCTTCCTTGTCAGTCACAGGAGTTCAGCAGTTAAGAAACCGATGAATTTTTTAGTATTTGTTTGCTATGTTTATGACCATTTGTTTTATCCCACTGTAGCCGGTGCTTAGTAACTACCCATTTACAGATTTTATTACGGGCTATGGTTTTGGTAATGTAGGAGTCCCTGCCAGCACTGATGTTTGCTTTGTTAGCACCATCCTTTGCTAACTTGTCTGCCATTTGGTTTCCTACCAGTCCCCTATGGCTTGGTACCCTAGCAAGTGTGACATTGTTGTGTCTTGCCAGAGCCTTGCGGTTCTGGAGGTAGTTCGAAGTTGTCTTGGATTTAATTTCATGGCAGGCTAAGGCATTTATAGACTGTCGGTGAAAATGCGGATGTTTCTACTTTTGTAGTCCATCTTTAGATTTTTAAGGGCACAGATCGCGATGTCGTATATTTCCGCTTGGAATGCCGTGGTATGTGATCACAAATAAGCTCTACCTCATGGACGGTCCATAGATTCCTGCGCCAGTTGCACTATCCTTTTTGGAGCCGTCTTTAAACGGTATATGTTTGTAGTAGTATTGTCTGGTCTATCTGTATAAATTTATGTAATGAAATATTCGCGTAAAATGAGATTTGATTTCTCTTATATTAAGTGCTTTGCTTATCTTTAAATTCGTTCAAGTGAATTACATCTTATGGATAAATCTGAGTAATTAATTGTAAGGCGTGCGTTCCGTCTGCAAAGCAATAAACTTGCTAGTGTATAATGTCTGTGTGTATTTACAATAACGTCATCTCGAAGCCGTCTAGACCAAACCTAATATTGTCATCGCAAAGTAAATATTTGTATGGATTATTCGTATCTGAATTTAGTGAAATGATTTAATTGGATTGCTTCGGCGTAATTGAAATCCGCGCCTGGTTTAATAAAGCAAAACGGAAACCGAAATGAATGCACAGAAGTGGAGAAAATTCTGATTTTCTATTAACATTGAAATGTTTGAATTTAACAGTTGATTAATTCATAACGAATTGGCAGAAGATACTAGTCTGGAAGGCAGTAATTAAATTTTTAAGGTAGTAATTAAGTTTTATCAGATTAAAACGGATTAGTAATATTAGCCTTAAAATATTGTATAAGACTAATTATACTGGGTGCGGCAGAAATAACTCCCATATTTAAAGGTGAGTTGAAAGAGAATAATAAAAGGTATCACCAACAACTTTTTATTTATCAAATATTTTTTTAATATAAGGTATAAAAATTATACCATCCAAATGGTGGCATTGACGGCCGATACACATTGGAAGACGTTAAGTTTTCCATTCATTTTGACGTTAAGTTTTCCATTAACATGGCGGGCAAAAGTTGTTAATTTTTTTTCATAAATGGCCTTCTTTAGTTTGCTCAAGATCCGATAATGATGTTTGAAAACTTCGGCGTAGAGGTACCACCACACATACCAATCACAAGGATTCAAATCAGGCGAGCGCCGTTGCCACGGAACTGTCTCGCGTATGGAGATCACTCGACCCACTAACATCTCTGGCCAAATTTCACGCGAACGACGTGTTGTATAAGCCATAGCTCGTTCTTGTCGAATCCAGAAGTTCTATAGGTTGTGGCATGTTCTACGAAATTTCTCCAACATATTGCAAAATGGATTGGAATTAAGAATTGAAAAATTAAGATCCAATAGCACTTATAGACCTCATAGAACACCAAACGGTCACCTTGGGGGCTGTGAAGAGGTCGTTTATGGAGTTCTTGGGGTTATCAGCAGCCCAGAAAATGTTAGTGGGCCACTGTATCCAAAGGAGGCAGGGTTGTTAGGATCCCATTACAGCAATCCTATACGTCTTCCTCAGTCTGCTGAAGAAAATTCCTAAGCAATCATGATCTTGTATGGAGGTAAATGAAGGTAGTATTATTCTTTAAAATTGCCCCAACAGTTCTTTCCAAAATGAGAAGAACTTGAGGCATGTTTCCGAGTTTAACACGGAGACAGTTTAAAGCTCTCATTGAGCGAAGTTTTCGGGTTTTGTCATATTATTGGTATGTGCGGGTGGTTTTCTCTTCAGTTCAGATCGCTCTTACTCTTCGAATCCATAACAAAATCGTTTTTATTTTATGAAGACTTTCATTGCCGTGTAAACGGTACCGCGTACAAAACACTCTCTACGTCGCAGTTAAAAGGTTCCACTCAAAATTTTCACCAAATGCTTACCCGACTTCTTCCTTGTATATACTTATCTTTAGACTTATATATTAGATTCATAACAAAATTTTCTTTTAAGACTTATATATTAGATACTGTGAACGGACAAAATTTTCTGGGCTGCTGAAAACCCCAAGAACTCCATGAACAACCTGTTCGCAGCTCCCAAAGTGACCCAGAACACCAGACTTCTGTGTGGTCTATAAGTGCCATTGAATCTTAATTTTTCAATTCTTAATTCCAATCGATGATGCGATATGTTGGAGAATTTTCTAGAATATGGCACAACCTAGAGAACTTCTGGATTCAACAAGAAGTTAGTAACCCGATCACGAAATAGTGACTGAAAACTTCATTATGCACCCTACCAACTAAGTGATTTTATTTGACAGGAATGAATTCGTAGATTTAAAATAAACCCCTTGGCGCAGTCAGTTGGGCAAAAAATGGGGACAACCTCGGAATGAGAGATAATAAGCTCAAAACTCGTATACACCTTCATTTTGGAGTTCTAAAAGTTTTCTCAAAAGTCTCTTAAAATCCCATGCTTGCGTCGTAAGTCATTCAAGGTCAAAGGTCACAAAATCATTTTTTCGCGATTATCTAGGTTTCTTTAGCTGTAGATTTTAAGTAGAAAAATAATTAAGAAATTTGTCTTTAAAATGTGTAAACTCTTAAATACTTAGTTTTCTATTAAGGTTATAACTCCACCTGGGATACCACGGGTGGATTGAGTAACTCAGATGGTGTCACTGCCGGTCCCAAGCCCGGATAAAGGAGGAGGGTTTGAGGGCGAGGTAAGCAACCTACCCTCTGCAAAACGGCACATACGCTCACATAACGCTCACCCTCGGAACAGGACGGACAAAATGTTGACCAACCAAGCGAGTACAAGGAAAATGAGACAGAAAGAAGAAAACAGATAAGACTAGGATGCTGGAACGTAAGATAGACAAGACTAGACAACAAGACTGGACAACAAGACTAGACAGACAAGACTATACAGACAAGACTAGACAGACAAGACTAGACAGACAAGACTAGACAGACAAGACTAGACAGACAAGACTAGACAGACAAGACTAGACAGACAAGACTAGACAGACAAGACTAGACAGACAAGACTAGACAGACAAGACTAGACAGACAAGACTAGACAGACAAGACTAGACAGACAAGACTAGACAGACAAGACTAGACAGACAAGACTAGACAGACAAGACTAGACAGACAAGACTAGACAGACAAGACTAGACAGACAAGACTAGACAGACAAGACTAGACAGACAAGACTAGACAGACAAGACTAGACAGACAAGACTAGACAGACAAGACTAGACAGACAAGACTAGACAGAGAAGACTAGACAGACAAGACTAGACAGACAAGACTAGACAGACAAGACTAGACAGACAAGACTAGACAGACAAGACTAGACAGACAAGACTAGACAGACAAGACTAGACAGACAAGACTAGACAGACAAGACTAGACAGACAAGACTAGACAGACAAGACTAGACAGACAAGACTAGACAGACAAGACTAGACAGACAAGACTAGACAGACAAGACTAGACAGACAAGACTAGACAGACAAGACTAGACAGACAAGACTAGACAGACAAGACTAGACAGACAAGACTAGACAGACAAGACTAGACAGACAAGACTAGACAGACAAGACTAGACAGACAAGACTAGACAGACAAGACTAGACAGACAAGACTAGACAGACAAGACTAGACAGACAAGACTAGACAGACAAGACTAGACAGACAAGACTAGACAGACAAGACTAGACAGACAAGACTAGACAGACAAGACTAGACAGACAAGACTAGACAGACAAGACTAGACAGACAAGACTAGACAGACAAGACTAGACAGACAAGACTAGACAGACAAGACTAGACAGACTAGACAGACAAGACTAGACAGACAAGACTAGACAGACAAGACTAGACAGACAAGACTAGACAGACAAGACTAGACAGACAAGACTAGACAGACAAGACTAGACAGACAAGACTAGACAGACAAGACTAGACAGACAAGACTAGACAGACAAGACTAGACAGACAAGACTAGACAGACAAGGCTAGACAGACAAGACTAGACAGACAAGACTAGACAGACAAGACTAGACAGACAAGACTAGACAGACTAGACAGACAAGACTAGACAGACAAGACTAGGCAGACAAGACTAGACAGACAAGACTAGACAGACAAGACTAGACAGAGAAGACTAGACAGACAAGACTAGACAGACAAGACTAGACAGACAAGACCAGACAGACAAGACTAGACAGACAAGACTAGACAGACTAGACAGACAAGACTAAACGGACAAGACTAGACGGACAAGACTAGACGGACAAGACTAGACGGACAAGACTAGACAGACAAGACTAGACAGACAAGACTAGACAGACAAGACTAGACAGACAAGACTAGACAGACAAGACTAGACAGACAAGACTAGACAGACAAGACTAGACAGACAAGACTAGACAGACAAGACTAGACCGACAAGACTAGACAGACAAGGCTAGACAGACAAGACTAGACAAGACTAGACAGACATGACAGACTAAACTAGATAGGCTAGACAGACCAGACAGTCTATACAGAACAAGCAGACCAGACAGATCAAAAAGACCAGACCGACGATAGTAGGGTAGAGACTAGAGTAGGGGTGGGCAATCTTCTTAGGTGATGGGCCAGTCAAAATCCTCAAAAGTCGTTGAGATACCTCAAATGCTCAAAATCAAACATTTTAACTTTTTTGAATATTTTTAAGAATTTGCCAATTTGTCTCAAGAATCGATACCAAAATTAAATGTTACTGTGGGCTAATTCTTGTGTATTTAAAACAGATTTTCGCGGGCCGCATTAAGCACTTTCTCGGGTCGCAATTGGCCCGCGGGCCGTAGGTTGCCCATCCCGGGACTAGAGAAACAAGAATAAAAAAGATCAGACAAATCCAAACTGCACGAGACTAGACTAAACGAGAGCAGATCTGGCCATAGAACATAATACACATGTAGATTAGACCAGAAAATACGAGGTTTAATATTAAAATAAAATTATATGTATATGTTGAGTAAAATGTTAGAAAATCTTAAAATAATGACATCAACATTTCGTTTCTGGAAGAAATTAGTCATGCAATGTATTAAAAGTGATTCAATCGTTTATTCATTCAATTTACGAACTGCTGGATCCTTTTACATCCGCGTTATAAAATTTGCTTGCTTTATTTTTCGTAATAATATTTAAGTGATATCTTGTTGGAGACGTGGATGAATATTTGATGCGGGCAAGATCAAGAGGAACGTATTCGTTTGATCGTGTCGATTTGATTTGCAAATGTTGTTGAAGAATTTTTTCTTGCAAGAAAATCTTTTTAGGTTTTAAAGTTTTAAATTGGACGGGTTCGAGAAAATAAATTGCCGATAATAGTTATTGGCTAGAATAAATTAATAACTGTTATCTTTGCATTGTGTTGTGCTATGACACTATTTTGTTGTTTGTAGAACGTAACTCTTTTGACTAGAAACCAACTAGTTTTTTAGGGTGGAATATTCCGTTTGAATGATCTTTTTTTCCAACTGAATTTTTCATGTTTCAATGTTGATTTTTCATAGTCCAGTAGATTTTATTTGAAGAGAAAATGCCTTCGCCGAAAAAAGGGGAAAACAAATAAAAGTTCATACGTGGCAGAATGAATAATAGCTAGTTGAGCATTGTGAGTCGATCTCAGTTTCGTCGTTTAAATTTAACACAAACTGACAACTACATTCCCACTGACAACTTCCAATGTACCGACATACTTAATCTCTCATAATCTCTATTTTTATTTGTTTAGAACCCAATGTTTCCTCTGCGATAAACGCAAAACTCAATTTGCAATATTTTACAAGCGACATAAATATCTATGCAGAACGTGTTTCGCGTTTTCCTTTACATTGAATTGCAAAATATTTATATCCAATTACATTTTAGTAAAACCAATTTCGATTTAATACCCCTGATACGTTTGATACCTTTATATTTTACACGTCTTCTACTTCGAGCATCGCAAATATATCGTGCTCTAGCTTGGACTTATTTTTATTTACTTGGACTATAATAACTCAATCGATCAGATCCGACTGTTTGTTGTGAGGTAAAAATGATGTTTCTTTTGATATGTGTCTAAATATTTCATATTTTACTTTGGAGATTGCTCAAAGCAATAATTCTGAAAATACGGAGACCCTCCGTGTGGTTTTGACTAGTTCAACAAAGGGCCTTTGATAATATTACGTGCGTATGACAATGCGTATAATAAAGTAATGTATTTTGAAACATGTGACTCATATCTGACAAGAAAATGTATTCTGAAAGAATAGCTTAGATTTCATTTGAAAAATGAATCCTCTAAAACGAGTAATAATAATAATTATTTATTTATTTATTCACGTAGCCAAAATGGATGTGCTGGTCAAATCAAGTTACACATACATTACATGATATATTAACAATGATTATACATAAGTTACATAACTAAGCAATTTCAAAAAATGAAGCATGTGAATACAATAAAGATTAATTGCATGTGAAAACAAAACAGTAAGTTCACACTAAGCATTTAAAAAATCATCTACCGAATACGGCGCTTGCTCCAATACGAAGGTTTTTAGATCTTCATTTTATTGGTCTTGATTTGTTCATCAATTTTGTTGAATATCTTCACGCCTAAATAAAAGAACGATTAATCGAATAGAGTTGTTGTTTTTCTGTGCAGTCTGCCTAGTTTGTCTAGTCTGCTAGTCTGTTTAGATAAAACTAACAAACTGTTAGATAATCATTTTTAATATTTCCTACTGATATCTAAAATAAAACATTTACGTCTGCAAAATTTATACATGGTACAAGTACATACTTGTACCCGTCGAGTCTTGTCTTACAAGCTGGAAATATAGTTACAGTTTTCCACAGCGGTTTGCAGTAAATCTACCTGAAATTTCTCCGTATAAACCAACAACTAAAATAAATTAGGTACTTCAGACACACTGAATGAACACATCTTGCTACTAATTAAAATTTAAAATGTTATAAAAGAGGATGATTTATAAAACAAGAAAAAAACATAATTAATATGTAGAATAACTATTATTCGGACTACATTATCGAGATTAAACATAGCATAATGGGAGACAGTAATACAATTAAGGCAAATGAGTAAACTTATGTTGAGAATCCTAGCTAGTTTAAAATTGAGGTCCACAGTAACTAATACTGCATTCTTACTTACATCAATAATACTAATGCCCAGTTTTTACATAAAACTGAGCATTTTCAAAAGATTTGTATGGTGCTTGTAACGTTTTGGCTAAGGTGTTCTATTTAAATTCGAGTGCCGTCGGAGTCAGCTCACGTCTCATCGACTTTTAAACATTTGATAAATGACCATTACCATTTAACATATCCTACATTTTTAAGAACATTTAGAAAATTTCATCTTAAAAATTGCATCTAGTCTTATCTGCCTGTTCAGCCTTACCTATCAAATTTTATCTAATTTTATTTGATTTATCCAAAATAATAATCTGATTTATCTAATTTTGTCTCTATTTTTGAATGCATAGTTTGGTCTCTCTAGTCTTGTCTATCTAGTCTTGTTTGTCTAGCCTTGTCTGTTTAGTCTTGTCTGTGTAGTCTTGTGTGTTTAGTCTTGTTTTTCTAGTCTTCTCTGTCTAGTCTTGCCTGTTTAGTATTGTCTGTCTAGTTTTGTCTATCTTGTCAAATCAAATCAAACCAAAACATTTTATTTCATAATTCAACCCTTTACCGCATGAATTTTTGTTTTTTATCCAGAAAATTTATTAGATGAACACTTTAATTCTATTTTCACGTAAAAATAAGAAAAAATATATAGCTTGCAAAATAACTTCTTTAAAAAAAAAATTGTGCCAAGTATGGAACATCATGCAACAACAAAATATTGCAGTTGTAAATGGTCACATTTATTAGGGTATGTAAGTATAATTAGAGTAAAACTATTTCAGTATTTTCAGGGAACAATAAACTTTATTTGGTATGAAACCGTGAATAACAGTTTCTTTCTTTATTAAGACACAGCGGTATTGTGCATTTTGTGCAAATTATATATGTTTTTCCTGTACAGCCTGGATATTTGCATCTTGACCTATTTCTTTCATCCCAGTAGGGAAAATGGTCAAACCTATCTTTGCGGATATCTACTTGGGGTATTTCTTTAGCCGGTCCCTTTTTTCATTTATTTTCGTACATTTGTTGAAGGCTACTACTACTTGATGGTCTTCCTACTTTGCTTTGTCTAGCTGGTTTTCCTGCCTTGCATAGAGCATTTGCTAGCGCCAGTTTGGTATCCAAAAGAGGCATTTCAAATTTCTTAGCTCTTCTGGCTAGTAACCAACAGTTCACGACAGTAATATCAATAACATAAAAAAATATTCTCAAATAATATTTCTTGGACCTGATTTTTATGCGGTAAAATCCTAACATCGAATCAGGAAGATCTACGCCTCCCATGTAGTTGTTGTAGATTAGGACACTCTTAGGGCAAGATATCATTTTATGGGCATTTTCTTGTTTGAAATATCTTCTTTTTTCTCCTTTTGGTTCAGTTGCAGCATATGTTGACATTGTAGTAACGATTTTATTATCAAACCAGGATACTACACTGACATCTACATTGTCTATATTGGCTATTTTTTCTACCATATGACCTCTGCCTCTCTTCTTCATTTCTTTTTCCGTCGGCATTACAGCTCCTGGAACACGATTTATTCTTACTGTAACTAATGGTAGTTAGTCGAATCATTAGTCAAATATATCATAAGGGGTATGCTGGTGAACCAATTATCAAAAAACAACTTGTAATATTAATGTTTTGGTATCGAATGTGCTAATTTGACAACCACGTTGCTGCTCATAGTAAGGTTTAGTGCTCTTGGAGGTACAGTATTGCTTTGGGAACCAGCATATAGATCAAAGTCATAGCTGAATCCCGATCCCAAAATAGCACTCAGAACAAAGTTTTTGAAGCCCCACTTATGTGTTTTTTTTTTTATTATATTGCTTTAGTTGACTTCGCGCTTTTGTTGGTATAATCTGTTCATCCACAGCAAGAAATTCTTCTTTGGGAACCATTAGTAGTTTCTCTAATCTGATTCAGAACGGGTCTGATCTTGAATAATCTGTCAATCATGTTATCATTATTATTGAAGTGCAAAAAACGTTTTATTTCTTTGAACCTGTTACAGGTCATTACGTCGCTTACTGCTCGATGACCAATATTGATATTCCAATAAAGTCTTGTAGAAGGAAGCTGAATTATTGACATGTAAATAGTAATTCCTATGAATTATTCAATTTCGTAACTTTTTATGTTAGCTGGTTTGTTCGGACGTTGTTGCACTGAGCATAAATTTGTCTGTTCAGTAATATGCTCTATAACAGTGTTTCTCAAACTTATTTGTCTCATCGCCCACCTGTGATTTGCTAAAGTTAATAACGCCCCCCAAATCACGAAATTTTTATTATAAAACAACGAAAATATTTAAATATTCACTAGAAATCTAGCAAAGTTGAAACGAAAGCTTGAAAATTGTAATTTTAGGTCTGACAACCTATTTAGATTAATAATAAATGATTTTTTAATTAATTAGCAACAATAATTGTGATAGTTTTTGAAATATTAAAAAAAAAATGACATGCGGGGATCCCCGTAGAAAGAAAAATTCGTGAAAAGAAAATGAACGCATTATAATTTTTACAGAAATAAATTTTTTTCAAAATATTTTTTAGGGGGATTTTCAAGTAATTATGGCAATTTTAGGGGTTTTTGACCTTGGTTTTAGGGATAAATATTTTTTTGGGTTGGTAACACTGGTCCAGACGCTCCGTTTTGCACAACGTTTTGTCTGCGTGGAGGCGGAAAGTTGCAGCGATAACTGAGCTAAAGAGCATAGATATCCATGAACTGTGCAGACAAGTTTCTTTATACGTGTTTATTTAATATATTATTATTAGGGCAACCAAAAATATGCAAATGCATATATTTTCCCATACTACTTATAAAAGAATGGACTAGCCAGAAATATATTTCTGACTAAACTATGAATTTAGAGCCCTATTCGTAAGGGCATATTTTTACATATTTCATCAATAAGAGCATAAATTGCATATTGGCTATGATAAGACATATTTCGAAATAACTGCATATTTTTAGTGCATATTATGCTCAAGTTGGTTAATATATTTGTATTCATTGATCTGCTTTTTGACGGAAATCTCAAGGCGCGTATTAAATACGGCAGTGCTTGACAAGGCAAATCGCACTATTGCAAGACTGATGATTTAATAAAAATTCTGGGTGAAAGTTTCAATCGAGATTGGATTTTACTCTTTATATCAGATGTCGCTCCGTACATGGTAAAAGCAGCTCAGGCCATACAAACCAAAAACTTTTTAGCCAAAAGTGACCCATCTGACTTGCCTTGCATAGGGACTTCATGAGTTCAGAGTTTGTGAACAAATTCGAGGAATTTATACTAACGTCGATCGTCTAATAGCCAATGTAAACAAGTATTTTTGAAATCACCGTCAAGGGTAACGCTTTTTAATGATTTGGCACCTGGCGTCGCACTTCCTCCGCAACCAATAACTACTAGATGGGGAACATGGATTGATGCCGTAGTGTACTATGCCACCAACTTCGAAATAATTGTGAAAGTGTTCAATGTACTAGCCGCATCAATCAAAAGAGCTACTAATTTCAAAAAAGCTACTAATTTCAAAAGAGCTACTAAATGACGGTGAAATAAAATTTGACTTAATTTTCATTGCCTCAAATTATGGATTCCTTAGCCCATCAATAAATTCGCTTGAAACGTCTGGGCTACTGCTTGCTAAACATATTGAGATAATAGAACATCCTTAGGATGTAATTAATGGCATTAACGGTGAAGCAGCTAACTTTGTGAAAAAAAACTTGTTATTTCAAAACATTATTTTTATGAAGCAAAATCCAATAAAATTATTTGTCTGTCTAGAGGTTCTAAAACAATAGACAATAAATATAGTATAATTGAAGCAATAGCATTTAAATTTGCGCCTATAACTTGATGTTGTCTGATGGCTTGGATTGATGTTCGATTTTTAATGTACAAAAATGTCCTACGATCAAACAGGCAGTAGCGTCGGTCAATCGGGCGAATGCCCGGGGTCCACGGGCTAGGGGGGGGGCCACAGAGGTTGTGCCTCCCTCCCCATTTTGCTAAAATTAAAGCAAGGAAAATAAAATTCAATTTTGTTTTTAATTTATATCAACATATTCTTCTTCTTCTTGTTTCGAATAGGCCTACTTTGGACCACGCTTGTTCACAACTGTTGGGCTTTGATCTTTGCCCAGTATTGTCGCATCTTCTGCCGGTGTAACTCCTTTCTCTCTTCTGTCCAGGGGGTACCTGTCCTTTGGGTTTTTTACTGAAATCCTCGGACTACCTTCAAGGTTCGTCTCACAGACTGTCTATATTGGAGATCTGTTATTCCCAGTTCTTTAATATCCCTCTCGGTTTTTGTCAACCAAGTGGTAGGAATCCTCTTGTTTTGCCAGATGGTGAAAAGACAGTTGGTTAGTCGTTTGGAGACAATCTTACAATGTGGCCATAGAAAGCTGCCCTTCTTTTCATTGCACAGTCAGAGAGCATCTCAATATTTTTGTAGAGCTCAGAGTTATGCCGCCTACGGAATTCCCCATCTTCCTTTATTGGGCCTAGAATCTTCCTAAGGATTCTCCTCTCTCTGATTTCCAATTTCTCTACCAGACCTCTTCGGTTCAAGGAAAGACACTCTATACTCTAGGGCCTAGGGCTTCTGGTCGTAAGACTGATGTGTAGTGCTTAAGTTTCAGGTTGTGTGACAGGCATTTCTTGTTGTAGGTTTTCTTAGTCAGTCGATAGGCTAGTTCAAACTTGTTGACTCCCTTGGATAATGATGCTCTTTTTGATAAGTTGGGTTCAATCCATTCGCCGAGATACTTAAATTTCTCAGTTCTCTTGATGTTTCCCTGCTCTAGTAACATCTCTCTATTTGCTTCTCTGATGTTGGTGAATAATTCTGTTTTCTCCAGCGATACTTTAAGGCCCACTTTGGCGGCCTGTTTTCTGAGGCAATTTACCTGTATTGTTGCCATCTCAAGAGAATCAGCAAACAGTACCATGTCAGCTGCAAAGACCAGGCAATCATAACCTTTTCAAGGACACAGTTGAAGCGAAGTGGGGAAAGTCCATCTCCTTGTTTTTATTTCGAAGATTTCTGAAATCTCGCCTCTAAATTTAACCTTGGAATGGGTGTTGGTTTTTTGGACTGAGTCTGTGCGTTTTGTTGTCTAGTCCTAGTTGCTGGAGTACTTTTTTAAGCGTTTCTTTGTCAATAGAATGGTAGGCCTTCCTAAAATCAACAAGGGTGACGACCACCTTGTGGTTTCACATCTTGGAGTATTCAATATATTATTATATTATATTTCTTCTATATATATGTTCCTTTCTTGTATGTATTAAAAATTAAAGAATTTGTTTGTTTATTCACTTTTTTTATTTACTGGGGGCCCCACCTCAATATATATGCCCGGGGCCTCGAAACCCAAACGACGGCACTGCAAACAGGAATAGATTTCTTAGAGAACTTAAATGAGACGTTTGTCATTTATTGTAATAAAAATCAAAAAAATTGCAATTTTTTAAAAATATGAAATTTAAATTATTTTGAAGTTTAGCTGCATTTTTCTTTTGAATTTATGTTTTCGTTCCTAGAATTTAACATTTTTTCATATATTTTATTTCAGATTTAAGAGCATATATTTTTTTAAATGCATATTTTTAATTTTATAGAGCATATTTTCATTTTTATAGAGCATATTTTCATCTTTATAGAGTATATTCTCATTTTTATAGAGCATATTTTAAGCGCTGAAAGTACTTTTTTAAGGGCATATTTTTGGTTGCCCTAATTATTATTAATATATAATATCTCTATAAAAAGCAACTTATATTATTATTAATAAATTATATCTCTATGTTAAGATCCAACAATTTTATTTTATATGGTCTTAAAACCATTTTTTAATTTTGTTTCTAAAAGTAGATAATATTAAATTACATTAAGATTATGCTAAACAATTTCTTAACAACACAGCATGCCAAAATTGACCAGAGTAGTACCTCCTCCATGACGATGTCACTAAAACTGTGCGAAACATAACTGCACCATGTGGATGCTCTACAAATTGCAACGTTTTCATTCCGTCTTAAGACTGCGCAGATAAAACGTTGTGCAAAACAGAGCTTCTGGACCGGACTTAATACTGAACACGGAACAATTTTGTCGAACCTATTTGTTTGTTTTAAATTATTTAAATTACCTACCGCCCCCTATATCGCCCCCTGGCTACCTAGCGACCCCCAAAACGACGTCATCGCCCACAGGGGGCGATATCGCCCACTTTGAGAAACGCTGCTCTATAAGACTATTAGCAAAGAGAAACTTGAAAAATTGGACTGGAGTCTCTAATTGGGTAACTGAAGAAGGTGGATCTTCAGAACCTGTAAATTTTGTTTCATTTCCTTAGATTGTCTTCTACCCAATTATGAGGTTTCTTCGTCTTGCTTCTTCGTATTTTAGACAAAGGGATATCATCATCAGAGGAATCTGAAGCTGTTGCAGGAATCACAATTTCCTCGGCATCGTTTCGCAATTTTTTAGGCTCCTCAACGTCACTATCTGGAGCCAGTATCGTCTGGTTTATGACGTCTTCATCGCACAGATCTGATACTTCACTGGCAATACTATCCGGTATTCGGACGGCACCCATTTTACCGTAAAATAGTTTTGTATACATATCTACAAGAAACACCAATGCATCGTATGATAGTCCATAACTTCATAGTGTACCACATATGGGACAATCCCTTTTTGGATTTTTTTAGAGACTTTCAGTAATGATAACGTATAGTACTTACCTCAGTAATCTAATCTAATATCACTATAGAATGAATTACATTTTTTTCCCGCCGAACAAATCGTTTTCAGTGTCAAAAACAACCTCAAACTTGAAACAACTGAGCACGTGGCTTGAAATTCGACAACAATGAACTTGAAACCGCGTGGCGCTGGTTGTCCAAATATCAAGGCAATACCGCATATATCGCACGCAGTATTTATATGTGCCAGATATGAGCAGCTATGCAATTAGGACTAAAATTGAGTTAAAACGCTAAATAAAATATTGTTTTTGCTTTGTTCCATTTATGGCACATGATGCGGTAAAGGGTTAAAGTTTACATACAATAAGTAAGAACAAAAATAATATAAACTTATCTAAAACTCGTCAAATAGAAATGTGATTACATAACTTGCAATAGTAAATTTATGAGAACAATAATGTTATGAGAACAATATATGAGAACTTTTTGCCTATTTTTTTAATAATACGACTTAATTTTCGAAAAATATTCATCCAAGTTGTATGGTTCCATTTCAACAAGCATAGCTCTTATTTCTCTCTGAATATTTTTCTTATCTATGTTTATTCTGATATTCTTATGTATTGTGTTGTAGAGTGTAAGGTTTATATGTGGTGGTAGCCTTTCTGACATTGTTAGATTGTGTTTAAGTAAAGTAAATGTAATATTTCTGCCTCTTGTGCCCTTGTCATTGGAGTAACTTTCGAAAAAGTTTTTGTGCTTAATTGTGAAAATTAAAATTTCATAAACATAGGTTACAGTGACAGTTAAAATATTAGATTTTTTGAATATTCCACGGCATGATTGTTTCAAGGTCATATTATTCATTATTCTAATGTTCCTCTTTTGTCTTATCTCTCTAGTCTTGTCTGCCTAGTCTTGTCTGTTTCGTCTTGTTTTGTAAAACCCCTCCTCTGCCTCTTGACTACACTCCACCTGGAACCGTGCTTGTTCTAATTACTTCCTTTTTCTCCTTCTTGTTGTCCTTTCCTCGTCTCGACTTCGTCTTTTATCGTATTAGTTATCTAGTCGTGTGCTTAACTATTTTTCTGTCTTTTCGGCACATTTCTAGTCGTCTATGTTATCTTCCTTCTGTGTCGTGCGATACCATAGTCGCCTTCCCTTCCCTCTGTATTTGTTCTTTTCCCATCATGATTCCGGATATGTAAACTTGTACTGCATCCCAGTTATGCTCACTTTCTAACATAACTTCAATGATGTTCTGTTCTTCTAGTCTTGTATCGCCTAATGTCTCCGCGAGTCGAGTTCTTTCATTCTATGATTCTGTACACATGAAGATAGTGTGCTGTGCGTCGTCTGGGATATGACCGCAGCTGAAGCACTCCACAGTGTCCCTTTTTTTGAACCGTTCGAGGTATGCTTTGAAGCACCCATGGCCAGTGAGCGCTTGTGTAAGATGGCAGCTCATATGTCTGTGTGACCTGTCGTACCCATGTTGTCACGGTTTAGTCTTGTCTGTCTAGTCTATTATAGCCTCTCTAATTCCAACCAAACGAAGCCACGACCACTTCCGCTTTTACCGCCGTATCGTTATTAAGGGTCTTTAAACCACTCTTGATTCAATATTTTTTTGGTTAGGCTCGCTAATGATATTTATGCCGATTCAAAGTTGGTAGCATGTGGCATTTAGTAGGTCGTGAGCTGCTCGGCACATCCTGACTTATCCTGATTTATCTGTAGGATTTTGAACATTTTTGTAGCTGTGAGCGTCTCACCTCCTCCAGCGCCTTTTTAAAAGATGGACATTTGCCCGAATCTTTCCGGCCAGCAGTTGAGCTATACGACCAGCAGTTGAGCATAACACTGTTCAAAATCTACTTGGAACACGCGCTGAATACATGGAAACGGAAATGCAACGGCATGGGAATGCCAGTTAAAAAAAAAGGAATGCCAACATTACAAAAACGGAGTATATGTGCATAGGACAGCAAGAAGACTTACTTAGCAACGGGACATCAAACAATGCAATATATACAAATACCTAGGAATGAAAATATCTAAGGAAGGGACACTAGACGAAGCAATATCGGACAGAAACGTACAGGGAAGAAGATCTACTTCAGTATTCTTTGGGAAAAAACCATTACAAAAGAAAATAAAAAAGGATTTACAACTCCATTGTGAAAAGCTCGGGATATAGCTCGGAGGTATGACCGATAAAAGAAAAAACAAAAAAAAAGCTAAAAGCCACAGAAATGGACTTCTGGAGAAGAGCGGCGGGAAAATCCAGGAGAGATAGAGTCCCAAATAAAACCATTAGACAAGAAATGGGAATACAATACGACATTATTGATGACATTACAACTAAACAACTAACATGGTATGGACACGTCCAATGAATGTCAGAACACAGAATCCCAAAGAAAGTACTAAACTGGAACCCCCAAGGAAACCGAAAACGAGGAAGACCGCGCAGAAGCTGGAGAGACGGAGTGGACAAGGAAATTCGAGAGACGGATCTGGAAGAAGGGCTGTGGATGAACAGAGAGGAGTGGCGATTAGGAATCGGAAGACGTAAATCGTTATAACCCGATATGTATATGTAGTTGAGCATATAGGACAGTACTTCTCCCTTTGGCATTCTTGGGCGATATGCCCGTCATGCCCACAGCGGAGACACAGATTTTGCCTGTCTGATCGTATTGCCAGCATCTGTGGCATTTATTCTTTGTTTAATTTTTGATACCAGCATACCTATGGTTATTTTTCTTTTGTTAGTCAGGATTGTAGCTTACTGGACAGTTGCAGACATGGACAGTTGCTGCTTGGCTGTCTCCATACGCCGGTATGAGGTTGCAAATCTTTGCTTCGCAGTTGTTGTCTCCTAGTTGTTTTTTTATTGCCATCATAATCTCTTCCAGAGCCGGCGCGTCAAAATATGGCGCCTGAGGCGAATACAACTTTTGCCGCCCCCCCATAAGTGGGGGGGGGGGTCGTGGCATATTAAAAAAATTAATAAACCAATAATATATTTTATTTACTTAAATAAAGAACAAATAAATAATTTGCTTTGTTGGTTTGGAACGACCAATTTCTAGCCATATGGTCTGAATTATCAAATAACAAGCAAGAAAAACAGTACACAGAATTGGTTTTTTGACTGTAAACTAATCATTTCCTTTCTAATTTTTTGCCATTTGACATAATGCTTTCATAATGTACGTACGAGAAATAGTAAAAATAGTAAAATTAGAACCTCTAATTTGAACTGGACCTTTTTCTACTAATAATTGCCTTTGCAGTATACTTAAATTTTTCCAATCTGCTGCATCATCAGAAATGTTGCCAATGAAAGTTTATGGCTTAATTTCTTCATTTATTTCTAATCTTCTATCTACTTTATTTTCTTGGTCTATTTTTGTTTCCTTGTCTTCTTTATTTGCTTGTCTATCTTCTTTAATTTCTTCTTCTTTCTCTCCTTCATTTTCCTCAGGTCCTATGGAATATGAATATGACCACAAAATGAATTTTTCGAAGGTAGAACTAAGAATTGGTGAAAACTCGAACAATATAATCATTTTTAAAAAGTAGAATACCGCACGAAAAATTCGCTGCTACACAAATATGCCGCCCTAAAAATATGGCGTCGTAAGGCGATCGCCTTTCCAACCAGGCGTACGTGCCGGCACCGATCTCTTCCTCCGTTGCGACGGCGTCCATTCCCTTGATATGAAGGATTTCTTCGGTTTTTGGCCGGCCATCAGCTTTGGGGCTCTTCATTTTAATGAATTCCCTGAGACTCTGTCCATTTACGCCTTCAAATTCAAGGAGCAGCTCCCCGGATTTTGACTTTCTTGCTTTTGTAATCCCAGCGCCTGGGAGTTTCGAGTTCACCTCCGCTGTGACCATTTTTAGAAGGTCGGCGTATGTATTTCCGTCGGACTTAATCATGGTTGCCTCAGTGTTGTTTGTGCGGGCCTGGTGGATGAAGCCCCTGTCTAGGAGTTGAGGTCCTTTTTTTGTCGCTTTGGACCAATTACGTTCATCTATTTCTGGATGGCCTCTGGTTGTTTGTGAATTTTGGGGGCCACATACTTTGATATTTACATCGGAGTTTGCGAAAAGGAACTCCAGGGCTCTCTTGGCCATAGGCCAGTCCCCAATTCTGGGTCAGTGTATTGCCAGCTTATTTCTGCCATTTTATCACTTATGGATTTCAGTTCTTCTATAGAGGCATAAAGATATTTAGTGTCTGTAGGACCATTTGTCTTTTTTTTGTCACAAATTGGTAAACATAGCGGTTGTTTGTGGTCATGTCACCATTTTCGTATATTTCGTATACAATCTACACCATTTTCGTAGGGCATGCCGATTGTATGTCGTAGGTATACGACTTTTTTACGCCTGGTTTTGGAACTTGTCTCATCATTTCCTCCGGTGTAGCTTAAGTCTCGACAAGTGCCTTCGCTATCCGGTCTGGATAGATTTGCTCATCTACACACCAAGCAATGTCCCAGTCTTAAGTGGTGGTGAGAGCGTTCCCATACCCTGCCTTGACTTTTGAGTAGACTTGCATTAGCCATTCTTCTTTGGCAATCTCCGTAAAGTATTCATAGCTGTTTACTTTTGTAGTCTGTCTAGTCCGTCTGATCTCTCTGGTTTGTCTGGTCTGTCTGGTTTAGCTGGTCTATCTCGTCTGTCTAGTCTCTCCAGTCTGTCTTATCTGCCTTGTCTGTCTTTTCTGTCTAATCTGTCTAGTCCTGTCTGTCTAGTCTTGTCTGTATAGTTTTGTCGGTCTAGTCTTGTCCGTCTAGTCTTGTCTGTCTAGCCTTGTCTGTCTAGTCTTTTCTCTCTGGCCTTGTCTGTCTGGTATGTCTGGTCTTGTCTGTCTGGTATGTCTGGTCTTGTCTGTCTAGTCTTGTCTGTCTAGGCTTGCCTGTCTAGTCTTGTCTGTCTGGTCTTGTCTGTCTAGTCTTGTCTGTCTGGTCTTGCCCGTCTGGTCTGTCTGGTCTGGTCTTGTCTGTCTAGTCTTGTCAGTCTAGTCTGTCCAGACTGTCTTGTCTGCCTTGTCTGTCTTATGTCTGTCTTGTCTGTCTGACCTTGTCTCTCTAGTCTTCTCTGTCTAGTCTTTTCTATGTAGAGATCTCTGTCTAGTCTTGTCTGTCTGGTTTTGTCTGTCTAGTCTTGTCTGTCTAGTCTTGTCTGTCTAGTCTAGCTAGTCTTGCCTGTCCAGTTTTATCTGTCTAGTCTTGTCCGTCCAGTCTTGCCTCTGCAGTCTTGTCTGTCTAGTATTGTCTGTCTAGTCTTGTCTGTCTAGTCTTGTCTGTCTTGTCTGTCTTGTCTGTCTTGTCTGTCTTGTCTGTCTTGTCTGTCTTGTCTGTCTTGTCTGTCTTGTCTGTCTTGTCTGTCTTGTCTGTCTTGTCTGTCTTGTCTGTCTTGTCTGTCTTGTCTGTCTTGTCTGTCTTGTCTGTCTTGTCTGTCTTGTCTGTCTTGTCTGTCTTGTCTGTCTTGTCTGTCTTGTCTGTCTTGTCTGTCTTGTCTGTCTTGTCTGTCTTGTCTGTCTTGTCTGTCTTGTCTGTCTTGTCTGTCTTGTCTGTCTTGTCTGTCTTGTCTGTCTTGTCTGTCTTGTCTGTCTTGTCTGTCTTGTCTGTCTTGTCTGTCTTGTCTGTCTTGTCTGTCTTGTCTGTCTTGTCTGTCTTGTCTGTCTTGTCTGTCTTGTCTGTCTTGTCTGTCTTGTCTGTCTTGTCTTGTCTGTCTTGTCTGTCTTGTCTGTCTTGTCTGTCTTGTCTGTCTTGTCTGTCTTGTCTGTCCTGTCTGTCTTGTCTGTCTTGTCTGTCATGTCTTTTCTTGTCTTGGCTTGTCTTTTCTGTCTTGTCTTGTCTTTTCTGTCTTGTCTTGTCTTTTCTGTCTTGTCTGTCTTATCTGTCTTATCTGTCTTGTTTGTCTAGTCTTGTTTGTCTGATCTTGTATGTCTACTCTCTTTAGTCTTATCTGTCTAGTCTTGTCTGTCTAGGCGTGTTTGTCTCGTATTCTGTGTCCAATCAGATTGGAATATTCGTTATATATTTACAAAGAAAGATTTTAACTATATCCCTCAGATGTCCAGCGCGTCTGCTCTGCGATAACATAATCTATTGCAAGCCAGCTGATCTTAACGGGCCAAATTAAAACTTCCTGGTGCTCGACTCAAGTTTAAGTGATTCATATTGCATGTCGCTTACTCTACATAAACTTTCTTGGCCGAAGATTCCAGACGAGCTCCCGTCCCGAAGAAAACTTTGTGCAAGTTTTGTGTTCCTTGTAATTAGTTATTTTGTTGTGTTGTTTTTTTTTCTTTTGAAATGGGATGCAAAGTGGAAAGATTTAGGGGGATTAGTGCGGGATTGGATCGGTTGGGTTTCAAAAAAGTGGACGATGTGTCAAGTGCAATCCTTCAAACAAAGTTCGTTAGGAACGACAATGTGGTTGGCAAATAAAATTGTGCTAAGAGCAATTGTGGGTAGATAATTTCATTTTGTTGGAATGGCCCTAAAACCCTCGGTTAAGCGATCCCTAGTGGGGGTTTTAGCACTCAAATCAAAACAAACATTACAAGAAATATATTTTAAAACACAGGTTTAGGAGATAACTGTGTTATTAAAATTTCAAGTCTTCAGTCGCAGTTTCTAATTAAATTATAATAATATTAATTATAAATAAATTTATGGGAATTTACAGAATAATATATTCTTTAAATTCCCATAAATTTTTTTATTTTTTTCTCATTAAAAATTGTTTTTGCGAACTTGCGTACTAATTCTGAAATTAAGTTATCCAAAAATGGTATAAATGTTGTACCATGCTAATAATATATATCACCACAAATATATAGCATGCATAAATATATCATGCAAATAGCATGCAAGCATAAATAGCATGCAATAATATTTTTATTTATTTATTTACTTAGCCACATTAAATACATATTGTGGATGTGATAGTTACAATAGTTACATATTACAATAGTTACAATAGACACGTTAATACAATTAATCCAATAAAATTACAAAGATTATAAAATTAAAAATTACATAGAATATTACATTTAGCATCTTGTAATATAGCACTGCAAAAAAGACATCGACCATATATCGCGATAAAGGTACAAAATAAATGTAAATATTTGCTTTATATATATATATATATATATATATATATATATATATATATATATATATATATATATATATATATTAACTTATTCAGATATTGACTTATTCAGAAAATTCCTCAAATAAACAAATCATCAAATTAATTAAATAAAATAGCAACAAACGTTTATAAAAAATTCTATTTCTTTTCTTGAATATCCTTAAGCCCGATAACAATAGGAGAATTCCCTCCTTCTATTATTACATTTCCCGGAATATTTCATACAATCTCAATACACATTTTTTTCCTCCGCTTTTATCCGAAATATTTGTGATGTGACCTTTCCCTGATTATTACTTCCTCTCCGTTCCCTTTTGTGCTCCTGTTGGGCCCTTCCAAATAGGCATTCAGCATAACCAGTCGCGAGTCGCAAATCCTCTCTCGCAAAAAGGACAAACTTCTACTCCTTTATGGCCTCCTTCTCGCCTTTACAATCTTCAAACTCAATAAAATCCAACAAGCAAAAAACACTATAAATCTAGATAGTTAACGATAAATAAAATGAACAAGATAACTTGAAAACTACTTATCCAGATTGAGAACAAATATTCTATACTAAATATGTCTGTCTAGTCTTGTCTGTCCAGTCTTGTGGGTTTTGTCTAGTCTTGTGTGTCTAGTCTGTCTAGTTTGCCTAGTCTGTCTAGTCCGTCTACTCCGTCTAGTCGGTCTAGTCTCTCTAGTCTGTTTAGTCTGTCTATAGTCTTGTATATGTAGTGGCATTTGTCTAGTCTTGTCTGTCTAGTCTTGTCTGTCTAGTCTTGTCTGTCTAGTCTTGTCTGTCTAGTCTTGTCTGTCTAGTCTTGTCTGTATAGTCTTGTCTGCCTAGTCTTGTCTGTCTAGTCTTGTCTGTCTAGTCTTGTCTGTCTAGTCTTGTCTGTCTAGTCTTGTCTGTCTAGTCTTGTCTGTCTAGTCTTGTCTGTCTAGTCTTGTCTGTCTAGTCTTGTCTGTCTAGTCTTGTCTGTCTAGTCTTGTCTGTCTAGTCTTGTCTGTCTAGTCTTGTCTGTCTAGTCTTGTCTGTCTAGTCTTGTCTGTCTAGTCTTGTCTGTCTAGTCTTGTCTGTCTAGTCTTGTCTGTCTAGTCTTGTCTGTCTAGTCTTGTCTGTCTAGTCTTGTCTGTCTAGTCTTGTCTGTCTAGTCTTGTCTGTCTAGTCTTGTCTGTCTAGTCTTGTCTGTCTAGTCTTGTCTGTCTAGTCTTGTCTGTCTAGTCTTGTCTGTCTAGTCTTGTCTGTCTAGTCTTGTCTGTCTAGTCTTGTCTGTCTAGTCTTGTCTGTCTAGTCTTGTCTGTCTAGTCTTGTCTGTCTAGTCTTGTCTGTCTAGTCTTGTCTGTCTAGTCTTGTCTGTCTAGTCTTGTCTGTCTAGTCTTGTCTGTCTAGTCTTGTCTGTCTAGTCTTGTCTGTCTAGTCTTGTCTGTCTAGTCTTGTCTGTCTAGTCTTGTCTGTCTAGTCTTGTCTGTCTAGTCTTGTCTGTCTAGTCTTGTCTGTCTAGTCTTGTCTGTCTAGTCTTGTCTGTCTAGTCTTGTCTGTCTAGTCTTGTCTGTCTAGTCTTGTCTGTCTAGTCTTGTCTGTCTAGTCTTGTCTGTCTAGTCTTGTCTGTCTAGTCTTGTCTGTCTAGTCTTGTCTGTCTAGTCTTGTCTGTCTAGTCTTGTCTGTCTAGTCTTGTCTGTCTAGTCTTGTCTGTCTAGTCTTGTCTGTCTAGTCTTGTCTGTCTAGTCTTGTCTGTCTAGTCTTGTCTGTCTAGTCTTGTCTGTCTAGTCTTGTCTGTCTAGTCTTGTCTGTCTAGTCTTGTCTGTCTAGTCTTGTCTGTCTAGTCTTGTCTGTCTAGTCTTGTCTGTCTAGTCTTGTCTGTCTAGTCTTGTCTGTCTAGTCTTGTCTGTCTAGTCTTGTCTGTCTAGTCTTGTCTGTCTAGTCTTGTCTGTCTAGTCTTGTCTGTCTAGTCTTGTCTGTCTAGTCTTGTCTGTCTAGTCTTGTCTGTCTAGTCTTGTCTGTCTAGTCTTGTCTGTCTAGTCTTGTCTGTCTAGTCTTGTCTGTCTAGTCTTGTCTGTCTAGTCTTGTCTGTCTAGTCTTGTCTGTCTAGTCTTGTCTGTCTAGTCTTGTCTGTCTAGTCTTGTCTGTCTAGTCTTGTCTGTCTAGTCTTGTCTGTCTAGTCTTGTCTGTCTAGTCTTGTCTGTCTAGTCTTGTCTGTCTAGTCTTGTCTGTCTAGTCTTGTCTGTCTAGTCTTGTCTGTCTTGTCTTGTCTGTCTAGTCTTGTCTGTCTAGTCTTGTCTGTCTAGTCTTGTCTGTCTAGTCTTGTCTGTCTAGTCTTGTCTGTCTAGTCTTGTCTGTCTAGTCTTGTCTGTCTAGTCTTGTCTGTCTAGTCTTGTCTGTCTAGTCTTGTCTGTCTAGTCTTGTCTGTCTAGTCTTGTCTGTCTAGTCTTGTCTGTCTAGTCTTGTCTGTCTAGTCTTGTCTGTCTAGTCTTGTCTGTCTAGTCTTGTCTGTCTAGTCTTGTCTGTCTAGTCTTGTCTGTCTAGTCTTGTCTGTCTAGTCTTGTCTGTCTAGTCTTGTCTGTCTAGTCTTGTCTGTCTAGTCTTGTCTGTCTAGTCTTGTCTGTCTAGTCTTGTCTGTCTAGTCTTGTCTGTCTAGTCTTGTCTGTCTAGTCTTGTCTGTCTAGTCTTGTCTGTCTAGTCTTGTCTATCTAGTCTTGTCTGTCTTTTAATAAAAAGTGGTTCAGGGTGGGCTGCTCGGACGGTTAGTGAAAACCGCCCTAGCTGTCGGATAGGCCAACAGGATTGTAAAGTCTTGATTGTCTAGTCTTGTCTGTCTCTGTCTGTCATGTGCCTCAGAAGCGGTCAAGAGGGACATCAGGCTAAAGATTGCCAATAAGAATTGTACTGCCCAATCTGAAAGCTGAAAGGACACCAGGCACTGAGCTCTCAGTCACTGAGCCGACAGCGGAGGCACTGAGATTGAGACGGCAAAAAGTAACCAGAAATGACTATATCATCCAAATCAACCTCATGAGATGCCGTGCCGCAAACGATCTCCTGACTGTCACGGCAATGGAAACCAAGGCAGATATTCTGATAGTTAGCGAATCTAATAAAAAAATAGTGAGCGCGGGTGGCTAGTTTACTGACCAGAGGAAAGATGCTGCAATGCTAGTCACAATTCGCAACCTACCGATAATAAAAACTGGAAGTGGACCAAGTTACGTATGGGTAGAGACCCAGGAATATGTCATATATAGCTGCATCTCTACTATGTCATAAATAGACCAGATGGATGAGGCCTTGGGGCGCTCAGCCAAAGCGAACAAGACCAAAATTCAAAACTAATATCTCGTGTCTTTAATGCAAAGTCCCCCTACTGGGGATGCATACATACCGATAAGAGAGGAGACATGCTAATGAACTAGGCAGCAGAAATGGATGCCGTCCTAATAAACCAAGGAGTGCAACCTACATTCATAAGGGGGAACTCAAGCTCCATAATAGACCTCACCTTCTCTACAAGTGGTATTTCTAGCAAGATACTAGACTGGAGAGTATTGGATAAGGAAACAATGAGCGATCACCGATACATAGCGTACAAAATAGGAAAAATGAGCGAGTACAAACAAATAACCCCGTACAGGAATACAGGTTGGAATATTAAACACGTAGATGAAGTAAAAATTAAGTGCGTCCTGTCAGAGGAAATAGCACGTTCAAATACCAAACGCGTATGCAGAGTAAAGTATGTGACGCAACACTCAAGAAAAGAGAGAAACCTACAAGGAAAAAAATGGTATACTGGTGGAGCGAGAAAATTGCAAGCTTAAGGACTTCATGTATCGCAGCGAGAAGAAGGCGCCAGCGACAAAAAACAAGAAAAAAAGAAGAAGAAAATACCAATGCACTGTTAAGCAAAAACCTATATCTCAAAAAACAACTGAGGCATGAAATAAACACGGCCAAGCAAAAACATCGGAAGAAACTGTGCGAGGACCTGGACCACGACACGCGGGGAGACGCCTTCCAAATCTGCAGGAAAAGGCTGAAGGTCCAACAAACAAATGTTAACATGCCTATGAAGGAAATCAAATGCATAGTCGAAGTAATCTTTCCACGCCAGGAGCTAGTGATGGCAGCAACCTACAGTAGAAGAGGTAGCGCTGTTCACGGAAGAAGAACTAATAAACGCAATAAAGCGGGTGCGTAAAGGAAAATCCCCAGGTCCGGACGGAATATCTAAATAATACCCTTAAAAACCCATAAAATACCCTTTTATTGAAATAATAAAACTCTCCGCTGAGCAGGAACCGCAGTTCTTGCTAGACGTACTGAATGAGTATCTAGCTGTCGGAAACTTTCCGAATAGATGGAAACAGGCAAAACTGGTGCTACTTCGAAAAAACGATAACGCAATAGGGGAGCCTACATCAAACAGGCCATTATGCCTGTTAGATACTTTGGGGAAGCTCTTGAGCACCTACTATTGCATAGGCTGAAAACAGATATTGAATCGGGAGCTGGATTGTCGAGCAACCAATACGGCTTCAGAGAAGGCAAATCCACCAATTATGCTATAGAAGCCGTTATGAAGGTCGCAGAAAATGCTAAATCAGGCACCCAAAGATCCCGAAGAATATGTGCATTAATAACACTGGACGTACGAAATGCTTTTAACACAGCCGATTGGAAACTCATTATCGATGATATAATAGCAAGAAATTTAGCTTCCTACCTGCTAAGAATTATTCAAAGCTTTTTCACCAGTAGAACGATCATTTTGCAAGCAAATGACGGAACCGAGGAAATAATAGTTAGTAAAGGTGTACCACAGGGATCGGTTATGGGCCCCATTGTGTGGAGCATATTTTAGGATGGAGTCCTCAGGTTAAAACTTCCGGAGGGAACTAGGCTAATAGGTTTTGCGGACGACTTAGCTCTTGTAATAACAGCAAAGTCCGAGCAGACGGTGATGCTAACTGCAAACCATGCAATATCCCAAATTGTTGGATGCAATCAGAAGAAAACAGAAGCGGTCCTACTAACGGGACTGAGGAAGCTTGCGCCCATAACTTTCCAAATAAACAACGTTAGCATCGCCCCAAAAGAGTCGTTAAGATATCTAGGTGTCATCATAGACAAGAGGCTCTCCTTCATTCCCCATCTTAACGAAGCCGCAGCAAAAGGTATGAGAGCAATGGCGGCAATGGAAAAACTGATGCCATCGTAGTGGAGGCGGAGAGCTGTAAAAATTGGTTTTGTACGTCTAGTTTTGCATATCTTGTCTTGTATGTTAAGTCTGGCATATCTAGTCTTGTAGCTCCAGTTTTGTCCGTCTAGTCTTGTCCGTTTAGTCTTGTGTAGTATTGTCTCTCACGTGTTGTCTGTCGAGTCTTTTTTGTCCATTTTGGTCTGTTCAGTCTGGTTTGTCCTGCCTTGTCTGTCTGATCTTCTCTGTCTGTTCTTATTTGTCCGGTCTTGTCTGTCTGGTCTTTTCTCTCTGTTCTAGTATTGCCGTGTTGTCTGTCCAATCTTATCTGTCCAGTCTTGTCTGTCGGGTGTTTTCTCTCTGTTCTAGTATTGCAGTATTGTCTGTCCAATCTTATTGGTCCAGTGTTGTCTGTCCAGTCTTGTCCGTTCAGTCTTGTCTGTCATGTCTTCTCTGTCCTGTCTTATCTCTCTTATCTGTCTTGTGTTTATAATGTTTTTCTCGTTAATATTCCTCCTTCCTTTTTTATTCGGAAATAATACGAACCAAAAACTTGATTTCATGCTAGATGCGTAGAACACATAACGTAAAATAAATCCCCGAAAATATATATTATATAATCCAATTTCAAACAAATATTACAATAGAATGAGATTTTCCTTTATCCCTATAAAAAACCCTATGAAAACTTATCATAACTACCAAGCGAAATCCCAATTTCCACACAAGTTAATGTTCGCTTCCCGCATGAAACTGAAATAAAAAATCAAACCCGTACGTCTGTTTATTAGAGCAAAGTTTATAGGATCTATACTTATATACAGTTTGTGTCTCACGAGAGAGCAGAAGCAGATAATCTCGTTTATCTTTTATATTACTACGTTTCGCAATCACGTTTACAATTTCTGGACTCGTGTAATGTTAGATAGCTCGAAAGTCAGCAACTTATAAGATAAAGATCCGAGAACATGTCCACCTTTCTATTTGTACAGCTATTTGTTATCATAGGAAACTTCACTCTTTTAATCAACCAAATCGAAGTAGAACAAAATTAGAAGACAAAGAATAGAATAAATAGACAATATTAGGCATTTAAATTTAATAAACAGTCGTACTAATCGAATAACAGTTTAGTTGATCTATTCGGATTCAAATTGTGACATTTAACGATTTCACGGAAAACATTATAATGTGCAAAAATTTAACTTATTCCAACATAATTCGCCACAAATTTTGATTTAGTTTGTAAAACCACGGAGTCGTAATCTTGATGTGGAAGACCCTTATCACGTGGAAGGCATGTATTTTTTTTTATGAAAAATGCGGTTATAAAAACCATAACTCCAGATATCGCTGTGTTTATTTCCTGAAAATTTGTGTCCACGAAGGTTTATGCAAACAGGAAAATCGCATCCGTTCATATGTGTCGAGACTATAAAATATGCGTCGTTTCGACGCAATAGTAATATAAAAAAAAGAAAGTAAAAGGAAGAACACAGGAAAAGGAACGTAGGAAACAGAGCATGCTGGCGCACGCGTTCCCTTTAATATTACCGAGAATTGTTAATATTCTGTGCAAAAGCTGCAATTTCCGAAAGTTTATGCGGAGAACACGAAATTTCCTAACGGTGTGTCCTACCATAAAAATAACATTTACATTTGGAACGTTTTAGTTTTTATCACGGTAGTCTCATTATTGTTCAACAAGCACATCAAGATGGTTTTATTGCTTTTGCATCGCTCCGAAGAATCATTCAATCGAATTGGTTTGTTCTATATAATTGTATCGATTGTACTTATTGTACCACAAATTGTTTTATGTATTTTAAAACTTTATTTAAAATGTATTTTAAGATCTTATCCTTTTTATTATATTGTAGTTTATTCTTGGGAAAAGGATTTTTTTTAATAAAATTTATTTATTTTAAATAATTTTGATAAAACAAAATTAATTAAATTTATTAATTTTAAACGTGATAAAATTAAAAAAAAACACGTGGTTCCAAACGCGTCACGACTGGTCGTCTAGTTTGTGACGTCATAATGGTAAAATAATACCACAATAGTATAGGTCGACTTTAATATATTTGTATTGACCAAAAATTACAGAATTTGAGTGCAAAAAAAATAATTTTATCAAGTAAATAATGTATTAATAGGGGGTTTATAAAGGCTAGCTCATATAATATTTACAATGTGGATATATTTATGATAATTGATTTTTTTTAATGGTATTCGTACTTTAGTACGAGGTACTATAAGTTTGTTAAAAGATCGTATTGTAAACAATAGTATATTAAAGGACGAGTTGTCAGCGCGATTTTACAGCACGCGTCCAAGTTTGGAAAACGACGAGCGTAGCGAGGAGTTTTCTAATGGACAAGTGATGAAAAACGCCTGACAAACGCGTTTTTATAGTATTTTTTCTATTTTGCGCCATTTTATGCCATTTTTAAATAAAAAAATCGCGCATACATGTTCATAAAATTTGATGGTGGTTGGTTACACTGATAATTGACACTTGAAATTAATTTAAAGGTTATAATTAAAATGGGTGAAAAAATATCTTGCACTCCACTAGAATTGAAAGAAATAACTGCAAATACAGTGAATAAATTGTTGCCAGATAAATTGCGAGCAAGATGTGAAAAAGAATACTGCAAATTTAAGTGGGTGTAAAGTGGGAGTGGTGTAATCTAAATAAAGTTACAGTTATTTCGGAAGATGTTTTACTTGCTTACTTTGAATTACACCGTAAGAAGTATATACCATCAAGTTTATGGACGATATATTCTATGTTGAGGTCCTGTTTATCTATACATAAGGATGTAGATATATCCAAATATTGTAAATTGCAGGCCTTATTGAAACAGATATCTCAGGGCTATGCACCTAAAAAGTCGAAGATTTTAGAAGAAGATATTCATAAATTTAAAAGGAACGTCATTGATAAGTCTTATCTGGCTATGAAGGTAGATAAATTTGTATGTATATCGCAGCTTTGTATGTAACGGTATTCATTATAGATCGTCTTGATAATGGGTTATAATGATAATGAGTTATAACGGATATGTCTGTCAATGACATAGAATACAGATACGATTCCATCATTGTCTCTGAATCTAAAACAAAAAATTAGATTCCAAGTATGTTTGCAATTACAGATCCTCATTGGGTTGACTTAATTAAAAAATATGCTAACTTACGTTAAAAAAGAATATTGAAATATCTAAAATGCTTGGGTGTGGGCAAGCAAATATCAACTTACCTGGATGTTCTTCTAGTGCCCCACATTTGCAACTTGATAGCAACAGTAGTAGTAGCACTGTATATAATGTCCCTGGTGTGAGTGTTACTGCTCAAGAATCCAATGTTACTATAAATATTTTTAATACTTCTACCATTGAAAAGAATTTAAAATAAATATGTGTTATATCGTTTATTACCATTAATTAATTAACCCTTAAGAGCTAGTCATATTTTCGGCACCTTCTGAAACCAGTCATGGGTCGTTTTCGTCTTTGCGTTATTTGGATCAGTAAAAACGCTTTAAAAAATCTGAAAAAATTCATGGAGCTTCTTTCAACCTTCAACTTAAAGCCCCAATAGGAATATTTTGAAAAAAACAATTTGTTATACTTTTGTTATTGAAAATCTGGAGGTATCTCACGAAAAATCATTTGTTTACTTAAAAAATCATAACTTAAAGCCAAATAAAGATATCGACACAAATAAAAAAAGAAATTGAAGGTGAAGACCATACCTTTCATAAAAAAAATAGTCCAAAAAATTTTATTGAAAAAAAAATGCTTAATTTTTGAACCTGAAAATAGCAAAAATTTGGGTACTAAAATTGCGTGTAAAAATGACTAAAATCGCGTGTAAAAATGATTTGAATGAATAAATTTGTTGTAAAGTGGATATAAACTAATAACGTAACAATGTTTTAGTGTGTGTTAGGTCAATATTTTATTTAAGCATGGTGGCAAGGTATACAGCAAGAAATACGGTGTTCGTCGCAAGTGGGTTTACCGCATTTCGCGCAACAAATGTTGATTTTGCGGTCTTTTTCTGTTTTACAATAAAAACATAGTTTTCTCTTGTTCATTTTTTGGAGCCCAACATTCGCGGTTATATTTTCTTTGACTCCTAGCAATCTTTGAATGGATTGCTTAGTAGATGTATGAATTTGTGGGTATTCAAGGCGTTTACGGAGCTGTGGCGCTATCAGATCGAATGCAAACTCTTTCAAGAAATCGGCTCGAGAACGCGGCTCATTTGTAGAAGCTAAATTGTACAAAATGGAGGCATTCACAGTGGCCTGATCCATCATACCGAGAAAGAAACGCATAGTCCATCTACGAGTCCTTCGAGCGCATGAGTAATTGCCGCATAGCTGATCAAACACATCAGTGCCGCACTTCGTTGAGTTATAAAACTCAATGATCTCAGGTTTATCAGTATCTGCGGACTTTTTCCCTGTTTTGTGTTTCGATGACAACAGCAATACGACCTTATTTTTTTTTCGGGCAAAAAGACAATAAAATATTGCTCCCGTCGTAGCCGTATCGGACCGTGCCCATCGTCGCATTTTGACGGAATGATTCCGGAATCTGCCGCTTATTTTTGCGAATCGTTCCGACCATGGTGATCCCGTGATCTTTTTTCATTGTATTGAAAATTTCAATAGAAGTGAACCAATTGTCACAAGTGATCGTTCGGTTAGTACCATGAATAGGTTGGCTTAGAACGCGAACATAGTACGATGGTACACTTTCGTTTCGTTCCGAGGGGACTTTTCCGGTGTACGGTATCGCTGACAACATATATGATGTTTTTGCATCGTTCATCGATTCAATTTTTATACCGTAACGCGCAGGTTTTGATTTTATATAAACTCTCGCCGAAAATTTGCCGCGAAATGCTAATAACTGCTCGTCGATTGTCAAGAACTCGCTAGGAGAATAATTTAATTCACAATTTTTTATAAACGTGTCCCAAATTTCGCGGACCGGCGCTAATACGTCTGTAGCGCGTCTTTCTGCTCGAGTTGTCTTATCATCGAATCGTATTCTGCGGCTCAGAAACGAACCGAGTTCGTCCCATCGCGGCTTTACATAACGGGACGCCAAATTGTTCTCCCCACAATTCTCTCAGGTTCACTCGGTTGCTTTTACACGCGCCGAAAAGATACAATATGCCGAGGAACGCTTTTATTTCAGTAACACACGTCGATTGATATACCCTGTCAGCTGCCCAGTCAGCGTCATCAACGTTACGCATGAACCGTGCGATTTCTTCGTTCGTATGTAACACGATAACGTCCAAAACATCGTCGGTGAATAAGGTGCTCCAATATTGTAACGGAGTACTCGCCGAAGCAGCCGCGTTTTTAGCACGAGGTAAAATAACTGTAATACTGCTTCTCCGACCGCGACTTTCGGGAGCATTTACGCACCACTTATATTTATCCTTCCCGTACACATACTTCCTACGTCGAGTACCTGTCGGTATCTCTTCTTCTTGTTCTGGTTCTGGTTCTTGTTCTGGTTCACTGACGTCGTCATCATCGCGGTCGTCTAAATCTGAGACCTCATACTCCGTTTCATCGCTGTCATGGTCTTCCAACAGATCAGATTCCTCCTCGGAGTCGTCTGATCCAAAATATATTATGTTATCTCGAGGCCGAAGAATATACTCAAAACTTCTTCCGCCGATCGTGATGACATTTTTAGTGAAACTACAGAAGAAAAAAAATTAATTTTTTAAAAAAATTACAAAAAAAAAAAATTTTATTTGCGTGTGCAGAACTTTTTTTTTCCGATTTTAAGATGATATTGAACGCATAAAAAAAAAAGTTTAAAAAACTTACCTGTACTTTTGAGCAACGTAAAGTCTAGTCATGGGTCGTTTTCGTCCGCGGCGAAGTTCATGTGCTCACTACGATGGCCTGAGGGAGACTAGCGCACTGCCGCCTCGTAGGTAGGTCCTCGGGGGACATTTAGGGACTTTTTTTAGGGAGGGGATATAGCATGCTCCGGACCCGTTTTCAAAAGTTACAGCACTTTAAAATTTCGCTTGGGTCGAAAACGACCCATGACTAGCTCTTAAGGGTTAAATTTGTGTATTCACGATTTCCACACATCTTTTTCTTCAAGTGCCACCTTCTCTTAGAAGGTTGGCTATCATAACTATTTTCACTTTTGATGTTAGCTCTAAACAACGCAACGGAACTATACTTGTACCATTTTCTTCGATTATTTAACCAGGAAATGCGTCTTCTACGTCTTACTTTCATCTTAGCTACATTCAAAACTGTCCCGCATGGAGATCCGAATAGTGGACTACAGAGTCAGGTATTTTCGCAATGAAATTATCCATGTTGATTAACTAGGGATATGTAATCAGGTAGTTTCCCGTAGCTTTCCTGATTCCAATGCCGTTGACTATTTCTTATAGTTCGTCCGTCTTCGGGGGCGATTTCTCACCCCCAGGACAATAGAGTTCCCTTCCGATATCATTTGATATTGGTTGATTGCTTATACCGGGGCACATTCGGTCTATTACATAATATTCATATATTATTATATTACTATTTTAAATTAAGTCCCATAAAGAAAGAAAAAGAATATTTGACACTAAAATAATTTGACGTTTCGAACGATAACTTTCTTGAAACGAAATTCACTTTGTTTTTAACACAATTTTTAACACCAATCTAATGTTAACTTTTTGTTTTTTCACTATAAATTTCTCTCTATATAAACTTTATTTTTTTTTTATACAGCGAGGTTCCTACAGCCTTTGCCGCATCCCGCACTTCTTTTTCCACCTCTCCTTATCTCTCCAGCCATCTTCTTCTATGGCTCTATCTTTAATGGTTTCCATAATACCATCTATCCATTTTATTGCTGGTCTGCCTCTTCTTCTCCTTGCTCTTGGTATATATTGGAATGCTATTTTTGGCCATCTTTCTCCAGTCATCCTTTGCATGTGTCCATACCACTTAAATTGCCGTGTTTCTATGTCGTCTGTAGTGCCATAGACTCTCTTCGTTTGTCTTCTTATATGTTCATTTCTTACACGATCTAGTTTGGACGTTTGACAAGCTCTTCGTAGAAAGTCCATTTCCACTACTTGTATACTTTTTTTATCTCTTTGTGAAACTTGCCAACATTCTGAACCATAAGTTGTTATTGGTTCTACAATAGATTTGTATACCCCTCATTTTTGTTTTTAGTTTAATTTCATTTGACCATAGCATTGAATTTAACAAGCAGATAGCCTTTTTCCCTTGTCCAAGTCTATTTTCTATATCCTTTTTTGTTGTTCCTTCTTCTGAGATGATAGTTCCTAAATATTTGTATGCCCTACATTTTTTAATCTTTCTTAACTCTAGTGCTGGGTCTTCTCCTTCTTCCCCGACACGAAGATATTCTGTTTTTGACATATTCATATTTAAACCCCATTCCGAATACTCTTCTTTCAATTTTCTTAACATATAATCTATATCTCTTTCATCACTTGCTAGTATCACTTGGTCGTCAGCAAATAGCAGGCTTGTCAAACAATGTTCACCTGTTCTTATTCCCATTCCTGCGGTTTTTCTTCTCCAGTTTGTTAGTGCTTCTTGTATGTATATTTTAAATAATGTAGGAGACAGGCTGCAGCCTTGTCTTAATCTTTTCGTTGTACGGAAAGGCCGCGATATACCGTTTCCTATCTTGCCTGCACTTTTTGACTCGATATATATATATTTCTGATTGCCCGACAGTATACACTATTTATCCCAATCCTCGTCAATGCTTCAAAAAGCTTTTTCCAGGGTACCGTATCGAAAGCTTTCTCCAAGTCGATAAATAATAGGTGTGTGGGTAGATTTCTATCTTTCCGCTTTTCTATAATTTGTTGAATAACAAATATATTGTCAATGCATGATCTCCCGGCTCGGAAGCCACTTTGCTCCTCTACTTCTTTGATGCTGCTTTCAATTCTTTTTTTTTTACTATCCGGCCGTACAACCGCCCAAGCGCACTAGTTACGCTGATCCCTCTGTAGTTACTACATTGTCTTTTGTCTCCTTTTTTATATATTGAGCTCATATGAGCAATATTCCTATCTTCTGGAATGTTGTCGCCTTCTATTAGACATTTGTTGAAGATCTTGGCTATCAGCTCTAGTAATAATTCTGGTCCATTTTTAACTAGTTCAATTGGGAAATTTCCTGGCCCTGCAGCCTTCTTATTTTTAGATTCTTTTAGGGCTTCCTTTATTTCTTTTATCGTTATCGCATTTACTTCTTCATTTGTGGGTGTCTCTATGTCGAGGTTATCAATGTGGAACTCTTTTCTCTTTTCTGTTAGCAGTTCTTTGTAATATGTTTCCCACTCCTCCATACTTATTAGTTCAATTTTATTTACTTGCCCTTCTTTTCTAATATGTTTGATTGCCTTCCACGCTTCCGAAACTTTTGTTCCTCCCATGCACCTCTCTATCTCCTCGCATCTTTTTTCCCAAATCTCATTTTTCTTTTTTGTTACAAGTTTTTTAACTTCTCTATTCCAGTGTGCATAGATCGTTCTATCTACTATTTTTTTAGATTGTAGCCAAGTTTGATAAGCTTTCTTTTTAATTTCTGCTAGTCTTTCTATTTCTTCACACCACCACTCTTTATTTTTAAAATGCCTTTCTTGTGGTCCTATAGCTTCGTTCGCTGCTTGGTGCATACAGGTCCTTAGGTCTTGATATAGTTGATTCGCTGTTGTGTTTCCGTATTGCACTTTAGCCAGCATGGCAGTTAATCTTAGTTTGTACAAAAATTTAGTAGATTCGTTGTCGAAACTCTCTAGATTGTATATGATTTCATTCGGGTTTTTTCCTAAGATGTCGTTTTTACTAGTTTTGTCCGTATTAGTTTTCCTATACTTCATTAGGACTGTTGCTACCAATAGGTGGTGGTCCGATCCGCATTCCGCTCCTCGATACACCCTTACGTCAGTGGTTGTTATTTTTGTGTTTTGTTTTTGTATAATGTAATCGATTATCGATCTTAGTCCTTTTGTGGGTTGGGTCCACGTGTATTTATGTATATATTTGTGGGAGAAGAAACCATTCATTATCTTTAGAGACATATTCTGACATAGTTGTTTTAGACGTCTGCCGCTATCGTTTTCAGTTTGTTCTCCATATCTACCTATTACCGGGTTGTTTCCTTCTCTCCCTGTACGGGCATTTAGGTCTCCCAAGATAAGTATTTCTCGATCTCCTTTTATCTCAGATATTATTCGGAATAGTTTTTCGTAGAACATATCTTTAGTGGCAAGGTCTGCATCCTCGCTAGGAGCGTATACTCCTATTATAACTATATTCTGTCCATTTTTTTTTTAATTTCCATTTTTATTATTTGTTCGTCAATTTCTTCATGGTCTTTAATGTATTTTTTATATTTTCTGTGTATTGCTATTGCTACTCCTCTCTTTGCTCTTGTGTCCTTTTTAACTCCACTATAAACATGTATATATTCCCCTACCATCTCGACTCCATTCCCTTTTTTTTAGTTTCTGTAAGCACACAGACATCCAGTCTCATTTTGTTTAATTCTTGGAATACTTCTGTTTTCTTTGTTCGTAATGCTTGTATGTTCCAGGTCGCCATTCTCATAGTCAATTTTCTTTGCCTAGTTCGTTATATTTTATGTTCATCATTGTTCCGAGGCGGATTTTTGAAGTTTTTAACATTTTTTCCTTTTTCCGAATGATGAGGTGTTGGCCCATCGATTCAACCCTCTAGCTTGAAGGACCAGGATTTTCTGTTAGGGTTTTCTCCCTTAGCCACTTTTGTTCCGGTTTTCAGGCGCCGGAAACTCGCCATTTACCCCCTTCCGTCTGCTACACCACGCACATCCATTGTACGCGATGCACCCAGAGGCCACGACGAGGACGTGGAAGTGGGATTTGCTGGATTTGTCCTTTTCGGGACTGTGGGCGTTTCCCAGAGTTTTGTTGTAGCAGGAATAGTGGCACTTTCTGCTACCCCTGAGACCCATACCAGCCATTTAGCCTTCCATATAAACTTTATACCATTCAAAAAATACATTTATTTCAACGAGCAAGTTTTTGTTGTGATTGCACACACATCACCTAAAAACTATCTCGCCGAAAATCCATCACTGACAGTTCTTAATTTCTGTGCCAACTTTGATTAAATTAACTAACTAAAAATATTACAGCACTCGGCGAGCCATTACCGCACGCATTTGAGTGCTGTAATGAGTCCATTACAGACGCAACATAGAAAAAAGAGTTTTCAATAGGGACATAACAACTTTGTTTTATAATACGGAACATAACCTACAAACTTGTTTATGATCTGTCAAAGTCAAAACGTCAGTCAATGCTTACATTTTTATCATGGTGAAGTTCAAGAACGAGCAACGTTTGGTTTACTACCGAAATTCTGAATCGGTAGTCGCAATTTTAAGAGCGCTTACTCCAATTTTTGGTAGCAATAATCGTCCAACCAGACAAGTTGCGCGTGCGATGGTGAACAAATTTGATTCAACATATTAACTATGGAAGGTTCCTGTGCCAGTGAGAGAACACACCGATTGATGTACTGGAAATATTACAGCCGTAAGAGCTTCAGTTCAAAATGAACCAAACAAGTCGATTCCACGCCGTTTACAAGAATTGGGAACTTCCCAGTCCACATTATGGCGAATTTTGCATAAAGATCTTTACCTACACCCTTAAAAGATCAAATTAAGCCAAGAATTTAAACCTCTTCTTGAAATTTAAACTTCATCATGGAAATTCTGACTTTGTTGAGTGTTCCTCATTATATGGCCAAGGTATTCCAGCTTTCTTGTCTTTATTGTTATTAAGACCTTTAGTTCTTTTCCCATTGTCTCTAGGATCTGCTGGTTGGTGACCGTCCAGGATTTTGAGTATGCGGCGGTATAGCCAAATCTCAAATGGCTCGAGTCTCCGTTCGGTAGCCTCGGTCAGAGTCCAGGACTCCACGCCATATAGAAGTAAAGTATAATCTCGGTAATTCGGCAGTTGGGTAATCGGACGACACGACCAGTAATCGGGCGGTCTGGAGACCGCTCGCGCTCTTCTCTCCCACCACTCTTTCTTATAATCCGGCGGTTGTCTGGTCCCATATGTGTCGGATTATCGAAATTATAGTGTACTGTAAAGATGTAGAATCTCAGTAGTCTGATCTTCGTTTGTATATTCAGGTGATGTGCTTTGAATACCTTTGCCATTTTCAGGAATGTGGATCTCGCTTTTTCTACCAGACATTTGATTTCAATTGAGTGGTCCCACTTTTCACTCTCTCAATCAGTTCGTTGTTAACTCGAAACTGTCCGACATGCTTGTTGTTTTTGGATACTAGTATGTACTTCGTTTTGTTCACCTTGGGCATGAGACGATACCTTTGACTGACTTCTGATATTCTGTTCATCAGCTCTTGCAGGTTTTCTAAGCTGTCTGCGCCTACTACTGTGTCGTCCGCGTATCTTAGATTGTTTATATACTCGCCATTTATTTTAATACCACATCTTATTTCTTCCAACGCTTCCTGAAATATGCGTTCTGATTATATATTAAACAAAGTCGGTGATAGTATACATACTTGGCGCACGCCTCTCTTGAGTCAGTTTGTTTCCAGTATAGGTTGCTGATTATCTTTATATACCTGTGTTGCAACCCTCTCTTTTAGGATACCTATGAGTTTATTATGTTGTACTCTGTCAAAAGCTTTCTGGTAATCAATGAAGCATCACAATCCATATCCCTACATCTCTGTATTAAAACCTGGGCCCTGAAGAGTGCCTCCCTCGTTCCTAGAGCATTTCTGAATTTAAACTGAGCGCGGCTGATGTTTTCTTCGCACATCTTAGTTATTCGTCCATGAACTATTTTTAAGAAGAGTTTTAGCAGATGGCTCATTAAACTTATAGTTCTGCTTCTTTGGGAGGGTAATGAATGTTGATATCAGCCATGCTTTTGGTATTTCTGCTTTTCTAAAACCTTTCTTGACATTGATCTTTGATCCAGTTTTCTTTTACATTGAATTGAATTCAATGTAAGTATGAATTACCACGTAGTAACAGTTGCAACTATCCTATTCAGTTTTCTTTTGCTTTTCTTATTTCTTGTCTTATTTGCAGGATATTATAATTTTCCTCGTCGTTCTTTGCCTTCCTTCTTACTTCCATGAGTCCTAATATATTATCGATCATCCAGTTCTTCCTTTTCTCTTTTTGTTTGCTTAGGTGTTCGTCTCTAATTCTTTGAAAGTTCTAGTTAGTATATCTAGGTTTTCTTCTACGCCGCCCATTTCTTCGAAAGTTTTACATTTTTCATTTATTAGTTTTGCCATTGTTTCCCTTATTTCTTGTTCTTTCAGTTTCCTCATATTACATTTTTTCGTAGTTGTTTTCCTCATGACTTTTTTCATTTTAATTGTAAACCCTGGGCAGGTCTTGACTGATATGCAGCTATTTCGAAATATCCGGTTCACTAGTCTGTAGTCTATTTGATTCCTCATTATGTTGTCTGGTCTATCTTATGGCGATCTCCATATATAGGTCTACGCATCGGCATTTTTTAGAATGTACAGTATCCGCTCATAATGACATCGAGAGGAAGTCACAAACACGTCATACTAATCGGACATCATACAAAGCATAGTCTTAAATTTTTATTAGTTATGTATTTAGTTTAATAGAGAGAAAAACTACAATTAGTATAAACTTAATAAAGACGGAACAAAGCTTGAATATATAAATATACTCAACCTTTCCGGAACTCTATAATACTAATGAGTCTTTTTAGGACTACCAAAAACAAATCTCGTATGAAATTTGTCAGTTATTCTATAGCTTTCAGTCCACCTTCGTGGCACTCAACAAAAACCATAAAAATAACATTGATTTTTAAGATCATGTCTTTCCGATACCTTGAGTGGATAGCCATCTGTGGACGCGTTTCGAGATTTATCTCTCATCAGCACAGCTTTGCTTCCATGAATAATATTTTGTAAATCACTCACTTAAAAGCTATAGAATAACTGACAAATTTCATACGAGATTTGTTTTTGGTAGTCCTAAAAAGACTCATTAGTATTATAGAGTTCCGGAAAGGTTGAGAATATTTATATATTCATGCTTTGTTCCGTCTTTATTAAGTTTATCTGATTATCTATAATGTTGTATGGTTTTACCAATTCAAAATTTACAATTAGTATAATACATATATATCTATTAACTTACAAAAAAAAACATGAATTGGCACAAAATTAACATGTATACAAAATATTACATACATATATGTATACAAAACATAACATAAAAATTGTACATAATATCAATGTACATAATAACATATTTAGTCATTTCTTATATAAGAAATCTCTCGAATAACAGTCTCTAACATTATTGTGTAAAGAAGACAATTGCCCTGTTTAAATTATCATTTTCGAAATTGGTATGAACAAATCGTGATAATAAGTCTGCAGCATCTTTAAAGCCTCTTCTGCAGTAGGTATTGATTCTTCCTCGACTTCCTCTTCTTTATTCGTTTTGCTCATTAGCTGTAATATCCCGCACGATATTTTCATCTGATGGTTCTTCTGATGTGAGGAGAGCGTTATCAATTTCAACATAATCGCCCCAGATTCCCGGCGCTGTTAACGAGTCTGAATTTAGGTTTCGTAACCACAAAGGTAAAGGAACGTCATCTTCATCATCAAATTCATTTTCTGCTGTATTTTCAACAGGTAAACTAGCATGGTTTTCAATGAATCCTGCATGTTTGAAACAGTTGTAAATTGTACTTTGTGGAATTTTATTCCAGGCATCATAAACCATAAGAATTGCACCAAGAACTGTTATTTTAGTAGAAGAGCTATTTTGATTATAATCGAGGCTATTAATCATTTTTTGCACAAGATTCTTTCTGAAATTGCTTTTGAGTGATCTTATTATTCCTTGATCCATTGGTTGCAAGACTGATGTTGTGTTTGGTGGAAGGAAAGCAAGTGTAATAGACTTTAAATCAGTAACTATTGGATGCGCCGGGCAATTTTCAACCAGCAACAATATATTTTTCTTCTTTTTCTCCAAATCTCTATACCAATCTCGAAGCCACTTTTCGAACAGTTCTGACGTCATCCAAGTTTTACATTTATTTGCATCGACTGGCAACGAATTAACACTGCTAAAACATTTTGGTTTTTTAGATTTTCAAATAACGAGCATTTTTTTTTTTTATAACCATGACGGTTAGGTTTTTTGACAACTTATGTCTCACTTTAAAACGACTTATCCAGCTCGCAGAACAATTAAAGTTAAGGATACCAAAACGTGAACCAAAACATTTGCCTTTTCCTGTAACATAGGGCCGTTGATAGGTATTCTTTTGTTTCTCGCCCTTTTAAAACACTGAATTAACGCTTGATCAACATTATTCTGTCGTGATTTTCGAAGCCTCTTCTTGATTCAAAACATTTGAATTAAACGATTCCTTAATCTGGTTCTTGTTTTTAAAAATCATTGATATGTTCGAATGGCCAACACCAAATTCCTTTGCGAGAGATGAGTTTGATTCTCCATTTTCTAGTCTGCATATAATCGCACCTTTCTCTTCAATGGTATACGCTTTACGTCGTTGCAATGTCATTTTCTGCACAAATCACTAACAGTAGGTACGTATCCATGAACTATCAATTCGTCACTGGGAATGAAAACAAAAACGAGCCACGTTCACCAAATTTCGTTGCAGGGAAAGGTGTGGGGATGGTTTTGGGTGGGAACGGTCACTATAGCCGGGTGTAATTTCTTAAAAACATGTCATAATAAGCGACATGTCATTTTAAACGAAGTCATTATATCGGAACTTTGCTACTTTCCTACAAAGAATTTAATATGAAAAACAAACTTCACACTGCAATTACTTCATATTAAGCGGTTGGTCAATATAGCCGGAGTCATAATAAACGGATTCCACTGTATTTAGTATTACGTATTCGTCCTCTTCCGCAAAGTTCTTTAGTCTATCTCCTCGCTCGTTTCTTGTACCTAATCCGTACGCCCCAACAGAGTCCCCACTTTTTCCTTTCCCGACCTTGGCGTTTAGATCTCCCATGATTACGACAATTTAAACCTCCGGATCATCTAATGTCCCGGAACTTATCCGATTATGTTCTGCAAAAGTTTGGAAAAAATCCTGAATTTCATCGAAAACTTCAGAGATGAAGCTCATTTTTGGCTGAATGACTATCAATAAGCAGAGTATGCGTTATTGGACAGCAACAAACCCACATGTGCTTCACGAGATTACATTGCATCCACAAAAAAATAGCGTGTGGTGTGGATTTCGTGCCGGAGGTGTGCTAGGGCCGCATTTTTTAAAAATAATCGCGATGTTATGGTCAATAGATTTCGCTATCGTGCCATGTTGGAAGACTATTTTTGGCCAGAATTGGATGGACTTGACTTTAGCGATATGAGTTCCAACAGTTTCAATAAGCTCGTCAAACAATTGATTTATTGAAAGAAAAATTTGGTAATCGTATCATCATCATCATTAATCAGCTTGTAGCATCCACTGCTGGACATAAGCCTTCCTTAATGCCTTCCATTCTTCTCGTTATTGCGCTGCTTATATCCAATGAGATCTGATACGCTTTATACCGTCACTCCATCTCGTCGGTGCTACGGTATCTCCTCTGCTTCTGTATGCCTTTTTTCTAGGCCTCCATTCAATGATACGTTTCGTCATTCTTCCATCCATCATTCTTGCTACGTGGCCTGCCCAATTCAACTTCAGGAGGGTGAACCTCTTTAACGCATCTGCAACTCCCGTTCTCTGCCGTATGGTAACATTTGGGATTTTGTCACGCAGGTTTATTCCTAACATGGACCGCTCCATGCTCCGCTGTGTTACCCTGATTTTGTTTATAACTTTCTTTGTTAAATAAGCCTTTCCGCTCCATATGTTAGAACAGACTGGACACATGCCTATGTCCTATTGTTGCACACCTATCTTTTCAAGCAGATGGGTAAATCGGCCTTACTCGTCCTACTTCCTCTTACAAGTCCTACTCGTCCTAATCAGTCGTTAGTCCTACTCATCTGTAGAATTCGTTCGTTTGATTATCTCTACCAATTCGAATCTGGTGTCCTAGATATTTATATGAAACAACCTGTTCTATTTTGACATTATCCACTGTAACCGTAATCGCTTAATCTCGAGATTAAGAGAATGCTGCAGTCGAATAGCCACCTCGCTCATCCGATTTAACGCCATTGGATTTTTTCTTAGGGAGTTACCTAGAGTCGAAAGTTTATGCCAACAATGCAACAACGTTATAGGAGCTCAGGAACAATATAGAACGCGAAATTGCCAACATTCCGGCTGATATGTGTGAAAGAGTGATTGAAAATTGGATTCAAAGAATCGACCTCTGCCGTCGAGCTCGTGGTGGTCATACGAACGACGTCGAATTCCATACATAATTGTAACATGTGTACTACACCTGGAATAAATTTCAGCCGGATATCTCAATTAATCTGTGTTTTATTTAAATACAAAGTTGTTATGTCCTTATTGAAAAACCAATTATAAGTTTTAAACTTAATATGCTTTATAAAATTCAATGATTTTTTTCATAGGGCATCACGTGAAAGTAACAGTGATAAGACTATAGGTTATGCTTCAGGGCAAGTCTGGTACTTGCATGGTTAAAGGGCGTGTATGTCTGGAACAAAAATTATTTGTCGTTTTAGGATTTATTCGAGTAACTGCTTGAAACCATTTGTTTCGATGTTTAACATTTAGCGGTAAATTTTTTGTGGAATTTAATGGTGGTACATTTTTTTAGGAGAGTTTAATGCCCGCTCCACACTATTGCGAAGTAGCACAGAGTTGAGCGAGGAACGAGAGTGTGGTCAGGTTACTCGGTCCGCCTTGTGCTTCCTCGCCTCGCCTTTGCTAACTTCGCTTCATGAAGCGGTTTTTCGTACCTTAGTTAAAGGGACACGAGGCGCGAGTACAAGGAAGAGTATCACGTCTACACTCTCGTGTTTACTCGTCCTTTCCTATATATTATACACACAAGTAGTTGCAGCAGCAGCTACCATCTGTTCGGTGTCAGTCATGGCACTGAGGTCCTCGCGAAGTAAGGTGAGAGTGTGAATGCCTCCTCCGTCTAGTTGCTCGCCTCGAACAACTTCGATGAGGATCCTCACCGAAGTTACTCCGCGAGAGTGTGTAGCGGGCATTATAAATAAAAGTGGACAAACAAGATCAGAAATGAGCAGGTTTTGGAAGGAGTAGGGGATGGAAAATCTTTATAGGTGGGTGTCCACAGTTCCGTATCGGACGCATCGCATCAAACGGATCGCAGTATTCTTTCTATAGAAAGTAATACAAGTGGATTCGTACCGATCGCACGAATCGACCCGTCGGGAATGCCGATGCCGTTGCTCCGAGGGGCAACTTTTACGATGCGTGCCGATGACGTCATACGGAATATGGCTATTGCTAGTAGTTGCGTCGACAACCGATACTTTGGACGCACTGTACAAAAATAATCCGTTTGATGCGATACGTCCGATACGTACGATGCGGAAATGTGGACGCCTACCTTATACGAGACTATTTTGAAAAGAAAGAGATTGTGTCTTGGGCATGTATTGAGAGGGAGTTGTTTGTTGAGAGAATTAATCGAGGGAAATGTGGGGCTGTAGGAAGTAGAGGTGGAAGAAGAGTGGCAATGGTTGATGTTCTGAAAGAAGGGAAAGGATACCTGGATATGAAGAAAAATGCTATGAATATAGTTGAGTGGAGGAGACAGAATGGAAACTGCGTATAGCAGAACACAAATGATGATGAATAAATTTATTAATATATTGACGATAATAATAAGATTTAGTTGATAAAAACTGATAAAAACACTGTATCATGTATGACTACTTATTATAGAAAATTTAATTCTATTCAACATTTATTTTCAATTTTTATTTTCAAAATTTAGTCTAGTTTCGGAATTATTTTTGAGACAAATGTATGACTATACTGCATGTATGACAGAATGACAGTAGAAATTGCCATTGCGAGGTCACACTCACTCGAGTTGAGTCGGCATGTTTTCGGTACTAATTATAAGTTAATAATTGTAAACGGTGCTAATTGTAAAAAAATATTTTCAATTTGTTATAACTTTGAAAAACAAAAAATACTTTTGTTATTAAACTTATATATGATCTTTCGATTTATGACAAAAAATATTTTTGCTCAAAAACCCAATTCGCCAATTCATATTTAATCATATATGACTTCTCATTCAAGCTTTGACGTCTATCAGGGCACAATATAATTTACCCAATGTACGGTTTCCTATACGCACAGGATCGAACGCATCCGTCAATATTTCATTTGATTCCTGTTACAAATATGTCAATCGTTCTGAATGAAAAATCTGAATATGAACCTTCGACTTCCATTCCATCTGTTTTATTTATATCCATTTATTTATTTAGAAAAGCGTATGCATTTTTTATAACTACCTAATTACTGTTCAACAAGCGAATAAGTTGTCTCTTATTTTTTCTTCCGGCTTCTTTTTATAACATTAATTTTTTTCGCTGTCTTTTCTATCTATATATAACAGACCGAAAATCATTGGATAATAGGATATGAAATTTAATTCTTTACAAGTTTTATTTGAAACATTTTGCTAAATTTCAATTAATTTCCGAGCTCCTTTCGCATTTTTTATTGGAATAAGATAAGAAAAATGTAAAATAAAAACGAGGTTTTGACTTTGTTCAAGGTTGATTATTACCAAATTGACAAATTAAAAAAAACTATGTAACAAGATTTCTTATAGAAAATTCAATAATCTACACATTTTATTTAAAATATTTTTTCAATTTCATGTAGTTTCCGTGTTATTTGTGAATTTTTGAAACAAGAATGGGAAACAAGAATAATGTTTCGACATTGTTCAAAATTGATTATTACCAACTTTCCGAATAAAAAGTCTCTAAATTTAATATAGGGGTGAAACTTAACTAATTATAGATACAATCATACCAACTTATTAAAGCGGAACACAGCTTGAATATATAAATGTGTTCAACCTTTCCGTAGCTCTACAATATTATCTATCTTTTTAAAAAAAAAATTAACATTTATCTATCTTTTTAACACTACAAAACCAATCGCATTTTGAAACACAACAGATATAATTTATGTCTGTTATTTACTAGGTAATAACAAACAAATATCTGATGTGTTTCAACATGAGATTTGTTTTTTATTTACTAGGTAATAACAGACAAATATCTGTTGTGTTTCAATATGAGATTTGTTTTGTAGTCTTAAAAAGACTTAATAATATTATATAGCTACGGAAAGTTGAATATAAAATATATTCAAGCTGTGTTCCGCTTTAATAAGTTTCTCGAAATTTTCTTAGCTTTCATTATAATAATAATAATATAAGCTTTTATTATAAAGTTTTCGTAGAAGAGTTAATTTTCTGAGTTTTTTTAAAGTATTTAACATATTTACAACTAATATTTAGTTTTTGAGGAATCTTTAAGGCAAGAAAACTGTAAAACAAAATTTGAATTTGTTTAAAAGTTGATTACCAACTTTCCAGACAATAAATCTCTAGATTACAAGGATACTTATAGAAAATTTAATTCTATTCAACATTTATTTTCAATTTTTATTTTCAAAATTTCGTCTAGTTTCGGAATTATTTTTGAGACAAATGCAAAACAAAATCTATTTTATTACTAGCAAATACCATAAAAAACGAATTGTAAGGGACAATCAAAGATATGGATAATCATATTCTTTATTACTAATGAGATACAGAATATATTTTTATTATTCATGCATTAAAAGTACTATCTTGGCGCACGTTTTATAATTCGAAAAATGCCTTTTGGTTGTATTATCACATAACTTAAGTAACGCACGCAAATATTCAATATCGCTAAGTTACATTAAAAAAGATAATTAAATAAATAAAATAAACACAATCAAGACCTCAATATTAAAAAAGTGACTGCTAAGTTCATGTCTCTCTCACAAAATATCAAAATTATAAACTTCTAACCCTAAACACCATATGGGTTTTCAAGTAAGTGGTTTACAAATTATTGTTCATGGAAGCAAAGCTGTGCTGATGAAAGATAAATCTCGAAACGCGTCCACAGATGGCTATCCACTTAAGGTATCGGAAAGACATGATCTTAAAAACAATGTTATTTTTATGGTTTTTGTTGAGTGGCACGAAGGTGGACTGAAAGCTGTAAAATAACTTACAAATTTCATGTGAGATTTGTTTTGGTAGTCCTAAAAAGACTCAATAATTGTTATAGAGCTCCGCAAAGGCTGTATATATTTATATATTCACGCTGTTCCGTTTGTTTTAAGTTTGTATTTCTTTTATTCTTTTTTCTCAGTCTCTTGTTGGATCTTCCATCTGTTAAACTAGCAAATAGTTTATAATAAATTGTTAGCTTCTTTATTGTTTGGTCCTTTATAACAGTTAGATTAGTTTTAGGGACATACATTAAATGTTTTCCACCTGTATTCTATTTACGTTTTCCAACATTCTTCTTAAATTCGTGCTTATTTATATTTGTGGATGTAGCATGTGGCTTCCAGGATATACAACGTTGTAAATGTCAAAATTAATAATTCCTTTAAATAGGTTCTACTTGAGGCAGTAATGCAGATACTCATTACATTATTATTAATCGTTTTCTGAGCCACTGAAATTTATTCAATTAGCGACGAGAATCCTATCATATCATAACAGAATACCATATACACGAAACGAATGAATCTATGCGAAATAAAACGTCAGAAGATCTTTACTTAGAAATTGATGAAGATTTGAAACATCTGGTGTAAATTGGTAAAATTCTGTTTAGCGCTGTGTTCTTCCTGTATGTGTTCCAGGTATGTAGCAAGCAATTTTATGAACTTAATTCGATCGACGTTATAGTTTTCCAGTTTTAGTTGTCTTCGCATAGATACTGCGCGCCGTTTGAAATACTACATATTCTGGTTTCTCTCCGTTCAGGTAGATACTGTTGGCCGAGAAGCATTAGTTCAGTCTGTTCAGGCGCATACTGGCGAGTCTTGTCTGTCTAGTCGTGTCCGTCTAGTCTTGTCTATCAATCCTTGTCTGTCTAGTCTTGTCTGTCTACTCTCGTATGTTTAGTCCTGTCTATCCAGTCAAATAATAAAATAAATAATCAAATAATTTATTTCATTGTATAAACATATATAATACAGACTTAATACAAATTAAGAATAACTGCAACATTTGATACATTAAATGTAATAGATACATTAAATTAATATATAATTTATTTACAGTCTTCTCTGTTTACTCGTGTCTGTCTAGCCTTTTCTGTCTAGTCTGGTGTATGTAGTCTTGTCTACTTTGTCTTGTCTACCTAGTCTTGTCTGTCCAGTCTTGTCTGACCAGTCTTGTAAGTCTAGTCTTTGCTGTCTATTCTTGTATGTCTAGTCTTGTCTGTCTAGTCTTGTCAGTCTCTCCTCGGTGGTGTAGTTGACAACATACCCGCCTTTCAATGCAGAACACTCGGGTTCGAATCCTGGTCGGAGAGACAACAACTAGGGCGGTTTTCACTAACCGTCCGGGCTGCCCACCCTGAATGAATGCAAAATATGCGATAACGGGGTGGCGCATACTAAAAGCCAAGGTGGAATAGGGGGTTTAGTCTTGTCTGTCTACTAGGGCGGTTTTCACTAACCGTCCGGGCTGCCCACCCTGAAGGAATGCAATATATGCGATACCGCGGTGGCGCATACTAAAAGCCAAAGTGGAACTCTTGTCTGTCTAGTCTGGTCTGTCCAGTCTTGTCTGTGCAGTCTTGTCTGTCTAGTCTTGTCTGTCCAGTCTTGTATGTGCAGTCTTGTCTGTCTAGTCTTGTCTGTCTAGTCTTGTCTGTCTAGTCTTGTCTGTCTAGTCTTGTCTGTCTAGTCTTGTCTGTCTAGTCTTGTCTGTCTAGTCTTGTCTGTCTAGTCTTGTCTGTCTAGTCTTGTCTGTCTAGTCTTGTCTGTTTAGTCTTGTCTGTCTAGTCTTGTCTGTCTAGTCTTGTCTGTCTAGTCTTGTCTGTCTAGTCTTGTCTGTCTAGTCTTGTCTGTCTAGTCTTGTCTGTCTAGTCTTGTCTGTCTAGTCTTGTCTGTCTAGTCTTGTCTGTCTAGTCTTGTCTGTCTAGTCTTGTCTGTCTAGTCTTGTCTGTCTAGTCTTGTCTGTCTAGTCTTGTCTGTCTAGTCTTGTCTGACTAGTCTTGTCTGTCTAGTCTTGTCTGTCTAGTCTTGTCTGTCTAGTCTTGTCTGTCTAGTCTTGTCTGTCTAGTCTTGTCTGTCTAGTCTTGTCTGTCTAGTCTTGTGTGTCTAGTCTTGTCTGTCTAGTCTTGTCTGTCTAGTCTTGTCTGTCTAGTCTTGTCTGTCTAGTCTTGTCTGTCTAGTCTTGTCTGTCTAGTCTTGTCTGTCTAGTCTTGTCTGTCTAGTCTTGTCTGTCTAGTCTTGTCTGTCTAGTCTTGTCTGTCTAGTCTTGTCTGTCTAGTCTTGTCTGTCTAGTCTTGTCTGTCTAGTCTTGTCTGTCTAGTCTTGTCTGTCTAGTCTTGTCTGTCTAGTCTTGTCTGTCTAGTCTTGTCTGTCTAGTCTTGTCTGTCTAGTCTTGTCTGTCTAGTCTTGTCTGTCTAGTCTTGTCTGTCTAGTCTTGTCTGTCTAGTCTTGTCTGTCTAGTCTTGTCTGTCTAGTCTTGTCTGTCTAGTCTTGTCTGTCTAGTCTTGTCTGTCTAGTCTTGTCTGTCTAGTCTTGTCTGTCTAGTCTTGTCTGTCTAGTCTTGTCTGTCTAGTCTTGTCTGTCTAGTCTTGTCTGTCTAGTCTTGTCTGTCTAGTCTTGTCTGTCTAGTCTTGTCTGTCTAGTCTTGTCTGTCTAGTCTTGTCTGTCTAGTCTTGTCTGTCTAGTCTTGTCTGTCTAGTCTTGTCTGTCTAGTCTTGTCTGTCTAGTCTTGTCTGTCTAGTCTTGTCTGTCTAGTCTTGTCTGTCTAGTCTTGTCTGTCTAGTCTTGTCTGTCTAGTCTTGTCTGTCTAGTCTTGTCTGTCTAGTCTTGTGTGTCTAGTCTTGTCTGTCTAGTCTTGTCTGTCTAGACTTTTTAGGAGTCTGCTGCACTCCTCCAGCAGAAACAAACTCCATGTTTTTTTTTAGTGACGTATATTGTTGCCATAGTAACAACTATTATTCATTATTAAACGATTTCTGTTAGTTGTTTATGTTGTGTTAGTTGTTATAGTTGTTATGGCAACAATATGCGTCACTAAAAAAAACATAGACGCAGAAAAAAAATCTGTTCCCGTCACTAGTTAGCAATTTTTGCCACGGTTGATTTGAAGTATTTTGTCTGTTAAATGATTTTGTTGAAATTTTTCAATATTATCGGTAAAAATCAATTATTTTTTTGTAGATTCAACAGTATTTTAAAATGCCTCGTAGATAAAATAATGTATGAAATATGTTTAAACAGTCAGGCGCAATCAACCAACGAGTTCACTGCAGTCCAGCCAGTGGACTCAGTCACACCGGTCCAGCCAGTAGACCCAGTCAAGCTAGACAGACAGTGAGTGACACTAGTTCAACCAGACTCATCCAACAGGCAGTTCAATTAGACTCAGCCAGTTTCAACCAGCTGTCAGTCAACCAGACCAGTTGAGCCCAGTTTAGAGAGTCTAGCTATATATATATATATATATATATATATATATATATATATATATATATATAATATACATATACACAAATGTACAAGAGATACATACACTGTTGAGGAAATGAGTATAGCTAGATTCTCTGAACTGGGCTGAACTGGTCTGGTTGACTGACAGCTGGTTGAAACTGGCTGAGTCTGGTTGAACTGCCTGTTGGATGAGTCTGGTTGAACTAGTGTCACTCACTGTCTGTCTAGCTTGACTGGGTCTACTGGCTGGACCGGTGTGACTGAGTCCACTGGCTGGACTGCACTAAACTCGTTGGTTGATTGCGCCTGACTGTTGAACTGAACTGGAGTAGACTTGCTGACTGGTTTCTTCGAGCTGGGTTGCGCCTGACTGTCTTGCTTATTCGGGGGTCCAGGTATTTATGTTATGTCCAGGTATACTGGTCTCTCATCTGGGGGTGATTTTTCCATATTCGGCTATTAGTCGCTTTGGTGATTACCGATTCTCGAGAAAAACATCTTGTCGTAATTTCCCAAGGGCTTACACCATTGACCCTAATAAAATATTTTCGTAAATTCGTCCGAAAATATTTGGGTAACCGCCGTGATGCCCTCGTAAAACTAAAAATACAAATATTTCTTAATCTGTTCGAGGATTACATTACCGACCCTAATAAAATATTTTCGGAAATTGTCTGAAAATATTTGGGTAATCACCGTAATGCCCTGGTAAAACTAAAAATATAAATATTTCTTTATCGGCTCGAGTATTACATTACCGACCCTTTTAAAATATTTTCGGAAATTGTCCGAAAATATTTGGGTTATTATTGTAATGCTCTCGTAAACTAAGAAATAAATATGGAACGGCTCGTTGCCGCTACAATCTGTTCATTTTGGTGTGCGAGTAGATACATTTTATATATGTATGTATATAATGATATTTATAATAATAAATACATGATTTGATAATTTGTTAAAATAATGGAATAAGTCATGTATGTATTACATAATACAGATAGATGATGGGAAATAATGGACATTGATACTTCGAATGAGCGAAACTTTTTTAATTAAAATCGGTTTACCGTTTATTAATTCCGGCGCAATATGCGATTAATTCGGACACAAGGTGTGTGCGTGTAATGAAAATTGCAACGATCGTTCCGCAAAAAAGGACCGTAACTTGAATTGTTACGAAATTTCAGCTCGAAGACACGGCGCTTCGGACCTCGAATACAACTCTGCAAATTATTTTAATTCCATTGTGTAAAATAAATCGGCACTGGTTCTTAACGTGGGAACGAGTTCGAGATAAAGAACTCGAAGCCGCGTGGGGAGATATATTAAAATGATATATAAAATGTAAATGCGGCAAAGTGGAAACTTATTTCTCTGCCGTCTAGTTTTGAGGAGGAACCTAAGATTGTTTCTTAAATATAAATAGTTTCAAAGTTTGTTTCGACTTTGTTCGGAAAATAAAAATTCTGTGTTAAGGACTAAATTATTACGTTTACTTCTGAAAACTTGCACTGGGTGAAAATGAATTAATTTTAAATTCGTTTTCCTCCGAGGAACACTAAAAACACACAATAGCAAAATTTCTAGTGTAGGAAAAATTACGAAGAAAAGATCTCCTTTTGTATGTCTATTCACGACTAGTCCTGATTTTAACTCTTATCTGTGTGTTGATTATGAATCAATCTATCGTAAATTTCCAGTGAGTTTGAATAGCAAAGTGCAATTTCCTACCCAAAATTAGTTATTTAAAGTTACATTTCCGATAATGTATCCATCGGAACGTGCAATCAATAAACGAGTCTTTGCATATTTTATGTGAGTTTCGAACAGAGTCGACGACATCGACATCGAGAAGTTCCAAAAGTTAATTATTTAATTATACATCACGTTTATAATTAGAGCGGAACCTTAATTCGGAATGAAAGGTATTGGGATTATAAACGACATTATAAGTTTTGTTACGTAATCTTATATGTTCAACTGTAATTAATGAAGAAATGGAATAAAAAATGAAAAAAATATTGATATACGGAAAATAAATTAATCTAATTATAGAAGAAGCAGACTAATTATGTTCTTTAGAAAGACGAGAATATCAAATTATAGAGTATATTGTTTGGTAAGGAGCGGAAACTATTTAGCCGGCGATTATTTCGGGCTTAAGTGTTAAGGGCAGAGCGAAACGATAATTTATGATCGAGCTCGAATCCTAGATATTTCGCTGCAGCAGTCAGGATTTTGATGAGAGTTTTAATGTGATACCTATTTAGGGTAGAGTTGCTAATTTTGCGCTTAAAGATAATGAATCGAGATTTGCCGCTACACAGACAACGATAAAACGCATTTATTGAATATAACCACCGGATTCTAAACTATTAATAGATCCAATTAAAAGATAATTGAGGAGATAATGGCCATTATACATTAAGAACATCTTCATTTATTTGTGTATTAATACTAAATTAAATAGATAAATGTTAATAGGTAAATAAATATAATTAATAGATAAAAGCAGCGAAGATGATGTGCACAATGTTTGAACGACACCAAATAAATTTTAACGGAAGATATTGTTTACACATTATTAAATGGAAAATGTTTTTGTTTTTAGATAAAACTAGTACACGCGGATCGAATAGTTGAATAGGCCGGAAAAGTTGATGAGGGCGAAACGATTGAAAGTGTTGATGGAATAGTTGTAAGGATGGAATAGTATGTAGAATCTTGAGGATTTTGTAGTAAAATAAATATTATATGAAATTCTTCATTAACCAAAAATCTTGTCCAAAGGCTATCGACCGTGAAGATACCAAATTATTAATTTCAATATTAAAATCAACGATCTATTCAGAACTGATAGAATTTTTCATGTCTCTTACAATTTTCCAGCTATAGCTCTTTGAATTTATTTCCATCAATCTCGCTTTGATTTTGTGGGGCTGCTGCCAACGACTGATCAAATATTTTTTCTATTTTGCGTCTGTAATGGACTCCTAACAGCATTCATATGCGTGCGGTTATGGCTCGCCGAGTGCGATTCAATTTTCTCAATATGTATCGGCGATTGTTTTATTTAGAAATGCCATAAAAGGGCACAAAATTGAAAAAATACTATAAAGAACTCGTTCGTAAGGCGTTTTTCAGCACTTGTCCATTAGGAAACTCCTCGCTACGCTCGTCGTTTTCCAAACTTGGACGCGTGCTGTAAAATCGCGCTTACTGAACTCGTCCTTTAATATACTATTGCGAAACTGACACAGTAATTTCATCGTTTGATCATTTCTCTACAAATGTGTACAATTTTATTGTTCCTCTTGGAGTGAAAGCTATTAACCCGGCGAGCGGTAGGTTAAAATATGTAACACGGAGCGCAAGCTGGGTGTAACAAATCCTGATAGGGATCGGGTGAATTTAATAGTATAATGTATTTTTTTAATATTTTATTGATTATTAAATAACAGTATTTGTTATTGAAGTAAAATTAAAGGTTACATTTTTGTTATTACTCATAATAGGGATAAGTACTATCTTGGCGCCCGTTTTTTAGTGCGACAAGACCACTGTGCCATTCTACCCCAACAAATATCTTGTTATCTTCGCTCTCATTTTCCTCCGATTCAACCTCCGACTCCATTACTAAATTTACATCGTTCGCGGGATTATAAAACAAACCCTTCTTTCTTAGTGGGATTTTTCTTAATCCCTAATCCATACCTATAAGGCTTTATTATTAGCGGCCCTTAGTCGCTACAAATGCTTGTTCAAAATTTGTTACACCGAGTTTAAGGTGGGTGTAACTCGCTAATAAACCCGCTAACACCTTTGACCTCGTCTAAATAATTCGCGGGGTGGCGGTTGACTGTGTCCTGACAATCGGCATTTCCTTACCACTCTCCACGCAGCTACGGAGATTCACAGCCTGTTATAACGATTTATCTCCAAAATATCGACGTCTGGGTGTACTACACCCAACCTACCGCACGAAGGGTAAAGGCGATTTTTTTAGTGAACCCAGATTCGCTAAGCAGGTATTCTAACAGGAAAATTTCAAAATAATCAGAAATTTCAATGAAATTTTTACTGAACACCTTCGCCGGGGCGCCCTGGGGAATAATTTTTCCTTCAAAGGTTTTATGTTAATATCTCGTCAAATATCTCATCAATGCTTTAAAATAGAAAATTGAAACTAACAAGCATTATATGTAGGACGTATGTACCTACAAATAATTATTCATTTGGGAGTTTTGCAAGATTTCACAAAAGTGAAAAATGTGAAAATCGAAAAATGTGATTTTTTTTCAATGGGTTTGCAAATATGTTGTAAAGCAGAAGAGGAAATCCTTAGCAAAACCTTGTAGATTGTAGATTTCGGCGGTGACTTGTTTTTTTAATTCCCCTGTGTTATTTACGATTTGTCTAACGACAATAAGTAAATTTGGTGTAACATCCGTCAACTCTTGTAAGTATTTACCCAGTGGTAGAAAAACCTCTTCATCCTACGGCACTCATATTACCATATCAAGCGGGAGCCTGCGTTTCAATCTTCGACTTCCATGTCCAAGGTGGTGACTTGTACTGCGACCTTTATAGATCTATTGTACCCTACCCTACTCCTCTAATCGTTGCTATACTTACCCATTTAGGGCGCCTACCCTAGTCCTCCCTTCTTTGAATTTGGTACACGCTTCCCGTTTCCGCAAATTGAACATGGTTTGTGCGAGGATACTCAATTTCCACATGTTTATATGGGATTACTGAATACCTTTCATTCGTGTTATGGAAACGGCTAGCGGCAGAATCATGAAATTTATCAAAATTATCGATGAACTTATGATGAACTGAAATTATGATGAAATTATCTCAATCAATGTCTGTTCCTGATCAAAATTGGTAAAAAAAACTCATTTTCCGCGGTCGTAGTTTTCAACTGACTTGACATTTGGGCAGACGTTTGTGTTTACGCGCCGTTAGTTGCGCCGCTGTGTTTTCTTGGCAAATTTTCGGTATAGAAAATGCTGAAAACTATGGAAAATTTAAATCGTCTTGCGACGGAACTTGCAGATTGGAAAGCAGTGCGTAAATATATTTATCGCCAATTAATGTGTTTCGTTGCATTGTATATATGTTGGCAAGAGAATTTCGTTTTTTTGACGAACCCGAAATTTAAAGAATTTTGAAAAATCCCCCCCACCGAACCGCAACCGGCGAGGAAGCAAAATTTACAACCTGTGCGAAAAAGAGTTGAAATTTGCGAATTGGGCGGTAAAAGTTGCTAAAGTTGAAAGACGCGTGAAATATGACGCGCGAAAAATGGTCGACGATTCGTTGGGTCTGGGGGGGCGTATCGCAGAGACGAAACGGACAAATTTGGATTCGGAATGTGGGCAAATTCCGACGGAAGGATACTTTACAAAAAATTCTGAAGAATTCGGAAGCACATCCCAGCTACGACACAAAATGGGAATTTCGTTTCTTTGCAATAACTTTAACAGTAGCAAACTTTCTGCAACTTTTAATAGCCTATGACACGGTCCAGTCTGTTCTAGAACTGCCATTGTAGGACAGGAAGTTGTGCCATTTGTACTTCTGTAGATCTTCAATGCGGATTGACATCCTAGCGGTTTCCTTTTATTGACTCTGGAGACGTCGTGGTTTCTGCAAATCGGAAAATCAGCACATCTTACCCAATATACCGTCGACTTTCATCGAACGGTGTTGAAGAAATTGCAAAATTCCACCTACTTCCGCTTCGGCATCCGCAAACGTCCGGTTTTGCAAAAACATCTACCGCGCGGCCATTTTTGCCAAAAATCGCGCGGCTTCTTTGAAGGCCCAGACAGCTACGATACAAAATGCAAATTTCGTTTCTTGGCAATAACTTTGCTAGTTGCAAACTTTCTGAAACTTTTAATAGCATACAACACGGTCCAGTCTGTTCTCAATCTGCCATTGTAGGACAGGAAGTTGTGCCATTTATACTTTTGTAAATCTTGAATGCAGATTGCCATCCTACCGGTTTCCTTTTATTGGCCCTGGAGACGTCTGTGTTTCTGCAAATCGGAAAATCAGCACATCTTATCCAATATACCGTCGACCATCATCGAACGGTGTAGAAGAGCGAATTTATATCATAGGGCAATTTGCATCGGACGTAGGGGCTGAGCCCTACATAAAATGGGGATGAAAAGACAAGCAATCGATGAATTGAGAGCTTCTTTGCAGTTGGGAGGTAATCCTGAATTTGGTAAATATTTTAGTAAAGATATTCGTTGAGAAGAATGAGGAAGTAAAGGAGGACCAGGAAGAAACTTAGGAAAATCAAAATGGGTAGATTTATAAGTCGATATAATACATAGACTTTTGTATAAAATAAAAACTTCTTAACTTTCAATAAAATTGAAGCTGCAATGAAAGAGAAAAATGAGCTTTTTAAGCGTACGTTGCGTAAACATAAGGATACAAATCTGAGAATCTAGTACCCAAGAGCTTGTACAACTTGTTTATGGAATCGGAGCTGCCCCATTAAGAACAAGGAAGGGGTTTTATTGAGGCAGGACTGTTATATAACAGAACGTTGGAGAGAGTACTACCAAGAGCTTCTGAACACTACATCAACTGTGAATCTACAAGCTGTCAACCAAATCTCCCAATATCCTGTGAGGGAGGAGCTAGCTCTCTACCAACATCTGATGAGTTTCGCATGGCTACCCTACAGCTTAAGAACAACAATGCACCTGGACAAGATAACTTGCCAATTGAAATCTATAAGTGTGGTGCTACTACCATTCTTCATAAAACTCAACCCTATTTAAACAAATCTGGGATTCTGAAAAGTCTCCCGCTGACTTCAAGCACTCTCTAATTGTCAATATATACAAGAGGAAAGGGGTCAGATTGCACCAATTGCCGTGGCATTTCCCTTCTCTGTGCAGCTGGTAAGATACTGGGCGATCTGAATCCGTCTGCAGCCTGCTTTAGAGTCAATCCTACCAGAGAGACAATCTGGTTTCCGCCAGCACAGAAGGGCAACAGATATGATCTTCACACTTCGACAGCTCCAAGGAAAAGTGAGGGAGCAGCATTCTTCTATGTTTTCTATTTTTGTAGATCTACGGAAGGCAGTCGACTTGGTGAACAGGCAAGCCCTGTTGCAAATACTCTTAAGATTTGACAAAGTTAGTGAATATAATTGCCGATCTTCATATGGACAACGAGGCACAAGTTATTGCAGGTGGCATTATCACCGGCTCTATCAACGTTTCTAATGGAGTAAGGCAAGGCTGCATATTAGCACCTCTTCTTTTCAATATTTTCGTGACTGCGTATCTCTTATGCTTGGACCGAATGCTTCAGGAGCGTGGTATTGACATCTTATATCGCTTTGACAATGGATTACATAACCTTGCGCGTCTTAAAGTCCAGAAAATTGTACTCAAGAGATCCCTCACTGAGCTGCAATATCCAGATGACCTTGTTATTTTGTCCAGCACACCAGAAGAAGCGCAACGTATGACGGACATTCTCAAGTGTATATGGCTCCCTTGCGATGAAGGTAAACACGTTCAAAACCGAACTTTTTATTATGAGCTTTCATCCATCAGCAGCATCAGTACACCACACGTAGACATATCTATAGATGGAACCCCTATCGAGGCGGTTGAACTATACATCTACCTGGGAAGTCTAGTGACAGCTAATTTCGACCTGGATGCCGAAATTAGCCACCGTCTACGGTGTGCCTCGCATGCCTTCTTTAAACTCCGGGAGAGTGTCTTTGCATGCAGTGACCTGACCATACACACGAAAGTCCTAGTTTTCAATTGCAGGTGTCTTATCCATTCTGCTATACAGTGGTGAGTGCTGTATTGTGTACAAAAAGCACGTTAAGTCACTGGAGAAATTCCAAATGAGACAGCTGCGCTGTATCATGGGAGTTAAATGGCATGATTTCATCTCCAACAAAGAAATTCGGGAAAGAGCCAACTGCGACTCTATAGAGTACAACTTGGCGCGCATTCAACTCCGATGGCTAGAGCATGTTTGCCGGATGTCAGATGATTGGCTTCCAAAACAAATTCTCTTTGAGATATCATGGTCAGCGATACCCTGGTCAGCTGAAGAGTTACGAAGATGTCATTCAATCGGTAGTAAAGAAGGCCGGAATAGAGGACACCTGGGAATATGTGTGTCAAGACAGAGGCTCTTGGCGTAACATCTGCCACAATAATTCAGGTATATTCCCTACACACAAAACCACCATATGATCAGGCGGCATCGAGACATTTGTATGTGCTCAACACCAACGTACCATCCGATCTCGCATCGGTCTCTGGAGCCACCAACGAGCCCATGAGCGGAGGCGGTGATGTCAATGAGGGAAGAATCTTCGACAACGAAAAAATCACGACGACGATAATATTTTATGTTTAACACACCGAGTTTGTAGATTAGTTTATGTGTTCCGCGGAGGATAATATTGTATTGTTAAAGAAAACGTCGGTTTGCTGGAGATAATTTTTGAATGGATTTTCCCGAAAAACACTTGTTAAATTAAAACAAGTGTTTTTCGGTCTTATATGGACGGCAGATGGGATTTCCATAGATAATTAAAGATTGTTGACTTGGAATTTCATAATTAAACTTATCACATTTTATTTCGAAACGGATAAAATTAGATTAGCATGTTAACAAGTGGCTATCGACCACTAGGTCTTCCTGCCTTCATATCTCTTAGCAATATTCAAACTTTATCTACTAACAGTTTATATTAATTTTATATCAACTGCAGAAGGTAAAACCAAAATAAATTTTGATAAGCAATGCTTTATAAATGTGTCGCATCATCATTGTTTAAGATGAACGTTTTTAGGAAAAATCTGAAATGTATTGCTTCGAACCTAATATTATGCTGACAACACTTATTTATTTAGAAACAGAACGACGCGACGCCGACGTCGAGAGTTCGGTATATATTTCGTTCTCCCTTGAGCCCTACGTGAAGCGTCTCACGTCTTCCTGTCTAAGTCGTGCTATTTTTTTAAATAACGTTTTTGCTCTTTTCTGTTCTATTTTCTCACACAAATTGACTGATTTCAAAAACTTGATAACCAAGATTAGTTCTGATACACCTAGACTAAACACAAAGTAACTTATAATACCTAATCCAGGTTTCAAATTCTTCTCCAAACAAAACTATTTCGGAAGCAAGACTTTTAATCCGTTCCGACATAATCCATAGTATATTATTGCGAATTCAATTGTTTTTGCAAAAGCTATCTACCGTTCGTGTTGCATACAATTTAATGCGAGCTATTCCCATAAATATTTAAATAGAATTTCTTGGCGAACGCGTGTTGAAAAAAATTCTCGTTCCTGGTCGGTTCCGCGATCTCAATTCAATATTTATACATCAATTTAGTTTTATCCGACTACCTTATATCTATATTTTTATCACAACACAACCATAAATAAACACTGGAAACCAAGTAAATACGAATAAAAATGTTCGCACAGTCATTAAAAGAAGGCTTGTCTGCCTAGTCTGTCTAGTCTTGTTCGTCTAGTCTGTCTTCTCTTGCCTGTCTAGTCTTGTCTGTCTAGTCTTGTCTGTCTAGACTTTTTTTTCCAAAGTGACTCCACTGAAACGGAAGGACAGAGGGACCGCCAGCGATGGCATTACTGCCTCTGCCCACCCTTCGAATAAAAATACAACAGTATTTACACGAAAGTAAAATATGCTATACAATAGCATTTACAATTTGCAACAATTACAACACAAGTAATAAAAAAAACAAAAACAGAAACAAACAAAAAAAAACAAGAAAAACCCTACCGCCCTTGTTCCCACACAGGCAACTCCTTAGCCCGCATGACTGTGGCCGCGAATCGGCTTAAGGCCGCCCACACGCCCCGCCCCACCTCGCCGGCGAGGCCACCCGCCACGGCTTCGACCGTGACTTCCCGTTCCAAGGCCGACGCCAGGGCCTGTCGCTCCGCGTCGTCGCGCACTCCCTCTCCACAGGATATGCACCTGTCGTCTGGGGCTTTCCCAATCCTATGGAGATACGCTCGGAAGGACCCGTGTCCGGTAAGAAACTGGGTGAGAAAGTACGAACCCGCCTCGTCCAACCCTCGCCCTATCCACCGAATTAAATCAGGGATGAGACGACGAGTCCACGCTCCGTTTCCGCCACGTGACCACCTCTCCTGCCAACAGGCAAGTAGTTGCTCCCGAGCAGCTCTCCTTGCCTCCCCGCGGTTCCCACCAGAAGTTCTTGCGTCCCTTACCGACGCGCGCTCCATAACAAGGAGGTCCGCGGGAGGAATCCGCGATATGACCTCCACGGCGTCACTGCTAACAGTGCGGTAAGCCCGGGCGACCCTGATGGCCACCGGGCGCAGTGTCCGTCGCAAGCGCTCCCTGTTACGAGCGTTACCCCTCACCGCCGTTGCCCACACCGGTGCCGCGTATAGGACTCTGCTAGTGACCACACTGGCCATAAGCCTCCTCCTACCCTCACCAGGCCCGGTGGCCCTCGGCATGAGACGCGCCACCTGTTGTGAGGCGCGTGCCGCGTTGCCGGCGGCATGGCACACGTGTAATCCTCACTGACCCGCCTGGAGGATCACACCGAGGTACCGAATCGACCGTTCGACCGGTATCTTCTCTCCCAAAATTTCGATCTCCAGAATGCATCTACCTGGCCTTCTAGTGGAGAGCAGGGCCGCCTGTGTTTTAGAGGGGGCGAGCTGAAGGCCTGCCGTCTCCATCCACTCCAGAACCAGTTCCCCCGCGCGCGTGACCCTGAGACGCAGCATATCCCAGCACCTGTCTGTGAAGACGAGTGCCAGGTCGTCTGCGTATGCCACAATACCCACCCCTGTGGGCAGTAACCGTCTCAGCGTCCGCAGAAGGCCGTCATAGGCGACATTTCACAAGAATGGTCCTAGAACCGATCCCTGCGGAACCGGCAGACAACCCCCGCTCACGCCAGTCCTCCCCCTCGCGGTAACTGATGGTTCTGTCGCGCAGGTAATCGGCAGTAAGCCTCAGCAACGTCCCCGGTATTTTCCAACGGGCTAGGGCCTCGTTAACGAACCACCATTGTAGTTGAAGGCATTGGCGACGTCAAAGCTGACGACCACACAATGCCCCCTGGTACGGTACGGTCCGCTGTTGGACCCCTCCGCGACACGAAGGACAGCCCGAATGGCATCCTCCGTTCCAACCCCTTTACGAAAGCCGAACTGTTCCGGAGCGAGTCCGCCCTCTTGCTCTATAACGGCTTGTAACCGCCATTACCACCTTTTTGAACTTGGCTTGTAACCACCTTTTCAGAACTTTTGTCCCACCTTCCAGCAAACAGATCGGTCTGTACGCACCAGGCGTCAAGGGATCCTTACCCGGCTTTGGAATAAGGGCCAAAATGGCCTTTTTCCAACACCTGGGAAACACTCCCTCTTTCAGACATCTGTTGCAGACGTCGGCAAGTCCTTCGAGGTCCCCCCCTGCTGCCAGCAGGAACAGCTCGTTAGGCAGCCCGTCTGGGCCGGGAGCCTTTTTCGCGGGTAGTGAGGCTACCGCTCTGCGGACTTCATCCACGGTGAAGGATTCCACCGCAAGGTACCGCCCCACGACAGCGCGTCCCACCCCCCTCGCCGTGGCGGGGAAAAGGTGCTCAACCACGGCTTCGGTTCCCGCCAACACGCACGCGTCAGGGCCTTTCCCTCGGTGCCCGAACCGACCGGTGACTATGCGGTACGGCAAGCCCCACGGATCGCGGTCGACCAGAAGGCAGAGTTCCTGCCACCGCTGGAATTTGCTCCGCGCTATCGCTCGTCGAAAACTACCACGGTCCTGTTTCGCCCGCTCCTCCGCAGCCTCACACGGCTCCCCTTTGCGCCGCGCCCTCTGAAGTTGACGCCTAGACGCCACCGCCATGCGTCTCGCTTGCGCCACTTCAGGCGTCCACCAATAAACCGGCTTCCGCCCCCCTGAGGACAGACGTCTTTGAGGGACGCCAGCCATGCACGCGTCAACCACCCTGTTCACGAATGCCCCGGTAAGATCCTCTGCGGCCAGCCCGTGCGGTGCATTTCCTCGAGCCATCTCCCGAGTAATAGCTTCCCGGTCAGCTCTCCCAACTATCCAACGAGCGCGCTGCTCGCGCGGCTGCCCCTCGATGGCTTTACTATCCAGGTGAAAGGAAACGCATTGGTGGTCGCTCAGCGACTCCCAATCGTCCCTCACCTGCCAATCACTGACTCTTTCCATCAGTCCCTGCGATGCGAACTTTAAGTCCACGATTGATGTTCGCAGACCTCTCCTGAAAGTCGGAACCTTTCCCTGGTTGCAAATGCCGAGGTCCAGTGCCGACGCCCAGTCCAGGACCATCCTCCCTCTCGCGTCCGTGACGTCGCCGCCCCACTGGATTCCCCAAGCATTAAAATCGCCCCCAATAAGGAGCGACTTCCCGCTATGCGCCTGGATGGAACGCGCCACGCCGTCCAGGCAGTCCGCAAAAACCTCATCTAGGTTGTTGCGGGAGAAGTAACAGCTGTAAGCTACCACATGGCCATGCTCGGTTGCGCGTTAGGCGCCTTTCCTGCGCTCTGCTTTGGCACCGTTGCCCCCTCTGAGATATATACACGCACGAGCATGTTGCTCCCGTGGAACACACAGGCCACTAACTTACGGAAAGTTGCAATATTTGCCTTTGACGGCACCTTAATATCCACCCCCCTCCTTCCCTGGCGCGCCAGTAGGTCCCTCACTGAAGTCAGCAGCAAGTACAGCCCTTCAACGTCCACCCCTGAAGTGTAGGACACCTTAGCCAACGTCCATTCCTTGACATCCTCTTCTTTTTTTTTAACACCACTGCCAAGTGCTGGATGGTTCCGCCTCCCTCGACGATGATTTCCTCCGCCTCGTCCATGGGGTAGCCGTCAAGCAGCCCCGTGCCCTCTCCCTCTGCGGTGAAAATCGCCACGTGCTGACGATCCTCTTGCGCCAGTGGGTTCCCAACGCGTCCCTCTACTAGTTCCCACGCTGCCGGAGGCCACAACTCCCTGGCCTGCTCGCAGGCCGCTTGCCGATGTGGTCGCACTGGCCACCCTCGCAAGAAACGAGGCCTCGGCCTCCTCCTGGTCCTGCTGCCTGGTCTTCTGTATTCCCTGTCCGTTTGGACGCACACGTCCGTTTTCCTGGGTTTGGGGGCCGTGACCGCCAGTCTAGACTTGTCTGTCTAGTCTTGTCTGTCTAGTCTTGTCTGTCTAGTCTTGTCTGTCTAGTCTTGTCTGTCTAGTCTTGTCTGTCTAGTCTTGTCTGTCTAGTCTTGTCTGTTTAATCTTATCTGTCTAGTCTAGTTTCTGTAGTCTTGTCTGTCTAGTTTTGTCTGCCGAATCTTGTTTGTCTTGTCTGTCTAGTCTTATCTGTCAGTCTTGTCTGTCTAGAAACCGACTAGAAATGAAATTAGAACATAAAAGGATTCTTCATGACAACCATTTTGCCTTTTGGGCAGGTAAGTCCACTATCGATGCATTGAGCAAAGTAATGGAGGTACCTGAAGAAGTCAAGAAATAGGGTTTTAAAAATAGAGGGTTCTGTGCAATGATCTCGCTAGATATAGAAAACGCCTTCAATTCTACTCCCTGGAATTATATGCGCACTAACAAATGCAGAGGTCAGTCAGAGGATACCTCTTCAAAATTATACAGTCATACATATCTAATTGGTTTATTTAATCGTGTCTGAGCTACTCAAAATATCACACATAGGGTTGCCAACTATAGTTTATAATAACGTATCCTACTTTATTTTCGATAAATATACTTTATACTTTTGCATAGAAATAAAGTATGCGATAATACTTTATTTTCAATCATTACTGTGATGTATAAAACGAAACATTCATATAGGTAATTACTGAACTATTTATAGATACTTATCATACTTTATATCGATACTCTATCTATACTAATTGTCTGAATTAAAATAAAATGTTTATATTCTCGTTTAATTAACATATAGTATGTATATGTTACGGTAAAAGTACGTAGGTAAATGTACACATATACCGGTATATGTGCACATTTGCCTTCTTGGTTGGTAAATGTGAATGCAACTTACATTTACCAACTATTTCCGGCAAATGTCTACATATACCTAATGCTGCTTGTAAATGTATAGAGGTTTACTTTAACATACAGAGCGCATGCGCTGTTCGACAAACCTGCATTTTTAAGGTTATTGTTGTGTTTGTTAAGCTTCAGTTTGCTATTTTATTTTCTCTAATTGTTTTTATGAGCGATTTATATATGGTTTATTTAATCGTGTCTGAGCTACTCAAAATATCACACATAGGGTTGCCAACTATAGTTTATAATAACGTATCCTACTTTTATATAATCCTTTGAAATTATATTATTATAAAATAGTGTTTAAATGAAATAATATAAATTATATCAAATACATTTTAACATTAATATACAGGTGTGTTTTATTTCTGTTTATTATTCTTTTAACTTTTACCGAAATACGTTGGGAAATGTGGACTTTGACCGGTAAAAGTAGATATATGAAGTTGATTTCAAATTTAAACATACATTTACCTATCAAATTGGTAGATGTGCACATATACCGGCAAATCTGCACATTTGCCGATTTTGTACTTTTAAAAATTTAAATTTTATTCAAACTATATGTTTTTTAACAAACTATATGTTTTATAAAATTTAATTTTTTAATTATTTTTCAAAATATTTTCAATTATAACTTTAATAATTATTATTTAAATTGAAGAATATGAATTCATTGGTGGTGGTAGTTTCTTTTTCTTTCTTTCTACCGATTAAGCACTGAGAAGCATAAAAAAGCTGAAATGAAGGAAACATCAAAATGTAGGTGCACTACAAAATTCAAGGTATCCAGGATCTAGTAGTCATAACAATATTGCAGCAGCGTAGATAGCATTGACTTTTCACACTGTGAAACATAATCTATCTTATAATATCATGGATTGCACAAATAAATTAAGTAAAATTTATATTTTTTTTTAGTAAAATTTTTATTAAGTAAAATTTATATTTAATTTATATCCAGATTCCAAGATAGCCAAGAGATTCTAGCTTGACAAGAACTAAAATTGAAGCTTTAGTGACAGAAATATTAGGTCCATATTCTGTGAAAAGTGTCATAAATTATGATGTATTTCTATGTCTTCAAAAAGATGCAACAAATAAAAAGAAAACATTAAATTATTTCTTCTGATCCAATATTTTTTAGAAAATAATAGAATTCAAAATAATTTTTTTTTACGAAAATTCTAACGAATCTTCCAATTGCATGTTTGAAGTTATTATGGTGGAATCTATGGATTTTTACCACCTATCATTTCATTCATCAGGACTTAGTGCAGACAAGAAGTAAAAATTTAAAAAAAAAAATGTTTCTATGGTTTATGACCCGTTTACTTAATTTGGCGCCAATCTGTAAACTTTATGTGATGGTTGTTTAATAATTATACAGAAATTAGTAAAGTGACCAACAGGATCAGGGAGTTGTTGAAATTTATCTACAATTTACAAGCTACGTGCTGTATATATTTAATAAATAGTAGAACGTATGGAAAGAACGTAGTAGAACGTAGAACGATAGTTTAATAAACGAATTAGATCACAGAAAGTACTTTGGTTATGAAACAAAAATTAGATTACAAAGAATGCCAAAATCAACTAAAATGATCAATACAGTTATCAAAAAAAATCATAGCATGTGCTAAAAATACTCAAAAATATATTTATAAGGGAATACAAAAAGTTAATTTGAGAAATACTTTTTTTTCCGTTATTTTTCTCAAAAAAAGTTGGCAACCCTAATCACACATGTCATAAAATGTCAACTGTTCAAAGAAAATGTTGAAAATTCACTGCAATGTTAAGCACACATCACAGCATTTTCGTTACACGACCCTAGGTCCCAGAGGGTACATGGAACTTGTAGGGATTGGCACACCATAAGGTGTTCCATTGTCTAGGATTCTCCGCATTCACATGCTTCCTCTTCCGCATATCCCCACTTCAGCAGGTTGTTCTTGCATCTTCCCATTTGGCAGCTTAGTCGGTTGATGGTTTTCCAGGTATCCCAGTTTAGGCCCGAGCCTGCAGGGAGTTTTTCTCTAGGATTCCAGGCTGTGATATCATGGTCTGCTAAGCGCTGTTCCCATTTTGCCTCCTTGGTTGCAGCTTTAGAGGTTGTGAGGGCCTGTGTGGATTGCATAAAGCTTCGTCTTGATTTTAGTCTAGTCACAGGCGAGGCATGTCCGTGCAATGGATGTTTGATGTCGTCGCGTTGTTTGCTTCGTTCGGACATGGCCTGGGTTTCCCTCCTTATTTGAGATGGTGCAACCCGGCTAGCATGTAAAGTTGGTCAAGGCTGGTGGGTTTTAGGCAACCCGTTATTAATCTGCACGTGTCGCTCAGGACAGAGTCCAGTCTACAGGCGTGTGTTGATCTCTCCCATACTAGGGATGCATACTCGGCTGCGGAGTAGCACAGGGCAAGGGCCGAGGAGCGCAGGGCGTTAGGGTTGGCTCCCAGCGGGCGTTGGTCAGTTTCCGGAGAATGCCATTCCTAGTGTTGACTTTGGCCTTGGTTTTATCAATATTCTTTCCGTAGGTCAGAGTACGGTCTAATGTAACCCCCAAATAGACTGGGTTTAGGCAGTGTTGCAGTCTGATAGAGTTCCACTCTATTTGCAGTTCCCTTCTCGCCTCTCGGGTATCAAGGTGGAATAAGCATGTCTGCGTCTTTGCTGGGTTGGGCCGGAGCTGGTTTAATCTATAATAATTGCTCAACCCTAAGAGCGGTTCTGTTAGGCGCTCTTCTATCTCTTAAATTTTTTTTGATTGGTAGTTGATTGCTACATCATCGGTATAAATGAAGCTCCTTGTTGTTGTGCCGGTTGGTTGATCGTTAGTATACACGTTGAAGATTATGGGTGCCATCACGCTACCTTGTAGGTTTACCCATTCTTCTGGTTCTTCCAGCGGCTTCTTGTACCTTGAAATTCTACGTAGAATCTTCTGTTAGAAAGCATTCTTTTTATTACTTTAGTCAGCTGGTCTCTGTCATCTCTGGTGTCTGATCTCCTGTCATTTTAAAAATTTTCTCCAGTAATATTTTGTGGTTTATAGTGTTTTAAGTCGCTGATAAATCTATAAAGACTGCCTTCGTCTTTTCGTTTCTTTCAAAGCCATCCTCAATGTGTTGGGTGAAACTTAGTACCTGGCCAGTACATGACTTCCCAGGTCTGAAGTTTGCTTGCTGGGGGATTAGGTGGTTTTCTATTTGGGTCCCAATTTTGTTCAATATGAGGCGTTCATATAGTTTAAACGTGGAGCATAACAGTGACACCGGACGGTAGCTTTTCGCATATTCACGTGGTTTCCCCGGTTTATGGACGCCTATGCTTACCTTATACGTTAGCTTTTAACCACAGTTTTGGTATTGTGTTATTGGTCCAGCAGGAGTTCTATAATTGAAGAGGCTAGCTCAGGGCTAATGGGCCTAAGTTTATAAGAACTCATTCAGGATGTCATCTGAGCCAGGGGCCTTCCTGGTCTTTATAGACGTGATTGCGGTTTGTTCTGTGGTGGTAAAGCAAGCCATATTAGTTTTACCAGGCTGTTGTGAATTCCTGCAGATGAGAGCCCCTTTTGCCTTTTGATTTACCACTTAGGAGTAGCTGATGCGCAATTTCGTTAGCAGTGATGTTTACCTGGTCTTTTCCTGATAGCTTTTTGAGCTCCAAGTTTCCTGCTGCTGTGTCTGATATCCAGGCTTGTTATCTTGTCTTTCCATACCTCTTGTCTATTTCTACTTATCGACTCTGTCAGCTGGTCGCCCAGCTGAATGGTTTCCGGGGAGAAGGGATTCCGACTGTAGTGCTCTAGGTACTCCTCGTATGTGCCTTTGTTTTCGTTATAGAAACTCTGTATATAGTAAGTTCTGCAGCCGCGGGGAATTCTGCGCCTAGCTGCCCTTTGAATTACAGAGATGAAATTTTCATTGTATTCTGGGTTTGGTGGAATATAAAGAGTGATGATGATGAAAACCTTTATTAAGGACGTTCATAGGTGGAGTAATAGAAATTTGGAGATCTGGACTACCATTCAACCCAGACAATGACGGGACATAGTGTCTTCAACACATACCCAAAGAGAATTAGGAAGAGCGAGACCGACGAATGCAGGTATTGCGGACCAGAGGTGGTGGTGGACTGATAGACTGGTAGGGCATTGGAACACACTGTGTTCCAATGCCCTACTTGGGGCCATATAAGAAGAGTTGTCCACAGCAAATGTCAAGTTCAAGTTACTAAGGAAAACGCAGCAGCATTGCTGTTGGAGTCAAAAGACGGCTGGGATGGGGTACCAGGGATGCTGCGGGAAATTATGAGAGGCAAGCTGGTCGTAGAGCGTAAAACGAAGTCCGTGAATGATGGAGCCTAATGGAGAGAAATATAACAACACCCAGCTCGAAGTAATGCTTAAAGGCTGTTCCGGGGCGACGCGGGAGGTCTAGCAGAAGATGGTATTGGTTTACATACTCTGTACCGGTTTGGTATTTCTTTTTCTTTTGCAATTGAAAAGGATTATCTGTCTTGTCTGTCTTGTCTGTCTTGTCTGTCTTGTCTGTCTTGTCTGTCTTGTCTGTCTTGTCTGTCTTGTCTGTCTTGTCTGTCTTGTCTGTCTTGTCTGTCTTGTCTGTCTTGTCTGTCTTGTCTGTCTTGTCTGTCTTGTCTGTCTTGTCTGTCTTGTCTGTCTTGTCTGTCTTGTCTGTCTTGTCTGTCTTGTCTGTCTTGTCTGTCTTGTCTGTCTTGTCTGTCTTGTCTGTCTTGTCTGTCTTGTCTGTCTTGTCTGTCTTGTCTGTCTTGTCTGTCTTGTCTGTCTTGTCTGTCTTGTCTGTCTTGTCTGTCTTGTCTGTCTTGTCTGTCTTGTCTGTCTTGTCTGTCTTGTCTGTCTTGTCTGTCTTGTCTGTCTTGTCTGTCTTGTCTGTCTTGTCTGTCTTGTCTGTCTTGTCTGTCTTGTCTGTCTTGTCTGTCTTGTCTGTCTTGTCTGTCTTGTCTGTCTTGTCTGTCTTGTCTGTCTTGTCTGTCTTGTCTGTCTTGTCTGTCTTGTCTGTCTTGTCTGTCTTGTCTGTCTTGTCTGTCTTGTCTGTCTTGTCTGTCTTGTCTGTCTTGTCTGTCTTGTCTGTCTTGTCTGTCTTGTCTGTCTTGTCTGTCTTGTCTGTCTTGTCTGTCTTGTCTGTCTTGTCTGTCTTGTCTGTCTTGTCTGTCTTGTCTGTCTTGTCTGTCTTGTCTGTCTTGTCTGTCTTGTCTGTCTTGTCTGTCTTGTCTGTCTTGTCTGTCTTGTCTGTCTTGTCTGTCTTGTCTGTCTTGTCTGTCTTGTCTGTCTTGTCTGTCTTGTCTGTCTTGTCTGTCTTGTCTGTCTTGTCTGTCTTGTCTGTCTTGTCTGTCTTGTCTGTCTTGTCTGTCTTGTCTGTCTTGTCTGTCTTGTCTGTCTTGTCTGTCTTGTCTGTCTTGTCTGTCTTGTCTGTCTTGTCTGTCTTGTCTGTCTTGTCTGTCTTGTCTGTCTTGTCTGTCTTGTCTGTCTTGTCTGTCTTGTCTGTCTTGTCTGTCTTGTCTGTCTTGTCTGTCTTGTCTGTCTTGTCTGTCTTGTCTGTCTTGTCTGTCTTGTCTGTCTTGTCTGTCTTGTCTGTCTTGTCTGTCTTGTCTGTCTTGTCTGTCTTGTCTGTCTTGTCTGTCTTGTCTGTCTTGTCTGTCTTGTCTGTCTTGTCTGTCTTGTCTGTCTTGTCTGTCTTGTCTGTCTTGTCTGTCTTGTCTGTCTTGTCTGTCTTGTCTGTCTTGTCTGTCTTGTCTGTCTTGTCTGTCTTGTCTGTCTTGTCTGTCTTGTCTGTCTTGTCTGTCTTGTCTGTCTTGTCTGTCTTGTCTGTCTTGTCTGTCTTGTCTGTCTTGTCTGTCTTGTCTGTCTTGTCTGTCTTGTCTGTCTTGTCTGTCTTGTCTGTCTTGTCTGTCTTGTCTGTCTTGTCTGTCTTGTCTGTCTTGTCTGTCTTGTCTGTCTTGTCTGTCTTGTCTGTCTTGTCTGTCTTGTCTGTCTTCTCTGTCTTGTCTGTCTTGTCTGTCTTGTCTATCTAGTCTAGTCTAGTCTATTCTGTCTATTTAGTCTTGTCTGTGTAGTGTTGTCTGTTTAGTCTTGTCTGTGTAGTCTTCTCTGTCTTTATTCATCTATGTTTAGTCTTTTATAATGTGTCGATTGATATCAATGTGGAATGGTTCGAATAAATTTACTAAATAAATTGAGACAATAAAATCTGCATTGTTGGTTAGTCTTGTGGATTATCTTAGAGTTAATGATGGCGATTGGAAAAGGTTTGAGCGAAATTGTCGTACGAATATCGGAATTAAAGAAGTATCACAAGTCGCCGTAAAATTAAAACAGTCTGCAGCCGAAACAGTTTCGCCCGAGAGACCCAATTTCTCCCCGAAATTCTTCGTCCCCTTTAATAGATCCTAACTTCTCCTTATTTAGCCCTCAGTCTTTACATCCAGTCCACCCGTTCGATGATTTCCCTGATTTACATAATCTGTTTGCGTCCATCTATTTACTCCCTTCATTAAATCCATCCCCTTAAATTCTACAATCTGTTTAGTTCATTGATTATAAATTCTAAATGTTTGTGTATTCAATGGCGCACTGTTATTGCATCATCCAATATCTGTCTATCTATCCGTTTCTATTTACATGCCAAGTATATTCATCAAGCCCCTGTGCATGTCATATTGTAATCCGCATATAGTTATGATATTAGATTTATGTAATAATGAGAGAAATATCTGCGCACTTCAATTCCCTTAGATATAAATATTTGTTCAAACTATAATTCATTTGAAATCTAAAGATACGAGAGTATCTGGCTTTTGTACCTAGTTTTGTCTGTCGAGCCTTGTAATCAGACTAAACTAAACCAATGGCGCTACAGCCCAGGTTTCTTGGCCTCCCACATCCTACACTTATGCTTGGTGTCTTGATCTTAGACACAGGTATAGGGCAGCCCTTACAGTTTTTAACTTGGTAGGCGAGCCACTATTCGGGGGGTTTCGAGGCAGATTTTACTGTGATAACTTTACCAGAGCTATCTACAGGAGAACGGTGGCTTATTTTTCACAATGATCAGGATTTGAACCCGTGACATGCGGCTCCGAAGTCTATAATCAGACTAGTCTCTCTAATATTTCCGGTCTAGAAACTAAAACTAAAAACATTAAGTAACTTGCTTTTAAGTATAAGTACTTAAAACAAATATTTATTTATGTAATAGGAGCTTCAGCTAGAAATAGAATTCGCAATAAACATAAGCCCCACTAATTAGCGTATATAAATCAAAACCGTGTGTAGTTTGGCTCTAATTCGGCCTTTCCAGCCATTGATGTGGCATTAAATATATTACCATTTGCACTAAATATAATTCGGTCGTAATATCTAGATCCAGATTATATTCGGCCTTGTTTAATACTAAAATAACGGAGCCAATTAATGTATCTAGTCCGCTGGATTCGAACGTTGCGATCGGATTTCTGTGTACACGGCAGACTACATTCTCGGCAATTAGTATCTTACAACGTGGTGTAATGACTGGAATTCTATATGGGTTTAACGAATGGGTTGCACCCTGAAAAGTATTACTTACGTCTAGTCAGGGTGAAATTAAATGAATTAATTTTACGTTTTAGTAAATTACGCGATTTATTTTACTTAATTCTTGTAATTTATAATAATTTTGCAGGACTAATCCTGCAATTATTAATTATTGAAATTCGCAGAATTACAATTAAATTATCGAAAACTAAAGTTAAAGTTACTTAGTTAAAATAACCACAACACGAATTTGAACTATTTTCTAATAAATAATTTATGAATTGTTTATAATGTATTTTTTGTGGTTTTCTCGATGAGTAATCTAAGAATAATTTATTGGAATGCGTGTTTCTATTTGCATATGTAGAAAACATGGTATGATTAGTAGCAGGATATGCAAATATCTATTTAATAGACCCAGAAACGTTAAAAATTATATATTTTTATTAATTGCAAAATATTTATGTTGAATTGGGAATTCAACAAAAACACTTTCTGTTCAGAAGGAATTTCATAATTTGTTAAACAAACAAATTTAATTTTTGTATGCAATTTTATTGTTAATTAATCTTCAAACTCTACGAAGAGTTGTGTAAAATTGAACAAAGCAAGATATAATTGCTCAATAACTAAATAATTTTATATAATATTCTCGTATATTATTTATTATCACTCTTGCGTGCGAAGTACTTCCCGACGCACGTTTTTTAATATGAGAAATGCTACTTCGCATTGTCTTTCCACATAACCTGGGTAACGCACGCAAATATACAACATCGCTAGGTTACATTTAAAAAAACAAATAAATAATAAAATGAACACAATCAAGACGCTCGCTATTAAAAAAAATGACTTGAAGTGTCAGAATCTTTTTTCATTACAAAATTAAAATTAAAGAAAACGTTTTAAAATGAGTGTAAATTCTATGGTGATACCGACGACTGGGGAGCGTTCTTATGACGAATCCACACCACCGGAGACAATTGAAAAAGCAATTTCTTCATTTTTTTTTATGGCCCCTGGATCCCAAACTTGTAAGATATGACTTGTTGATCCCAAATTTGTAAGAAAAATTTTGTTTGTTACACGGGCGGTATTGTCAATTTCCCTCTCGAGCGAATGTTCGCACTTCCACATAACCTGTGGAAGCCTCATTAACCCTCACTTCGTTCGTGCGCCCAATTTCGCTCATTTTCCCTCGCGTGAAATTGACGACTTTCCGCCCTAGTTACAAAATATACCATTCGATACAGCAAAAAAAATAACAGTTATTTCTAGAAGAATTTCGACGGATGCAAATAAGTACTTTGTTTATGTTTTTAAATTCTAAACTAATTTTGTAAAATCGAATGAATGCGTAAAAGGAATATTAAATCGAGTTTAATCAAATACAATATGCAATTAGGAAAAAAAACGCAATTGCAATCAACATAACAAGCAATTCATGATTTATAATCACTAAATGCTTAGCTAGTTAAAACATGCAAGCAAAGTGAATTATAAAATCATTTCTAACTAATTTTCTCCTTAACAAAGCAAACGTCATTCCAGTTTTCTCTCTAGCCTTGTTCGTCTCGTCTCAACTGTTTTTTTTTTTTTTTTTTTTAATGAAAGTGGTTTTATTTGCAATTACAAATTACTTAAAAAACATTCCTTTCGTTGTGTACGTCCAGTGGTATGCGCGAAGTTCGCTCTGTCTTGTGTCCAGTTCGGGCAATCAGAAAGCGTATGGTTTACATCGTCTACCTCACCGCAGTAATTACATCCGTCGGTCTCTGCTCTCCTGCGATCATACAGATATTTCCTGAAACACCCGTGGCCTGACAAAGCTTGAGTTAAATAATATTCTGTTTTTCCATTTTTCTATATCTGGAATTAAGAACCAAGTGCATCGTCCATAAGTTGCATTATTCCATTTTTCTTGCCATCTCCTCATAAAATTTTCTCTGGCTTTTACCTTTTCGATCCCGTTATACTTTTCTTTCTTTGATTTGGAATTCTATCGGAGGAATTCCTGCTATAACACCCACCCCTTCCGCTGATATTGTCCTGTATGCGCAGCATGCTCTGATACACAGCAAACGCACGATTCTAGTAAGGCTAAGAATTCTTGTTTTAGTTTCTGTAACAATATGCCAGGCTGGTGCTCCATACAATAATTGGGACTGGACCACGCTAAGAAGTAGTTTTAGTTTGGATCCTTGTTGTCCGCCGATATTTGGCAGAAGACTAGCGAGAGCATTTGCCGTCTTTTCCGCCTTCTGGGTAATTTTGTTCACGTGATGCACTAAGGATAACTTGGTGTCCAGCCATACTTCCAGATATTTTACAGCTGTAGTAGGGGTTACCGTAAAACCTTTGGCATTAAAAGTGATGTCGTTCGTTTGGGTGTTAAAAGTACTGCTTTCGTTTTCTCTGCCGCCAGTTGAAGTTGCCGCTGCTCAAGCCAGTTTTGCACTCTTTGTAGCCCCGTATTACCTGTATCCATTAGGATAGATTCTTCTTTTGCGGTTACCACCATCGCCACGTCGTCTCGGCGAATCCAATTAAGGTTATTCCCCTCGGCATTTCCGTTTTCAGCAGGTCGTCATAGAGTATATTCCACAGGGTGGGGGCCAAGACTGATCCCTGTGGTACACCACTGTTTATCCTTATTTTTTTAATTTTTCCTTCTGCCTCTATGATGAGCTCTCTTTTCGATAGATATGACACTTAAATATTAATAAGGCTATCCTCTATCTTCCTCTTTCTCAATTCATTTAGTATTTGTTGCCACGAGGCACTATTGAAGCATTCTTCACATCGAGTGTTATTACGGCACACAGTCTCCGGTGTCGAGCTGAGTAGACACTAGCTTCTCTGGTAATTTTAATCACTTTTATTATGGCATCCACTGTCTGTCGACCTTCTCTAAATCCAAACTGATTGTCAGACAGGTCCCCTGTTCGTATAAGTTCTTTTTGTAGTCTAGCTAATATTAATTTTTCATATAATTTACCCTCTACGTCCAAGAGGCAGATTGGTCTAAAAGATGAAGCATTTTCTAAAGGCATTTTACCCTTCCTTAACAAAACAAGTTTCGCTCGCTTCCACTCCGCTGGGAATTTCGCCTCTGCTGCCAGTTTATTATATACGGCTAATATATAATGCGGTCTTTCCGCTGCAACTCGCTTTACCAAATCTACTGGAATATATCCTGGCCTTGGTGCTTTATTGTTTTTCAATTTTTGGTAGGCTATCTGCAGTTCATCCGATGTGAAGTCGACAAAACTAGCGTCTTTATTACAAATAAAATTTACTACTACTGTTTCCATAGTTAGTTTCAATGAAGGTGTGTGCCCTGTCAGCCTTTTCTTGATTGTTTTGTAGCCATCCCCCCAGACATCATTATCTATATTCTTACAGATAATTTTCCAGTGTTTTATTTTAGATGTTTTAATTGCGTTTCTCAAAATTTTCTTGTTCTTTGTATATTCGTCCCATAGGAGCCGGTTAACTTCGGGTAAATTTCTTTCTTTCTGATGTAGGTCCTTCTTCTTCGAACACATTCTTTTCGCAGTACAGATATATCCTCCGTCCACCAGTATACCGGTGCTCTTCCGGCTTGGGTACTACGTTTTGGCATAGATTTATCGCATAGTTTTGCAAGGGTATTGGAAAAGCTTCTTGCAGATGTTGTGTCTTCATTTTCTTCTATTCTGTCTAATGCATGTTGCAGTTTCTGTTGATCCATCTTGCTGACTTGCCATCCTTTACTTGAATTTCTCCTTAAATTATGTGTCTGTTTCCTGGTTGAGATATCAAAAACAATAAAGTTATGATCACTTAGAGATTCTTTTTCACTCACTTCCCATCCGTTAATGCTTGTTCTAACGTCTTCTGTTGTTATTGTCAGGTCTAAAATTGAGGAGTAGTCCTTTCTATGAAACGTAGGTTTCTGTCCATCATTGAGAATAACTAAATTATTAGCTGCAACCCACTCTGTAATGAATTGGCCCCTTTTATCCGAGAGATCCATACCCCATTACGGTGATTTTACGTTGAAGTCGCCAGCCACAATAAATTTTTCTTTTGTATTTTTAAATTCACTTCCGATTGTATGCAATATTTCCTCAAGAGATTGTATGTTGTCATTTCCAGAGGAATAACAACTATAAAGTGTAAAATCTGATGTTTTAATATATGTAAACCCGGGGCCTTGTCCATGTTTTTTAATTATAAGATCGCCGTCTACTACTTTTATTGCTGTGTCCATTTGTTCATCGTATAATCAGTCCATTCTGTTTTTAATAGCCTTGCGATTCGGTTCACTGAGAACTAAGATTCCTGCCGCTATGTCTTTGGCGGTACCAAGCGCCATATCGTGATCAGGCCGGCTCCTGTTCGTGTTAATTTGTACTATTCATATTTTATTTATGTTCTTGTCGCCTACCTCCATTGTTCATTGGGCATTTGGAATTTCCTGATTGATGTCCCTCTTGTTTAAAGTGAACACAAAATGGCCTATTTGTGCATTCCATTACTCGGTGCCCATCTTTTCCACACTTTAAGCACATGTGTTTTCTTTCTGGACCTTTACATTGGGTTTTAACATGACCATACTCCCAGCATCTGTAGCATTTAAGTTCTTTTTCTCTTTCTACGATTTTACAGTTTGTCCATCCAATTTTGATTTTTTCGAGACCAATGAATTTTACGGCGTCAGTTTCAGACATTATAATTGTGACATTCTGTTTGTTTCCGTACGCTGGTCGTGGGGCTCTTACCTCGAATTTTTCGGGTTGAATGGAGGTGGATTTTGTAATACCCTCTTTGATTTCCGCCTCTGTTACAACTTCATCCATTCCTTTTACATGGATTATTTTCGTCTTACCTGTCTACTTTTCTCAGTCTAGTCTTATCTGCCTACTCTCGTTTGTGTCTGTCTAGTCTTGCCAGTCTAGTCTTGTCTGTCTAGTCTTGTCTGTCTAGACTTGTCTGTCTAGTCTTGTCTGTCTAGTCTTGTCTGTCTAGTCTTGTCTGTCTAGTCTTGTCTGTCTAGTCTTGTCTGTCTAGTCTTGTCTGTCTAGTCTTGTCTGTCTAGTCTTGTCTGTCTAGTCTTGTCTGTCTAGTCTTGTCTGTCTAGTCTTGTCTGTCTAGTCTTGTCTGTCTAGTCTTGTCTGTCTAGTCTTGTCTGTCTAGTCTTGTCTGTCTAGTCTTGTCTGTCTAGTCTTGTCTGTCTAGTCTTGTCTGTCTAGTCTTGTCTGTCTAGTCTTGTCTGTCTAGTCTTGTCTGTCTAGTCTTGTCTGTCTAGTCTTGTCTGTCTAGTCTTGTCTGTCTAGTCTTGTCTGTCTAGTCTTGTCTGTCTAGTCTTGTCTGTCTAGTCTTGTCTGTCTAGTCTTGTCTGTCTAGTCTTGTCTGTCTAGTCTTGTCTGTCTAGTCTTGTCTGTCTAGTCTTGTCTGTCTAGTCTTGTCTGTCTAGTCTTGTCTGTCTAGTCTTGTCTGTCTAGTCTTGTCTGTCTAGTCTTGTCTGTCTAGTCTTGTCTGTCTAGTCTTGTCTGTCTAGTCTTGTCTGTCTAGTCTTGTCTGTCTAGTCTAGTCTTGTCTGTCTAGTCTTGTCTGTCTAGTCTTGTCTGTCTAGTCTTGTCTGTCTAGTCTTGTCTGTCTAGTCTTGTCTGTCTAGTCTTGTCTGTCTAGTCTTGTCTGTCTAGTCTTGTCTGTCTAGTCTTGTCTGTCTAGTCTTGTCTGTCTAGTCTTGTCTGTCTAGTCTTGTCTGTCTAGTCTTGTCTGTCTAGTCTTGTCTGTCTAGTCTTGTCTGTCTAGTCTTGTCTGTCTAGTCTTGTCTGTCTAGTCTTGTCTGTCTAGTCTTGTCTGTCTAGTTTTGTCTGTCTAGTCTTGTCTGTCTAGTCTTGTCTGTCTAGTCTTGTCTGTCTAGTCTTGTCTGTCTAGTCTTGTCTGTCTAGTCTTGTCTGTCTAGTCTTGTCTGTCTAGTCTTGTCTGTCTAGTCTTGTCTGTCTAGTCTTGTCTGTCTAGTCTTGTCTGTCTAGTCTTATCTGTCTAGTCTTATCTGTCTAGTCTTGTCTGTCTAGTCTTGTCTGTCTAGTCTTGTCTGTCTAGTCTTGTCTGTCTAGTCTTGTCTGTCTAGTCTTGTCTGTCTAGTCTTGTCTGTCTAGTCTTGTCTGTCTAGTCTTGTCTGTCTAGTCTTGTCTGTCTAGTCTTGTCTGTCTAGTCTTGTCTGTCTAGTCTTGTCTGTCTAGTCTTGTCTGTCTAGTCTTGTCTGTCTAGTCTTGTCTGTCTAGTCTTGTCTGTCTAGTCTTGTCTCTCTAGTCTTGTCTCTCTAGTCTTGTCTCTGTAGCCTTATCTCTCTAGTCTTGTCTCTCTAGTCTTGTCTTTCTAGTCAAAATCAAAATCAAATCAAAATATTTATTTCCCAATTGAGATACAAGTATCTATAGGATGTGTCATAAATCTTACAAATTAATAATTAAATTTACAAGAAAAAAATTCACCGAGTGAATATATTGTATTTGTGAGTAGAATCTCCTTCAACTTCTTACGAAATTTCTTGTAGGATTTTTCATTTATCAAATTATTTGGGACATGATTGTAAATCTGAACTCCTTTGTTTTCGACTCCATGACTGCATAGGGTTAAGTGTCTTCTCTTGGTATCCAAAAGATGTTTACCTCTGGTATTATAATTATGCTTGTCTTCGTTTTTTTGGAACTTACTTCGGTGTTTGTGAATGTAGGAAGCGGTTTCGAGTATATACAGGCTTACGACTGTAAGTATTCCCAGCATTTTAAAATGGGGCCTGCATGACTGTGTAACTTTTATTGCTTGCATGTTTCTGATGATCCTTTTTTGTGCAATTAGTATTGTTTCTAGTTGTGACGAAGCTCCCCATAATATAATGCCGTAAGCCAGTAACGATTGTACCTCGCCATAGTACCAGATTCGGAGATCGTCTGTGTTTAAAAGTTTCCTCAGTTGTCTTGATTGAAAGGCTTTTTTATGTAGAGTTGCACATATTTTCTGCGTTGTTGTTGCCCAACGAAGGTGCTCCTCCAGATAAATACCCAGGAGTTTTGCCTGGTTGGTCCTTTTAATTTGTTGGTTTTGTATTTCAAGGTCGAGGTTTGAAATATGGGAACTTCTTACCGTTTTAAATATTATGTACTCTGTTTTATCTGTGTTGAGGTGCAGAGTATTCGCAGAGAACCAATTATCCAGAGATTTTAAGAGTAACTGGGCCTGTTCAGTGTTCTCTTCGAAATTATTCCGCGACAAAATAAAACTCGTATCATCAGCATACAAGGTACAATGCGGTCCTTTCACGTAGTTTGCCAAATCTGCGATGTATAATAGAAATAATGTAGGTGCTAAAATGCTCCCTTGAGGAACCCCAATATTTGTCTCTATGATGTCAGATTGGCCCAATTCGTTTCCATTTGACACCGTAACGTATTGTTTCCTGTTTGTCAGGTAGGATCTAATCCATCTCCAAGCTTTCCCTCGTATTCCGTAATCATATAATTTGTTCATCAACGTGTTGTGCGAGACACAGTCGAACGCTTTGGTCAGGTCACAGAAAATCCCTACGGGATGTTTCCCTTTATCCACCTCTTCTAATAATACATTATAAAATTCTACCAGAGCAGTTGTGGTAGACTTGCCCTTGCAAAATCCATGTTGTTGTGTCGGTATTAGCTTATATTTCTCTATAAAACCAGTCATTCTTTTTAGCATACAATATTCGATAATTTTTGCCAGAATTGGCGTTAAAACTATTGGCCTATAATTATGCATTGCTGTTTTTTCCCCTTTCTTGAATATTGGGATGATTTTTCCAATTTTTAATATTTCTGGGAACTGTTCCTCACTAAAAGAAGCGTTGATTATATTAGTTATAGGTTTTACTAGTAAATTACCGAACTCCTTAATTATATTTCCCGGAATTTCATCTGGCCCTCTCGACGTTTTGTTTTTTAAAGATAATATTATTCCGAGTACTTCGTTTTCCGTGAATTCCTCGATATACATAGTATTCGTGTTCACAGCAATGTGAGCATTTGAAATAGTTCTTGGTGTAATACTATCTATTATTAATTTCGGAGCTCGTTCAAAGTAGTTGTTGAAACTATTGGCAATTTCTCGTGGTATCGTGACTCTTTCGTTGTTATCCATTATTTCAATGATTCCGGTTGATCTGGCTTTAGTATGATTGCCTGTATGATTTCCCATAAGGCTTTGGACCCATTTGTGCATTTTGAGGCTAAAAAAGATTTTTTAGTACATGAAACTAATTTGTGATGTTCGTATTTCTGAATGGAATAGTGTTTTCTTATTTCTGGATATTTCTTTTGCAATATAAACATATCTTTAAGTTGAGCAGCCGATATTTTTACTTCTTTAGTGACCCACGATTTCAGCTTGTCTTTGGCTTTAACCATTGGAAAGCAGCCGAAAAAATGATATTGGATGCATTTAATGAAGGCGATTGCCTTGCTGTTGCTGTTTGTTTTTTCAAAGACGTCATCCCATGTTTCCTTTAAAAGGTCTTCGGCGAAACGGATTTTATTTGCTTGTGAGAAATTCCTGATTAATTTCAGATTTTGTCCTCGTAACTGTTGTTTACTAGAGCTCAATTTTAATAATCTATGGTCCGACAAGGGGGTATCTTCTGCAGAGGTCTTCAGCTCAAGTCCACTATTAGCAAAGATGTTGTCTATTCGAGTTTTCGAATTTAAAGTTATTCTAGTATATTCTTTTATACATTCCTCTATACCATATGCGTCTAATAGATTAATGATACCATGTTGTTCTTTTGTGTTAACTGCAAAATTTATATTAAAATCTCCAACCAAAAGGATTTGTTTATTATTTTTATAGACCGTATGTAAGACATTGTCTAGTGTCGCCATGAAAGTGACAAAACATCCTAGGGGGGGCCTATATATATTTAATAATATCGTGGGGATATTATACATGTTTGTTTCTAATCCGCATATCTCTATAGTTTTTTCAATAGCGAAATTGTTTAATGTTATTTCTTCTACCTGAATATTTTTAAAAACGGGGAGTCTAGCGAATATTGCCACCCCACCTCCTGGTGACTCTATTCTGCTAAAGTGGCTGACTAGCTGGTAGTTATTTATATGGATTTGTGTAATATCATCAGCTGATAACCAAGTTTCTGCTAGGCATATGAAAATAGGTTTTTCTTCTTCGGTTAATATCTCTAGTTCAAATAATTTGTTGCGTAGTGATTGAATATTTAAAAATAGTAATATACTTGAATTTCCGTTTTCATTAGTAATTATTTTCTTGTTTTCGCCTGCTCCAAATGCAGGAAAAAACGGTTAATATAGGTATCCACTGGCCATAGATCAGGATTTTTTACATCTTCTAATTGACTAAATGGTACCGATACTTTAAACGAGGAATATACTTCCGGCTGATTCGAGATTAGTTTTTTACAAAATACTGTTGTGAAATTTTTAGTTTTTAGATATTCACTTATATCATCGGCAGTTATAGTCTTGTCTGTCTAGTCTTGTCTGTCTAGTCTTGTCTGTCTAGTCTTGTCTGTCTAGTCTTGTCTGTCTAGTCTTGTCTGTCTAGTCTTGTCTGTCTAGTCTTGTCTGTCTAGTCTTGTCTGTCTAGTCTTGTCTGTCTAGTCTTGTCTGTCTAGTCTTGTCTGTCTAGTCTTGTCTGTCTAGTCTTGTCTGTCTAGTCTTGTCTGTCTAGTCTTGTCTGTCTAGTCTTGTCTGTCTAGTCTTGTCTGTCTAGTCTTGTCTGTCTAGTCTTGTCTGTCTAGTCTTGTCTGTCTAGTCTTGTCTGTCTAGTCTTGTCTGTCTAGTCTTGTCTGTCTAGTCTTGTCTGTCTAGTCTTGTCTGTCTAGTCTTGTCTGTCTAGTCTTGTCTGTCTAGTCTTGTCTGTCTAGTCTTGTCTGTCTAGTCTTGTCTGTCTAGTCTTGTCTGTCTAGTCTTGTCTGTCTAGTCTTGTCTGTCTAGTCTTGTCTGTCTAGTCTTGTCTGTCTAGTCTTGTCTGTCTAGTCTTGTCTGTCTAGTCTTGTCTGTCTAGTCTTGTCTGTCTAGTCTTGTCTGTCTAGTCTTGTCTGTCTAGTCTTGTCTGTCTAGTCTTGTCTGTCTAGTCTTGTCTGTCTAGTCTTGTCTGTCTAGTCTTGTCTGTCTAGTCTTGTCTGTCTAGTCTTGTCTGTCTAGTCTTGTCTGTCTAGTCTTGTCTGTCTAGTCTTGTCTGTCTAGTCTTGTCTGTCTAGTCTTGGCTGTCTAGTCTTGTCTGTCTAGTCTTGTCTGTCTAGTCTTGTCTGTCTAGTCTTGTCTGTCTAGTCTTGTCTGTCTAGTCTTGTCTGTCTAGTCTTGTCTGTCTAGTCTTGTCTGTCTAGTCTTGTCTGTCTAGTCTTGTCTGTCTAGTCTTGTCTGTCTAGTCTTGTCTGTCTAGTCTTGTCTGTCTAGTCTTGTCTGTCTAGTCTTGTCTGTCTAGTCTTGTCTGTCTAGTCTTGTCTGTCTAGTCTTGTCTCTCTAGTCTTGTCTCTCTAGTCTTGTCTGTCTAGTCTTGTCTGTCTCGTCTTGTCTGTCTAGTCTTGTATTGCATGTTTAGTCTTGTTTATCTCTGTGTAATCTCTTGTGTCTGTGTACTCTCTTGTGTTTAGTTTTGTCTGTCTAGTCTTTCTCTCAGTTTATGTGTATAATAAAAATAATGTTTTATAATTAACATTGGTATCATAGTAATTCTGTGAATGAGAGTTTAATAGGTTGTTTTAATATCATTTTGATTGATTTAAATATAATAAATTCGTTTTTTATTGTTGGACAGATGAGATCTTTGCCGTCTAAATACTTAGTTGTTATTGGAATTCGATGAATTTTAGTAATTTTTTTTTAATGAAAGATTTCAAGGAACACGCCTCAGGTATTTTATGATAAATTATTTATGCTAATACATTTATTGATGACTAACGCACACGTTTTACGGTCAGTGACTCGTAATTAGCCAGCTGGAAGTGTACAAGATTCTCGTTTCCTTTTATTTTCCTGCCTATCGGTAAAAACGCTAAATGTAGAGTGTATATTGATTCAATTACGCGCAGCTTTACACACTTTTTGCTACTTTTACCATTTGGCTTTATATAAAACCGCCGGGGATCAAAAGACGATGATCTTTTGATTTCGCTTGAAACATTAAAGTTGCATTAAAGTTTTATTGCTGTCAGAATCTTTTTTCAACATCTTTGTAGGGCTTTCATATACTTTTTTATATTTTATTTCGTAAGAAGTTTTAAGCCGTAATACACATGAAATTAATTTTTAACCCAACGAGGTTTCCTTAGAATATTTCGCAAACAGCAAAACTTACTTTGCAAGATTTTATTTGTAATTTTAATAGTAGCAAAGGGTCTGCATGAGGAAGTAAATGAATTTATAATAATTTTGTTGTCTCGGAATCCCCAAGAGAATTTAATATGTAGTTTGAGCTGTTAATTAGCAAAATGTTGTGCAAACACGGAATTAAATTTAGTAATTAGTATAAATGAATTTACCGTCTATACCCAAAAGCAAACCCCGAAAAGTTTTATAATTAATTCCGTTTCGAATTTTGCAGATGAACCCTTCACAATTTTAGCACCGAAAAACACGGCAATTATCAAAGACGACGGCGTCCTCCAACAACCTGAACTAGTCAAGAAACTTTTAATGGATCATGTGGTGCTCGGCTCGCATGTAAATATCGACAATGTGACAAGTGAAAGGACTGTTTCCACTTTGGGCGGAAGAAAGTTCACGTTGTCCCCGAAAAAGGAAGGGAAATTGAAAGCGAACGGTGCTAACATCGTCGATAGCAAACTCGTCGCTCCTAATGGACTCCTTATTGTTTTGGACAATTATCTATTTCCGGATGATTTGGAGTTGAAGAAGAACAAGAATAAAGCGTCGGATGTTGGGATAATGTCGGTGATTGCGGTTAAGGAGGAGAGTAAGCCGAAGAGCAGCAATGCCACCTTTATTGAGAATATTATGCAAGTCTTGTCGCTGTTAAAAAGCGTTCGAGTTTTCCAGCACTTCTTGTCTAGATCCAACGTTTCCAAACTTTTAGCCGACGGTAAGTTTTACACTTAAAATGTTTTATAAAATATCTTTAATTTTAAAACACTATTACTTTTTTATTCTATTTTACTCCCTATCTTTCATAAGTTTACTACACATTGTCTCTTAAACTCTTCTCAAAACTAAATTTGAACAGCGTACTTTACGTTACGTTAAATTTGGCGCTAAATTCAAATATAGTTACTTGAATATAAAACTGGTAATTTATTATTAGTTTCAATGAATATCTTATTATTATTGATTAAATACTCCAAATGGCAGCAATAGTAATAAAATACAAAGAAATAAATGGAGAAAAACGAAAAAAATCTAAATGATACAAACAGATCAGATGACAATTGTGAATTAACACGGCAGTCATTGACAACTATCAGCTGCAAATGTATGTGAAAAGAAAGAGAGAAAAGAGGTTGAGATGGAGAAGTAAATATCGTCGGTGTGAACTTCTCCTCGATTTAAGCCAATCAGTGAACAAGGTCAAATAACCCCTATCTTCCCTGTACTGCATTCTTACAAAAAATAGACTATAGACATACAAGACTTTTTTACGACAATACTTAATTGGTCTCCCTAAAATGGCCGACCCACTAAAAAAACCCCACCATTCAGACCTCCCCAGCCAAAACCGAAGAGACTAGACAGACAAGACTACACCGGCCAGACTTTTTTTTGCACGTGCTGCTCCCCTATAAGGGGCGACCCACTAAAAAAACCCCACCATTCAGATCCCCTCAGCCAAAACCGGAGAGAACATGATGGAATCCTAAATTTGGCATATCTTCATCACGTTCTTCCCCCAAACTTTCATGTCCAAAGCATTCATCCGCATTCACTCGTTGTGCCGGGCGCGCCGTTAATCGCCGTGCCCCCTCCCTCACATCAGAGTTTACAATAAATTGGTCAGCCCTCTTTGCACTAAAGGAGGTCCGGCGTTGGCACGCACGGCTTGCGCGTAGCAACCCCTGGTCCGGCCTTACGCTCGTCCCTTTCATCCTACTCCTTTCTCCTCATTATATATCCTATCATGCCAGTCAGCACGCCCCATTTATTCTCACTGCGGAGCATGATTCTACTACTCTCTCTGATCATACTCTCCTTATTTACATTCTCTCACCTTGCATTCTGCTGCTCTCCTCATTCTCTCCCATCTCGTACACTCGAAGATGGTATGCTCCGCAGTGTCCTGAGTTGCTCCACAATACCTACAGTGCGCCTCCATCAGTTTCCCGATGCACACCAGGTAAGACCCAAAGATTCCATGCTCCGTAAGCGCCTGGGTGAGGTGATAATTCACCACCCCGTACCCACGATTAACCCATTCATCGATAGTCGGAATCAGTTGCCTGGTGCAGGCTCCCTTTTCCGACCCCTCACATAGCTCTTGCCATACACGCATTGTTTTTTCCCTTCCAGTTCTAGGGTCATTACCTCCCCAAACTCTCACTCTTTTATGCGCCAGAAGGTCTAACGGGATAACTCCAGCGACAACCGCCACGGCGTCCCCAGAAACAGTGCTTTATACACTGCACATACCAAGCGCACTTGGCGTTGAAGTCCCCCCGACAACAATCTCTTTGGACCAACCTTTCATATTGGTCCTTAGTTCATCCATAAATGCTTCATACTGCTCTAACGTAATGTTGGGCGTGATGTAGCACCCATACAAGACCCAGTTTTCCCATTCGATCCACACATATCCATTTCCAGACCCACATTTTACCATGTGGATTTTCGATTGGAAAATCCTCACAGCAACATTCTTACACCGGTCCACGTGCCAGCTTCCGTTACCAATAATCCGAAGATTTGGCTCGGAAACAATGGCCACATTCACTCTCTCTTCATGCACCGTCTTCCACAGCAACTCCATTGCAGCCGCACTCCTATTTTAGTTCGTCTGTAATACTAACATTTTCTGGTTCTTGGGAACTTCCCTTTCATGCTCTCATCACACAGTTTCCTGTACGCAGGGCAGTCCCTAGAGTCCGCCCTATGGCCACTCACTCCGCACACGAAGCATTTAGCCTCTTTGGCCGTGCAATAGTGTGCTTTCTACCATCTTTCATCACATCGCAAACAAGCATTCTTCCTTACTACACACTTACATGCTGCCGCCAGGTGCCCGAAGCCAAGGCATCTGAAAGAACTGATCGGCTTGTTATTTTCAGTCACACAGCACATGATCCAGCCAACCTTAATTCTAACTTTCTCCTGTATGGTTCGTGCCGCTCTCGTTGGTAGAGTGAGCACCGCTATACTGGCACCACCGCGCAGGATGCGGAGGGACTTAACCTCACACTCCCTGCATTTAGACGCCTCATGAATGGCTCCTTTAACCCCATCAACTGTGGTAGCCTCGTCCATCCCCTGACAAGGACACTTCTGAGTCCCACCTCCGTCCTTACAACCTCTTTCACTAGGGCCTCTCTCTCGGTAAGTCGCTTCTTCTCTCTCCACCCCCCCCCCCCCCCCCCATCTTTCACTCTGACTCTGACACTCTGAGTAGGTCTCCCGATTGGGTTTTCCTCATCTACTGCACATTTATGTCGTCCATATCTACCTCCGTTTGCAGGACATTCACCATCTGGGCATATGTTACATTCTTCACCTTCCTCACCAGCACGAATTGTGTCGTGCTGGTACCTCCAGCCCCTTGCACTCTGGCTTTTCCGCCCTTTAATTTCTTTCAGCACAGAGTTATTTTAACACCTGAGCCATGCCACACACATTTCACCATATTCCTAACTTGCCAGAAGCCCAGATTACCTGCCACACCGATAGCGAGCTTCTTCCTCTCTGCCTTCGCACAAAATTATTTCATCCGTACTAAGGTCTCAAAGGCTCTTTCTTCAGCGCCCTCGACCCTAGAGTCATCCATGCGGGCGATGAAATGGTACTTCCTCTGGGAGTCCTTGGTATCATCGCCCTCCATGCACACCACATTCTCACTTTTGATGCAGGCTACGGAGCCTACATTCAAATTCTCGCACACGCGCCTGGCCCGGGGGAGCCGGTCAAGCATTCCCCAACCCAGTCGTTCATCATTCTCTCCTTTTTCTCCTGCAACAAGCAGGAGTACATCCTCGCCCCTAGCTAGAGGAGAGCCCACAGCCCCTTCACTACTATGATGGTGTCCTCGGACCCCACTCTCACTGGACACACCATTACTGTTCTCTGTCTGCGTGCTGACCTCCTTGCACACAACACTGTCTGTATGTGTGTCCACCTCGCATGTTGCCTTCTCGACAGGCACATAGCGGTGTTCCTCCAACCATTTGGTCACAGAGTCGCGCGAAAGGGCACTTACTGTCTGACACGTCTCGCCCCTTCCTAGATAGACAAGACTACACAGACAGGACTACACAGGCAGGACTACACAGACAGGACTAAACAGACAAAACTAGACAGACAAGATTAGACAGACAAGACTAGACAGACAAGACTAGACAGACTAGACAGACTAGACAGACTAGACAGACTAGACAGACTAGACAGACTAGACAGACTAGACAGACTAGACAGACTAGACAGACTAGACAGACTAGACAGACTAGACAGACTAGACAGACTAGACAGACAAGACTAGACAGACAAGACTAGACAGACAAGACTAGACAGACAAGACTAGACAGACAAGACTAGACAGACGAGACTAGACAGACAAGACTAGACAGACAAGACTAGACAGACAAGACTAGACAGACAAGACTAGACAGACAAGACTAGACAGACAAGACTAGACAGACAAGACTAGACAGACAAGACTAGACAGACAAGACTAGACAGACAAGACTAGACAGACAAGACTAGACAGACAAGACTAGACAGACAAGACTAGACAGACAAGACTAGACAGACAAGACTAGACAGACAAGACTAGACAGACAAGACTAGACAGACAAGACTAGACAGACAAGACTAGACAGACAAGACTAGACAGACAAGACTAGACAGACAAGACTAGACAGACAAGACTAGACAGACAAGACTAGACAGACAAGACTAGACAGACAAGACTAGACAGACAAGACTAGACAGACAAGACTAGACAGACAAGACTAGACAGACAAGACTAGACAGACAAGACTAGACAGACAAGACTAGACAGACAAGACTAGACAGACAAGACTAGACAGACAAGACTAGACAGACAAGACTAGACAGACAAGACTAGACAGACAAGACTAGACAGACAAGACTAGACAGACAAGACTAGACAGACAAGACTAGACAGACAAGACTAGACAGACAAGACTAGACAGACAAGACTAGACAGACAAGACTAGACAGACAAGACTAGACAGACAAGACTAGACAGACAAGACTAGACAGACAAGACTAGACAGACAAGACTAGACAGACAAGACTAGACAGACAAGACTAGACAGACAAGACTAGACAGACAAGACTAGACAGACAAGACTAGACAGACAAGACTAGACAGACAAGACTAGACAGACAAGACTAGACAGACAAGACTAGACAGACAAGACTAGACAGACAAGACTAGACAGACAAGACTAGACAGACAAGACTAGACAGACAAGACTAGACAGACAAGACTAGACAGACAAGACTAGACAGACAAGACTAGACAGACAAGACTAGACAGACAAGACTAGACAGACAAGACTAGACAGACAAGACTAGACAGACAAGACTAGACAGACAAGACTAGACAGACAAGACTAGACAGACAAGACTAGACAGACAAGACTAGACAGACAAGACTAGACAGACAAGACTAGACAGACAAGACTAGACAGACAAGACTAGACAGACAAGACTAGACAGACAAGACTAGACAGACAAGACTAGACAGACAAGACTAGACAGACAAGACTAGACAGACAAGACTAGACAGACAAGACTAGACAGACAAGACTAGACAGACAAGACTAGACAGACAAGACTAGACAGACAAGACTAGACAGACAAGACTAGACAGACAAGACTAGACAGACAAGACTAGACAGACAAGACTAGACAGACAAGACTAGACAGACAAGACTAGACAGACAAGACTAGACAGACAAGACTAGACAGACAAGACTAGACAGACAAGACTAGACAGACAAGACTAGACAGACAAGACTAGACAGACAAGACTAGACAGACAAGACTAGACAGACAAGACTAGACAGACAAGACTAGACAGACAAGACTAGACAGACAAGACTAGACAGACAAGACTAGACAGACAAGACTAGACAGACAAGACTAGACAGACAAGACTAGACAGACAAGACTAGACAGACAAGACTAGACAGACAAGACTAGACAGACAAGACTAGACAGACAAGACTAGACAGACAAGACTAGACAGACAAGACTAGACAGACAAGACTAGACAGACAAGACTAGACAGACAAGACTAGACAGACAAGACTAGACAGACAAGACTAGACAGACAAGACTAGACAGACAAGACTAGACAGACAAGACTAGACAGACAAGACTAGACAGACAAGACTAGACAGACAAGACTAGACAGACAAGACTAGACAGACAAGACTAGACAGACAAGACTAGACAGACAAGACTAGACAGACAAGACTAGACAGACAAGACTAGACAGACAAGACTAGACAGACAAGACTAGACAGACAAGACTAGACAGACAAGACTAGACAGACAAGACTAGACAGACAAGACTAGACAGACAAGACTAGACAGACAAGACTAGACAGACAAGACTAGACAGACAAGACTAGACAGACAAGACTAGACAGACAAGACTAGACAGACAAGACTAGACAGACAAGACTAGACAGACAAGACTAGACAGACAAGACTAGACAGACAAGACTAGACAGACAAGACTAGACAGACAAGACTAGACAGACAAGACTAGACAGACAAGACTAGACAGACAAGACTAGACAGACAAGACTAGACAGACAAGACTAGACAGACAAGACTAGACAGACAAGACTAGACAGACAAGACTAGACAGACAAGACTAGACAGACAAGACTAGACAGACAAGACTAGACAGACAAGACTAGACAGACAAGACTAGACAGACAAGACTAGACAGACAAGACTAGACAGACAAGACTAGACAGACAAGACTAGACAGACAAGACTAGACAGACAAGACTAGACAGACAAGACTAGACAGACAAGACTAGACAGACAAGACTAGACAGACAAGACTAGACAGACAAGACTAGACAGACAAGACTAGACAGACAAGACTAGACAGACAAGACTAGACAGACAAGACTAGACAGACAAGACTAGACAGACAAGACTAGACAGACAAGACTAGACAGACAAGACTAGACAGACAAGACTAGACAGACAAGACTAGACAGACAAGACTAGACAGACAAGACTAGACAGACAAGACTAGACAGACAAGACTAGACAGACAAGACTAGACAGACAAGACTAGACAGACAAGACTAGACAGACAAGACTAGACAGACAAGACTAGACAGACAAGACTAGACAGACAAGACTAGACAGACAAGACTAGACAGACAAGACTAGACAGACAAGACTAGACAGACAAGACTAGACAGACAAGACTAGACAGACAAGGCTAGACAGACAAGGCTAGACAGACAATACTAGACAGACAAGACTAGACAGACAAGACTAGACAGACAAGACTAGACAGACAAGACTAGACAGACAAGACTAGACAGACAAGACTAGACAGACAAGGCTAGACAGACAAGACTAGACAGACAAGACTAGACAGACAAGACTAGACATACAAGACTAGACAGACAAGACTAGACAGACAAGACTAGACAGACAAGACAAGACTGGACAGACAAGACTAGACAGACAAGACTAGACAGACAAGACTAGACAGACAAGACTAGACCGACAAGACTAGACAGACAAGACTAGACAGACAATACTAGACAGACAAGACTAGACAGACAAGACTAGACAGACAAGACTAGACAGACAAGACTAGACAGACAAGACTAGACAGACAAGACTAGACAGACAAGACTAGACATACAAGACTAGACATACAAGACTAGACAGACAAGACTTGACAGACAAGACTGGACAGACAAGACTAGACAGACAAGACTGGACAGACAAGACTAGACAGACAAGACTAGACAGACAAGACTAGACAGACAAGACTAGACAGACAAGACTAGACAGACAAGACTAGACAGACAAGACTAGACAGACAAGACTAGACAGACAAGACTACACAGACAAGACTAGACAGACAAGACTAGACAGACAAGACTTGACAGACAAGACTAGACAGACAAGACTAGACAGACAAGACTAGACAGACAAGACTAGACAGACAAGACTACACAGACAAGACTAGACAGACAAGACTAGACAGACAAGACTAGACAGACAAGACTAGACAGACAAGACTAGACAGACAAGACTAGACAGACAAGACTAGACAGACAAGACTAGACAGACAAGACTAGACAGACAAGACTAGACAGACAAGACTAGACAGACAAGACTTGACAGACAAGACTAGACAGACAAGACTAGACAGACAAGACTAGACAGACAAGACTAGACAGACAAGACTAGACAGACAAGACTAGACAGACAAGACTAGACAGACAAGACTAGACAGACAAGACTAGACAGACAAGACTAGACAGACAAGACTAGACAGACAAGACTAGACAGACAAGACTAGACAGACAAGACTAGACAGACAAGACTAGACAGACAAGACTAGACAGACAAGACTAGACAGACAAGACTAGACAGACAAGACTAGACAGACAAGACTAGACAGACAAGACTAGACAGACAAGACTAGACAGACAAGACTAGACAGACAAGACTAGACAGACAAGACTAGACAGACAAGACTAGACAGACAAGACTAGACAGACAAGACTAGACAGACAAGACTAGACAGACAAGACTAGACAGACAAGACTAGACAGACAAGACTAGGCAGACAAGACTAGACAGACAAGACTAGACAGACAAGACTAGACAGACAAGACTAGACAGACAAGACGAGACAGACAAGAAGAGAGAGAGAAGACTAGACAGACAAGACTAGACAGACAAGACTAGACAGACAAGACTAGACGGACAAGACTAGACAGACAAGACTAGACAGACAAGACTAGACAGACAAAACTAGACAGACAAGACTAGACAGACAAGACTAGAGAGGCAAGACAATGATAAAAAGTTCAGAGAAAAAAATGTGTAAAAAAATGTATTCGTCGAACGTTTTAGCGATTTAATATTTTCGAGTTCATGAAATTTCGCGGGTGTGAAAATAATGGATTCATAAATGTCGTGTTGCATACATCAGCAGGAATTGCATTTGAAACAGGGCTCGTGTGTTTACAATTGTGTAAAACTGTAAAACATTTGAGATAGTTTGTCAGCAAACTGTCAACTACTAAATTCCCGTGCAAAGTTTAAACCTGGTGAAATATTGTTAGCAGTTTGTCAAAGCCTCACCAAACCAACATTTCATTTTAAATTAAAAAGGGAAACGTAAATGAAATGTGAATTATTTTAATAAAGCCTTATAAGCTATAGCCAAGTTAAACTAAACTGACAGTAGGTTTAACAAGCAAGTCGAGATAACCTTAAGACAAAATTAGAGATTTTTTTAATTTGAGATTGTTTTAATTTTGTATGATTATCTATTAGTATTTTGTATGATTATCGTATGATGGTTTTACCGATGGTATCTTATCATTTCAATCAATAACCTGCTTAGTTCTTGTCTCTCTCACAAAATGTCAAATTAAAAGTATCTAACCCTTCATGGGTTAGATATTTTCCCTTTATCTAACCCTTGATGGGTTAGATAAATCACCCATATGGGTTTCAAGTAAGTGGTTTACAAATGGTTGTTCATAGAAGCAAAGCTGTGCTGATGTTGTTTCGCGAATTTTAATTTAAGTATTTATTATTATAGCGTAACTGAACTGCTGGGAATTAAGCAAAAAATGAAAACTATGTTTATTTCACTAGTTCTTCTGCACTATGCATAGTATATTAACAAATTAGTTTGGTAAAGGCAAAACGTTGTCTGTAAAAAACATGTTGAATCAATGAAATGCTTTATCTCTTTAAGTATCCCTTTATTCTTCTAAATTTGTTCTGTTTAGTTTTCACTATATATTTGAATAAAAAGGTGTGGAGATCATACAAATCTGGCCGTTGAGAGCAGACTTTGGTCGTAAGGCTGACGAAAGTGTTAATTTTCCTTGGTGGGTGCACAAAGAACTCAAAGTTGAAAACTTGAATTTTAAGTTTGTGAATCATCCGGCGTAAAGCGTGATCCTGATCCGTCAGATTATCGCATGTTTGGACCCGTGAAATCGGCTTTATAAGGTCCCGGATTCTGCTAACGACGCACAAGTGAAGAATGCGGTTTATATCTTCAAGTTTTTTGTTTGGGTATGATGTATGGTTGGGTTGAGACGAGCAATTTTAGGTAATGGGGAACAAAAACGTCAACGTATTTTTAAAGGAGAAAATAAGAGGATTGTAATTTTCTAATGCTGTGATTTTAACACAACTTATAAAACATCGTGTTCGTCGTGTGTTCTTAGATGATGACAACGCTTTTATTCTTAAATTTTATATTGTAAAGCTATGTTATAAACCACTTTTATTATAATATTTAATTCTCTGATTTTCGTATAAAATTTGAAAGAACTAGTTTTTCAATTTATAAATTTTTTGTTTAAAATTCGTTAACAGTTTTCAATGTAGAAATTGTGAATTTCCCAGTTTATACAAATTTAAATTTACATCTGGCAATTCATTTCATATATAATCCTAATTTAAACAATTTATTCCAAAAGTTTTGCAGTTTGGACAATTGGTAAACACAATTTCCACTAAACCTTGCAAACATTAATAGATATGAGTTCAACATGTTTTCCAATATAATTTCTATTTGTCCATCTTATTTGTCTAATATTGTATGCCTATTGTTTATCTAATCTAGTCTTGTCTATCTAATCTTCTCTGAAAAGTCTTGTCTGCCTTATCTTGTCTGTGTAGTCTTTTTTGCTTAATATTGTCTGTCGAAACTTATCTTTTTAGGGTTCCGTACCGAAAACGGAACCCTTATAGGATCACTTTGTTGTCCGTCTGTCTGTCTGTCTGTCTGTCTGTCTGTCTGTCTGTCTGTCTGTCTGTCTGTCTGTCTGTCTGTCCGTCTGTCTGTCTGTCAAGACCATTTTCTCAGGAACGCTTAGAGGTAACAAGTTGAAATTTTCAACAAATACTCGGGTCTACGGTCTCTTTCGGCTGCGAAAAAATCAAACTTGTAAGTCAACGCGATCAAAAGATATGACCGTTTATGTAGCATATTTTGCGATTTCACAAGGGAATCAAAACCTATAGGGTACTTCCCGTTGACCTAGAATCATGAAATTTGGCAAGAAGCGGTGTCTTACAGCACATGTAAAGGGAAAAATCTGAAAACCGTAAATATGTAGTTTAATTACAAGAAAAATGCGAATTTACTATTAGAAACTTATGACAATACACTAATGTTGTCGTAGTGGTATTGTCAGGCTCCAGAAGCATATGGGTTGCATACGGTTAGGTCCTAAGGTTAAAAAGTATGTGTTGGCACCAAGCTGTTTATACTGAAATTTATTTGTTTATATTCGTTATGCATTTCATCACGTACGCTCTATATCAGGGATGTTATGGAGATCCGTAACCGTAACTGAATCCGATATAAAAGTTTCGAATAATTTCGGATAATTTTTACTGATATGTTGTAATAATTCCTATAAATATATTTCAATATCTAATAGAAAATATATAATAGTCAAAAAGGAATAATGTTGTTTTTGTTTATTATAATTATGATTTTGCATTTTTATGTAGATAAAACTTATAAATATTAATAACTTATATATCTTATATGACATATAATTGTAGTACCTACTTATATTGTTGTACTTAGTTGTATGACATATGATTGTAGGTAGTACAAATAATAACATAGAAATAAAATCAATTTTTTTACAAATTAGCATTCTACTTTTATTATTCCTTAGAAATCTGATATCCGTAACCGAAACTATCCGAAACTAACGGATTATCCGAAAAAAATTCTTATCCGTAACCGTATCCGAAACCGGTATAACATTATTCTTATATCCGTATCCGCATCCAGATCCGAAATTTCATATCCATAACATCTCTGCTCTATATACATAATATATACAGGGTATATATTATGTCTAAATTTTGCTTGTTTCTAACCGACATGCGACATACTCAAGTCCCGTAACATCCTGTATATATTATATTTCGTCTAATTTTTCTTTATAATCTACATAATATGTTGATAATCTACATAATAATACTATACTATAATCTACATAATCTACATAACATGTTGTAGATAATATGATTTAAGTATATTATACTTAAATCACGTTTGCCCTATATTTTTTGGTAGTCAATTGCCCAAAAAGCAGTCAATTCAACAACTGAATGTTAAGAGTATCGAAATAGATCTAGAAATAGTTAATATATTAGTTTATATTAGATCTAGAAATAGTTACATCTTAATATAAGTTAGTGTATAAGTCTAATACTAAAATAAAGTTTTCTTTTTATAAGTTTAAAAATATTCGCGTTATTAAAAAAAAAATACCCTGTATACCTTTATACAGGGTATATAGGTATACAAGCAAAATTGAGCAGTAAAAACAAATAGTGAAGTTCCAGAACCCCTAAACACTCATAGTGAATGGAGGATGTATGGTAATAAAATAGAGGGTAGAATTCCATCGTACGACAACGACATGTTGAGGTTATGCTTGCAGCGGTACTAAGATGGTCGTGATTTTATGAGAGCCACTTGTCAAGTTAACTGAATGTGCTTGTAACGTCCTCCACAAAAAAAGATACCTTACTTACAAGTTTGTACGGAACCCTCGGTGCGCGAGTCACAACTCGCACTTGGCCGGGTTTTTTTTTCTTCTTCTTCTATTCATCATCAGGAGGAGGAATGCATTGTTGCACACCGGGCCTTCATACCCGTGCAGTGTGGGGCTGTCTGATCGAGTTCTTCGTGACCAGCATACCCACTAAAACCCCTCCTCTGTCTCTTCACTACACTCCACCTGGGACTGCGTGAGCATTACTTTAGGTGGGTGGTGGTGATGTTTATTGTAATTGCTTCCTTTTCTTTCTTTTTGTTGTCCTTTTGTCGTCTCGATTTCATCTTCGTATTAGTTATGTAGTCGTGTGCTTAACTATTTTTCGGTCTTTTCCTCACATATCTAGTCGTCCATGTTACCTTTCTTATGTGTCGTATGATATTATGGTCGCCTTCCATTCCCTCTCCACTTGTTTTTTTCCCAACATGATTTCGGTTATGTAAGGTAATATTCCGGTAATATACTAACATAACTTCTCCACATAATGTCTCCGCGAGTCGAATTTTTTCATTCTCTGATTCTGTACACATGAAGATAGTGTGTTGTGCGTCGTCTGGGATATGACCGCAGTAGAAGCAGTCCGCAATGTCCCTTTTTTAAACCGTTCGAGGTATGCGTACCCATATGTCCGTGTGACCTTTCGTACCATGCTGTTATACTGTTTCGTTGCAGGCTGTGTATCCACCTTCCACTAGTTTTGCTATCCCATCTTGTCTGCCATCGCTCCTTGAGTCTCTTACGTGCTCTCTTTTTGACGGCCGCCCTCTCATGTTTTACTTCGTGTTGTTGCAGATCTTCGTAGACTTCTTGTTTCTCACGAATCAGTCTATTGGGGGCGTGCTTGCAAGTACCAGCGCCGCGGCCTCCAAAACCGTTCTGTAAGCAGAAATTATTCTTAGGGCACTTCTTCTCTGTACTCCTGTAAGTTGTTTTCTCGCTCCTACCTTTTTCGTTTCGTCCGCCCACATTTCCGTCACGTAGAGAATTTTGGCGTGTACCACATTATTGAGAAGTTTCAGTTTCAATTCCTTCGGCCCTCCAATGTTTGGCATCAACCTTAGCAGAGCTGTCACTGTAGACGATGCCTTTTTTGCTGTTTTGGCTGTAGGGTATGTGTATTTCAGACCGCTATCGAGTTGTACGCCAATGTACCTCAATGATTTAGATAAAGGGATATTTTGCCCTTCTAGAAGGAGTTTCGGTGGTGCGAATAGTCTCTTATCCGTGATAAGTATCGCCTCTGTTTTATGAACTGCCATTGTTAGACCCTGTTCTTTTAACGAATTATTTGCCCGCCGGAGGATTTCGTTAGTTGCTAGTTCCAATATGCTTATTTCCTTTGCAGTCACCACCACTGCGAAGTCATCTGCGAATCCAACTATTCTCGTTCTAGGCAAATCTAGGTTTAGCAAGCCATCGTGCATTATGTTCCACAAGAATGGTGTCAGGACCGATCCCTGTGGGACACCCGCCGTTTCCTCATACTCAACTTCACCTTCGTCCGTGTGGTGAACCGTCGGTTGTTCAAGTAGTTGCTTATCATCTTTCTCAAGTATTCTGGTGTTTTTCGATACTAATGCCTTCATGATTACATCCCACCTGGTGTCTAAACTTATCTGCAAAGTCATTTTGCCTAGTCTCGTGTGACTGATCCTGTCTGTGTAGACAGGATCAGGATAAATTTTATTTATTTCATTATGTAAGATACATTATCTAAATGAAATATGTCAGCTACAACCAAAAAAGGGATATATAAAGATATATAACCTATTACAGGAAATTAATATTGAAACAAATTATGTTTATTCGTCCAGGTTGTAAGGTTCAATGTTATTAATCCACTGTTACAAAACATTTCATTTCCGAAGGGAGCACATTATATAGTTTTATCTACGACCACTATTGTAAATGCCCATTATTGTACAGTTCGTGGACTATGTAAATACATCATAACACACACGTATATAACAGTCCGCGATTAATGATAAGTTATGACTGATAACACACACGTGCGTTTGGTTTACGATTCGTTGATTGGTTGAGCGCCTCCCGTGCCACAATTCAAACTAACGGAAATTGACATTGCGTGCATTGGGTTGCCTATATCTATGAGCACTCTTATTTTAGTTTAACTCAAATAAGTACTAAATAATAAGATATGTAACCATTAAGAATATATTTCTTTTCATTTCAGTCGAGTAACAGTTATATATGAAAATACAACTGTTTATTATAATGTTAAATAATGTACCTAATAATGTAAAGAAATAAATTTGTTACATCAAACATATTTTTCTTATTAAACAGAAACAAATTAGTGTGGTCGTAGATAAAGTATAGTACATAACTCGAGTTGTAAGGCAATTACGTAAGTGTGGTCGTAGATAAAGTATAGTACATAACCCGATTTTTAAGGCAATTACGTACTCGCGGAATTACGCGAATTAACTCTTCCGCTCGTACGTAATATGCTTCTTACAACTCTTGTTACTTAATATACTATTGAATAATCATATATGTCTTGTCGTCTCTCTACTTGTATCTCTTTAATCTTGTCTGTATGTATGTCTTTAATCTGGGTCTAGTCTTCTCTGTCTGCTCAGCTCAGTATTGTCTAGTTATTCTCACAATATTCTTCTCTGTTCAGTATTGTCTAGTTTTGTCTGTCTGGTGTTATCTCTCTAGTCTTGTCTGTCTAGTCTTATCTGTCTAATCTTTTCTGTCTAGTTTTATCTGCGTAGTCTTGACTGTCTAGTCTGGTCGGTTCAGTTTTGTGTGCGTAGTTTTGTCTGTTTAGCTTTGTCTACCTACTCTTTCTTAAGTATTAGCACAAGCATTAAATCACTATCGATTCACCGGTAGATCACAAATATTAAATGAAAATTTCATTCAAATATCATAAATATCCCAGGAGAAAATACATTTTTCATTCTCTAAAAGCAATAATTACACAAATATTTTATTTACTGGGGAAATAAAACTTCCTTTTCATTTGCTTAACGTTTCCATTCAGGAAAATTAAATTTACATTTTCCTCAGAAAATTTCTTATGAATTGATAAAACTGGATGCGAAAATATATAGGACGTATATAATTGAGTATCTAGATTGATTAAATTAAATCTCTGTTTATTTTTGCAATTAACTTCGAACAACTATTTCTATGACGAGGGTTTGGGTTCTTTTCTATTTGACCAGGGATTGGTCTAGAATGAAATATTTGAATTTAAAATTAACGTTAAGGGAAGCAAGTAGTTGTCGGTGCAGGCTAGATGGACAAGTTAATATGAAACTTTGTGAATAGATCAATAATAAATTCGAGAATAGTTTTATTATTTATCGAAATAAAAATAACAACTTTACGGCGATGGTTTCCATAAAGTTTTCAACGAGGAAATAAGAACGGGAATTCATAATAAATGTGTTCATCGAGTTCTAAACTTTAAAGGTAACATGAAAGCTACATTTCCAATTTTTTTTTAATTATTTACAATTTCAAATAAAGTTTTTGAACAACAACAATAATAATTGTGATCATCTACTTTTTATGTTTTTCGCGAATTTACAGTAAATATGTTCGTCTTGACTTAATCTTGTTCTTGTAGCTGGATTGGCAATAACTAACTCACTATATATTAATAATACAAACTACACATTCAATTATCCATACATACATATGTATACATCATACATACTATGGCATAATCAAACGGCATCTGTTAGATGTCCTTTAGCGCTAAAAGTCATAACACTTGTTATTTACTAAAACAGCTTCACATTAGCGCTTGCAGAAGACTGAGATAAAATATGTCTCCAGCAAGTCCTTTGCTCCTAGTATTATTAGTAAGAATTATTTTTTGGTATTTTTGGTAAGAAATATTTGTTTAACACTACACTCATGTAAATATATACCTGAAGCAAATTAAGCAAATTAATTAAAAAAAATTGGAAATATCGATTGATTTCCGATTGAATTTATTTTGTTCTCATTTGCATCAAATTTGTTTCTATATTAACGCATTCACTGCGATTTTGAAAATTAAAATACCAAATATATCGCAAAGTACTTTGTACCACAATATTAATTCCATGTGTTTTATTAATAAAGCGACGATAATTAATTTTCATTTTCATCTGCAATTCTGTTTATCAACAAAATTTTGCTGTTAAATTATTTATTTTTGATTTTATTTCCCGCTGTTTGAAATCACTAAAATTAATAATAGAATAATTAATGAATTGTTAATTTCGGGTGGTTATAAAAGGGTTTCCACTTCATGCGGTTTCGGATCTCCATTAATTACGTGGAAATCCGTTTATGCGGAAATTTTAATTCATATGTTTTATTAATTAAGTTCCGTGAATGAATTACTATGCAAAGCCTGACTGTTCTAAATTATTTCTAAATTATATTTAATTATCGTTCTTATAACCAAATAAGCACACTCAACAATCATAATATCACTCTAAATATTATTAAAATTAGTTGTTGAAATAAAGACTAGATAGACTAAATAACCACACACCATCTTCGACTGTCATAGATGGATACCAGAAAGAGAAACGTGGGAAAAGAAAACTCACCATTACATTACATACAATCCTTTATTGGCATAAATAAATAAAAAAACATAAACCTTTCCTATTACAATACTAAATAAAAACAATTTAGATTCCGCAAAGAAAAACAAAACAAACAAAATATAAAAAGAAAACAAAATCAATATTCACCATAAACAATAAAGTTCAAGTTAAAAGAGAGAAACAAAAAAAACTACACTGGACATTCCTCTGTTTCCGTTCCCTGTTCCTTCCATCCTTTTATCCTTTCCATCATTACTAAACCACTACCATCCTCATTCATGCACTGTTTCCATTTCGACCCTAGCACTCTCTCTCTCTTTCGGCCCACTCTCCTTTTTTTGCACTCCTCAAACCAATGCACCCACACGTCTTTCCCTGCCCCACATACACCACAACTCTTATACTTGTCATCCATCCAATACTTTCGCCCTCTTTCTTCACAGCCGCATCTAAACCTGGCAATTACTGCCTGGGCATTCAGGCCCATTGTTGATTTTAAGTATTTAGGTAGCTCTTCAAATATTTGTATTTCCGCATAGTCCTTACTATATCTACTTTCCATTATTTTCATTTGACGTTCTTGCAGTTCAACTTCCTTCAGCCTTACCACTAGCCATTCGTCAACTCGCACGCCTTCCCTCCTAAGCCTCTCCATTTCCATGATAGACATACCACCTCCTTCATAGAGTTTCCTTCTATTCCTTCCCCAATTTGTCTCTCTCCTACCATTAATTCCTTCCAAACTTGCTACCCTGAACACTTCTTTTACAATTCTTTCCTCAGTCATTCCCTTCACTTTACTTTCATACCTTCCTACTCGTCGGCTTGCTTCAATTATTAATTTAAATGCATTTAGCTCCTGCAGTACTATGTAGGACGGGGTTGATCTGTCTAATTTCAGGGCCTTTTTAAAGAATTGTAGTTGCACCTTTTCCACGCCTTCTTCTTCCTTCACCCCCCATATTTCAGCTCCATACATCAACATACTTCGCCAGCAAGCCTTCCACATCATCTCCTTCGCCCCGTAATTTGTGCTAAACTCTTTTCCCCATATCTTCAAGAACCTTTCTGCTGCCACCCACGCTTTTTTGCCACGTACTCAATATGCTGTTTATTACCGCACCCACTCCCAAATACAAACCCTAAATACTTAAAATGCCTAACCTGCTCAATCTCCATTCCCTTCCATTCGAACCTCTCCTTCCTGCACACCCCAACCTTTCTTAAACTCTATCCATTTTGTTTTATCTACATTTACAGTCAGTTTCCTTTTATCAAAAAATCGCTCCAATCTCTCAATCATTTCTTTCAATTCTCCTGCCGATTTTGCCAGTATTACCACATCATCCGCGTACGCCAGACTCCACAACTTCTTCCTCCCCACCACCACTCCCCCTGCTTGTCCAGCAGTGAAGACCTTTTCCAAATCTGCCACATATATATTGAAGAGTGCCGGGCTAAGCGGGCAACCTCACTTCAGACCCATATCTACTTTGAAAGCGCTCGATTTACTCTCTCTCACTTTGACCCTACACCACGTTTCTTTATACAGCCGCTCGATACCATCTCTCAATTTTCCAGATATACCCTTTTTTCCATAAATTCTCACAACATTTTCCTATTTACCGTGTCATATGCAGCCTTTAAGTCTAGGAACAGAGCAAAGAGCTTACCCTTGGGACTTGCTAATTCCTGGTCGATAATATACCTCAGGGTTATTAAATGTTCAGTAGTTCCCCTTCCTTCTCTAAAACCTGCTTGCGTTTCTGGTAGCAACATTTTTCCTTCCACTTCCTCCCCCAAACGCCTTTCCAATAATTTCGCATACATTTTATAGGATGAATCCATGAGTGTTATACCCCTATAGTTTCTCATTTCGTCCCTCTCACCACTTTTGTAGACAGGTATCACTTCCCCCACCGTCCAACTGTTTGGAATTCCAACTTCTTTCCGCCATATTTTATTGAATTCGTCTGTCACTCTCTCCAGACATTGCTCATTTGCCATCATCCAAGCCTCATTCGGTACCATGTCTTGACTTGCCGCCTTTTTTTTCTTTAAGAATTTTGCCATATTTACCACCTCCTCCACTGAAAATTCCTCTTCTTCCACTATGCTCATACCGAGTTCGTGCCTCATCGGTCCTTCTTGATCTACCCCCCCTCCTACTAACTCCATGAAGTGCCGTTTCCAATCCTCTATCTCAAATTTGTCTGTCACTCCTTGTCCTCTACCTCTCGTTTTCCTCTAACTCTCGTTTTCCTCGTTTTTCCTTAGGAACCGCCACAGCTCCGCTTCATTATTAATGTTTGATATCTCTTCCACTCTTTTCTTTTCCCCATCTTCTTTTTTTGTCTTCATAACTCTCTCAAGCTGCAGTTTTTGTTTCTTAATTTCTTCTTTGACTCCCTTTCCTTCTCTCCATCTTTTTACCACCTCTCTCAGCTTTTTCTTTTCTTTCCTGCATTCTTCATCAAACCATGTGGATTTGGTTCCAGTTATCTTTATAGTTTTTGCCACCATTGACTCTCTCATACAATGCTAGCCTCGTGGCTAACTCAACTTTTGCTAGCCTCGTGGCATATATTTCATGTGCGGGCTGATCCCATTTATATATTATCCTTTCCCCACTTTCTTTTGTTTCGTATATTTCTTTCAGGGTCACAATTACCGGCATATGATACCCTCTAATACCGGAGTCCCCTCTAATACCAATCCTCATACTTTCTATTGACTCGATTGAATTCTCATTTGCCACCACTAAGTCAATAACGGATTCATCACTACCTCCCACAAAAGTAAATTCCCCGTCCCAGTCTCCTACACAGCACCCATTTAGCACTTCCCATTGGTTTTTCTTCACCCACTCCAAACACAGCTTTCCTTGAGCATTGATTACTTTATCCTTAGATTTCCTCGTGATTTCACCTCCACTACTGCTAATTCCCATCGGCTGCCCTACCCCAATTCTTACATTCCAGTCTCCTCCTATCAGCAGTTTTTCGTGTTCCCCTTCGTTCAGGCAATCTTCTATTTTTTTGTTGTATTTCCATAGATCTATTATTATTATACACCGTCATCATCCCCACCATTGCCCTTCAATTTCTATTTCCCTCATCACCAGACCTTCACACATATATTTCGCCGAGAAAACTCACCACTCACGAACCGACCATATGATTAGGTAGGAGAACATCTGGGCAATAATAACCGATATGATAACAAACATCATGACCTTGAAAGAGCAGGTGAGAGGAAACGGCTCCAAGTCGAGAGCAACAAGAAACTGAACCCCTAAACACTAGACGTGGAAGGGGGATGTAAGGCGAAACTAATACAACGACATCTTGATGTTATGCGTGAAGCGGTTCCAAGATGCCCGAGGAGTTCAGGGGGCCGCTTGACAAGTTAACCGTTTGGTGCTTGCTACGTCCCGTTAAAAAAAGTCTGGCCAAAAAGGGTGAGGCCACACGATGCGTTACGTATGCTGGAGCGGTGCCGCAACGGCATCCTACATATAAATCACTATGCCGTGTCACAGAATGCGTTGAGCCGACGTGCGACGTGGCGGGGAAGGGTGATGCGCTGCATGTAAACAGCGTTCGACTGCGGTGCCGCACCGCCCGTGTGGCACCCTATAGCTCGAATTAATTGTGGTGCGGTACCGCACCGCACCGTTAACGCATCGCGTGGCCTCGCTCTAATAGTAGACTCAAGAAAAGCAATAAACCATCACTGAAATCGCCTCGTATAGACCCCTCTCGCCGACTACAACTGCCACTGCCATGAACAATATCCAAGTACATAACGGTCATGAACTTATGTCCTTAGACGTGTCCTCTTGGTTCACCAACATTCCGTGGAAGTTATTTCTGGATATAATTAAATTCAATTAGAAGAAGAAATTGAAGAAGATTTTAATAGAAATAACACAAGAAATTTCTACAGAACATTCAGAGAAAATATAAAGGGTTATCAACCTTCTAGCCTCTGTTTTAGAAGAACCCATCTGTTCTTCTAAAACACAGGCTAGAATGTTATCCCTGGAAACGAACATCCCAAGAAAACTGTACAATTCTCAAAGAATACTTTAACATTAAATATTAACATTTCTATCTTTTCTTCAAAGATTAAAATTTCTAGGAAATTATTGTATACATATCGTCAACAAAGTTGACATGATTTGTATAACTAATCTTTCTATAACAAACTTTCTTAAAAACAACTACTTCACTGGCAAACACCACGACTGACATTGAATTACATTAAGGAAGTTCTTGGGTTCTACATAACCCTGTGATTTTCCCAAGTACATACGATAAGAACCCACAGAAAAATTAACCTTCCAAAAAACCACATCCAATCCTGATTCTACTCCACCTACAATAGAGGAGATAGAGATCATACAACAAATGAAAAATAACAGGAGCGGGAGGAGAAGAGGGCATTATTCCTGAAGTGTGAAGTTTCAAAATAAAAACATCATCAAAACAATTTATAAGATCATTACAGACATTTGGATCACATACAAAATGTCGGAAGAATGGTAATGTGCTTTGATCCACCCATTACATAAAAAGGGTGATAAGTCAGATCCAAATAATTACAGAGATATTTTACTAGTGCCAGTCACTTTTTAAAAATATTCTCTAAAGTGTTATTGAACAGACTAGAACCACAAGCAGATCTCAAATAGGAGAATACCAGGCTGGCTTTAGAAAAGGGAGATCATGCATCGAACAAATTTGGAATCTAAGAACAATATTGAAAGTCAGACAAACAAATAACACTGTAGTTACCTTTGTGCACTTTAAAAAAGCGTAGGACAGCATTGATAGACAAACGCTATTTGCAGTACTGGAAGAATATGGCATTGGCAAAAAAACCAGGGCAGTTATACAACTATAATATAAATAATATAAAATAATATAAAAAACCTACAGGACAGCCAAACATATTATTCGCTTTGACAATGACAACAGAAAGTAACGGAGTTCCAGGAAAAGGCTAGCTAGACCAATTGACTCTGACTATAACCACACAAGAAACCGTCTGGTCGAGAATTAAAACTGGTCTGAAATTAAACGAAGCAAGAAACATGCCTGGTGGAATGATACATGTGTTACAATTCTCAGAAAAAGGCTCGATGAATGGAAACAATATTATTCAACAAAATCGCAATCTGATTGCGAATCCTACAAAGCCCAACGAGCCCAGACAGCTAAAGTGATCCGAGCTGAGAAGCGTAAATATGAAAAGTCACTTATTGAGAAGATCGACCAAAACTTTAACAGAAATGACACCTCTAAGATCAAGTTCATGGGTGAAATTTCAGAACCCTTGCAGATACGCACAGGTGTCAGACAAGAAGACGGCCTCTCACCAATTTTGTTCAACATGGTCTTAGGCAAAATTGTTAGGCAGTGGGAGAAACAAGTGAAAGGCATGCAGCTAGGAAGAACACGCGAAACAAAAACAATCATAAAATATCAAATGGTATTTGCAAAGGAAGCACTGGAGCAATTACATTAAATAGCTACTAAAACAGGTTTACATATATCTTATGAGATGACCCAATACATGGAACGACATAACAACAATGTACGTACCATACATGCGACCTATGGATCTATACAAAGGGTTGAAAAATTTAAATACTTATAGGAGAATATATACAAATAGGAGGATCAAACAAGATGTCTAACATAGAACGAATGGACAAACTCCAGAAAGCATACAAACTTACATGGTCACATTATAATAAGAAAAGGATATCAAGGCAGGCTAAACTCAGACACTAAACAAAGACAGACACAAACAGTCACAAAACTCAGGCACAAACAGTTGTATTGCCTGAAACATTTTATGCGTCAGAAAAGACCACAATTGGAGCAGCTGGCATCATAGAAACAGAAAAAATTAAACACACAATTCTCAGAAAAATATTTTTAGCAGTACACATAGGTTGGAGTTACACTGTACTTACAAACTTACTTACAAACGCTGTCCATAAGGGAATAAATAATGTAATAATATAATAATAAATTCAATTGTCCTAATTATGGAACCTTGAGGAACCAAGATATAATTTTGAAAAATCGTGTCCTAATTATGGTGCCTTGAAGAACCAAGACAAAATTTTGAAAATTCGCATTTCAAAATCATGTTTTAAATGTGGAGCCTTGTGGAATTAAGACAAAATTTTGAAAATTCGCGTTTCAAAATCGTGTCTTAGTTGTGGTGTCTTGAAGAACTAAGACAACATTTTGAAAATACTCGTTTAAAAATCGTGTCCTAATTATGGAACCTTGAGGAACCAAGATATAATTTTGAAAAATCGTGTCCTAATTATGGTGCCTTGAAGATCCAAGACAAAATTTTGAAAATTCGCATTTCAAAATCATGTTTTAAATATGGAGCCTTGTGGAACTAAGACAAAATTTTGAAAATTCGCGTTTCTAAATCATGTCTTAGTTGTGGTGTCTTGAAGAACTAAGACAAAATTTTGAAAATTCGCATTTCAAAATCATGTTCTAAATATGGAGCCTTGTGGAACCAAGACAAAATTTTGAAAATTCGCGTTTCAAAATCGTGTCTTAGTTGTGTTGTCTTGAAGAACTAAGACAACATTTTGAAAATACGCGTTTCAAAATCGTGTCCTAATTATGGAACCTTGAGGAACCAAGATATAATTTTGAAAAATCGTGTCCTAATTATGGTGCCTTGAAGAACCAAGACAAAATTTTTAAAATTCGCATTTCAAAATCATGTTTTAAATATGGAGCCTTGTGGAACCAAGACAAAATTTTTAAAATTCGCGTTTCAAAATCGTGTCTTAGTTGTGGTGTCTTGAAGAACTAAGACAACATTTGGAAAATACTCGTTTAAAAATCGTGTCCTAATTATGGAACCTTGAGGAACCAAGATATAATTTTGAAAAATCGTGTCCTAATTATGGTGCCTTGAAGAACCAAGACAAAATTTTGAAAATTCGCATTTCAAAATCATGTTTTAAATATGGCGCCTTGTGGAACTAATACAAAATTTTGAAAATTCGCGTTTCTAAATCGTGTCTTAGTTGAGGTGTCTTGAAGAACTAAGACAACATTTTGAAAATACGCGTTTAAAAATCGTGTCCTAATTATGGAACCTTGAGGAACCAAGATATAATTTTGAAAAATCGTGTCCTAATTATGGTGCCTTGAAGAACCAAGGCAAAATTTTGAAAATTCGCGTCTCAAAATCGTGTCCTGATTATGGAGCCTTAAGGAACCAAGGAATAATATGCTCACAAACATAGATTTTGAAGAAGTGATTAACTATGTTGCCCATCTCAAATCTTGAAGGGTACCTCTTCAATCAACAGATTTTTAAGCACTAACCTGTGAATTACTTTTGTGGATTATATTATATTATATCTATTCATTCAATGTGACTATAAAGAAATTAAGAAAATCTTTCTGGAGAAAAGAGTAAATTTTTTCAAAGAGGATCTTACCAAAGTAGAGCTATTGCAAATGTCGCAAATTTTAGAATTTTGCTTATCTACTTTATTTGCCTATTCTAACAAAATAGTGCTCTGGGAAGGTCATAGGGGCCCCATTATCGTAATGTGCCCAGGGCGTCCCATAGGTTAAAGATGGTCCTGTGTACAAGTATATGTTTATGAATGACATGTTATGGTAGATCAAGTAGACGTACTTTCAGCCACCAGCACTGCGGGCCTCTAAACATAATTTCCCGGTTCGTCTTATGGCCCATCCGCCCCTGCTTATTGATTTCATTTTTGCCACCACATTTTTTCATTTGAAAATAAGTTTTTCATTCAGATTTTTGTCACCCCCATGGGAACACGCTTATCGCCAGTGGTTGCAGAGATCGTTATAAATACCTTAATTAACCGTTGGTAAAATTAATTTTCAAATTCCCTTTCTTTGGCAATAAGTTTTCGATTTTTTTGGCGCTTAACACTCAAATGCTTAGATAAAACTGCTTCCAGTTTTATCAGTGCTGTGACATCTAAATTTCGTTTAGTAATTTAAAATATTAAATCCGCTAAATAACAATTATTTGAAAACTATTTAAACGCAAACTGGCATTAGGCAATATTTACATTTCCACAAATATTGAGTTTGACGTTAATTGCATAATTAATTGATATATAAATTCGAATAACATGTATAAATAATGGTGACCACAAAGTTAGTAGCTCATTATTACAATTTCGTGTCAATTATAATGGCATTGCCTTTGTACTATTTGTTTATGTGATTGTAGGTTTTGTGTAAAATGTAAATTCTACTGTGAATTTTCTACTTCAATCGAACTTGGTATAAATGTAATTGTGTTGTCATGAAATTATTATTTGGAATAGACGCAATCAAGAAGTTTATAAGGATGAAAATATACATAAATATACACAATACCATTGACTTATTAGGCTAACCCTGTGACTTATTAGAACCTTATTAGATTATAACTTATTAGACTTATTAACCCCTGTGACTTTTTAGAAAACTGATTTTCTCCCTACATTAAAATGTTATCAAAACAAACAATACAAGCGAACACAAATAATCTTTATTAATCACAAATTATACTACAATCTTACAATTTTAACATGTTTTAATAATCAGTATGTAGGTTGGTATTGTTTTGCATTGACAAGTCTTTCTATGTTAGGTTTAGTTTCACTTAAAGCGCATCTCAAGTCATGTTCCACATTGAGACGGTTTCTGGCCTTTGTTTTTAATATAACTAAAGTTCAAAAACCACTCTCACATCTATAGGTGAGGCAAAGGGTATTAACATTTTTAAAGCTCTATTAGCTATAACAGGATATTCGGCATTTGCTTTACGCCAAAATGTGCCGAGATAATAATTTTGAAATTCTACTTGTAAAGCACTATTCTCGCGCAGTCCGAGAAACTTCACTTTGGCCGCCACATCTTCGTCTGATACTGACGAGTATCCATGTCCGGAAAATATTGCTTCAGTGAGTCTATTACTGTAAATAAATGCTGAACCAAAAAAATTTAAATCGTAATTTTGTTTGGTTTGGTATTTACCGATTGCTCATACAGCTGTGGGAGCATCGACACTAGGGCATCCAAACCGGTTAAAACCGACCCCGGTTAACCGGGTTTTCTGTTAAAATTTACGAAACCGTAAAACCGGTTTTTTCGAAAACCGAAAGTCGGTTTTTATGTATTTTATTGTTTTTAAGTGGAAAATAATTTTCTTTTTCTATGGTTATACATGAAGTATTATATTGTGGATTTATTTGTACTCAAATAAAACGCAAGAGCAGTAAATACGTAGTGGAATAAAGGTTCACGGATATAGAGTGCGCATAATCTTAATTCTTAATAAATAGAAATACTTGTACGCCATTCTTACATTTTAGTCTAGTTTCATACTTTGATAAATAAATATATATCTACATTTATAGTTATATCTCTTCGTAAAGAATTTATTCCAAAAACAATATCTGCAAGTAAATATGAATTTTATTACATTTTAGAAATTGAATTGATTCGACCTACATATACTAAACTGCTAAAAAAATTAATTTTAGCCCAAATATGAACAACAAAAAGTCGGAGTATGGAAAATATTCCAAAAAGTTACCGAAAATACGGCCAAATACACTATGTGCAATTCATATATTAAAATCTGCAGGTGGGAAGACATCAAGTTTGTCAAATCTTCGAGCAAAACATAAAGTCGATGTTATGAAAAATGAGTAACCTGTGGTTAAAAAGGCAAAAACAACTTGAGATATGTTTAATTCCATTATAAGAGAATCTTTGGGAGAGTTGTGGGCCAAAGCGGAACATATGAGAGGTTTTTGATTCATGCTATGGCACATGTAAGCACTATTGAAGAATTTATTTTCAAACGTAACTATAACATGCCTAGAAGAGAAACGACGATTAAAAAATTAATCATAAATTTGGCAAATGAGAAAAAACTAGAATTGAAGAAAAAGTTCACAAAACTGACACAATCTGGAATGCGTTTCTCAATAACAATATATAAATGGAGATTCTCTTATGGCAAATGGTATTTAAATATCACAATGCATTCTCTGGAGGATAATTATAAATTAGGCCTTGTTGCCATACAAGGTTCATGCGATGCTTACCGGATTCAATCATTAGTTGAACAAAAATTGAAAAAATACGGTATTATTCTTTTTGTATCAACAATATTTTGGCATCAACACAAGAAGGAGCCAGTATTATGAAAAAATACGCACAATAAAATGCAATTGTATCAACCAATTCAAATGAAATTGAAAAAATGAAATGAACTTTCAGATGAAATTGCATCAATAAATTTTGCACCAACCATGCGTGAATTGCATGGTTGGCTGTTGTGGATACATTTTACAACAAAAATGATGTAGTCAACGTTACTTCAGATTCTGAACTTCGAGTACTGATGAGGAAGCAGAAATTCATTTTAATTCCTTTGCTAGCGACAAAAATTTAAATATAGATTGATATGATATAATACTAAATGATATAAATATAAATAAATAAAATGATATCTATAATACTAAATACAATTTAGAAGATACTAACATTAATAAAAACCTGCAGAACTTTAGAAAGACCGTGAGATTTTTTAGAAAATTGCCTGTAAGAAATGACATAATGCAAAGATATGTTGAAGAAAAAGAGGGCAAAGCGCATAAACTAATCTTGGACTGTAAAACTAGATGGAACTCGCTTAAACCTATGATGCAGAGATTAGTGCTACTTGGAAGAAATCGGGCGCGAGGAGGATTTATACAAAAAAAATAACGATATTATTTTAGTACATTTAATTGACATATTAAAGACAACAGAAATGGCAGTAAAATAATTAAGCTGCAACTAAAAATACTGCAACTGTTACTGACTGCAAACTGTTACTGACTGTTTCTTTTTTACACAATTGAAACAAAACAGCACTACTTATACGAAAAATTTTATAATTGTTTAAGAGTAAGAATTTAAGAAAGGCGGAATAAAGGAAAATTGACGTTGTATAATTGCTTACGAAGTGGAACTTTACAAAAAAGGACATGGTGGAACCATATTCGCCGAAAGCGCTGACTTGGTCTTTAGAAACGACCTTGGCTTTAAGGTTATTTGCCGATCCACCAGTTCAGGAATTATTTGTCCAAAATAAAGAAGAGATTGCTGAAAGAGAATTGGAACCAGCATCATCCGGATCGACATATTTACTTGAGCAAATTAAGAGCTACATTTTTACAGTATCACAGTCTTCAAAGGAATGCTAATGCCAACGAGGACAGTTTTGAATAACCCTTAAAAAAATGTTCAGCGTCACTAAGACAAAATCGATGGTGATCGAAAACTTATTTAGTGCACTGACATCGATTCAACCCACCTCAACAAATAGCGAGAGAGTTTTTTCGGTACAAAATTGCGATCGTTGCAAAATATACAAATTATATATTAAAAATTTATAAATAGTAAATAAATATTTATTTTCTTTGGCTTGCCGCTATACTATTTTTGAGATAAGTTTTAAAAGGTAATACTCAATTTATTTATTTTTATACTTAAAACCGGGTTGTAACCAGTTAAACGGTTTTCTACTTTACGAGAAACCGAAAACCGGTTTTTGAAATTTTATCGGTGTTTTGGATGCTCTAATCGACACATCGTCAACTTGCACTCTGCGTTGGTAAAATTCCAATTTACGCAGAAAACTTACAACTTTATCCTAAAAATAATAAACAAGATGGCCAGCTTCTCGATAAATGTTTTATCGTGTATTTTTCAAAACGAACTCTTTCTTTTTGTGTTCTATGTTTTTCCAAAAATAATCCTATTTCTTCAAGGAGCTAGTAATCTCTGTTCATAACTTTTCCTCGGGATAACCAGCGTACCTCTGTGTGATATAAAAGAGAATTAAATTTGGCACCAACTTCGTCGCATAAAACTTTGAATAATCTCGAGTTTGTAGTAGAAATGAGCATGGGATCCCATGGGATGGGATAAGTGGTATTGAAGTCGCGTGGGATGGGGTGGGACGACAATTTTGTATGGGACGTAGTGGGGCGAGTTTTGGTAATTAGAAAATCTAGTTCGTGCATAATTGCTTATCATGCTAATACGCACAGTTTCCATAATATGTCCAGCCCAGAAGATTTTTGTGAAACTTTTTGTGTAGTTCCTGAAAAGTCTTACGATCCGTTTGCGACGAATAAGGATTACTCAGTAAAATTCTGATGAAGAAATTACGGCAAAATTAAATTCGAACGAATTATCGTTAAGAAAATCTAAACCGAAAAGAAAGTCTGCTGTATGGGAAAAAATGAGATGAATGGGACGGGCCGCACGTCCGGGATGGGATGAATGGGATGGGATGAGATGAAAATTTTAGATTTGTGGGAAGGGGCAGGAATGAAAATGTGATGGGATGGGACAGTGGAATGAAAATGTGATGGGATGGGACAGTGACAGGGATCCGTCCCACGGGATGGGATCTGAGATAGGAAACTCGTCCTATGCTCATCTCTAGTTTGTATATTTATATATAATTGTGAATATGATTCACAATTTTTACAATGTCATTTAATGTGCTTAGCAAATCTGGTGGAAGCGTTTTAACAGCCAAAATGTAGCGGTGTATCAGGCAATGATAGGATAAAACTTGAGGAGCAACTTGTTTGATGAATGCTTGAAATCCAGAACGAACACCCATCATGGAAGGCGTCTGTACAAATGCCAACCAACTTAACCAGCCCAGTCCGTTGTCTAAATTAAACTGCTTTAGCGTTTTGAATACAACAACAAGTAATGGTGGTCTCCACAACAAGTAATGGTGAGAGACTTGCAGAACAAGTATTCCTCCTTTACATGGTCATCTTTAATACACCGAGTAAATACCAGTAATTGTGAACACGAAGCTACATCCGTTGGCTCATCTAATTGAAGCGCAAATATAGGACTTTCATTAATTTCATAAATAACAGTTTTCGAAATATCGTTACAGAAGTCTGAAATGCGACTTTGAACTGTTGTATTTGAGAGTGATATTTGCATAATTTTAGCCACATGTTGCTCACCAATAACGAGCGATACTGCATCACACAAACAAGGTTTGATAAGCTCCTCTCCTATAGTGTGCTGTTTTTTTGTTCATAGCAATGCGATAAGAAATCTGATTTAAAGCTTCAAGACACATTCAAGACTCAAGCATATACATATAACATATTGCCTTTAGCATATTTCATGTGGAATCCAACCGTGAAGACATCAGAAGGCTCTCTTTTTTCTTAAAAGAAATCTATATATTTCCCTATGAACTCTTTGTGAACTTTCTTGAAATGTTTTTTTAATTTTCTTGGTTTTATGCTCTCTGGATTAAGCACTTTATTACATAAAACATACTGAGGTTTTTGTATATTCCTATCTACAATATTCGTTAAGCCCCATTGTAAAAATTCTTCCTTATAGGAGTGTTTTTTTCCGGATGTAGAAGTCATGTCACTGTTTAGACTCGCAATTAGTTTACGGCAAGTATTAAGAAGTTACGTGCAAGACTAGCAATAAGTTTTGCTCCAAAAAAAAAATACCACAGCGTTGTTTTAATAAATGTATTTATGTGACTTTAGTGTACAGTTTCTTCTACAAATTAACTAACTTAAATTAATTTTATCTACGACCACTATTGTAATTGCCCAATATTGTACAGTTCGTTTATTATGTAAATGAATGTTACACATATGTAACAATCTGCGATTAATGTTATTTAATATATCAAAATAACACTTGCTTGTTTAGTTTACAATTCGTTGATTGGTTGAGAGCAGTACGTTGATACTATTTTTAAACATAGTACTGCGTGATTTCCGAACAATCATTAAACGTCACATCATTCACATAGAAGCTGTCATTCATTACGTTTTTTCACGTTTAAATCTAACGAAAACAACAAATAAGTACTAAATAAAAAGGTATGTAACCATTATGAATGTATTTCTTTTCATTTCTATAAAGTTAAATAAGGTCGAAGGTGTTACATCAAACATATTTTTCTTATTAAACAGAAACAAATCAATGTGGTCGTAGATAAAGTGTAGTACATAATTCGAGTTGTAAGGAAATTACGTACTCGCGGAATTACGTGACTATTCCGCTCGTACGTAATATGCTTCTGACAACTCTCATTACGTAATATACTATTACAATATCTAGAAAGTTTGTTAAACAAAGCGTGTCCATGACAATATTTCATGGATTGAAAATTGTTAACCAATTGCTGTGAATTCAGATAATTAGAGGGAGAGATAACTAGCAGACACGTGTTTTTATTTTCTTGAATAGAACAAAAAATGCAATAAAAAAAATGAAATAACTACAGAACAATAGCGATAATCCGGTGGTTGGTTAGTCCGGCACGTTCAGTAATTAGGCGCTCCGCGATAATTTAGAATGTTTGGATTTATTTATTTAATCGTGTCTGAACTACACTTATTCGTTACAATAACAGGATAAATTGTGTGTACGACGTTCGCAGGCGTCGCCAGTCAGGATTGGTTTGTTTTAGTGGCTCGTATCTCTTTCGAATGTCTGGCACACTGCACCGCCTTGTCATTCGCCTTCCACAGGTCCCGAATTGTGCAAGGGGGGTCTTTATCGATGGACAGGTCAGGAGGTGTCCCATCGTTTCGATCTCCCCGTAGGCGCATGAGTCGTCCTCGGCGTATCCCCATCTTAAGGGGTATTCTAGTCTAAAGACCCGAATTTTAGGTGATTTTTGAAGTGCCGTAAAAAAAAGGCAATCAATATTTTTACACATAATTTTTTTATGAGTTATTTATTAACATTTCAAGAATACAGAAAAAAATTAAAAAAGTTGAAAATTCAAAAAAATAACAGCTGATGAAGTGAGGGGTCTCAAAAAATTGTCACGTGATCATGCCCACGATTCCAACCCGCCTAGCAATCTGAAAAACAAAATAAAAAAGATTATTAGTCTAGAGCAGGGGTCTCCAAACTTTCCAGCCTTAGGGCCATACTGATTACTCCAGTAAGTTCCGAGGGCCAAAACCATATTATCATTGTTGCCGGTGGTAAAAAGTGAAATAGTCCACTGATGAAAAAAAAAGTCCGAAAAAGTACGCAACGTTTAAAAAAGGCTGCAAATCGGACTAAAGTCCGCAAAACGACAACACTGCATATTATTAATTTTCCTGTCATTATCTGTAATTTCTGGATTAGTCGTAGAGTACGAGCCATGAGGAGTAACGTGACACGACATCTGGTGGACACAAGCGGAAATAGGTAGTACCTTCTATCGCTAACAGATGGCGCTAATAGCACGTACAGAATAATCTCGTTGGTTCGAGAAAGTTCAGGTGTCTTCTCACTCACTTCTAGATGGCAGTAATTGGAATATATAAGAAGGCTAGTGGCGCAGCCACAAGTCAGTTCCTATGACACTGTTGTGAAATAAAATAGTGCGTACCTCCTTAAAACGTGTTTGTGCGTGTCCAAGTTTAAGACATCTTTGTAACAGTATTTTGATTGAAATTGTTGCTTTTGTGTGTGATTTAGTAGTATGGAAAAGAAGCGAAAAATTGATAGTGAATGCAGAAAATTCAAAGATCAGTGGAACATTCAGTATTTCGTAATTGAGTCCAGTAACAAGGCGCTATGTTTGATTTGCAATGAAAGCATAGCCGTTCTCAAGGAATATAACATTAAACGTCATTATGAAACAAAACATTTTCAAAATTACTCAAAATATACAGGAAGTTTGCGGACAGAAAAATTCGAAGTTATGAAGCGCGGATTGAAATCGCAGCAATTTTTATTTACAAAACTTAAAACTGAACAAGAGGCTGCAACTCGTGCCAGCTTTCGTGTGGCTCTTGAAATTGCAAAACGTGGAAAACCATTAACCGATGGAGAAATGATCAAAGAATGCATAATTGCAGTAGCCAAAGAAATGTGCCCTGAAAAGGTAAATTTATTAAAAACTGTCAGTATGTCAGCAAACACTGTGGCTCGAAGGGTAGAAAACATCGCTGAAAATATATCCTCTCAACTGTTCGACAAAAATGGACATGTTGAGTGGTTTTCTTTGGCCTTGGATGAGTCAACGGATGTGTCAGATACTGCTCAGGTGTTGATTTATATTCGAGGAGTAGATAAAAGCTATGAAGTGCATGAAGAACTTCTTGATATGTATAGTATTCATGGCACAACTACTGGTACAGATATTTTTAAAGGAGTTGAAATGGCCATTAACCAAAAGAACCTTCGATGGAAAAACTTGAAATGTATTACAACTGATGGAGACAAAAACATGAGTGGGAAAGGAGTGGTCGCTCTTGTGTCAAAGGCTGTAGAAAATGACGGTGGTTCTAAACCATTAGTCTTACATTGTATCATTCATCAACAGTCTTTGTGCGGAAAATGTTTGGTTATGTCTGAAGTTCTGAAACCAGTCATATCAACTGTTAATTTTATCAGATCTTTTGGGCTGAATCACCGACAATTCCGACAATTTATTGAAGAGATTGGAGAAAATGACTTACCTTATCATACTGCCGTACGTTGGCTTAGTTGTGGGAAAGTCCTTGTTGGCACGTGCTGATCTGGACCATACAGGGCAAGCGTATTCAGCCGGGGCATAACACATGGCAAGGGATGTTGACCGTAGTACACCTGGGTGGGCTCCCCAATGGGAATTGACAAGCTTGCGGATGATATCATTCCTTGTATTTACTTTTGCTTTAGTCTTCTCCACATGTTTCTTGTAGGATAGAGTTCTATCTAAAGTGACCCCTAGATAGTAGGCATATTCTTGAATAGTTAAACTTTGAAAATATGAAAAAAAAATCGAATTTCTAGACTAGAATACCCCCTTAAACGAACCTGGTTGAGTTCCATTCCACTTGTAATTCCCTGTTCGCTTGCCGGCTATTAAGGTGGAATAGGCATGCCTGAGTTTAACCTGGGTTTGGGCGAAGCTGGTTTGCCTTATAGGACCTACTCGGACAGTCTGGATAAGGACTCTGTAAGCTTTCTTTCAATCTCCTCGATGTGTTGAGATTGGCACGTGATGGCTACGTCATCGGTGTAGATGAAACTATTTGTATAGGGGCCGACAGGTTGATTATAGGAATACAAATTGAAGAGGAGAGGCGCCAGTACGCTGCCCTGGGGGAGCCCGTTCTTCTGGGTCCTCCAGCGACCCCTCCGTCCCTGAAATTTCACGTAGAACCTCCTGTTGCTCAGCAGTGATCTCATGACTTCTGTCAGATGGTAGTTACTTGCCATTTTGTAGACTTTTCGAGGAGTAGTTTGTGATTTATGATATACTTCCATATTGATTGTGTGGGCATTCTTTCACGAGGATCATTCCCGGGACATGTGGGCGGCGGCTGGTTGATCCCCTGTGCATCTCCTGTAGGCACAGGACATGGCAGGAGTGGATTTTGCACGCGTATAAAATGCATTCCTGCTTCTCTGCAGAGATGCCCTCTGAATTAAGAGATATGATAGTCAGGCATGGCTCTGACAAGAACCGTTTATTCATCTTAGGGTACAGTGGTATGGTGATACAATATAACTGTGTAGCTCAGTGTGTGGAAAGATTTGCCGGAACTGGGTTAGTTAACGTTGCCCAGGGGAAGCCCGAATGTTCTGGTGCACATTCTACGAGGAGGCTCTTTCCGTGTCCCCCAATTTTTGGATAATCCAGCGGTTGTCTGTACCATATGTGTCTAATTATCAAGCGAATTATTAACTTAAATCAGGCGACAATGACACGGCTGCTAGAAAGAGTTTAAATGCGCGGTTTATCTCTAATTATTTGTTGTTATTTTTAGTAACAATCTATTCTATTAATTAGTTAGTATGACATAATAATTAAGCTCTTGGTTATCCCCACAGAAAAGCCGACTTATCCCCGCGGGGTAATTACCCCAAGGTTTGAAACCCAGGATCTATATCTTCTACTTTATATATTGTATAGTTATATTTATTTCATTAGGTCTTTATTCTTTTTCTTCTTCTTCTCGCGGATGGGTCGCTTAGGACCACGCGGAATCAACGTATGTTGAGCCTTCCTCCTTGACCAATAGCTCTTCATATGCATGGACTGTTGTAGTTTCTGTTCCTCCGACCATGCGCGTCGTGTTGGTTTCTTCTGATCTACCTCAAATCCCCTTGTGTGAACAATATTCCTGATCACATTTCTATTCATCAGATCTGGCGATCCCATCTGCACTAGGTCCCTCTCCACTTGGGTCAGTTATATTTATTTCATTAAGTCTTTATTCTTTTTCTTTTCCTTCTCGCGGATGGGTCACTTAGGACCACGCGGAATCAACGTATGTTGAGCCTTCCTCCTTGCCCAATTGCTCTTCATATGCATGGACTGTTGTAGTTTCTGTTCCTCCGACCATGCGCGTCGTCTTGGTTTCTTCTGATCTACCTCAAATCCCCTTATGTGAACAATATTCCTGATCACATTTCTATTCATCAGATCTGGCGATCCCATCTCCACTAGGTCCCTCTTCACTTTGGTCTTGTATGTTTGTTCTGTAGAAATTTGTGGATTCGGTAAGTAAGTTAGGTATGATTCATTTTTTCCAAATGACCCAAAAATTGTCTCAGTCTCGTGGTATCGGAAAGTTTAGAAATTTTCGTATATGTTAGAGAATTGGGTTTGGGATAGTGTATGCCCTTTTAATTCTGGGCCCTAAGATCTTTCGCATAATTTTCCTTTCATTAATCTTTAATTGTTACTTTAATGTTTTAATTTGTAAGTTGAGCTTTTCAAACTTGTTTTATTGGTTTTATTCAGGAATAAGTTTATTAAATAAAAAAGAACGTTCTGTTCGTTTTATTAAAAAAGTGAGATTTTAAGAAATATGCAAATTAGTTTGTTGTATGTTTAAAATTGATTAGTTTTTAAGTTACTAGAACTATTTTCTTAATATGATTTAAAATGTTACATAAACTATTTTTTGTTTGAATCATTCATTATAGAAACCTAAGCTTCCACATCAATTATATCAAATATAATAGAATAAACGAAAATTTCACCTCGCATTAGTTATCGCCTAGTGCCAATAACTCACGAAACTATCTGACGGAAATTATTATCCGTCTTTTGCATTTAATTTATCGTTCCATTATCAATAAATTGCCAATTAATCATCTAACAAGGTTTCTTTTACCAAAAATCTATTTTTTACAAATTTTATTCACTTCATATTACATACAGGTTTTATCAAACATCTGATATGGATAAATTTAAATTAACAAAACAATACAGGCAACATTACAGTCAAGACATAATAAATCATGACATAATACATAAGTCCAAACAGTCTATATTGTTAAATTGAGACCAGACCTATTCACCTATCCAATTTTAATGTGGAATTTAACAAAATTGTGGATTTAACATGAAATAAATTGAATAAGAAGAAATTCATCCGCACGACACTCGCCTTTCCAGAATATCGAATTATGCTAATAAATTATGCTAAATAAATAAGACATTAACCTGAATTCCTTGCATCTCGAAATCTAGTCTATCCATGATTTTACCATTAATAAAATAGTGGTTAAGTACTGGACCTAGACGACAGAATAGTCACGACCCAATAGAGAAAACTAAACCGACCGGATTTAATACGTCGACCATTAGTTTACATTAGTTTACCAGGTGAGAAAATTAAAGTAATTTTTTTCGTTTGTTTGTTTTAGATGAGGAGTATACGGTGTTCGTCCCGACTGATCATGCATTCCAGAGATGGCATCCGATTGATTGGGGATTTTATCCGTTCAGCGTGCCCGAGTTCACGGAGACGGTGATAATAAACCATTTCATCAAAGGGAAACTCAAGCAGGATAACATCAAGTCGGGACAGGTTGCGAAAACTTTGGGCGGACGCGAAATCGTCTTTAAGAAGGCTCGTAGGTATTCCCTTTATTTCATCAACACCCGCAACACACAATCCAATTCCATTAATCCAAAACAAGGAAATGGAACAAATAATATTAAATAATACTAGACAGACACAACTCTAAAGGTAGGCGTCACATTTTCGCATCGTACGTATCAGACGCATCGCATCAAACGGATTATTTTTGCGTCCACAGTATCAGCAGCGATCGGATTTGCCGACGCAACTACCAGCAAATACCATATTCCGTATGACGTCATCGGCACTCATCGTAAAAGTTGTCCCTCGGCGCATCGGCATCGCCATTGCCGACGGATAGATTCGTGCGTATCCTTACGATGCGGATCAGAGGACCCACTTGTATTACTTTAAATAGAAGGAATATTACGATCCGTTTGATGCGATGCGTCCGATACGTATGGTGTGGACGCCTACCTCAAACAGACAAGACTAAATCTAAAAATAAAGGAGGTTAGACAGACACGACTAAATATAATATTGTTAATATGATGATTTTGTGTTTCAGCAAACTTAACAGTAAATGGTGCATCGGTAGTGAAAGGTGATACTCCGCTCCCAAACGGCAACATAATGTTTATCAGTGAAGTTTTGTTCGTGAGTGAGTCCGTGGTATCGCGACTCCACCAGCAGCACAGAGATAAAGAAACGCCGCCCCTGCTTGCGTTCCCCTGGTTTGGTGCTCAGTTCTTGTCGCACGCGTTTCTGGCTCTCGAGAGAGATCGCCGGTTCTCTCATATCACGCGATTTCTAAACCTGGCGGATCTGGCGCCGCATGTTTCCGGGACGGGATATACGTTTTTCGTGCCCACCGACACCGCCTTCGAGGAATTAGGACTTGACAAAATGCCTGATAATTATTTATCGACTGGCGAAGGGCTCGAGATACTGCTCAATCATTTTGTCAAGGGAAGACTTTACGATCGCGATCTTAAGGATGATTCGACGCTTCGCAGCTTGGGGAATAAAACTATACACGTTGGCAGGCATAAAGGTAACGAATCTTATCATACACAAGCTTGATTCGTTTCTGTTATAACGGATAATAAAAATCTGCCGGAATTATCTTTCACTTTTATTAAAATCGTGGTATACAGGAACAAAATGATTTACATTGTGTCTTTTATGCAAATGAACTATACAAGGCTAAATAAAGCTCTCATATCATGCGATAGATTCGCAATACAACTAATTAAAATAAAGCAGAAACGAATTCCAGAAATTCTACATATTAGGTTATATAGTTATAACTGGGCCTAAATTAAAGTATTAAGGCCTGGCAATAGATTAGTTAAGACTAGGCTAACTGATAGCTTATTAATACTGTTTAGGTTTCTTACGCTTTTGTGCTTTTCAAAACAACACAGTATAGAGTAATTAAACTATAATTATATCGCGGTTTACCTTTAAGCGTTTAGTTAACACAAGTTGACACTAAACGGAAGTCATAACATTTAATAGTTTTGTGGACTTTACAAACTTACTAAAAATGAGGTGAAAAATGTGAGATAAAAATATAAAGCACTTCTATTTTCATTTCTGTCGCGTCATCTAAGTCTAACTTTAACTCTTGCCTGCCTGCTATTGACCGTCTGGTCTTGTCTGTATGGTCTTGTTCATCTCAGCTTGCCGGTATGGTCTTGTCGGTCAGGCATTGTCTGTCTGGCCTTGTTTCAGAACTTGTATGGGTGCTACTTTTTCAGGTCTTGTATGGCTGGTTTTGTCTGTCTGGTCTTGTCTGCTTGGTCTGGTCTTGTCAAACGAGTCTTGCCTGTCTGGTCTTGTCTATCTGGTATTGTCTGTCTGGTCTTATCCGTCTGGTCTTGTCTGTCTACTCATGACTCTCTAGATTTGTCAGTCTGGTCCTGTCATGTCTAGTCCAGCTTGTCTTCTCCTGTCTGTCTAGTTCTGCCTGTCTAGGCATGTCTGTTAGTCCTATCTTTTTTTTTTTGCACGTGCTGGAGGTGAAAATCTGCAAACAGACACCACCCGACCCGTGTCGAGTGGTAGTGTGGGGCTGCCCCAAAAGGGGCGACCCACTAAAAAAAACCCCACCATTCAGACCCCCCAGTCAAAACCAGAGAGAACGTGATGGAATCCAAAATTTGGCATAACTTCACCACGTTCCTCCCCCTTTCATATGCAAAGCATTCATCCATTCATTCGTTGTGCCGGGCGCGTCGTTAATCGCCGTGCCCCCCCTCACATCAGAGTTTACAATAAATTTGTGCGCCCCCTTGGCACTAAGGGGGGGCCGGCGATGGCACGCTCGGCTCACGCGTAGCAACCCCTCGACCCGCCTTACGCTCGTCCTTTTCATCCTTCTCCTTTCTCCTCATTATATAACCTATCATTCCAGTCAGCACGCCCCATTCATACTCACTGCGGAGCATGATTCTCACCATACTCTCCTTGTTCACATTCTCTCCCACCTTGCATTCTGCGGCGCTCCTCATTCTCTCCCATCTCGTACACTCGAAGATGGTATGCTCCGCAGTGTCCTCAGTCGCTCCACAGTACCTACAGTGCGCCTCAACCAGTTTCCCGATGCGCACCAGGTAAGACGCAAAGCATCCATGCCCCGTAAGCGCCTGGGTGAGGTGATAATTCACCTCCCCGTGCCCACGGTTGACCCATTCATCGATAGTCGGAATCAGTTGCCTGGTCCAGGCTCCCTTTTCCGACCCCTGCCATAGCTCTTGCCATACACGCATCGTTTTTTCCCTTTCATTTCTAGGGTCATTACCTCCCCAAACTCTCACCCTTTCATGCGCCAGAAGGTCTAACGGGATAACTCCAGCAACGACCGCCACGGCGTCGCCAGAAACAGTCCTGTATGCGCTGCACACACGCAGCAGCATACACTTTTGCACTCTCATCAGTCTCGCTCTATAACATTCAATCCTGAACGCATTTATCCATGCCGGCACCCCATACAGGAGAATGGAGTGCACGACCGCATTCATAACCCTCCTCTTGGAGGCCAACGGCCCACCTATGTTGGGCATCAGCCGTCCAAGGGCTCTCACACATGCTGTAGCCTTGCTCACCACCCGGGTGACCTGATCGGACACCCTGAGATTTCGCTGGAGCTCTACCCCAAGGTATCTTACAGATTCCCGAGCCGGTACGTCAACTGTCCCCATTCGCACGGTCAATTCACGCAGCTTTCTTCTCCCAATTAGCAGGACCGCCTCGGTTTTGTGGGGAGCCAGAGCAAGCCCTTTTTCCCCCATCCACCGATCAATCCTACCAATTACCTCATTCATTATCGCTTTCAGACTTTCTTCCGTTCTTGCGACAGCGACCACCGCTAAGTCATCAGCGTACCCTACGAGTGTAACCCCGTCTGGCAGCCTCAATCTCAAAACCTCATCATAAAATATGTTCCACAGTATCGGCCCAAGAACCGAACCCTGTGGAACACCCGCACTCATTTTGAAGATTTTACCTTCCACAGTCACTATCTCCCTATCATTCAAGTAGCTCCCCACCATCTTTCGAAGGTAGGGAGCTACCCCCTTTAGTTCCAAAGCCTCCATGATTCCGCCCCATGGGACCGAATTGAAGGCATTTTTCACGTCCAGGGTTACAAGCACGCAGTAGCTACTGTTAGTCCTATCTATCCAGTCTTAACTATACAGTCCTGCCTGTCTTGCATGTGTACTCTTGTCCCTCTAGTTTTGTATATCTAGTCTTGTCTGTCTAGTCTTGTGTGTCTAATCGTATATGGCTAGTCAAATTCAAACTAATATATTTCCATATTCAAGTAATACAACAAATGGAAATTTGCTAAGACAAATGTGACTCATTATTACAAAACATAGGTTTCACTTTTAACTGAGAAAATCTTCTAATCCGTAGCGTTCTATGTCCCAGAAATGACCCATGCCCCGGGCGGCAAATTCAGAGGGCGGCATATACAAACATGGCAGCCAAATGCAATGTTTTCCCTACGCATAAATACTATTTTGTCAATAGTTTTTGAGATTTTTTAATTCATCCAAACATCCTTTTTTTTTTTTCTTTTGAATTCGAATATAAAAAAAATATAAGGTTTTCCATTTCCGTCGATAGTGTAAACTTATCAGCCGCTCGCCGGTTGGTAACTGGAGCGGGCGGTTAGCGTGCGTGCAAAAGAGATATATTTGGAACCATATTTGGAAACTTCTTTGTCGATCTCCGTCCACGCCAGTGTTTTGTTTCAAACATTCAATTTGTGTTCACTATTTAGTTCTTATCATTGACGTATGAATACTAGTATTGATAGATCCATGGTTCTTGTTGATCAACCGAACATAGAATACTGACACAAAAAAGTTACAAGTATCATATTTATCAAAGACAATACAGAATGAAATGATTTGCATAATAGTCCAGTCATTTAAGCTTAAATTAGATAAGAATCTCGGAATTCGAGAAACCCAGCTGTAAGTCTGTAAATACTTGTATATTGACACCCTAAAAGTTGTCTCAAAACCTACATATGGTAGGTTTTTTTACCATATGTAGGCTTTGAGACAACTTTTAGGGTGTCAATATACAAGTATTTACAGATTTACAGCTGGGTATCTCTAATTCTGAGGTGAACTTACTATAATGACTGGACTATAATGGCAAAACCAGTTAGAAATAGCATTTTAAATGACATGAAAGAAGAAAAATCGTGTACGATGTTTGACTGAGTCTCTAGATGTATCCCATACAGAATGAGCCAGGTAATTCCATATGTAAAAAAAACTGGTGTTGTATGTGTGAAATAAAAGAAATTGATTTCATAGCAGTTGCTAGAAAGACAGGAGACTGCATTTGTCAAGAGATTATAGAAAAATTGACAGTTGATACTTCAGATATTGGACAATGTCGTTGCCAATCTTTTGATAATAGGTCTAATATGGACAGTATCTATAAACGAGTACAAGCTAAGATTGCAGAAAGGAATGAGCTGGCCGAGTTTAGTGGAACCTAAATCTTGTAGGTGTCCATTCTGCCTCATCATCGCAGGAAACTATACACCTATTTGGACTAATTCAAAAAGTATTGCTTTTTAAAAAATATGTTTACCAATTTAAAAGGAAACAGCCAGACGTGATGGTGAAATATGTTGCTGCGAATGCCCTGTTAAACAATTTGCTAGAAGTAGTGGTAGCCTTGGAAGAAGTTAAGCAAACTTCTCATGCTCCAGAAGCTAAGTAGGAAGCAGGTCATCTCTTAATTGCTATAAAGAATTTAAAATTTATTCTGAATTTGACGATTTGGGCAAATATTCTCCGCTAAATCAATCGAGTAAATATCGAAATTCAAAAAAAAGATATAATCCTTGCGCGATCCGCCGCTTTAAAGGTACGTTTACATTGGCACACATGTGAGGTCCGATGCTACTAGAGAAAAAACAATAAATTGATCGCTTGCAAAGTGTGAAATGACCCAAAATATAAGCTATTACAAAATACTGCATTGGCACACATGTATGAGTACTTGTGTCTTTTATACAAATTTTGAAACATCACCTCATACTATAGCTCATACATTTTGTATGAACTCATACATTTCCTCATGCATTTTGAGGGAGCAAAAAAAAACTCACACATGACTTGTGTGAGGTGAATGAAATTATTGGTTTGATCAGCTAATTATAAAAAAGGAGGAATTTGATAGGGTGAAGTTATGATTTGTTTGTCGTTTAAGTCAGGGGTCTCCAAAGTACGGCCCGAGGGCCACATCCGGCCCGCGGACAGATTTTGTCCGGCCCGCGGAGAGCTAGCATACTTGAAAACTCCTTTTAGAGAACATATTTTTTATAGCAAATTAAATTTAGTTTACTGAAGTATTCTAATTTTATGTTGAATAATTATTAATATGACATCTACATTGATATGGTCATGGGCTAACTACTCATAACATTGTTGTAGGCTTATTGTTATTGTTTTTGTGATAAGTTGTATAAAGAAACACAAAATTGTAATGAGTAAAGACATGTATAAAATGCAGAAAATTTAACTTCAGTATATAATAACTAACAAATTATTGAAATGAATCCAACTAACATTTTATACATTTTAAATAAAAACATAACTTATAACAAGCATAATGACATATGAAATACTAATGAGATTTATGTAATTGAGATTTTCCACTGACAATAGTTTGTAGTTGTGGACTAATTTTACTTGTACCAATTATTAAAAGAGATTTAAGATGCTCATCAGTTAATTTAGATCTGTAAACATTTTTTGTGTACTTCATTTTGGAGAAGGTCTTCTCACACAATAAGTAGTACCAAAAACAGAAAACAGCCCACGAGCAAATTTATGCAAATTATCAAATTGTGTCAGTGGATGACTCTTATAAAATTCCAACAAAGATGAGTTTTGATATTTGTTCTTAATTATATCACTGCACTGTAGATCAATCATTTCCATTTGCAGTTCCGGGGCTAGGGTCTCAATGTCAGTATCAAAAGGATTCTGAAAAATCTTAATTTGATTCGCAATGGCATCAAAGTCCGAGAAACGAGTATCAAAATTTATTTTCAAAGCACTCAAAGTTTCGATTGCAAAATCGATAGGAAACTCAGTCTCAGTGGTGTGGCTGAATATTTCACATGTTTTAAAATGTGAAAAACATTTTTTATGATTATACACACGAAGTTATGATTGAAACAGTATCAATTTCTTCCGGAATGATTTGATATTAGTGTATAAATCAGGAAGATGCTGGTTTTCTCCTTGCAATCTCAAATTCAGTTCGTTCACATGTTTTGTCAAATCAACATAGAATGCTAACTTCCACAGCCATGCGTTGTTTTGTAATTTAGTAAGAGGGCGATGCTTTTCATTCAAAAAAATTTCGATCACTGCTCGAAGTTCAAAAAAGCGCTGAAGGACTTTCCCACAACTAAGCCAACGTGTACGGCAGTATGGTAATTGTCGGAATTGTCGGTGATTCAGCCCAAATGATCTGATAAAATTAACAGTTGATATGACTGGTTTCAGAACTTCAGACATATCCAAACATTTTCCGCACAAAGAATGTTGATGAATGATACAATGTAAGACTAATGGTTTTGAACCACCGTCATTTTCTACAGCCTTTGACACAAGAGCGACCACTCCTTTATCTTTCCCACTCATGTTTTTGCCTCCATCGGTTGTAATACATTTCAAGTTTTTCCATCGAAGGTTCTTTTGATTAATGGCCATTTCAACTCCTTTAAAAATATCTGTACCAGTAGTTGTGCCATGAATACTATACACATCAAGAAGTTCTTCATGCACTTCATAGCTTTTATCTACTCCTCGAATATAAATCAACACCTGAGCAGTATCTGACACATCCGTTGACTCATCCAAGGCCAAAGAAAACCACTCAACATGTCCATTTTTGTCGAACAGTTGAGAGGATATATTTTCAGCGATGTTTTCTACCCTTCGAGCCACAGTGTTTGCTGACATACTGACAGTTTTTAATAAATTTTCCTTTTCAGGACACACTTCTTCGGCTACTGCAATTATGCATTCTTTGATCATTTCTCCATCGGTGAATGGTTTTCCACGTTTTGCAATTTCAAGAGCCACACGAAAGCTGGCACGAGTTGCAGCCTCTTGTTCAGTTTTGAGTTTTGTAAATGAAGATTGCTGCGATTTCAATCGGCGCTTCATAGCTTCGAATTTTTCTGTCCGCAAACTTCCTGTATATTTTGAGTAATTTTGAAAATGTTTTGTTTCATAATGACGTTTAATGTTACATTCCTTGAGAACGGCTATGCTTTCATTGCAAATCAAACATAGCGCCTTGTTACTGGACTCAATTACGAAATACTGACTGTTCCACTGATCTTTGAATTTTCTGCATTCACTATCAATTTTTCGATTCTTTTCCATACTACTAAATCACACACAAAAGCAACAATTCAAATCTAAATACTGTTACAAAGATGTCTTAAACTTAAACACGCACAAACACGTTTTAAGGAGGTACGCACTATTTTATTTCACAACAGTGTCATAGGAACTGACTTGTGGTTGCGCCACTAGCCTTCTTAGATATTCCAATTACTGCCATCTAGAAGTGAGTGGAAGACACCAGAACTTTCTCGAACCAACGAGATTATTCTGTACGTGCTATTAGCGCCATCTGTTAGCGATAGAAGGTATTACCTATTTCCGCTTGTGTTCACTAGATGTCGTGTCACATTACTCCTCATGGCTCGTACTCTACGACTAATCTAGAAATTACAGATAATGACAGGAAAATTAATAATATGCAGTGTTGCCGATTTGCAGCCTTTTTTAAACGTTGCGTACTTTTTCGGTCTTTTTTTTCATCAGTGGACTATTTCACTTTTTACCACCGGCAACAATGATAATATGGTTTTGGCCCTCGGAACTTACTATAGTATGGCGTAATCCATGGCGTATGGCGGAGTAATCAGTATGGCCCTAAGGCTGGAAAGTTTGGAGACCGCTGGTTTAAGTCATGTTAAATTCTTTTCCTATTTAAATTGTTCCAATAAATGTAATATATTTATATACAATATATACAAAACAGCCCCTTTGAAGGGTTTTCAGAAAGGATGTTTTTATCAACACTATATATTTTATTACCCCATGTGTTTACAAAAAACGACTTAAATATAAAAATGTTGGGTTTTCCAAAACCCAAAATTAGGTATATTATGGTTTATTGTAAATGTTTGTTTAGGTTTTATTGTAAACTACATTTTCGTTTTAATCAACGAAAATAGTTTTACTTGTTTATGAATTTGTCGAAGAAGTGTAAACGCAATCACGTTTATCAACATGTTTCATGACTTGTACGCGCACACTTGTCGGTGCAATATGACACTTGTTCCTCATACAACTTCTCATACATGTTTGCCAGTGTAAACGTACCTTAATTGATGACCTGCTCAAAAATTGAGACAAAATTCAATTGAATAATGGATGAAGAAATTGCTGAAAAAAATTGGCGTTCAGCCTATTCTTCCAAATAAACGAATTCCGAAATTCATTCATCATTCATTCTTCAACGTGCTCAGCTCTTTTCTAAAGAAATAATGATGGTATTTGATCTAATCATTTCAGAAATTAAAAAAAGGTTTGATTGTGTTACCATGCTGAATTTGAATTTTGCATTTCTCAGTGGTACTGAAATTTTGAATTTGTCAACTGAAGAACTGCAAAAGCATGGAGCAGATCTGGCTCTAAAATACGAGCGAGATTTAAACGCCGTTGAATTCTGCCAAGAACTCTACGTTTTTTAAGAGCAAGCTCCACTTTTATTTGGTGATATAGAAAAGAGTAACGGTTTCTATCTCTTGCAACAGATCTATGCGCATGATTTGCAGGATGCCTTTCCTAATATTTGTATTGCTCTGCGAATTTACTCTACGTTTCCTACTACATCTGCAAGCTTTGTGAAGTTCTAGCAAACTAAAACTTATTAAAAAGTACTTGCGATCCTCTATGAGCCAGGAACGTTTATCGAGTCTCGCAAGCTTAGCGATAGAAAATCGAATTGCACATGAGATTAATAATTATGACAAGGCCCTAGATTTGTTTGCAGAACAGATAGGTTCTTTTGGCGTATATGTCCATCAGTGGGTGTCTGATAGCTGAAATGATGATGATGATAAAGGTAAAAATATACGCGGGCGGGGACGGCATTTTTCAGTTTTTGCCCCGTCTCGAAAAAAATTAAGATCCGGGTCTGGTGATTAGAGGTTCAGGTATATGCGCGTTCCGTTTGTCGTTTTCTTTTTCTCGTTATATGTCGGTAGCCCTAGTTACCGTTGTTATTCAGTCCTGCTCCGACCTTAACATTATGTCCGTAAGCGATTTCACTTCCAGTGTTGCTTGGGTTCTGTCTGCCCATTTGTCTCTTTCTGGTGTCCACCTGGGGCAATCGAAGATTGTTGGTTGCACACTGTCCATTTCCCCACAGTACACAAACGAGCTCGTCCTATGCCGCACAGGTACTGTCTGAAGCACCCGTGGCCGGACAGTAATTGTGTCAGGCAGTAGCCCACCTCTCCATGTTTCCTTGTCGCCAGAAATTAAATGGTTTTACTTGGGAGATTAACAGTCGGGTCCATTCTCCTTTGTTTGAGCTGTTCCACAGTTGTTGCCAGCTGGTGTACAGTTGTGACCTCGCAGTCTTCTTTCGCTGATTTCTGTCTCCAGCCTGACTACTGTTTTTTCTGCTGTGTAATACAGCTCTTTATTTCGCTAGGGGCTGTATTGGTGGTATCGCCGCTATTACAAGTGCCGCGTCTCCTGACACCGTCCTGTATGCACTACGAGTTCTCAGTGTCATCTAACTCTGTATTGATGCCAACTTTTGTCTCGCGGTAACCTTTTCCATGGCCTTGTTCCATACTGGGGCACCGTACTGCATAGTGGAGTGGACTACTGTGCATAACACTCTTCGTTTGCTGCTCTTTGATCCTCCCACGTTTAGCTTGAGCCTGCCGAGTACAGCACAGGTTCTGAGGGCCTTTGCCATTGTTGTCGCAATGTGTTAATGAAAGGAGACATATTGGTCTATAGTGATTCCCAGGTATTTTATAGATTTCTTTGGTATGATTTTTTCATGTTGTATTTTGAACATGATGGGACCTATTTTCCTTCTTCCTGTTAGTAATACAGCTTCGGTTTTCTATGGAGCGAGCTTTAATTTTTTCCCGTTCATCCAAGTTGCCACTAGTTTAATTGCCATGTTCCCTCTGTCCATTATTTGTTTCTCGTTTTTGCCCGTCACGATGAGAGCTAGGTCGTCGGCGAAGCCTACTATGTCAACGCCCTCTGGTAATCTCAGCCTTAAAACACCGGCATACAGGATGTTCCACCGAATGGGTCCCATCACTGAGCCCTGCGGAACACCACTGTAAACTTCTCTTTCAACAACTTTACCTTCCGCCTCCAATATGATAAAGCGCGTCGATAGATACTGCTCACCAGTTTCAGTAGTCAGGGGGCGGAAACTTCTGGCTCTTCTACGATATTCAGCCATGCAGCTGAATTAAAGGCATTTTTAACGTCTAACGTGATCAGCGCACATATCTTCCTTTTCCGCTGGGAGCCCTCTGGAGCGTTTTCTTCAACCTTTAGCACCGTTAATATGGCATCGTCGGTGGATAGCCCTTTTCTAAACCCAAATTGTCTGTCCGAGAGTCCTTTGCCTTGCCTGATCTCATTTTCAATTTTATCAAGTATCAGATGTACTAATAGCTTCCTTGCGACATCTAGTAGGTATATGCGCCTATAGAAAGACGGTTTATCTATAGGTTTGTTGCCTTTTCTTAGGAGAACCAACCTGGATTTTTTCCATATATCAGGGAATTTCCATCCTTCATTATCGCGTTTGCAATTTCTAATATGAAGTCAGGACATATCTTTGCGGAAATTTTAAGCGCTTCTGGCGGTATACCGCCGTGTCCTGCCGCTTCATTATTTCCTAGTCGTCTACTGGCTCTTTCTAATTCCTCAAGCGTGAAATCTTCGGTTTATTTCACTTCCGGTAGATTCCACTGTGGTACCTCGTGTTTTGGGAATAGGACATCTGCAACTGCTTGCAGCTGTTACATGGGCAGTTTGGGTACCTCAGCCTTAGTTCCCAGGTGGCGATTGCGTCCCCCCAGACGTTTTCATCTAGTTTTGTACATAGGGCACGCCAGTGTTCTCTTTTTGAAATATTTGTTCTTCAGTAATCTCTTTTCTACTTTGTATTAGTTTCTGAGATACTGCACAGAGTCCGCATTTAGATTTTGTTTGGCTTTGCGTTGATATTTTTTTCGTGCAACAATACTTTCGCGATTTTTTTTGCGATTTCTTTTGCGATGTCTCTTCCTACTGAAAGCTGGTTTAATGCTAAGTCTGGCATCGCATGTTTTCGGAAAGAACTTAATTAATTCTTCAGGGGTGCGTTCCGTTGTCTGGCTTATTTGCAATTGCAGCCTTTCGTCTTACAATGTTTTACAATTGTATAGCCTTGTCTGTCTAGCTTCGTGTGTCTAATCGTTTTTCACTCTTGTCTTGTCTGTCTAGTTTTATCTGTGTAGTCTTATCTGGATACTCTTGCCTATCTAGTATTGTCTGTCTAGTACCAAGTCTTGTCTACACAGTCTTGTATACCTAGTCTTGTCCGTAAAGTCTTGTCTGGCTAGTCCTGTCTGTATAGTCTGTTGTGTCTTGTCTTGTTTGTCCACTTTTGTCTGTCTAGTCTTGCCTGTCTACTCTGTTCTATCTATTCGTGTCTATCTAGTCGTGTCTATCTAGTCCTGTCTATCTAGACGTGTATGTCTAATCTTGTCTGTCGAAGATCGACTCTCTAGTCTCTCTAGTCTTGTTTGTCTAGTCTTGTCTGACTGATTCTATCTGTCCAGACTTCTATGTCTAGTCTTGTCTCTCTGGTCTTGTCTATTTAGGATTGTCTCTCTACTCTTGTGTATGTAGTTTTGCCTGACTTCCTGACTAGTCTTGTCGTTGTAGTCTTGCCCGTCTAGTCTAGCCTCCCTAGTTTTCTCTGTCTAGTCTTGTCTGTCTAGTCTTACCTGTCTAGTCTCGTCTGTCTAGTCTTCTCTGTCTTGTCGTGCCTGTCTAGTCTTGTCTGTCTAGTCCTGTCTGTCAAGTCCTATCTGTCTTGTCTGTCTGGTCTTTGTGGTCTATCTGGTCTGTCTGTCTGTCTGGTCTGTCTGTCTGTCTGGTCTGTCTGTCTGGTCTGTCTGGTATTTGTGGTCTGTCTGGTCTATCTGTTCTGTATGGTCTGTCTGTCTAGTCTGTCTGTCCTGTCTGATCTATTTTGCCTGTCCAATCTGTCGAGATATGTCTGTCTAGCTTTATCTGTCTAGTCCTGTCTATCTGGTTTGTATTTTTTTTTTTTAGTCGAACTCACTTTTTTATTCCTGTTTGACATGTTCAGTTTTTGTTTTATACAATTTGTTTCTGAAAACGGCATCTTGCAGTCAACATACAAATCATGTAATTGAAGTTTTTTACCAATCCGAATGCTTTGAGCGAGTTCAAGTTAAATTAGAAGTGTGGAATTTCCTGAAACTAAGAGCAATTTGTGAAACAGAAAAATAATTAATTAAACGGAGACGCATAATCCAATTATTGGATGAGTGAAATTAATTTCTATCAATTCTATTCATGACTGTATATTCATCAAAGTTAGCAGTTTGAATAATAAGTTTGTTGGGAACTGTAATGTGGATACATCGGTTTTGTAAGCTCTAAATGTGATAAGAGGAAGTCGTTAGTGTTAAAGGTCTAAGTAGTTTTTCTGTAGGAAAGCACGTCAAATTCATCTTATTTCGAGTTACATAAACAGCCGTCACGTTTATTGTTTCGAAAATAACTCTCAAACAAAGAACAAAAGAAAATGTTAGATGACTGTCCTCTTCAAAGCGTACAAGTTTTAGTATGAAACGAAAACGTGCCTCTTTTTCTTAATGGCTCGTTCTTTAATTTAGTCTTGGTCATCTCACCACTGTCCATTTCACATCATTTATCTTCCCGGCTTTACTTTTTTACCTTTTAACTTTACGTTTTTGCCCCACTTTTTATCCCATTCGCTTTAGTTTTTTTTCCAGTCCTCCGAGTTTTATGCTCCATTTATATCCTGCTCCGGATTATTTGCCAACCGAGCAAGAGTGTAGACAAACAACATCATCACTAAAAATTATCCAAAATTCTTTCTACATTACTTTTATCACACATTTTTGGTTTAATAGATCAATAAACTATGTTGAACGTAATACAGAAAGCAAAATACTAGACAATGCTAGCAAAGACTAGACAATACTAGACTAGACAAAACTAGACAACAATAGACAAGACTAGACAAGACCAGACAAAATCAGATAAGACCAGAGAAGACTAAACTAGACAAGATTGGACAAGGCTAAACAAGACTAGACAAGTCTAGACGTGACTAGACGAGACTACACGAGACTAGACGAGTCTAAACGAGTCTAGACTAGACAAGACTAGACTAGACTAGACATGCCTAGACATGACTAGACAAGACTAGACAAGACTAGAAAAGACTAGACAAGACTAGACAAGACTAGACATGACAAGACATGACTAGACATGACTAGACAAGACTAGACAAGACTAGACAAGACTAGAAAAGACTAGAAAAGACTAGACAAGACTAGACAAGACTAGACAAGACTAGACAAGACTAGACTAGACAAGACTAGACAAGACTATACAAGACTAAACAAGACTAGACAAGACTAGACAAGACTAGACAAGACTAGACAAGACTAGACAAGACTAGACAAGACTAGAAAAGACTAGAAAAGACTAGAAAAGACTAGACAAGACTAGACAAGACTAGACAAGACTAGACAAGACTAAACAAGACTAGACAAGACTAGACAAGACTAGACAAGACTAGACAAGACTAGACAAGACTAGACAAGACTAGACAAGACTAGACAAGACTAGACAAGACTAGACAAGACTAGACAAGACTAGACAAGACTAGACAAGACTAGACAAGACTAGACAAGACTAGACAAGACTAGACAAGACTAAACAAGAGTAGAAAAGACTAGACAAGACTAGACAAGACTAGAAAAGACTATAAAAGACTAGAAAAGACTAAACAAGACTAGACAAGACTAGACAAGACTAGACAAGACTAAACAAGACTAGACAAGACTAGACAAGACTAGACAAGACTAGAAAAGACTAGAAAAGACTAGAAAAGACTAGTAAAGACTATACAAGACTAAACAAGACTAGACAAGACTAGACAAGACTAGACAAGACTAGACAAGACTAGACAAGACTAGAAAAGACTAGAAAAGACTAGAAAAGACTAGACAAGACTAGACAAGACTAAACAAGACTAGACAAGACTAGACAAGACTAGACAAGACTAGACAAGACTAGACAAGACTAGACAAGACTAGACAAGACTAGACAAGACTAGACAAGACTAGACAAGACTAGACAAGACTAGACAAGACTAGACAAGACTAGACAAGACTAGACAAGACTAGACAAGACTAGACAAGACTAGACAAGACTAGACAAGACTAGACAAGACTAGACAAGACTAGACAAGACTAGACAAGACTAGACAAGACTAGACAAGACTAGACAAGACTAGACAAGACTAGACAAGACTAAACAAGAGTAGACAAGACTAGACAAGACTAGACAAGACTAGACAAGACTAGACAAGACTAGACAAGACTAGACAAGACTAGACAAGACTAGACAAGACTAGACAAGACTAGACAAGACTAGACAAGACTAGACAAGACTAGACAAGACTAGACAAGACTAGACAAGACTAGACAAGACTAGACAAGACTAGACAAGACTAGACAAGACTAGACAAGACTAGACAAGACTAGACAAGACTAGACAAGACTAGACCAGACTAAACAAGAGTAGAAAAGACTAGACAAGACTAATTTATGTTACAAGACTATATGTAATTTTACTGGACAAGGTTGGAGGAGAGCAGAGAAGACCGACCGACCATATGAGGCGTTGCGAAGGCATTGGGTCATAAGTTTCATGTTGAGTTAGAAACAAGACTAGAAAAGACTAGAAAAGACTAGAAAAGACTATACAAGATTAAACAAGACTAGACAAGACTAGACAAGACTAGACAAGACTAAACAAGACTAGACAAGACTAGACAAGACTAGACAAGACTAGACAAGACTAGACAAGACTAGACAAGACTAGACAAGACTAGAAAAGACTAGACAAGACTAGACAAGACTAAACAAGACTAGACAAGACTAGACAAGACTAGACAAGACTAGACAAGACTAGACAAGACTAGACAAGACTAGACAAGACTAGACAAGACTAGACAAGGCTAGACAAGACTAGACAAGACTAGACAAGACTAGACAAGACTAGACAAGACTAGACAAGACTAAACAAGAGTAGAAAAGACTAGACAAGGCTAGACAAGACTAGAAAAGACTAAAAAAGACTAGACAAGACTAGACAAGACTAGACAAGACTAGACAAGACTAGACAAGACTAGACAAGACTAGAAAAGACTAGAAAAGACTATACAAGACTAAACAAGACTAGACAAGACTAGACAAGACTAGACAAGACTAGACAAGACTAGACAAGACTAAACAAGACTAGACAAGACTAGACAAGACTAAACAAGACTAGACAAGACTAGACAAGACTAGACAAGACTAGACAAGACTAGACAAGACTAGACAAGACTAGACAAGACTAGACAAGACTAGACAAGACTAGACAAGACTAGACAAGACTAGACAAGACTAAACAAGAGTAGAAAAGACTAGACAAGACTAGACAAGACTAGACAAGACTAGACAAGACTAGACAAGACTAGACAAGACTAGACAAGACTAGAAAAGACTAGAAAAGACTAGAAAAGACTAGAAAAGACTAGACAAGACTAGACAAGACTAAACAAGACTAGACAAGACTAGACAAGACTAGACAAGACTAGACAAGACTAGACAAGACTAGACAAGACTAGACAAGACTAGACAAGACTAGACAAGACTAGACAAGACTAGACAAGACTAGACAAGACTAGAAAAGACTAGACAAGACTAGACAAGACTAAACAAGACTAGACAAGACTAGACAAGACTAGACAAGACTAGACAAGACTAGACAAGACTAGACAAGACTAGACAAGACTAGACAAGACTAGACAAGACTAGACAAGACTAGACAAGACTAGACAAGACTAAACAAGAGTAGAAAAGACTAGACAAGACTAATTTATTTTACAAGACTATATGTAATTTTACTGGACAAGGTTGGAGGAGAGCAGAGAAGACCGACCGACCATATGAGGCGTTGCGAATACGAAAGGCGAACTCAACATTGGGTCATAAGTTTCATGTTGAGTTAGAAACAAGACTAGAAAAGACTAGAAAAGACTAGAAAAGACTAGACTTATATATCATAAGTTCATCTAAATTGACATCAATCGTCTTTGCTGAATTCGCGCTTCATCCGCAATCGATAAAAAAAATTTCAAATGCGTTTTTCTCGAAACTACCATTTGTTGAGTTCGCCCTTCGTATACGCAACGCCTCATATTAGATCAATGCTGGTCCAGCTTTGACCAGCTAAACCAGACTAGAGAATACTGAACAAAACTAGACTTGTCATTTTAGTCTTAACCACACATGTTTTCTGTACCTACGGTAGTCCATAATTCGATAAAAGTAATCATTTTGTCGAGGGTTTATTTTGTGTTTGAATTAGTTATCGATTTTGCGCAAAGTTTGGAGGGGCCGCGAATATTATTAATCCGATCAAAGTTAATTGAATATAGTTTAATAATCAAGGTCAGTCGCGGTGTGTGGAAATTGCGAACCGCCGAATCGCGTTGCTGTTCCTCCGACCGCACCACAATTTAAATTATCTTCCCTTGCGGCAGCGAATTATCACGCTTATATTGTCTACTGGTTTAATACTAATTACGCTTTAAACTAGTACTTAAAACTAATGTTCAGGTTTATAAACCATTTCAACTAACTATTGATAAATCCATACTTTGTATTACAAGAAGAGATGAGACCTGGCAGGTCTCAACTGGTCAAACTGAACAAGAGTAAACTATTTTTGGCTATTCATATCTTATCAGTAATTTTATACTTGTCTTGACGTCTGATTTCTTTATCTTGTCTAATTCCGACTATCTTATTTTATGCATGTCATTGGATAACTTATTGTAGAATGTTGTTTTTAACTCCTGACTCAAAAGAGGGGTGTTATAAGTTTGACGTGTCTGTATGTCAGTCTGTCCGTATATGTGGCAGTTAACGGAATCATGGCTCCTAAACGATTGGACCGATTTTGATTGCATACATTAATTTCAACACTTTTTTTTGTTATGGTGGCTGGGGGAAGCTTTACCAGCCTCAGTGCGGAGCTCTCATCCGCTAAACCCCTAGTCCACTTGGCCATATTGTTTTTCCACCCCGGAATCATTATTATCTTCAGGGTGGATCGCCCGGAGGAACTTTTCTCTCTCCCCCTAGGTATTAAGCCTTGGGATCTTCCCGACAGTTCTTTCTTCCGTTTCTATTATTGTTATGATATTCCTTATGAAGTTATGTATGTGCGACTGTATGTCTTCACTATTTAGCATCTTCTATATAGTGTTTTCTATAGTCAGCTCTCCCACCTCGTTATATAACCGACTTCTTTCCGAGTTCCATCTTGAGCACCTGGAAAATGTGTGCTCTACTATCTCCTCCACGTTACAGTGGGGGCAGAGGTCATCGTTCTAAATCTTAAAACGTTTAAGAGAAACTTTGAAGCATCCGTGTCCGCTTAGGAATTGAGTGAGATGGTAGTCGACATTACCATGCTTCCTGGTGGTCCATTTGACTAAGTCTCGTAAAAGATTCTTCATCCAGGCTGCTTTCCCCGTGTCTTGCGTCCATTTCCTTTGCAATTTCTGGATTATATCCGCTTTGATGTCCTATTTTTCTTTCTTTGTTCTCCTGGTTGCCATTTTCCTTTGTTCGACCATGAGTTCGATGGGCGTGATCGATGCGATGACCATTACAGTTTCCGCTGATATTTTTCGATAGGCGCATGCTATTCTTATAGCTATCGTTCTTTGTAGTGCTCCCAGCACGTTTCTGTACATTTTGTAATTGAGGATATCGTCCCATATCTGTGCGCCATAAAACATGATGGAGTGCGCGACGGTGCTTTTTTTTATTTTCCAAAGTGACTCCACTCAAAACGGAAGGACAGAGGGACCGCCAGCGATGGTATTACTGCCTCTGCCCACCCTTCGAATAAAAATACAACAGTATTTACACGAAAGTAAAAACAGTAAAGTAAAATATGCTATACAATAGCATTTACAATTGCAACAATTACAACACAAGTAATAAAAAAAACAAAAACAGAGATTAACAAAAAAAAAAAAAACAAAAAAAAAAACTCTACCGCCCTTGTTCCCACACAGGCAACTCCTTAGCCCGCATGACTGTGGCCGCGAATCGGCTTAAGGCCGCCCACACGCCCCGCCCCACCTCGCCGGCGAGGCCACCCGCCACGGCTTCGACCGTGACTTCCCGTTCCAGGGCCGACGCCAGGGCCTCTCGCTCCTTCTCCCAACGCGGACACGCCACGAGAGTGTGCTCCGCGTCGTCGCGCACGCCCTCTCCACAGGATATGCACCTGTCGTCTGGGGCTTTCCCAATCCTATGGAGATACGCTCGGAAGGACCCGTGTCCGGTAAGAAGCTGGGTGAGAAAGTACGAACCCGCCTCATCCAGCCCTCGCCCCATCCACCGAATTAAATCAGGGATGAGACGACGAGTCCACGCGCCGTTTCCGCCACGTGACCACCTCTCCTGCCAGCAGGCAAGTAGTTGCTCCCGAGCAGCTCTCCTTGCCTCCCCGCGGTTCCCACCAGAAGTTCTTGCGTCCCTCACCGACGCGCGCTCCATAACAAGGAGGTCCGCGGGAGGAATCCGCGATAGGACCTCCACGGCGTCACTGCTAACAGTGCGGTAAGCCCGGGCGACCCTGATGGCCACCGGGCGCAGTGCCCGTCGCAAACGCTCCCTGTTACGAGCGTTACCCCTCACCGCCGTTGCCCACACCGGTGCCGCGTATAGGAGTCTACTAGTGGCCACACTGGCCATAAGCCTCCTCCTACCCTCACCAGGCCCGGAGGCCCTCGGCATGAGACGCGCCACCTGTTGTGACGCGCGTGCCGCGTTGCCGGCGGCATGGCACACGTGTAATCCCCACTGACCCGCCTGGAGGATCACACCGAGGTACCGAATCGACCGTTCGACCGGTATCTTCTCTCCCAAAATTTCGATCTCCAGAATGCCTCTGCCTGACCTTCTAGTGGAGAGCAGGGCCGCCTGTGTTTTAGAGGCGGCGAGCTGAAGGCCCGCCGTCTCCATCCACTCCCGAACGAGTTCCCCCGCGCGCGTGACCCTGAGGCGCAGCATATCCCAGCACCTGTCTGTGAAGACGAGTGCCAGGTCGTCTGCATATGCCACAATACCCACCCCTGTGGGCAGTAACCGTCTCAAAGTCCGCAGAAGGCCGTCACAGGCGACATTCCACAAGAATGGTCCTAGAACCGATCCCTGCGGAACTACGGCAGACAACCCCCGCTCACGCCAGTCCTCCCCCTCGCGGTAACTGATGGTTCTGGCGCGACGGTGCTTAGAATTTTTCTTTTGAAGACGGATGGCCCCTTAATTCTTGACATCAGTTTTATAAGTGCATTGATTGATTTTTCGGTTTTTATTGCCGTTTGCCTAACATGCTCCCCCATCCTCATATTGTGGTCGAACCATACCTCTAGATATTTTTGGGTCACTTTATTTTTGATTGCTGTGTTTCCGGCTTTCCGTGTGATATTTTTTAACTTACTGCCCCCGTATAGTATTACCGCTTCCGTCTTGCTCTCCTCAACCTTTAATTTCATTTTCGTGATGGTATTAATAATGAGTCCAATAGCACGGTTTGTCAATGCGATCAGTTCTGCTTCCTTTTTAGCCCATATTACTATGGCCGCCCATATTACTATTATTTTAGGACCTCATTATAATATACATTCCACAGTAATGGTCCGAGTATTGACCCCTGCGGAACCCCAAAGAACAATATTAATTCCTCTTTATCACCTATATAAATTCTTGTATTCTGTAGGTAATTAGCTACTGTTTATCTGAGGATGTTGCTTATTTCCATTCTCTTTAGTGCTTCCATCAGCTCATGCTATGGGACTGAGTTAAAAGCGTTCTGGATGTCGATGGTGACTAAAGAGCAGAGTCTTCTGTTCTTCCGTGCATAGTTTTTGGCAGCTCTGTCCGCTTTTATTACCTCCTCCATAGCCTCTACCGTTGAACTGCCCCTGCTAAAACCGAATCGATTATCATCTAATTTGGTCTCTATCTCGATTCTCAATCTCCCGGCAATTAGTTGCTCGTAGATCTTACCCAGTGCGTTAAGAAGGCAAATAGGTCTGTATTTGGGTTCTTCTCCTGTTCTGGAGGGTTTCTCTATTAGGACGAGTCTCGCCTCTTTCCATACTTCTGGAAAATTGCCTTCCCTGTATTCATGGTTTATTGCTTGTAGAAATTTATCAGGTACAGCTTTGAATAATTCTTTAATTATCGATGTTGGTAACAAATCCGAGCCCGGCGCTTTATTATCTTTTGTCCTCTGTAAAGCTTCGTCAAGTTCCTCTTTCGTGAATTTAACTCCTTCCTCTGTCGCAAAGGGCTCCCAGCGGTTTGGATTGTGTCTGGGGAATAGTTCTATCGCAATTTCTTTCTGTTTGCTATCTGTAAGTGTAGATCGTTGTAATAAGTTTAATTTTGTTGTCACCATTTTATATCCTAGTCCCCATGTATCCTGCTCAACTTCCTGACATACTCTCTTCCATGCATTTTCCTTAGCTTTTAGTATGTTTTTAGTATGTTCATTTCTTCCTGGTACTTGTAGCTAAGCTCTTTTTTTGTGTTCGGAGCAAGATTTTTCTTTATGTTTGCTCTGGTCGCTGCCCTCCTTACTTATATACATCATTTTTTTGCTGAGTCGAGATCTTGTGACCACCAATATATTGTATTGTGTCTTTTGGTTGCACATTTTTTTTCGAAGTTTGTTGCGCTAAGCGTGTCCATCCCATTGCTGTCTTTTGCAAATATTTCTTTTAGTAAGGGTATACGGCCGTTTTGGATTTTCCACCCTTTCTTCTTCGAGGTCTCCATGTCATATTTTGGTACACTTATTACGAAGTATATGTTTTGGTGTAGATTTTCTTAGACTTTCTTAGACTTAGATTTTCATCGTCTGATACCCACCAGTTTTCCACCATGTCGCTTATGTCTGATGAGCACATAGTTATGTCGATATATGAATGTGATGTTCCCCTAATGAAAGTGGGTTTTTTTCCGTCATTCATTATGGTCAGGTCTAGTTCAGACCTGACCTGACAGACCTGACCATTTATACCCATGTAAATTGAGAAACGAAATTCAAAGAAGGGATTATTGAAAAATATTTTGCATTTCATGTTTTTTTACTTTTGTGGCTAAACCGAATAATTTTACTAAATTTGCAAAGAATACTTTTTTGCAGACACCGATGTCTTACATACAGCGATCTGGGTTACAATTTTATATTTCGAAGCGTGGACGAGATATTTGCAAAAAGCTTTGAAGCAAAAATAATTCCCCACGCCGCACAGTGGTCTGAAATCCCAAAAAGCTGGCCAAAATATGAAGGAATCGTTCAAATATGGTGATTTTTGGTCTCCTCACGTTTTTGAAGTCGCTGATCAAGAAACTGAATTTGGAATTTCGAGATTCAAAATGGCGGATGCAAAATGGAGGATAATTTTTCGAAAAAGGCGTTCAATTTTGTTGACACATGAGATTTAGGGGTTTTAGAAGTCGCTGATCAAGAAACTGAATTCGAAATTTCGAAATTCAAAATGGCGGATGCAATATGGCGGATAATTTTTCGAAAAAAGCGTTCAATTTTGTTGACACATGGGATTTAGGGGTTTTAGAAGTCGCTGATCAAGAAAGTGAATTCCAAATTTCGAAATTAAAAATGGCGGATGCAATATGGCGGATAATTTTTCGAAAAAAGCGTTCCATTTTGTTGACACTTGGGATTTAGGGGTTTTAGGTTTTCGTCACGTAGTCAATATCCTCTAGGCCCTCTAGAGAAATCTCGTGCTTTTTTTAGCTAGGACGTTAGCTGATTGAAAACGGAGAGTTTGCAGTGCAATGCAATAGTTAAGCAAGTCGACGAGAGTTCGTGTCGATACAATAATGTCGTTGTACGATCGGCTGTACAACGCGTTTATTAAATGTCACAAGGATTCCTTTGTCAATGCAGGCAATACAAATTTGGGTGCCTTTAAAGAATTAGTATAAAAAGCATCCGCACTGCACTACGGAATATTCTGTACCAAGGCTTTTTGCCAGCACCTTTTCCGATATTGCAAAATCCTTTCCGTTTGGTACACGCACCCAGATGAAGTCGGATCGAAAATTTTTCCATCATTGCTTGGGCGGCAATGTATAACACTACGCCCGCATCTTTAACAGGGTAGAGAAATACCCTACGATTCATATTGTCCATCTATTAAAGATGACATCACCGGAAGGACGTGCTCAACTTGCGGACTTTATTTTGCCTCAAAAACTTCCATGAACAACCATCGCAAAAACGTGCATGGTGGTGCACTGGACGTGTCCCGCGTGCGACCTCTGTGAGTTCCCTCTAGGACCCTGCTTCCCAAACTTTTTGATGTCGTGGCTCCCCTGCAACTCATATCGATAAACCACGGCCCCCTAAATTTTGCTGAGAGAGAGCTGTGAATTTCAGTGCCAACCTTGGAAAATGATCTCATAACAGCACTCGGCGAGCCATAACCACACGCACATGAGTGCTGTTATGAGTCCATTACGGACGAAAAAATAGAAAATAAAGTATTAAAGACGAGTTCAGTAAGCGCGATTTTTCAGCACGCGTCCAACTTTAGAAAACTCCTCGCTACGCTCGTCGTTTCCTCGCTACGTTCGTCGTTTTCTAAACTTGGACGCGTGCTGAAAAATCGCGCTTACTTAATTCGTCCTTTAATATGCAATTACGATATTTAAGTTCTGCTGACAAAGATATTATTTTGTTATTTTCTTCAAGAAATTGATGCAAAGAAATTAACATGCTTGTGCTTCCTTGTCCAAAGATCTTGGTCCGTACGGACAATTTTGTTTTAAGCCTTTTAGCTTATTGTCAAGAATCAGTAAATTAGTACTTTTTATCCGAAGAGAAGGATTCAGTTCATCAGCCTTTTCGAAAAAATCATGAGAAATCGTGCAGCTAAATCTGGTTTCTTTTCCCTTAGGGGGCCGCGCCCCTAACTTTGGGAAGCACTGCTCTAGCAGACCACTTGTGTGTCGTGGAGAAAAGCGTGGAGACGTCGATGAGGAGAAAGTAATCACGTCTGGGGAAACTCCTGATGCGTCCACATTGGGACAGAATCCCTAAAAGCTGGCCAAAAGTCGAAAAAGTATTTGATTCGGGTGAAAATCATTACTTGGGGAGTTTTCGCTGATCACGAATTCGAAGTCAAAATTCAGAAAATCAAAATGGCGGATCCAATATGGCGGAGAATTTCTTCAAAAACGTATTTGATTGGGGTGAAAGTCTGTACTCGGGGGTTTTCGGGGTCGCTGGTTACGAATTCGAAGTCAAAAGTCAGAAAAACAAAATGGTGGATCCAATATGGCGGAGAATTTTTTCAAAAACGTATTTGTTTGGGGTGAAAGTCTGTACTCGGGGGTTTTCGGGGTCGCTGATTACGAATTCGAAATTCAAAAAAACAAAATGGCGGATCCAATATGGCGGGAAAACATGCGCGGGGTAAAATATGCGTTAATGGTATTATTATGGTGGGACTGCTAACAAGGGGACCCTGTCAACTCGTCAATTTTTAAAATGACTTTCTTTTATTATTATTATTATTTATTATTGTTTAACTTTCCACGGGGAATCGAACCAGCGATCCTCGTACTATGAACCGGAGCCCTTACTCTTGAAATTTATGCTAACATAGTGGGCTTATGAGATGTCGGTTATGAATTAATTTTTCAACGCTTGGCCATCTGGCCCTTCCGCTTGGGTCACTTTCATTTATAGCCAAGCCCTACAATACTGTAAATTTGGGCCAAATCGGTGATGACGATTTGACGATGATGACGAGGTTTAATATTGTGGTGTGACATGCCGTGGAATAATGTATGTGGAATATGTAAACCGTGAGTGGTTTGCAGAGGAATTTATTTACATATATATATATATATATATATATATATATATATATATATATATATATATATATATATATATATATATATATATATATATATATATTTGGTGACGGGGTAGTGTGTGGAGAAAAGGAAAATAACAAACCCGGAGACGATGTAACTTTTTATTGCGCGTCACGTGACGCGTGCCGGTTTTGATGCGAGTTGTGGAAGTTGTCTCTGATGTTCTGCTGGAAGTTGTGTTCACTGATGTTCTGCTGGAAGTTGTGTCTGGATGTTGTTTCGAAGTTGTCTCTCGAAGTTGTTTCTAAAAACTGTCCCTTTGTCACTCCCGTCCCGTCCTTTTATCCCTCGGTCAAACGCATCTTCTCTCTGGTAACTTTGGTGGGAGAGGTTTTCCGTTGTCCCGATTGGTTGTTCGTTCTTCCCTCCTATTGGCGCTGACGCCAAGTAAGAGGGAGGAAAAATCGGTATTGTTTGATCGGCTCCAGCCCGCTCATAAAAACGGTCTGGGCCATAAAACGATTAAGAAAAACCCGAACCTATCGGCTTTGTTTGATCAGCTCCAGCCCGCTTATAAAACGGTCTGGGCCATAAAACGGTTTAGGAAAAACCCGAACCTGTGCAACTCATCTTGTCAATAATGAGTCCCTACATATATATATATATATATATATATATATATATATATATATATATATATATATATATATATATATGTATATATATATATATATATATATATATATATATGTATATATATATATATATATATATATATATATATACAAAAGATACAAACACTGTTGAAGGAATGAGTGGAGCTGGACTCTCTGAACTGGACTCGACTGGTCTGGTTGACTGACTGCTGGTTGAGTCTGGTTGAACTGGCTGCTGGCTGAGTCGGGTTGAACTAGCTACTGGCTGAGTCTGGTTGAATTGGCTGGACTGAACTGAACTAGTGTCACTCGCTGACTGTCTTGCTTGACTGTACTTCTAGCTGAGTCTGGTTGACTGGGTCCACTGGCTGGAGCGGTGTGACTGAGTCCACTGGCTGGTCGGGTGAGTCTGAGTCCACTAGCTGGACTGAACTGGACTCGTTGGTTGCGCCTGACTGTCCTGTTTATTCGGGGTCCAGGTATTTATATTATGTCCAGGTATACTGGTCCCTCATATGGGGATGATTATTTTTCTATATTCAGTTATTTGTCGCTTTGGTGATTACCGATTCTCGGGAGAAAAACATCCTGTCGTAATCTTCCTGAGGATTACACTAAAAATAAAATGTTTTCGGAAATTCGTCCGAAAATATGTGGGTAATTACTAAAACTTTGGGTGAAACTAAAAATACTAATGTTTCTTGATCTGCTCGAGGATTACATTATCGACCCTAATAAAATATTTTCGGAAATTCTCCGAAAATATTTTGGTAATTATTGTAATGCCTTTGTAAAACTAAAAATAAAAATGGAACGGCTCGTTACCGCTACAATATCTTGTAAGATAGATTGATATATCTAAGTTTATACGTACAATTTGAAACTAGTAGGTATTTTCTATTCGTTATACCTATGTAGATATAACTAATTATACTTCTTCACATAGCGGTCCCCGATCCGGTGACGCTCATCATCAAAATATTAATAGGTTACTTTTAATGAAGTTAAAAGCAAGAGAGACAAATTATTTTTTTACTTTTTTTTGTGTCGAGTCACTTAAAATTTTTAATTGTATTTTATATAATTGAATCTTCTCTCGTCTTTTTATGTCTTGCAAAATTTTGTAAAATCTAAAATAAGGAATATTTTAGGAAATTAATTTGAATGATGTTATGTTCCAGAAAATGTGACGATCAACAAAGCGAATATCGTCGAGAGCGAAGTATTCGTGTACAATCTCGGCACAATGTTCTACATAGACAAAGTTTTATTCGCGAATATGGAATCGTTGCCGGTAACTAAAGCGCCGGTCGAAACAACGACGCCGGTGATGACTACGACGCAGCAACAGAAGGTCAGCACGGAGGACGTCGAGACCGTTCCTGAAGAGCTGACGGAAACCGGCGGATCCTTGCCAGACGTTTTGTTCGCGGACGCCGGAGCCAACGAAACCTCGACAGAAGTCTTCACCATAGAACAAACCAGCAAATACATCGCCAACTACACCAACGTTAAATAAATTCGCTAAAGTAAAAGATTTTTTTGTTTGAGTTTTTCAAATAAGCGCATCCATCCATATCATAAATTAAACGAAATTTTGTGTTTTTTATTGGTTTTAGGGAGGAAATTTTTTAAAAGATAATAAGTTTTTGTGAATAACTAATTTTTTTTAGTATTTTTTTATTTTAAGATTTGTGGTGTTTGTGGTGCCATTTTACGCTATTGAACCGTAGCTTAAAATGAGCTTAAAGTGTGCAAATAATTTAGGATCAGCTCAGTATTTTTCTATTCTAAACTAATTGTAATATGTGGCGCAAAAGTCATCATCATATTTTCTTCGGTTTGAAATGAAGTTTCGCATGTTAAATATTTAATGAGACTTCAAAATGTTATATCTTGTTTCAAATTTTACATAAGACAAATTAACTCCATACGAATTGCAAATTCAAATTTGTGCTATTTTTATTATAATTTTCATAATATCGCCCTTTAATTACTGTAAGTCTGTAGTTTATTCATGTCCGATGCCTAAAGACGTGCCTAAACGCCATTGTCTGAAATACAAAAGTCAGTTTGATCGCTCTTCTTGAACGGAAATCTTCACTTCGTGACTTCCAACCCTTGAACTTCTCTTGTCCACTCTTGGGACATCTCGCATTATGCCAAGCTTTTCAAATGTGAAGCAAGACGTCGAATATTCCACGGAGTTGGTATTGAACAATTCGTCTAAATTCACATTGTGTTAGGACCATGAATGAGGTATTATGTAAAAATATTGCAACCATTTTCCGCGTTCTTGAGGGATATACTTTATAGGTACTTACGTATTAACGCCACCGCAGCGAGAGGCCGCGCTATAGCGAGATATGTGGTTTTGACGTGCTATAGCGAGATATGTGGATTTATCTGCTCCATTATTACATAATCTATCCATCAATTTTGTTTAAATCTGTAGTTGCGGTGGCGTTAGTACGTAAGTACCTAATTATATTGGTACACAATAAACTGTGTCAGTTTCCTCTATAGCTACCTATATCAAATTGCCACTGATTTCATATAATTATAATCATTAAAGTGTATATCTAATGGATGATGACTTTTGCGCCACTTAAATACATCAACGTAACAATAAAATGTTATCTACAAAAAATGTGTAGATAACACTAAATGTGCGTTAAAAATCTAGCATTTTATCATAAGCTAATGCCAAACTAGCAAATTAAACTGTTTACCCCTCGTCTAAGTAAATTGAATTCCATTTGAGCATATCACTTGTGTGTAACAACTAATAATTTCGTGTTGAGAAAAATCCCTTTTATATTACGACGGTTGTTCTTGTCAACCTTTAATTTTATTTTGTAATTTATTTCTTAAATAATAGAGAAAATAAATTATTTTTTATTCGTTTGTAATTATTTTTAATTGTAATAAAATATATATAATAAATTTATAAAAAAAATGACTGAGATATGAATGTGTAAGTGTCATATAGTTTTTGCAATTTTTTGCAAATTTATTTATATAAATTTATAATAATATTAAATGTATCTTAAATGTCTATAATATATATAAATTATAAATTTAATAAAGATGAGAGAATAAATTAATAGAAATAAAATAAATTAAATATCATATTATTAACTGTAGTAGCAAATTTATGTATGTTTTAATTTCTTTAGAAGAGTTTGGAGAAAATATTAAATGTGAAAAACGAAATTTCTATTCGATTTTTCTTTCAAAATGTTCGGCGATGATATTTTTGAAACTAAAATCCGCTATTTTTGTCTAATGTGTATTAACTTGTATAAAGTCAATTGTTATTTTAGTACAAAATATATTGTTATCAAAATCCAGAAACATTTTCCTTTATTCCTAAATTAGTTACTACATTCATATAGGGATCGTCCATTAATCACGTAAGGCTCGAAAGGAGGGGGGGGGGGGGTATTGCGGAATAACGAAATATCACATGGGGGAGGGGGGTGTATTGAGATATCACGTGTATTTATTTTATCGTTGAACGCGCGATTTTTAAACCGAAAAGCGACGCGCGACTTGTACCAAAAAAATAATCGTGTGGGGTGCGTGAGCTCTCAGTAAAATAGAAGTGGGGGGGGTTCCCAGAGAGGTTTAATATATTTACAGAAATTTACAAGGGTGTTGGGGTTGACTGTGTGGAATCTGCACGGCGACAGAGCTGGGTCCTGGTAGTTGGTGGAGCGACGTCCTCCTGGGGTCGGCGATATCCGGCTGAGGCCCAGTGTACAGCGCTGCGGGTGAGCGGAGTCGATTCGACTGGCGAACTTTTCGTCCTCACACGGGTGCGTAAATGGTTCACGTCTAAGAGTCGTTAAGGCTCTGGGGCTTGCAAACCTTCTGTCCTCACACGGGTGCAGAGATCTTCAAGAATTGTGAGTGGTCACTGATCTTTCGCTTGCCAACGTTATGTCCGTTCAAGGGTGCAGCAGTTTCAAGGTAGAGAGATAGCATTGCTCTCCCTTCTGGTGCATTTTGAATAAGTGTCCCCGCCGTCGGGGAGGGGGGGATGTCTGTTGTAGGAAATCAAGAATGTTTGCAATTACAGATCCTCATTGGATTGACTTAATTAAAAAATATGCTAACTTACGTTCTAATAATGTTACGCATAATAGATTTTTCTTAACTTTTCGTAACGGTCATTGTATTAATAGCCCAATTGGTATTAATATGGGAAGAATATTAAAAGACATTTCTCAAATTACCAAACCCCGATCTTTACACTGGACATTGTTTCCGAAGAAGTAGTGCGACACATTTGGCCAACCATGGTGGTGATTTGTTGTTGTTAAAAAAGAAGATTGAAATATCTAAAATGCTTTTGTCTGAGCAAACAAATATCAACATAGCTGGATGTTCTTCTAGTGCACCACATTTGCAATTTGTAGCACTGTATATAATGTCCCTGGTGTGAGTGCTACTTCTCAAGAATCCTATGTTACTATAAATATTTTTAATACTTGTACCATTGAAAAGAATTTAAAATAAATGTGTGTTATATCGTTTATTACCATTAATTAATTAAATTGGTGTATTCACGATCTCGACACATCTTCTTCTTCAAGTGCCATCTCCTCTTAGAAGGATTTCCTTTTCAGCCAAGGAGATGGATAGATTTTTTTTATGGGTGGGAAACAGCGGATAACCAGCAGTCGGGCGGCAAGTCAGTCAACATCACCAGGCGGCACGAAAAAACGTCAGGAGAGCGAGTTGTGTTGGTCGGGACGGTGGCGGCAACAACATAGGGTTGTTAGTTGGTGGGATTGTGGTTGTGGCGGTTCTATTCGTCTAGGGTCTTGGTGAGTTCTAGTGTTTGGGTTACATAAACATATCAGGAACTGTGTCTAGAATTGGTTCTAGGTTTGGGGGAAGATCTTTCAGTCAGGACAGAAGCACTAGATAGGGGATGGGGAGTTTGTTTTTGGGCTTTCTTTTGTGTATTTCAACAGGGGGGGACTTAAAGATGTCGAGAATTGGGGGTTCTTGGGAGATGATGCAGGAGGCGAGTTTTTTCTGGAGCGTGTGGAGTCGAGTATGATATAGGTCGAAATTTACTAGCTCTTGGAGTAATATAGTTGGGAACTTGTAGCTTAGACGGTATATGCGTCGAAGGCAGTTTCTTTCAAAACTGAGGAGGGGTTCAATATGATTTTTGTTGCAGAGGGCAAGGGCCGTCATTTGATAGTCGAGGACTGGGCGAACAAAGTTTTTGTAAGTGTAGAGTAGGGTGTTTGTTGAACAGCCCCCTACTCGGGTGCGGAGGCAGTAGAGAAGATTTAACCTGGACTTCATTTTATGGAGACAATGTCTGATGTTGGGTACTGGGCTTAGGGACTGGGTGAAGATCGTGCCAAGATACGTTATTGATGGTTGGGGCATCAGGGGTTGGCCGTAGAGGTTTATTGAATATTGCTTTTCGGCAATACGTTTAGAGAGGTTTTTGGGACGGAAATGGATCAGTTGGGATTTTTCTGGGATTAATCTGGATGTGCCAGAGATTCATCCAGTTTTCGATTTTGGCAATGAATTTTGAGATTGAGGGGTTTCGGTGGCAGGACCAGATGACGGTGTCATCTGCGAATTCTTGGATGTGGCAGCGAGAAATGGTCGGTAACGGAATGTCGTGAAAAAATAGGTTAAATAGCAGGGGGGACAGAGAGGAGCCTTGTGGGAAGACCGCTACGGGCGTAAAGGGGAGAGACAGGGAATTGGAAACTTTGACGCGGCACGAGCGGTTCGAGGGAAAGCTCTTTACTAGACGAACTAGTAATAGTGGGACCTGTAATGTGTGGAGTCTAGCTATCAGGTCGTCGTGCCACACAGTGTCGAAGGCACGGTGAATATCAAGGAAGAGGGCTATGGCGGACTCTCCGGAGTTTAGTGTGATAGTAAGGTTGGACGTCAGGTTGAGAATGGAATGTTGGCGGACCGTTGATTCATAAATCCACTTTGATGGTCGGGTATGACGTGGTGGTTTTCGCAGAAGGAGCGAAGACGTTGGGCGATAATTTTTTCGAAAGTTTTACCTATCGTGCTGAGGAGGGAGATTGGGCTATAAGAGTCAATGAGTTTCGGTTTTTTTTTGGGGTTTGGGGATCATTATTGTGTAAGCGGATGTCCAAGGCCGCGGGAAGGTGCCGGACGAGAGACAGGCGTTGAATATACAGACTATATATTAGTAGGTGTTTGAGGACAGTCCATGGAATACGGTCGGGTCCGGCTGCAGAGCCGTTGCGAGTGATGGAGATTACATTGCGAACCTCGTCGGCGGTAATGGGCTGGACTAGGGGTTCATTTTCGTTTTGGGTAGACGGGGGAACTCTGTATACTGAGTTAAAGGTAGGCGGCTATTCTCGATTATGGTTTTCCTGAAGAATGGTTCGGTAAAGTGTTTGTTCGGAAGTTTGGTTGGTGGACTTTTTCGAGATGGGTTGCGAAAGCTTGGGCTTTATCTGGGGCATTTGTGAGAATTAGATCATTTACCGAGAGTGGGTGGTTGGGCCGGCGAGACCGGCGGGTAAGAATGTTTAGGAACTTCCAAAACTTACTGTCATCCTTGGGATCGAGTTAAGATGTATCTATATAGATGATGTTAAGATGTATATATCATCTATCCACGATTTTTCGCGGAAGGCACGTAGTTTTAGTTTGGTGAGGGCATTTAGACGGTTCCACGATGATTTAATCAGGAGTATCGTGGGTATTTTTGTAAATCCTATACAATTTACGTTTTTGTTGGATTAGCGAGACAATCTCGGACGTAGATATCCGGGACGTAGATACGGTGCGTGTTGGTACACAAGCGTGTATTTCTAATCAGAGACTACTGGTAAATCTTTCAAAGGCGACTGTGAGATTCGTTTCAAATGCTTGCCAGTCGGAATTTTTCCAATACAGACGAGGTATTGTAGATGGTGGAGGAATTGGTGGCGGTACGAATAGCATCTCTGCTATTAGTGGGAGATGGTCGCTTGTGACCGAGGAGCTGATGAAGGCTGTGGGGGGCAGTAGGTTGGCTGCGTTGTCGGATATTAAGATATGGTCAATAATAGAACTGCCTTGGGGACCAAAAAGGTGTAGTCCGTACATTCAAGACGAAAGAGGGAATGTGAGTCTAGGATCGAGACTCACATTCGATTTGGTGTCTCCAAATACTTGATTGCGGGCGTTCAGGTCGCCCAAAATTATACAGTTGGGGAGCGAGTTGAAATAGTCGAAAAGGTCGACTGAAATGTCAGATTTGGGGGAGATATATACGGAGAAGATGTTAATAGTGGACTGTTGGTAGCGTATGGTTATGCCAACGGTTTAGATGTCTTGGAGATGCGGGGGGAGCGTCACAGGGTGGGCTGGGATTGAGTTGCGATGGGCGATGACTACGCCACCACTTTGTGTTGGTCTGTCCTTGCGAACAATCTTGAAGTTTCTCAGGCTGGCTTTGGTTTTGGGAGTGAAATATGTTTCTTGTAACGCTAGTATGAGGACATTTTCGGAGACAACTAAATGCTCGATCAGGTCCTTTTTATGTTTCCAGCCGATGCTGTTTAAAGTTGCTAAGAAAGCCATCGTAACTTAATTGGAAATGGTGTGTAGGCTGACTATTCAGTGGGGGGACAGAGGGTGATTTGAATCGGAAATAGTGGATTCGTGGTGCGCGAGCGGTATAAAGGAAGAGTGAACCGTGTTCCTGAATATCGTGGACTTAAGTTTAAGTCCGAAGATATTCCTGACCAGGGGGGTCACTGTTTCCAATATCGCGTCGCGCTTGTCGGGGAGCATATTGAGGAGAGTTGTTGCTGGCAGTGGACCAGGAGATATGGGGACAGGTTCACCGACGAGGTGCCTGATTTTTTTTAATTTCTCGGGCATGTCCGGGTCAGAGATATGAACAGGGCCGTGTCCTTACGAATTGAAACGGCTTCGTATTGGAAACCGTGGATCTGTTTGGTCCCTTCTGGTGGCGATGGGGCTGCTTTTATATTAATATGTGAGGGTGTGGCTCCACCCTTTGCTGCTGGGTGTGCGCATGGGGGTGCGTTGGTTGGCACATACGGTAAGGCGCGGTGTAAGATACGGTGGCGCATACGGTAAGGGTTGTACGGAGCGCTCTGGTAGCACTGGCGCTACGTACGTACCCGTTACAAACGTGATTTTGGGCAGGAAGGGGTTCCACCTAAAACTTCACTACGTATGACCAAGGGGGAGGACGGGCTTAAAAAGTTGCTAAAAAACATCAACCGATTAATGGACGACACCTAATACACTAAGATTGTCCGCAAGGAAATTCACGACTTTCCGATCGAAGTAGAGATGCAGTAGATCTCTACTCGAGCGCCGAAATTTCATAAAAATTTCTTCAATTCTCGCAGGCGATAGTGAACGGAAAGAGCCAGCGAATGTCTGTAATCAGCAGCAAAAATGCTCTCATAAATGTTTTTAAATTTTGCTGTAACTAAAAAAATAACGATTTTGACAAAATCCCTTTCCTCAAAATTCGACGTTTCCGTAGTCTAGCCTCACCATGTCGATGGTATTTCTTAACTGAAAGCCTGGTAAGGAATATTATATACGTTTTACGACTAATTTTGGGACGCTAAATCGATTGGTGAAGACTAGAAGTTTCTGAGGTGAGCCGTTCAAAAGTTATGACGGCATGAAATCAGTCGGAAATGCGGGGTGGCGTACAGCGAAAAAAATATATAAAACTTGTTTATTTGTAACTTTAGAGCGATATAAACTGGAAAACCGTTTTGAGCACTTTGATTTCCTTCGGGTAACCGAAAAAAAATTACGAAAAAATTTTACTTTTAAAAAAAAAATTATTTTTAAAAAAAAAAAATTCGCTTGAAAAATATGGGCTTTTTCGGTTGTTATCGGATTTTTTCGAAAAGGTAAAAAGCAGCGAAATCATTTTCGGCACACAGAAACTACACGACAAGACGAATAAGTCGATGAGTAAATAGTCCGAAAATATTCAATAATTCGTCAAGATATTTCAAACTGAAATTTACCCGATTCTTGATTTGCTAAGTAGATGTCTCGGAAACGGTTGAAGTTAATGAAAAATAGATTGCGCCATCGTTTTCAGAAGGTCATTTTCCCTTTAATAGACTAAGATTTTCCTCGGAAAATTCACGACTTTCCGAGATGTCTACTCGAACGCCGAGATTTCTTAAAAATTTCGTCAATTCTTGCAGGCGATAGTGAACGGAAAGAGCTAGCGAAATATAATTTGCATATCTGTAATCAGCAGCAAAAATGCTTTCGGAAACGTTTTTAAATTTTGCTGTGACTCAAAAAATAACGATTTTGAAAAAATCGATTTTCTCGCATTTCGTCGTTTCCGCGGTCTAGACTTCCCGAGTGGATGGTATTTCTTAACTGAAAGCTTCCCATGGAATATTATATACGTTCTCCGACTAATTTTGGGACGCTGAATGGATTGGTGAAGACTAGAAGTCTCTGTGGTGAGCGGTTCAAAAGTTATGACAGCGTCAAATCAGTAGGAAATGTGTGATTGTGTACAGCGAATAAAAATATAAAATTTGTTTATTTGTAACTTTAGAGCGAAATAAACTGGAAAACCGTTTTCAGGACTTTGATTTCCTTCGGGTAACCGAAAGAAAATAACGACAAAATTTTCCAATTTTACAAAAAATCATTTCGTCCGAAAAATATGTGCTTTTTCGGTTGTTTTGAATTTTATCGAGAACGGTATAAAGCAGCGAAATCATTTTCGGCACACAGAAACTACACGACAAGACGAACAATTGAAAGTGTAAAGTGTCCGCAAAGATTCAATAATTCGACGAGAAATTTCAAACTGAAATTTACCCGATTCTCGATTTGCTAAGTAGATGTATCGAAAACGGTTGCAGTTAATAAAAAACGGATTGCGGCATCGTTTTCAGAAGGTCATTTTCTTGTTGGTTGACTAAGATTGTCCGCGGGATATTCACGGCTTTCCCAGATCTCTACTCGAGCGCAGAAATTTCTTAAAAATTTCTTAAATTCTTGCAGGCGATATTGAACGGAAAGACCTAGCAACATATAATTTGCATATCTGTAATTAGCAGCAAAAATACTTTCAGAAACGTTTTTAAATTTTGCTGTAACTCAAAAAATAACGATTTTGACATAATCGATTTTGTCGCATTTCGTCGTTTCCGGGGTCTCGACTCCCCATGTCGATGGTATTTCTTAACTGAAAGCTTCGTAGGAAATATTATAAACCATTTTCGACTAATTATGGTACGCTAAATCGATTGGTGAAGACTAGAAGTATCTGTTTCAAAATAAAAAGTAAAATATCCCGAAAATGTTCGTTCTTGTACTCCATCTTGACATTGACCCTCAATTAACAGCTACACCCTAAATCACATACCACATGTTTCTAAATTAACTTCGATATTCTTCTTCTTTCTTCTTTTAGTCTGTTTTCGTTCACTCCTGTTCTTAGGCCTCTTCATAACTTTTCCATATCGATTTTTCCTGGGCTTCTTTCATCTAGTTTCCTTCATCGTGGCGTCGGATGTCATCCGGCCATCTTTGGCTTGCCAACAGTTCTCTTCGATCTTCGCGGCCTCTATTGTACTGCGATTTTAGTCCACTTGATGTTGTCTCGAAGTCGATTTGCGTCGAACTTCGTCTCAAGAATTACAGTCACGTTCCCATACGTTGCGACCGCCAAGATGCATGAGTCATAAACCTTCCGGTTGGGGTTTATAAGGATGATTGGTTCCCGGGGATTGTAGCTGGGCCTTCCAAACGCCGCCCAGGTCAAGCCGATTTTCCAACTTGATGTTATATCACAGATATACATACTCATCGACTTTCTCAAGAGTATGATTACCGAAAGTAACCATTATATTGCTCGGACTCATGATTTTAGTTAAAGATAAATTTTCAGCCCCACCGCTTGGGACAGTTCACGTAGCATTATCCCTAGTACATCTGGGTCGCTGCTGGTAAGTACAATATCGTCCGCAAAGCGTAGGTGATGAAAAACCCTCCCGACTGGTATTTTTCCCGTAACCAGTGGTGTGCTGGGAAACTGTTAAGAATGGGCTCGCTGCTCGATGACCGCGACCTAGGGAAGGGGAACGATTTTTTTTTAATTTCAAGGTCTGGCACTTGACACCAGACTCCTGGCACAAATTGGCTAGACACAAAATATAAATTCTTAAATAAAAACGATAACAAAACTTGGTATATGTTTTTATTATACAATGCATGTAACTTTTAACTTCGATACTCTTCTTCTTTTACAGGTTAGGCTTACAAAGAGATATGTGAAGTTTATGGTGTTGTATGCATAACAGAGCGCACGTGTCAGAATTGGTTTAAAAAATTCCGTTCGGAAGATTTTTCACTCAATGGTGACGTTCTGCTCGACCCACTAAAGTTGATAATCAATGCCATTATTACGGATATTAGGAACTTCATATAACTGTTCGAGAGATTGCAGAGAGGTTAAATGTAATGCACACAAGCATTGAAAATCACTTTAAACTTCTTGGACTCATTAAGAACCTCAATATTTGGATTCCGCATCACTTAACACAACGAATATATGAGGCGATGAAAGCAAAAGTGGCCTAACCCACAAAAACATGAAAATACCAAGAAATGTAGATTTTGCATCCCCAACTGTTGGGAGTGCAAAATCTACATTTATTGGTATTTTTGTGTTTTTGTGGGTTAGGCCACTTTAGCTCTCATCGCCTCATATGTTTGCGATATGCATCTTAAGCGCAATGAAAACGATCCTTTCTTGAAGACTCATCACTCGTGATGAAAAATGAGTCACCTACAGCAACATCATTGCAAAACAATCATGGTCCACGCATGATGAACCAGCATAAACCACATCAAAAACTGAATTGTATAAAAAAAAAGACCATGCTGTCGATTTGGTGGGATTATAAAGGTGTTGTGTGTTAAGCTTCTACCAATGACCCAGACAATCAATTCGGATGTTTACTCTTAACAACTGATGAAGGTTATAGTGCAAGGCCTCGCACATCTTTGGTAAATTTTTTCTTTGGAAATTATTGGATCTTTGTTGGAAAGTGATGTCGCATCCCCCATATAGCCCTGACTATCTGATTACCATTTACTTCGAAGTTTGCAGAACTCTTTAAATGGTAAGAAAATCACAAATGACGATGACTTTAAATGGCAGTTGGTTCAGGTTTTATTTCTGATAAGTACCAGAAGTTTTATGAGCGTGGAATCATGAAGCTGCAAGAAAGATAGTAAAATTCCTAGAACAAAATGAGAAGTTGTGTTGCGAAATGTACGAAGAACGAAAGGACGAAAAATGAGAAGTTGTATATTGAGTATTATACATGTATATTGAAAATCCTTATAACATTTTTCTGTAAAGTCAAAAATTGGGAAGATATTCGAAAAATGCAAGTATTCAATGAAATTATTATTAACAAGTATGCAATGATGTTCGAGTTCAGCAATGAAGTGAAAAAAAAATCGGGCAACAGTTCTATTTCTACACGAATTCGTTGGTTTAATATAAAAATATGCACATTTTCTAACTAAAAGTATTGTACAAGTTCGGCGCGAGGATTTTCGTGCGGCCTACAAAGGAGAAAGCCGATCTATCGGCCTACAAAGGAGAAAGATTCAAAACGCCGCTTGACCGCCCCGATTTTTGTTCACATCGTCGCATCGGCGAAGTCTAATTTTTCTCATATCTGTCTAAATTTTTAACTTTACAGAAAAATGTTATGAAAAATGGATTTTATTTAGAACTCTATGTGTTCTAGCCGTAACTGCAAACAGAACTATTGCGTGATTTTTTTTCTTCTTCACTTCATCGCATCGGTAGTCGAAATTTCTCCTATCTTTCTAATTTTTAAGCAAAGGACTTTTGATAGAACTCTAGAAGTTCTAACTGCAAACAGAACGTTGGACGAGTTTTTATTTATTTTCATTCAAACCTATAAATCCCTTGTTATTGCAAATATCTTCTGAACTAAGGTTTTGATCAAAAATGTCAAAGGCATCTTCTATAGAACTCTTAGTTAGGGTTCTATTCAGATCCGCGAATAGAACTGTTTTTGCAATTGTCGAAATTCAATTTTTTGCAAAAACTCAATTTTTGCAGAATTTGTCAAGTACTCAAGTTCAACTATGGTCGAGTGGCAGAAATATGTCACAAACGCACAGTTTTTCTGGAAAGTGATAGCTCCTTATAACTATTTTAAAATTTTTCGCGAAATTCTGCAGAACTATTTAAATTTTGCACAAAGTACTCTAGGACTATGTCATATCTACCAGGAACTCTGACGAAACATATTTTTGCAAATTCGGTTGCTAACTTCGCAGAAGTCAAGAAAAACTTGAGCAATTTGCATGGAGGCTACTAAAGCTACATTTGTTAACGTTTGAATAAAAAATAATTTATTTCATCTCATCTTTCTAACATTTCATATCACTAAAGTTCATTTTCACAAAGCCTTCCCTCTCCATCTCGTTGTTTCTTCCTTATCGCTCACTGTATTTGATGGGATGCAGTCTCTGACAGAGGATTTTTGTGATCAGACATATTTGGAGTGGATTCGTATGTGCAAATTGTCACTCCGTGTCTGTGCGCTTCTGTAAACTCCCCCCTCAAACCAATATAATAAATCTTTGTCTGATCAGCTCCAAAATTCGAAGGAATATGGATGGTCAAATGGTAAACATTATTAAATGTTACAATCCTAAAAACAATAAACAATACAATTAGAAAAACAAATTTAAACATTAATAATTTCTAAACTTTACAAAATTCTACTATCTCTTTAAAAAACTCACCGGTTAAAAAACCTCTGAGTAGTACGAACAGAGCTTGATAGAATACCACTAACTAAGAGAATATTTATACCAGTGTTTCCCAACCTTTTTTGTGCCATGCCCCACCTTAGCCTTTCTAAAATTCTTATGCCCCCTCTATGTAACATATACATAATTTTTAATATTAAAACATTATTATCTCATATTTGTTTCAAGGATTATGCAATGTGCACAATTTATGCACTATGAAATGAAGTATCCACCTGTCGTACAATTTCAGAACAGTTTCACCGTGCTCTTTGCATCCGAAGACGTCAGGGTGAGGTTTTAATAATATTATAAATATTTTTGTGCGGCGAGGTGTGTTCTAGGGGGCGGGGCAGCTGCCCCTTCCCCGTGCCGCTCGCTGGGTACGCCCTTGTACAAAGTTATATTAGATATCTACTTGTTTTAGTCTTTTGTGCTCCCATTTAGGCAACAAATGCATGCACGATTGATTGTCTTTGTAGATCGTCGGTATATCTTCGTTCTCTACACCCAGATCGATAAGTAGATTTCTATGCAACAATACATCGGCTACTGCTGACGCTACGGGGATGTATTCAGCTTCTGTTGAGGAAAGTGCAACTAAAGTTTGCCTTCTCGTAGTCCATGAGACAGTGTTTCCAAAAACTTTTGTCAGGAATCCAGACGTCGACTTTCTTTTCGCTTCCAAATGTTGAACTGCTAAAATAGTTAAGCGTAGCTCAGATCAGGTCTTGTCGTCAACAAGTTCTCGGTAGGGTTTGTTATCGGCGAGCTTCTTCGCGCTTTTCGGTATCGGCATTGTTTCCATCGGCGTACGAACTGGATTGCAGTTTTCGATCTCAAAGCGTTTCAGCATTTTTCGGAGGTAATTCTTTTGATTCAAGCTAAAACCCTTGTCATTCCGTTCGATCTTGATTCCGAGGAACGATTTGAGCCCCCCAAGTCTCATTCGGAATTTTCTTCTCAACTCTTCCCTGAAAAAATATTTTTTTCTCGAGTTTTTCCCTCAAACAATAATATCAACATAAAGAAGTAGGAATATGTAGGTGTTATCGTTCTTCCGATATGCTCAGATCTTTAGAAATGAAGGTTGGTTAAGAATTTGTCGATGGTTTGATTATACGCTCTCGGTTCGTAGAGTTCGTAGAGCGCATTCTTCAGTTTGCAGACTAAATTTTCTGTCCTTGAAACCGTCGGGGATTTTCATATACAGCTCCTCCTGAATTTCACCGTGTAGGAATGCATTTTTAACATCCGTGTGGTAGACTGCGCAGTTCTTCTCAACGATTACGGATAATAGGATTCTTAGCGTCATAAGTCTTGCCAATGGGGCATATGTTTCTTCGTAGTCAAAACCATATTTCTGCGCACAACCCTTGATTACAAGTCTAGTCTTGTATGTAACGGTCGATGTTCGCGCCTTGAAAACCCACTGAGTGTGTATTTTCCTTCGGGAAGTGGTGTTAATTCCCAGGTTTCGTTTTCCTCAAGTGCGCTTATTTCTTCGGCGACTGCGTCCATCCATTGATCTTTGTCTTCTCGAGTGACGATTTCCTCATGGTTGCTCGGTACATCTTCCACGAAAACTTCGGCGTACAGCTCCAGGATTACATAATTTTCTGTTTCATCGTCCAGGTAATAGTCCTATAGATAACGTGGCCTCTTTTCTCTCGTAGATCGACTTCTTCTTTTGCCTTGTCCTGTTTCTCATAAGGTTCGGTTTTCTCGTTACTGCGATCGAAGTCCTCTTTCTGATAGATTTCTTCTTCGTCTTTACTGCTTCCGGTTTTTTCTTCTATTGGCTCTACAACATCTGGATCAATCCTTTCTTCATTTGGCAGTCCTTCGAATGAAAATTTTGATTCCTTGAAGATAACATCACATCCACCTTATGCTCTTCTGGATCTCAAAACTTGTAACCATTTGTGCAATGAAACATTTCTTCGATCGAGATTCGAATTTTCCGCCTACAATTTGCGTTGGAATGCGTAGAAAGTCTACGCACCCAAAAACCTTTAGTTTCTTCAAGTTTGACTTTTCATTGAACCAAAACGACGGCGGAACTTTCCCGTACAACGCTGACGTTGAACTTAATCAGATAAACTGCTGCTTGGACTGCTTTGGACAAAAAATGTTTTCCAAGTTTACATTGGAGGAGCATACATCTGGCCTTCTCTACTATGGTTCTATTCATTCACTCTGCTACTCCGTTTTGCTCTGGCGTATAACGGATGGTAAACTCTAAAGTTTGAAAGTAATTAAAATCTGAATTAATATGAGCACTATGTTTCACCTTCAAATGCGCCTCAAGATGACCTTGTTTCATCGATTCAAAATCAAAATTCAAAATTCTCGTCAAAAGAAATTTATAATATTTATTATTATTATTATATATATTATTATTATTTATTGCATTTAAATGGCCAGGAGCAAATGGGTTAAACTCGCGTCGGGTCCATTTTCGAATTGCCCCCCTTAACAATAAAATTGCCCCCTGTGGGGCGAGGGCCCCACGTTGGGAAACACCGATTTATACCATACTTGCCGCAGCGACCCCGTGGAGTCATCACGCGGCGTTCACGTGATAGTTCGTAGTGACGTTGTAAAAAGCCTGATTTACACTGCTTTGCCAAATTTTACTTTTGTAAACAAAGTTGTAAACAAAGTCTTGAAAAAGACTGATTTGTGGATAAAATGTAATCACTAATTTTAACTAAGACAGAAGCACTGAAAACTCGAGAACTCGTGGCATACAACCGGACTGGTCGACTGGTTTAAAGTTTCGGCTGCGTGATGCGTTTTGCAAGCGTTTTTGTCAAGCGTTTGCACTGACCAATAGGGAATCATCCCCCGAAAATCACGTGAAGAACACGCAAGTTTATTTCTCTATCGGGTGGCTGCGGCAACTATAGGCGACATGAACGCAAGAATAGGTAGCGTCCCAATCAAAGGGCTGAAACAAAGATTTAACGAAGACGCTCAAAATGAAAGAGGTGATATGCTGGTGCAATTTTATGCGAATTGAGAATTATCAACACTTTCTATAAACACAAACCACAACATAAAATTACATTCACAAGCACCCAAGGAAACAGCTTAATGATCGACTTTGTCGTAACGAATGGATCGATACCACCAGAAATCATTGAAGATGTAAGAAACCTGAGCTCAGCAAACGTAAATTCAGACCACAAACTAATACTCTGCAAGACTAAAATATATCCTATCAAAAAGAAAGAAGAACCATGTGAACCAAAACATAATTATTAAAACAAATTTAACAACGAATCGCTCGACAATCACAGCACACAGCAGCTATACCAGAACCGCCTAAAAGAAAACAAAACCGGCAGCCAATTACAAGCACACGTTGAAGATGCATGGGGAAGAGTCCTAACGAACATCAAAAAGGCAGCCGCAGAAGCTGTGGGCACCAGGATATTGCAAACGACACATCGTAAACGAGCCAAACCATGGTTCGTACCAGAAGTCAAAGCAGTAGCTGCCGAAAAGATTGTCCTCCTCGGTGGTGTAGTTCACAATATACCCGCCTTTCAATGCGGGAGACCCGGGTTCGAATCCAGGTCGGGGAGACAACAACTAGGGCGGTTTTCACTAACCGACAAAGGGGGTGTAGTGAGCTGCCGAAAATAGGAAGGCATACATACAATTTCGTAACAACCCGTCACCAGAGACGATCCGGCACTACAAACAACTCAGATAGAAATCTAACAACACAATACGTAATATCAAGAGAGAATTTTGGGAGAAATTTAGTAGCGAAATGGAAAGAGATCTATGGAGGACAAAAACGCATTTGGAAGACGATAAGATCAATGAAAAGGGACATTAACGGACACACTACTATAACTAACATCATTGAAGGTGAATGGATGGAACACTTTACGCAACTATATCGCGAACGCGATATCAACGAACAGCCAGAGTCACCTTAGAAATTGACGAAGACCGAATAACACGAGCAGTGAAAAGGCTGAAAAATCGCAAAACAACGGATGAAGAGGGTATCAGCAATGAACTCATCAAGTATGAGAGTAATACCCTAATGCCCGCCATACACGTTACGGTCTACCGTACAGGTTACATGCGCAGGTTTGCCTGCGCAGGTCAACCGTACGCAAGAAACTGCACAGGTCTATTCCCACACACGCTCCGGTCTACCTGCGCAGGCAAACCTGCACAGGTAGACCTGTCATGTGGACCGTTGTGTGTATGACGGGCATAAGAGCAGTTCTCGCTCGACGCTCGAAGCGTACGGTTGGCGGTGAGATAGTACGCAGTAAGTGTGAAAAAGTGAAATTAACAATAATTAAAAAAACACAGTTGTATAAAGTATTATAATAAAAATATAAAACGTAAATATGACGAGAGAATTACGGTCAAACACCCTCTTAACAAAGCAAGAGGATAAGATCCCAGCATATTTTTTGTGTGCCGAGTTCAATAATTTAATATCGGCAATAGTAAAAAGGGAGGTGGAGCCACTATTAAATAAAATCAAAGACCTCACCTGTGAAATAAAATCATTTCGTAAGGTAAAACATCACCAACGAAACCTGGCACACGCTGTTGAGGAAGTAAATATTTTAATACAAAATATTTCAATAGATCAAACTCAGCCGCACACTAGTGAAGAATCCACTATTCAATTCGCACATTGAATTCAATTCGGATATGAAGAATACCCGATAAGGAAATAGAAAAAAGAGATAATAGAGGTGAACGTACCGGTGCAAAAAAGAAGGAAGTAAAAAATTCAAAAGTTCAAAAAATATAAATACAAATAGAAACAAGGAGGCATGGATTTCCCAAAACTATAAAAGAAGGAATGGAAGACCCACCGTAACACACGGCACTAACGAAGCAAGTGAAATAAGAACAGCCGTAAAATATGAGCATCTCCACGTCTGCAGGTTAGACCCGACCTTAACAGAAGCTGACATCATAAAATATTTACACGATAAGAAATTTACCAAGGTAATGTGTATTTACCAGGGTAAGGTAAACATCCGGATGAGTACTCTTCCTTTAAAATATCAGTACCGGCTGATGTAAATGATAATCTAAGAAAACCAGATTTATGGCCTAAATATACATGTCTCCACCATTATTTTTTCTTTGACCAGGAAAAAACGAGGGAGTGGATGTAAAAAATGTGGACAATATACACCATAAGACAAAGAAGACAATAAGAAAATCTAATGAATCAAAAATACCCGAAAAGATACAAAATATTGAGTTAAGTATAATAAGCCTGAATACACAATAGATAGGGAATTCAGTAGAAAGGATTGAATTCATGCTCGAACAGAATATACAGTGCGAATTTTTAATCCTAAGCGAACATTGGAAGAGTGAAGAACAGCTGATTACAATAAAAATGAGTAAATTTCACCTGCCCACATATTTCTGCCGAGATAAATTATACAGAAGTGACAGAAATTATAAAATTAGATCAGACATAAACCAACAAGCGGAAATATCGATATTTGAATGTGTAGCATTGGAGACATCGATTAATAAAAAGGAGGCAATAATTATTGGAATATACAGAGTGCCACGAACAAATGAGAAAATATTCAGGAAAAAGTTGCATACGTTGCTGACCAAGATTATTACTGAGAATAAGCTCATAATCATAGCTGGGGATTTCACTATAGACATTTTGAAATGTTCAAAAAATAGTAGACAATTTATATCACTCCTACAGTCATATAACATACATTTAACAATAAAAGAAAGCACCCATCCTAGCTTGATCACTTGTATTGACAATATTGCAGTGTACACAGACAAGAGCTATAAAGCTGATGTGCAAAATTATTGTATATCTGATCACCTCGCCTTACGGATTACTTTTAAGTCTGAAGAAAATCAACCAGTCTTTCGCCACAGGAGAAAATTTAAAGAGGAGAACCTGAGGAATTTTAAGGAAAATCTGGCCATAAAAGAGTGGGAGGAGGTTTACAGCAAACCCAACACAGATGTTGACGGACAGTGGACGAATTTCATCCAAACATTGAAAATCCAATTCAATGAATCGTTCCCCTTGGCGGTTATTAACAGTAAGCAAACAAAAAAAAATATCTTCATACATACAAATCTTAACTCGCTCAGAAACCAATTGGAACTGCTACAGATCCTAAGCCGGGCAAATAATGAACTAAACTATAACCAAGCCCGAAGAAAATACAAAAACATATTAAAGCAAGCCAAAAAGATACATTAGCAGAAGAAAATCCAGGATAATGAAAACATCATAAAAGCCACATGGGACGCAGATCACGAAATTGTCCAATTCAAATCAAAACCAGTAACCCAAGAGGGCGGACCAGTTTTTACGGCCAACAAGATAAACAACTTCTATGCTGACAGACCAAAAGAGATGACCTAGCAAAATACCCTCACAGTATGAAACTGCAAGACAATCCACACTCAATGTTCTTAGAACCGACAACACAGGAAGAAATAATAATGACAATAAAAAGCTTAAACAACAGTAAAAGCACAGGAATCGATTAAATCCCAATCTCTACCGTAAAATTTGTTGCGGAAGAAATATCAGCACCATTGGAAGCAATTATCAACAATGCCTTCCAAGCCAGTATCTACCCAACAGCATTAAAGGTTTCCAAGACAGTGCCGATATTTAAAAAGGGGAGCAAAGATGACATCAACAATTACAGACCTAGTATTGACACTTTTTAAAATAATGGAGAAACTAATCTGTAAAAGAATGCTCTCTTTTATAGCCAAACACCAGCTCTTAAATCAACGATAGCATGGATTTATAAAAGGACGAAGTATAGAGACCGACTGCTTCCAATTCTTAAAAGAAATTATTCAGCAACTGGAGGAGCAAAATGTACCATGTGGAATACTCCTAGATCACTCAAAAGTGTATGACACAGTAGACCATGCCATTCTAGCGAGAAAAGCATCTAGCTATGGAATTAGGGGAGTTGCGCTTGACCTAATCACAAACTTTCTAAAAAATGGAGTTCAGATAACAGAAATAGTCCGAGGGCAAGGAAGGGAGAGATCGACACCCAGAGTCATTAATATGGGGATACCTCAGGGTAGCACCCGACGACCACTACTGTTCATACTTTACATGAATGACCTCCCAGACCTAAATCTACAAAATAACACGAGAGACGTGACTATAAACTACGCAGACGACACAAGCATAGTGATAGGAAATAGGTCAATAGATTCCATACCGACTAACATCAATACCATCTTGGAGAATATGAAAAACTGGTGTAACGAAAATAGACTTATTCTGAATCATGAAAAAACTATGATCACAATATTTAAAACCATACGGGATACAAGACCATACAATAAGATGACTACGAACTCAAATACTACTATTGAACTACAGAACAATGTAAAACTGCTTGGGATCCAATTCGATGATACACTAGGATGGACAACTCATACAGCGCAGCTGATTAAAAAACTAAATTAAGCTGTATATGCTAAGAGGATCCTGAAAAAATTCCTGAACAGGGAAACTATGAAGACGGTATATTATGCCAACTTTCACAGTCACCAACGTTTTGGTATAATGTTTTGGGGGAGAGGAATACTAACAAATGATGTATTTAAGATTCAGAAAGAAGCTATAAGAATCATATATAATTTAAATTATAGGGAAACATACAGAGGGAAGTTTAGAACAGCGAGAATCCTTACAACTATTGGCACCTATGTTTTTGAGTCGATAATATTCTTAGTAAAGAATAAAAATCTATTTCAAGAATTTACGGTGAAGAACGTCAAAGAGACACGTAATAATATCGAAAACTTTAGGAAACCCAAACACAGACTAACGCTATCAGAAAAGATACCGCCGTATAGTAACATTGGAACTTTTTAACTCGTTACCATTACATGTAAAGACACTACCGATGAAGAATCTAAAGAAGGAACTCTATCGTATCCTTATCGATATAGAACCATATTCATTAATGGAATTCCAGAACCAGATAAAATTATATGAAGATTAAGGACACATTTCATTTAGCGTACACTATTCAAATACATTTATGTTATTTGTAACTTAAATTTGATCAAATGTAAACTTATTTAATGAAAAAAACTGTTTTGAATATGAATTTTTAAGAAGAATTAGGGAAAAGATTTAATAAAGGTGATCACAGAGGTGTAGTGGTGAACGCATACGCTAGCTATACATGAGATCCCGGGTTCAATCCCCGGCCAAGTTGTGAAAATTTTCACGGAACTATTCTGTAGCCACCTCGTGGAAAGCAAGGGCAAACTACCACGAGTAATTCTGCCTAGTTAACCTCTCAACTAGTGCCATTCGGAACCGGTGATAAACTGCTAGGTCCCGAATATTAGTGGATGATTCGTTCCACAAGTATGCGCGAGAGGTTGCCTAAGCACTCGGAGAGTACGGCACTTTAAGAAGAAGATTTAATAAAATCATCAAATACGAAGCTGTCCCAAATGCCTGGAAAATAAGCATCACGATGCCTATATATAAAAAAGGAAGTAAAGTGGATCCGTCAAACTATAGAGGCATCACTATATTATGAAAATATTTTCACCACCATACTAGCGGAGATCCTGCTATATGAAACCATCCGCATAAATGAAGAACAGCAAGGCTTTAGGAAAAACAGATCCACAACAAACGCGATCTTCATAATACGACAACTAATTGAAAAGCCCCTCGAATTTAATACACCCCTGTTCTTAGAGCTGACACAAGCGTTCGACAGTGAAAGGCTAACTAACGTCATCAACACTCTAAAAGAAAAAGGCGTACATAACAAATTGATGAGATTAATAAAGTTACTAAACACTGGAAACTCAACAAAGATACAACTAAAAAACAAACTCACAAAGTAAATCCAAACGAGCACGGGAATCAGGCAGGGCGACAGCCTTAGCCCCCGATACTTTTTAACACAATCATGGATCAGATCATCAGTAAGACCAAGGAAATTACAGCTTGATACCGAATACGCGATAACACGATCAAATGTGTCTGCTACGCACATGATGCCACCCTATTCGCGGACAGTGAGAACGGGCAATTCAACAAAGTCGCGAATAACTACAACATGAAAATCTCCACCAAGAAAACAAAGAGCATGACAATAAGCAAAGAATCCACGAGATGCATGATTGTAATCAACGATGAAATTACTGAACAAGTGATGTCATTCGATTCTTCAGTTGGCGAAACCTGCAACAAGACATCAAACACCAAGCAAACAAAGCTGCAAAGATATCAGGATGCATGCGCCACACTATATTGAAGAACAACAATACCCAGCAAATCTCGGATCTACAAGGCTTGCATACGTACCATCTTAACGTATGCGGCAGAAACCCGAGCGGACATGTCATTTACCAAACACGCTCTCAGAACAACAAAGATGCGAACGCTAAGTCTACGGCCTGAGTGCCCGCTCAAACAGAGCGTGGAGCCGGGCGTGGCGTGCAGCGTGCATCTCAAACACTTGGTCTTAGTAGCAGGCGTCCTGAGTAAGTAAGTGAGCAGGGCGTTTGGGTTTGCGTGCAGCGGGGCGGGCAGCGCGGCGTACACGCTCATTTCAAATCAGTTTGTGTTTAGCGTTCCTCTACAGCGTGCAGTATGTCGTTTGAGGAAATCGGATGCAGCTGCACGCTGCACGCCCCGCTCATAACTCAGGCCAGAACATTGGACGTCCATTGCCCGCTTAAACTGCACGCCCCGCTAGCTGCTCAACGCACTTTCACTCAGGCCGCAGCCTAAGAGCAATCAGTGGACACACACTTCGGGATCGAAAACGAAACACCGAAATCAGAAAGGAATGTTGGGTGACGTTGTACGCAGAGGCTCGGAAAAGAAGAAGAATGTGGAACGAACATATCGCGAGAATGGTGCACAGAATTGCGAAAATCATCAGAGACGGCAAGCCAACATCCAGAAGAACAACGGGCCGACCTCCCAAAAGGTGGAAAGAATTCTATGTCACAGGAGCAGCGTCAGGATAATACAGGCGATGCTGCCTAAAATAAGAAGAAGAATTATACGAAGGAAAACACTTACTTGGTTGAATATTCTAAGGTTCCGTTTACATCACGGTGAAGCTCAAATTCTTGATCAGCGGCTGCAGAAACATTGTCAAAAGACATCTGTGGACGATTCTTAAACCTGAAATATTTATAGAGTTAATAATATTAAAACACTAACTAAAATATTACATCTGATGTAAAGGTAAACAGATATTTACTGAGCAAAAATATTTGGGTTTTATTTTGGATTTATTTGCTCTAATATAACCCAATCTAACCCTTATTCAATATTTTTTCTTGTTTTGGATAGAGGTCGCGCTACCGCGCGATATGTGGTCTGCATTTATCTGCTCTGTCATAACCTAATCTAACCATCCATTTTGTTCAAATCAGTTGCGGTGGCGTTAGTACGTAAGAGGCAATATTTGACAAAAACTGGAGTAGTTATTGTATTAACATAATTTGGGTGCCAAACAAAATAACTCGTAGTTCGCCAAGTACTGTGTCATGCAAATAAAAATAAGAACATCTGAAAGACGCTCTATTTGTTTTAATTCACACTTAGGGAATTATGAGTATCGCACACTTCTTGAGTATCCGTAATAATTAACAACTACCAAAACTAAAGTGAAATAATGTACCCCAAATTTGATTCAAAGAGCTAGTAAGGCCTTGTTTGGATTAATATACAGACGAAAATGTTTGCAACCGACAGTTTGACTTAAGTTAAGTGAAAATGGGGCATCTCACCAAAGTTGAAAATGGCCAAAGCCTTCGACAATTTTCAAGAAATTTCACCATAAGTCTGTCTGTTATTCAGCGATTGTGGAACAGGTACTTGGATGCAGTTTAATATACCAGGCGCGGTGGGCAAGATCGCAGAAGAAAAACAACTTAAAACCAAGACCAATTTTTTTACTGATTTTGAGTCTTCGCTATGGGGTTTCTAAGGCGAAAGACCTCTTAATTTCCCCCAGGACCCATCTAATACAGTGACCCATTGGGTCACTGTATTAGACCAGACAATTATGAATAGGTTGAGGGATCAAATTTGAGAGCAAGAAAACCCTCTTTAACACTATGCGACAGAATAGGAAGTATAAATTTTGCTCGCGCACATGTCGCATGGTTATTTCGATAATGGAAGTCTGTGCTCTTCATGGACGAATCAAGGTTCCGCATTACTCGTTCGATGGCCGAGTACGTGTTTACAGACGCCCAAGAGAACGCTACGATCCAGGAAGTCGAAAGATTTGGATGTGGTTCAGTTATGATTTGGGGTGGGATTAGTATCGACAGTAGAACCGAACTTGTTGTAATTCCAGGAAATCGTACCGCTAATCTCTATGTTGCCAGTGTGTTAGGAGAACATGTTGTCCCATATGGTGGCATATGAAGTAGATCCAAATTTTTTGTTAATGCAGGATAACGCAAAACCACATACTGCGCGAATCACTTCAGTATAGACTTACTAAGATAATAGACTTCCTACAAGACCTGGAAATTCAAACAATGGTGTTTGCATTAAGTCATGATTTAAATCCCATACAGCATGTTTGGGATATGTTCGTCAGACGAGTTCGTGGTCGCCTACATCCTTCTCAGACCATCCAGCATCGGCTCTTATTAAAGGAGAACTAATTTTTACAACTGTTATTTAAACATTAGGGAGGTTATTGAGGTCCGATGCTACTAGAGAAAAAAACAATAAATTGATCGCTTGCAAAGTGTGAAATGACCCAAAATATAAGCTATTACAAAATACTGCAATTAGGGAGGTTATTATGATCAGTGGAAAAAATAAACGGGCAGTCATTTTATTTTTCGGCGGTTGGTAAATTGATGGGAAAGTAAAACATGAAATAAGAAAATACCAAAAATGGTCGGTAAATTCATCCAACAAAGTCAATACAAAAAAAAAAACTCAAAAGTATAATAAATAAATGGGCAGAATAATGATGGAGTGAATAGTAAGGTAAACAGTAAAAAGAGCGGTAAAATCCAGCATCACTTTCATTGAAAATAGTGACAATTCTCCGTTGTATGGAGCAGGGGTAAAAGCACATGTTGCGTGAGAGACTAATCATAAGTCTTTTCTTTTTCTGTCTAGTATTCAATTATTTTTCAAGTATTCATTTGATTTATCACCGTCAGCGCTAGGGCATTGTTTTCTTTAATTCGAAGTTATTTAAGGCATAATTGTCCTGGTTTTTTATTGAAATAGAGAATAACCTGAATATTCACCCGAGTGCAGCAGTCCCATCGCAAATCAATAAATCTGTGGTACCATTACTTAAATCGGTACAAGGTCAATGCATTATTAAATCGGTCAATACATTAATAGCGACAAGGAAAGCAGTGACCAAGAACAACACGTCCCGCTGAAAAAAAACTTGTGTATCATTCTTGGGTTTTCTTCAAGAAATTTGACAGCCTAGCTTAAGAAGTGTTAGATCAAGAAAATATTTGGTCTATTCATTATTCGAATAAATCGGAAGAAGGCAATAAAACGTATTACAGGTGTAATAAAATAAAAAAACGAGGAACTCAGTACTCAGTTAAAAGGGATCTCTTATATGATTCTGTGTCAAATGATGTAATTATGTACCGTACAGAAGATCATGACCACGAAAGCAAAGGGTCCACAGAACGTAGATTATCGGAAGTTGTAAAAGAATAAGTGAACTGAACAAATTATTTCATCTTCATTTAAAGCCTAAAGCTATAATGACTGCCCTTTCTAAGGTCTCAAAATACCAAAGATGTTCCAATTGACAAAGATGTCCCAAACTACCTCGCCGATCGTGGCCGTGCATTGTATTTAAATTATACGATTATTTTAGGAGAATGACAGCTGTGACTTCCAAATAATTCAGCATTACCAGAAAATCTCCACAATATATTTGTGACAGCTTACGAGATTTCAGAGAAAGACACAGCTTTTCGTTCTGTTATGTCAAATAAGTACCTGCTAGAGTTAGCTCGACATATAAATATCTTACATACAGACGCTACCTACATATAAACTTATCTGGCAAGGGATCAACCAGCCGCCGCCCACATGTCCCGGGAATGATCCTCGTGAAAGAATGCCCACACAATCAATATGGGAGCGCACTATTTGTAAGGCCGGGCATTGAAGTAACAAACATACAGCCCTCCACCATCAACAATACGGAAATTATCACTTCCACCATCGGAGGGATCACAGCCTCCTCTATATACAAACCGCCGAGTGAGAGCTTTACCTTCAAGCAGCAGGTTACTCACCTACATGTAATGATAGGAGACTTCAACTGCCACGGCAAAACTTGGGGCTGTCAGGAGACAAACGCGGACGGAAAACTACTGGAAAGCTGGGCCGAGGGGAACGAACTAAGCCTCATCCATGACCAGAAGCAACCCATCTCTTTCAATAGTGGAAGATGGCGGACAGGGTATAACTCGGACCTTATCTTCGTTTCCACGTCCCTAGCTGGAATATGCATCAAAACGGTACTCGATCAAATACCACACACCCAACATAGACCAATCATGCTGAAGTTTAGGCCGGTGATAATTCCCCAAAAAGTACCTTTTAAGAAGCGCTTTAACTTCACAAAGGCCAAATGAGGAAAATTCGCCTTAACCCTGGACGCGGAAATCGCAGCGCTCCCAACTAACCCTGCTAACTATGAGAGATTCATCTCAGTCACCAAGTACGCGGCAAGACAGTCTATCCCTAGGGGCTGTAGAAGTTTCTACGTCCCTGGGCTACCCGATGAGGCTAAAGCAACCTACGACGAATACCTGGAACAATACATCCGGGACCCTTTTGCCGATGAAACAACACAACTGGGTAATCAACTACTAGAATCCCTGAGCAGGAAGAGAATTGGAAGAATACGATAGAGAGCCTGGATATGAAACATAGTAGCAGGAAAACTTGGAGCCTTATCAAAAAACTATCGCACGACCCAGTGGGCCCTAGAGATAGGGTTGATGTAACCGCTAACCAAATTGCACACCAGCTCCTCCTGAATGGGAAGCTGGACCAAAACATTAGGATGGTCACCACCTACAAAAGAGCCCGATCGCCGGAGAATGGACAAGAATCGTATTTCTGCCCAGCAGAACTAGAACTGGCAATTAACTTACTGAAACTCAGAAAGGCCCCTGGCCCAGACGATATAGCCAATGAATTCCTCCAAAACCTAGGACCACCGCCCCAAATCCTGGCTCCTCCAACTATTTAATCTTTTCTGGGTCGGAAAGGTAATTCCGAAATTATGGCTGAAAGCCAGGGTAGTTGCAGTCCCCAAACCGGAAAATCACGCGACGAGACCAAGAGCTATCGACCAATATCCTCCTCTGCTGAACTCATCATCCTTAACGACTTATCCTAAATAAGATAGGCCCACATATAGAAAACCAATTAATACCACAACAAGCTGGTTTCAGACCAGGAAAATCCTGCACTGGTCAGATTTTGAACCTCACCCAACATATAGAGGACGGGTTTGAAAGGAGAGGAAAAACGGGGTGGTGTTCGTGGATCTGTCGGCGGCATACGACACCATAAATCACAAACTACTCCTCGAAAAAGTGAAAGTCAAAATAACAAGAAACTACCATCTGACAGAAGTCCTGAGATCAATGCTAAGCAACAGGAGGTTCTTCGTGGAATTTCAGGGACGGAGGAGTCGGCGGAGAACCCAGAAGAACAGGGCCCCCCAGGGCAGCATGCTGGCGCCTCTCCTCTTCAATTTGTATTCGAATATTATTCGAAATTATATTCGAATATTATATTCAAACCCAGGGAAAACTCAGACATGCCTATTCCACCTCTATAACCGGCAAGCAAACAGGCAACTACAAATGGAATCGAACTCGACCAGATTAGTCAGGAAAAGACTAGAGCAAAAGTAAATACAAGTAATGGTGTCATCCGCAAGCTTGTCAATTCCCATTGGGGAGCCCACCCAGGTGTACTACGGTCAACATCCCTTGCCATGTGTTATGCACTGGCTGAATATGCATGCCCTGTATGGTCCAGATCAGCACATGCCAACAAACAAACCCTAAACGACACTTATAAGCTGATTCTGGGCTGCCTAAAACCAACCAATCTGGATCTCCTGTACATCTCAGCGGGAATAATCCCCCATAAATCAGGCGGCAAGCCTTATGTATGGCAGAACGAAGTAGGCAGTTACTGGATGATAGACACCCCCTATCCAGACCCGAGCCCCCTGCCTCCAGTCTTAAATCCAGGAACAACTTCATAAAGTCAACAAACCCACTAACAGACTCTAAATCGGCAACTAAAGAAACAATCTGGAAGCAGGGGCTAACAGATAACAATACCCCAACCTGGAGTCCTACAGAAAGCCTCCCTGAAGGATTACTACTCGACTGGAAAAGCCTCAATATTATCAGATGTCAAATGGGAAGGTCTGGGGAAAATTTGTTAAGATGGGGATCGACCGAGGACGACTCATGCACCTGCGGGGAGATACAAACGATGGAACACCTCCTGACCTGTCCATCCCTACTGACTCCCTGCACAATTCGGGACCTTGGAAGGCGAATGAAACGGCGGTGCAGTGTGCCAGACATTGGAAAGAGATATGAGCCACTAAAACAAACCAATCCTGACTGGCGACGCATGCGAACGTCGTACACACAATTTATCCTATTATTGTAACGAATAAGTGAAGTTCAGACATAAATTAATAAATAAATCTGGCAACGTTACCCAGTCCTTATTGTAGGGACCACAGATAAACAAAGAAAGTTTCATGCTTTTGCTTAGATGTTTCTACTACAGAGCAAAAGGTTGACTTTAAACTGATTTTCAAAAGCATGACAGATTATATCCAGTTACTATTCGACACTGCTTTCATACCAACGATTTTGGTTGCAGACGCGGCAAAAAGCATTAAAAACGCTTTTAATGAAGAATTCAAAGATACTAAGGTCTGTATGGGCTGGGCACATCCAAAAAGAAATATACAGTCCAAAGTCGAAAGCCTAGTAAGAAAGCTACCCAGAAACAAATTTTGGCAGATATAGATATTCTACATACCATAACCACCCAAGATGCTTTTGACAAAGCTACTAAATATTTTTTTCTACTGATATATGTGAAAATGGCATTTTTTCCACAGCTTGGAAAGTGACCTACATGAAAGTTACATTTTTTCATTCTAGATATGAAAATATGTTCACATTTAGAGACGAAAATGATCATTTTAAATTTATGATTTTCTCGATTAAAACAATAAACTAACCAAATTTGCATGGACTTTCTTATTAATTACATCAATTTCAATGAAATATTTTATGTACAAACGTAAAACGAGCCTGAAACTATTTAAAAAACCGCAATAAAATTAGGACATATGACTTGAAAAGTATCACCTTCTATGAGAATGCAATATGTTACCATGGAAACGACCAAACCAACAATTAAATTTGTATTATATTGTCTGACAGTTCGCTTCGAATTGGATTTGTTAAAGTCGAATTATGGATTCTATAACCGAAATCAGTAGAAAAAATTGCATTTACTACTTGAGATGAGTGGTGAAAATTGCATTTACTACTTGAGCTGAGATGGTTCGGTGTCATTGATAACTCGCTGGCGCTTGTGAGCAAACTCCCAGCTCACCAAAAAAACGCCATCTTTCATCTCTTGCTATAAAATATACTATTTACCGAAATATGAAATAGTTATTTACATTAAAGTGCGGAAACCTTGATTTTACCATGAAACAGAGTCCCCATTTGCTGGAGCATTGTAAAATCATTTCCGCACGAAATTTGTATAAGATTTTTTGGAGGAAAATTATTATTTAAGAAACAAATAGATTTAGATTAATTAAAATATTGGAAATTATTTAATTTTTAAATGTTGGTACTCACAAATTTTGACATTTTTACTAATTCAAATTTATTAGGTACATAATGTGTCATTCTTCCACATGTCAGACGCGCAGTAAAATTTAAAAAATCACTCTTATTTTCTACATTATCGTGACAAATATGGTGTAAAGTAGTGTTTTCTAAATTAGATTTTATTGCCTTATACTTAATTTATTTTGTAAGTCCCTGAAAGGTTAAAATTTACTGGTCACTTTACCGCATCGTAGCCGTACTTTGCAACATTGTGAGTAAAATTCTAGTTTCGCTTGATGTATACACGATGTCAACGCTAGCTTTACAATTCAGGAGGCCAAAAAAGTTGTATTGCGAACTCCAAAGATCAGTGACACAGAACCGAAATTCGTATCTTGGCGCAGCGCCACTTCACCCTCGACAAATAATGGTCTTGAGGCTTTCAATAAAGCCATTAAAGACAGCAACACCCTTCGTGGACGTTTACAGCTTTCTCGATTCTTGGTCCTAGCCAAAGAAATGGTGAAGGGGTGGTCCATAAAATATATACAGAACCCAGCTTTTTTTTGCGAAATCGCCTAAGATAGGTTCATAAGAATGGACCCAATGGAACTCATATAATTGGGCTGAACTACAAAAAGTGATTACGTCAATTGATAATGAAAATCTTACTTACTATCGAGTACCAGCTGCACAAGCTAAGGAATGCGCAGTATTTGACAACCCGCCCAAAAATTTTGAATTTTGAAAATGAGATTAAGGAGCATTTTTTCAGTAGTTGGGAGGTTGTATTGCCAAAAAATAGAGAGGAATGGACTCAAAGAACATGTACTTGCCAAAATGTTTGTAAAATGTATGTGTGTAAACACATAATGCACGGCTGTCCATTATGTGTTTATAGACGTTTAAAGTACGCCGTTCTTCCTGTTGAAGGCAAAAATATTCCTCTCGGACAAAAGAGGAAGAGGGGCACGCCTTCGAAAGCCAAACCTGCTCTTATTATTCAATAAGTTTAATAATTTAGTTGTTGAAATGATTTCATTATATTCACTACAATAAAACAGGATAGATCATACAACCGTACTTAATTAGTTAGAACATTACATTACCTTTCTTACATTACAGTATAATCTTGATAATCCGACACATATCGAACCGGACAACCGCCGGATTATAAAAAAAAAATTAAAAAACGGATCAAATCAGGATTCAACGAAAACAATGACAATTTTACATATTTTATGTTCAATTGGATTGCAGAAAGAATAAAATATGTATCTATATATCGTTCGTTTGGATGAACAGGGTATTAACTCATAATCTTCTTGCCTGCAGAATTTTTTTTTTCTCAATAATAGCAAAATTGACAAAGTCAGGAAGTGAACAAAAACGTTATCAATAAAGGTTAATCAATAGTTTAAAAGATATTATAAGAGAGGTTAACCAATTATTTAAAGAAATGGAAATATATTGATTTGAAAACTTCAAATTGCTCTTCAGGCTATTTTGAGTTAATACCCTGTTCATCTGGACCGACGATATGTAAACGTATACATAAAAAATATGTAGAAACTTAGAACAGATAGTAAGACAATTTTAGAGTGGAGTTAGCTTGGTCAGAATCGTCAATCAAGTTTTCAGAGTTAAAAGCAGGGTGTGTTGGCCAGACCTTTATCCAAGAATACTGCATGGTATTGTTTTTGACTTTGGCTAATTTTTCGGTGCGCGAGACTTATATCCGGCGCGGGGTACCGTAAAGAAAAGACACGTGTCTCCTCAGAGCGCCGGATTACGGAACGTGTAGGATTACACAACCGCCGGATTATCAAGAATATACTGTACGTTCTAAAATATATAAGAGATTTATTTTACCGTCTCATTGTTTTTAAATAAGCTTATTGAAATTACTGAACTAATTTGATTTGTTAACTGACCAAACATAGCTGCTCAATAATTATTTAATTACCCATTTAAATGTTTGTTACTCTTTTTTAATTAGTTTACTGCTTAGTTTTTACTGTCGAATTTGTTAATAAACATACATTTTGTAATTTTTAACTTACCAAATGTACAATATACAACTGTCACTTTAAATAGCAACCTTATTAAAGAATGGGATGCTATACCACAAGAAGCCCTTCGAAGACTTTTGCAAAGCATGCCAAGACAGTGTAATGCTATTATTCGTGCTACGGGAGCACATACTAGTTATTAAGTTACCACTTTATGTACAAAAGTTTACATCAACAAATAATTTAAATTCGTTTTGCACTTTGGTTTTGGTAAAAGTACATGATGCTGACACTTCCATTAGTACCAATTGAAACAAATAAATTGAGAGTCTTTCAGATGTTGTTAATTTTATTTGCATGTAATTTCCCATTTGAATTTTATGGAGGCGCAAATTAGTGACCCGCAAAATTGTTTAGAGCAGTGTACATAAAATATACATAAGTTCATAAGTTGTACATAAGTTCCAAGAGTTCTACATATACACTTTAAACAAGCAAGAAATTAGTTAACAATACGTTACAAATATAAAAGATTTTATGCAGAACATATTTATCTAAAGCAGTCTAAAATCTAGTTCATCACTGTGACATTCTTTATTTTCCGTATTTCTTCTGAAATATCAAACATGTATACAAGTTAAACTCATAAGCAGAACTATTCTAAATAAATATTAATCTATATTATGAGGCAGTGGTGGCGTAGTACACAATACATCAGATTACTGAGCCATAGGTCCCAGATTCAAATCCTGGGATGCAAACAAAAATAAGCCATCGTCCTCCTGTGCATGGCTCTGGCAAAACCATCACAGTAAAAATCTGCCTAAAATATAGTGTCTCGCCACCCACTGTAAGAACTGTACATGTCCCCCCTATAATCTCCACACCCGAAATAATACATAGGAGATTCAAGGGATTATATCATATCATATCAATCTAAATTATCCTCTATATCTACAGTTCTATCTACTAAATCTTATCTGTTCTAATAATAATGTATTTCTTACAGTCTCATCTTAGCAGGATGTGATTCATCATCGGCTCCAATAATTACGATCCCTTTCAATTTAATATTTCCTGTAAATGGTATATTAAAAATAAGTTCCTCATCGGCATCTGACTCCACAAACTACAAACATTAAAAAACATTAAGAACATATCCTCGAGTACCTCAAAGTTTTACCATTTCAAAATTCAGTCTTTCCTCCCAAGGCTTGAACACCAACTTTCCGGAACCATCGGAAACTTCATTCAAACACACTAAATTGTTTTTATCAATCTTTGCATAAAGGCTGTATTGTAGCCCCATTTCGGGAGTATCATCGTGATCATTGTCGCCTTCACAACTGCTTCCATGATTATGGGGAGGCATTTTTATTTCACAGGTTATAAAAATATTCTGGATCACTCTATTATAAATCAACATAAACTAAGTTAGATACAGCACAAAACAGGAATACCAACATATTTAATCTTTTTACCAAGATTAGAAGTTCTCAACCGTAGATTTAAGTGTACATTTGGTTGCCTAAATACACTTAATGCACAAGTTTAAAATCGTCTTAAAATGTGAATAAATTAAACATTAATTTGAAACAAACGAAATCTTATTTATGTAACTGAATATTTAAAAAATTTTAAATTAGTATGTTAGGGTTTTCTATAAAAAGGGGGCATAAAATATTTAATATTCTTTATAATCGAAAGAAATCTTAATCTAAAAACGCTAAATATTTTTCCATAATATTAGAATGTACACCTAATATAAGTCATATTTTATATTAAGTCACTTTTATAATAAGATTTGTACAGGAGAATAACGGAAATATATCAGTTGCATGATATTCTTAGGATTTCTTGTTTTCGAGTGTCATTCCACCGGTAAAGGTTTATCGCAATATCTTTTGGATGCGTTAAAAATCTTTCAATTAAACTACAAAAATTTGCGAGGACAGGGCTATTACAATGGAGCGAATATGCGAGGCAAGAACGGTGTTCAGACGAATATTTTACCCCCACGCATTTTAAATTCCCTGTGCAGCGCATCAACTCTTAATTTGGTCATTTGCGGCGCAGCGTGTTATAACATAACTATGTTATAACATAGTACTGGCGAGACGTACTCGGCTTTGCCGCTTTGATCAAAAGCAAACATACAGAGACAAGTATCTGAAGAATTCACATATATTTCGCGTTTCAGGAATACAAATTTCGCGTGTAATCCATTTGTTTTAAAAATTACAAGTGAAGATGGTTATGAGTAAATACAGAAGCACCAACTATTTTACAATTACTTAATAGGGGATTTCAGCTGTCAGTTTGACAGTACACAATATACATCATAAATAATCTATTGTCTAAATAGTTATATTAATTTACGTTGTAAAAAATAAGTTGGTTATATTTACTAAATCAATTTTAGAAATTCCAATCTATTTCGGGGACGTGCAGCTAACTAAATTCTAGTGACAATTCTTTAAAGGTTTAATACACAACACATTACTCATCAAGGATGGATGAAGACATTTTAACAACTTTAAAAATTTTAATCATTGGTGAGAGTGGAGTAGGCAAATCAAGGTAAACAATTAATTATTCAGCCATTATTTGTTTTTGCTTTAAGAAAAACTTTTCTATACGAATTTTTTTTTAGTTTGTTACTTCGTTTCACTGAAGATAATTTCGATCCGGAACAAACATTAACAATTGGTGTGGATTTTAAAACAAAGAGAGTAAACTTAGAAGGAAATACAGTGAAGTTAGCTATATGGGACACAGCCGGACAGGAGCGGTTTAGGACTTTAACACCTTCGTATTACCGAGATGCTCAGGGTGCAATTTTGGTATACGATGTTAGTAGTGCAGCTAGTTTTGCCAAGCTCGAGAATTGGTTGAGTGAATTGGATACATATTCGACAAAGAGCAACATAGTTAAGATGATTGTTGGAAACAAAATTGATGTTGTAAGTATATGCTAAATAGTGATTCATATTTTATTCAAAATTATGCAATAACATTTATTTAATAACAATGACTAAGTGAAAATTGGTAATGCTAATTTTTTTAATTTAATTCTTATTATTTATTTGTCAAATTTGGAGAACTGATTCTTGTTAGAGTGCCCTATCCATTGCGGATGTTGGCGATTAGCATGGCAATCTTGACTTTATCAACTGCTTGATGAAACAGATGAATTGATGTAACCAAACCAAAGGTGTAAGTTCTTAAACCAGGAGTTACACATACAGAGTTCTCTCTTCTCCCATCTACTCTTCCTTGCATGACTAATTGTAATATGCGATATTTTATGCTATAAAGTCTTTCTTTGACGATGTTGAGCAGTTCTTAATTTTTACCGATTTGTTGGAGTACTTCTTCATTTGTGGTATGATGGATCCATAATATGTGCAAGATGCATCTATATATTCAAAACTCGAAAGCCTCCAGCCTATTTTGCATCACCTCTGTCAAAGTCCAGGCCTCCACACCATTTAGGAGAATAGGCATGATATAGCTCCTTACCATTCGGATTTTAAAGGGAAGTGACAAGTTGCTGGAGAAGAACATTTTCTTTTGTTTGTAGAAAGAAGATCTGGCTTGTTCTATTCTTGCACAAATTTGTTTGGATTAATCCCAGTCATCATTTATGAGGGTAGACATATTTCTCTACTCGCTCAATGCGTTCATTGCCAAGTATTAGTGTACCTTGGTGTGGGCCCTCGTTTTTAGATATCACCATATATTTTGTCTTTGAGGTGTTTAATCTCAGTCCATACCGTTCGCTTGTTGTGGTTTTGACCAGAGATGTACAAGATACCTCAAAAAAAGTATCTGGAATACAAAATTAAAGATACTTTTGTGTAATATATTTGAAATAACAGATACAAGATACTTTTGGAAATAGTATTTGAAATGCAAGATACAAAATACGTATTTATTAAATACTTTTTAAAGATATAAAATATTTTTTTGAAAGAAAACAATTATTAATTTTAAGGTTTATTTAGCTTATTTAATTATGAGCTGTGTGATCAAGTGATTAATTGCGTAAATATCAAGAAAATATTATATTTAAGGTTGTATATGATACTTACGCACACAAGGTATAGAAAACTAGCATATAGCCCTGCTATAGTTTGACTATAGCCGTGTGACTGCTTCGTATAGTTCAACTATACAAATAGTTTTGGACCATACGAAGCTATAACACAGCTATAGTCAAACTATAGCAGAACTATACGCTAGTTTTCTATATCGTGTAAAAATAGCTTTAAGTAAGACCAGTTCTTCAAAAAAACATTGCATCAGCTTTTTATAGATTTTAAGCAAGTGTATGATAGCATCCTAAGAGTGGAATTGTGAAATACCATGGCAGAACTGGGTGTACTGAAAAAGTTGATCAGTCTCACAAAAGTTTGTGTAGAGGGATCTACAAATGCAGTAAGACTTGAAGGAGAATTGTCAACCTTCTTTCCAATCAACGGTGGCCTCAAACAAGGGGATGCGTTAACCCCACTCCTCTTTAACATCGCCTTGGAAGGCACCGTATGAAGGCCAAACATAAAAACACACTTATTTGGAAATCAGGGTCCGCACATTGTAGTAGCTTTCACTGATGATTTAGATATAGTAGGAAATACAACTATCAGCTTTAAGGAAAATTTCATTAAACTGGAAAATGCTGCAAAGAAGGTTGGGGTACAAATAAACGAAGGTAAAACAACATACATGACTACAACAAGAACATAACAAAGAGACAGAATAGGACAAAATGTGACAATGGACCACTATAATTTTGAAAGGAAAATATTTGGGAGCTACAATCACCTCAGATAACAATATAACACAAGACATTAACAACAGAATCCAGGGAGTCAATCGCTCATGTTTTGCACTACAAAAAATAATGAAATCAAAAAATGTAACGTGCCATATGAAATTATAGTATAGAAAGTACAATTTATCATGCAATTACCTATAATGACATATGCATGTGAAACATGGACAATCTCTCTCTCTCTCCCTCTCAGTTCCTGTTTCCCCCAGTGGGGCATAAGGCTTCTACAAATTGTCGCCATCTGACTCTATTTCGAGCCTCAACCTTCAACTCATTCCACAATTTGCCGGTGGAGGTGATTTCGGCTTCAATTGTGCGTCGCCATGTTGTTTTTGGACTTCCTCTCTTTCGCTTACTGCCTTTGGGATGCCAGTCCAATGCTTGTTTTGCAATGTTTTGTGGATTGCGCCATAGGGTGTGTCCAATCCAGTTCCACTTTCTTCTCTTTATTTTAACGTCTATTGGAAGTTGGTTTGTAGAACGAAGCAGATCGTGGTTCGATATCACTTCAGGCCATCGGATTCTAAGGATCCGTCTCAAACACCAGTTTGCGAAAACTTGCGGTTTGTTTGTGCTGCTTTTAGTTACTTTCCACGTCTCACTGCCGTAGAACAGGATGGATTTGACATTACTATTATATATAGTTTGAGTTTCGTTTTACGGGAAAGTATTGAAGAGCTCCAAATGTTATTTAGTTGGGCGAACGCTCCCTTCGCTTTGTTGATTCTTCTGGCGATGTCTAGGTCGGCCCTTCCATCCACTGCTATGATGCTGCCCAAGTAGCAGAACTGTTCACATCTTTTTACTGTTATGCCGTTTACTTGTATGTCCCTGCTAGTGGTAGCACCAATCCGCATATCCTCCGTTTTTTTGGTGTTTATGTGCAGGCCTATCTCTTCAGCTTCTTGTTGTAGCTTAGCTGTTTTGTCCATCATGTCGGTGAGTGTATGGGACATGAAGCAGATACCATCGGCATAGTTGAGATCTTCTAGCCTGCTTGATAGTCCCCAGCGTATTCCTCGAGGCTGTATTGTAACGCTCGTCATGACCTCGTCTAGTACTATTGGGAATAAAACCAGGGACAACAAGCAACCCTGTCGAACACCAGCAGACACTTTGACCGCTTCTGAGAGATTCCCTTCGTGTACCACGTTGCAAGAGTAGTCCGCATACGATGCTTTTATGATGTTTACTATTTTGGGTGGGACGCCTCTCCGTCTAAAGCCGCCCAAATGCTTTCCCATTTAATAGTATCAAAAGCTTTTTGAAAGTCTACGAATAATAGAAATTCCGTGGTTTGCCATTCTACTGCTTGCTCTGTTATAATCCGCAACGTATTGATTTGGTCTACGCAGGATCTTCCCCGCCTGAAACCAGCCTGTTCCTCTCAACCTAGGTTCAATTGCTTTGCTCATTCAGGTGAGTATTATTTTGCAGAGTATTTTCGATGCAGTTGTTAATAGTGTTATGCCTCTCCAGTTGTTGCAATCACTCAGGTCTCCTTTTTTGGGGAGCTTTATCAGAAGGCTATTGTTCCATTCTTTCGGTAGTGTTTCGGATTCTCAGATTTTATTTATTAGAGGTGCCAGCATTTCGGTCGTGGTCATGCAGTTAGCTTTCATCATTTCAGATGTGATGTCGTCGATGCCTGGTCTTATCCTGTCCTTTAGTTTCTTAATGGCCTTGCTTATCTCTGCTCTGGTTGGAGGTTTTGTGTCTATGTTTAGTTGTGCCCATATTGCATGATGGTTTGCATTGTTGTTTTGTTTTTGAGTTATTCCTGTGAGTATCTCCTGGAAATCTTCCTACTATCTATTGAGTTGTTCTTCTGTTGTAACCAGTAGCTTCCCATCTTTTGATTTTATTGGCTTTGTATTTGTAGTGTTCTTGTTGGACATCAGCTTGGTGGATTTATACAATTCTCTCAGGTTAATTTGGTTAGCGGAACGTTGAGCAGTTTCTGCAATATTATCCACACACGTTCTTTGATCTGATCTTACACTCCGCTTGATGTTAAGTCGAGCCTGCTTATATAATTCTTTTTGTAGACCTTTGTCCAATGGGTTTGTAAGATACTCTTTTTTAACAGCTTTCTGTTGGCGATTAGCTTCCATGTTTCTGGTGACATCCAGTTCTTCATGCCTTTCTCGGTAAAACCTAGTACAGTGTTGATGGTTTCAGTAAAGTTGGTCTTTATCTGGTGCCATGTCTCTTCTATTCCCAGATTTTGCAAATTTGTTTTAGCTGTTATCATTCTTAGCTCCTTGGTGTATTGGGCTCTAATCTCTCTGGGTCTTTTAGCTTTTTAATGTTGTACCTTTTGCTGGTGCGGTTTAATTGTTTGGGAAGGACTGCAACTTTAAGTCTTATTTTCCCCAGCAATAGGTGGTGGTCGCTGTCGGCTCCTCGCTTGTTCCTTACTTGAAGAAGCGAGCCTCGCCATGTTCGACTAATGGCAATATGGTCGATCTGGTTCTGGGTGTGGCCGTCGGGGGATATCCATGTGACCTTGTGGTATCGTTTATGCGGGAAGAGCGTTCCACCTACTACCAAATTCTGTTGGCTGCAGAAGTCAATGAACTTTTGTCCATTGTCTGAACAGTTTCTGATTCCATGTGTTCCCATGATATTTTCTAGACCAACGTTGTTGCTTCCTAGCTGTGCATTAAAATCTCCCATTAATATGACAATGTCTTGTTTCCGGATTGTCAAGAATGTTTCTGACAATTTCCCGTAGAATGATTCCCTGACTTCTGTCTCCACTGCTTCTGTGTGTGCGTAGCATTGTACAATTGTCACTTTTCTGGCCCTCATATTGAATCTGGCTAGTATAGTTCGCTCTGTCACTGGTCTCCATTCAAGAAGTGCGTGCTTGGCTTGCTGGCTTAGAAGAAATCCTACCCCGTGCTCAAATACGTCATCTTCATTTTCTTTTCCAGAATACAAGAATGTCATTCCGTTGCTTGATTTGATTTCACCAAACCCGTTCCAGCGCGTTTCGCTAAGTCCAAGGATGTTATATTGCTGCATATTTTGTGCAACTTGTGCGAGTCTGCTTCCCTCAAACATCGTTCTGACATTCCAGCATCCAATTCGTGTCCGTGTTTTCATGCTAAAGGTCGTGTATCGTAGATCCGTCCGGTTAATTTTCTTGGTTGAAGTTTCGGTGATAATTTGTTTTCAGATATGTAGGCTATCAACCTTCAGTACCCTAGTTCGCCGGTGGGGCTGCCACCTTTAGGGATGTGAACCTACCCTGGTTTTCTATCAGAGTTTTTCTTCTCTTAGCCAAGTGGTTCCCGTTTAATTGCTACAACACCCCTTTCTATTTGCTACAACATCGTTGCATTGCCCAATGACAAAACAAAATGAGAACCCACTTAAAAATCGCAGTTCGAAGAATTCTTAGAAGGATATATGGACCAATCAAGGACAACGCCACACAACAATACCGAATTAGAACTAACAGGGAAGTGCAAGAGCTATGTAACCAACCAGATATAGTAAAAATAATAATGGCAGAGAGATTAAGATGGGCCGGACATGTGATGAGACAAGACCAATGTGTCATAAAACTGGTGTGGGAAGAGACCCTCATAGGAAAGTGACCGCTGAGAAGGCCAAGACTGTGGTGGAAAGATAATTGAAATATTGCAGTGGACTTACGGACCCTAAATGTCCAACGACCAGAAGAACTTATGATGGACCGCAGCAAGTGGAGGCAGATTGTAATGTCAGCGAAGACCCACCCCGGGTTGTAAGCTACAGAGAGAGAGAGAATTCTTCAAACATTTTATCACTCATTTTTCTTCTATGAGGTCTTATTATCATCCCCCCCAGAAGAGAAAAGTCGCTCCACAGGGGCGGAACTCGGCAAACAGGTGTTATATTTAAAAAAATTTATTCTTTATTGTTGGATAAGCATTTAAACTCTGTAGATGGATGTCTTTATTATTTAAGTATTGTAACGTTTATAAGTCAGCTGTGTTGTTGTCGCCACTTACAATAGAGGAATCAAAATCCTCTAAAAACATAATACAATATAACAAACATTATATTGTATTGTCATATTATATTGTATAACAACAATATAATAAGATTCATCTTTTCCCTTTTTATGGCTGCTCCGTTACTGTTTAAAGTCTCCGATTTTTGTTTTACATATTGATTAAGTTTACGTGTTTCAGCCAAGATGAGTTCTCTAACATGTTCTTTGAATGCTTTTGGTACCTATTTCCCTAAAAAAATGGATGTGAAATTAAGGCTGAAATAGCATCATTTGCTGCAGGCTGTAACTGCAAAAACTTGTTAAAACGTTTTCTTCAATCACATCTATAGTTCATTCTTTTTAAGAATGCAGTACAGGGAAGGTAGAGCTTATTTGACCTTGTTCTCTGATTAGACTTAAATCGAGGAGAAGTTCACATCGACGATATTTACTTCTCCATCTAAACCTCTTTTCTCTCTTTCTTTTCACATACATTTGCAGCTTTAGTTGTCAATGGCTGCCGTGTCACTTCACAATTGTCATCTGATCTGTTTTTTGTTTCATTTAGTTTATTTGCGTTTTTCTCCATTTATTTGTTAGTATTGTATAAGTTATTCAATAATATTAAGATATTCAATCAAAAAATTAATAAATTACCAATCTTATATTCAAGTAACCATATTTGAATTTAGCGCCAAATTTTGTATCTAGATTGAACGTATATCATAGTGTAAATCAGGTTTCTAGTTACTGCATTCTTAAAGAAAATGGACTATAGTAAAGTGCCTAGTAAAGTGGACAATATTTTAAGTTTTTCATTTTAAGATGATATATTGGACTCTTGTAAATTCTGGTAATAGACAAACACAGTAGGTGTCTTTATCCCCTTGCAAACTTTGAATAGCTTTGAACAGTCCACATATTTACTTAAAAAATTTATTTCATTTTCCTTAAATGCAGGTAATTTCAAGATTTTCATGGTTTCATTTAGACATTCACTGCTAAAAGGTCTTTTATGGAATTATAATAAGAATTCCAACAGGTTGCACATGGAGAAGTTGGTGATTTCCCTATCAAATCCAAATATGTTTCACTTGGTTTTGGTGATCTATAACAAAAATTCTAGAGTGCTTGGCACTTTGCCAAGGTCGCATCATGCAGTTTTGTATAAAAAGTGTTTTTCAATCTTGCCTGTTTAAAATCAGTAGTGGTAATCAAATGCAAAGTGTGTGTAGCGCATCTTTCATGTTCAGGCAGTAGGCAATCACCTTCTAATTGTGATGAGGCATCTGGAAAAGGTTCTGGTAACAAATCATCATCTTCACATTATCTTCATCGAGTAGTATTCTTTCCAGATCTTCATGTGATATATATTCAAGTGCAACAGTCTCTGAATCAGATTTACCAAATACTTCATAGGTCTTAACAATATTTGATTCATTATCTATTACTGTTTTAACAATTTTGGATAGCATTAAAGTATATGGTCAATGGACTTTAACCCCCCAAATAACTTCGTTTAGAGGAAGACCAAACATCATCTGTGCTGCACAAAAATTCTACAGACTTAGTAATCTTTATTTTTTCCTTGAATTCATTGTATTCATTACTAATCTTGCGTTTGATTGAACGACGGCATAAAACTTTTGGAGGCTTTGTTAGTTGTTTAAACTTAAATATAATCAAAGCTTTCAAGGCGCGACTACGGCGGCAGACAAAATGAACTAGACCATACCGCCTTTTGGCAAGTTGATAAATTAAAATTTTAAGGGTTAGGTGTCTTTATGATGGGATGCCGTAATGTAAAAAAAATCATACGTGATTAATAAAAGTATTTTATCAAACGTATTTACAAAAATACTAAGATACAAAAACAATATCTAAATACAAGATACAAAATTAAAATTAAAAAAAGGATCTGTATTTCAAATACTTGTATCTAAGTTAAGTCACATCTCTGGTTTTGACCTTATTCATTATACTCCATAGGCTCTCCAAGGTGGTGTTTGCTACTGTGATGGTACCATCAGTGTATTGTATGTTGTTGATGTTTTCACCATTCATCTTAATACCTTCATTTGCGTTTAATGCTTCGTGGAAAATTTTCTCAGAGTATATGTTGAACAAGATTGGATATAGTGCACAACATTGCCTCATGCTTCTCCGGATGTATAATTCTTACGAGATGTTGTTGTCCACTTTTATGGCAGCTATCTGGGGTGTGGTGCCAATACAGGTGTGAAATAATTCTTAATCTAAGTATAAATAAGTTTTTCTTATTTATGCTGGTTTCCTGTAACATCTGTTTGAAGTGGGTAGACATAATCTTCAGGTTAGTCATTTTGCATAGGTTGGTCAATCTCTCCATTTCTGTTAGTTCTTTTGTGAGCAGGGTACTCTCCCACTATTGCATGATATTTCCTTTCTTGGCCTAGCTGAGCATTGAAATCTCCCATTAAGATCATGATATTGTTTTTTGGGATCCTAAGTATTGCATTTTCCAATTTATCCCAAAATTCTTCTACTTTATCAGGGTTAGTTCTGTTATTCTGATTAATAAGTGCATGGGCATTTATTAGCATGTACTTTTTGTTGTCAGATTTAATTGTCATGAGTGAAAGTCTGGAGTTTGTACTCTTGAAGTCCATTATGACGTTCAAGAATTTTTTATTCACAATAAATGCTGTTCCAAGGTCTGGGACATTTTACAAGATCTTAGTCCCAGGTTTCTCCTTGAAGATTCTAAAGCCATCTAATTCAAATGTTTCCTCATCTATAAACCTTGTTTCTTGGAGCGCCAATATAATGCTCATCCACGTTGACGCAGGCGCGGTGGCGGGCGCGGTCACGAAATATCAAACATATGGCGTAATATCATAAGTGTTCACGTACGAAACGCACGTGTCTTAGCAGCAGACAAGCTAGCGACTGGCGCGCGCGGCGCGCTCGCGGCAATATCAAACGCGTGAGATGGTTGTGTGTATTCACGTCGAACATGCGGCGGAACACGCGATTCAATCGCGACGTCCGGTAAATTTAACCAGTATGAACTTATCGATAGCATGTTTTCATCATTTCTTTCAATACAGAGGAGTTTATTAGTGCTGTTCAGCTTAGTATACTAACCAAAACTTAAACTTAGGTTAGTATACTAACCTAACCTGACAACAGATCACACTCGCGCAAACGCCTGTCGGCCAATGTGAACACGAACTCGCCAAGTCTACCGCGCCCGCACCCGCCGCCGCGCCTGCGCGTTCCTACGTGAACAAGCACATAGAAATGTTGAGTCTATGTAGTTCTGTTGTTAACTGCTTTAGCTTTCCAACTTGGATGATAGAGTTCATGTTTTATGTTCCGAAGTAATATAGCCAGCCTTTTCTTTTTGAAGGTGAGGTTTGTGTGGTGTTCCGATTCATGCACTATACTTGCCGCAGCGACCCCGTGGAGTGATCACGCGGCGTTCACGTGAGAGTTTGTAGTGACGTTGTAAAAAGCCTGATTTACACTGCTTTACCAAATTTTACTTTAAAAAATTTTATATTAATTTTAAAAAACAAAGTCTTGGAAAAGACTGATTTATGTATAAAAAGTAATCACTAATTTAAACTAAGACAGAAACACTGAAAACTTGAGAGCACATGGCATACAACCGGACTGGTCGACTGGTTTAAAGTTTCGGCTGCGTGATCTAAGCTTCAAAAGCGTTTGCACTGACCAATAGAGAATCCTCCCCCGAAAATCAGGTACAAATCACGCAAGTTTATTATTCCATCGGGTACAAACAGGAGATAAGGTATCTGGGTATCACACTAGATAGCAAACTCCTATGGAATAGACACGCTGAGGCAGCGGTAGGTAAAGCCAAACGTGCTCTAATTGTGTGCAGAAATCTGGCAGGAAAAACGTGGGGTTGCGATGGATGTACACCATGATAGTGAGACCTGCGATCACTTATAGGGCAGTTGCGTGGGGAAGTAGAACCAAGCTGGCCTCTATGAGGAAACAGCTTCAGAAGATTCAAAGACTGGCGTGTGTCTGCATCACGAGGGCGATGGGGTCGTGTCCGACAGCAGCAATTGAGCTGCTGCTGGATCTGGCTCCGCTGCACCTTGTGGTGGAAAGGGCCGCCAGATCGGCGATTCTAAGGTTCAGCAAGGAAGGAATAGGCAGAGGTAAAATAATCGGAAGCAGAGACCGAAACAGCTACTCTGCTAAGATCCCCTGGCTGGAAGCACCAAAAGAAGAAATGGTATGCAAATACCACTTCCAGAAAAACTACACAGCAATGTGTAGTAGTAAAGCCGATTGGAGCGACGAATCCTCTGCATACCACATAGAGAAAAATGCTATCAAGTGGTATACAGATGGTGCGAAGACAAAGGAAGGTACTGGTGCAGGAGTGTTTGGACCTCATACCAAATACTTCGAATCCATGGGAACATTCCCAAGTATCTTCCAAGCCGAGGTACACGCAATCAAAAGATGTGCACAGTTTAACCTCGACAGCAATTATCGCAAAAAACGAATTGCTATCCTGTCAGATAGCCAAGTAGCCATCAAGGCCATTAGCTCATACACCATCATATCCAAACTGGTATGGGACTGTGTGGGAAAGCTAAACAAGCTTGGCAAAAACAATAAAGTAACGCTATACTGGGTACCAGGACACACTGGTATAGACCAGGGCTCCGCAAAGTGTGGCTCGCGAGCCACATGTGGCTCTTTTGGTGTGAGCTTATGGCTCTTCAGAAATATATTGAAACATAAAAAAAAATACAAAAAAAGAAACAGAACTTTTTGGGAACTGCTTTTCGCAAGTCTTACAACCGCTGCCGCCAAGTTCATAACTCACATTCACAGCGCGAATCTCGGTTGTTTATTTTAGTCAAGTTGGACATAATTCAAAAACTCTAAATTCCTCTCAAAACATAAGCAGCCGGTCGACATCGTAAATTCAAAACAGAATGGGTAATAATCGTTTTAATAATCGGGTTTGCATTTGTAACTTGTCTTATTTGCCATGAAAAACTAGCAAAGACCAAAGAGTCGAAAATAAACACTTCGGTGATGTAAGAAAGAGAGCAATAGAACATTTTATGGTTAGTTAAGCGCATGCGCATCCACCAAGTTTGAGAGGCGGGAATATGAAAGTTTCGGGCTCATATATATAGTTAACGTCAAAAAGTTCGGGCAGTTTGACGTATAACATGGCGGAAATTGACGCATGCGCACAAAATTTCAACTATGAAAAGGTATATTGAAAATCTTTAGGAAATTTTTAAAAAAACCTCTTTTTCTGTTGTTCCTCTTTTAACTGTTTGATGCAGTCTGCAAATAATGCTAACTTGGTAAATTTTGTGGTGAGTCACCAAATCGTCAAAAACGAAAAACCTTTCACTGATGGTGAATACATAAAAATTGTGAAAAAAATGTGGCTGACACACTTTTAACAATAAAGATTTTATGAATAAAATCAAAAGTTTACCATTGTCTGACAAAACTGTAACAGACAGGACAAAAAAATATCGCTGAATCTTATGGAAATTTTTATTCTTGACAACAACAAGTTGACGTTAAATTAACATCAGCCATATCAATAGCGGTCGATGAGTCTTGTGAAATACTTTTTGCTCGCTACATTTCATCAGACGGTCCCAAAGAAGAACTCCTGCGATTATTGCCCCTGGGATTATTGCTCAAACACGAGGAGAAGATGTTGAAAATGCAGTGACCGAATGTCTGAATAAAACTCACTTCCCACTTACTAAAATAGTGTTAATTGCAACAGATGGAGCTTTAGATTATCGTGGGTCGGCTCTCGTGGTCTAGGGTTAGAGCGCTAACTAACAAATCTGGAGGTCCTGAGTTCTGTTCCGCGAATTAGCGCGGATTTATAAAAACATCTGGGTTTTTAGGCCTGTAAGAGAAAAATGTAGGCAAAATACAGTAGGCCACTGAGGGTTAATAACCCGGTACATTGGATCTACCAAACTTGAAATGTTAGGTAATAGAAGAGAATTTTTATTACTCATGCAGGATAAGTACTATCATGACGCTCGTTTTTTTAGTGCGATAAATGACTGTATTTGTTTTTGGCTGTATTACCACCTAACTTGGGTAACGCACGGAATATTCAATAAAAATCGCTAAGTTACATTAAAAAAAAATAATTGAATAAATAAAATAAACACAATCAAAACCTCAATATTAAGAAAGTGACTTGAAAGATTTTTTCATTACAAAATAAAAATAGAAATTAAAGAAATGAGTGAATGGTGATACCGGAGAATGATGAGAGTTCTTATGACGAATCCACACCACCGGATATAATTGAAAAAGCGAATAAAATGAAGCGAAAAAGCGTAAAAAAACCTCTGCAGCGAATGACCTCGCACTTCGTTCGTGCGTCCAATTTCGCTCTCGTGAGCAATTGACAACTTACTGCCCTAGTTGCATAATATACTATTGTCACAATTTTAGAAGAAAAAAATGATCATGACGTGTTACCTTTCCATTGCACAATTCACCAGGAAGCAATGCGCACAAACACTTCCAGAAGATATGGACAAAGTTAAGCATTTGGTAGTCAAGGCCACCAATAATATTATTGCAAAGGCGAATAATCATCGCCGATTATGAAGAAAATTAAAAAATATGGCTTTATGGAAAAAAAATTTACGTGGCTCTTGATCCAGTTTGAAATTATTTTAAATAAAAAAATGGCTCGTAGGTTGATAGAGTTTGCCGACCCCTGGTATAGACGGAAACAAAGAAGCCGATCACCTAGCAAACAAGGGATCCAGTAGACTCTTTATAGGTCCGGAACCCTTTTGCGGCATGAGTGTGAAAACCATCCACAAAAGTTTAGATGAAGAAACAAGAGAACAATGAATGAAAACCTGGAAAGAACTTCCAGGGCTAAGGCAGTCCAAAGTGATGCTGCGATCTTTTAACTTCGAAAAGAACAAAAGCTTACCTGAAATTAAGCAGGAACAAGCTTAAAATTCTGACAGGAGTGCTGACAGGACACTGTGGACTTAGGAAACATATCAAGGCCCTAGGCCTAGAGGAGGATGACGGATGCAGATTCTGTTGCTCGGGTGAGGAAACCCCCCATACATCTACCCAAAGACTGCGGAGTACTACTCCGCAAGAGACAGATGTACCTCGGCGCTCACTGCTTGAACACAGAGGAGCTGCAGGAGGAGGAGCTTTGAATCAGATCCTGAAATTCCGAAAGGAATCAGGATTAGAGCAGGCGCTCTAAATGGGTACGTACACCAACTCTTAGAGGAGTAGGGTGGAGAACAATAGATCTATAAAGGTCGCAGTACAAGTCGTCACCACCATATCTACAATCTACTCCATCGGATGGCTGCGGCAACTATAGCTTCAAACTGTCAGGTAGCATGGAATCCGATCGCCTGACTTTGTCTTCAGGGTAATCACTTTCGTAAGAAGACAAATTCATGATATCAAAATTTTCTTGGTGGTTGAACATAGTCCAACGTTGTACAACTAAGGTTAGCCCTAGAGGGTATAGTTTATTTCACAAAAAAAAAATTGAAAAAAATGTTGAAATCTACAAAAATCTTAAATTTCGTTAACAAAATTCTAATCAGCGCCGTCGTTTGGATTTTGAGGCCCCAGGCATATATATTGAGATGGGGGCCCCAGTAAATAAAAAAAGTGAATAAACTAAAATATTTTTTTTATACATACAAGAAAGGTACATTATGTATAGAAGAAATATAATATAATAATAAATTAATATAAAAGAAAAACAAAATCGAACTTTATTTTCCTTGCTTTAATTTCAGCAAATTGGGGGCTGCCCCCCGCCTCTGTGGGGGTCCCCCTAGTCCGTGGGCCCCGGGCATTCGCCCGATTGACCGACGCTACTGGGCCTAACTGTCAAATTATGTTTATGAATGAAATATACCAGAAGATTATTAGAAAGTTTTTTTGCTTATCTTGCTCCAAGAATTTGTTGATTTTTGAATTTTTGTTTGTTTTTTGTTTTACTGATTACAAATTCTTCATTCATAATTGTAAGAAAGTGATTCCTTAACCATAACTTGAGATCAAAACCATGTAAACATGATGAATATTATTATAATATTATTATTTATAATATTATTATAATATTATTTAGGATTACTATACTGTGTCCTTGTGATTAGGGGTCGTCCATTAATCACGTGATGTTTTTTAGCACCTTTTTAAGCACCACCGGGGGGATAGTGGTGCTTAAAAAGGTGCTAAAAAACATCAAAACATAAAAAACAAGGTGATACGTGGTGAGGTTTTGCGTTAAGCCGCCTCCCCCAACACAAAATCACGTGTATTTATTGGTTAAGACCGGGCGCACATACGTACGGTTTCCTGATGCGGAGACCCGAATACTTGCCTTACATATAAAATGTTCAACTGGGCGCACACGTTAGTGCATTTTCCGAACGGAAAAAAACCTGATGTTCGTTTCGGAAACAAACCGTGCGTTTGGGTCATTCAGAATGGAAAAAAACGAATGACGTCATCCCGAACGCAAGCTCGCATACATTTCTGATAATCCGCCGCACACGAACGGAAATTTCCGTTCGGAACTTTACTTCCGTATACAAACATAACCTCATGCACGTATTTTGTTTTCTAATTTTCTCTTTTATGCCATTGTGGAGTTCATCAAATGATTTCATTGACATCCTTATAGGATGTCAATGAAATCCTTTGATGAACTCCTCTGAAGACCTGTTCTGGGTGTGCTCGCAATTTTGCTATTTTCAGATAGAATTTACTCTCTTTTATTCTTTTGGTGTTTAGTGGGTGTACCCAATATCGACGTTTCCCTTTTTTCTTACTTAGCGCCAGTAAAAGTGCAATAGAAATTAATTCGTCGTCGTCAATCTTAAACGTGCTTTCACGAAAGCGTCTCCCTACCTACTAGCTGTTTTAATTCCTAATACAAATCGAACGTGTGCGCTAGTCTCGCGGAATTCCGAATCAGGAATCCGGATCAGGAAACCGAATCCAGAAACCGTGCGTATGCGGCCAGCCTGTCGCGCGCTAATTTTCTGTATAAAAATCACGTGTTCAACGAAAAAATAAATACAAGTGATAACTCACTACATCCCCCCCCTTCCCCTACGTGATATTTCGTGATTCTTCACAAATACCCTCCCCCTCATTCGAGTCTCACGTGATTACTGGACGATCCCTAACTCAAAATTCATAATAATTACACTCACGATTTTCCAAATTTTACGCCATTTTAAAATATCAATATGTTTTATGACTAATTTTGTGTTGCTGAACCCAACAGAGAAAATTAGAACTTAAACTATGATAAACGATTAAAAACGTTGCTTGAAAAAAACTGAACTATGTCATTTTAGGATAATCGGGAAGTTACAAGAGAGGATGGGTTGAAATTTGCCAGAAGACACCAAACACTTTTTATTGAAGCCAGTGCTAAGACCAAAGATGGAGTACACTCAGCATTTGAAGAATTAGTACACAAGGTAAGCACATTTAACATTTTCAAATTGTAAATGCAAATAAATAATTAAATTACATTTTATGGTTGGTAATATAAGGCTATTATGAAGTTGGTGGTTATTTGTTAGGTGTTATATCTTTGAAATTTGATATCAAAATTAATAAGTTTCAATAAAAGTAGACATAAAAAGCCCCAGGTTTTTTCATTCAAAATGAAATTTTGATGTAAGCAAATAGAATATGATATATAATCTTACATTGTTTATTGAAGACGTGCTTAGTGTAACATCAGGAAAGGGACCGCCAGAAAATAAGGAGGCATGGTGGTGGAATAAGGAGGTCCCAAAACAGGTTAAAGTGAAGAAAGATGCTAAGAAACAATGGGATTTAATAGGAAGACAGGAAGATAGGGAATCCTATAAGATTTCAAAGAAGAATGCAAAACGAGCTATGGGAAAAGCGACGACTGAGGCAGTGGAGCAGGCATATGAAGATCTGGAGAGAAACCAGGATGACAGACTCATAAGAATCGCAAAAGCCAGAGATAAAGCATCCAAGGACATAACATCAATGAAGCACATGAAGGATGAGTTAGGTATAGTGCTATACGATCAAGAGAAAATACTGAAAAGATGCCTGGAGTAATTAGAAAGGCTATTGAATGAAGAAAATCTGAGAGAAAAGTACGATGATGGAGAGGAAAATGAAGGAGTGACCCAGGCATTAAGTAGGAAAGTAGAATATGCGCTAAAGAAAATGAAAAATGGGAAGGCAGTAGGTCCAGTGTAAGCAAAGTCATGCTCCACATTATACATTCTAGACTACAGGCTTTCACTGCTTGGTAAATTGCTTCTGAGCAGACTGGGTGTGTTAAAGGGCGTGGCACAAGAGAGCAGATACTAAACCTGCGCCAACTGATAGAAAAGGCTAGGGAATATTACACTCCCATGTATATCTGCGTAGTCGAATATGTGAAGGCTTTTAAATGTTAAATGGCACAAACTGTGGCCAACCCTCATAAAAATGGGAGTACCAGAGCATATCGTCCTCCTGATTAGGGGTTTATATGAAGAAAGCACCGCTGTGGTAAGAGTCGATAAACATCTATCCTTCGAATGCAAAATAAGAAAAGGAGTAAGGCATGGTTGCATACTCTCACCACTATTATTTAACCTATACAGCTAAAGTATCATGCGCTATTAGATGACTGGGTCGGAGGGGTCACAATAGGCGGGAAGAAAATCTCCAATCTCCGATTCGCGGATGACACACTGCTACTGGCGAGCAGCGCAGATGAACTCATAGCCCTATCCGAGAGATTAGAACACGTCAGTCTGGAGTGTGGTCTTCAAATAAACATCCAGAAGACGAAAGCGATGATTGTTGACCGCGCAAATAATAACTGGCCAAATATCCTTAAGGTCGGAAAATATGATGTCGTCGAGCAGTCTTTATACCTGGGTGCTATTAATAATAACAAGGGATGCTGTGAACCGGAAATACGCCGGCGAATACAATTGGGAAGAACCGCCATGTCCCAGCTTACTCCAGTATGGAGGGATGGATAGCAACATAACAAGTAACACGAAGATCAACCTGGTCCATGCGCTGGTCTTTTCTGTATTTGGCTATGCGGCGGAGACATGGACACTATGTGCGGCTGACCGTCGTCGAGTGGATGCGCTTGAAACGTGGTGTTGAAGGAGAATGCTTAGAATACCCTGGACTGCACGACGTACCAATATCTCTATTCTTAACGAGATCAAATCTAAACAACCACTCACAAGTCTGGTTTACTCCCGCATATTGAAGTTTTTCGGACATGTAACGAGAAGTGACAACATGGAAAAATTGATCGTGCGGGGTAAGCCAAACGGCGGACGAAGAAGAGGGAGGTCTCCCTGCCGTTCGATAGATACCATCAGGCAGCTTCTCGACACTGACATTGAGACCGCTGTACGATCAGCTGACTAAACAGCTGACCGACTAAACAGCTGACCGATCGCTATGGCGAGATACCTTCAAGCAGGGGATCAACACACTTAAGGGGGTCTGATGGAGGCCGACATTCATGACCTGTCACTACACGTCTGCCAAGACGTTAGATTAAGAAGAGAGAGTAGGTCCAGACCAAATCCCAACAGAAGCCTGGGAGACCGCCACATGCAAAATGCATGGAGATGTAGCATTCTTGTTCCCATATACAAGGGGAAAGGTGATATTTATAAGTGTGACAATTATAGAGGTATAAAGTTGATGTCTTTATCTTAAAGTTGAAGGTTGCGTCGGGAAACTGAAGTAGGGGAAGAACAGTTTGGATTTATGCCAGGAATAGGAACAACTGACGCAATATTTGCACTAAGGCAACTGATTGAGAGACACAGAGAGGTGCAGGTTGATTTACATATAGTCTTCATTGATCGAGAGAAGGCGTATAAGCGCCCAGGCAAGAGATATAGAGATGTATGGAAAGTAAAGGTGTACCAGAAAAGTATGTGAGACTGGTGAAAGAAATGTATGAAGGTGTGATGGCACAAATTAAGAGCAGTGTGGGTGCAACAATGGAATTCCCAATGAGAGTAGGGCTACACCAGGGATCTGCTCTCAACACATCTCTCTTTGCCCTGGTATTGGATGTGCTAGTCAAGGATGTGAAGAAAGCAGCATAATGTTCGCCGACGACGTTTTTTTTGGGAGGAGGGGAAATGCATTGCTGCACGCACGGAGCCATTAGGCTTCGTGGAGTGTGAGGCTCTCTGGTCGAGCTGTTCGTGACCAGCATACCCAGTAAAACCTCCCCTGGGATCAGCACTCCACTTCGGAACCGCGTTAGCATTACTTCAAAGTGGTGATCTTTTCCATTACGGCTGCATGTTCCTGGACAGCAGCCTGACCTTTCTATTGTTCTGAGTATCGTGGAATACATCGTTGCTACTGCTTTCCAGTTGTCCTCGCTTTTGATCATCAGCTGTACCACATTAGAGGAGTTGATAGGCTCTCCCACCGTCCGCTCTGTTGTGATTCTGAGTTTAGCCCATTGCGGGCATTCGAAAGTAGTATGTTCATCTGAGTCTGTCCTTTGGCAGTATCTGCAGTTGTCGCTTTCTGCCTTTCCGATCCTTTGAACATATGAGCCAAAACTTCCGTGCCCGCTTAGTACTTGTGTTAAATAGTAATTAACTTCGCCATGAGTGCGCTTTAGCCATGGCTCTTTTCTGGGAATAGAGTTCTGGTCCAGTTCCCTTAATTGGCGTCGTTCCAGCGTTTCTGCCATCTGATCATGAGTGCGCTTCGACGTATTTGTGCCTTGGTTGCTGGCCCGTTCCTCATTCATTAGGTCAATCGGCGGGACTGCCGCTATGACTTGTAGCGCCAAATTTGACACTGTGCGGTAAGCGCAGCATATGCTTATTAACATCCTGCATTGTGTTTTTAGTAGTTTTATTTTTGTTTGTGGCTGCTTTTAGCGTCTCCACCCAGGCCGGTACAGCGTAAAGCAGGATGGAATTAACCACCTCATTTAGTAGCCTTTTAGAATGTACATTTGGGCCATTTATTCTGGGCATGAACTTACGAAGTGCTGTACCTGCACGTTCGGCTTTCACTGTTACGTTTTGGACGTGCTTGCTCCAGGAAAGTCGCTGGTGGATATGGACGCCGACGACGTTGTACTCTGTGAACTGGCCCGAGAGAAACTTCAGGAGAGGCTCGAAGAGTGGAGGATAGTCCTAGAAGAAAGGGGAATGAGGATCAGCAGTGTGAAAACTGAATATATGTGTATGAAGGAAGCTCTAGATCTATGTATTAACCTGCAGGAAGAAGAAGTGCCACCGAGGAAGAAGTTTAAATATCTGGGGTTATATATTCTAAGTGATGGAGGGTTGTAGTATGAAATACAACACAGGGTAAATAGTGGATGGACGAACTGGAAGAAATTGAGTGGAGTACTGTGTGATAAGAAGATCAGCTCCAGGAAGAAAGGAAAGCTCTAGAAATCTGTGGTGAGGTCTACTATGCTCTATAGTGCAGAAGCTTGACTGATTACAAAAGCACATGAGAGAATGATGGAAGTGGCAGAAGTGAGAATGTTGAGGTGGATGAGCGGGGTAACAAGAAAGGATAGAATAAGGAATGATCACATCAGAGGAACAGTGAAAGCGGGACCCATAGGAAACTAGGTCTAAGAAAGCAGGCCAAGGTGGTTTGGACATGTGCAGAGAAGAGAGGAGGACTACGTGGGAAAAAGAGTAGAAAAGCTGGAAATGGGGGGTCAAGGAAGACCAAAAATGAGATGAAAAGGGTAGGGAAAGATGATTCCTTCTAGGCCAGCCTCCCCGCCTTATGGGGAATTACATGTAAAATCTAAGCTCCCCCCGCCTTATGGAGAAATTCTATACAAAATAGTTCTGAACGTTGCCGAGCGTGTATGTAGATGGCGCGGCAATTAACGAGCGCGGTGGATAGCGGGGAAATTCAAAATGTGGAGTGGACATATTTCCACATAGGGGTGTAGGGAAAGATAGTTCGTTCTAGCCTAATCCTCCCCTCCTGACCTTGACTTGACCTTGGCCACGTCCGGTTCCCAATTTCGACTTCCGGTTTCAGGTTTCAACTGCCTGTTTCCGGTTTGGAATTCCGGTTCGGCTTCCGGCGACAACTTCCGCTCCGGAAATTCAAAATGAGATGTATTGATAAGAACCGTCGAGTCAACATATTTTCGGTTTATCTTATCTGCTGAGCGCGAGCGTAGAAAGAAACACTGTCAGTTTCTTGGAATTTATCAGTGTGTTTATCCTATTAAGAGTTTAACCAAGGTTTTGGTCATTAAACCCGTGTAAACGATTCGTGGGAAAGGTAAATCCGTTGAGCCAGCATTTTCCTGTTTTAACTTATCTGGGTGAGTCATTGTCAAGGTAGCAGGGGATTTGAGAGAAAAGGGTTGGAAGAGTGAGGACGCATTGGATAAACATTTATGGAGAAGAAGAATCCAACAACTCAACGCCGTCCCTACGTGATATAGGAAAAGGCAGAGAAGAAGAAGAATCTTACATTGTTTATCTAAATTAGTTTACACCCCTACTCTGATTTACAAATACAATTTTAACATAGAACAATTAAATAAAATATGAATTTCTTTCAAATGGAGATTTGCATTACTCACTTTTTTCGCATTAAGGCCGATTTTCATATACGCGGCTACGCGACGTCACGCGACATCGTCTGTCAAATAAGGATTACATTGTTTTAAATGGGCACGTTATAACTATGGCTACGCGACGTGCTCATTTAAAACAATGTAATCATTATTTGACAGGCGATGTCGCACTACGTTGCGTAGCTGAGTGTCGCGCATATCTTCACCATCGACCTTTCGATGGGAAGTCCTTTATTTGACAGGCGATGTCGCACGACGTCGCGTAGCTGAATGTCGCGCATATGGGAATCGACCTTGAATCCCCATTATATAGGGTGTCTCAAAAGAAAGTTTATATTTGTTTAGCTTACTGCGTGAACGCAACGATGCGGAAGGGCGCGGGTAATATGTCAATCGGTAGCCTGGCTCTTGGGAATTTAGTCGCTATGGAGCGTTTCTCGGGAGCGGATCGCGCGTTGTGCGTACGCGAATTTTACAAAAGCGGTAGAATTTTACAAAAGTCGCAGAATCGACTATAGCGCGAAGAAATTTCTCCAATATTCGAGGTTTTCGTAACTTAAATTATGCGCTAAGCATTCCTCTCATTCGGCAATGGGTAAAAAACTTTGAGGTTCAAGTGACCGGTTCAACACTTCATAAACCAAAACCCGGACGCCCAAGGTTATTGAGAGCGGAAGAGAACGTGGAACGGGTTAATCGGTCTGTTCGTGATGAACCCGACCTCTCCAATCGGAAGCGTGCAAGTGCTTTGAATGTGCATAGATCATCACTACACCGCATTTTGCACAAATATCTAAAGCTACACCCCTATAAAAATCAATTGGTGCAGAATTGCATCAGTAATTGCAATTGCAGAATTAACCTCTGTTAAGTTGGCAGAACCAACTCGGAAAAAAAAAATCCACGACGGCACATAATAATCCGCTTTTTATCCGCTAACGATTGTAACAAGAAAAAAATTTCCCGCTCTTCCCATTTCCCGGGAAAATGGGGTCCCGCTAACTTAACAAAAAGTTAGCGGTACCCATTCTAAAAATAATTATATTAAGAAAATAATTGCACGAGAATTATCCGCTTTTTATCCGCTAACGATTGTAAAAAGAAAAAAATTTCCCGCACTTCCCATTTCCCGGGAAAATGGGGTCCCGCTAACTTAACAGAAAGTTAGCTGAACCCACCCTAAAAACAAATATTTTAAAGAAATACATGCACCGGAATTATCCGCTTTTTATCCGCAAACGAATACCGCGAGAAAAATAATTTCCAAACTTTTCATTTCCCGGAAAAATTGATTTTTTTTTTTCGCGTAATTCGTTTGTGTATGAAGTAAAAGTTACCAGGTGCTATCGCGGAGAAATAAAGATATCGGGGAAAAAAATTACTAAGAGGTAATTTTGAAAGAAAGAGAGGGTTGGCAATAGCTCCACTAACTAAAACTGCTCTCTCACCCCACCGTAGGTGGGAGGAAGGCAACCAAAAGAACATTTCATTTTCGAAGACCTAACATACCGCTTGCGTCTTTGAAAGTGCCTTAACATGCCGCTTGTTGCACCTTTGAAAGGTCCTAGCATGCCGCCCGCATCTTTGAAAGGCCCTAGCATATCGCCGCCGCGCCGATGCCTTTTTGAACGGGGCAATAAAAATAACGTGTGACTTTTCGGCCGGGGAAAAACAAAAACATTTAGACTCCACCCCTTTCCGAAATCCGCTATCTACTTCCGGGTTGGAATGAATACGATGGGTTTCATGAATCACCGATACCTGTGATGGATATGAGGAATCGTGTCAGCCCGAAATTACTTATTTATTCTCGTTGCGATTAAGCTTTCACTATAGAATTGTTTTCAGAGGTTTATCAGAATTTTAACAGAACTTAATAAATCAAATTTTCCTCTAAATAATCGTAGATTCTTCTCTTCTTCCTCATTATCTACCCCTTTCTTTCTTTGTTCTTTAAAATTAACTCACAGCAATTTTATCGTCGGTATCCTTATTTCGCAGTGATAGTACATGATAACCTTTGCTTCATCGACAAACGAACTCGGTGAAAAAAAAAATCCCGAATTTTCCCGGGAAATGAAGTCTCGCGGCATTCGTTTGCGGATTAAAAGCGAATAATTCCGGTGCAATTATTTCCTATTATAATATAATTATTTTTAGTATGGGTCCCGCTAACTTTCTGTTAAGTTAGCGGGATCCTATTTTCCCGGGAAATGGAAAGGGCAGGAAATTTTTTTCTTTTTACAATCGTTAGCGGATAAAAAGCGGATAATTCTCGTGCAATTATTTTCTTAATATAATTATTTTTAGAATGGGTACCGCTAACTTTTTGTTAAGTTAGCGGAACCCCATTTTCCCAGGAAATGGGAAGAGCGGGAAATTTTTTTCTTTTTACAATCGTTAGCGGATAAAAAGCGGATTATTATGTGCCGTCGCGGATTTTTTTTTCCGAGTTGGTTCTGCCAACTTAACAGAGGTCAGAATTACCACTTTTGTAAAATTCGCGTACGCATAACGCGCGATCCGCTCCCGAGAAACGCTCCATAGCGACTAAATTCCGAAGAGCCAGGCTACCGATTGACAAATCACCCGCGCCATTCCGAATCGTTGCGTTCACGCAATAAGCTAAACAAATATAAACTTTCTTTTGAGACTCCCGATATAATATCCATATATCTGATTTATAACACTTTTAAACAAATTTATAATATATTTAAATAATTTTCTTATATAATATTGTTTTAGATTATTCAGACTCCTGGGTTGTGGGATACATATGGAGGTGGAATTCATGTAGGTGAAGATAAAGAACATGGTTCAGCTGGCTGTAGTGGATATTGTAGTATGTTATAGTGGTTTATCAGCTTGTTTTCTTACTTTTTCCTTATCCTTTCTTTATTACTTCTATTGTGTGTTGTATATGTATAAATATCTATTGAAATATGTAAAATGGAAAATTATTGTTTATAAATGATTATATATTATTGGTTTTATATATATTTTTACTATAACGTTTATTAATATAGTAATAATTGTTTGTTCTAACTGTTAAATGGTTTATTCAATGTTCCATTGTGAAACGGTTTCTTCCAAAAAATCGTTTTTCGATACTAGTTATTGCAAGTGTTTCATTTTCAAGGACTTAAAAACAAGAACAGCCTGTATATATTAGATTTTTTTTGAATATCATTAAAATCCTTACACTATTGGGCGTTTTCACACTACACGAATACGACACGGCCCCGGCACGACAGAGTCAACGATGCCGGTGGGATGGAATTTACATTGAAATAAGTGGGATGGTTTCACACTAGACGACATAACGGTGCTGTCGCCGGCTGTCGTCAAGGAGTAATCTTCCCACTCGTGTCGTCCCGATAAAACTATTCAGTTGTCGTGCCGGAGTCGTGTCGTGTAGTGTGAAAACACCATTATTGTCAACATCATTATTATTGCACCATTTTAAAAATCGTTATAATCGAATTCATAATTTCATGAAAGAGATTTGGGCACTTATGTACTAACGCCACCGCAGCTAGAGATTGGAATAAAATGGATGGTTAGATTAGATTATAACAGAGCAGATAAATCCAGACCACATATCGCGCGGTAGCGCAACCTCTCGCTGCGATGGTAGTACCGATACGAGATTTGTGACCAAATTGGTTACCAAAAGGTTTTTAAAATTGATTAACAAAATTATCATAAAGAGAATATATTTATTATATATTTATAAGTTACAATAAAGCCAAACTAAATCACAAATAAATAAAATTTACGATTTTGTATATACCGTGTGATCCAAATAATTGTATATATAGTTGCAGACTGGAAAAATAAATGAGAGTCTTAGCTTGGTTCATACAATTCAATCATCCTCTGTCACACTTGTCAAGTTTATTGACCTGCATAAAAGTTTTAGCATTGTTCATACAATTAACTTGTAATCCTGTCACTCATATAAAGTTTATTGTTTAAGAAATAAGCGAAGGAGCCGACATTGACAGCGACCACCACCTATTGCTGGGGGAAATAAGACTTAAAGTTGCAGTCCTTCCCAAACAATTAAATCGCACCAGCAAAAGGTACAACGTTAAAAAGCTAAAAGACCCAGAGATTAGAGCCCAATACACCGAGGAGCTAAGAACGATACGATAAGAGCAGCTAAAACAAATTTGCAAAATCTGGGAATAGAAGAGACATGGCACCAGATAAAGACCAACTTTACTGAAACCAACAACACTGTACTAGGTTTTACCGAAAAAGGCATGAAGGACTGAAAGATACTGGCAAAGAAGAACTGAAGGACGCCAACAGAAAGCTGTTAAAAAAGAGTTTCTTACAAACCCATTGGATAAAGTTCTACTAAAAGAATTATATAAGCAGGCTCGACTTAACATCAAGCGTAGTGTAAGATCGGATAAAAGAACGTGGGTGGACAATATTGCAGAAACTGCTCAACGTGCCGCTAACCAAAATAACCTGAGAGAATTGTATAAATCCACCAAGCTGCTGCCAAATAAGAAAACTACAAAAACAAAGCCAATAAAATCAAAAGATGGGAAGCTACTGGTTACGACAGAAGAACAACTCAATAGATGGCAGGAACATTTCTAGGAGATACTCACAGGAATAACTCAAGAACAAAACAACAACGCAAACCATCATGCAACACGGGCACAACTAAACATAGACACAAAACCTCCAACCAGAGCAGAGATAAGCAAGGCCATTAAGGAACTAAAGGACGGGAAAAGTCCAGGCATCGACAACATCACATCACCACATCACCGAAAATGGTGGCACCTCTAATAAATAAAATCTAGGAATCCGAAACAGTACCGAAAGAATGGAACAATGGCCTTCTGATAGAGCTCCCCAAAAAAGGAGACGTGAGCAATTGCAACAACTGGAGAGGCATAACACTATTAACAACTGCATCGAAAATACTCTGCAAAATAATACTCACCTGAATGAGCAAAGCAATTGAACCTATGTTGAGAGAAGAACAGGCTGGTTTCAGGCTGGGAAGATCCAAATAGGTCCATCGCATAGACCAAATCAATACGATGCGGATTATAACAGAGCAAGCAGTAGAACGGCAAACCACGGTATTTCTATTATTCGTAGACGTTCAAGAAGCTTTTGATACTATTAAATGGGAAAGCATTTGGGTGGCTTTAGACCGGAGAGGCGTCCCACCCAAAATAGTAAACATCATAAAAGCATCGTATACGGACTACTCTTGCAACGTGGTACACGAAGGAAATCTCTCAGAAGCGGTAAAAGTGTATGCTGGTGTCCGACAGGATTGCTTGTTGTCCCCGCTTTTATTCCTAATAGTACTAGACGAGGTCATGACGAGCGTTACAATACAGCCTCGAGGAATACGCTGGGGACTATCAAGCAGGCTAGAAGATCTTGACTACGCCGATGATACCTGCCTCATGTCCTATACACTCACCGACATAATGGACAAAACATCTAAGCTACAACAAGAAGCTGAAGAGATAGGCCTGCATATAAACACCAAAAAAACAGAGGATATGCGGATTGGCACTACCACTAGCAGGGACATACAATTAAACGGCGTAACAGTAAAAATATGCGAACAGTTCTGCTACTTGGGCAGCATCATAGCAGTGGATGGAGGGGCCGACCTAGACATCGCTAGAAGAATCAACAAAGCGAAGGGAGAGTTCGCCCAACTGAATAACGTTTGGACCTCTTCAATACTTTCCCGTAAAACGAAACTCAAACTATATATAATAGTAACGTCAAATCCATCCTGTTCTACGGCAGTGAGACGTGGAAAGTAACTACAAGCAGCACAAACAAACTGCAAGTTTTCGCAAACTGGTGTTTGAGACGAATCCTTAGAATCTGATGGCATGAAGTGATATCGAACCACGATCTGCTTTGTTCTACAAACCAACTTCCAGTAGACGTTGAAATAAAGAGAAGAAAGTGGAACTGGATTGGACACACCCTACAGCGCAATCCACAAAACAAGCATTGGACTGGCATCCCCAAGGCAGTAAGCGAAAGAGAGGAAGGCCAAAAACAACATGGCGACGCACAATTGAAGCCGAAATCACCTCCACTGGCAAATCGTGGAATGAGTTGAAGGTCGTGGCTCGAAATAGAGTCAGATGGCGACAATTGGTAGAAGCCCTATGCCCCACTGGAGGAAACAGGAACTGAGGGAGAGAGAGAGAGAGATAAGATTTATTGTTTATATATTTAGAAGACTGTGAAAACCTCTACGCGGATGAAGGTAATGGCGAGGGAACAGTTCGTCGCCCACGCATCACACAAGTAGAATAGGAACCTGACATCTTAAAAGTTGAAGTTATCCACATGATAACGCCATGAGAATGCCATCAACATGCTCAAGAACAACAAAAGTACAGGGGAAGATGATATTAGAGGAGAAATGCTAAAACAGCTATCCCCAAAAGGCATGCACCTCTTGTGGGCAAGCTGCAACAAGGTATGGCGCAATGGCCAAGTGACTGGAATACATCTATCTTCAATCCACTGCCCAAAGATGGATCAAGCCAGAAATGCAGTAATTACAGAACGATTGCATTAATCTCCCACCCAAGCAAGGTCATGCTTAGAATTCAGCTACAACGACTTGGAAGCTTCTTAGACTGACAAATTCCACAGGAACAAGCTGGATTCGTGGCTGGTAAAGGCACTCAAGAGCAGATCATGAATGTACAGCAAATTATTAAAAAAGCCAGAGAATTTGCAAAGTCCACATATCTATGCTTCCTCGACTACAGTAAAGCGTTTGTAAACTAGCAACAATTATGGAATGCCCTCTTAGCCATTGGAACCCCTCCCCACCTTGTCGTTCTGCTAAAAACTTTATCACAACAGCCAAGGAATCATCAAGATCGAGGGAAGAAACTCATAACCCTTTAGGATAGGACGAGGAGTTCGGCAAGGATGCGTACTATCGCCCCCTCCTATTCAACAGATATGGTGAGTTTATACCAACAGGAACTCTAAAGATCTGGGAAGGCGTAATAGTCATAGGCGGTAGGAAAATAAACAACTTACGGTTTTCCGACGATACCACAATCATGGCCCAAAACGAAGAAGAAATGACGGAACTTCTAGGAAGAGTCGTGAGAGAAAGCTCAAAATTGGGACTTTGGAAAGCTAAATCGCCAAAAAAACAAAAGTTGATGGTAGTAGATCGTGGGAACAGAAGAAAAAATCCACCCAATATAATGAACGTAGAAAACTAATCAACCGTCTGTTCACCTTCTGGCAAAACAAGAAGGTTCGTACCACTTGGTTGACAGAAACCGAGAAGGATATTAAAGAACTGGGAATAACAAATCTCCAAAACAGACAGTCTGTGAGACGCACCCTGAAGGAAGTCCGTGGATTTCAGGAAAAACCCCATAGGATAAGATAATGACTAAGAGTGGGAGATGAGACACTATATAGTCTATATTTCGCGGACGACGAAGTTGTTTTAGCGGAGGACGAAGACGATTTAAGTTACATAATTAGAAAACTCCAGGAAGAATATGGAAAAGCAGGACTGACCATGAATATGAGTAAGTGTGAATATCTGTTAGTCGGTAACAACGAGTGTAACGACCTACCCTTGGAATCTGGAATAATAAAAGGAGTAGACCAGAGTAAATACCTAGGAGTTATTCTAAACAAACAGGCCAACAGCAATGACGAAATTAGGGATCGGATTACCAAAGGTAGGAAAGCCATTGGAGCATTAAACTCACTCCTTTGGGAGAAAGAAATCAGAAGGGAAACAAAAAGGAGAATATACAAAAGCATAGTGGAGAGCGTGATGATTTATGGGGCAGAAGTGTGGGATGTGAGCAAAAAGAATAAACAAAAACTACTAGCAACGGAAATGGGATTTCTTAAGGAGTTACCGAAAATTCAGACTGGAGAGGGTACGGAACACGAGAATAAAGGAAATGATGTGCAAGGAATAGACTGTAGCAGACGAAATCGAAAGAAGACAACTAAAAGAATGGAGAACAGATGGCCCAAGAGAGTTCTGGAATGGGATACCATCGGAACGAAGGAAGAGAGGACGACCGAGAAGAAGCTGGCGAGACGACATAAAAGAAGCAATGGACGCTAGAAATTTAGAAGAGGAAACTTGTTACGATAGACAAAATTAGAAACTGGACACAGAGAGGCGGCGACAGCCGTAGAAATCTGTTAATGAATGATAAAGGTCAATTCCCATACGCCGGACGCTCAGCTACGCGACGTCGTGCGACATCGCCTGTCAAATAATGATTACATTGTTTTAAACGGCACGTTCTCACTATGGCTACGCAACATCTACGCGACGTGCCCATATAAAACAATGTAATCATTATTTGACAGGCGATGTCACGTGACGTCGTGTAGCTGAGTGTCGCGTATATGATAATCGGCCTTAACTCTTGTGAAAGCAGCCATGACGAAACTAACCAAAAGTATGGAAAGAGGACCACATCACGAAAGAAACAAAACGAAGGCTCATCAACACACTGGTGATTCGAATTGCACTATACGGAGCCGAGGCATGGACTCTGAAAGCAGCAGATCGGTAGAAAATAGTGGACCCTTGGATCTTGACTTGACCCTTGGACCCCTGGATGAAGAATCTCTTGGACAGCGCATAGAACCAATGTACTATACTAAAAGAACTCGACATTGACATAAGACTATCTACAGTTATCAATCGGCGAATACTTAAATATTTTGGATAAAGAATTTATAATATTTTGGATATGAAAATGTCTATATATTTAAGCAAAGCATGTAGCTATATGTTAAATAATAATAATTATCTAGCTTCGGAAACCATTGCAGATTAGATATTTCAACAAATCAGTTAAGATAACTAGATTTGCTTTTCGTGCCAACTATCTAGCTTTAGAATTTGCTTAGCTATCAATCTATCATTTAGATTTATTAAAACTAATACGTATAGACTGGCTAAAACAGTCGAGAATTCACTATCAGCTATTAGTCAATCTAAATAATTTTAAACTAAACAGTACGAGTTTTTCAAAACAAAAAACTGTAAATGCGAGGAACACCTCTCTGCTACTCAGTTTGGATTTCGTAGCGGGCTGAGGACCAGAGAGGCCCAGAGAGTTGGCATACAGGTCTTAATAGAGAGATAACCGATGTATAGGTATGCGTGTTTTCTCGATTTCCAGAAAGCATTTGACTATGTTGACCAAGGGAAACTTATCAGCATCCTTCAGAATATGAACTTAGATGACAGAGACGTCCGCATTATAAAAAATCTGTATTACAACCAAGTCGCTGCTGTCAAAGTTGAGGACATGACCACTGAGTACGTTCTCATTCAGCGAGGTGTGAGGCAAGGGTGTGCCCTTTCTCCACTGGTCATTATATACTTTGGGAAACTGGTGAACATATACTCTGAGGAAATATTCTCCCAAGCATTGGACGAAGCACGGGAAGGAATTGTCAACGGAGAAGGAATAAATAACTTGCGTTATGCGGACGATACAGTTCTGCTGGCAGGAAGTGCTGATGATTTGCAGGCGGATTAATTGACTGGATAGTCAATCGTGAAACAGGTAACAATCTCGAAAAACTGGTCATCCAAGAGAAAATTGAAAGGGATGCGACCTCGGGGATGCTCTCCAAAACGCTGTATCGACCAAGTGCAAGAGATCACCACCGGGAAACCTCTACAAGAAAACATAAGAACGGCGGCAGACAGGGGTAAATGGAGGAAGATGGAACTCCGCTATGACATAATAAGATGCCAGCATGGGATCACCACCCTTTAGCCATGAAGTAAACGACTATACTCTCTCCGGCGAGAGAATGCAGCTATACTGCGCCGGTGTATGAGGGGCAATGGACGCGCAAATTAGTTTGAATTAAGAAATATGCGTCAGGTTTTCAAGTACGGACAACTAAACACCGCGCACTCGAAATAAAGTGGGGTATGCGCAGAACAATGGTAGACTTGTCGAGAGGGATCTGACTGACAATGACGGATGCATTCTCTCGCCCGACAGAGTATAGAGAGAGATATATTTATAAAGTTTTACAATTAGTTCCATAAAAGATCAAAGGACAAGACAACTAAATTATTATTATAATTGGAATAACAAAATTGAATCATATCTCATACTATGTTTAATTTTTGCTATTTATTACATGATGAGGCGTCCCATCCAAAATAGTAAACATCATAAAAGCATCGTATGCGGACTACTCTTGCAACGTGGTACACGAAGGGAATCTCTCAGAAGCGGTCAAAGTGTCTGCTGGTGTCCGACAGGGTTGCTTGTTGTCCCCGCTCTTATTCCTAATAGTACTAGACGAGGTCATGACGAGCGTTACAATACAGCCTCGAGGAATACGCTGGGGACTATCAAGCAGGCTAGAAGATCTCGACTACGCCGATGATATCTGCTTCATGTCCCATACACTCACCAACGTGATGGACAAAACAGCTAAGCTACAACAAGAAGCTGAAGAGATAGGCCTGCACATAAACACCAAAAAAACAGAGGATATGCGGATTGGCGGTACCACTAGCAGGGACATACAAGTAAACGGCGTAACAGTAAAAAGATGCGAACAGTTCTGCTACTTGGGCAGTATCATAGCAGTGGGACCCCTCCATCCTAGACATCGACCTAGACATCGCCAGAAGAATCAATAAAGCGAAGGGAGCGTTCGCCCAACTGAATAACGTTTGGAGCTCTTCAATACTTTCCCGTAAAACGAAACTCAAACTATATAACAATAACGTCAAATCCATCCTGTTCTACGGCAGTGAGACGTGGAAAGTAACTAAAAGCAGCACAAACAAACTGCAAGTTTTCGCAAACTGGTTTTTGATACGAATCCTTAGAATCCGATGGCCTGAAGTGATATCGAACCACGATTTGCTTCGTTCTACAAACCAACCTCCAGTAGACGTTGAAATAAAGAGACGAAAGTGGAACTGGATTGGACACACCCTACGGCGCAATCCACAAAACATTGCAAAACAAGCATTGGACTGGCATCCCCAAGGCAGTAAGCGAAAGAGAGGAAGGCCAAAAACCACATGACGACGCACAATTGAAGCCGAAATCACCTCCACCGGCAGATCGTGGAATGAGTTGAAGGTCGTGGCTCGAAATAGAGTCAGATGGCGATAATTGGTAGAAGCCCTATGCCCCACTGGGGGAAACAGGAACTAAGAGAAGAGATTACATGAAAACCACCGAGCTTTTTAGAGCAGCCACGAATAAGATCACGATAGTCTGCATGATCACCTACATCCGGACCGGATAGGCACCAAAAGAAGAAACATTACATGAAGGAGTAGTTCAATCACATCATCGATATTTAAGTGATCTTGCCAAGCAATATGTTTGCTCAATAATATTTTACCCAAAGATTAAGAAATCTGCTTGAAAGAAAACAGAAGGTTAATATTAAAATTAAAGGCCGATTCTCATATACGCGACACTCAGCTACGCGACGTCACCTGCAAATAATGATTACATTATTTTAAATGGGCACATTCTCACTATGGCTACGCAACAGCTACGCGACGTGCCTATTTAAAACAGTGTAATCATTATTTGACAGGCGATGTCGCACGACGTCGCGTAGCTAAGTGTCGCGCATATGGGAATCGACCTTTATTCAGCGCATAGATGACGCACAATATTCTATAACTAATTTTTTTAATTTTCTTGTTTTGAAATTTTTTCTTGCAATTTTCAAAATATATGACAGGAGATGTGAATGTTTGAACCAAGCTAGGACCTCACTTTATTTCTGATAGCCTTCCCTAAAATCTTCTGTTTGGATCTCACAATATTTAATACAACATTTGTGTAAGACATATAAATACTTATCACCAAGTTAAAAATACTCATAGCCAAAATTGTTCACTCACGATTATTAATTTTCCTTTTACGTTAATAAAAACAACTAATTATGTATCTTCTCACTTTTTTGAAATTTAAAGACAGGTTCCACGCCATTCCCACAGAATTTCCTAAAATGGTTCTTCAACTGTGAATTAGTGGTATAAGATCTTCCACACGACTCACAAATATACAATTTTGTTCCATTATGCACTAAAATATGTTTCTTCAAATGGCTGGATTGCAAATAAGATTTATCACAGTGCGGACACTTGTGGGGTCGCAGACCCGTGTGCGTCTTTAAATGATGGGCTAAAGAGTCTTTAGTGGAGTAAGCTTTGCCGCAAATATTACAAAGACAAGTCTTGATATTTGTGTGCGTTGTTATGTGGTTGTGGTAAGCTTGTTTGGCGATGAAGCTCCAGGTACAGTTTTTGTAGTGGCATTTGTAGCGTTTGATACCTTTGTGGGATTCTATGTGGTACTTCAAGCCGTTTAAAGTTTTAAACTCCTTCTCGCATAAATGACACTTGAACTTTTTTTGGTTTAACGTTGAATCTTTTAGAGATCCGTGCATTGCTAAATGCCTAGTGTAAATGTCTAAGGTTTTAAACGATTCCATGCATTCCTCACAAGTGAACTTTTTTTGGTTTAACGTTGAACCTTTTAGAGATCCGTGCATTGCTAAATGCCTAGTGTAAATGTCTAAGGTTTTAAATGATTCCATGCATTCCTCACAAGTGAACTTACAGTTTTCCTCGGACTGTATGGGCTCTTCAAAAACACACTCTTTACTGTCCAAAGTTGCATAATCTAAATCTTCTGAATATTCTTCATGTATATCCATCGCGTTGATTTCTATATCACTAATAATACTCTCTGTTTTTATATCCAAGTTAATACCTGCTAATTGTTTTTGTAACATTTCGTACGATTTTTCACACATTAGTTTGAACGTAAAGGCTTTCCTCAGATGGTCTGAACAGTCCAAACAAATCACTTTTGGATAAGGATCATTCAAATCCACCTGAAATAAACACTAATATAAGTAAATCTAACTTCACTCATTCAAGGCTATTAAAGCAGACAGACAGGCTTTAAGATATGGGTAACTGTAATAACGTAAAGTTTTTAAACAGGAAAATTAGATGGAACATAAGGATACAATGAACAACAATACAAGAAAAAGAAGTGAACAAAGTTATACAAAATAATCAATGTATAATCTTTATAATCCGGCGGTTGGTTAATCCGATACGTTCAGTAATCCGGCGCTATGGGGAAACGCGTGTCTTTTCTTTATGCTGCCCCGGGCCGGATATAAACCTCGCGCACAGAAAAATTAAAGTCAAAAACAACACCATCTTAGAAAAAGGTCTGGCCAACACACCCTGCTTTTAACTCTAAAAACTTGATGGACGATTCTGACCAAGCTCCACCTACAATTGTCTTACTATCTATTCTAAGTTTTTACATATTTTTCTATGTACACGTTTACCTATATAGATACACATTTTACTGTTTCTGAAATACAATTGTACATACAATATGTATTGTTATTGTTTTGTTTTAATCCTGATAATCCGGAAATTTTCAATAATCCGACGAAATCGATAATCCGGTTGTTCGGTCCCATATCTGTCGGATTATCAAGATTATACTGTACAGAGAGGAAACAAATATATTCGCAATGGGGCCATTTAAGTATTACGTAAGCATTACAGGGGGGCGGAGGGGTTTTTACTTTTCTTATTTTTGATGACATGGGGGATGGGAGGTCTGGATGGTGATTACGTCAGCAATATTTTTTTAAATTTTTTAGGATTCACTACAAAATTTCATTTCTTTGATCAGAACATATATATGGCAACCCTAGTTGTCTATGCCCGAAAGCGAATAAAATTACATAGTTTTTGTTTTACCCACTGAAATATATACTGCCTGGAACGAGCGCTGGCCATTTGGCTTGTGCGGGCCGAGAGAGAGGTCAAGGACATCCCTTCATCCTTGTCTAGCCAATAGTGTAGTCGAGAGTCGGAGGATGTGATACAGTCAGAGCGAAAAGCTAATTGTATTGAGCTTTATCAAGAAAGAGAGTGAGATCGTTCAATCGGTGAGTATATTATAAACCGAAGTTTATATATTTTAATGAAAGTTGTTTTCAAAAAGTCGATGGTAAAATACTGTTGTATTTCCAAGGAAAAATGGACGTCGGACACACATTTAATTTTCATTTTGTGTACTGTACTAGACGAAGACAGAGCGATACGAGAGACACCTTGTGATGCTCTCTCTCGGCCCGCACAAGCCAAGAGGCCAGCGATCGTTCCAGGTAGTATATATGTAAAGAAAACATGACACTCATATACTGATGTCTTTAGTTTTCTTAAGTTTGAATCAGCCGCTCCATGGAAAGACCGACAATTGATGAAACGGACTAAACGTCACTTGACACAACAGATAATTAAATGCGAATAATTTATAAATTTGTAAAACTAGTTATTACTTGAATTAGAAACTTTAAATGTTGTTTCTCGTATTCTTATAGGTAAGATAAATCATTGTCACTATTTACATTATTTACCACTTTGTTCTGGATATTGTTAATGTGGCTTTACGTGGCATTACTTTGCAGTACGTGACATTATTACGCATTACGCTAGTAATATCTTCGAGTACCTCGAATTACCAAAAAAATCGGGATAATTGCGAATACATTGCAACATTTCAGGGAGTGGATGACCCCTCGGGATGACCGTGGCGTTAAAATTAATGACCATTTAGAAAGATCCAATTTCGAGTTTGCTGCAAATGTATTAGCAGAGGTATTTATATAGACTTTAAATGGTTTTTAGAACATGTGCGTGAAAGCCAATACTTGCTTCAAATTGTAAAATGTAGAAACAGAATGCTGTCGTCCAAGAAGTGGTTTATTTAAATTACTAAACAACAGGTTTCTCCTACCACCAGTAAAAGTAAAACAGACAGTTGATGACTTGGGATTGGATGATTAGTCCATTTAGCTCTATACTTGAATTCTTCACTCAAAGATTTTCTGCAAATGCCCTACGATTATTTTTGTCCGACGGTAAAATTAAAACTATCAAGTCGAACATGCAAAATGTGTGGTCTTTATCATGACTCCGTCAAGTCATTAAATCGGCACGTCGAGGAGATTCATAAAAAAGTAAACACGTACACCGAAACGAAAGTACGGCCTTCAAGAGTGGCTACTCGTCGTGCTATCGAATTTATGCGTATAATACAAAATTTAGACGAGTACCAGGATGTTAAATGACTTGAAGTGAACGGTGTCGATATACCAAAATCAGACGAAAGTGAGCAAATACAGAACATCGAGCAGCAAACATCAAATGGCATCGAAGAAGTAGGTGGATTCATGAACTGAGGATTGCTAATTTGACTTTATATACCAAAATTTTAAAAGAACAAAACAAATGAACGTGTTAATCGTTATATATTAAGATTAAATATGATAATAGGAGATAATAATTGAATACCATGTCCCACGAAGAATATTCTTCAACTGAGCATGAAGGGAAATTTCGCTAAATGCACTACAGCAGCTGGTAACCAATCCACCGTCACCTATGGTGTCGTTAGCGGACCTTTGGGATTTGGGAGTTGCGGATTTTTGGGAGTCCGCACCAACATGCTCTAAGGATGAGTCGGAGCATCCTGAAATCACCGGACGTAAACTCAGACCAAGACGGCAAAGCTTCTTCGCAACATTTAATGCCAACTGACTGCTAAAAGTGGGTAAACTGAAACATTTGACTGATTCACTAACACGACACAACATAAAACTGACAGTAGTACAGGAAACCAGATTTACGGACGAACATGCCTTCGAATCCCAAGGCTACAGAATCTTCAAAGGAAGAGTGGGGCAGCGGGTAATGAAGAACGTACCCCATTTAGGTACAGGATTTATAATCAGTCACAGGATGACTGGATTCAGTCATCGACTTTACCTCCCTGAGCAGTCGTGTATACATCCTCTCTCTCAAATGCGCGTTACAGTATAGTCAATGTAGATTGAATTTTTATTTCGTTCGCTATTAGGCAGTTTATTTGATTACAGTTCGCTATTAGGCAGTGTGTTTGATTTACTTTCAATTTTCTTGTGATTTTCAGTACATTTAGGGCAGGTCAATTCATTTTAACATTTTTTTGAAAAATGACCGAACTTGCAACATTTGTAACATCGTATTATTCCATAGTCTTGGGTCATTTTACATCGATTCCAACCTATATTAATCTTTTGGTTCGCAATGAGGCGATTGTTTACGTATCTGTTAACTTTTTTATTTCGGCTTTGCTATTTTCTAGATCATTTTGTTGAACTATTTTCTTTCTAAGAACTTCGTCTTTTTCTTTGCTTTCGTCTTCATGGATCCCAAATATTTTAATTCTATTTTTGCGTAACTCAGGTTTTTTTACTTCATACTCCTCTGCCATGTTTTGTTGAATTGTGGCTTGTATAGCATCTACATCCTTTTCTGTTTCACATTGTAGAATTAACGCCTCCTTTTTTTGTTGTATGTGTCATTGTTAATCCTAGCCCTATCGAGGTCGGGTTTACTTTATTAAGGCCTAGGCCGCACTACGGCTAAATCGCCGCGGTTTTATGACAAGTAAATTAATACAAGCCTCACTTGCGGTTTTTTCCTTAGCGTACTGTGTGTTTCTCGAGCGGTTTCGCGGTTATAGCGGTTACCGCTAGAGGGAAAAACCGTAGTGCGGCCTCGGCCTAAGAAATACATTTTTTGTTTTCATAACGTCCTTTGTTTCAGCTATCGGGTTGACGACAAGTACTTTCTTACTATTCATTACACTTGCACGCAACTTTTTTTCTGAATTTGCTATCATTTTATCCTTCTTTAACCCGGATATTACTTCTACTAAGTTTTTATTGGCCTCTAATAGGTAGTTAATTTTTTCGTTCATGTTGCTAGTTAAGTACGTTAAATGATTCACAAATTCAAATTATTTATTTACCAAATGAGATACATAAAATATCTATAGGCTATGTCAAAAAATAATTAAATAATTAAAATACAATATTACAATAAGTAAAAGTAATAAGTTAGTTAAATTTAAAATACATAAAATCATAAGACAGTACATCGGGTTCATTAATAGAACTTTTTTCAAATTATTTCTAAATTTTTTAAGTGACATTTCGTTTTTTATTGTGTTTGGTATTTTATTGTAAATCTTCTCAAGTCCTTTTGAACACAAGTTTAAATTTGTTTTCCTGGGATAAAGGTGGTGTTTTCCTCTTGTGTCATATATATGGATATCTTTATGTTTTTGGAGAGTATCGCGAATTTTGTGGATATATGAGGCAGTTTCCAATATATATAAATTGACTACTGTCAAGATATTTAAATTTTTAAAATGTGGTTTGCACGATTCTGTTGTTTTCATTCCCACTATATTTCGGACAATTCTTTTCTGTGCTACAAGTATTTCTTCTATAAGTGATGTAGCTCCCCATAGAATAATGCCATAAGTTAATATGGATTGCACCTCGGCAAAATACCAGCTTAGCAGGTCTTCCTTGTTCACCAGATTGCGCAGATGTTTAATTTGGAATGTTTTCTGATGTAGTAACTGTAGTAAAACTAAATTTTTGTATGGTGGTTGTCCAGAGGAGATGCTCTTCCAAGTGGATTCCTAGGAACTTTGCTTGTTTAGCTCTTTTTAAACAGTGGTTTTGAATTTTCAAATCAAAGTTCTCAGCATAGGTGCTTCTAGCTGTCTGAAAAATGACATACTCTGTTTTTTCTTTATTAAAGAAAAGGTTGTTTGCTGAGAACTAAGTGTTGATTGAACTTAGTAATAAATTAGCTTTGTCTGCATTTTCTTTTATATTTTTTCCAGTTATAATAAAACTGGTATCATCTGCATACAATGTACAATGCTGTCCGTTTATATAACTTATTAAGTCGGCGGTGTACAATAAGAAAAGTGTTGGTGCAAGAACGCTCCCTTGAGGGACCCCAATATTGGTACAAATGGTGTTGGACTTTCCTGTTTCATTTCCACTTCTTATTGTAACATATTGCTTACGGTCTTCTAAGTAGGATTGTAGCCATCTCCTGGCTTTCCCTCGGATTCCATATCTAATTAGTTTGTTTAATAGTGTTTCGTGGGAGACACAATCAAACGCCTTACTTAAGTCGCAGAATATTCCTATAGGTTTATTACCCATGTCTACTTCTTTTAAAATAGTGCTGTGGAAATCTGCTAGCGCTGTTGAAGTTGATTTCCCTTTACGAAATCCATGTTGTTGGCCTGGAATAATGTTATATTTTTCTATGAATGGGATTATTCTACTATGTATGGCGTATTCAATGATTTTTGATAGTACAGAAATAAGAGCAATCGGCCTGTAATTTCCAATATCCTTTTTTGATCCCTTTTTATGCACTGGAATAATTTTTGCTATTTTGAGGATTTCTGGAAATTGTTCATCCGCGATGGATGCATTGATTATGTCTGTTATAGGAGTCAATAGGTAATGGCTGAACTCTTTGATAATTTGACATGGAAGGTCATCGGGTCCGCTTGTTGATTTGTTTTTTAGGGAAGCAATTATAGATAGAACCTCATTTTCTGAGAATTCCTGCAAATATATTGTATTGGGATTAAACTTTATGTGTTGATCCGAAATGTCTGTAGGAATAATATTACCAACAGTTGTTTTTGGGGCTTCCTCAAAATACGTATTAAATTTGTCTGCAATTTCCTTCGGACTTGTGATTAGCGTATTTTTTTCGATTAATATAATTTGATCGGTAGTTTTTGATCTGTTTGTTTCTTGTTTTATGACATTCCACAGCACTTTCGATTTATTAGGTGCATTTTTCGTCTAAAAAAAGATTTTTTCAATAAGGTGACTAATTTCTGGTGTTGATATTTTTGTTGAATATAATGGTTACGTAAAGCGGGATACGTTTTTTGTAATATGTGCATATCCTTTAGTTTTGCGGACGAGACCTCTATTTCTTTTGTTATCCAAGTCTTTCTACTGGAATTTACTTTTACTAGAGGAAAACATGTAAAGAAATAATACTGCATGATTTTGATAAATGTAGTTGTCTTACTGTTGCTGCTAGTTTTGTTGAGTACTTCTTCCCATGTTTCCTTTTGTAGATATTCAGAGAAACGAACTTTACTGGTTACCGAGAATCGTCTTACTAATTTTGGCTGCATACCTGTGACTTTCTTGCAAATGCCGCTCAGCCTTAATATACGATGGTCAGATATAGGAGTGTCTTCCACAGAGGTATTTAACTCCATTCCCGATGTTGCAAAGATGTTATCAATTTTTGTTTCAGTGGTGGTGGTTATTCTGGTAAATTGTTTAATTTGTTCCTCCATTCCGTATGCTGCTAGTAGATTTTTGCAATTTTGGACTTCCTTTGATGTTTTGGCAAAATTGATATTGAAATCGCCAACTAGGATAATTTCTCTGTTTCTCTTCGCCCATTTGTGTAGAATATTATCTATGACTTCCATAAATGTAATTAAGCAGCCTGTTGGTGGTCTGTACACATTTAAGATTATGGTGTCTACTCCATTTAATTTCATGTGTAGTCCACATATTTCAATAGTCTTTTCAATGGCATAGTTTTCCAACTCCAATCTTTCAATGTCAATATTATTTTTGTATAATAAGGAATTGACCCATATCGCTACTCCTCCTCCCCTTGACTGGGTTCTGCTATAGTGTCTAATCAGTTTATAATTATTAATATGTATGAATGGAATATTTACAGAAGATATCCAAGTCTCTGCTAGACAAATAAAATATGGGTTTACATTATCAATTTCCACTTCCAGTTGACACAGTTTCTTACGTAGTGATTGTATATTTAGATACATTAATATGTTAGTTTGAGGTGTCTTACAATTAGTTAACGGTCGTGGCTTTGTTCTGAATTTGGTGTAATTTTTTATAGTCTTTTGTATACCGAAAAAACCGGTTTATGCAAGTATTCCTTGGCCACATTTCCGGCTTTTTTAACTCATCAAGATTTTCTTTTGGCACAGAGATTTTAAAAGAAGAGTATTCCTCTGGATGCTTAGACGCCAGCTTCTCACATTTGACATTGTTGAATTTTCGATCCTTCAGGTATTGAATTAGGTCATCCGTTGCCAGATATGGGTCCAGTCTGTAGATATGTAGATGTTCATATCTGATAGCCGCTCTAACTTGGGTGATATCATCATTTGTGCCATGTATAAGGCAAGCGTTATACATGGCACAAATGATGATATCACCCAAGTTAGAGCGGCTATCAGATATGAACATCTACATATCTACAGACTGGTACTTCCAGCTTCTTCGTTTTTTGTTTCTCTGTGTATCCCAATTTTTCACAGAACTGATTAAATTGGCCAACGTTGATTCTTCAATTAATATCATTTCTTCTTTATCACTTTGCGAACTGCCTTTTTGTGAGGCATCCTTATCATCAAACGCGTTTTTTTTTTCTGCGCTGCTACACTCGGAGCGCGATGCTCCATTGTTTTCTACGCTGTTACACTCAAGACATTTCCACGTAGCTTTTATCGTATGGAATCTTCGGAGATTCACCTTTTCGCACTTTCCATGATAATACCTTTTATACTGATTATAAACAATTATTGATTTAGTTTCGTCACCTATTAGGCGAGAACAATCCGCACAAACAGCACGCGATCCGTCCACCGGCATGGCTGGCGGCGGAATGTACATGCCGCAATTAACCAGGACAACAGACGCAATACAGACAGAACTGATAAATTCTGGGAAGACTTAGAAGATATTATCGCTAAACTTCCAGGGAGGCACACCGCCATACTGCTTGGTGACTTCAATGCTCAATTGGCAAGAGAGAAAAAATACAGAAACATAGTGTGCAATTGTCCGGCGCTTAAGCGAACCAACGGCAAAGGAGAACGATTGGTGGATCTGTGTAGGACTTTTGGGTTGCTCATGAACTACAGCTTTCAAACACTTGTCAAGGAAGCAGAAGACTTGGATTTCACCTAATACCAACCTGGATGAATTTCAGATAGATCATGTGGCCATTTCACGAACATCTCAAAAGGAAATACAAAACGTGAAGGTACTAAGAAGCCCCAATCTGAAAAACTACCTCTCAAAGATCAAAATAGGCCTAGAAAAAGTAGATTACACAGAACCTCCAAAATGGTAAGATTTGATGTAGAGCAACTTAAGAACAGTCTAGAAGCAAGTCAGAGACTGAAAAATACAGATCTTAACAGCTGAGACCAACTGAAGGAGACTCTTGTCGAGGCGGCCAATGAACTCGCCCTTTTCGCTAGAAGAAGGAAGCACCTGTGGTGGACTGAAGACTGTGACAATGCAATAGCCCAAAGACAGACAGCCTGGGTGAAGTGGAATTCTAAAAAGACCAAGGAAAATTGGCATACATTTTTGGAACAAAGAAAGGATACAGCCAAGATAATTCGAGGAACCAAACGGACCTTCACACAAAGCCAACTAACCCAAATCAAAGAGAGCTTTGCTAAGAATAACTCCACAGATTTCTTTGGAACCTTCAAGCAGACACCCAGAAAATACGCTCCGCCAAGCCTCCACTTCTGAACTCACAAGGCAAACTGGCTTTTAACGACAAGAAGAACTGCCGCCTTTTAGCTCGGTGCTTCAAAAATCTACTCAACTGTGATCCACCCAGCGAAGACTTCGACTATAAATAAACCACAACCAAACCCGGACTTGCTGCTCCCTCGCTGATTCATTGGAAGAAGTTGTCCAGATCATTCAACTTCTTAAGAATAATAAGGCAGCTGGAGAGGACTCTATCGTTGCTGAACTGTGGAAAGGTGCTGGAAGCAATGCCGTGCGCAAGTTAACCGAGATCATCCAGGACATCTGAGAAATTACCACACGATTGGAAATCGGCTCTGATCCATCCGCTTCACAAAAAGGGAGAATTTAATGATCTAAACAACTACCGTGGAATTTCTCTCGTCCCGATAACATACAAGATTCTCTCCAAGGCGTTACAAACTAGGGCAGAAAATCAGCTGGATAGTCAACTGGGAAAATACCAGGGAGACTTCAGGAAGACCCGATCCTGTGTTGAACAAATCCTCAATCTTAAAACTGTACTTGCATACTCCAAGATGAGAAACCACAAGGTGGTTGTCACCTTTGTTGATTTTAGGATGGCCTTCAATTCCATTGATATAGAAACGCTTATCAAAGTACTCCAGGAATTAGGGCTAGACAATAAAAACCGCAGACTCATCCTAGAAACCTTGACCAACACCCATTCCAAGGTTTAATTTAGAGATGAGATCTTAGAAAGCTTTCAAATAAAGACTGGAGTGAGACAAGGAGATGGACTTTCCCCACTTCTCCTCAACTGTGTCCTTGAAAATGTTATGAGAGAATGGCGCAAGGAACTGATCAACTTAGGTGTTCATGGTGGTATCTACCTGGGAAGTAAGAACGATGGAGTGGTTGTAGATTGCCTGGCCTTTACAGATGACATGGCACTAATTGCTATTTCTCTTGATGGCAACAATATAGGTAAATTACCTCAGAAAACAGGCTGCCAAAGTGGGTCTTCAATTGTCGCTGAAGAAAACAGAATTCGTCACCAAAACGAAAGAAGCAAACAGAGAGATGTTACTAGAGCAGGGAAACATTAAGAGGACTGAGAAATTTAAGTATCTCGGGGAATGGGTTGAACCCAACTTATCAGAAAGAGCACCATTATCCATAAGAGTCAGCAAGTTAGAACTAGCCTATCGAATGACTAAGAACACCTACAACAAGAAATGCCTGTCATGCAACTTAAAACTTAAGCACTACACATCAGTCTTACGACCAGAAGCCCTGTATGCCATGGAGTGTCTTTCCTTGAACCGAAGAAGTCAGAGACAGGAGAATCCTCAGGAAAATCCTAGGCCCTAAAGAAAGATGGGGAATTCCGAAAGTGACATAACTCTAAGTTATTACTCTGAGCAAGGTTGCCTCCAAACTGACTAACCAACCATCTGCAAAACAAGAAGGTTTGTACCACTTGGTTAACAGAAACCGAGAAGCATATTAAAGAACTTGGAATAACAGATCTACAAAACAGATAGTCTGTGAGATACACCCTGAAGGAACTCCGTGGATTTCAGAAAAACCTCCGAAGGAAAGGTACCCCGTGGACAGAAGAGAGAAAGGAGTTACACCAGCATAAGATGCGACAATACTGGGCAAAGATCAAAGCCCAACAGTTGAACAAGCATGGTCCAAAGTAGGCCTATTCGAAACAAGAAGAAGAGGGGATCTAACAATAGTGATTGCAGACTTACAAAGAGTATTTAAAAGAATTGAGCTGAAAATGAACTTTTCAAAAACCCAAATAATGTACCAAGGAACAGATCAAAAAGGTGGAAGAGTATATATAGAGAGTGGAAGAGAATACTATTGACTGAATCAACCAGGAAGAAGAAATAAGAAGTAGAATAAGGCTAGGATGGTTAGCCTTTGCCAAACTATAATTCATGCTAGGAAATAAGAAAATAGCTCAACACCTAAAATCAAGAAGTTTTAACCAGTGCATTTTATCTGAGTTGACATATGGCGCAGAGAACTGGACTGCAGCTAGACAAAATATCGACGCAGTAAAAGGAGAAGAATAGAGAAGTCCATGATGGGGATTACAAAAAAGAACAGATATTGAAACGAAATAATACGAGCAATAACGAAATTCACCTATGTGGGAGAGAAAATTGCCTTCCTCAAATGGACATTAGAACAAATAGACATTAGCAGCTCATGTTGCATGAAGTGATAGGATGAGATGGGTTAGGTGAATCGTAAAATAGAGACCGTATGAATAAAAAAAAGGGAGAGGAGAACCACCTATGATATGGTATGATGACATCAAAGGAACAGCCGGACTAGAATGGATCCAAATAGCACATAGTAGGGAAAGCTGGAAACAATTGGGAAAGGCCTATGTTCAAGGATGGACCAAAGGGCTAAAGAAGAAGGCTAAAGAAGCAATAACTAGTAAAGTAATTGCCTGTTATTTCATATATGACATTATTTGGATATATCATTTTAATTATTCTTATATAGTTTTTTTTTTCTTATTCTTATATAGTTTTTTTGTCCGACTAATAGCTGTTTTTGGCTGTATTACCACATAACTTGGGTATCGCACGCAAATATTCAATAAAAATCGCTAAATTACATTAAATAAATTGAATAAATAAAATAATCACAATCAAAACCTCAATATAAAAATAATGACGTGAAAGTAACATAATTTTTTTTTCATGATAAAATAAATACTAAAGAAAACGTTTTAAAATGAGTGTAAATGGTGATGCTGGAGACTGATTAGAGTTCTTATGACGAATCCACACCACCGGACACAATTGAAAAGCAAATTCTTAATTTTTTTTTCTATTTTTATGAATGGCACCTGGAGCCCAAACTTGTAAAATACGTCCCCTCGCAAGTGTAATAAAAAATATTATCTGCAAATCGTGCGGTTTTGTCAACTGCCCTCTCGAGCGAATGAGCAAATTCCGCTCTCGTGGGCAATTGACAACTTACCGCACTAGTTGCACAATAAATTAATATCATACACATATCTCCCATTAGTGTTTCTTCTTGATCCTATATATTATAGAGTGTAGGATATATATATATATATATATATATATATATATATATATATATATATATATTTATATATATATATATATATATATATATATATATATATATATATGTATATATATATATAGAGTGTTCTAATCTGATTAATATTATCTGATAATTGATCTTTGTTGGAAAAATCATTACAGGAAATGACTTACAATACAGGAAATGAATAACGAGGATTTGGAAGATATATAGTTTAAAATATAGTTTGCAATCCAATTTTGAGCAGTGTTTGGATATTCATTCCTTGGCGTATTCTAAGAATATTTTGCCCTGTGATGATTTCTGAAAAACCTCTTTGTTTCGAAGATACAAGGTGAACAATATTTGCGACAAACATATTCGATATTTGTTGACTTCATTAATGTAAATATAAGTATGGTGTATGTCAATGAGTTTATGATGAAAAAAATGAGTTTGTCAAGTACATAAAATTGTTGATGATAACTTGTAATGGCTGTTTTATCTACTATTGTACAAGTGGATTTTATTTGAATACATCTTGTCAGTGATCATCACCTGTATCGGTCGAAGTTAGTAAAGTCCTCTGCCATGTATACGAACGCCGAGATGACTCACATGCATTTCATGTATGGACTTGTTAATGGCAATTCATTACAAGCTAGACCAGGGATGGCGAACCTATGACCCGCGGGTCAGACACTGGCCCACACAGGCTTTTTAAGTGACCCAGGCATTGCTTTTAGATCTTTTATTATTTTCCTATTAAAGTTTCTCAACCACAATGGTATGAATATCAAATATATCAAAAAGAAATTTCTCCTCCAATTATTGTATTTTAAATATGTATATCTAATCGCAAACCAAAATGAAAACATTAATAACTAAATTATTGTATGTGAAGGACTATTATTATAATAGTGTATCAAAGTATCCAAATCGTGCGTAAAAGTCCAATGTAAATCAAATGGAGTTTCATTATTAAACGATTTCTGTTTGTTGTTACTATGGCAACAACTCGAGTCACTAAACATAAAATATAGACGTAGTGAACATTTTCTGACCTATTAAAATTGAATTAATTTGAAGTCTCTGCCCCCCAGTCTGGATTTGTCTGGCTCTAACATAACTTAATCTAACCATAGTCTAATCTAGATTAAATCTACGTTTACCTTGATTACATCGACAACGACCAAATAGTATTCTCGTCACTCTGCGTTTTTACTAGTTTACTGTGGCAATTTTTGCCACAGAGGCGCACAACGTTCTAAGAAACATTGGCTTTATTCAATATCTTAAGCAGAATATTCCACATCCTTTATAATTGGGATTTAATTGTATAATACTAATAATAATATAATATTGTATAATAATAATAGATTTAATAATCGGGAATTTTTATGGACTTATTCATTGATATACATTTTTTGGCTTCGACCTTTATTTTTTGCTCTCCACTTCGAACGCAGAAGTTGTAAAACAAGAAGGAAACTTGAATTTTGCAAAAGCCTATAAAAGTGAGAACAAAAAACCTATGACCTCCCTCCTCTTTTCCAAGTGATGCCACGAGCTAGTACGCGAAATTTAATGAACAACATTTGAGCCACTACTCAAAAAGGTTTCGTTTTCTTTGAAATTTGAACGGTTTCCCAGCCGTAATATTCCCGACCGAAAAATCTTTGAAAACATTCATCGACGTTTTCGTGAAACTGGCTCATTGAAACGAAATGTAGGCCAAATAACGATAGTAAGAACGGTACAACTGGAACCAGTGGCGTAACTAGGGTATGGGCGCCAACTGAAGGAGAGCGCGAAAAAGCACCCTACGTAAAAATATTTATATAGATATAAATACGTGTTTTAAAAAATTACGTAGGCTAAAGAGAGGCATTTCGAGAAAAGGAAAATGAAATTTCTTGTTTCAAAAAAAATATCATAAATCTATATCATATTACAGGGCCTCTCAAGTAGGTTAAGGGCTAAGGGTTTTAATAAATTACTAACAGATGTTAAACTTGCTGAGTACAATTACATCCAGGTTATTTCATAAATACTTTCCTCCATTTTTGAACATCAAAATGAAAACTTCTTTTTTTTATTGTCATGCGGGGCCCTATGCGTCTCGACCACATCAACTGCACCAACTACCACCAATTGTGCGTAAATGAGCCACTTCTCCAAATGCATCGGTATTCTAACCTTTTTTCAAAAATCAAGCACAAACATCACTTTTTCAGAATGTCCTGAAAATTCTAAAGATTTAGAAGATGCTGTGTTGAGTTCAAATGAGAAGGAATTTGTTATGGCATCTATGATGCAGAAAAGATATCTGAAAATATTTTGACAAGGTATTCAGAGATTTCTAATTCTAGAAAGTCTGCTACTTCTAAAGAATTGGAAGATGGGTCCAACAAAGAAATAGATTTTAGATTAGACTTAGATCGAGGGTCCTTTTTTCAAAAACAATCATTCTATGAACAAATCGTTCGCACAAAAAATTAGGAAATGGTCTATGTGAGCAAGTGTTCATGGTTACTTTATTCACATTTTAAAGAAGAAATGGAAAGAATTATGAAAGGGACTGTCGACAGACTATTCAATGAATTAAAAAGTAGAAGCGTTTATTTAAAAAAGTTTGGTTCTTCTTGATATGGAAGGGTTGTGTCTTACAGCCAAAACAAGCTTCTTGAAAGAGCGTTGTGAAAAATTTGGAGAAACTTACAGTTGTGATGTGGATGGGCAAGATATGAATAAATATGTTATTATGAAATATGATAATATAAATGATGATATAAATATGATATGATGGAATTTGAAGAAATTTTAGATTTTAGAAATTCTAAAGGAAAATTTGTTGTATCCATACCACATTCAACGTGTTCAGGCACTATTACGTGCTGATTATTGTCCACATATTGTGTGGACATGGCTATTGGTAATGGCTATTGTAAACATTGGTTCTAATCCCTCAATTCCTGACACAGATTCCTTTTACCGATAAAGCCAGTTTCTCAACAAATGCAATAATGAATTCTCGTAACAACCATGTGTGGGCAAATGAGAATCTTCATGAGGTATGTGATGATCAATTCCAACAGTTCTCCTTCAATGTTTGGGTTGGACTTGTAGATGACTATCTAATTTGATTGGATTTCTACCAGCCAGACATACTGGTGAGATGTATCACAAGTTTCTGGAAGAAACACTGCCCGAGTTTCTACAGGATGTACCATTGGCGATAAGAACTGCAATGTGGTTTATGCACCATGACACCACATTTCAGTTTGGTTGCTTGTGATTTTTTAATAGCAACATATGGAGATTGCTGGATTGGTTGAGGTGGGCCACATGCATGGCCCGCTCGATCCCCAGACTTAAACCTGGACTATTTCTTATGGGGCAATCTGAAGTGATTAGTTTACGCTACTTCAGTGGAGAATTTGAATGAATTGTGCAATAGGATAATTGCTAGGTGCAATTAGAAACAATCCTGGTGTGCTTGAAAGAGTTCAGCACTCAATGACAAGAAGATCGAATGCTTATATCCAGGCTGGAGGAAGTAATTTTGAACATTTATTATAGATTGAACAACTTTACATGTACTTTCTGATTATAAAATATTGGTAATGTCACAAATTTGTTCACGCTGTATCTTCGAAACTGAGCGTTTTTCAGAAATTATCATTAGACAAAATATTCTTAGAATAGGCCACTTTTACCTACTACCCTGTATAGTGTGAGGATCTATTTGCATGTTAATATAATACTTACAACACTATTGGGACGTATACAACCCAATTTTGAGCAGTATTGGGATATATATGTACCAAGAAGTGTTATTAATAATATAATATATTTGTAATTATATACATTTTTGTAAAATAAAATGTAGAATCAAATAATATGAAAAAAGATATAAATTCTACTGAAAGGGTTTTCAAGGGTTTTTCAAGGGAAAATATATAGTAATGATATATGGGATATTCTCTATCTCTAATTAATTTACCTGTGCATTAAATATTGATTATATATCAAGTCAAATTAGTTAAACTAATAATAATTGAATTTATTTACCTGAACATTGGCACACAACATCATAATGGTGCTATATTCTAATTCGATTTCTTCGATAATTGTTGAAGCAAATATAGAAAATAAGTGTTCGCAGCTTTGCAAACACGTTCTGCATGTATTCTCGTCCATTTTACACAGATTTCTTAGTTTCATTAATATTTTTATTTCAATTTTTGGATGTAAACATTGTGTCTACATTTGACATATACACTATCCACATTGCAGGAACGTACTAAGGTACACTATAGAAAGTAAACATTTAAATGGAAATATAAATATATTTTTCTTATTAGGAGTAATGTGGTAAGTCAAATATCTGTAATAAACATATATTTTTTACAGATAACAATTAATAATTACGACGAAGTATTTTGGACATTTCTATTTGTTTTCATATGAATAATATGAACCACACTATATATTAAGTCATTTGTACATTTGGTTGCCAGTCCATTTAAATTAAGGATGTTGGGGAGGTTGACCAATATTGAAAATATTGAAAAAGTTTTGAAACTGTTAATATTTTTTCTACATATAGTTAGGTATGTTGTTAGCAAATAACAGAAAAACATTCAGGTCAATTCACTAAACCATTTAATATTTACTGCAATTAAAAGTTGAACAGCTTTTACACGGCGCACTTTTTTTTGAGCACACTATATTCTCGGTATAAAAAGAGTCCAAAAATGTCATAAAAAGAGATGGCCAAATTTCTAAAAAAATCAGATGAGTAGCTCAATAAATTCGTAATAACTGTTGCAAAGTTTCATCGTCATTCGCTACAACGTTTATGAGATATTGATTAAAGTTCGTTGAATTTCTGTCTAAAACAGCGGTTTCCAACCTAGGAGGCGCGCCTCCCAGGGGAGGCGCGGACTATTGCCAGGGGAGGCGCCAACATTTTTTAATGAATTATTTTTTATACCATAATATCTACAAATGAATAAAACTTGATATATTAACGTAACAGTGAAAATTCAGTGCATAAATGTTAATAAACGCTCTGTTTCGGTAATACACAAAACGACCGCTTCTTCTTCTTCTTTTTATTGTGCCATATCCTCAGTGGACGTTGGCGATCAATATGGCCCATCGGATTCGATCCACAGCCGATCTGAACAAGTCAACCGATGTTCTTCCGGTCCATTGTCGCAGATTCTTCAACCAGGAGATCCGTCGTCTTCCCTGTGACCTCTTCCCCTCGATTTTTCCCTGCATGATGAGTTGAAGTAGCCTATATCTGTTGCTGTTTCTCATGATATGGCCAAAGGATGACAGTTTTCTGTGTTTGACTGTTGTGAGCAGTTCTCTGTCCTTCTGCATGCGTAGGAGTATGGTTTCGTTGCTAACATGGTGGGTCCAGGAAACGCGAAGCATTCGACGATAGCACCATGCTTCGAAGGCCTCCAGTCGCTTACTAGTTGCCTCGGAGAGTGTCCATGCCTCCACTCCATACAAAAGCTTAGAGAAGACGTAGCATCTAAGTATGCGTGTTCGAAGATGGATGTTCAAGCGCATGTTACACAAAACATTCTTCATTTGGTTAAATGTAGAACGTGCCTTCTCTATGTTGATCTTTACTTCACGACTATGATCCCATTGGTCATTGAGGTTTACACCCAAGTACGATATTGATGGCACTCTCTGTAGTTGGGCCCCATTTACCAGGAATTGGGCATTAGACGCATTTTTGCTGACGATTAGAATTTTTGTCTTTGCCACATTCAATCGCATATTAAGTGGTTCGCATGCCTCTACTACTTTATCAATCAGTCTCTGTAGTCCTTCGGCACTGTCGGCAATTAGTACAGAGTCGTCTGCATACCTTAAGTTATTAATTATTTCCCCGTTTATCTTTATCCCAATCTGTTCTTCTTCGAGTGCATTCTTAAAAAGGTTTTCTGCGTATCGGTTAAACAGTAGCGTGGATAGTACGCAGCCCTGTCTGACACCTTGTTCTACTGGAAATTCCTTTGACATTATATTTTCCACACGAACACATGCTGTTTGTTGTCTGTACAGATTGTTGATTATTCGTGCATCTCTGTCATCTATTCCTGATTGCTTTATGGTTTCTGTTAGCAAATCATGGTTAACCCTATCGAATGCCTTTTCGAAGTCGATAAAACACGTGAAAACATCGCAACTCACGTCTCTCGCTCTCTGAATCAGAACACTCAGACCAAAAAGGGCATCTCTAGTCCCCAATCCACTCCTAAACCCAAATTGCGTCTCGCTAATGTCTTCTTCTAGTTTTTGATATATTCGTTCGTAAATAATCTTAAGAAAGACCTTCATGAAGTGACTTGTGAGACAGATAGTTCTATAGTCTTCGCATTGTTTAGCTGTGGTTTTTTTAGGAATCGGTATAAACGTAGAGACTAGCCATTTCTCGGGTATATCTCCCGATTCATATATGTTGTTAAATAAGTCCGTGATTAGGTCTAGGTATTCTTCCTCAATGAGCTTTAACATATCGCCAAGAACTTCATCTGGGCCCGGGGACTTGTTGTTTTTGAGTCTTCCAATTGCCTTAAGAATTTCTTGATGAGTTATAGAAGGTCCTGTTTGTGCTGGGCTATTTGTGTTAGAAACTGTTCGGCTATCGTCAGCATAAAGAGTCTGTATGTATTGTTGCCATCTTGCTACTTTGTCATTCACGTTCAGTAGTGCAGTCCCGTTTTTGTCGGTAATTATGTTATTCTGTCGTGGTTTGTTTATTCCAGCTGCATCCTTTATTTTTTTATGTGTATTTAAAACGTCATGTTTTCTGTCTAGTTCTTCTATTTCAGAGCATTGTTCTTTCCAACAGTTTTCTTTGGCTTCTTTGATCTTTTTTTTTAATGTTGTTGTGGATTTGCTTATATGACTTTAAGTCTTTGCTCTTTGTTTTTCTTCGTTCTTCCATCAAACCTAAGATCTCATCTGTAATCCACTTGCTTTTCTTTTTTCTATGATTTGTGTAAAGGTTTTTATCTGCAACAGTTTTCATTACATTGGTGATGGCTTCGACTTGTTGTTCTATGTTGCGGCTGGCAAGGCTTCTGATCTTGTTCATACCTTCTTTAATCTGGTCTTTAACTTGTTGCATCACGTTGGGGTCTTTCAGTCTCTGTATGTCATGTCTCTTCAATTGGGGCTTCTTCTCTGTTCTCTTAAAGCGTACTTTAAGTGTTGACAGCAGTAGGTTATGGTCGGTATATACGTCTGCTCCAGGGTAAGTTTTAGTGGATGTGATGGAGTTTCTAAACCTTTTATTTATTGTAATAAAGTCTATTTGGTTTCTAATTACACACTGTTCGCGGTCGGCCGGCGATTTCCACGTATATAACCTTCTTGGAGGTAACTTAAAGAAGGTGTTCATTATTGAGTGCTTGTTCATTATTGAGTGCATTGAAAACGACCGCTAGTTGCATAAAACAATAACCTCAAATTTAAATGTCACTCGTGTCAACTGAAGCGTGTCGGCAGGGCGTGATATTGTTTCTTTAATTGCTTCTGACGTGATTTCTTCCTGAAAATAATCGTTAGTATATTTTAAACTTCATTTTTTTTATTTAAACTATCATTGATTTTTATTTATATCAATAAAATATTTTTTAGACGAATGGATAAATTTTTGAGTGGTTACAAGAGAAAAGTCAACAATAATGAAGATACTAGTGGGAATAAAATCAAAAAAGTACAAGGAAGTAAAGCTCCCAAGAAAAATACAGTTCATCCTATTTATCATTAGGATTCACTAGTGTCATTATAGATGGCTTGGAAAAACCAATGTGTTTGTTGTGTTCGAAAGTTTTGGCTTCAGATAGTATGAGACCAGTCAAATTAAAACGCCACCATGAAACTCTACATCCTGAATACGTTGATAAGTCCATAAAATATTTTGAAAGAAAATTGGATGAGCTTAATACTCAAAAGCAAATGTTCAAAAATATTCTTTCTGTATCACCAAATGCATTATTGGCTTCGTACCATGTCTCTTACCGAATCGCAAAATGTAAGAAACCACATACAATAGGAGAAAATCTAATTTTACCAGCAGCTATTGATATGGTTCGAATAATGTTCGGCGAATCATATGCAAAGGTATAAAAGGTATAAAGGTATAAAGGTGTTAAAAAAAAATAGGGTTCAAAGGGTAGTGCATGCGCAACCGCACGACAATCGCACAGGAAGAGATTGTAGCATAGCCTCTCCTACCCAAGTCCGACTCTCACCTCCACGTGGTGAACCCTGGTAACCTGAGCAACCAAGCTGGAGATGCGGTAACTAACCCGTATGGAAAGCGCGGTCAGGGCCAACGAGAGCGGGTGAAATGGTCCTCCGAAAAGGGGGTTTTGCGATGGGCCAACAACTCATCCATAGAAAAAAAAGAAACCGTTACGAAACCACCAAACGTGCCTCGGACTGGACTGACTACTCGGCAACGACCACAGCAATGCACAAGGAAATCGAAATAATAATAATAATAACCTTTATTGGCATAATTAAAATAATTTCCATACAAATTATATACATACAAAATAAAACAATAAAAAATAATAAAAAAAATAAAAAAATAATAAAAAAGTTGTGAAACTAAAACCCCATTAAAAGAAAAAAGAAATTTTACCACCCTATAAACCTATACTTCAACACCTGTACATCGGACATAAGCTCACAAAAAAAAAAAAAAAAAAAAACTAAACCGCAACACTCAAAAAACTACCCCGTCGCATCCGCTCTTTCCATGTTTTCACTCTGTGTAAAAACGACAGTCCCTTCCCGCTCTCGTCCATACACTCCCTCCAATCCTTTCCTCGCCTTCTCTCCTGGTCATTCCACTCCGCCATCGTGCATTCTTCCAACCAATGACTCCACATATCTTCCTTCAACCCACACACCAAACACCTTCTACTTTCCTCCTTCATCCAATGTCTCCTTCCACGCTCTTCATTGCCACACCTAAATCTCGCCAACACTGACTGGTCGTCCGAACCTTTACTTGTCCTCAAATAACCAGGAACACGGCCGTGCACTTGTATCTGACTGTAGCCTTGGTGATATTTACTAGCCTCTATTTTCGATTGGCGCTCTTGGAAGTCCACTTCTAATAACCTCTCTTTTAGCATCCGTTTCCACTGAGCACCCGCACTTTTTTCCGTTTCCAACCCCTGGGATGATAACCCGCCTCTCTCATACAGTTTCCTTTTATTCAACCCCCAACCGCTCTCTCTTCTACCACTTAACCCCTCTTTATTCACTACTCGAAAGATTTCCTTTATTATCCTTTCATCACCTAACCCATCCACCCTATACTCGAACTTTATCACTCTTTCCGCAGCATTTACCGCCACCTTACAAGCACTCACTTCCTGAAGCACAATGTGACCAGGCGTCGACCTATCAAGTTTCAACACTTTCTTATAAAACTTTAGCTGCACCCTTTCGATCTTGTCTTCCTCTTTCGTTCCCCAGACCTCGCATCCATACAGTAACACGCTTCGCACACATGCCTTCCATATGGTCTCTGCTGCTCTAAAGTTTCCATCAAAGTTCCTTTTCCAAACCTCCCAGATACGACCCGCAGCCACCCATGCCTTTTTTGTAACATACTCTATGTGTTCTTTATTACTGTATCCAGTCCCAAAGACATACCCCAAATACTTAAATTTACTAACTTCCTCTATTTCAGTACCCTGCCATTCAAACCTTTCTTTCTTATATCGCCCACCCCTTTTAAACCGAATCCATTTTGTTTTACCAACATTCACCCTTAAATCCCTCTTTTCGAAATACCTGCCGAGCCTTTCAATCACGTCCTTCATCTCACTAGCCGACTTTGCAAATACTACCATGTCATCCGCATATGCCAAGCTCCACACCTTCTTTTTCCCAATCACCACTCCTCCAGCTTGCCCGGCCTCTAGAACCTTTTCCATATCCGCCACATACAGATTGAAAAGCGTGGGACTCAAAGGGCAGCCTTGTCTCAGGCCCTTCCTCACCTCAAAATAGTCCGATTCCCATTCATTCGCTACTACCTTACAGACCGTTTCCTCGTACAAATTCCTGATGTTCCTTCTTACACTCTCTGAGATACCTAGCTTGCCCAAACACTCGTCAAGTCTCCTTCTGTTCACCGAGTCATATGCGGATTTCAAATCAATGAAAAGAGCAAACAGGCATCCCTTTCTTATTCCTTGGTCTATGATGACTCTCAAGGTCACCAGGTGTTCCACCGTGCTCCTTCCTTCTCTGAACCCCGCTTGTATTTCCGGCAAAAGCTTCCTTTCATTGATTTCCTTCCTCAAGCGACAATCCAGGATTTTAGCAAATATTTTGTATGAGGAGTTCATCAAAGTTATACCTCTATAATTTTCAAGCGCGTCCCTCGTTCCACTCTTAAACACCGGTTGAATTATCCCCACTTTCCAGCTGACTGGTATCCTTTTCTCTCCTCTCCCTATCCTTCTCAATTCCTCCGTAAACTTCTCCTTACAGATTCCAGGTGCTTCTTTCCACGCTTCATTTCCGAGCCCATCCAAACCTCCCGCTTTTCTTGGCTTTAGGGAATCAATAACATCCTCCACCTCTGTCACGGTGATATCCTCGGCGAGCTCTTCCTGCTTTCTCTGTCGATCTCCTGAACTATCATCTCTTTCTGACCGCATCTCCACCCCTCCTAGCATCCTCATGAAGTGGTTTTGCCATTCTTCTATCGCAATGCTCTTGGGTAATCTTTCCTTCCTTTTCCTATTCTCTCTCACGTATTTCCACAGCTCAGCTTCCGTCTTGATTTCTCGTACCCGCTGCTTCTCCTTCTCTTCCCAAAGCTCCTTTTTCTTCTTCTCCATTTTTTGCAATTCTGTTTTCGCTTCCAGCACGTGCACTTTGAGCCCTTCTCCCTTTCTCCATTCTCTCATAGCTTCTCGAAACCTTTGCTTTGCGTTCCGCACTTCCCCGTCGTACCATGCTCGGCCTGGAAACGCTTCTTTGATTTTCTTTTTCACAAGTGCAGATTCCATTTTCTTTGCCATCATGTCTATATCCTCTATGGCGTTCCACTCTACCTCTTCTAATTTCCTTCTGTATTCTTCTGTCGCCTCCTTATCCCATCTGGCCACCCATTTCTCCGCCTTAACATCTTTCTTCCTTTGCTGCTTCAAAGACACCACTACCGGCATATGATCCGACTCACTTCTTATTCCGATTTCCATCAGTTTTATTTGCCGTCTCGCCGCATCATTTGTAATTATTAGGTCAATAACTGAGGTACCCATTGCACCCACAAACGTAAATTCTCCCTCCCAGTCGCCCTCAATACACCCATTCAAAATATCCCATTGGTTCTCTAACACCCACGCCAACCAAACATTTCCCTCTGCATTTTTAATTTTGTCTTTAGAATTCCTTCTTATCACATCACCCGTCTTATCCACCGTATTGACCTGCTCTTCTCCTATCCTAACGTTCCAATCACCTCCTAGTAGCAAGTTTGTCGTTACCATATCTTCTAAATTCCTCTTTATGCCCTCTTTAATTTTTTCCAGTCCCTTATTATTATAAACGGTTGCTATCTGCCACCACTCCCCCTCCAGTTCTACCTCCCTAAAAACTAGACCCTCCACCTCTTCTAGAATTCTCTCCGATTCCTTGATGCCTCTTCTGACCCCTGTTATTATTCCCCCCTTTGCCCTTCCGTAGTCACTCTCTCTCCGTGCCGGTTGTATCCTCCAATTGTACTCCTTGGGGAGTCTCTCTTTACAGGCTTCCCATTCCTTCTCTTGAACCCAGGTCTCCACTAACCCAACTATTTCGAATTTCCTCAAGAATTCTATAAAAGACCCGTCCACCTTATCCAATTTCTTCTTGAGCCCTGCTACATTCCAAAACATTAGCTTTACATTTTGCTTTTCCGTTCCGTCGTTGTGTAACTGTCCCCTCTTTCTTTGGTCGTTTATTCGTTTTTTGCTATCTCGTCCCATGGTACCCAATTCCCATCTATTTCCATTCTTTGGTATCCTACTTTAATCTGGTGGCCCCTTTCCTTGAGTACCTTCGCCTTCCTTAACAATTCTTTCTGGATTCCTTGTTCCTTAGGGGTGAAATCATCTTGAATGAATACGTTTGTACCTCTAAGCTTGCGTTTGTTTCTCATTATGTCCTTTTTTACCTCCCAACTTTCTAATTTTAACATAATCGGGCCTTTACTTTCTCTATTATCCCTATTCGAGCCAAGCCTGTATGCACTCCCGAAACCTTAGTTTAAACATAGCTCTTCCCGAAATATGTTCTTTGCCTTTTCCCGCCAATCTTCTCCTTCAATTCCATAAATAACAATGTTATTTCTTAATTCCCTCCTTAGTCTCCTCTCTTCCGTATCTTTTAGTTTAGCCAGCTCCTCTCTCATTGCCTGACATTCCTCCTCCCACTTACTCTCGGTTCTTCTCTTCTCCTCCTTGACTGCCTCCGCTTCCTCCTCCAGTTTTGATAACTTATTCTTTATTTCCATATTCTCATCTCTTATTGACCTCAACTCTGCTAACAATTCCTTTCTCCAGTCCGTTTCTACTTCTTCCTCCTCCTTTTGTCTCTTCACCACCCTTTCCAATTTTTCCTCCAATCTTCTGTTTTCCCGTCTCATTTCCTCCAACTTCCTGTCTACCGTCGTGAACTCCTTTTTAATTTCTATTAACTCCTGCAATATTCTCTCAAAATGATCACTCTGACCTGCACTGCACTCCCCTCTTCCTTTATCAGACATCTCCTCTTTTTTCGACCTCTTAGCCGTCTGGATCGGTGATCTGTTTAGTTTAGCACATCTTTCAAACGGGTTCATCGACTCACTGCCCGCTCTCGGTCTGCTCTCGCATTCGTCCATTCCCGCGAAGACACCTTACGCTGTTGAAGCCGGTCTTAGCTACAAATTCCGCTATCCCTCACCAGATGCGCTTTGAAACGTTGCCTGGGCGCTTACCCTGTCGCGCCGCAACCACGCAAACACAACTTATCACCACGTGCGTAAAGTTTTTAACACGCTTGCTGCGATAACGACTTACTTGCAACGAAGGTTTTCCCGACGACAATAACTGCCTGAACAAAATAGACAAACCACCCGCAGCCTTTCACTTCCCTCACGCTTCAAACACCCGCAATAGCAATTATTTTACCGAGCACTCTCACACCGGAAATCGAAAGAAATTACGATGGGAACATGGAATGTAAGGAGCCTCTACCAGATAGGTGCACTAAAAGCCTTAACAAACGAAATGGAGAGATACAAACTCGACATAGTGGCACTACAGGAGACGATAGCGGGATCATGGATATAGGAAAATATAGGATATGTAAAAGCAGTAATAATGGGAAGGCGCACAAGTTAGGAACAGGCTTCATACTCAAGAAAAGTGTAGGGAAGGATATTATGGACTTCCAAGCAGTAGATGACAGACTCTGCATGATCCGAATAAGAATGAAGCTCTTCAATCTGACAATAATTAACGTACATGCACCGAGCGAAGAGAAAACAGACGACGAAAAAGAGATCTTCTACGCAAAACTAGAAAGGCTATTCGATTCGACACACAACAACGACGTAAAGATGATCTTGGGGGATTTCAATGCTAAGATAGGGAAAGAAGACGTATACAGACCCACGATTGGAAAACACAGCCTACACGAAAATACTAACGACAATGGACAGAGACTAGTGGACCTAGCAGCATCTAGAAACCTTGGGTGGAGGCCAGGGCTCGCTTCGGGCTGTAGCGCCATTGGAGAGAGAGAATCATATGCAAAACAGTTGCAACAAATTCCGCTTGCTGATAATACTGTCGGAAGAAGAATCAATGATATATCTGAAGATATTTGCGATCAATTAGTTTCTCGGCTGCGTACTTCGAAATTCGCCATACAAGTAGATGAGGCAACTGATATAGCTAAAGATGCCCATTTAATTGCATATGTTCGATATGTTGTGGAAAATAATATATTAGAAGATATATTATTTTGCAAACTCATTCCTGGAAAGACCACATCCATTGAAATTTTTAATATAATGGACAGTTTTTTTGAAGAAAACGACATAACGTGGAGTAATTGTATTGGACTGTGTACTGACGGAGCTCACTCAATGTCCGGACACAAAGCAGGTCTTCAAGCATTAGTTAAAAAGAAAGCACCACATGCTATCTGGACGCACTGTATGCTTCACAGAGCAGCTCTAGTGTCAAAAAATATGAGCGAGGAACTTAACGACATTTTTACAAAAATTATAAAAATTATAAACTACATTAAGAACAGTCCTTTGAGATCTAGGCTGTTTGCAAAGTTGTGTGGCGATATGGAAGCTAATTATACCTCACTTCTGTATTTTTGTGAAGTTCGCTGGCTATCTCGTGCAAAAGCGATTCAAAGGGTATTTGAACTCAAAGAAGAAATAACAGCCTTTCTCGAAGAAAATCACCACCAAGAGGCACATTTGTGGACGAACGATAATTTCCTTGTTAAACTTGCCTATTTAGTTGAAATTTTTGGAAAATTGAGCAGTTTGAATAAATCAATGCAGGGATCACAAATGCATCCACTTGTTCAAAAAGACAAAGTAAAAGCTTTCATTAAAAAGTTGAAGTTATGGAAGTCAAATTTACAAAAGAATGAGTTGGACATGTTTTCACTGTCAAAAGATTTCTGGGCCACAGCCAATATTGAAACAAGCAAGAATCTTTTTATTGAACACTTGGATGGTCTAGTGCTGCATTTTTCAAATTATTTTAAAGACCTTGATTTCTCAAAGTTTTTGTGGGTACAGAATCTATTTATCGACGATGAAAACGACAAATTTGAGCTGACAACCATTGAAAAGGAAAAACTTTTAGAATTATCATGCGATAGCCTACTAAAACAAAAGTTTCAAAATGAAACCTTAATTCAATTTTGGGTGAATCTTAAAGGAGAGTATGAATCTTTGTATTGCAAAGCAATGCAAGTGCTTCTACCGTTTGTAACGTCGTATTTATGCGAAACGGGCCTTTCGGCACTGGCTGCAATGAAAACTAAATATCGCAATAGGTTAGTAGTCGAAAAAGAGATACGAGTGGCACTCTCCACATTGCCCCCAAGATTTGATAAGCTTTGTGCTAATAAACAACAACAACCGTCGCATTAAATTTTTATGCGATAGATGTAGTTGGTTTAATTGTTTAAAAAAACTTATATATAAAAATAAATATACACGTATTTGTATGTTATAACTAAACCTTGTTATTATTCTGTTAATTGTGGTTTTCAGTTTATTTTTGTAATAAAGTTTATATTATTTAAAACGTGCCTATATTATTTAATCTATTAAAAAAATAAACGGTAAGGGAGGCGCGGAATTTTTTTTTTTTTTTTGGCGTAGTAACAAAAAGGTTGGAAACCGCTGGTCTAAAACGAACTTGTATCGTAAAAGTGTGGCAACTACGCTGCAAAGCTCGTTGGATTCAAGGTAGTTTTGATGACAAAAGTCATGCATTGAAATTATTAAAATTGGAAAATATATTTAATAATACCAAGTTTAAATGTGAAAACTGCTATAACACAAATCTTTTGGAACAAATAGCCTGGCTTAAGAATTGCTTGCAGAAAAAACAAAATTTTTAACGAACATTAAAGATACTCCAAAATTCCTGAAAACATATATTGGCTCACTAGAGAAAATAATAGAAAAAAAATCAATTAACTAGGAGAGCTAATTCAAGAAAATGCTTTGTAAAAATCTGCAATAGAAGAGAAGTTACATAAAATGAGTAGAGCATATCGTATCACCAAAGACCTCTACAATAAGAAATTCCAATCCAAAAATGCAAAAATAAGGCATTATAATCAAATAGGCCCCCCTTTCCCACTGGGCATTCTGGGCATGTACCCACGGCCCCGCGATCTATAGTGGCCTCCTAGTTGTGAAGCGCCAAGTGTGAAATGACCAATTTGTTGAAAAACTAAATTGGTCAAGAGGTATACGTCTACAAGCAATAATCAAGGAGAAATGTAGGTTTGCCACCTTTGTATCATATACGGGACACACATTAAACTTGGTAGGTGCGCAAGCTGGGCGTGTATTAGGTTTTTTGAAATGGTTCAGAAAGTGTTTTTCGGGCACTACTCACCGATGGAATATATTGGCAGAACATTTAGTTTCAAGAAAAGTTGTTAAATGTATTTCACAAATCAGATGACCAGCCCGAGCTGCTGCAGTAAACGCCTTGCATGAAGGTCATACAAAAAATAAAAAAAACTTTGATGTCCATCGCAAAAGATACAAAACAGGCACAGGAACTAGAGACGAAACCCTTGTCCGTCCAGAAAAATGGGAAACCTAGAATTTATTATACTAACGGAAATTTGGAACTTTATATTGGAAAGAATAGAAAAAACATGTAATTATCTTCAGAAAGAAACAATAAGGCGGTACGAAAATAGAGCAATTTTAGTTGAAGAAACTTTTAATAGTTTTTGTTAAAGGTTTCCAGTTGCAGCAATAAAAAGGCCCAGTTTACGGTTGCCGCGATTCTAAATATACTAATCCATGGTCAACAGTCAGTGTGACTATGGATCTCGAAGAAGCAGCATTTGTACTTTTAATGCGTCAAAGCTGGGTTTTATGCTCACTTTTTCCCAGGTTTCTATCTTTTCTAGGCATTTAACATACTCCTCGGAACCAAAATCCCAGATAACACGATATTTTCGTATTTCCTCGATAAAATCTTCTGTGTTCAAACTATCGTCTTGATTTTTTCGTCATGTTGGTTTCCTTCCATTTTATATTCGCGCGCGAGTATAATAGTATATATAACAGTAACATCAGTAACAAAATTTGTGTATTTGACCATCTTGAAGTTTGATATTATTAGGTAATAATATTTATTATTATTTCTTGAAGTAAATAAGTATAAAATAACAAAAAAATAACATCAGTAACAGCTGCAGCAACAATTCCTCATCACTATCAGAGGAATGTGGATTTGCATAACCTTGCAGAACGTAAATTATTTTGGTTTTACTTTTGAGGAAATTTTTATTTAATTTCTGCAATAACATTTTCTACAATCATTTTTCTACAATCGTTCTTTTAGCTCTATTCTTTGTATATCTTTGGGTCAATCTTGATATATAAAGGCACATTTTACTGTCCACAAAATGTGTATCATAGCGTGGTCCATTCACTTCGGCCATAAACATCACTTTAGAGATAAATCATTTGCTCCTGTAGTTTCTATGGGGTTCTTCTTCGTCTCACTTAATGTAATTGGAGCGTTTAACTTTTGTGCAACCATTTGTTATCAATATGAACGTAATCATCCAGAAGAATTAATCCATTACTGGTGTGATGTAACCAGAGGATTAAATGTCGACAGCCCCCTAGGCAAGCACCTCATCGGCGCTGATCAGGTGATCTTGAGATATTATAAATTATACAGTGAAAACTTAGTGTAACGAAGCTGAATATTGAGGGTGCTAGGCAACCGCCGAACAAGATAGACGTGCAAAAATTTGCTCGTGGAAATTGTGTATTTTGAGTGGTGTAAAGTTCATAGGGAGAGAAGTTTATAGTGAAAAACAATTCGTTAACATTGGATTCGTGTTAGTGTAAAAAAAATTGTGTAAAAACAAAGTGAATTAGTGATTTCTATTTTGAAATGAATTTATAAATTTGACGTTTAATTAATTTGACATTTGATAAAAGAAACCTACTAGAAATTATGAATAAACAAACAAATCTAAAACAGATCTGGACCTAGTAATATAATAATACGTACCCCTTGAACATCTTTGGTAAACAATGGCACGGAGCCTAGCACCTGGGAAGAGTGGGGTGGACAGGACTCCTTAGCCGTAGTGTAGGGGTGACAACCCCGAATAATAAGCCTCCCAAGCTAACAACTTGGGTAGTATCTTGGACAGTGGCTCGCCACTGTCCCATGAAGAATATTCTTCCGCAATATCCGCACCAACATGCTTTAAGGATGAGTCGGAGCATCCTGAAATCACCGGACGTAAACTCAGACCAAGACGGCAAAGCTTCTTCGCAACATTTAATGCCAACTCACTGCTAAAAGTGGGTAAACTGAAACATTTGACTAATTCACTAACACGACACAACATAATACTGACAGCAGTACAGGAAACCAGATTTACGGACGAACATGCCTTCGCGTCACAAGGCTACAGAATCCTCAGGGGGAAAAGTGGGTCAGCGGGTAATGAAGAACGTACCCCACTTAGGTATAGGATTTATAATCAGTCACAGGATACTGGATCCAGTCACCGACGTTACCTCCCCGAGTAGTCGTGTATCCATTCTCTCTCTCAAATGCGCAAACAAGGGCTACAGTATAGTCAATGTACATGCCCCAATCAACCAGGACAACAGACGCAATCCAGACAGAACTGATAAATTCTGGGAAGACTTAGCAGATATTATCTCTAAACTTCCAGAGAGGCACACCGTCATACTGCTTGGTGACTTCAATGCTCAATTGGGAAGAGAGAAAAAATACAGAAACATAGTGGGCAATTATCCGGCGCATAAGCGAACCAACCGCAACGGAGAACGATTGGTGAATCTGTGTAGAACTTTTGGGTTGATCATGAGGTCTACAGCCTTCAAACACTTGCCAAGGAAGCAGAAGACTTGGATTTCACCTAATACCCACCTGGGTGAATTCCAGATAGATCATGTGGCCATTTCAAGCAAATCTCAAAAGGAAATACAAAACGCGAAGGTACTAAGAAGCGCCAATCTGGACTCAGACCATTACCTCTCAAAGATCAAAATAAGACTCCAGCCTAGAAACATTAGATTACACAGAACTTCCAAAATGGTAAAATTTGATGTCGAGCGACTCAAGAACACTCAAGAACTAAGTCAGAGATTGAACAACACAGACCTAAACAACTGGGACCAACTGAAGGAGACTCTTGTCAAGGCGGCCAATGAACTCGCCCCTCTCGCTAGAAGAAGGAAGCATCCGTGGTGGACTGAAGACTGTGGCAATAGCCCAAAGACAGATAGCCTGGCTGCAGTGGAATTCTAAAAAGACCAAAGAAAATTGGCATAAATTTTTGGAACAGAGAAAGGTTACAGCCAAGATAATTCGAGGAACCAAACGAACCTTCACACAAAACCAACTAACCCAAATCGAAGAGAGCTTTGCTAAGAATAATTCCAGAGATTTCTTTTTAACCTTTAAGCAGGTACTCAGAAAATACGCTCCGCCAAGCCTCCACTTCAGAGACTCAGAAGGCAAACTGGCTTATAACGACAAAGACAACTGTCACCTTTTGGCCCAGTACTTTAAAAATCTACTCAACTGTGACCAACCCAGCGAAGACTTTGACTATAAACAAACCACACCAAACCCGGACTCGCTTCCCCCTTCATTGGAAGAAGTTGGCCAGATCATTCAACTTCTTAAGAATAATAAGGCAGCTGGAGAGGACTCTATCGTTGCTGAACTGTGGAAAGGTACTGGAAACAATGCCGTGCGCAAGCTAACCGAGATCATCCAAGACATCTGGAAAACAGAGAAATTACCACCCGAATGGAAATCTGCTCTGATCCATCCGCTTTACAAAAAGGGAGATTTTACGGATCTAAACAACTACCGTGGAATTTCTCTCGTCCCGGTAACATACAAGATTCTCTCGAAGGCGTTACAAACAAGGGCAGAAAGTCAGTTGGATAGTCAACTGGGAGAATACCAGGGGGGCTTCAGGAAGACCCGATCCTGTGTTGAACAGATCCTCAATCTTAAAACTGTACTTGCATACTCCAAGATGAGAAACCGCAAGGTGGTCATCACCTTTCTTGATTTTAGGAAGGCCTACGATTCCATCGATAGAGAAACGCTTAACAAAGTACTTCAGGAACTAGCACTAGACAACAAAACCCGCAGACTAATCCTAGAAACTTTGACCAACACCTATTCCATGGTTAAATTTAGAGGCGAGATTTCAGAAAGCTTCGAAATAAAAACTGGAGTAAGACAAGATGATGGACATTCCCCACTTCTCTTCAACTGTGTCCTTGAAAAGGTTATGAGAGAATGGCGCAAGGAATTGAACAATTTGGGTGCTCAGAGTGGTATCTACCTGGGACGTAAGAACAATGGACTGGTTGTAGATTGCCTGGCCTTTGCAGATGACATGGCACTATTTGCTGATTCTCTTGAGATGGCAACAATGCAGGTAAACTGTTTCAGAAAACAGGCTGCCAAAGTGGGTCTTCAAGTGTCGCTGGAGACAACAGAATTCTTCACCAACATCAGAGAAGCAAACAGAGAGATGTAGAACAGGGAAACATCAAGAGGACTGAGAAATTTAAGTATCTCGGCGAATGGATTGAACCCAACTTATCAGAAAGAGCATCATTATCCAAGAGAGTCAGCAAGTTAGAACTAGCGTATCGGCTGACTAAGAACACTTACAATAAGAAATGCCTGTCACGCAACCTGAAACTTAAGCACTACACATCAGTCTTACGACCAGAAGCCCTATATGCCATGGGGTGTCTTTCCTTGAACCGAAGGGGTCTAATAGAGAAATTGGAAATCAGAGAGAGGAGAATCCCCAGGAATATCCTAGCCCCGGTAAAGTAAGATGGGGAATTCCGAAAACGGATAACTCTGAGCTCTGAGCTCTGAGAAGGAAAAGAAGGGTAGCTTTCTATGGCCACATAGCAAGATTGCCTCCAAACCGACTAACCAACCGTCTGTTCACCTTCTGGCAAAACAAGAAGCTTCGTACCACTTGGTTGACAGAGACCGAGAAGGATATTAAAGAACTGGGAATAACAGATCTAAAAAACAGACAGTCTGTGAGACGCACCCTAAAGGAAGTCCGTGGATTTCAGGAAAAAACTCGAAGGAAAGGTACCCTCTGGACAGAAGAGAGAAAGGAATTACACCGGCAGAAGATGCGACAATACTGGGCAAAGGCCCAACAGTTGAACAAGCGTGGTCCAAAGTAGGCCTATTCGAAAGAAGAAGAAGTAGAATAAGCTGAATATTACGATTTCCTCGATTTAAAAAATTCTTAGAAATCCCCTAGAACTTACCCTTATTTATTACCTTAATGAATGGTCCGTAGGTAAAGTCTAGTAGACGGGCGCGCTTCGGAAGCTCTATACAAAGTATGAGTTTTTATTTAATTTAAGTAAGTAGGTAGGTTATTTTCGTTTGTAATCTCACTTTGTAATCTCGCGCCCCTAGTGCCTAGTTTTTTTTTCAGCGGTTTTTCATCCACTCCTGGACATAGGCCTCTCCGTTTCTCTTCAATGTCTGTCCATCTTGTGCCTTTTGGTACCACCGGCTACCTGCGGTATTTTATGTCATCTAGCCAATTTTAGTCATCCAATTTTATGTCATCTAGCTACCTTCTTTACGGTCGGCCCCTACTTCTAGTTGTTATTCTTGGACGCCATTGTGTGGTTTTTAGCGTCCATTTGCCATTATTGTGCCATGCAACATGACCTGCCAACCTATATTTTAACTTGGCTGCACGCTATATTATCTCGGTTACTCTTGACCCCTTTTTCACAATTTCGTTCCTGATTCTGTCGTTCAGTCATATTTCCAGCATCGCGCGTTCCATAGCTCTTTGTGTCGTTCTTAGTCGGTTGGAACTGTTTTTTTGTGAGGCTCATTGTTTCGAATCCGTACGTCGCTACAGGTAGAACGCACATATTGTAAACTTTGCTCCTGAAATTTGTTGGCATGTTCTAGTTTTCTAAGATGTACCGGAGTTTGCCAAACGCTGCCCATGTAAGTCCGATTCGCCTGGTGGCTTCGGCCGTCTGGTTCCCCTTCCCTAACATCATAGTGTGCTCAAGATAGGTATATTGTTGCACGCACTCGATGATATTGCTGCCTATGCAAATGTAGGGGTCGCAAAGGCTCATAATCTTGGTCTTGCTTAGGTTCATTTTAGGCCCAATGCTTCTTGACGCCGGATTGAGTTGTAGCATTCCCTCTAGTTCATCAGGGTCGCTTGAGATGACAACGATATCGTTAGCAAAACGAAGGTGGCTAAGGTATGTCCCATCGATCTTTATACCTTTCTCTTCCCATATTAGTTGTTTGAAAACGTCTTCTAGGCATAGGGCGCACAGCTTGGATGAGATTGTATTTCCATGACGTACTCCTTTCTTTATATTTATTCTGTTGGTGGTCCTTCCTTGATCTTGACGTGTAGTGTAGCTCTCTAATTGATATTTTTGATTATGGCGGTGTATCTTGTACCCACTCTTGCATTTCTCATAGCTTTTAGGATTGATCAAGTCTCAACTGAATCGAATGTTTTATGGTAATCGACGAACGCTAGGTGGACATTATATTCGGTGGCTTTCTCTATTAGATTCCGTAGTGTTTGTAGGTGATCGGTAGTGCTGAACGTTCTGCGGAATTCTCCTTGTTCCACTGGCTGATAGAAACCCAATTTCTCTGTAGCTCGGCTGCAGATGATTTTTGTGAACAGCTTGTAGAAGTGTGGTAGCAGGCTAATCGGCCGATAGTTTTCGATATTGGTAGTGTCTCTTTTTGAACAAAATTATCACTTCTGCGTTACACCATTCGGTTGGGATTTGGCCGTCTCGCAGACATTTGTTCAGCAGTATCTGGATGTGCCTAGTCACGCCACTAGATGTCCGCCATCCGGCACGGGATGTTTTTCGTTTTCTTCCGCATTTTGCCTTCTGTTTTGAAGAAACATCGGTACATCAACCATCTCCGTATTGATTTAGTAGGTTTAGTAAGGTTTTTACTTACGGTCAGACGGGATACGTGGCACGTAGATGCATCTTCAATATTAGCACCATGATCTATTTTTTTGTTCCTCATATACAGTAATTGCTGTTGAAAGTTACCACCATGGCGTTGCACAGTGGTCTGATGAAAAAAATTGGCCAAAAATCGAAAAAATTATAGTCATAGAATGAGTTTCTTTCAAAAGAATCTTATAGAGGATGCTTTAGTGTATGTTATTCTAAAATAAAAGTGAGATATCTTTTATGGTTGAGACAGTATGCCAGTTCAAAGTTATCCGTGTCGGCTCAGCGCGCATACGTTTAGCGGCTCCGAAATATCTTTGTTTATTCAAGTTCGTGTAACTTTTTACTCGAGTGTCCTTTTCCGTTTTTGTTTGATGGAAAGTGTTAAGGAAGGTATGTAGAATAATTACATATATAACGTTTTCATTAATTTATGCTCGCGTTTGTTAGACTTGATTTCTAACAAACGCGAGCATAAATTAATGAAAACGTTATATATGTAATTATTCTACATACCTTCCTTAACACTTTCCATCAAACAAAAACGAAAAAGGACACTCGAGTAAAAAGTTACACAAACTTGAATAAACAAAGATATATTCAAAGAAGTGTCTACATAATGGTATTTCTTGTAAAAAAAAATTCGTAAATTAGCAAAAAAGTTATCACCGCAGCGGGACTCAAGAAGTTGAGATATAGAACATATAGATTACGATATTTTGTAATAGAACCTAGGAGAAAATCTTGCCCATTTCTGCCTCTGTAGTTGTCAGATTAGAAATATGAGATGCGTTATAATTAGCTTGTTATATTCACAAAAACAGAAGTGAGTTTTCGACTGGGTATGACATACACAACCGCAACACAAGGTACGGAACAAATTTGATCACGCATCGATCAAACCTCACATTATGTAGTAAAGCCCCAATCAGAATAGGAAAATTTATATATAATTGTATCCCATCTAACTTATAGAAAGCAAACACCAAAGTTTTTAGAAAAAAATTGAAAGATATTTTAACCGACAAAGCCTTTTACTGTGTTGAAGAATTCACCTCAAGCAAAACACACCTGTGATCTGTATATTTTATTTAGTATTTGGCATTTTAATTTTTGCAATTTTTACATGTTTTAAAATGTACTTCGGTATATCATAGTTAAAATAAAATTGATTTGATTTGATATGATCTCGAAACCCCATTATCCCATTACCCGATTATTAGCCATTTATATGAAATTCCGAACAATTTTAAAAGAAGTGCTCGGTCATATAATGGCATATTAGATCTGCCATTTTGAATTTTAAAATTGCATTATTAAATTCATAACCAGTGACCTCGAAAACACATATACCAATTTATATGAAATTTTGATCAATTTTTAATTAAATGATCGCCCATATTGGATATGCCATTTTGAATTTTAAAATTAATCTATTTAATTCGTAATCAATGAGATCAAAAACCCTCATATACCAATTTATATGAAATACCGATTACATTTTAATGAAGTGCTCGGCCATATTTGATCCGCCATTTTGAATTGTCTAATGATACAATGAAGTTGTTAATAAGTGACCTTGAAAACACTTAAAAAACAATTTATATGAAATTTGGATGATTTTTTAATGAAATGGTCGGTCATAATAGATTCGCCATTTTGAATTTTAACCATAACAAATCAGATCAAACCACACCAAACCAGAGCAAACCAGAGCAAACCAGACCAAACCAGAACAAACCAGACCAGACCATACCAAACCAGAACAAACCAGAGCAAACCATACCAAACCAGACTAAACCACAACAAACCAGAGCAAACCAGAGCAAACCAGACCAGACCATACCAAACCAGACCAAACCAGACTATACCGGACCAAACTAGACCAAACCAGACCAAACCAGAACAAATCAGAACAAACCAGAGCAAACCATACCAAACCAGACCAAATCACACAAAACCAGAACAAACCAGACCAAAACAGAACAAACCAGACCAAACCAGACCAAACCAGAAAAAATCAAACCAAACCAGACCTAACCAGACCAAACTAGGCAAAACCAAACCAAAATATACCAAACTAAACCAAACCAGACCAAACTATGCCAAAGCAGACCCAACGAAACTAATGAAATGAAAAGAAATGCAATTTTGCTAAAACCTTGCAAAAATGTGTTTATTAAATTTCTAATCTACATAATAAAATTTTATACCCAGCCGATTGACACAATTGATACATCAAATTAAAGATTTGATTTGTCAAACTAATTTGACAAATTAAAGATTTGAGAAGTTTGTTTACTAATTTTCTAGTCTACATAATAAGTTTAATATCCAGCCGATTGTGGTAATTGATATCTCAAATTAAAGATAATTTAGATGTTTTTCAAAATATGGAAACAGAAGTTGAAAATATTTTCCCGATCCAAAGTTATCGCCCTTTTTCTTAAACTCAGCACAGCTTAGTTTACTAATTTTCTAATCTACATAAAAAGTTGAATTCCCAGCCGATTGTATTAATTGATATCTCAAATGAAAGATAATTTAGATGTTTTTCAAATAGTGAAAATAGAAATTGCAAATATTTCGCGGTTCCAAATTTATCGCACTTTTGCAAAAGGCTTGTTTATTAAATTTCTAATTTAAATACTTAGTTTAATAAACAGCTGATTGTGATAGTTGATATCTCAAATTAATGATAATTTAGTTGCTTTTCAAAAAGTGAAAACTGAAATTGAAAATATTTCTCCGTTCTAAAGTTATCGCACTTTTTCTAAAACTCTCCAAAGGTTTGTTTGCTAATTCTCCAGTCAACATAATTAGTTTAATACCCAGCCGATTGTGATAATTGATACCTCAAATTAAGGCTAATTTAGTTGTTTTTTAAAAAATGGAAACAGAAATTGAAAATATTTTCCCGATCTATAGTTATTGCACTTTTGCAACAAGCTTGCAAAAGTTTGCTTACAAATTTTCTAATCTACATAATTAGTTTAATACCTAGCCGATTGTGAAAATTGATATCCCAAATTAAAGATAATGTAGTTGTTTCTCAAAAGGAATATGAAAATTTTTTCCCAGTTCCAAAGTTATCGCACTTTTTCTAAAACTCTGCAAAGGTTTCTTTACTAATTTTCCAATCTACATAATTAGTTTAATACCCAGTAGATTGTGATAGTTGATATCTCAAATTAAAGATAATTTAGTTTTATCTCCAAGAGTCGAAACAGAAATTGAAAATATTTCTCAGTTCCAAAATTATTGAACTATTTCTAAAGCTCTACAAAGATTTGTTTACTAATTTTTCAATCTACATAATTAGTTTAATACCCAGCGGATTGTGATAATTGATATCTCAAATCAAAGATAATTTAGTTGTTTCTTAAAAAATGAAAACAGATATAGGACTAAACGAGACCTAACCAGACCAAACCAAACCAAAGCAAACCAGTCAAAACCAGACCAAAGCGAACCAGACCAAACTAGGCCAAACCAGACTAAAGCAAACCAATTAAATGAAAAAAAATGTTATTTTGTTAAAACCATGCAAGAATTTGTTTACTAATTTTCTAATCTACGTAATAAGTTTAATACCCAGCCGATTGTGAAAATTGACAACTCAAATGAAAGATAATTTAGTTGTTTTTCAAAAAATTTAAACATAAATTGAAAATATTTCCCCGTTCCAAAGTTATCGCGCTTTTTCTATAACTCTGCAAAGGTTTGTTTACTAATTTTACAATCTACATAATTAGCCTGGTACTTAGCCCAGGTGAACATCCACCATGCCAGAGCAGCCTCGGCTGTGATGGCTAGGATGTTCACCAAACAACACCTAGGGCTAGCGCTACTGCAAGAACCCTGGACCTACGGAGGTAACATCAGAGGCCTCAGCAACAGGGAATGTAAGTTGGTATGGGACAGCCGTGACGCTTCCCCTAGAACTTGCATTATGGTAAGGAAGGACATTAATTACTTATGTCTTTCAGAATTCTTAACGCGGGACTTAGTTCCTATACAGGTCCTCATCAAGACCGAGGGCCTCCACCGCGAAGTAGTGATCGCATCAGCATACTTCCCTGGCAATGGAAATAACATACCACCCATGGAGGTACAAAGGCTGGTCGAGCACTGTATTAGGAGAAGGCTGCCACTCATCTTGGGATGTGACGCGAACGCCCACAACGAGATGTGGGGCAGCACGGACACTAATAAGAGAGGTGAGTACCTTTTAGAATACCTCATTAGAGAGAACTTAATTGTGTACAACGTCGGGAACACACCAACTTTTGTCACTAAGGCCAGAAATGAGGTACTGGATATTACGGTAGGTAGCGCTAACATAAGTAAACTAATTAAAAAGTGGAGGGTTTCAAGTGAACCCTCAATGTCAGATCATAGGATCATAGAGTTTGAGCTGGAAGGAGCGAGTGAGGAAAGTACCCCCATTCGAAACCCCAGACAAACTGTGTGGTCTATGTTTAGTTCACAACTAAAAGAAAACCTAGAGCAGGTGACAGTGCGGGGTGGTATCAAACACTACACCGTGCTGGAGCAGGCTGTAGGAGAAATAAATGTAGCAATCACCACGGCATTTGAATCCAGCTGCCCGGTAAAAACCGTGAAGGAGCATAAGGACGAAAAATGGTGGAACAAAAATGTGTCTACATTAAGAGCAACAGTACGTAGGCTTTTCAACAAAGCCAAGCAATACGGAAATTGGCTAGAATACTCCGAGGTGCTTACCACCTACAATAAAGAGATCAGAAGGGCAAAAAGGGAAAACTTTAGGACCTTCTGTGAAAACATAGAATACACGCCGGTGGCAGCTAGACTGCGCAAAGCACTAGCGAAGGATAGAGCGGAAATGACAACCACTCTCAAGAAACCGGATGGGACCTTTACGGAGGATGAAGAGCAAAGAGCACTCCTCCTACTAGAAACCCATTTTCCGGGATGCAGAAGATACAGGGAAACCGAGGGCTTAATGCAACCACGGAAACCAAGTCGGGCCGACTGGAAGAGGGCAGCGTCCATCTGTACGGAAAACCGAATCAGATGGGCTATCGGCACTTTCCAGCCTTTTAAGGCCCCAGGTGTGGACGGACTAGTTCCTGCCTTCCTACAAAAGGGAGAGAGAGAACTAATGCCGTATCTTCTAAATATTTTTAGAAGTAGTTTAGCGCTCGGATATATACCGGAGCTATGGAGAAGGGCTTTATACCGAAGGTGGGAAAGAAAGACACCACTCAACCGAAGTCATTTAGACCCATTAGTCTAACATCTTTTATGTTAAAGACAATGGAGAAGGTGATTGATAATTGCCTTAGGACTATGGTGCTGGTAGGTACACCACTACACAAGAGTCAGCATGCTTACAGAGCAGGGAAATCCACAGAAACCGCCTTGTATCAGCTGACAAATGAAATAGAAGCAGCACTAGAGACAAATGAAGTAGCGATATGTGCCTTCTTGGATATAGAGGGAGCTTTTGACAACACCTCACACGAGGCTGTCAAGGCGGCCCTCGAGAGAAGGAGTATCGACAGCACTATCTCAAAGTGGATGGGAGAAATGCTGAGAACTAGAGTGGTGGAGACACAGTGGGAAGAGATACCATTAAGATCTCCACAACTCGAGGGTGCCCACAGGGAGGTGTACTATCACCGCTAATGTAGAGCCTGGTAGTTGATGAACTACTGGTTAGGCTAAACAACCTAGACATCAAATGTCAAGGTTACGCCGATGACATAGTCATAATGGCCAGAGGAAAATTTGAGGGAATGCTCTGTGAAATTGTTCAGAGGCCTCAAAGTAACTAGTAGATGGTGTCAAACAGTGGGATTGAGACTCAACCCGAGCAAAACCACGGTGATACCATTTACTAGAAGGAGAAAACTAAACTGCCTGCATCTCATACTCATGGATGGGAAGGCAGTAGAATACCAACAGGAGATAAGGTATCTGGGTATCACACTAGATAGCAAACTCCTATGGAATAGACACGCTGAGGCAGTGGTAGGTAAAGCCAAACGCGCCCTAATGGTGTGCAGAAATCTAGCAGGAAAAACGTGGGGTTGTAACCCCACTATCCTGCGATGGATGTACACCATGATAGTGAGACCTGCAATCACTTATGGGGCGGTTGCGTGGGGAAGTAGAATCAAGCTGGCCTCTATGAGGAAACAGCTTGAGAAGATTCAAAGACTGGCGTGTGTCTGCATCACGGGAGCGATGGGGTCGTGTTCGACAGCAGCATTGGAGCTGCTGCCGTATCTGACTCCGCTGCACCTTGTGGTGGAGAGCGCCGCCAGATCGGCGATCGTAAGGTTCAGCAAGGAAGGAATGGGCAGAGGTAAAATAATCTGGAGCAGAGACCGAAACAGCCTCGCTGCCAAGATCCCCTGGCTGGAAATACCAAAGGACGAAATGGTATGCAAATACCACTTCGAGAAAAACTACACAGCAATGTGTAGTAGTAAAGCCGATTGGAGCGACGAATCCTCAGCATACCACATAGAGCAAAATGCCATCAAGTGGTATACAGATAGTTCGAAGACAAAGGAAGGAACTGGTGCAGGAGTGTTTGGACCTCGTACCAGATACTCCGAATCCATGGGAACATCCCCAAGTATCTTCCAAGCAGAGGTACACCCAATCGAAAGATGTGCACAGTTTAACCTCGACAGGAATTACCGCAAAAAACGAATTGCTATCCTGTCAGATAGCCAAGCAGCCATCAAGGCCATTAGCTCATACACCATCAGATCCAAACTGGTATGGGACTGTGTGGGGAAGCTGAACAAGCTTGGCAGGGTTAATAAAGTAACGCTATACTGGGTACCAGGACACACTGGTATAGACGGAAACGAAGAAGCCGATCACCTTGCAAACAAGGGATCCAGTAGCCCCTTTATAGGTCCGGAACCCTTTTGCGGTATGAGCGTGAACACCTTCCGCAAAATTTTAGATGAAGAAATAAGAGGAAAATGGATGAAAACCTGGGAAGAACTTCTAGGGCTAAGGCAATCCAAAGTGATGCTGGGATCTTTCAACCAGAAGAGAACTAAAGCTTGCCTGAAACTAAGCAGGAACAAGCTCAGAATTCTGACAGGAGCCCTGACGGGACACTGCAGACTTAGGAAACATCTCAAGGCGCTAGGCCTAGAGGAGGATGATGGATGCAGATTCTGTGGCTCAGCAGAGGAAACCCTCATACATCTGTTCAAAGACTGCGGAGCATTACTCCGCAAGAGACAGCTGTACCTTGGGGCTCACTGCTTGAACACAGAGGAGCTGCAGGCCTTGAATCCCACCCAGATCCTGAGATTCCTAAAGGAGTCAGGATTAGAGGAGGCGCTCTAAATGGGTAAGTACACCAACACTTGGAGGAGGAGGGTGGGGTACAATAGATCTATAAAGGTCGCAGTACAAGTCGTCACCACCATATCTACAATCTAGCCTGGTACTTACGTATTAACGCCACCGCAAAGAGAGGTCGCGCTACTGCGCGATATGTGATCTGGATTTATCTGCTCTAATATAACCTAATCTGACACTTATCCAATATTTTTTCTTATTTCGGATCGAGATGTCGCGCTACCGATATATGGTCTGGATTTATCAGCCCCGTTATAACCTAATCTATCCATCCATTTTGTTCAAATCTGTAGCTGCGGTGGCGTTAGTACGTAAGTACCATTAGTTTAATACCTAGTCGATTGTGATAATGCATATCTCAAATTATTATCTGCAACTCGTGCAGTCTTCATTAGTCAATTGCTTCGCTTAGTCATCACGTTTCACGTTATTGAAATTTCAACTTAGGTCATAAGCAACGCCTGTTGAATATGTTAGGTTATTTAGCTATCAATGTAAATATAATTATCAATGTATCAATATAATTATGGCCAGTTGTTTTCGAAACTGTGGATAATCTAAAATTTTCTTTCAAATGTATACCACGTTTTATATTTTACGTTTTATATTTTACCACGAGTCAGTCAAATATAAATGAGCCATCTTTTTTTAAAGGAATTTGCGTTTGAATCAATTTAAAAATATTGGCTAAAGTTAAATAATGTTACATATTGTTTGGCATTAATAATTAATAAAATTTAAAATAAACATTTTATTAACTTTAACACTTTCCACCGTCTTTGGTTTGCTTTTCGGATTTTCTTTTGTTGTTGTCCTTTGTTCTTGTTTGTCTTTTATTTGGTTCTGCTTTGGCGTTCCTTTCAGTGAGTTAGTTTTTACATTTATGCGCTTCCTTTTAATACGATTGCCATCATCTCAAGATGATAAGTTATTTCTATTTGTGATGAAAATGTAATGAAACGAAGCGCTTGAATTTTTCCCTACTCTGTGAGCCTTCATTGGAGATAGGAATTTGAAAACTCTGCATTTTCGTAGATTGTTGCTTAACTATATAACATATATCAATAAATATTACTCGTAATTCTTGGGGAGCAGTTTCCTAGATAATTGATTAGGTGTGTTAATTAGATGTTTTGCAAAATGAGAAAACAAAACTTCAATTGCAATTAACTGCTTAAATAACAATTATATTAAGATAGAATTGGTGAAACCATCCTACGTTATAGATACAAACTTAAAACAAACGGAATATCGCCTGCATATATAAATATATTCAGCTTTTCCGGATCTCTATAACAATTATTGAGTCTTTTTTTAGTTCTTTAGTTTTGGTAGTCCTAAAAAGACTCAATAATTGTTATAGATCTCCGGAAAGGCTGAATATACGTGGTCTGTTAGAAAAGTATCCGACCTTATTTTTTATTTTGAAAACCTGATGGATTTGGATCAAGCGCGCTTGCATGAACCGACCTTGAACCCTCGTGCGCATGCGTCAGTTGCTGTCGAGCAGTGTTCGAGTGACGTAGTGTGTTGTGCTCTCGTCGGTTTTTCAATACAAGTAAAATGACGGGAGCAGCGCTACTGCATCAAATTTTGCCAGAAACTGGGCGACAACCAGGTGGAAACCATTCGGAAGATTCAGACGGCTTTTGGTGACGATGCTATGGGCATCACACAGATCAAGCAGTGGTACAACCGGTTTAAAGACCGCTTTGTGGTCATCAGGAAATTGGCGACTTCATCACGACAATGCTCCAGCACATTCTTCGCACTTGGTTCACAATTTTTTGGCAAAAAACCAGACACCTCTGGTTTGACAGGCTCCTTACTCTCCTGATATGCCCCCCTAGCTATTCCCCAAAATCAAAAGGCCATTGAAAAGAAGGCGATTTCAGGCAAAGAGAGGACATTATGGCTGCAACGACAGCCGAGCTAAAGTCGACTCCGAAAGAGGCTTTTTCGGAATGCTTCCAACAATGGTGGCACCGCTGGGAGAAGTGGAGTCCAAAGGAGACTACTTTGAGGGTGATTAGGTTTTCAACGTTCCAGGTATGCCAGTTTTTTTTAGCGGCTAAAGGTCGGATGCTTTGTCGGATGATGAACAGATTGTAGATTGTAGATTGTAGATATGGTGGTGACGACTTGTACTGCGACCTTTATAGATCTATTGTACCCCACCCTCCTCCTCCAAGTGTTGGTGTACTTGCCCATTTAGAGCGCCTCCTCTAATCCTTATTCCTTTAGGAATCTTAGGATCTGGGTGGGATTCAAGGCCTGCAGCTCCTCTGTGTTCAAGCATTGAGCCCCAAGGTACATCTGTCTCTTGCGGAGTAATGCTCCGCAGTCTTTGAACAGATGTATGGGGGTTTCCTCTGCTGAGCCACAGAATCTGCATCCATCATCCTCCTCTAGGCCTAGGGCCTTGAGATGTTTCCTAAGTCTGCAGTGTCCCGTCAGGGCTCCTGTCAGAATTCTGAGCTTGTTCCTGCTTAGTTTCAGGCTAGCTCCCGTTCTCTTCTGGTTAAAAGATCCCAGCATCACTTTGGATTGCCTTAGCCCTGGAAGTTCTTTCCAGGTTTTAATCCATTTTCCTCTTATTTCTTCATCTAAACTTTTGCGGATGGTGTTCACGCTCATACCGCAAAAGGGTTCCGGACCTATAAAGGGGCTACTGGATCCCTTGTTTGCTAGGCGATCGGCATCTTCGTTTCCGTCTATACCAGTGTGTCCTGGTACCCAGTATAGAGTTACTTTATTATCCCTGCCAAGCTTGTTCAGCTTCCCCACACAGTCCCATACCAGTTTGGATCTGATGGTGTATGAGCTAATGGCCTTGATGGCTGCTTGGCTATCTGACAGGATAGCAATTCGTTTTTTGCGGTAATTCCTGTCGAGGTTAAACTGTGCACATCTTTCGATTGCGTGTACCTCTGCTTGGAAGATACTTGGGGATGTTCCCATGGATTCGAAGTATCTGGTACGAGGTCCAAACACTACTGCACCAGTGCCTTCCTTTGTCTTCGAACCATCTGTATACCACTTGATGGCATTTTGCTCTATGTGGTATGCTGAGGATTCGTCGCTCCAATCGGCTTTACTACTACACATTGCTGTGTAGTTTTTCTCGAAGTGGTATTTGCATACCATTTCGTCTTTTGGTACTTCCAGCCAGGGGATCTTGGCAGCGAGGCTGTTTCGGTCTCTGCTCCCGATTATTTTACCTCTGCCTATTCCTTCCTTGCTGAATCTTACGATCGCCGATCTGACGGCGCTCTCCACCACAAGGTACAGCGGAGTAAGGCTGGATACCCTCTGAGGTCGCCAGGTATCAGAGGGGCTCCGTAAGCGATGGCCGGTTGCCCTTGGCCATCAACCAGTCCCTTTGGCACGGGTCGCATGACACCTTGGGATTAAGGGTTTGGAAGTTCTTGGTTGTTCGCCCTCCGCCGAACGCCCCGACCGGAGTTGTTCCAGTCGTGACGTCCAACGGTATGTTGCGAAACTAAGCCCTCACACCGCGACAAGGTGACTTCCACGTGAGGGATGATGAACAGACCACGTATTTATATATTCAGGCTGTATTCCGTTTGATTTAAGGTTGAACAATGCTATTGTTTTATAGAGGACAATATGATGCACAATTTTTGTACGAAACATTTTTCGATAAAACACATGCAAAGAAAAATAATTATTGCTTACACGATTATTCATACGTTGAAAGATTAAACAACGAACTTAATCGCTAATGGATGGAGATACCGTCTGGACCCCAGAATACAGCGAAGGAATTATGTATTTTCAATCACATTCGTATTTTGAGTTGGATTACGAAAGGGTTCTAAGAACGGTCGATCCCTTCTGTTTAAGTTTAGTTTTGTTTAATTTAAGTTTAGTACTTTTGTAGTTTAGTTAATATTATATCTCAATCTAGTTTAAAGGATTATATTAGGATAATCATTAATTGTAAAATATTGAATTCAAATAATATTTATTACACGATGTCAGATAATGATGTTAGATGTTATACACCTCTCCTCTTCCATATTATGCAACTTTTGTTGAGACATTTTTACGTTAATGGCCTTAATTAATGACATTAATGACATGATGATTAAAGATGTTTAACCATCCCTTAAAAATAAAATTACAACACCGTAAGCACCCTGCATATTGCTGAAATTTGTTTTAAGCAAAGGAATATTATTTGTATAATCCTATTGTTATTTGTTCAATATTCAGATTAATATAATATTGTATGGATAGTTAATAAAATTTACTACCTTCATGGAGTAAAATATATCAATCGTCTGAATACAGGAAATATTGTTCACGGTATAGGATCGACAAATAAGCAATAACGCGGTGTGACGAAAGGGTAGAGATTTTACAGTAAAACGAAAAGAGTTATTCGCAACGAGGTGTGTCATTGCCAATAAATAAAATTCGACGTGTTCGTAAAAAAGGGTTGTTATTGGCGGCGATATTCGAATGCGATTCGTCGCGATCGGATATTTAATGTTCCAAAAATAATAAAAAAATATTGAAAGGAAAAAACTGTTTGTTCAATGGATCGTTACTTGAAGTGATAAATATTATATTGGGACATGTTGGAAAATGGGCAATGAAAAAAAAAACGCAAATGATAAAGATGGATAGGATGATAAAGCTGAGCCCTTTTGTATTAGAATTAGAATCTAAGAAATTTATTTAATTGAAACAATATTTTATTTTAAAGAAATCATTTGTTTTAGCCTTAACTATACGAAACGACATTTTTGAAAATATTTGAAATAAAACAATTTTTCTATTTTGAGTCTATAATAAAGTCATTAAAGCACTCATATGGGTTCGTTAATGGATCGCCGAGTGCTATACAATTTTCTCAATATGTATCGGCGATTTTTTAAATCACAAATGGCATAAAAGGGCGCAAAACAGAAAAAATAACATAAAACCTCTTTCATAACGCGTTTTTCGCACGTTAGAACACATTAGAACACATTAGAAAACTTTGTTCATTGACACAATTACTCGAACAGTTGTTAATAGTTTTCCCGATTTCCAAAGATTCTAACAGGTTCAGTTTTAATTCTTTTTCTTGGAGGTGTAATATTGTCGGCTGGTTGTGTGTCGAAATTTGATGTCCTGTTATTATTAGACGATTAGCAAAGTTGAACGATTAGCAAAGTTATTGTTTGCCAGACGTAGCGATCGTTTGTGTTCTTTAATCCGGGTTTCGAAGTTTACTGTTTGACTTCTTTTGAACCGGTTGGGAAGAAACGATGGGAAAATTCGGATACGGGGAAATAAATGACAACGGATTACGCCTCTTATCATTTGCAGCGTCAAACAACTTGATCATCGGCAACAGCATCTTTCGTCACCCCCTCAAACATCAACTCACGTGGCGAAACCCATCCGGCAACGATTCGGCGATGTTGGACTACATTTTGGTCAACACCAGATTCCGATCGACGCTCAAAGATGTACGTGCGATGCGTGGACCCGACTGTGGATCAGACCATTATCTTGTCCGAGTGAAACTACAATTGAAATTACAAAGAGCAAAGAAAAAGGCACCACCATCAGCCAAGAGGAACTGGGCCTGTCTGCGAGACCCTGAAACCAGCCGAAAATTTCAAATCGCATTATCCAACAAATTTGCAGCACTCACGATACCAGTCGATATCAACATAGAAGAAAAACAACTTTCTGAGTCTATTGTGGGGTGTGCAACGGAGCTGTGTCCGCCCATCCGTCGACGGACGCAGCAATGGATCTCGGACGACTGTCTCAATCTAGTCGACCAGCGGAAGCAAATGAAACACGTCGATTTCAAACAATACCGACGATTTAACAAAGAAGTTCGACAGAAAATGAAATTGGAACGGGAAGCTTACTGGAATAACATCGCGGCTGACATGGAAGAAGCAGCGTCAAGACATGAGTACCGGACGCTGTACCAGACAATCCGACGGTTAAGTGGCAAAACAACATCAACAAATGACAATATCAAAAAATTGGATGGAACTTTCGTGACCTCTCCTCAGGAACGTCTACAGCGGTGGAGAGAATTCTTTCATCAGCTGTACAACCACAATCCGCCAGTAGGTCCAGCACCCGAACTGCCGATTATTGAGCAGCCGATAAATCAGTTTCCCGATACTGAACCAACAATCAATGAGGTGAAGACGGCAATAAAATCCCTGAAAAATGGTAAAGCGCCGGGAGGAGATCAAGTAACTGCCGAAATGATCAAAGCCGGGGGAGACGTCTTATTACATCAACTTCACGTTCTCACAGTGCATATATGGCATTCAGATTATGTTCCATCCGTGTGGAAGAAAGCGATTGTTGTGCCTATTTTGAAGAAAGGCGACAGTCGGGAATGCAAGAATTACCGTGGTATTAGCCTCCTCTCGATCGTCGGCAAAGTATTTATGAAAATCATACAATCAAGACTACAGAAACATCGAGAGCAAACAAGCCGGGAAGAACAAGCTGGATTTCGACCACATCGAGGATGCATCGATCAGATATTTGCTCTCCGTCAGCTAATGGAAGAAAGAATTCGATGTGGCAAACGAACTGTCATCGTCTTCATCGATTTCAAATCTGCTTTTGATTGCATCGATTGGACAAGCTTGTGGGAAGCCCTGAAGATCGAACACGTGCCACTGAAAATCATTCAACTTCTTCAAGCATCGTACGACGGCTCAAACCAGCAATGTTCGTATCCGAAACGACATGTCTGAGGAATTCCCGATTCGAACCGGAGTCCGGCAAGGAGACGTGGCCTCGCCGCTCCTTTTTAACATTGTGATCGACACGATTATGCGAAAAGCGTTTGATGGGCGACGCGGAGTTCGATATGATGACAAAAACTTCCTAACCGATCTGATGTTCGCCGATGACAGTGCGGTTTTCGCCAACACAGATGCCGAAGCAACAGACACCTTGTATGACATTTCCCGCATTGCCCAGTCATACGGACTGAGAATCAATGCGGATAAGACCAAAGTGCTTACAACGGATGGATCTGAAGCCAGAGTTTACCTCGATGGAACCACAATCGAGCAGGTACCACAGTTCAAATATTTGGGATCACTGGTTGTGGAGAAGAAAGTAGCTTCGACAGCCGAAGTTCACAGCCGGATAGGCCAGGCAACAGCAACGTTTGCTTCACTCAAGTGGTGCATATGGAAGCGGACGAATATTACCATCAAAACCAAAATACGCCTATACCGGACGCTGATCCTCCCAATTCTTCTTTATGGATCGGAAACATGGACATTACTCAAACCAGACCTTAACAAGCTCGAGGCCTTCCAAATGCGATGCCTGAGACAGATTCTCTGCGTCTCACTCCTCAACCAACTCCGAAATGAGACAATCAGAGAAAGGTGCGACCAACAGACACCGATTGTTGAGGAAATTCAAAAACGCCGATTACGATGGTTCGGCCACATCTGTAGGATGGGCGACAATCGAGTACCGCACAAACTCCTATGGAAAAAACGACCTCTTGATTGGAGAACACAAAAACAAGCACCGAAGACCACATGGTTGAAACACGTAGAGAACGATTTTAAAAACCAGCGAATAACAACAGCTGAGGCAAGAACCGTTGCAACTGATCGATTAGCATGGAAGCGTATAGTGAATGGAGCACGGAATCTAGCGGCACCAACAGCAGCGTACTGGCTACGAGGTCGACCACCTCTCCATGCGCCGGCTATGGATTAAAGAAGAAGACTGACTTATGCAGGTGCCGTTGCATTCATCGCAATTTAGTTGATACACGCCTGATTTATTTAACATATTTATTTTTGGTTAATGATTGCATAACACGTTTTGAAGGGTATTGTTTGTTGTCCTTGTAGGCTATGACGGTGTTACTTTCCTTGATTAGATTTCCTATCTTAACAGAAATTTTTCCTAGAATACATTTGAATGTTGTCTTTTTCGAAATTACTATTGTAAACGAATTTTCCGTGTGGGGTTAGTTGGATCCTCCATCGGGCGCCTCCCCAGGTGGCGGATAGTGGAATGCCTCCCAGATATGGGTTCTACCGACGAAATCAAATAGTCGGGGCGGACCAAAATCCAACGCCAAACTGGTGAAAGGCAGCAGTTTTATCAAAATCAGAGTCTTAGCACGAAAACTTTGACTTCGTAGTGGCAGACAATGAAAACTGGAGAGCAGAGCTATACTAGCAGATGGGACACACTGCGGTACAAAAAAGACACGGAACTCTTATCGTACTATTTACTTCCAAATTATCTTCATGACTGACAACAACAGACAAGAGGCCCTCAGTACGGGGCACCTCTTAATTGGGGAGAGGGTGCTAAGAATCCCCCCGTCTACACAAAATGACAATCACGACAAGATTAAACTATACAACAAAATAGTACGCATTGCAACATGGAACGTACGCAGCTTAAACATGGCAGGGAAACTTGCAAACGTTGAAAGAGAGATGAGTAGACTCAACATAGATATCCTGGGTCTCAGTGAGGTCAGATGGCCTGGAACGGGCAAAATAAAAACTAGCGGCGGATATATTTACTATTCTGGAGGGAGTGAAAATAACCATAGATATGGTACTGCGATTCTTGTCACAGACGAAATCGAGAAAGCTGTCCTGGACTATGTACCTCTTAGTGACCGGGTCATGTTATTAAAACTTCAAACGTCTCACCGCATAATGAACATTCTACAAGTATATGCCCACCAATGACAAATCAGAGACAGAAATAGAAGAATTTTATAACAAAGTAGATGATCTAATGAAACTGATTAGGAAGGGTGAGATCACAACTGTTATGGGAGATTTAAATGCCAAAATTGGAACAGACGCGGAAGGCGAGTCTGTTGGAGCATATGGTCTTGGCGAGAGAAATTCTGGAGGTGATAGGCTTGTACAGTTCTGTAATTAAAATAATCTCTTCGTATCCAACACCTTCTTCAAACAACATCCTTGACGATTGTATACGTGAGTCTCGCCTGCAGACAATCAAAGCAGAATAATAAGGAATCAAATAGATTATATAATGATGCGTCTCGAACTAAAAAAGTATGTAAAATCGGTAAAAACCTATCCCGGAGCAGATGTTAACAGCGACCATAATCCGGCAGTCATGGATTTCAGAATGAAGTGTTTCAAGAAAGTGGAACGCGAAACCACAAATAAACAAGTAGATATAAAAAAACTAAACGACTCTGAAATTCAAGAAGACATAGGGCTGAAACTGGAAAAAGAACTGAAGAAGATGCAAGACTCAAGAATGCATCTGGACACAGAAACCATATGGGGGCAGATGAGAGACGCAATAATAAAGATTCAAGAACAGGAGATCGGTTTTAAGGAAAATATTAAGAAGAAGGAATAGATGACGGATGCAATCTTAGAACTTATGACACAGAGAAGGGTGGCCAAATCCACACCGTTAAAATATAAAGAACTCAATAAGGCTGTAAGTGCAGAGAGGCAAAGGGAAAATGGCTGGCCGAGAAATGTACAGAGATTGAAGAACTACAACAGAAACATGATTCGTTTAATGTACATAACAAAGTTAGGGAGGTAGCTGAAGTAGGAAGAAAACGCCAAATATGAACTCTCTGAGATACAAATAATGAAATCATAACTGGTGTCGAAGAGAAACTAAAAAGATGGAAGAGCTACGTGGAGGAGCTTTTTGATGATGACAGAGGGTTAGATATGGAGATTCCCAGGGTTGTAATTGAACATGGAGAAGATGGACCAGCTATATAATGACTCAGAAAAACAGAAAGGCTACGGGAGTAGATAAGGTACTTAAAACCATTGCTAGTCAAGAAGGCAAAGGACTGGATCTTATGCTAGAACTATTCAATACCATATACAGAACGGAAAAGATCCCTCCCAGCTGGCCCAAGTCTCATCACAATGCGACGACTATCGCATGATTAGTCTAATGCCACATATCCTTAAAGTTTTTCTGAGAATAATCCACACTCGAATATACAAGAAATGCGAAGAACAAATAAGCACTCAACTTGGATTCCAGAATGAACTAGGCACTCGAGAAGCCCTCTCTTTCTTAAATGTTTTAGCACAGAGGTGTAGAGATATGAACATAGTTGTCTACGCTTGCTTTATTGACTATCGAATGGCATTCGACCGTGTCAAGCATCAAAAGATGATGGAAATATTATCCGTAACCGGGATTGACAAAAGATATATTACATTGATAACGAATCTATACTGGAACCAGATTGCCGAAGTAAGAATAGACGGAGGAACATCTGACACTGTGTCAATCCGAAGAGGCGTTCGACAGGGCTGTATATTGTCACCTATTCACTATTATTCCTATTCAACATCTATTCGGAGGCAGTTTTCAAAGAAGCTTTAGCGGAAGACACGGGAGGTATCAAAATAAATGGAGTATGTATCTCCAATATCAGATACGCAGACGACACCGTAGTCCTTGCCGATAACATATCAGACCTACAAAATATGATGAATAGAATAACTGAATATAGTGAACATCATGGATTGGACATAAATCTATAAAAGACCAAACTGCTAGTCTTCTCCAAGAGACCCACTGCTGAATCAATTTTGATTAACGGCAATCAGATTGAACAAGCCTCGTGCTTTAAATATCTGGGTACCATAGTCAACGCGTGGTGCGATCCGAAACGAGAGATCCGTTCCGAAATCGAACAAGCCAGGAAAACATTCATAAACGTGAGAAGATTTTTTACTAGTCCTGATCTGAGTTTGGAGCTCAGAGTTTGCATGATCAGATGTTATGTTTCCAGTGTGTTGCTGTATTTATGCGAATGCTGGACCCTAGACCCTGCAACTGAAAAGAAAATTGAGGCGATTGAAATGTACTTATATCGCCGTATATATCGCATCTCATGGGTCCAACGAATTATGAACGAAGAAGTGCTTAGACGAATGAAGAAGCCGAAAGAACTAATGGCCCTCATTAAAGAAAGAAAAACTACATACATAGGCCACGTTATGAGAGCAATAAGTATGAACTGCTGAGACTAATAATTGAAGAAAATATTCAAGGGAAAATATCTGTTGGTAGACCATTGAAATCTTTAGAACTGCTGTGTCCAGAAAAATGTTAGGTTGTGGATCGCTAACCTTCGATAGGAGAGGGCGTCATAAGAAGAAGAAACTAATTTTAGGATTGTGGTCTTGATTTTCTCTTTAATATTTATGTGATGTTGTCTTGGTTGTAGTTATTGTTATTTGCTATTTTTTTTATTGTCTACAATTCGGTGTTGAAGTTAGACTGATGTGACTGAGATGAATAGTGAGTAGTCTATGTATCATGGAATGGAACGCCGCGAGTTTGTGTTGTATAGGGTGTAAGCATAGTTGGGCAAAAATTAATTGTGAAAACAATTAACAATTAAATTGCGAGATTTAATTGCAACTAACAATTAAAATAATTAATTGTAATTGCAATATATCACAATTAACAATTAATTATTTGTTAATTGTAAAATTTTGCAATTACAATTGATTAATTGTTAATTGATTGATGCACTTTTACAATTACAATTAACAATTAATAAATGTCGGTTAGAAGATTTTTATTATACTCCAATGTATCACTTGCCATAATGCGTAACTGAAATAGTTATTTACATTAGAGTGTGGAAAGTTTGATTTTACAACGCGACAGCTCGTTTGGGAAACGAGCCCGAAGGGCGAGTTCCGCATTAGCGCTTCAGCTATAAAATCATTTCCGCACGAAATTTGTATAATTTTTTTGGCCGACAATCATTATTTAAGAAACCAATAGACCCTCCGATTTCTACAATTAAATTGATTCTACAATTAAAAAATTAATTGAATTATGCCCAATAATGGGTGTAAGGAAGTGTTGTGTATTATCGTATCTGTGTAAGTAGATTTTCGGTATATTTTAAATGAGTGTTTTTTATGTTGATGGCTGATATCTAAGATTTAATTTAATTTTATTGAGGTATGTAGTCATCTTCATCATCATTAACCAGCCTTCGACGTCCACTGCTAGACATAGGCCTCCCTCATGGCTTTTCATTGTTGTCTGTCTTGACCCGCCTGAATCCAGTTGGTTTCAATTCATTTTAGGTCGTCGGTCCAGCGTGTAGGTGGTCTTCCCCTGTTTCGCTTATCAGCGCGTAGTCTCCATTACAACAATCTTTTCGTCCACCTGTCATCATTTATACTTTCCCACGTGACCGGCCCAATTCCATTTTAATGCCTCTATTTTTTGATAATGTCTTTTAACCCGGTCCTCTTAAACCTAAACCTAGTTCGTTGTGCCACTCTATGCTTCCTCGCTGATGATATCGTTAAGGTTAAGGTCACCGCTCGATACGTAAGTACCGGCAGAACACACTGGTCACTTGACACTGGACACTTTTCTCTTTAGGCAGATGAGAAGATCGCTTTTAATGACATGTTTTAATTTTCCGTTGGCTGCCCATCCAAGCTTGATTCTTCTATTTAATTCGCATGTCTGATTATCCTTTGATATTCGCATTTCATGGCCCAAGTATATCTTCTTCTTTCTTCTTTAATCCGTAGCTGGCGATTGTCGAGAACGTCGTTCTCGTAACCAATACGCTGCTGTCGGTGCCGCTGGATTTTTCGCTTCATTCACGATACGCTTCCATACTTTCCGATCAATGGTAATATCCCTGGCCTCATCGACGTCCAGTCGTCGGTTCTTGAGGTCGTCTTCTACATGTTTTATCCATATCTTCTTTGGCGCTGATCACTGAATACTCCAGTCGCGCGGCCGCTTCAGCCAGAGTAGTTTGCGTGGAAGCCGATTTTCATTCATTCTGCAAATGTGACCGAAACATCGTAGACGGCGTGTTTGTATTTGTTCCACAATCGGTGGTTGCTGATCGCATCTAGCTCGAATTTCCTCATTCCGCAGGCGATCGCGAATTGAAACGCCGAGAATCTGTCTTAGGCAACGCATTTGGAACACCTCGAGTTTGTTGAGGTCTGATTGAATTAGTGTCAACATTTCTGCTCCATACAAAAGAATTGGTAGGATGAGCGTCCGAAATATACGAATTTTGATATTAGTGGATATGTTCGTCTTCTTCCATATGCACGATTTGAGCGACGCAAACGCTGCTGATGCCTGACCAATCCGGCTATGAATGTCAGCTATGATGTGAATGTGGCTATGATGCCATTTTCTTCTCTTGCAGCAGTGAGCCCAAATATTTGAATTCTTTCACTTCTTCGATTTGAGTACCATTAAGATGAATATTGACCTGCGATCCGTCCGTCGTCAAGACTTTCCTCTTGTCCACGTTTATTTTCAGTCCATAGGAATTGGCGATCGGGGAAATGTTAGAGAATATCTGTTGCATGGGCATCTGTATCCGCAAAAATAGCCCTATCATTGGCAAACATCAGATCGGAAATGAAGTTGGTGTCATCGTATCGGACGCCTCGCCGACCATTAAATGCTTTCCTTATAATGGCGTCTATAACCACGTTGAAAAGCAGTGGGGAAGCGACGTTTACCTGTCGAACTCCCGTTTGGATCGGAAAACCGTTCGATAATTCGTTTCGGATCTGTACGCAGCTGGTTAAACCATCGTACGCCGCTTGTAGAAGTGGTACAATTTTTAAAGGCACATGCTCTGTTTAAGATCCAATTAAGATTAAGGTTAAGGTCCAATACTAACCATAAAGAAGGCCAGTGGATGCAGTCGAAGGCAGATTTAAAGTCGATAAAGACGATAATTGTCCATTTTCCACGCCGAATACGTTCTTCCATCAACTGGCGAAGTGCGAATGTTTGATTGAAACTCAACCATTTCAAGTGTGGTGTTTTGGATCTTTATGTCCTCACTCATAACAAGATTTGTCATGATCTTAGTCTTGGAAAAGTTCATATTCACATTCAACACCAGACCACGATTCTTCCAATTCATGGAGCATTTTTTCGCCTGTACTAGCTTGTTGGTTGTTAGGACAATGTCATCTGCGAAGCGAAGATCTATGTTTTTACCCCTAGTCTCCCAATCGAGTTTCTTGAAAGCGTATTCTAGGACTGTTATGAATAGTTTTGGATACATATTGTCTCCCTGTCTCACACCTCTTCCGACTTTAATGCGGTTGCTGTTGTCATATAATTTGACCGACATGTAGCGTTCTTGTATATGTTATACATAAGTTTAGAGTATGCATAGTCTACTCGACATTCTCTCAGGGCTTCCATTATTGCTTTGAATTCGATCGTGGCAAATGCCTTATGGAAGTCTATAAACAGGAGTACGAGGAGACTAGTAATCTATTGTATTCGACGGTTTTCTCGATGGGGTTCGGGTCTCGGAACTAATGATCACCTCCAGAGTATTAAGATCCTATACTCTGCAGGTGATCATTAGTTCTGAAACCCAATCGGAATCCGGCTTGTTCTCTTAGTTGGTAAAGCTCAAGTTTGTTCCACAGTCTTGATGTTGGAATTCTGGTAAACATTTTATATAGATGGTTAAGGAGAGTTCTAGGGCGATAATTTTCTAGGTTTGCTTTGTCTCCCTTTTTATGGAGCAAGATGTTGATCCCTTCATGCCACTTCTCCGGTACTCCGGTATTCTCCTATCTTCAGCAAGAGAAAGCCTCCAGCTTTAATTGCTTCGGAAACAACTTCATCTTCTCCAGGTAACTTGCTGTTTTTCATTTTCGACAAGGCTCCTTTAATTTCCTCGATGGTGATTTCGGGCAATTCTTCGGATCCCTGGTTTACGACACCTCGCTCCCGTGTTCGCTCATGAAATTGAATAGCATGTTTAAGTATGTTTCTCTTGGTTCCTGACCAACAGACTAGGATATCATCTACATAGTGGCATCAATATTTGTTTTGGGGGATTTCAGGATTGTCCATAAAAATATCCGCAAGCCATGGGGATAGTGAGGATGTCATAGCTAGACATTCCATATATATATATATATATATATATATATATATATATATATATATATATATATGTTGTATTTGAGGTTTTCGCGGATAGAAACATGTGTTGGTTTGTTTTCTCGGGGATTCCGCGTTGATGTGGAAGGGTTGGTTCTGATATATATATATATATATATATATATATATATATATATATATACATATATATAAATATATATATATATATATATATATATATATATATATATATATATATATATATATATATATATATATATATATATATATATATATATATATATGGTCTTCCCTAGAAGGTTCCCTACAAGAGCTTTCATTTTCAATAGCGCTCCATTTTAACAGTTGTCATGAATCAACCTGTAACTACTTAACAGATGACAAGTAAAAACTACGCCATTAATAAAATTGATACGATATACGTTTACTAATAATACGTTCAAGCGTACAACACATTGAAATTATTCAAATTATACAAATGGTGAAAATTTCGCGGTCACGAAAAACTAAAGCATTTTTCGGTCATCGTGGAGCACCTTCTCGACCAGCAATTGTGAGACTGGTGAAAAAGTTTTAGCTGTTGGGACAAGTTACTGATGTGAAAAATCGAACTTGTGCACGTCGCTCAAGAACAACTAAGAATATTGCTGTAGTCCATCGTCTTGAGGAGAACCCAGGTTTGTCCATGTCTCGTCGATCTTTGGAATTATGCATTCCAGAAATGACATTACACCGTATTTTGCATAAAGACAGATCTTAAGGCTCTTAAAGTTCAGTTAACACAAGAACTCACGCCTACCGACCAATCTACCGTCAATAACGTCATATTGTGTGCTGATTGGATCCTGAAATGCATCAAACTGATCTGGAATTTCATCGAAAAGTCATCTTGAGTGATGAGGTCTATTTTTACCTCGGAGGCTACGTTTACAAGCAGAATTGTCGCATTTGGGGCTCGGAAAAGCCAAGATTTTTTATTGAAAAACCTCTCCATCCTCAATGTGTGACTGTTTGGTGCAGTTTTTGGTCTGGCGGGGTCATTGGACCTTACTTTTTCGAAAATGAGGCTAGAGCCTCATCATGTTACAGTGCATGGATTGCGCTATCGACCGATGATTTATGATTGACCACCGAGATTTTGTGATTTAACCCCTCTACACTTTTTTCTTAGGAGCTACGTAAAAGATAAGGCCTATGCCAATGGTCCACAAACGATTCAAGACCTCAAAGATGTAATTCGTGAAGTTATTCAGGACATATAGCCGCAAATGTGCGAATTAGTGAGGGAAAATTTCATGAAAAGAACATGGTCCTGCCAGCGTAGCCATATGGCGGCCATTTGACTAATATTGTTTTTCATTATTAATGGTTCATACCCTGATGCAAAGTTGTTTTAACGCATTTTCGTGGTGTGTGTTCTCGTGTGCACTCAAGCAGCTATTGAGAGTTTTCTTTGGCTTTTTCGTATGGGTGTTGATTATATTCTACTTCTTTTTACTTTTGTTTGTGGTATTATTTATGCGATGCAGGTTTTTAATTTTGAAATGGTTCCCTGTCTCTAGTTTGTATTTTATTTACATTTATTGTGTTGACTTGTCTTTTTTTGCTGTATGTGACCCTTTGTTTTATTTAGGCCGTCATTAGCTCTGGGTTTTGGTCTGGATTTAGCCCTGTTTTTCTTTATAGGGAAGGAAGAGGCATAATTGTACTGAAGGGTATTATGAAAATATTGTACTTTAAGCTACTTTAGGTGCCAAGTAGTGAGATGGGATATTTTGATTTTCTATATTGCGACGGAGTCATTAAAGAACTCATATGGGTTCGTTAATGGCTCGCCGAGTGCTTTAATAACTTAATTTCTCAAGGTTGGCACCGTTAAAATTCAGAGCTTTCAACCTGTTAAGAGTGCCAAATCGAGGTAACCCAATTATTATATAGGTACCAAGGTACCCCGATTTTATTTTTATGCGATTTGTTTTGTGCAATTTTATTTTTGTGCGATTTTTTTATGCGATGTATCAATCTCAGCGGCGCTGGTACTTTTCCACGCTGAGAGTTTCCTATCAATGTACATATAGGTACATTGTATATTATATGTGCACTTCACGACGCTCTGTTCCTTTGTTTCAAACAGTCTAGAGCAGCGTTTCTCAACCTTTTTTGGCCCACGGACCAGCAAAATTATAAAAAAAAATTCGCGGACCAGTGACATTTGTTTAACAAAATTTTACTAGGTATTAAAGAACTACTACATAAGTTAATTGTAACATTTGTATTATCATTTACTTACAATAATATTTAAATGTAAAGATATGTAATTATTATATTCTTTTTTTTCTTCAGTGCCGTAATAATCATAAATTACATAGAATTAAAATTAGTTTAAGATATTTGTATTTCGTAATTTTATTTTATTTTATTAATTTATATTTTTATTTTTTCGTAAAGTAAATTTTTTTCGCTGATAGAAAAAATTGTCCGCGGACTAGCAAAATTTCTCCACGGACCACTGGTGGTCCGCCGGACCAGCGGTTGAGAATAGCTGGTCTAGAGAACTAGAGAACGAGGAATTAATCCTGACTGTAGTTTGTAAAAAGTTCTCAATTTTAGACTGCATTAGAGCATCCAAAAAAGCGATGGAATTTTAAAAACCGGTTTTCGGTTTGTCGTAAAGTAAAAAACCGGTTAACCGGTTAAAATCCGGTTTTAAGTATAAAAATAAATTGCGGCTGTAAACCAAATAAAATAAATATTTATTCACCATTTATAATTATTTAATATATAAAAAAAATTTTTGTTTTATTTCATTTGTGTTAAAAGTCGCACAATATTTATATAAATATTCAAAGACGATTTAAAATATTTTTTATTAGAGTAGGTATATAAAAAAGTACTTAATTTTATTATTCTATGATAATTAAAAAGTAACACAAATTATAAAGTTTGTTTTTTAATAAAATAATATTTCGGGAAAATTAACGCATAGGGTCATATTTCATTGACGATCGAAATTTTGTACAGAAATTACCACCGACCGTAAAAACTCTCTCGCTATCTATTGAGGTGGGTTGAATCGATTTAAGTGCATTAAATAAATTTTCGATCACCATCCATCACCAGCAGGCTGAGTAGGCTGGAGCCTAGGGCGGCAGATTTTAGGGGCGGAAAATTTGGGGCCAACATTTTTTTTTGTCGTACAGAAATTAAAAAGATTCATTTTTATATACCTTAATGTAAATGTTATTAGGTCCACACTAACAATTCAACATGTAATATGTTTCACCACGTATTTGTAAATTAATTTGTTTCTACAATTTGCCTAGTAGTGGTTGGTCCGAAGCAAGATCGACGGGGTCGAGCTGTTAGCGGCATACGCCGCGTATTGGCATTGAGTCTGAGAGAGACAGACATAGAGCGGCGATACAAACGAAAAAGCCGCCGAAAAGAAAAGCCGCTTCTGTTGATTGAGTCATGCAATTTCTTATATGTATTAATTCTTCTTCCGTTGTGTGCTATAGAGGGAAAAATGAAAAGTTCAGTGATCCGAATAACGGAAATTATTGTATGATTTTCGAACTGTTATCTGAATTCGATCTTTTTTAGCGAGTCATGTTGAATATATTCTTAGATATATCTAAGACTAAGATTTTTATAAATTCGACACAACGCTGGCAAAAGTTAATGACGGAAATTGGGAAAGAGCAAGAAAGAGAAACGCTAAAGAGAATAAATTTGACATCTTGGTCAGCTAGAGAGGATGCATGTAGAAGTTGGAGAGTTTCGTGGCACGAAGTTCTTAAAACTTTGGAATCAAAAGTTGCTAAAAACATCACATGAATAATGGACGACCCCTTTAGTTTTATTTTTGTATAAATAAATCCACAATATAATACTTCATGAATAACTAAATCAAACAAATAAATAAATCCTGAATATAATACTTCCTGAAAAACTATAGAAAAAAATAAAATAAATAAAAACCGACCTTCGGTTTTTCGAAAAACCCGGTTTTAAGGTTTCGTAAATTTTAACAGAAAACCCTAGTCTGGATGCCCTAGACTGCATAAATCACACTACTGCAGCAATTGGTCCAATAAAACAACACACAGTAAATTCGTGCTGGAAAGCGACCTGGTCTGAGTCATTAGTCGAAATGTAATCGGCTTTAATACTTTCGGCAAAAATGATCTGGACGAAATGATTGAGGACAAAACTGTCCATTATAGTAACATTATCAATAATTTGATAGATTATGAAGACGAACAAGAAGAACCGGATTCTATTACAGCAGGTAAAATATATGCAGGGATCCAGAATCCAAATTAAAAAAAAAATTGAAACGTATTTTCTTAAAATAGGCATTAATACTGAAAGAAGCTTGAGATTCCAAAAAGAGCTAAGATCATGCATGTTTTGCTTTCGTGATGTCTACACGCAACTGATCACTCGACCAGTGCCACAAAAACTAATCACAGACTTATGGTGCCACAAAATAAATCAATTGAAATCGTATATTCAAGCGATGAAAGCGGTTTTGAACCAATTCATCTCAAGAAAATGCGCATTTTTGATTACGACGTGTAGCAGGGAATTATTTAATGTGCATTATGAACAAATCTTTTTTCTAGTTTAAATGAGAGAAGAGAACTAGAGAGAACTTAAAAAAAGTGTTTAACTTAATTAAAATTTCCGAATATTTTTTTTGTACGATTTCATTTATACGGTCCCTATCCACCGCACAAAAAGAGGTTCAACTGTACTAAAACCATTAATAAATACAAACTTCGTAATGACCTTCTGTAATAACCTGTAATGACCTTTAATGTAATAACTTGTAATGTAATGACCTGTAATGTAATGATCTGCAATGTAATAACCTGTACTGACACTTGTAAATGACCATCACCCGACGAAACTCGTATTAAATATTTAAATTTATGTAAATCATCAAGTTATATAATATTTTTACATATTAAGTGTGGTTAAAACTTACAATTAGTGAATTTATCAATTCAGTGAAATTATGAATTACAACGTAGTAATGGTTGCAACCATCCTATTCATACACTTTGTATTTTATATTTAAATGTTCTAATGTATTTATGGTCGAATGCGAATGCTATAAATCTGTAATAACCCTTGCGCCAGACATACTGATTTAATGAGTAATTCATCTTCTTCTTCTATAGCTCTACAGCCCTGGGTGGGCTTTGGCTTGAGTTACAACATCCTTCCATCTCCGCTGCTGTTAACCAATTGCAGCCAGCTTCTCACACCTAATATCTTTAGGTCGTCGATGCAATCATCTCGCCATCTCTTACGTGTTCTACCCCGAGCTCTTCTTTCATGTGGACTCCAGTTCGTCAGTATTTTCGGTCCTCGGGTGCTTTCCATACGCATAACATGTCCAAACCATTGAAACCGTGGTGCCTTTACATGCCTTATGATGTCCGCTCCTCCAATTGGTGTGTCCAGTTCATAGTCCATTCTGCATCTCAATGTACCACAGTTTTCCTGTACGGGGCCAAAGATTCTGTAATATTGTTCTTTCGCAGACTCGTAGTGCGTTTTCGTTGATCGTAGATATGGTCCATGTTTCACACGCGTATATTATGACGGGTCTAATGAGTGTGTTAAAGATCTTTAACTTTAATTTGACACTTAGAAGCTTCTCTCCCAGTAGCTTCTTATTCGCGTAATAAGCTCTCTTTCCTGCTACAATTCTCGCACTGATTTCTTCGCTGATTCTGTGGTCGTTAGTTATTTTCGACCCTAGGTAAGAGAAGGTTCTGACTTCTTCGAAATTAAATGCGTTGACTTGTAGTGGCTCTGGCCAGGGTGTTGGATCCCTGGTATTTCTCATGAACTTTGTTTTATTCACGTTTATTACTAGTCCGGCTACGCTAGATTTCTGTTCTAAGGAGGCAGTAGCTTCTTTTAGGCTTTCTGCTGCTCGTGCTGATATAATTATATCATCGGCATATGCGCATAGCTGGTGAGATTTTGTGTGTATGTGGCCTGTTATGTGCAGGTTTCTAATAACTGATTCAAGTATAAAGTTGAATAGCATAGCACATAGCGCATCACCTTGCCTGACCTCTGTCCTGATGTCGAATTCGTCCGTGAGTTTGAATGCTACTAATACTTGAACACGTGTATTGGTTAGGGTTAAGTTCACCATTCTTATAAGTTTTTGAGGAATTCCAAGGGCAAGTAACTGGTACAATAGTTCTTCTCTAGACACGCTATCAAAAGCTTGTTTGTAGTCAACAAACTGGTGGAACAAAGTTATGTTATGCTCATAACATTTTTCAAGCATTTGCCTTATTAGATGTATTTGGTCCGTTGTTGATCGATTCCTTCGAAAACCTCCTTGGTAGTTCCAGGTATCTACTCTTCATATATTGATAGTCTATTGCAGTGGTTCCCAATATTTTGAAAAGTTCTACCTCCTAAAATAAACTGCTCAAAATTCTGTACCCCTCCCCTTTTTTTAGAGATACGGGAAAAAAATTTAGTATGTTTAGACAAAATAAAATAATCTTATGATAAAACATAGTTTTATTATAATTATAATTTATAATACATATAAATTATAATTATAATACAACTATAAACTCCTCTGAAGACAAAGGGAAACCACTGAAGCAATATCCTACGAAAAGTCACATGGAAGTTGCAACTAACACACGGCCCTCAATCTCCGGCTCAGCGAGGGTGCTAACAATCCCCGGAAATAAAACAAAAAAACACATTTAAATCAGGACATGGAATGTCCGCAGCGTTTACGAAGCAGGTAAACTCGCAAACACCTTCAGAGAGTAATGAAAAGATTCAACATTGAAATTCTTGGAATAAGCGAAATATTCTGGCCAGGTTTAGGTAAATTTCGATCAGAAAACAAAACTATATATTACTCAGGAAATGATACTCATAGACATAGAAGAAGTGTTGGTATAATTGTATCAAACTACATAGCTGATTCTATAACTACTTTTATACCAACACAGATAGAACAATGCTCTTAAAAATAAAGGCAAGCCCCTTCTATGAACATCATACAGGTGTATCCTCCAAATTCGGAATCGAGTGAGGATGAAATCGAAGAATTTTATTCCCAAATCTCCGAATTATTACAACACACAAAATTGCACGAACTGACCATAATTATAGGGGACTTTAACGCAAAACTTGGATCTGATAAAATAGATGGAGTAGTTGGTGCGTTTTGGACTAGGAGATAGAAACAAAAGAGGAGACAAATTAATAAAATTCTGCTAGGAAAAGAATTTAAGCAATACTTGGTTCCGGCTCCCGCCCAGAAGACTATACACTGGAAATCTCCACAAGGCAACCAACAACACATAGTACGTAACCAAATCGGTTACATACTAATAAATAAAATATTTGTTCCAGCAATAATCAGTGCATGCACATATCCAGGAGCTGACGTACCTTCAGATCACACCCTACTGAAAGCGAAACTCAGAACTAAGATTACTTCAAAACGCGGAAACACCAACCAAACAAAAAAATGATCATGAACAACTCAAAAATCCAAATATTCAACTGAATATTTCAAGGTAAATCCACAAAAAGTTAAACGAGCTTGATTGTCAGGACATAAACCATCTGGAATTGTAGAGTCAAACAGCTAAAATTTTAAAAAGCGCATTAAAACAACTGCCGACTAGAAGATATCAGCCTAAAACTAATTGGATAACTGAGGAAACCCTTGAATTTATGTATGAAAGACGAGTCTGCAAGAACAAAGATGGTGCAAAGTACAATTTCCAAAGAACCATAAGATCTAAAATTCGACAAGCAAAAAACATCTGGCTTTCGAAGAAAGGCTCCAATACTTGCACGATGATTTTAAATTACATAAAAAGATAAAAGAGGCATCAGGCATATACAAGAAAAAAAAACACGAATATGCTATTCGATAACTACAACAAATTGATAACTGGTGCTGAAGAGAAGTCTGATGTTTGGGTGCACTACATTAACACGCTATTTGAAATTACGCAAAAAAATTACGCTTTTCATAAGAAATTTCTTGAAATTTCTATTGTACCCCTTGCAACAATACATTGTACTACCAGGGGTACATGTACCCCAAGTTGGGAACCTATGGTCTATTGAATATTACGCTGGATAATATTTTGTAAGTGGTATTGAGAAGAGTAATTCCTCGGTAATTGGAACATTCTTTCTTGTTTCCTTTCTTTTATTGTGTATTGGAAAAATAATGCCGTTTCTCCAGTAACATGGCATAATCTCTTCATTTCACACCCTGACAATAAGTTATATTAGTTATAAGTTTATGGATCATTTCCCACAGTGGTGCACCTCCATTTTTCAGAAGTTCCGTGGGAATTGTATCAATTCCTAGAGATTTATTGTTTTTAAGATTGTGTATTATCTCGGTAACTTCCTCAAAGCTCGGTTCGAGGATTTCGGGTTGTTCTTCATGGTGCCATACGATTTCCTTTTCTCTTTCACCCCTTTGGATTTCAGTGGAGAGTAGCTCGCTAAAGTGTTCATGCCATCTTTGGAGTATTTTGTCATACTCGGTTAGTATTGTCCCGTTTTTATCTAAACACGCGATGGTTCTAGGTTGAAAAGCCGCTGTTTGCTGTTGCACTGCCTTATTAAATTTCCTGTTTTGTTTATTTACGTTGTATTGTTCTAGTTCTTCCACTTGTTTATTTAACATTATTTTCTTTTTTGCTTTGCAAAGTTTTGAAGCTATTCTCCTGAGGTGCTCGTAGTTAGCTCTGTTGGCTCGGGTTCCACTTTGTAGTACCTTTTTCCGTGTTTCATTTTTAACGAGTAGGGCTGATAGTTTCTGACTTTTATTTGTTTTCCTATTGTAATATCTGCAGCTTCAAGTATACTCGTCTTTATATGTTGCCATTCTTGTTCAACACCAGTGTTTGCATTATTTGCTAGTAATCTTCTTGCAATGTATTGTTTATACTCGTTTTGTTTTAATTCCTTTCTAAGAGCATCCGTATTCCATTTGTTTGTTATGGTATTGGTTTTCAGTGCGTTGGAGGTTTTCTGTTTGATTAGAACTCTTAGTAGGAAGTGATCTGAGTCACAGTTGGCTCCTCGAAGCGTTCTGACGTTTGTTAACCAAGACGTGGTCTATTTGTTTCACTGCTCTGCCACCGGGCATTGTCCACGTCCCTATATGTATTTTTTGTGTAGAAAACATGTACTGCTAATTCTCAAGTTGGTGCTCGCTGCGAGATGACATAGTCTTTCTCCATTGCTACTTGTGGTTTGGTGTAATGAGTATTTCCCTGCTGAGTTGGAAAACTGTTCTTCTTTACCTATTTTAGCATTAAAATCTCCCAGTAGTATTACTGCATCGTGTTCAGACGTACTTTCGCATATGTTTAAGAGCTGATCGTAGAAAAGCTCTTTTACTTCATCCTCGCCATCTTCTGTTGGGGCGTATGGACAAATAAGAGAAAGGTTGTGAAATTTTACTCTAAGGCGTAATTTGCATATTCTGTCGTTGATTGCTTCGAATCCTAGTACAGCATGTTTAGTTGCTTTATTTATTAAGAATCCAACTCCTTTTTCTCCTTGTTTCTTGTCATTGCCGCTGTCATATAGGCGATACTTTGGTTTGTCTATGCTACCTTCACCCTTCCATCTGATTTCTTGTAGATCCGTTACGTCTAAATGGTATTTATAGAGATCCTCTACTATTTCCTGCATCTTTCCTGGCTGCAACATGGTACGTACATTCAAGTCCTTGTTTTCAAGTCCTTGTTTCTTTTCTTAGTCCGTTGTATGTTAATCAATCCGATCCGAGGCTGTTGTAAGTCTTTCGTAACTTGTAAATTTTTGCGAGGTGAGGTAGTTAGCCTCACGCCCAACCCCCTTTTCGGAGTGCCATTTCTCCCGGTCTCGTTAGCCCCGACCCCACCATCCATACGGGTTGGTTAACGGGTTCGCATCTCCGGCGAGGTTGCTCTTGCGGCGAGGTTATCAGGGTTTACCACGTGGAGGTGAGAGTCGGAATTGGGTAGAAGAGGCTATGTGGCAATCTCTTCCTGTGCGATTGCCATGCGGCACGCATGCACTACCCCATTTGAACCCCTAATTCATAAAAAAAGTAAAAAGTACTAAAAGTAATTCATCTTATGGGCAACATTTTTCAAGACTATCTGACAATAAATGTACTAAAATAATTATGGAATGGAAATCCAAGATGAATGAGCGCCCACTAACCGGTTGAACAAACGATATAAGTGAGTAAAAATTCATTCAAGATTCAAAGGACTGAAATATA